>OY560200.1:11445000-12890000 GCA_961405105.1 Perizoma affinitatum | reverse complement strand
GGCAAGATGGGGTCGCGTTAGCATTCACCATCTCACCCCGACGGGTGGCCCGGAAACCAGCCGGGCCCCGGCCATGTGTGGGGCCGTGCAAGCCGGCGGAGTCCCCCGATCTCCGCCAGTGACCCCACAAACGCGCCCTGAAAAGGGCGCCCCCTCCAACTTACGCTGTCCCTCCCTCCAAGCCTGCCCGGTATGGGTAGCCCTGCCGGTATAGCCTTGAAGATCATTGGGACACGCAAGCCCTCATCCGCGCCCTGAAAAGGGCGCCCCCTCCACTTACGCTGATCCCTCCCTCCAAGCCTGCCCGGTATGGTTAGACCTGCCGGTATAGCCTTGAAGATCATTGGGAAACGCAAGCCGACCAGAGCAGCGAATGCCGCCCCAGCCCTCCCGCCACAGTGCGCCCTGAAAAGGGCACACTCCGTCCGCCCAACGGGCCCTAAAAAGGGCCTCGCCGGGCCCTCATCCGCGCCCTGAAAAGGGCGCCCCCTCCACTTACGCTGATCCCTCCCTCCAAGCCTGCCCGGTATGGGTAGACCTGCCGGTATAGCCTTGAAGATCATTGGGACACGCAAGCCCTCATCCGCGCCCTGAAAAGGGCGCCCCCTCCACTTACTTTTTTTTTTTTTTTTACGTGGGGAAATCCTCATGGATACCCTCCGCCTTGGGGGGCGGCAAAGGGTTATGCCGGACTCTTACCGGCTAAAACCCCACGGTGTTCCAGCTCATGCCATAATCCGGGGGACACGGGTACACATAAGTATTCTTCCGCGACCCCGGTGGCGTCGGTCCACTTAAGTGGTCACCATCTTTGGTTTAACCTTGAGGCGCGCGCGGAACACGTGCGCCGCCATCTCGGGCCTATCTAAGACGACGACGAACTTCCCCAAGTCCGCCGTCTATAGACCCCTGTTATGGAGGATGAAGGGCAGCATACGCCCTCCTTCTTCGCCCAATTCTCCTGCGGCGAGTCGGAAGAATGGCTTCCGCCTCCCTGTCCCTCTCCGCTACTTCCTTCTGGAGCATCACTGCCTCGCAGAAGGCTACAACCGCCTTCCACGACCTTTCACCCTCGACCATAGCAAGAACTACAGCCTTGAGCGAGAGGTCGTGGCCCACCACGTCACTTAGACCTCGGCGCTCTTCAGCCCAGGCTGGGCACAGCTGGAGCGTGTGCTGCGCCGACTCCTCGGGGCAACCATCGCAGTGGTGACACCTTGATGACGTTTCCCTTCCGATACGGCACAGGTACTTCCCAAAACACCCATGTCCTGAAAGTACCTGTGCTAACCGGAAGGTAACAGTGCCATGCTCCCTATCCATCCACTGCTGAAATACTGGACGGATTGCCTCGACCGTCCGAATACCAGCACTCGGCTGCGCCAGCCTCTCCCGCCACTTCTCTACGAGGATTTCGCGAAGCTCGATCCTGTGCCTTTCTACTTCTCTCGAGGCCGGTCGCTCGCCTAACATAAGCGCATCCTCACGCCAGAAATGCAAAGATGCGAGGCCCTCTGCGTCCAGATCCCAGGGTAATGACCCTGCCAATAAACATGCCGCCTCAAAGGAGATTGTCCGATATCCCCGTATTACCCTGATGGCCATCGCCCTCTGTGGCTTCCGCAGCAGGGTGATGTTATGGCGATTCAGGGTGCCGGCCCACACCGGAGCTCCGTATAGTGCCATTGAGCGTACGACACCCATATACAGACGCCGGCAACCTACGTTTGCTCCACGAAGGTTTGGCAGTAGTCCTCCGAGAGCGGCCGCTGCACGCATCAGTTTCGGCGCAAGGCGCTGAAAGTGAGCGTTGAAGTTCCATCGGCTGTCGAGGACGAGTCCCAGGTACTTCATCGTCGACTCGACACCAATGTGAACTCCGCCCACCACAATGTGGGACCCCGCTGGTGGCGCTTTCCTTGGCCCGTGAAAGCACAGAGCCTCAGATTTGTTCAAGGCCACCTGGAGCCCCAATTGTCTTATTCTGGCAACCACTTGAGCGACACCAGCAGTGGCAAGAAGGGCCGCATCTCTGTAGCTCTTACCACTTGCTGTCACCAGGGTATCATCAGCGTAGCATGTCAGCCTGATGCCAGGCAGAACGCTGCCTCTCAAAACCCAATCGTATCCGATGTTCCACAGGAGTGGTCCAAGGACCGATCCCTGTGGAACACCGCATGACATATAACGCCGACACAAGTTATCCCGCCCTGGGCAGGTCACAAACCTATCCGCAAAATAGTCAGAGACTATGTGACGCAGGTATCGAGGCACTTGGTGATACCTGAGCGCTTCTTTGATGCAGCTCCAGGGTAAGGTGTTAAAGGCGTTGGAGATGTCAAGAGACACCGCCAAAACCACCTCGCCCCGAGAGACCGCCTCTTCCGCCAATTTCTTCACTCGCAAGATTGCGCCAATCGTCGACCGCCCCCTCCGAAATCCGAACTGGTTGTCGTCCAGATCAGGGCCAACTGAGCTAAGGTGTCCAAGGAGGCGACCGGCAATTACCCTCTCAAAGAGCTTCCCCACCTCATTCAGTAGGATAATGGGTCGGTAGGCAGATGGCGAATCCGAAGGTCGCCCTTCCTTCCGCAGCAAGACAAGTCGGCCCGTCTTCCATTGCGTTGGAAAACGCCCCTGTTGGAGGCATGCCTCAAATAGGGCAAAGAGTCTGGGCCCCAAACCGGCCTTAAGGGCCAAAACCCAGGCACGGCCAGGAATTCCGTCGGGACCTGGGGCCGTGTTTTTGGTTTGCAATCGTCTCACCGCAACCCGCATCTCTACCTCAGCCAACTCCGGTACCTCGGCTGTATCGCTGTCCTCCGCATGAGGTGATGCCATGGGCGGTGCTATGTGCTCCTCCGTGGCAGGGAATAGAGCCGAAACTATTCTCTCAAGTAGCTGGGGCTCGAGGGTCTGGGTCAAGGGGGGCGCCCAGGGTCGGAGTTTCCCTCGCACCATTTTATACGGCCGGCCCCATGGGTCCCTGTTCAGGGTCTCCAGGAGCTCCTCCCTAGCCTGAGTCTTGGCTCTAGTAATAGTCAGCTGCAAAGTTTCCTTGGCATCCCTATAAGCAGCATACAGCCGTGCTTCCTCGACCTCGTCTCGGTGTCGTCTTCTCCTTTGCCTTGTGTATTGGCGTCTGCACACTACACACTCGGTACGTAAGAGAGCGATCTCATCTGTCCACCAATATACCTGGCGCTTGGGAGCGTGTACTCCGATCCGGGGCATCGAGGCATCACAAATGTGCGTCATAGCCCCCCGGAACCACTCGGCCTCCTCATTCACATCGAACTCCCCAATACCATTCGATATTGTGGTCCAGGCCTGAACCAGAGAAGCCTCCTCCAACGTATCCTTGTCAAGTCGCTTCAATGCCCATCTCAGACTTTCCTCTCGGGGCAGGATTCTAGGAGGGTTAGGGGCATTTGGCAGAGCGGTGACATTGAACCGGATGTACCGGTGATCCGATAATGCCTCCTCATCTACCAATACTTCCCAGCCCTGAACCCGACGCGCTAGCTCCAAACTTGCGAATGATAAATCTATAATGGACTCGCCTTGTGGTCGAACGCATGTGCTCACTGAACCCTGATTAAGTAGCGAGAGACCAGTCAGCACGAACCACTCCTCCAAGGCCTCTCCACGCGCGTTCGAAGTCGTAGACCCCCATACTGGGGACTTGGCGTTAAAGTCTCCCAGCACGAGCACGGGATTGGGATGACTTCGCCCGACTAGAGCCCCCACTTCCACGAGAAACAACTCGAATTCAGCAAGGACTCTGTTGGGCGAAAAATAGACACCTACAACAACGATGCCTCCCTGGAGTGCCGCGACGTATCCCCTACCTTTGATCACATTATCAAATGGAGGGGCGTCATTCCGGGAGACAATAGCCACCGACTCATCCTCGTCTGCCACCCAGTGGTGCCCCGGAGGTATAAAATAGGGCTCCGCAACAACAGCAATATTTATCAACCACTCTGCCATGCTCTGAATCAAGAGATCCTGAGCTCTGGCAGAGTGGTTGATGTTCACCTGTAGGAACTGTAGGGCCATATTAATGCGTGTCCATTGGTACCTCCTCTTCCCTGGTGTTAGTAGGAGGGATGGCCCGCTGCATGGGGACTATAGCCCCAACTGCCGCTTTCCCCTTCTTTTTGCTGCTTGATGGAGCAGCACATGCTTTACTGCCCATCCTATGCCCTGCATTCTTTTTTGCAGCCTCACATAGAGAGCAGTGAGCGGCAGGAGCAGTGCACTCACTAGCTTTGTGTCCAGATTGGCCACAGCGGTAGCACTCAGTGCTGCGATCGACCTCCGCAGTACACTGGGCTCTTACATGTCCTCCTTCCAGACACCTGAAGCACCGCATGACTCTAGGCTGCAGAACTCTAACGTGCGCCGCAACCCATCCCACCAGAAGACGACCGCTGTCCGACAGTTTCCTGGCTGCTGTAACTGGACAACGCACCCAGACTGTGCCAAGCCCCGAAGAGTCCAGACGTATTTCACCGGACTTCACTGCCTCTGCTGGGCACCCACCAACTCGTGCGACTGCATTAGCCACCTCTTCGGCAGAGACAGAGTCATCCAGGCCAGAGATGCGAACTTCCACGCACTTTATTGGCCTGGAGACTCTTATATCCTCAGCCTTAAGGGACTCCCTCAATTTTTCAGCGAGTTTGTCCGCTTTATCCCCACTCGTTGCACCTGGTACCTCCAGTATACGTGCTCCAGTAGCCGCTCGTCGGAAGCGGAGGGCTGAGATCCCAAGGCCAGACAAATCAATTTTCTCCTTGGCCTCGGCAAGCACCTTTGCATACGTCACACCTCTCTCCTCAGCTCCAGGCTGAAGTGTGACAACAACTGCCGCTGAGCGAGGTGGACGTAGTTTGGTCGGTTGCACTGTCGTGGCTTGCTTAGCTGGTTTTTTAACCAGTTGTGGCCGTTCTGGTTGGCTGCTCTGTACCACGCACGACTTCTTTTTAGAGCCTTTCTTCACTACCTTGGACCAGCTTCTATCCATGGTCTCGGGTGTCGATGGGAGAACCCGATGTTCCTTCTGGGAAGAAGCCTCTTGAGCCTTTTTTGCCTCTTTTTTACCTTTTTGGGGTTTTAGTGCAACTTGGCCCCCCTCCTTGATCAGAGCTGATCTTCGAGCAGGCTCAATGACATTTTGCCCTTTGGCTTTGTCCGCGGCTAGCGATGGGCGAAGACGCTTTTCTGGCAGCAACCGATCCTCCAGCCCCTCGAGCCTTGCGTTCATCATGGTCCCACATTCGACCATAACTGCGCGAGCAATCTCATCGAGATTCGGGGCCGACGCTGGGGCAGTGGTTTGCTTTTGAGAGAGCAACCGCATTTGAGCCATTTCCCTGCGGACCTCTTCTAGCTCACGCGCAAGTCGTGCGTTGGCCGCCTCTAGTCTGGCGACCTCCTCTGTCATTGTACGGGATCGCATTTCTGCGAAGGAAACTTTAATTGTTTCCGCCGCCTCCTTCAGGGCTCGGACGTATGTCCCCTTCAAATTGCCGGATGTTGTGGCCACCTTTTGTACCGTCTCTACAGAATCCAGCACCAGCCTAACTAGGTCCAATGATCCTGGGTCATCCTCGACCAGCTTTGCTACCGTCCCTTCTGGTGATTTACGGAAAAAGGAAGCTCTCGCCTCTCTTTTCCGCTTCGTTTCGGTTGCCAACTCTCTTTCGGCCTCCAACCGAAGTTCCGCGTTTTTGGCTGCATTCAACTCAGCCTTGGCCTTAGCCAAACCTACATACTTCCCCGTGGTAGGAGGTCGACCACGTCCCCTCAATGTTGACGCCTTCGGTGGCGTAACATTATCATCGCCATTATCCGAGCCAGCCTCGTCCCAAAAACGCTTCCTCCAGAAACGGCCCCCCTCGGGTGAGAGACCTCGAGAGGTCACCGTCCTGAGACTCACGTCCGACTCTGTATCCGAGAGATTCGCCATTTTTGCCGAAGCAATAAACGGATCCTCCTCGTTACGTTTCGTCACCTCACAGCGGGTAAGAACCACGCGCGGTTCTTTCGTCAAGTCCAAATGTACATTTAAATCGGTGTCCAGGTTCATGCCTAAATTGTCGTCGGTGTGAGAGCCGAGGCTCTCAAAGCGGTTGCTGCCCCCCCCAGAATACGAGGGGCTGCCTCCCGAAGGAGGGTGGGATTCCCCGCCAGCATTGCTGACGGTACCCACCTGGGGTAGTAAGTTTTTATTGCAATCCGCCATTTTTGTTTTGTTGTCAGTTTTAAGGCTCGACAGCCTGGGTTTGGTTGATGCTCTAGGGACTGCATTACCCCTGCAGCCATTCATCCTATCGCCGAGCATCGAAACTTAGGATTGGGGTCCGCCTCACGTTTCCGAAAAACGGAAACACGCCCTAACAAGGGCGCCCCCTCCAACTTGCGCTAGTCCCTCCCTCCAAGCCTGTCCGGTATGGGTATTCCTGCCGGCATAGCCTTGAAGATCATTGGGACGCGCAAGCCCTCACTAGTGTTTGGTCCGCGCCGGTAAACCGGTAACTCCCAAATGAGAGCCATGCCCCTATCCGCCACCCGGGGACGCGCCACGTCGGAGTACACCTCTCCGCCCACTGGGACAACCCAGCAGGTCCGTGGAACCTTTTTTTTTTTTTTTTTTTTTTTTTTTTTTTTTTTCGCTGGGAAAAATGCGTTACGCATTCCCTCCCATTGGGGGATGGGAGGGATATGTGGGACTCCCCGGTCTAAGACCGGTATACCCACTAAACGACCCAGCGGCTGTCCAGCATCGTCTATGTGGAGGAGGACTGGGAATCCGGCAAAGCCTTTACGTCCAGTCCCCCGCCGACGAGCCCCCACCTTTACAGCGGGGCCAGCACGCCCCCCCCTGTAGGGAGGGGCTCGGGAACGACAGTACGGCCGTTCCCGCCCGACGGGGTGGTGAATATGTGCAATGCGGGAGAGGGCGCCCCCGCGCCTATCTCCCGCTATTCACCACCAGAAGGCAAGGAGAAGGCGACTACGATGGCCTTCTCCCACCCCTTCTCACTCTCCCCCTTCTCCTCCTTCGCCGCGGCGGCGCGAGAGGGTCCAGCTCTCGCGCACGCTCAGCCTCCTCCTTCTGTGACATCACGTCCTCACAGAAGGAGGCGACTGCTGCCCAAGCCACCTCGCTTCCCAGCATGGAATTGACCACACCGGGAAGCGAGAGGTCCGGCCCGACAACTGCTGTCAGGCCGCGGCGCGGCTCGGACCACGACGGGCACACCTCGAGGGTGTGCTGCGCCGTGTCCTCCGCTGCACCACACTCGTGGCACAGCGGGGCCTCCTCCCTTCCGATCCGGTGCAGGTACGATCCGAAGCATCCATGCCCGGATAGCACCTGCACCATACGGAAAGAGAGGAAGCCGTGGTCTCGCTCGAGCCAGTCTTGTAGGACTGGCCCCAGAGCGTCCAGGGTTCGGCGGCCAAAAACGGCGGAGGCAAGGTCCTCCGTCCAATGCTGGACGATGGCGTCCCTCGCCTGCTGCCGGACGGCCTCCCGCTCTTCCGGGGCGACGCGCTCTCCCAGCGCCCTTCGCCCCGCCGTCCACTCGTACACTCTGGCGAGCACCCACGCCTCGAGTTCCCAAGGAGGGGTGCCCGCCAGTGCGCACGCCGCCGAGAAACTTACCGAACGGTAGGCCCTGGCCACCCGCTGTGCGATGGCCCTTTGGGGCCTCCGGATCGCGGCGGCGTTCTCCCTCCTTTGGAGGGAGTCCGCCCAGATGGGGGCCCCGTACAGGGCCATACTCTTAAGGATGCCGGCATACAGCTGCCGGCATCGCGCTTTGGGCCCTCCCATATTAGGGAGGAGCCAGGAGAGCGCCCCCGCGACCTTTAGCAGGCGCGTCGACAGCCCGCAGAAGTGCGGGCCGAAGCGCCACCTGCTGTCAAGGACCAGGCCCAGATATTTCATCTGGGCCTTCACCTCGACCCTGACGCCCTCCACTACGATGTGGGCGTCAGTGGGGATGCGCTGCCGAGGCCCGTGAAAGAACACGGCCTCGGTCTTGTGCAGCGCAACCCCCAATCCGAGCCGGCGGATCCTTCCTGCGACCAGGCATCCGCCGGCCGAGGCCAGGCTCGCCGCCTCCCTATAGCTTCTCCCCCGGGCAGTGAGAAGAGTGTCATCCGCGTAGCAGATGACACTCGTGCCACGGAGGAGAGCTCCCCGCAGGAGCCAGTCGAATCCGATGTTCCACAGGAGTGGTCCTAGGACAGACCCCTGTGGAACACCGGACTCCGAGGTCCGTGGAACCTAACCTAACCTAACCTAACCTTTTTTTTTTTTTTTTTTTTTTTTTTTTTTTGTTACCCAGGGGAAATCCTTTATGGATACCACCCAACCCGGGGGGGCTGAGAGGTTATGTCGGACTCCTAATACCGACTAAAACCCCTGGGGTGTTCCTTCTCTTCGGTTAAGACGAGGTCACGGGAACGCTAACGCAAAACTTCCGCAACCCCATCAGCGTATGCCCTTACAGGCCCAACTCAAGGAGGTCAGCCTCCAATCCTCTTGCTGAAGACACCCCGAACACAAGGGGCGCCTTCACGCTTCTAATCTCTTACGCAGGAAACAGACCCCCCGATCTGTTGCCCGCAGATACACAATAGTCATAATGACTTAACTGAACACCACTAACTAAATAGTGGTGTCCATGGGACAATCCAACGCGGTTTTGCGCTGGGATTGCTCAGAGGCTTTGGGGCCCTTTTTAGTCTTTCCCCTTCTTTTGCGGCCTCTCCGGCTACTGTTGGATCCCTTTATGTCGGCACATCCTTTGCCACCCACACGATGCCCCGCTGGCTTACCAGCCGTAGCGCAAACAGTGCAATGCGGCTCGGCTTGGCAATCCCGCGCCCTATGGTCAGGTTTTCCACATCGGAAACAGAGGCCGTTGTGATTTCCCTCAACGGTGCACATGTTCCCAACGTGGCCAACCTCTAGGCATCGGAAGCACCTTAGAGGTTTTGGGTCAAGTAGCACCACACGTGCTGAGACCCAGCCCACCTTTATTCTTTCAACTCCCACCACCTTTTTGGCAGCCTCTACAGGGCAGCTCAGCCACAGCGAGCCGCGGGGGCATATAACGCCAAATTTAATGGCGCTAACAGAGCAGCCGCCCTCGTTGGCCACGGCCAACGCAACCTCAGCCGCAGTCACGGAATCGTCAAGCTCCATGACGCGTATATCGGCTCGCCTCACCGGGCGTTGCACTCGCACTATGTCGGCGCTAAGGACCTCTCTGAGTTTCTCAGCCAGAGAGTCTGCTTTTTCAGCACCCTTATCGCCGGGGACCTCTAACATCCGGGCACCTGTTACCGCCGTCCTGAAACGCAACTGGTCGATACCGACGCTCTTAAGGTCGATGCGCTTCTTGGCCTCCGTAAGAATTGACGCGTACGTCACGCCCTTCTCCTCGGCATCGGGCTGCAGTGTAAGCGTGATAGCCGCTGAGCGAGGGGACCGGAGTTTCACCTTTGAACCCGTATGTTGCGCCATTTTCTTTGGCACAAGGTTCACGGGTGCGGTAATTTCAACCGTCCGTTTTGCCGCCTTTTTTATATTCTTTCTGGCCACTGTATTCCACGCTTCTCCTACAGAAGTGGATACTGGAGGCAGTGAGCAAGGCTCCCGCACTAAGGCCGCCTCCTCAGCTGCCGCACTTCCCTTCTTCGCTTTCTTTCCCTTGCGAGGCTTAGGGGCAGAGCCATCTGAGGTCTGAAACGATGTGGAGGTCTTGGACAAACTCTCTGGAGCCATCGTAGGCTCCACGTGCTCAGGCGCAGCCTCAGCTCTTGTCTTGCAAGCTCTATCTGCAGCCAGGGGGGGCCGCAGACGTGCCTCTGGGAGAAGTCTCCCCTCAAGAGCCTCCAGCCGGGCATTCAACATGGTCCCAACCTGAACCATGATGGTGCGCGACAGTCCTTCGACGTCAAGCTGTCCAGCTCCGCCTCGTGGTTCCGTCACAGGTCGAGCCTGACGCATCTCCTCCCTTAACTCTGCAAACTCCTTACGAAGTGTACCGAGCTCCGCTTGCAGGCGGGTGTTGTCCGCCTGCAATTTAGCCGTCTCTTCCGAGATGGAGCGCTTGCGGAGCACCTCCACCGCCTCCACAATGTACTGAGTGGCTTCATTGAGGGACCTCTGAAATGGACCACTCAGATTTTTTGACTTGCGGGACACCGTTTTTATTATTTCCACGCAATCCAGCACTTGTTTATTGAGGGACGACGCCAGTTGATCGTCAACCTCACCCGCCAACAGTCCAGTCATACACGAAGGGCGAGTCACTCTCGTGCGTCTAGTTTTCTCCACCGCTAGCGTTACCTCTTCAGCAGCGTCGAGAAGAAATTCTTCACGCATAGCAGCGTTGAACATTTGCTTTGCCTTTGCCAGGCCGACGTACTGTCCAGTAGTGGGCGGGCGGCCTCTGCCCTTCACCGATTTCGTCACCTTGGGTGATGGTGTTCCTTCCACAACATTGAGATCGGCATCCGAGTCAGGTTCACTCAAACCCTGCAGCGAGCTCGGTCTCTTCCGCCAAGCCCGGCGGTCGTCGTCCGACACGTTACCAGACGTAACAGTCTCCATACTCCTATCAGTGTCTGAGTCCGATAGGCGCTCCACCACAACTCTAAGTTCCTTAGGCAAGCCAAAGTCAATAGTGTTGGCGCACGCCTTCAGGGCGCACGCTTCCACCTCCATGTCAACAGAATCCAAATCGCATGCAATCTCAGAGTCCGATTTACAAGAAAAGCCAGGGTCGTGTTTACGAAGGCGGGCGGAACGCCGGCCTACGAAGCAGTTGTCGCCCCCCCCAGAGTACGAGGGGCAGCCCTCCGCCGAAGCAGAGGGGTGGGATTCCCCCTTTCGGGGACCCACCTGGGGACCATTTTTACAACTACTTGGTTCCATATTTTCTTCACTCCGATGCTCCACATCGTCGTCTCTTTTTTCAGGGGTGAGCTCCCCTGACAGTGCGCCCTGAAAAGGGCACACCCAGCCCGCCAGACAGGCCCATAATGGGCCCCGCCGAACTCCCACTTGCGCTGATCCCTCCCTCCAAGCCTGTCCGGTATGGGTATACCTGCCGGCATAGCCTTGGAGATCATTGGGATGCGCAAGTCCTCACGAGTGTTTGGTCCGCGCCGGAAAACCGGTAACTCCCAAAGAGAGCCATGCCCCTATCCGCCACCCGGGGACGCGCCACGTCGGAGTACACCTCTCCGCCCACTGGGACAACCCAGCAGGTCCGTGGAACCTAACCTAACCTAACCTAACCTAACCTAACCTTTTTTTTTTTTTTTTTTTTTTTTACGTGGGGAAATCCTCATGGATACCCTTCGCCCTGGGGAAGGCAAAGGGTTATGCCGGACTCTTACCGGCTAAAACCCCACGGTGTGCCGCCTCTACGCATGGTGCCGGGGACACGGGAACGCTGAGCATACTTCCGCGAACCCCGACTGCGTTAGCCTTTAGGCTTCGTCTCAGGAATGAGGGATATTTCCCTCTGACGACGATAGTGTGGCGCGCGGGAACACACGCTCTCCTACTCGAGCCCAGTAATTAGACAGCTGACTTCCCCAAGTCAACTGCCCTCTGGTTCCTGTCAGGGTGGAAGACGACGATTGTGTGTCGCCCTCCGGCGCCCGGTTCTTCTTCGGCGGATGGCAAGGTCGGATCTCTCCTCCCTCTCTCTCTCCGCCCCTTCCTTCTTGAGCATCACTGTTTCACAGAAGGAGAGAACCGCACTCCACGACCTCTCATTATCAACCATAGCAAGAACCACAGTTGGCAGGGAGAGGTCGTTGCCTATTACGTCGCAAAGCTCACTTCGCTCCACTGCCCAGGCTGGGCACACCTCTAGCGTGTGCTGGGCCGATTCGTCAAGGCAGCCGTCACAGTGATGGCACTGAGCCGTCAGCTCCCTTCTGGCAATCTGACACAGATACCCTCCAAAACAGCCATGTCCCGAGAGTATCTGCGTCAACCGGAAGGTTAACACACCATGTTGCCTGTCCAACCACTGGCTAAGAATTGGACGGACCGCCTCGACCGTTCTACGACCGGCACTGGGCCTCTCCAGCCGCGACATCCATTCTGCCACCGCAGCTCTTCGCAGTGCAGACCGTTGGGCTTCCACCTCACGTGGTACTGGCCGAAGGTCCTGGATAAGCGCCTCCTGGCGCCAATCATACATTGAAGCCAGGACTCTCGCGTCTATGTCCCAGGGCAAAACACAGGCCAGCACACAAGCTGCCTCGCTGGAAATCGTGTGATAGCCTCGGATAACCCTTACTGCCATTGCCCGTTGGGGTTTTCGCAGTAAGGTGATATTCTTGCTATCCAGAGCATCGACCCAAACAGGGGCTCCATACAGGGCCATTGAGCGCACGACCCCTGTGTAAAGCTGCCTGCAAGAGACACTCGGACCTCTCAAGTTGGGCAGGAGCCGCCCGAGAGCAGCCGCCGCACCCATCAACCTCGGTGCCAGGCTACGAAAGTGTGCCCGGAAGTTCCAACGACTGTCGAGTACGAGTCCTAGGTACTTCATCGTACTCTTCACGTCGATACGAACACCACCTACGATGATATGAGCGTTTGGTGGTGGAGCCCTACGAGGACCGTGAAAACACAATGCCTCGGACTTATTGAGGGCCACCTCCAAACCCAATTGTCGAATACGACTCACAACGTGAGCCACTCCAGCTGTTGCGAGGATTGCGGCCTCTCGGTAGCTTTTCTCTCTAGCCATTACCAGGGTGTCATCGGCGTAGCAGATAACGTCAATACCCCTGAGGTTGTTTCCTCGCAGCACCCAGTCATATCCAATATTCCACAGAAGCGGTCCGAGGACCGACCCCTGTGGAACACCGCACAGCATCTCTCGTTGACCCCACTCCTGCTGTGTCGGGTAAACCACTGACCTATTAGACAGGTAAGTCCCGATAATGCGGCGCAGGTAGGTTGGCGCCCCATGAAATCTAAGCGCCTCCCTAACGCAACTCCAGGGTAAGGAGTTAAAAGCATTGGCGATGTCCAATGACACCGCCATGACCACCTCACCCCGGGCAACAGCTTCCTGCGCATGGGACTTTACCCTCAATACGGCGTCCACCGTTGAATGACCACGACGGAAGCCAAATTGCATGTCCGACAAGTCTGGACCCACTGTCTCCAAGTGCCTGACAAGGCGCATGGCCACTACACGCTCAAATAGCTTTGCCACCTCGTCTAGCAGTACAATGGGTCGATAGGCGGAGGGAGACTCCGCTGGACGCCCCTCTTTCCTGAGAAGGACTAACTTGCCTGTCTTCCACCTCTGTGGAATTATGGCTTGAGCCAGGCAGGCCGAGAAAAGGCCTTTAACTCGGGGCTCCAAGGCGTCCATGGCCAAAACCCAAGCTCGTCCAGGGATGCCATCACAGCCAGGAGCTGTGTGCTTTGCTCGCAGGCGTCGCACGGCAGCCCTCAGCTCCCCCTCAGTGACTTCTGGCACGTCGGGCTCCTCTGTGGTTTCCACTACAGGTGGGTCCATCGTTGGTGGCACATGATCTGCCCTATGAGGGAATAGACCCGCAACCACTTCCCGGAGCAGTTCCGGCCGAAGACTTTGTGTTAACGGAGGGGCCCAGGGGCGAAGTTTACGCCTCACCATTTTGTATGGTCGTCCCCACGGATCGCTGTTGAGTGTCTCCAGCATCTCCTCTCTAGCAAGTTTCTGTGCCCTGCAGATTGCATTTTGAAGCTGTACTTTAGCTTCCTTGTAGGATGCATACAGAAGCTCCTCCTGAGCTTCGTCTCTCCGTGCTCTTCTGCGGTGACGGGTGAAACTGCGTCTTGCCCTAACGCAAGTACCTCTTAGTTGCGTCAGATCAGCAGACCACCAGTACACTTGCCGCCTTGGAGGATGACGCCTTGACCGTGGCATCGACGCATCACAAATTCGCGTCATATCTTCCTGTAGCCAGACTGCATCCTCCTCGATGGTTCCTTCGCGGAGGGGTACCCAGGACTGCACTATAGCAGCCTCCTTTAGCACACCCCTATCGAGAAGCTTCAACTGCCACCTTGGACCGTCTTCACTTGCGCTACGGATTGGGCGAGTTGGAGCTCCTGGATGTGTGGAAATCTCAAATCGGATGTACTGGTGATCAGAGAGCGTTTCTACATCTTCCAGTACCTTCCAACCCTGGACACGTCTCGCTAGGGCAGGACTTGAAAATGTGACGTCCACGATGGAGCCACCCTGTCGTCGCACACATGTATTTGCCGTGCCTTGATTGAGCACGGTCAACCCTGTGGCCAACACCCAATCCTCCAGCACGCCCCCACGAGCATCCGTAACCAGAGATCCCCATGCTCTGGATTTAGCATTCAGATCTCCGGCGACCAACACTGCGTGTGTTTGGTTACGTCTTATGAAAACCCCAAGTTCATCAATAAAACTCTCGAACTCAGAGAGTATTCTGTTGGGTGAAAAATAGACCCCCACAATCACCATATCTCCCAGGAGTACTGCCACGTATCCCCGGCCCTTCCCTATACATGAAAAGGGAGGTAAGTCTGCAGCAGCCTGGATTATGATAGCCACTAAGCCCTCTTGATCACCCACCCAGTTATCTCTAGGTGGGACAGAGTAAGGCTCGGCCACCACAGCAACTTGAATTGACCACTGCGCCAGACTCTGAACCAATAGGTCCTGAGCTCTGGCGCAGTGATTTAGATTCCCCTGGAGGAACCGTACAGCCATCTAAACAATGTCCATAGGGCTTTCCACCGCTTCCCTTGGTGGGTGGATAGGTTGAGGCTGGGCCGTGGCTCCAGCTGCAGCCTTTTTCCCTCCTCGATTCCTTCTGGCCGGAGTCTTGGCGGTGGAGCAGGTCGTGCTACCAGCCATATGCCCAGCGGGTTTGCTAACTGCAGCACACAAGGTGCAGTGGGGCGCAGCAGAGCACTGTCCAGCAATATGACCGGGCTGCCCGCAGCGGTAGCATTGATCACTGCGATCTACGTCCGCAGTGCAATTTATCCTCACGTGGCCTGTCTCGAGACATCGGAAACAGCGCATGGGTCGAGGTTGGAGCAGTTTGACTTGCGCTGAAACCAATCCAACCAGCAACCGACCACTGCTTACCACCTTGTTGGCCGCCGCAATTGGGCAGCGAACCCAGGCTGTCCCAAACCCAGAGTGGTCTCGACGAACCTCTCCTGCCTTTACCGCTTCTTTCGTGATGCCGCCTACTTTTGCAACTGCTGCAGCCACCTCTTCCGATAATACGGAATCGTCAAGTCCCGAAATACGCAATTCCACGCATTTTTCTGGTCTGGACACCCGGACGTCACTATCGCTTAGAGCACGTCTCACATGCTCAGCTAGGGCATCAGCCTTGCTGCCGCTATTTACCCCTGGCAGCTCGAGCATTCTAGCCCCTGTTGTGGTCACCTTAAAGCGGAGGTCTTGGATCCCAAGGTCGGCCAAATCCACCTTATCCTTAACCTCGGTAAACACCTTCTGGTAGGTGAGCCCTTTCTCCACAGCACTAGGCTGCAGTGCTATCACTACCGCTGCCGAACGAGGAGAGTTGAGTTTTGGCGGTGTTACTTTGCCCTTCGCAGGTACTGGCTTTTTGGGTACAGCCGCTTTCGACTTGGAGACTCGTTTTGTCACTTCTGTCCAGCGCGTGTCCATAGACTCAGGCACAGGTGGCAAGAGACGAGACTCCTTCAGGGGAACTGACTCAGTTGCGTTGGAAGCCTTGTCCTTCTTCCTCTTTGCCTTTTTCTTCTTCTTGCCAGACCCAGGCACTAGCTGTTCGGTAGCACTACGAACTACCGCTACAGGCGCTACAGAAACGGATTCTGTCTCCAACTCTTGCTCAAGCTCCGCCAGCGCCACCATCTCTGAGGCTTTATCTGCCGCAAGAGGAGGACGGAGACGCTTCGCGGGAAGGAGTCTGTCCTCTAATGCTTCCAATCTTGCGTTCATCATGCCTCCCACCTGAAGCATGACAGATCGCACTACATCCTCCATGTCAGCAGAGCTCGTTGAGGTCTGCGGCGGAGGAGGTGGCAGCCGCCGTTCTGTCCGAGTCCGCTCGATATCTTCTCTCAAGAGAGCGAAATCCTTACGGAGCTCAGTCAGGTCAGATTGCAGACGGGAGTTCTCCACTCGCAGACGAGCCACCTCATCCGATGCAGTTCGCTTAGCGAGTTCATCCAAAGCCGTGCGGATTGCACGGCATGCCTCTTTCAGGGCCCTTGTAAAAGTACCCTTGAGGTTTCCTGACTTGGTGGCTACCATTTGTATCACCTTTAAACCATCCTCCACCTGAATTTGAAGGGTAGAAGCCAGTGACTCCTCCATTCGACTCAGAACCACATCAGCAGGAATTTCAGCATGACGTGCATCAGTCCTGGTCTGGATCAACCGCGCGACATTTTCAATCTCCTCTTCAGCCCGGAGCCTGAGCTCTTCCCTCTTGGCTTCATTAAGATCTGCCTTGGCCTTGGCAAGCCCAACAGAGTGGCTCATGGTTTTTCGGGCTCTCCCCCTTAAAGCAGTTGCGACTTTTGCCTTGGTCGCCCTGTCGTCCTCTTCGTCATCCGAGCTCGGTTTACTGCCCTCAGAATAAGGACGCTTCCGAGGATCCTTCAAAAATAGTGCCCTAGACGCGAGGATCTCAGGGTCCGAGTCCATCACATCCATAGCTAAGGTTGACTCCTTATCACTCTCTATGTCCACAATGGAAGATGTCCTAGACGGAGAAGCCGCCCAGAAGCGACCTTCAAGCGTAGAGCTTCCCGCCTTAGACAACGACCTAGTCCGTCCATGGGAGGTTGTTGGCGTAGTCTCTCTCGACTTCACACAATCCTCCAAATACACCCTTGGGGCCGACGCTAACTGAAGCACCGGTGAACCTTGCCTACTAACTTCTCCTACTTCCCCTTCTTCCCCCCCGATGCGCCGCCTCGCGGCATGAGAGCTGGTGCTCTCGGAGCGATTTTTGCCCCCCCCAGAGTACGAGGGGCAGAGTGCCTTGGCCGAAGCCTTAGCACTGAGGGATTCTCCCTTTCGGGTACCCTCCTGGGGTATATTGTTTTTAAAATCGTCCATCATGAAGTTTTCCCTTTTCATTTTTTTAAAACGGGGTTAGGATCCCCTTTTGTCTTGTGGCGCCCTAGCGGCCGGGTTCCCCCCGACCATATTATGTGTGCGAACCCAGACACACACCGCGTCATCCCTCCCGCCCTCACAATGCGATTGCGAATGGGATGCAACGATCCGAGTCCAGATTCGCACACACAATACTCCCCTCGGCAGGCGCCAAACCATATGTTGGGATTTGGCCCACCTCCAATCCGAACCGGATCAACACAGGCACTGAGCCCGCCTCACCTCCCCGACGGAGTAGAAGCTTCTTGCCTCCGTCAGCTCCATCCACTGCGTACTCTGCTTAACAGAGTAGCGCGCAGAGAAGCTCCACCCCCTTTCTTCCCCCCCCCAAAGTGTTTGGTCCGCGCCGGTAAACCGGTAACTGCCATTTACAGTACTTACAAGAAGCGGTAAGTACCGTAAACGGAAGCCATGCCCCTATCCGCCACCCGGGGACGCGCCACGTCGGAGTACACCTCTCCGCCCACTGGGACAACCCAGCAGGTCCGTGGAACCTAACCTAACCTAACCTAACCTAACCTAACCTAACCTAACCTAACCTAACCTAACCTAACCTAACCTTTTTTTTTTTTTTTTTTTTTGGTGACGAGGGGGAAATCTGCTAACAGATACCCTACCACATTGAGGGTGTGATAGGGTTATGTGAGGTTCACGGACTCGTGGACTCACTAAAACCCCCCCGGTGGCCGGCCTCGATGCATGTCAAGGGGCTCCGGGATCTCCAAAAGGAACGCACCGGTGCCCCTCTCGCATAACGCCCTTCGCACGTCCCGGGGGCAGTTGGGAACCCCAAACCACCCCCAGCACCCTCGCGGTGCTAAACGGCGGCACATGCCACGATGTACCGCCGCCCTCCCGAGGCCCGCTTGAGGAGGATAGCCAGAGCCCTCACTCCGACTACCCGCGGGCCCGAAAGGTCCCCTGTTTCCTGGTCCAGGGGATTCCGCTACGCCCCTTGCGGGGCAGGCGCTGTAACACAACGCCTCACACGTCCCGGGGGCAGTTGGGAACCCCAAACCGCCCCCAGCTCTCTCCCGGTGCTAAACGGCGGCACATGACACGATGTACCGTCGCCCTTCCGAGGCCCGCTAGAGGATGAGGATAGCCAGAGCCCTCGCTCCGACCACCCGCGGGCCTGGAAGGTCCCCTGTTTCCTGGTCCAGGGGATTTGCACGTCCCGGGGGCAGTTGGGAACCCCAAGCCACCCCCAGCTCCTTCGCGGTTCTAAACGGCGGCACATGCCACGATGTACCGTCGCCCTTCCGAGGCCCGCTTGAGGATGAGGATAGCCAGAGCCCTCGCTCCGACCACCCGCGGGCCTGGAAGGTCCCCTGTTTCCTGGTCCAGGGGATACCGCTACGCCCCTTGCGGGGCAGGCGCTGCGGGGCGGCCGTTGCCTGCACCCCGCCGCCGCCTCCTCCGAGCGGGATCGGCCCTCTCCCGATCGCGCTCAGCGGCCTCTTTCCGAACCATTACGGTCTCACAGAAAGAGGCCACCGCCCTCCACGCCGTCTCGTCTGCCAGCATAGCCGCTACTACGCTTGGCAGAGAGAGGTCCTGCCCGATCCTGGAGACCAGGATCCGCCGCTCCACGCACCACGCCGAACACTCCTCCAGCGTGTGCTGTGCGGAATCCCGGTCCCACCCACAATGGTGGCATTGCGGTGTCCGTTCGCGTCCTATCCTAGTCAGGAACTCACCAAAGCACCCGTGCCCGGTAAGAACCTGAGTAAGGCGATAGGTGACGTTACCCGCCTCCCTCCCTAGCCAGCCTTCGAAATTTGGCAGAATAGCGCCAACGATGCGCTGGCGCGCACACCGCGGCTCATGGAGCCGCTCACGCCACTTCCGGAGCGCACGTCGGCGCTCTTCCGACCGCACTTCAGCAGGCGCAGCTCCGCCCCCGTCATCATCGCGAAGACGAGCATACACCCGTGCGTCCATCTCCGCTAAGATGTCGAGCGGCGGGAACCGCGCCAACAGAGTTGCCGCCTCTAGGGATATCGTCCGATATCCCCGTACGATACGAATGGCAATGGTACGCTGCAGGCTATTAAACAAAGCCCTACAGCGACCAACACCCGTCAGTCTCCCTGACCAAACGGGTGCTCCGTAGAGTGCCATCGATCGCACCACCCCCGCGTAGAGGCGGCGAACTCCCTCTCTGGGTCCCCCGAGATTAGGCAGCAGCCGATGCAAAGCACCAACCACCTTCCGAATCCGGGGAACAGAGCGGCTGAAGTGCTCCTCGAAGTGCCAGCGACTGTCCAAGGTAAGGCCCAAGTACTTGAGGTACTGGCCCACCTGGACGTCAACGTCACCCACGCGAACCGACATGCTGGGTGGTTCCCGTCCCCTCGGGAACTTGTGGAACCATAGCGCCTCGGTCTTCTGTGGCGCTATCCTCAGACCCAGCTCGTGGATCTTGTCCACCACGCATGCCACCCCAAGCTCGGCGAGCCCTTTGGCCCCCTCGAAAGTGTCCCCGCCAGCCAACACGAGAGTGTCGTCCGCATAGCAGACCACGTGCAGGCCGACAGGGAGACTGACGCGCAGGACCGCGTCGTATGCGAGGTTCCACAGAAGCGGGCCCAAAACGGACCCCTGTGGAACCCCGCAACAAACCTCCCTCTGGTGCAAAGCACCGTCCCTGCCCACATACTGCACACACCGGTCACGCAGGTAGGCGCCAACGATGCGCTGCAGGTAAGGAGGCACTCCGTGATGCACAAGCGCCTCCCGGATCGCCCTCCAGGGCAAGGAATTAAAGGCGTTGACGATATCTAAAGATACCGCCAGTACCTTCCCGCCCCGGGACACTACCTGGTCCGACAGCGTACGGACACGAAGAATCGCGTCCACTGTCGAACGCGCTTGTCGGAAACCGTATTGGTCATCCGACAGGTTGGGGCCTACCTGCCATAGGTGCATGCATAGACGGGCGGCAATTATTCTCTCGAATAACTTGCCAGCCTCGTCCAGCAGGCAAATGGGACGATACGCAGAGGGGGAATCCGCAGTCCTGCCGTCCTTCTTCAAGAGGACCAACCTTGCCTCCTTCCAGCCTTTAGGGAAAACACCGCAGCGAAGGCAGCTGTCAAAAAGCCGCCTCAGCTTGTCCCCAAGGCCGGCAGAGAGAGCCAGCACCCATGCCCGACCTGGAATCCCGTCAGGGCCGGGTGCGGTGTTACGAGCCCTGAGGCGCTTCACGGCTCGGTCCAACTCCTGTTCGGTCACCCCCAACTCATCAGACCAGATGTTAGGGTCCGATGGTATGTCGGGTGATGACGAGGGACTATCCTGGACCCTGGGAAACAGTGTATCCACCACGTTCCCTACCAACACAGGGTCCAGGGTTTCCGTCAATGGAGGGACCCACGGCCGGAGCTTGCCCAGTACCATCTTGTACGGGCGCCCCCATGGATCCCTATCCAGTCCCTCCAGGAGTTCGCTCCAGGACCGAGACCTGGCGTCAGCAATGGCGACTTGGAGCGCCTTGGTAGCGCCTCGGTATGCCCCGTAGGCTCTCTCTATCTCCTCGGCAGTGGCTCGCCTTCTCCTCCGGGTCCTGGTGTACTGGCGTCGGGAGCGCAGGCACGTCTCGCGCAACCTCGCTATCCCCTCCGACCACCAATACACCGCCTTGCGCTTGGTTGGTCTGGCTCGGGGCATTGAGACGTCACAAATGGATGTCATCGATTCCCTGAGCCAGTCCGCCTCCCTCTCCGGATCGGGCAGATCCTCTACGGCGTGGCCTTCCGGCCAGGCCGCGACGATGGCTGCGGCTTCCAGGAGATCCCTGTCAAGCCGTTTGAGGGCCCATCGTCGCGGCGGGCTGCTACTGCGGCGGGACACGTGGCCGGGAGGGCGAAGGGCCACATCAAAAATGATGTGGCGATGGTCGGATAGTGTGACCATCTCCTCCGCTACTCTCCATCCCGACACCATGTGTATGACAGAGGGAGTCGCCCATGACAAATCCACGATCGATTCCCCCTGCCATCGCACACACGTGTTGACGGACCCCCGATTTAATAACCGGAGGTCAAGTCCCGCCGCCCATTCCACCACGGAAACTCCCCTAGGGTTGTCTCGGGGACTTCCCCACACTCGCGAGTGCGCGTTGAAGTCGCCCAAGACAAGCACGGGACGGGGCAGGCACCTGCGTATGCAGTTTCCCACCTCGTCCAGGTACGCCTCGTAAGCGGCAAGGGTACCTATGTTCGGGGAGACGTAACAGCCCACAACGGCTATATGACCCCACTCCGTGGCCACGAAGCCCTGTCCCTTCTCTATAAGGGCACAGTGGGGGTCACCTTCGCCACCAGCCCAGTAAATAGCGACGGAGCCCATATCGTCCCCGAACCAGCGAGGATGGCTTGGGGTACAATAGGGCTCCGCCACTACGGCAAGTGCAACCGACCTCTGCGCGAGGGTTTGCAGGAGAAGGTCCTGCGCCCCTCGGCAGTGGTTAAGGTTACACTGGAGGACCTTAATGGTGTGATCCATTAAGAGGCCTCCATGGCCTCCTGGGGTGGCGGGCCTTGGCCCGGCGGAACGGCCGCCCCTGTTGGGGCCGTTCCGCTTCCGGTGGCTGAGGCTGGAGGAGCTGGCTTCCTCTTACCTTTAGCCTTAGGAGGAGAGCACTTTTTGCTCCCCATCCTGTGGTCAGCCCTGCAGCCCAAGTCTGAGCACAGCGGACACTTGCGCGGACGCGTGCACTGGCTTGCCCGATGGTCGGGTTCGCCGCACGCGTAGCACAAGTTTGTGCGGTCCACTGTGCTCTGACACATGCTGCGTACGTGCCCGTACTCCAAGCACCGGAAGCACTGAAGCGGCCGCGAGGTCAGATAGTCGACCCGCGCAGATACCCATCCGACTACGACGTGCCCTGCCGCAGCTAGCTTGCGGACCGCAGCTAGTGGACAACGGACCCATACCGTGCCCAGGGCAGTAGGCGAGCGACGAATGTCGCCCACCCGCACGTCGTCAGCCGAGCAGCCGCCAGCATTGGCGACCGCGGCCGCTACCTCCTCGGACGAGACGCTATCGTCCAGGTCCTTAAGCCGCAACTCCCCCATCTTCATGGGGCGAGTGATGCGGACCTTAAGGTCCTCGAGGGCCACGCGCATGCGTTCAGCCAACTTATCGGCCTTCGAGGCGCAGTCGGGCCCTGACACCTCCATAATAAGCCCCCCCGTGATAGCTCTCTTGGAGCGGACATTGTCCACTCCAACATCAGCCAGCTTAATGCGGGACTTAGCCGCTGCCATCACCGCGGCCAGGGTGACGTCCGAGCCCTCCGGAATCGTCACAGTGATCGCCGCAGAAGAAGGCGGACGCGCCGGCTTTGGCACGGCGCCCACCTTGGGGGTGGCCTTCGGGCCAGATTTAGGGCCAACTTTGGGAACCGGCTTGGCCGGCGGTGTCGCCTTCTTCTTGGCCTTCTTGGCCTTGACTACGGTCGCCCATGTAGTCGGTGCCTGCGCCACAGGACGCTCCAAGCGCAGTGACAGCGGGGTTGCCACTGGTGCTAGTGGTAGCTGGCGACTTGCCGTCACTTTGCCCTTCCCCGACGGTGTTTTCGGAGAAGGGCCTGGCACTGCGGGAGCCACGCCATTCCGGGGCAAAGTTGGCTGGGCTTTTATAGCCGCAGCCAACTTCCGGTCCATGAGCGCAGCGATACGCTCCATGAACCGACCCTCCCAGTCAGCCCCTCCAGCAGCAGGTGTTGATGCCGCCGGTTTGGCCGCACTCTCAGCGCTGGCCTTGGGACATGCCTGCTGACGGACTGCCTCCGTCAGACTCTCCACCTTCTTAGAGAGGTCAGCCATCTGAGCGCGCAGATCGGCGTTCTCCCGCTCCAGACGCACCACGTTGGCATCCGCAGAGCCCCGCCCTGCAAGAACCTCAGCGGCTGCGTGTGCCTTCCTCGCTGCGATACGAAGACCGTGAATGTAGTCCCCCCGCATGTTCCGGGACTTATCCGCGATCTTCTCTACAGTTTCCAGATGCGTCCTTATGCAGGCGACCAACTCCTCAGTTGGCTGCGCCTGCATCTCCGATCCCAGGTCTTCCACATTCGGCAGTTTTGCCTTCGACCTGATGTTCGTGGGCGGCACGGATGGGTCGAAGACATCGTCCTCCTGCCCACCAACTTTTTCCGGCTCCTTAAGGAACGCGGCGCGCTTGGCCCCCTTAGGGATCAAGGCGACGTCGTCCGCTTTCCTTCCTCGCTTACGACTTGAAGTCGAAGCCCTTGAGGAGACGGACATGACAGAACAGTCCGACTCCTCGCCACCATCTCCTGACGCCTCCACCGGCGTTGGTTTCGTGAAGAAACCGCTCTCCATATCCGTCGTCACGTCACACCTCCTCTCAACGTCACTCATCCTCTCAACGTCACTCCTCTCCACGTCTCTCCTCCTTACAACAAGGCGATTGTTGCCCCCCCCAGAATACGAGGGGCAGGATGCCGAAGCACCGAGGGATTCTCCAGCCTCTGAGAGGCTGGTACCCTCCTGGGGTCGTGTTTTTCTACAATTCGCCATTATCATAAAGTTCCTTTTTTAAGGGGTGTGGTCCCCTGTGTGTTGGTGCCTTAGCGGCCGGGTTCCCCCCGACCATACTGTGTCTGCAAAACCCGGACACGGACCGCATCAGCGGCACGAGTCCGGATTCGCACAAACAGTACTCCCCTCGGCAGGCACCAGAACCATATATTGGGATTTGGCCCTCCTCCGATCCTAAAGGATCTACCAGGCGGCTCTACCGAGCCCGCCTCACCTCCACGACGGAGTTGGAAGCTCCTTGCCTCCGTCCGCCCCATCTACTGTGCCTTATGCTGATCATAAGGACACAGCAGAGGGACCCACTCTCCCCATTTCCCCCCCCGTTTGGTGTTTGGTCCGCGCCGGTAAACCGGTAACTCCCAAATGAGAGCCATGCCCCTATCCGCCACCCGGGGACGCGCCACGTCGGAGTACACCTCTCCGCCCACTGGGACAACCCAGCAGGTCCGTGGAACCTAACCTAACCTAACCTAACCTAACCTAACCTAACCTAACCTAACCTTTTTTTTTTTTTTTTTTTTTTTTTTTTTTTTTTTTTTTTTTTTTTTTTTTTTTTTTTTGAGGGGGGGGAAATGCCCACGCATTTCCCTTCCGCCATGGGGATGACGGAAGGGGGTATGTGGGACTCGAACCCACTAAAACCCCCCCGGTTAAGTCCCCCGCCATAGTGGGGCAAGATGGGGTCGCGTTAGCATTCACCATCTCACCCCGACGGGTGGCCCGGAAACCAGCCGGGCCCCGGCCATGTGTGGGGCCGTGCAAGCCGGCGGAGTCCCCCGATCTCCGCCAGTGACCCCACAAACGCGCCCTGAAAAGGGCGCCCCCTCCAACTTACGCTGTCCCTCCCTCCAAGCCTGCCCGGTATGGGTAGCCCTGCCGGTATAGCCTTGAAGATCATTGGGACACGCAAGCCCTCATCCGCGCCCTGAAAAGGGCGCCCCCTCCAACTTACGCTGTCCCTCCCTCCAAGCCTGCCCGGTATGGGTAGCCCTGCCGGTATAGCCTTGAAGATCATTGGGACACGCAAGCCGACCAGAGCAGCGAATGCCGCCCCGGCCCTCCCTCCACAGTGCGCCCTGAAAAGGGCACACACCGTCCGCCCGACGGGCCCTGAAAAGGGCCTCGCCGGGCCCTCATCCGCGCCCTGAAAAGGGCGCCCCCTCCACTTGCGCTAATCCCTCCCTCCAAGCCTGTCCGGTATGGGTAGCCCTGCCGGTATAGCCTTGAAGATCATTGGGACACGCAAGCCGACCAGAGCAGCGAATGCCGCCCCGGCCCTCCCTCCACAGTGCGCCCTGAAAAGGGCACACTCGCCTCCGCCCGACGGGCCCTGAAAAGGGCCTCGCCGGGCCCTCATCCGCGCCCTGAAAAGGGCGCCCCCTCCACTTACGCTGATCCCTCCCTCCAAGCCTGTCCGGTATGGGTATACCTGCCGGCATAGCCTTGAAGATCATTGGGACGCGCAAGCCCACCGGAGCAGCATACACCGCCCCGGCCCTCCCATGGTGCTCCTCCACGAGCCCACCATGCTTGGCCCATCCACAGTGCCCCATAGGGACACGCGGAGGGCCCCCCCCCCTGTCAGTCCATTAGTTGCTCGACAATAAGATCCCACGTATGAGAAGTTATTATCGGGCTTAAACGAGGCGCACCGTCCCGTAAGCTTCCGTTCACTTGGATCCGGCTGATCGACAAGCGACAAGAGCCTACAGGCACACGAGAAGGTTGACTGACATGGCACCCCAACCTAACCTAACCTAACCTAACCTAACCTAACCTAACCTAACCTAACCTAACCTAACCTAACCTAACCTAACCTAACCTAACCTAACCTAACCTAACCTAACCTAACCTAACCTAACCTAACCTAACCATAAAATTCAGAGAAAAATATTTTTCCAAATTTTCGTTTTTGGGACACCATTCGCAGTGCAAATACATCTCCTGCCTAAATAATTAATGTAAAAAACATTTCACATTAGTGTGCAAATTACAGTTTTAAATTGAAATTGATTATCGATCGATCGATCGATCGCTTCACGACTGGACTTGACTAGAATTGGGAGGTAAGCTTTAATTATCAACCTAAGTAACTACTCACCTGTATACTTACCTGTATACTAACAGTATACTTACCAGTTATACAAACCTGGACGGACTCCATTCTACTGGACAAGGCTGCAGTCATCAGTACCTGAAAACAATAACAAAAATAGGTTTAATTAGACATAGGTAATTAGGAATAATAAAACGTATTTTACAATATACAATCTTTAAACAACGTTTTACGATTATTTACAACTTTTACAATTTTACCAACGTTTTTGATTTTATTAGCATAATTTTTTTATATTACATTTTACAACCTTACATTTACGTAAACTTACATTTTAATATCTATTTGACGAGTTTACCTATTTGAGATGTTCGGATTCCGGACTCCAGTTAAGACAACAGTGGTCTCAAACGAGTCCTCATTTGACGCCCATGACACCATGAAGGCTGGACACATAACTGAGGAGGTGGGACCGACAAGGAAGGAAGGCGAGACAAGCCAGACTTCAAGTGTCAGGAGAAGTATAGGAGAGTGGGAGTCTGGGAAACCAGACAAACACTCTAAGACCACGACTACCTCCAAGAAGGGTGTGTCGGTGGAACCCCTAAAACCGAAACCAAAGGTGACGCTCCCGCAAGAGAGCAGAGTTGACACCAGAAGAAAGTCGGTGGAGGCTGCGGGGAGCCCACCAAAAACGGAGAAACATAAATACTGTGATAGGCTTTCGGAAGCGAGAGCCTGCGTAACGAAAGCCAAACTTAACTTGGGGAATTCTAGAAACATAAAAACTGAAATAAAAACAGAGGTGATAATAGCAATAGAAAGGTTGTACCAGTTAGTAAAGGAAGCAGAAAATATAAAAGGACAAGGTAAGAAGCAATATATAGAACAAGAGAAGGAAAAGGAACCAGAAAGAGTAAAAGAGAAAGAGGATGAAATTATTAGAAGAATAGAAGAACACTCTAAATTATTACAAGAAAATAATGAAAATATGAAAAAATTAAAGGAAACAATCGAGAAACAACAAGAAGTCCAAGAGAGACAAACTTACTCGAGTGTAGCAGCGGCGTTTCCGAGGAGGCAGGCCTTAGAACAGACCGCGCTGCACTCAGTAGCTGTCACCGCCAAGGACGAAACAGAAACAGGAGAGGAAGTGCTAAACAGAATCAGGAAAGTTATAAACGCAAGAGAAGGAGGAGTCGCCGTTGAAAGAATAAGGAAGGCAAAGGACGGAAAAGTGATTGTGGGGTGTAAGACAGAATTAGAAAGGGAAAAGATCAAGGAAAGGCTTAGGAAAGCGGGAGAGCATCTCAACGTTGAGGACATGAAAAACAAGGATCCACTAGTGATTCTCAGGGACGTTCTTCAGTACAACAGCGACGAAGACGTTATGAGTGCCCTGAGAAATCAAAACAAAGACCTTCTAAGTGGAACAGATCCGAAGATGGAGATCATGTTCAAGAAACGTACCCGAAACCCCCACACACATCACATTGTTATGAGGGTGTCCCCCACAACCTGGAAACGGATGGTTGAAGCAGCGTCTGTCATGATCGATCTCCAGCGAGTGAGAGTGGCAGACCACTCGCCACTGGTACAATGCTCGCTCTGTCTGGGATACGGTCATGGCAGGCGTTTCTGCAAAGACACCCTAGAGAAGTGTTGCCATTGTGGGGGACCCCACATAAAGACAGACTGCGCTGATTGGCTAGCCGGTACAGCCCCGTCGTGCTGTAACTGCACGCACGCCAAAATTGACAAAAAAGATCACAATGCCTTCAGCCATGAATGCACGATCAGACAAAAATGGGAGGCGCTGGCCAGGGCCACAATAGCCTATTGCTAAGGTGGCTCAAGGTGGAATAACAGCGTCTACCCTGGATCGACTTCATGTGAAACCGGCCCAATTATCAGTACACCAATCAAATAAAGAAAAAATCATGCAACTTACCCTACCGTTGTCACCGGAACATCATGCCAAGTCAGAAGAGAAAGTCACCACCAGGAGCCGAAGAACACGACGCGAAGCGCTGCTCCAGATCGACGAGTATCTGAAATCAAAAACAAAATATGAACACCTAGCTAAAATTCTGTGCGATTCCACGAAACACCAGCGAGCTAAAGTAAAAGCTAACCAAGTAAATATGTCGAAGCATGCTGAAAACCATGGTCGAATACTTACCTCTGATGAGCTCAAAGCCGCGGTGATCAGTCAAACTGGAATATCATTGTTAAACTTGTTTAATATACATATTGATATATATATATTAAATCAGCACTAAATAAAGCAGCACAATAAAGTAAGAAAGTAAAAATGTAAACCCATAAAACAATAAATAGACTTAAATAAATAGTATATACAAATTATCTTGGTGTATTGAACAAGTAATTAGAGAAAAATAACATGCAAAATTAGATTATCAAATAGTAAAATAAGATCAGAAAAGTAGTAATCATATATATGACAAAATTTTTAATCCCATAAACTAGGATTTTTTTTTGAAAACACGTGTCAAAATTAAAAACAAATGAAAACAAAGTCTCTGAAAACTCTTATCAGAGGAAATAGTCAGAAAAAAAAAAAAAAAAAAAAAAAAAAAAAAAAAAAAAAAAAAAAAAAAAAAACCTAACCTAACCTAAACTAACCTAACCTAACCTAACCTAACCTAACCTAACCTAACCTAACCTTTTTTTTTTTTTTTTTTTTTTGACGAGGGGGAAATCTGCTAACAGATACCCTACCACATTGAGGGTGTGATAGGGTTATGTGAGGTTCACGGACTCGTGGACTCACTAAAACCCCCCCGGTGGCCGGCCTCGATGCATGTCAAGGGGCTCCGGGATCTCCAAAAGGAACGCACCGGTGCCCCTCTCGCATAACGCCCTTCGCACGTCCCAGGGGCAGTTGGGAACCCCAAACCACCCCCAGCACCCTCGCGGTGCTAAACGGCGGCACATGCCACGATGTACCGCCGCCCTCCCGAGGCCCGCTTGAGGAGGATAGCCAGAGCCCTCACTCCGACCACCCGCGGGCCCGAAAGGTCCCCTGTTTCCTGGTCCAGGGGATTCCGCTACGCCCCTTGCGGGGCAGGCGCTGTAACACAACGCCTCACACGTCCCGGGGGCAGTTGGGAACCCCAAACCGCCCCCAGCTCTCTCCCGGTGCTAAACGGCGGCACATGACACGATGTACCGTCGCCCTTCCGAGGCCCGCTAGAGGATGAGGATAGCCAGAGCCCTCGCTCCGACCACCCGCGGGCCTGGAAGGTCCCCTGTTTCCTGGTCCAGGGGATTTGCACGTCCCGGGGGCAGTTGGGAACCCCAAGCCACCCCCAGCTCCTTCGCGGTTCTAAACGGCGGCACATCCCACGATGTACCGTCGCCCTTCCGAGGCCCGCTTGAGGATGAGGATAGCCAGAGCCCTCGCTCCGACCACCCGCGGGCCTGGAAGGTCCCCTGTTTCCTGGTCCAGGGGATACCGCTACGCCCCTTGCGGGGCAGGCGCTGCGGGGCGGCCGTTGCCTGCACCCCGCCGCCTCCTCCTCCGAGCGGGATCGGCCCTCTCCCGATCGCGCTCAGCGGCCTCTTTCCGAACCATTACGGTCTCACAGAAAGAGGCCACCGCCCTCCACGCCGTCTCGTCTGCCAGCATAGCCGCTACTACGCTTGGCAGAGAGAGGTCCTGCCCGATCCTGGAGACCAGGATCCGCCGCTCCACGCACCACGCCGAACACTCCTCCAGCGTGTGCTGTGCGGAATCCCGGTCCCACCCACAATGGTGGCATTGCGGTGTCCGTTCGCGTCCTATCCTAGTCAGGAACTCACCAAAGCACCCGTGCCCGGTGAGAACCTGAGTAAGGCGATAGGTGACGTTACCCGCCTCCCTCCCTAACCAGCCTTCGAAGTTTGGCAGAATAGCGCCAACGATGCGCTGACGCGAACACCGCGGCTCGTAGAGCCGCTCGCGCCACTTCCGGAGCGCACGTCGGCGCTCCTCCGTCCGCACTTCAGCAGGCGCAGCTCCGCTCCCGTCATCATTGCGAAGACGAACATACACCCGTGCGTCCATCTCCGCTAAGATGTCGAGTGGCGGGAACCGCGCCAACAGAGTTGCCGCCTCTAGGGATATCGTTCGATATCCCCGTACGATACGAATGGCAATGGTACGCTGCAGGCTATTAAACAAAGCCCTACAGCGACCAACACCCGTCAGTCTCCCTGACCAAACGGGTGCTCCGTAGAGTGCCATCGAACGCACCACCCCCGCGTAGAGGCGGCGAACTCCCTCTCTGGGACCCCCGAGATTAGGCAGCAGCCGATGCAGAGCACCAACCACCTTCCGAATCCGGGGAACAGAGCGGCTGAAATGCTCCTCGAAGTGCCAGCGACTGTCCAAGGTAAGGCCCAAGTACTTGAGGTACTGGCCCACCTGGACGTCAACGTCACCCACGCGAACCGACATGCTGGGTGGTTCCCGTCCCCTCGGGAACTTGTGGAACCATAGCGCCTCGGTCTTCTGTGGCGCTATCCTCAGACCCAGCTCGTGGATCTTGTCCACCACGCATGCCACCCCAAGCTCGGCGAGCCCTTTGGCCCCCTCGAAAGTGTCCCCGCCAGCCAACACGAGAGTGTCGTCCGCATAGCAGACCACGTGCAGGCCGACAGGGAGACTGACGCGCAGGACCGCGTCGTATGCGAGGTTCCACAGAAGCGGGCCCAAAACGGACCCCTGTGGAACCCCGCAACAAACCTCCCTCTGGTGCAAAGCACCGTCCCTGCCCACATACTGCACACACCGGTCACGCAGGTAGGCGCCAACGATGCGCTGCAGGTAAGGAGGCACTCCGTGATGCACAAGCGCCTCCCTGATCGCCCTCCAAGGCAAGGAATTAAAGGCGTTGACGATATCTAAAGATACCGCCAGTACCTTCCCGCCCCGGGACACTACCTGGTCCGACAGCGTACGGACACGAAGAATCGCGTCCACTGTCGAACGCGCTTGTCGGAAACCGTATTGGTCATCCGACAGGTTGGGGCCTACCTGCCATAGGTGCATGCATAGACGGGCGGCAATTATTCTCTCGAATAACTTGCCAGCCTCGTCCAGCAGGCAAATGGGACGATACGCAGAGGGGGAATCCGCAGTCCTGCCGTCCTTCTTCAAGAGGACCAACCTTGCCTCCTTCCAGCCTTTAGGGAAAACACCGCAGCGAAGGCAGCTGTCAAAAAGCCGCCTCAGCTTGTCCCCAAGGCCGGCAGAGAGAGCCAGCACCCATGCCCGACCTGGAATCCCGTCAGGGCCGGGTGCGGTGTTACGAGCCCTGAGGCGCTTCACGGCTCGGTCCAACTCCTGTTCAGTCACCCCCAACTCATCAGACCAGATGTTAGGGTCCGATGGTATGTCGGGTGATGACGAGGGACTATCCTGGACCCTGGGAAACAGTGTATCCACCACGTTCCCTACCAACACAGGGTCCAGGGTTTCCGTCAATGGAGGGACCCACGGCCGGAGCTTGCCCAGTACCATCTTGTACGGGCGCCCCCATGGATCCCTATCCAGTCCCTCCAGGAGTTCGCTCCAGGACCGAGACCTGGCGTCAGCAATGGCGACTTGGAGCGCCTTGGTAGCGCCTCGGTATGCCCCGTAGGCTCTCTCTATCTCCTCGGCAGTGGCTCGCCTTCTCCTCCGCGTCCTGGTGTACTGGCGTCGGGAGCGCAGGCACGTCTCGCGCAACCTCGCTATCCCCTCCGACCACCAATACACCGCCCTGCGCTTGGTTGGTCTGGCTCGGGGCATCGAGACGTCACAAATGGATGTCATCGATTCCCTGAGCCAGTCCGCCTCCCTCTCCGGATCGGGCAGATCCTCTACGGCGTGGCCTTCCGGCCAGGCCGCGACGATGGCTGCGGCTTCCAGGAGATCCCTGTCAAGCCGTTTGAGGGCCCATCGTCGCGGCGGGCTGCTACTGCGGCGGGACACGTGGCCGGGAGGGCGAAGGGCCACATCAAAAATGATGTGGCGATGGTCGGATAGTGTGACCATCTCCTCCGCTACTCTCCATCCCGACACCATGTGTATGACAGAGGGAGTCGCCCATGACAAATCCACGATCGATTCCCCCTGCCATCGCACACACGTGTTGACGGACCCCCGATTTAATAACCGGAGGTCAAGTCCCGCCGCCCATTCCACCACGGAAACTCCCCTAGGGTTGTCTCGGGGACTTCCCCACACTCGCGAGTGCGCGTTGAAGTCGCCCAAGACAAGCACGGGACGGGGCAGGCACCTGCGTATGCAGTTTCCCACCTCGTCCAGGTACGCCTCGTAAGCGGCAAGGGTACCTATGTTCGGGGAGACGTAACAGCCCACAACGGCTATATGACCCCACTCCGTGGCCACGAAGCCCTGTCCCTTCTCTATAAGGGCACAGTGGGGGTCACCTTCGCCACCAGCCCAGTAAATAGCGACGGAGCCCATATCGTCCCCGAACCAGCGAGGATGGCTGGGGGTACAATAGGGCTCCGCCACTACGGCAAGTGCAACCGACCTCTGCGCGAGGGTTTGCAGGAGAAGGTCCTGCGCCCCTCGGCAGTGGTTAAGGTTACACTGGAGGACCTTAATGGTGTGATCCATTAAGAGGCCTCCATGGCCTCCTGGGGTGGCGGGCCTTGGCCCGGCGGAACGGCCGCCCCTGTTGGGGCCGTTCCGCTTCCGGTGGCTGAGGCTGGAGGAGCTGGCTTCCTCTTTCCTTTAGCCTTAGGAGGAGAGCACTTTTTGCTCCCCATCCTGTGGTCAGCCCTGCAGCCCAAGTCTGAGCACAGCGGACACTTGCGCGGACGCGTGCACTGGCTTGCCCGATGGTCGGGTTCGCCGCACGCGTAGCACAAGTTTGTGCGGTCCACTGTGCTCTGACACATGCTGCGTACGTGTCCGTACTCCAAGCACCGGAAGCACTGAAGCGGCCGCGAGGTCAGATAGTCGACCCGCGCCGAGACCCATCCGACTACGACGTGCCCTGCCGCAGCTAGCTTGCGGACCGCAGCTAGTGGACAACGGACCCATACCGTGCCCAGGGCAGTAGGCGAGCGACGAATGTCGCCCACCCGCACGTCATCAGCCGAGCAGCCGCCAGCATTGGCGACCGCGGCCGCTACCTCCTCGGACGAGACGCTATCGTCGAGGTCCTTAAGACGCAACTCCCCCATCTTCATGGGGCGAGTGATGCGGACCTTAAGGTCCTCGAGGGCCACGCGCATGCGTTCAGCCAACTTATCGGCTTTCGAGGCGCAGTCGGGCCCTGACACCTCCATAATAAGCCCCCCTGTGATGGCTCGCTTGGAGCGGACATTGTCCACGCCAACATCAGCCAGCTTGATGCGGGACTTAGCCGCTGCCATCACCGCGGCCAGGGTGACGTCCGAGCCCTCCGGAATCGTCACTGTGATCGCCGCAGAAGATGGCGGACGCGCCGGCTTTGGCACGGCGCCCACCTTGGGGGTGGCCTTCGGGCCAGACTTAGGGCCAACTTTGGGGCCCGGCTTAGCCGGCGGTGTCGCCTTCTTCTTGGCCTTCTTGGCCTTGACTACGGTCGCCCATGTAGTCGTTGCCTGCGCCACAGGACGCTCCAATCGCAGTGACAGCGGGGGTGCCACTGATGCGAGCGGTTGCTGGCGACTTGCCGTCACTTTGCCCTTCCCCGACGGTGTTTTCGGAGAAGGGCCTGGCACTGCGGGAGCCACGCCAGTCCGGGTCGAAGTTGGCTGGGCTTTAATAGCCGCAGCCAACTTCCGGTCCATGAGCGCACCAATGCGTTCCATGAACCGACCCTCCCAGTCAGCCCCTCCAGCAGCAGGTGTTGTCGCCGCCGGTTTGGCCAAACTCTCAGCGCTGGCCTGGGGACATGACTGCTGACGGACGGCCTCCGTCAGACTCTCCATTTTCTTCGATAGGTCCGCCATCTGAGCGCGCAGCTCGGCGTTCTCCCGCTCCAGACGCACCACGTTGGCATCCACGGAGCCCCGCCCTACGATAACCTCAGCAGCTGCATGCACCTTCCTTGCTGCGATACGAAGACCGTGAATGTAGTCCCCCCGCATGTTTCGGGACTTATCCGCGATCTTCTCTACCGTCTCCAGATGCGTCCTTATGCAGGCGACCAACTCCTCAGTTGGCTGCGCCTGCATCTCCGATCCCAGGTCTTCCACATTCGGCAGTTTTGCTTTCGACCTGATGTTCATGGGCGGCACGGATGGGTCGAAGACATCGTCCTCATGCCCACCAACTTTTTCCGGCTCCTTAAGGAACGCGGCGCGCTTGGCCCCCTTAGGGATCAAGGCGACGTCGTCCGCTTTCCTTCCCCGCTTACGACTTGAAGTCGAAGCCCTTGAGGAGACGGACATGACAGAACAGTCCGACTCCTCGCCACCATCTCCTGACGCCTCCACCGGCGTTGGTTTCGTGAAGAAACCACTCTCCCTCTCCTTCTCCACGTAGTTGCTCTCCACAACAAGGCGATTGTTGCCCCCCCCAGAATACGAGGGGCAGGATGCCGAAGCACCGAGGGATTCTCCAACCTCTGAGAGGCTGGTACCCTCCTGGGGTCGTGTATTTTTGCAATGCGCCATTATCATAAAGATTCCTATTTTTAAAGGGGTGTGGTCCCCTGTGTGTTGGTGCCTTAGCGGCCGGGTTCCCCCCGACCATACTGTGTCCGCAAACCCGGACACGGACCGCATCATCCCGCCCGCAACTTTGTGTTGCGAAAGGGATGCAGCGGCACGAGTCCGGATTCGCACAAACAGTACTCCCCTCGGCAGGCACCAGAACCATATATTGGGATTTGGCCCTCCTCCGATCCTAAAGGATCTACCAGGCGGCTCTACCGAGCCCGCCTCACCTCCACGACGGAGTTGGAAGCTCCTTGCCTCCGTCCGCCCCATCTAATGTGCCTTATGCTGATCATAAGGACACAGCAGAGGGACCCACTCTCCCCATTTCCCCCCCCGTTTGGTGTTTGGTCCGCGCCGGTAAACCGGTAACTCCCAAATGAGAGCCATGCCCCTATCCGCCACCCGGGGACGCGCCACGTCGGAGTACACCTCTCCGCCCTCTGGGACAACCCAGCAGGTCCGTGGAACCTAACCTTTTTTTTTTTTTTTTTTTTTTTTTTTTTTTTTCGCTGGGAAAAATGCGTTACGCATTCCCTCCCATTGGGGGATGGGAGGGATATGTGGGACTCCCCGGTCTAAGACCGGTATACCCACTAAACGACCCAGCGGCTGTCCAGCATCGTCTATGTGGAGGAGGACTGGGAATCCGGCAAAGCCTTAACGTCCAGTCCCCCGCCGACGAGCCCCCACCTTTACAGCGGGGCCAGCACGCCCCCCCCTGTAGGGAGGGGCTCGGGAACGACAGTACGGCCGTTCCCGCCCGACGGGGTGGTGAATATGTGCAATGCGGGAGAGGGCGCCCCCGCGCCTATCTCCCGCTATTCACCACCAGAAGGCAAGGAGAAGGCGACTACGATGGCCTTCTCCCACCCCTTCTCACTCTCCCCCTTCTCCTCCTTCGCCGCGGCGGCGCGAGAGGGTCCAGCTCTCGCGCACGCTCAGCCTCCTCCTTCTGTGACATCACGTCCTCACAGAAGGAGGCGACTGCTGCCCAAGCCACCTCGCTTCCCAGCATGGAATTGACCACACCGGGAAGCGAGAGGTCCGGCCCGACAACTGCTGTCAGGCCGCGGCGCGGCTCGGACCACGACGGGCACACCTCGAGGGTGTGCTGCGCCGTGTCCTCCGCTGCACCACACTCGTGGCACAGCGGGGCCTCCTCCCTTCCGATCCGGTGCAGGTACGATCCGAAGCATCCATGCCCGGATAGCACCTGCACCATACGGAAAGAGAGGAAGCCGTGGTCTCGCTCGAGCCAGTCTTGTAGGACTGGCCCCAGAGCGTCCAGGGTTCGGCGGCCAAAAACGGCGGAGGCAAGGTCCTCCGTCCAATGCTGGACGATGGCGTCCCTCGCCTGCTGCCGGACGGCCTCCCGCTCTTCCGGGGCGACGCGCTCTCCCAGCGCCCTTCGCCCCGCCGTCCACTCGTACACTCTGGCGAGCACCCACGCCTCGAGTTCCCAAGGAGGGGTGCCCGCCAGTGCGCACGCCGCCGAGAAACTTACCGAACGGTAGGCCCTGGCCACCCGCTGTGCGATGGCCCTTTGGGGCCTCCGGATCGCGGCGGCGTTCTCCCTCCTTTGGAGGGAGTCCGCCCAGATGGGGGCCCCGTACAGGGCCATACTCTTAAGGATGCCGGCATACAGCTGCCGGCATCGCGCTTTGGGCCCTCCCATATTAGGGAGGAGCCAGGAGAGCGCCCCCGCGACCTTTAGCAGGCGCGTCGACAGCCCGCAGAAGTGCGGGCCGAAGCGCCACCTGCTGTCAAGGACCAGGCCCAGATATTTCATCTGGGCCTTCACCTCGACCCTGACGCCCTCCACTACGATGTGGGCGTCAGTGGGGATGCGCTGCCGAGGCCCGTGAAAGAACACGGCCTCGGTCTTGTGCAGCGCAACCCCCAATCCGAGCCGGCGGATCCTTCCTGCGACCAGGCATCCGCCGGCCGAGGCCAGGCTCGCCGCCTCCCTATAGCTTCTCCCCCGGGCAGTGAGAAGAGTGTCATCCGCGTAGCAGATGACACTCGTGCCACGGAGGAGAGCTCCCCGCAGGAGCCAGTCGAATCCGATGTTCCACAGGAGTGGTCCTAGGACAGACCCCTGTGGAACACCGGACTCCGCGCCGTAACGCCGCATCTGGCCAGCTTTGTCTATCAGGAGGACCGCCCGGTCCTCCAGATAGCTGGCCAGGAGGCCCCGCAGGTACTGAGGCGCTCCATGGTAGCGGAGCGCCTCAAGGATTGTGGAGTGTGGGACGGAGTTGAAGGCGTTGGCTATGTCAAATGACACAGCCAACACTCCGTCACCTGCCTCCACGGCCTCCAGTGGAACCTTTTTTTTTTTTTTTTTTTTTTTTTTGAGGGGGGGAAAATGCCCACGCATTTCCCTTCCGCCATGGGGGTGACGGAAGGGGGTATGTGGGACTCGAACCCACTAAAAACCCCCCCGGTGAGCAGTCCACCGCCGTAGTGGGACGAGATGGGGTCGCGTTAGCATTCACCATCGCAATTTGGTGCAGATACTTTCCAAAGCATCCATGCCCGGAAAGCACCTGCACCAATCGGAAGGTCAGCGACCCGAACCGCCGCCGCACCCAACCCCGGAGGACCGGTCTAATGGCCTCCACCGTCCACTGACCAGGGACCGGTGGAGCCAGGTCCTCCGCCCACCGCCGCAACAAGGCAGCCCGCGCCTGCCGCCGCATGCGTGCGACCTCCTCCCACACCGGGAACTCCCCCTCGGATCTCCTCGCCGCCACGAAGTGGTAGACTTCGGCGAGGATCTCCGCTTGGAGAGCCCAGGGGGGATCACCGGCCAGCACGCACGCTGCCGTCCAGGACACCGTCCGGTATCCGCGGATCGCCCTCGTCGCTATGACCCGCTGCGGACGTCGCAGCAGGGTCATATTCCCGCGACTGAGGGCGTCCACCCAGACAGGTGCCCCGTACAGGGCCATACTCCGGATGACTCCGGAGTACAGCCGGCGACATGTGGCGCTCGGGCCGCCCACGTTGGGCAGCAGCCTCCCTAAAGCGGCAGCGGCTCCTAGGACTCTTGGGGCCAGCTGGGTGAAATGGGCCCCAAAAGTCCACCTCCCGTCCAGGATGAGACCCAGATATTTCATCTGGGTCCCAACCCGGACCAGGACCCCGTCCAGGAATATCCTCGTTCCTGGAGGGGGTCCCCCCCGAGGCCCATGGAACAACAGGGCCTCAGTCTTGGAGAGGGCTACCTCTAGTCCCAGGGAGCGTATGCGATCGACTACGATAGTGGTGCCCACCGTAGCCAACCGCATCGCTTCCCCGAGGTCCCTCCCCCTGACTACGACCAGGGTGTCGTCCGCGTAACACGCCACCCGCATATTTGCGGGAAGCGTGCCACGGAGCACCCAGTCGTAGCCAATGTTCCACAGGAGCGGTCCCAGCACCGACCCCTGCGGAACACCGCGGACGACGCGACGGTGTCTCAAGCCGTCGCGTCCTTCCACCAGGACTTCGCGGTCCTGGAGGTAGTCCGCCAACAGCCGCCGCAAATACAGGGGCACTCCATGATAGAGGAGCGCCTCCCGTATTGTTCCATGCGGCAGGCTGTTGAAGGCGTTGGCTATGTCGAGCGAGACAGCCAACGCCTTGTCCCCCCCGTGGACCGCCTCTTGGGTCCACCCCTTGAGCCAGAGCAGGGCGTCTATTGTAGACCGCCCCGCTCTGAACCCATACTGGGCCTGCGACAGCCCAGGCCCAGTCCCCTCTAGGTGCCGGATGACACGGGAAGCAACTACTCTCTCCAGTAGCTTTCCCGTGTCATCCAGCAGCACTATTGGCCTGTATGCGGAAGGCGAGTCTACGGCACGACCCTCCTTCCGCAACAGGCACAACTTTCCGTCCTTCCACAGCTTCGGGAACCGCCCTGACGTGAGACATTCGTCGAACAGTTCCCGAAGCTGTACACCCATCTCCCCCAAGGCAAGTCGCAGGACCCGCTTCGGGATCCCGTCTGGACCCGGTGCCGTCCTCTTGCCGCGTAAGCGGCCGACGGCAACCTCCATCTCCACCTCTGAGACGAGGGGGACGGAGGCCGGGTCCAACTCCTCGGGGGGGAAGGACGGCGCTGTCATTGTGGGCGGGGTGTGGTGGGGGTCGATGTCGGGAAAGAGCCCCTCCAACACCCCGCCCAGAAGCTCCGGCTCCAGGGACTCTGCGATCGGGGGCGTCTGGCCCCGGAACTTATTCCGGGCTGCCCTATAAGGACGCCCCCATGGGTCCCTGTCGAGGCCTTCCAGAGCCTCGTCCCAGGCCCGCGTCTTGGCCCGACCGATTGCCAGCTGCAGCTCCCGCTTTGCGTCGCGGTAGGAGCTGTACAGCTGGCACTCAGCTGCCAGCTCCTCAGCTGACAGCTCCGCATCGGTCCGGCCGTGACGCCGCCTCCTGCAGCGGGCGTAGGGCCGCCGCGCCGTCGAGCAGGCGGCTCGGAGATTTGCTATCTCCGAGCTCCACCAGTACACCTCGCGGCGGCCCGGGAGGCGCCGGGACCTGGGCATGGCGGCGTCACATACCGCCGTCACCGCCTCCCGGAAGTGGCTAGCTGCGACGTCCACTTCCGGGTGCGTGGGCGCAGCAGACCACGACTGGACGATCGCCGCCTCAACAGCCAGTTCGGCGTCGAGGCGACTGATCGACCAGCGTGGGAAGTCCGCACGCACCACGCGCCTCCCTTGTATGTCGGAGGTGGAGATCTCGAACCGTATATATTTATGGTCCGAGAGAGTCTCCACCTCCGACATCACCCTCCACGCCCGGGCACGTGCAGCGACAGCGGGGGTGGCGAACGTAACGTCCACCACGGACCCCCCTCGCTGTCGCACGCACGTGTGGGCCGACCCTCTATTTAGAAGGGTCAGCCCTGTGGCAACCGCCCACTCCCTTACAATCTCCACACGAGTGTCAGTAGTGGGGTTGCCCCAGTCCCGGGCCTTGGCGTTCAGATCCCCCATAAGGAGGACCTGACGTGGCACCATTCTTCGCACCGCCGCGGCCAGGAGGTCCATATAGGCCTCCAGCTCCGCAGCGGTTCTATTGGGGGAGAAGTATGCGCCGACGACCGCATACTCCCCCCACTTGGCCACCACGTACCCCGAACCCCTCTCTTCGACTGAGAGGGGGGGGCCGCCACTCCTTCCCACAATGGCCACGGAGTCATCCAGGTCCCCAGCCCAACATGTATGTTGGGGGGGAACGTGGTACGGCTCCGCGGCGACCGCCACATCAATTTCCCACTGCGCCAGGGACTGCATGAGCAGATCCTGGGCCCTGGCGCAGTGGTTGAGGTTCGTCTGGAGGAGGTTGAGATGTCTGACCTGATCCATCAGTCAGACATCTCAACCACCTCGCTCGCCGCTGGGCGAGCTACCTCAGGGGCGGCAGGGGCGGTCCGGGCCCCGGCAACTTTGCCCTTCGTCTTTGGGGGAACGCAGCTGCGTCCCCCCATTACGTGCCCGGAGGGCCTGCCCGACTCTGCGCATATCGCGCAGCGTGGCTCGGCCCTCCCGCAGGTGGCCGCCTTGTGACCTGCGCCTCCACACCGGAAGCACAGGTCCCCTCTGTCCGCCGCCGCGGGGCACTGAGGGCGGGTGTGCCCTAGCCCCATGCACCTGTAGCAGCGCATGGGACGCACCCCCAGTGACACCACACGTGCCGAGCTCCACCCTACCAGCAGCCTGCCCTTTTCCAGCAGCACTTTGGCTGCCAGGATTGGGCAGGACACAAGGGTGGAGCCAGTACCGCCCAAGCCGGAGCGGATCTCTCCGGCTTTGACGAGCCGCACGTCACAGCGACCCGCCTCGGCAACCGCCGCGGCCACCTTCTCCTTGGTGGCCGCGTCGTCCAGACCCGTGATGCGGAGGTCTGTCGTCTTCACGGGCCTGGTGACGCTGGCCACCTCCGACAGGACATCGCGGAGCTTCTCCGCGAGCCTGTCGGCCTTCTCTCCGTTTTGGGAGCCAGGGATCTCCAGCATCCTGGCTCCCGTGGCCGTCTGGCGGAACTGGACTCGGTCAATCCCCAGCTCCTGGAGACTGACCTTGTCCTGGGCCATCTTAAGGACGGCGCTATAAGTTACCCCCTTTTCCACGGCCTCGGGCTGCAACGACAACACGATGGCCGCGGACTTCGGGGGCCTCAGCGCCGCCATAGGCTTCGGGGCAGCAGCGACGGGTCTTGCCGCTGGGGCAACCACAGGTGCAGAGGGAGGGGAAGTTTTCTTCCCCTTCCCCTTGCCCTTCCTTGTCACCGTCGCCCAAGTTTCTTGGGGAACGGCGACAGGGGCAGCCTCCCTCGAGGGACCCGCTACTGGTGCCACCGAGGGGGCAGCCCGCTTGCCCGCTTTGGGGGCAGGGACAGGAGCCCGCTGTGGCTTTTGCTTGGGTGGCATGGCAGCCACCGCAGCCCTCCCAACGTCTGCCCTCAGTGGCGGACGAACCACAGGAGCCGGCAAGAGGCGCTCCTCGATCCCCGCAAGTCGTGCGTTGAGCATCTGCCCAAACGTGGAGGTCAAGGAGCGCTTCAGCTCCTCGACCAGGTCGGCCCCCACAATGACGGGGGCCGCCTGCGTCCCAGTCGCGGCCGATGCAGCGGCGGCAGCCTCCGATTTTGCTTCGGTGAAGCCACGACGAAGTGCCTTCACCTCAGCTCGCAAAGCCTCAGTCTCAAGGCGCAGGCGGCCGTTATCGGCCGCCTGCGCTCGAAACACAGCAAACGCCCTCCAGTGGAACCTTTTTTTTTTTTTTTTTTTTTTGAGGGGGGGAAAATGCCCACGCATTTCCCTTCCGCCATGGGGGTGACGGAAGGGGGTATGTGGGACTCGAACCCACTAAAAACCCCCCCGGTGAGCAGTCCACCGCCGTAGTGGGACGAGATGGGGTCGCGTTAGCATTCACCATCTCGTCCCGGCGGGCGGCCCGGGAACCGGTCCGGGCCTCGGCCTCAAGGAGGGGTAACCTACTCACCATAGGTTACCCCTCAGACGTGTGGGGCCGTGCAGGCCGGCAGAGAGTCCCCCGACTCTCCGCCAGTGACCCCACTACGGAGGAAGAAGAAGGCGGGCAAACCGCCCCCTTCGTCCCCCTGTACGTCTGCGCCGGAGCGGATCAGAGCGGGCGTCATCCTCTCTGATCCGCTCAGCGGCCTCCTTCTGCGACATGACCTCTTCGCAGAAGGAGACCATCGCCTGCCACTCCCTCTCTCCGCCGAGCATGGCACTTACCACGCTCGGCAGAGAGAGGTCCCGGCCCAGGATCGCTGAAAGCGTGTGCCGCATGGGACCCCACGCGGCACACACCTCCAGCGTGTGGAGCGCCGTATCCTCCGGCGCCCCACATTCGTGGCAGGCCGGGGTCGCCTCCCGTCTCGCGATCTGGTGCAGATACTTTCCGAAGCATCCATGCCCGGAAAGCACCTGCACCAATCGGAAGGTCAGCGACCCGAACCGCCGCCGCACCCAACCCCGGAGGACCGGTCTAATGGCCTCCACCGTCCACTGACCAGGGACCGGTGGAGCCAGGTCCTCCGCCCACCGCCGCAACAAGGCAGCCCGCGCCTGCCGCCGCATGCGTGCGACCTCCTCCCACACCGGGAACTCCCCTTCGGATCTCCTCGCCGCCACGAAGTGATACACTTCGGCGAGGATCTCCGCTTGGAGAGCCCAGGGGGGATCACCGGCCAGCACGCACGCTGCCGTCCAGGACACCGTCCGGTATCCGCGGATCGCCCTCGTCGCTATGACCCGCTGCGGACGTCGCAGCAGGGTCATATTCCCGCGACTGAGGGCGTCCACCCAGACAGGTGCCCCGTACAGGGCCATACTCCGGATTACTCCGGAGTACAGCCGGCGACATGTGGCGCTCGGGCCGCCCACGTTGGGCAGCAGCCTCCCTAAAGCGGCCGCGGCTCCCAGGACTCTTGGGGCCAGCTGGGTAAAATGGGCCCCAAAAGTCCACCTCCCGTCCAGGATGAGACCCAGATATTTCATCTGGGTCCCAACCCGGACCAGGACCCCGTCCAGGAATATCCTCGTTCCTGGAGGGGGTCCCCCCCGAGGCCCATGGAACAACAGGGCCTCAGTCTTGGAGAGGGCTACCTCCAGTCCCAGGGAGCGTATACGATCGACTACTAGGGTGGTACCCACCGTAGCCAACCGTATCGCTTCCCTGAGGTCCCTCCCCCTGACTACGACCAGGGTGTCGTCCGCGTAACACGCCACCCGCATATTTGCGGGAAGCGTGCCACGGAGCACCCAGTCGTAGCCAATGTTCCACAGGAGCGGTCCCAGCACCGACCCCTGCGGAACCCCGCGGACGACGCGACGGTGTCTCAAGCCGTCGCGTCCTTCCACCAGGACTTCACGGTCCTGGAGGTAGTCCGCCAACAGCCGCCGCAGATACAGGGGCACTCCGTGATAGAGGAGCGCCTCCCGTATTGTTCCGTGCGGCAGGCTGTTGAAGGCGTTGGCTATGTCGAGCGAGACTGCCAACGCCTTGTCCCCCCCGTGGACCGCCTCCTGCGTCCACCCCTTGAGCCAGAGCAGGGCGTCTATTGTTGACCGCCCCGCTCTGAACCCATACTGGGCCTGTGACAGCCCAGGCCCAGTCCCCTCTAGGTGCTGGATGACACGGGAAGAAACTACTCTCTCCAGTAGCTTCCCCGTGTCATCCAGCAGCACTATTGGCCTGTATGCGGAAGGCGAGTCTACGGCACGACCCTCCTTCCGCAACAGGCACAACTTGCCGTCCTTCCACAGCTTCGGAAACCGCCCCGACGTGAGACAGGCGTCGAACAGTTCCCGAAGCTGTACACCCATCTCCCCCAAGGCGAGCCGCAGGACCCGTTTCGGGATCCCGTCTGGACCCGGTGCCGTCCTCTTGCCGCGTAAGCGGCCGACGGCAACCTCCATCTCCACCTCTGAGACGAGGGGGATGGAGGCCGGGTCCAACTCCTCGGGGGGGAAGGACGGCGCTGTCATTGTGGGCGGGGTGTGGTGGGGGTCGATGTCGGGAAAGAGCCCCTCCAACACCCTGCCCAGAAGCTCCGGCTCCAGGGACTCCGCAATCGGGGGCGCCTGGCCCCGGAATTTTTTCCGGGCCGCCTTATATGGACGCCCCCATGGGTCCCTGTTGAGGCCCTCCAGAGCCTCGTCCCAGGCCCGCGTCTTGGCCCGACCGATTGCCAGCTGCAGCTCCCCCTTCGCGTCCCGGTAGGAGCTGTACAGCTGGCACTCAGCTGCCAGCTCTTCAGCTGACAGCTCCTCATCGGTCCGGCCGTGCCGCCGCCTCCTGCAGCGGGCGTAGGGCCGCCGCGCCGTCGAGCAGGCGGCTCGGAGATCTGCTATCTCCGAGCTCCACCAGTACACCTCCCGCCGACCCGGGAGGCGCCGGGACCTGGGCATGGCGGCGTCGCAGACCGCCGTCACCGCCTCCCGGAAGTGGCCCGCTGCGACGTCCACCTCTGGGTGCGTGGGCGCAGCAGACCACGACTGGACTATCGCCGCCTCAACAGCCAGTTCGGCGTCGAGGCGACTGATAGACCAGCGCGGGAAGTTTGCTCGCACCACGCGCCCCCCTTGCATGTCAGAGGTGGAGATCTCGAACCTGATATATTTATGGTCCGAGAGAGTCTCCACCTCTGACATCACCCTCCACGCCCGGGCACGTGCCGCGACAGCGGGGGTGGCGAACGTAACGTCCACCACGGACCCCCCTCGCTGTCGCACGCACGTGTGGGCCGACCCTCTATTCAGAAGGGTCAGCCCTGTGGCAACCGCCCACTCCCTGACTATCTCCCCTCTTGAGTCAGTGGTGGGGTTGCCCCAGTCCCGGGCCTTGGCGTTCAGGTCCCCCATAAGGAGGACCTGACGTGGCACCTGCCTTCGCACCGCCGCGGCCAGGAGGTCCATAAAGGCCTCCAGCTCCGCAGCGGTTCTATTGGGGGAGAAGTATGCGCCGACTACCGCATACTCCTCCCACTTGGCAACCACGTAACCCGAACCCCTCTCTTCGACTGAGAGGGGTGGGCCGCCACTCCTTCCCACAATGGCCACGGAGTCGTCCAAGTCCCCAGCCCAACATGTATGTTGGGGGGGAACGTGGTACGGCTCCGCGGCGACCGCCAAATCAATTTCCCACTGCGCCAGGGACTGCATGAGCAGATCCTGGGCCCTGGCGCAGTGGTTGAGGTTCGTCTGGAGGAGGTTGAGATGACTGACCTGATCCATCAGTCAGCCATTTCAACCTCCTCGCTCGCCGCTTGGCGAGCTACCTCCGGGGCGACAGGGGCGATCCGGGCCCCTGCGACTTTTCCCTTCGTCGTAGGGGGAACGCAGCTGCGTCCCCCCATTACATGCCCGGAGGGCCTGCCGGACTCTGCGCATATTGTGCAGCGTGGCTCGGCCCTCCCGCAGGTGGCCGCCTTATAACCTGCGCCTCCACACCGGAAGCACAGGTCACCTCTGTCGGCCGCCGCAGGGCACTGGGGACGAGTGTGTCCCAGCCCCATGCACTTGTAACAGCGCATGGGACGCGCCCCCAGTGACACGACACGTGCCGAGCTCCACCCTACCAGCAGCCTGCCCTTTTCCAGCAGCACTTTGGCTGCCGAAATCGGGCATGACACCAGGGTGGAGCCGGTGCCGCCGAGGCCAGAGCGGATCTCTCCGGCCTTTACGAGCCGCACGTCGCAGTGGCCCGCCTCAGCAACCGCCGCAGCCACCTTCTCCTTGGTAGCCGCGTCGTCCAGACCCGTGATGCGTAGGTCCGTCGCCTTCACGGGCCTGGTGACGCTAGCCACCTCCGACAGGACATCGCGGAGTTTCTCCGCGAGCCTGTCGGCCTTCTCTGAGTTTTGGGAGCCAGGAATTTCCAGCATCCTGGCTCCCGTGGCCGTCTGGCGGAACTGGACTCGGTCAATCCCCAGCTCCTGGAGACTGACCTTGTCCTGGGCCATCTTAAGGACGGCGCTATAAGTTACCCCCTTTTCCACGGCCTCGGGTTGCAGCGACAACACGATGGCCGCGGACTTCGGGGGCCTCAGCGCCGCCATAGGCTTCGGGGCAGCAGCGACGGGTCTTGCCGCTGGGGCAACCACAGGTGCAGAGGGAGGGGAAGTTTTCTTCCCCTTCCCCTTGCCCTTCCTTGTCACCGTCGCCCAAGTTTCTTGGGGGACGGCGACAGGGGCAGCCTCTCTCGAGGGACCCGCCACTGGTGCCACCGAGGGGGCAACGCGCTTGCCCGCTTTGGGGGCAGGGGCAGGGGCCCTCTGTGGTGTCGGCTTCGGTGGCACGGCAGCCACCGCAGTCCTCCTTGCGTCCGCCCTTAGTGCTGGGCGAACTACGGGAGCCGGCAAGAGGCGCTCCTCGATCCCCGCAATTCGGGCGTTCAGCATCGTCCCGAATGTTGAGGTCAAGGAGCGCTTCAGCTCCTCCACCAGGTCCGCCCCCACAATGACGGGCGCTGCCTGCGTTGCAGCCGTAGCAGACGCAGCAGCAGTAGTGGCGGCGGCAGCCTCCGACTTTGCTTCGGTGAAGCCGCGACGAAGCGACTTCACCTCAGCCCTCAGTGCCTCGGTCTCGAGCCGCAGGCGGCCGTTGTCGGCTCTCAGCCTTCGCGTCTCTTCCGCCTCACTCCGGTCCGCAAGAGCGTCCACCACCTCTCGCAGGCCGGACGCCGACCCCTTCAGACGGGCGACAAACTCGCCCTTGAGGTTGCCCGACTTACGAGCAACCTCCAAAATGCAGGCGAGCTTCTCGCCCGCATGCGCCCTCAACTCTTGCGCGTTAAGCGCGCTGATGTCCCCGACCATCGCGGCGACATCGGTATCGCTACCGGTCGTCGTGAGGTCAGGGACAGCAGCGGCACGCTCCTTCCTGTAGGTCCTATTTTGTAGGACCTCCGTCAAAGAAGGTCGCAGGAAATCCTCCCTGCATGAGGAGCCCGCTTTGGCAGACCTCCTCCCTCCCCTCTTCGCCGAGTTGACCTTGGCGGCTGATGTCCCCTCGGTCTCCGTGTCCGAGTCCAAATACCCGGGCACGAAGAACGAGGAAGACGGCCGCTTCCGAGCCAACTCACCCTCACCAATCCCCGACACGTCGGAGTCCACCCTTTCCTCCGAAGAGGGGCCCTGAGAAGGGCCTTTCTTGGGTGGACAACTCCGCGTCCCTACCTCCGAGTCGACCTCCACGTCCGACGACTCCACACTCACCTGCGAGGAGGGGCCCTGAGAAGGGCCTTTTAAAAACCTCCCCGCCACGTCGCGCAAAGGCTTCGGCATGCCTCAGCCTTCCGCGACCCACAAAACACAACAAAACCTCCCGACACAAACACACAACACCCTCCAAAACAACCAACACCCTCAAACACAGCAAACGCAAAACTCACAAAAATCCACAATTCCGTCCAAAGGTCCAGTGGAACCTAACCTTTTTTTTTTTTTTTTTTTTTTTTTTGTTTTTTTTTTTTTTTTTTTGAGGGGGGGAAATGCCCACGCATTTCCCTTCCGCCATGGGGATGACGGAAGGGGGTATGTGGGACTCGAACCCACTAAAACCCCCCCGGTTAAGTCCCCCGCCATAGTGGGGCAAGATGGGGTCGCGTTAGCATTCACCATCTCACCCCGACGGGTGGCCCGGAAACCAGCCGGGCCCCGGCCATGTGTGGGGCCGTGCAAGCCGGCGGAGTCCCCCGATCTCCGCCAGTGACCCCACAAACGCGCCCTGAAAAGGGCACCCCCTCCAACTTACGCTGTCCCTCCCTCCAAGCCTGCCCGGTATGGGTAGCCCTGCCGGTATACCGGCAGGGCCTTGAAGATCATTGGGACACGCAAGCCCTCATCCGCGCCCTGAAAAGGGCGCCCCCTCCAACTTACGCTGTCCCTCCCTCCAAGCCTGCCCGGTATGGGTAGCCCTGCCGGTATAGCCTTGAAGATCATTGGGACACGCAAGCCGACCAGAGCAGGGAATGCCGCCCCAGCCCTCCCGCCACAGTGCGCCCTGAAAAGGGCACACTCCGTCCGCCCAACGGGCCCATAAAGGGCCTCGCCGGGCCCTCATCCGCGCCCTGAAAAGGGCGCCCCCTCCACTTACGCTGATCCCTCCCTCCAAGCCTGCCCGGTATGGGTAGCCCTGCCGGTATAGCCTTGAAGATCATTGGGACACGCAAGCCGACCAGAGCAGCAAATGCCGCCCCAGCCCTCCCTCCACAGTGCGCCCTGAAAAGGGCACACTCCCCACTCGCCCGACGGGCCCATAAAGGGCCACGCCGAGCCCTCATCCGCGCCCTAAAAAGGGCGCCCCCTCCGCTTGCGCTGATCCCTCCCTCCAAGCCTGTCCGGTATGGGTATACCTGCCGGCATAGCCTTGAAGATCATTGGGACGCGCAAGCCCACCGGAGCAGCATACACCGCCCCGGCCCTTCCATGGTGCTCCTCCACGAGCCCACCATGCTTGGCCCATCCACAGTGCCCCATAGGGACACGCGGAGGGCCCCCCCCCTGTCAGTCCATTAGTTGCTCGACAATAAGATCCCACGTATGAGAAGTTATTATCGGGCTTAAACGAGGCGCACCGTCCCGTAAGCTTCCGTTCACTTGGATCCGGCTGATCGACAAGCGACAAGAGCCTACAGGCACACGAGAAGGTTGACTGACATGGCACCCCAGTGGAACCTAACCTTTTTTTTTTTTTTTTTTTTTTTTTTTTTGAGGGGGGGAAATGCCCACGCATTTCCCTTCCGCCATGGGGATGACGGAAGGGGGTATGTGGGACTCGAACCCACTAAAACCCCCCCGGTTAAGTCCCCCGCCATAGTGGGGCAAGATGGGGTCGCGTTAGCATTCACCATCTCACCCCGACGGGTGGCCCGGAAACCAGCCGGGCCCCGGCCATGTGTGGGGCCGTGCAAGCCGGCGGAGTCCCCCGATCTCCGCCAGTGACCCCACAAACGCGCCCTGAAAAGGGCGCCCCCTCCAACTTACGCTGTCCCTCCCTCCAAGCCTGCCCGGTATGGGTAGCCCTGCCGGTATAGCCTTGAAGATCATTGGGACACGCAAGCCGACCAGAGCAGCAAATGCCGCCCCAGCCCTCCCTCCACAGTGCGCCCTGAAAAGGGCACACTCCCCGCTCGCCCGACGGGCCCATAAAGGGCCACGCCGAGCCCTCATCCGCGCCCTAAAAAGGGCGCCCCCTCCGCTTGCGCTGATCCCTCCCTCCAAGCCTGTCCGTTATGGGTATACCTGCCGGCATAGCCTTGAAGATCATTGGGACGCGCAAGCCCACCGGAGCAGCATACACCGCCCCGGCCCTCCCATGGTGCTCCTCCACGAGCCCACCATGCTTGGCCCATCCACAGTGCCCCATAGGGACACGCGGAGGGCCCCCCCCCTATCAGTCCATTAGTTGCTCGACAATAAGATCCCACGTATGAGAAGTTATTATCGGGCTTAAACGAGGCGCACCGTCCCGTAAGCTTCCGTTCACTTGGATCCGGCTGATCGACAAGCGACAAGAGCCTACAGGCACACGAGAAGGTTGACTGACATGGCACCCCATGGCACCCCAACCTAACCTAACCTAACCTAACCTAACCTTTTTTTTTTTTTTTTTTTTTTTTTTTCGCTGGGAAAAATGCGTTACGGCGTAGGGCCGCCGCGCCGTCGAGCAGGCGGCTCGGAGATCTGCTATCTCCGAGCTCCACCAGTACACCTCGCGGCGGCCCGGGAGGCGCCGGGACCTGGGCATGGCGGCGTCGCATACCGCCGTCACCGCCTCCCGGAAGTGGCCCGCTGCGACGTCCACCTCCGGGTGCGTGGGCGCAGCAAACCACGACTGGACGATCGCCGCCTCAACAGCCAGTTCGGCGTCGAGGCGACTGATCGACCAGCGCGGGAAGTCCGCACGCACCACGCGCCTCCCTTGTATGTCGGAGGTGTAGATCTCGAACCGTATATATTTATGGTCCGAGAGAGTCTCCACCTCCGACATCACCCTCCACGCCCGGGCACGTGCAGCGACAGCGGGGGTGGCGAACGTAACGTCCACCACGGACCCCCCTCGCTGTCGCACGCACGTGTGGGCCGACCCTCTATTCAGTAGGGTCAGCCCTGTGGCAACCGCCCACTCCCTGACAATCTCCCCACGAGTGTCAGTAGTGGGGTTGCCCCAGTCCCGGGCCTTGGCGTTCAGATCCCCCATAAGGAGGACCTGACGTGGCACCATTCTTCGCACCGCCGCGGCCAGGAGGTCCATATAGGCCTCCAGCTCCGCAGCGGTTCTATTGGGGGAGAAGTATGCGCCGACGACCGCATACTCCCCCCACTTGGCCACCACGTACCCCGAACCCCTCTCTTCGACTGAGAGGGGTGGGCCGCCACTCCTTCCCACAATGGCCACGGAGTCGTCCAGGTCCCCAGCCCAACATGTATGTTGGGGGGGAACGTGGTACGGCTCCGCGGCGACCGCCACATCAATTTCCCACTGCGCCAGGGACTGCATGAGCAGATCCTGGGCCCTGGCGCAGTGGTTGAGGTTCGTCTGGAGGAGGTTGAGATGTCTGACCTGATCCATCAGTCAGACATCTCAACCACCTCGCTCGCCGCTGGGCGAGCTACCTCAGGGGCGGCAGGGGCGGTCCGGGCCCCGGCAACTTTGCCCTTCGTCTTTGGGGGAACGCAGCTGCGTCCCCCCATTACGTGCCCGGAGGGCCTGCCCGACTCTGCGCATATCGCGCAGCGTGGCTCGGCCCTCCCGCAGGTGGCCGCCTTGTGACCTGCGCCTCCACACCGGAAGCACAGGTCCCCTCTGTCCGCCGCCGCGGGGCACTGAGGGCGGGTGTGCCCTAGCCCCATGCACCTGTAGCAGCGCATGGGACGCACCCCCAGTGACACCACACGTGCCGAGCTCCACCCTACCAGCAGCCTGCCCTTTTCCAGCAACACTTTGGCTGCCGAAATCGGGCATGACACCAGGGTGGAGCCGGTGCCGCCGAGGCCGGAGCGGATCTCTCCAGCCTTGACGAGCCGCACGTCGCAGCGGCCCGCCTCGGCAACCGCCGCGGCCACCTTCTCCTTGGTGGCCGCGTCGTCCAGACCCGTGATGCGGAGGTCCGTCGCCTTCACGGGCCTGGTGACGTTGGCCACCTCCGACAGGACATCGCGGAGTTTTTCCGCAAGCCTGTCGGCCTTCTCTGTGTTTTGGGAGCCAGGAATTTCCAGCATCCTGGCTCCCGTGGCCGTCTGGCGGAACTGGACTCGGTCAATCCCCAGCTCCTGGAGACTGACCTTGTCCTGGGCCATCTTAAGGACGGCGCTATAAGTTACCCCCTTTTCCACGGCCTCGGGTTGCAGCGACAACACGATGGCCGCGGACTTCGGGGGCCTCAGTGCCGCCATAGGCTTCGGGGCAGCAGCGACGGGTCTTGCCGCTGGGGCAACCACAGGTGCAGAGGGAGGGGAAGTTTGCTTCCCCTTCCCCTTGCCCTTCCTTGTCACCGTCGCCCAGGTTTCCTGGGGAACGGCGACAGGGGCAGCCTCCCTCGAGGGACCCGCCACTGCTGCCACCGAGGGGGCAGCCCGCTTGCCCACCTTGGGGGCAGGGGCAGGAGCCCGCTGCAGTGTCGGCTTGGGTGGCACAGAAGCCACCACAGCCCTCCTAGCATCTGCCTTTAGTGGCGGGCGAACTACGGGAGCCGGCAGGAGGCGCTCCTCGATCCCCGCAATTCGGGCGTTGAGCATCGTCCCGAATGTTGAGGTCAAGGAGCGCTTCAATTCCTCCACCAGGTCCGCCCCCACAATGACGGACGCTGGCTGCGTCCCCGTCGCGGCCGCAGCAGACGCAGCGGCAGTGGTGGCGGCGGCAGCCTCCGACTTGGCTTCGGTGAAGCCACGACGAAGCGACTTCACCTCAGCCCTCAGTGCCTCTGTCTCGAGGCGCAGGCGGCCGTTATCCGCCCTCAGCCGTCGCGTCTCCTCTGCCTCGCTTCGGTCCGCAAGAGCGTCCACCACCTCTCGCAGGCCTGACGCAGACCCCTTTAGGCGGGCGACGAATTCGCCCTTGAGGTTGCCCGACTTACGAGCAACCTCCAAAATGCAGGCGAGCTTCTCGCCCGCATGCGCCCTCAACTCTTGCGCGTTAAGCGCGCTAATGTCCCCGACCATCGCGGCGACATCGGTATCACTACCAGTCGTCGTGAGATCAGGGACAGCAGCGGCACGCTCCTTCCTGAACGGCCTGCTTTGCAGGACTTCCTTCAGAGCAGGTCTGAGGAAATCCTCCCTGGACGAGGAGCCCGCTTTGGCGGACCTCCTCCCTCCCCTCTTCGCCGATCCAACCTTGGCAGCTGATGATCCCTCGGTCTCCGTGTCCGAGTCCAAATACCCGGGCACGAAGAACGAGGAAGACGGCCGCTTCCGAGCCACACCACCCTCTACAGGTTCCGACAGGTCGGACTCCATCCCTTCCTCCTGAAAGGGGCCCTGAGAAGGGCCTTTTTTGGGTGGAGAACCGATCTGCGTCACCAAAACGTCCTCCGACACGAAATCGGACCCAATGTCCGATTCCACACCATCCCGCGAGGAGGGGCCCTGAGAAGGGCCTTTTAAGAACCTCCCCGCCTCGTCGCGCAAAGGCTTCGGCATGCCTCAACCTTCCGCGACCCCACAACAAACAACAAACTCCCGAAACACAACAAAAACCCTCCAAACAAAACTAGCAAAAACTCCGTCACATTCAACCACAATTCCGTCCCCACGAACCTAACCTTTTTTTTTTTTTTTTTTGAGGGGGGGAAAATGCCCACGCATTTCCCTTCCGCCATGGGGGTGACGGAAGGGGGTATGTGGGACTCGAACCCACTAAAAACCCCCCCGGTGAGCAGTCCACCGCCGTAGTGGGACGAGATGGGGTCGCGTTAGCATTCACCATCTCGTCCCGGCGGGCGGCCCGGGAACCGGTCCGGGCCTCGGCCTCAAGGAGGGGTAACCTACTCACCATAGGTTACCCCTCAGACGTGTGGGGCCGTGCAAGCCGGCAGAGAGTCCCCCGACTCTCCGCCAGTGACCCCACTATGGAGGAAGAAGAAGGCGGGCGAACCGCCCCCTTCGTCCCCCTGTACGTCTGCGCCGGAGCGGATCAGAGCGGGCGTCATCCTCTCTGATCCGCTCAGCGGCCTCCTTCTGCGACATGACCTCTTCGCAGAAGGAGACCATCGCCTGCCACTCCCTCTCTCCGCCGAGCATGTCACTTACCACGCTCGGCAGAGAGAGGTCCCGGCCCAGGATCGCTGAAAGCGTGTGCCGCATGGGACCCCACGCGGCACACACCTCCAGCGTGTGGAGCGCCGTATCCTCCGGCGCCCCACATTCGTGGCAGGCCGGGGTCGCCTCCCGTCTCGCGATTTGGTGCAGATACTTTCCGAAGCATCCATGCCCGGAAAGCACCTGCACCAATCGGAAGGTCAGCGACCCGAACCGCCGCCGCACCCAACCCCGGAGGACCGGTCTAATGGCCTCCACCGTCCACTGACCAGGGACCGGTGGAGCCAGGTCCTCCGCCCACCGCCGCAACAAGGCAGCCCGCGCCTGCCGCCGCATGCGTGCGACCTCCTCCCACACCGGGAACTCCCCTTCGGATCTCCTCGCCGCCACGAAGTGATACACTTCGGCGAGGATCTCCGCTTGGAGAGCCCAGGGGGGATCACCGGCCACCACGAACCTAACCTTTTTTTTTTTTTTTTTTTTTTTCGCTGGGAAAAATGCGTTACGCATTCCCTCCCATTGGGGGATGGGAGGGATATGTGGGACTCCCCGGTCTAAGACCGGTATACCCACTAAACGACCCAGCGGCTGTCCAGCATCGTCTATGTGGAGGAGGACTGGGAATCCGGCAAAGCCTTTACGTCCAGTCCCCCGCCGACGAGCCCCCACCTTTACAGCGGGGCCAGCACGCCCCCCCCTGTAGGGAGGGGCTCGGGAACGACAGTACGGCCGTTCCCGCCCGACGGGGTGGTGAATATGTGCAATGCGGGAGAGGGCGCCCCCGCGCCTATCTCCCGCTATTCACCACCAGAAGGCAAGGAGAAGGCGACTACGATGGCCTTCTCCCACCCCTTCTCACTCTCCCCCTTCTCCTCCTTCGCCGCGGCGGCGCGAGAGGGTCCAGCTCTCGCGCACGCTCAGCCTCCTCCTTCTGTGACATCACGTCCTCACAGAAGGAGGCGACTGCTGCCCAAGCCACCTCGCTTCCCAGCATGGAATTGACCACACCGGGAAGCGAGAGGTCCGGCCCGACAACTGCTGTCAGGCCGCGGCGCGGCTCGGACCACGACGGGCACACCTCGAGGGTGTGCTGCGCCGTGTCCTCCGCTGCACCACACTCGTGGCACAGCGGGGCCTCCTCCCTTCCGATCCGGTGCAGGTACGATCCGAAGCATCCATGCCCGGATAGCACCTGCACCATACGGAAAGAGAGGAAGCCGTGGTCTCGCTCGAGCCAGTCTTGTAGGACTGGCCCCAGAGCGTCCAGGGTTCGGCGGCCAAAAACGGCGGAGGCAAGGTCCTCCGTCCAATGCTGGACGATGGCGTCCCTCGCCTGCTGCCGGACGGCCTCCCGCTCTTCCGGGGCGACGCGCTCTCCCAGCGCCCTTCGCCCCGCCGTCCACTCGTACACTCTGGCGAGCACCCACGCCTCGAGTTCCCAAGGAGGGGTGCCCGCCAGTGCGCACGCCGCCGAGAAACTTACCGAACGGTAGGCCCTGGCCACCCGCTGTGCGATGGCCCTTTGGGGCCTCCGGATCGCGGCGGCGTTCTCCCTCCTTTGGAGGGAGTCCGCCCAGATGGGGGCCCCGTACAGGGCCATACTCTTAAGGATGCCGGCATACAGCTGCCGGCATCGCGCTTTGGGCCCTCCCATATTAGGGAGGAGCCAGGAGAGCGCCCCCGCGACCTTTAGCAGGCGCGTCGACAGCCCGCAGAAGTGCGGGCCGAAGCGCCACCTGCTGTCAAGGACCAGGCCCAGATATTTCATCTGGGCCTTCACCTCGACCCTGACGCCCTCCACTACGATGTGGGCGTCAGTGGGGATGCGCTGCCGAGGCCCGTGAAAGAACACGGCCTCGGTCTTGTGCAGCGCAACCCCCAATCCGAGCCGGCGGATCCTTCCTGCGACCAGGCATCCGCCGGCCGAGGCCAGGCTCGCCGCCTCCCTATAGCTTCTCCCCCGGGCAGTGAGAAGAGTGTCATCCGCGTAGCAGATGACACTCGTGCCACGGAGGAGAGCTCCCCGCAGGAGCCAGTCGAATCCGATGTTCCACAGGAGTGGTCCTAGGACAGACCCCTGTGGAACACCGGACTCCGCGCCGTACCGCCGCATCTGGCCAGCTTTGTCTATCAGGAGGACCGCCCGGTCCTCCAGATAGCTGGCCAGGAGGCCCCGCAGGTACTGAGGCGCTCCATGGTAGCGGAGCGCCTCAAGGATTGTGGAGTGTGGGACGGAGTTGAAGGCGTTGGCTATGTCAAATGACACAGCCAACACTCCGTCACTCTTTTTTTTTTTTTTTTTTTTTTTGAGGGGGGGAAATGCCCACGCATTTCCCTTCCGCCATGGGGATGACGGAAGGGGGTATGTGGGACTCGAACCCACTAAAACCCCCCCGGTAAAGTCCCCCGCCATAGTGGGGCAAGATGAGGTCGCGTTAGCATTCACCATCTCACCCCGACGGGTGGCCCGGAAACCAGCCGGGCCCCGGCCATGTGTGGGGCCGTGCAAGCCGGCGGAGTCCCCCGATCTCCGCCAGTGACCCCACAAACGCGCCCTGAAAAGGGCGCCCCCTCCAACTTACGCTGTCCCTCCCTCCAAGCCTGCCCGGTATGGGTAGCCCTGCCGGTATAGCCTTGAAGATCATTGGGACACGCAAGCCCTCATCCGCGCCCTGAAAAGGGCGCCCCCTCCAACTTACGCTGTCCCTCCCTCCAAGCCTGCCCGGTATGGGTAGCCCTGCCGGTATAGCCTTGAAGATCATTGGGACACGCAAGCCCTCATCCGCGCCCTGAAAAGGGCGCCCCCTCCACTTACGCTGATCCCTCTCTCCAAGCCTGCCCGGTATGGGTATACCTGCCGGTATAGCCTTGAAGATCATTGGGACACGCAAGCCGACCAGAGCAGCGAATGCCGCCCCGGCCCTCCCACCACAGTGCGCCCTGAAAAGGGCACACTACCGGCTCGCCCGACGGGCCCATAAAGGGCCACGCCGAGCCCTCATCCGCGCCCTGAAAAGGGCGCCCCCTCCACTTACGCTGATCCCTCCCTCCAAGCCTGCCCGGTATGGGTAGCCCTGCCGGTATAGCCTTGAAGATCATTGAGACACGTAAGCCGACCAGAGCAGCGAATGCCGCCCCAGCCCTCCCGCCACAGTGCGCCCTGAAAAGGGCACACTCCCCGCTCGCCCGACGGGCCCATAAAGGGCCACGTCGAGCCCTCATCCGCGCCCTTAAAAGGGCGCCCCCTCCACTTGCGCTGATCCCTCCCTCCAAGCCTGTCCGGTATGGGTATACCTGCCGGCATAGCCTTGGAGATCATTGGGACGCGCAAGCCCACCGGAGGAGCATACACCGCCCCGGCCCTCCCATGGTGCTCCTCCACGAGCCCACCATGCTTGGCCCATCCACAGTGCCCCATAGGGACACGCGGAGGGCCCCCCCCCTGTCAGTCCATTAGTTGACAATAAGATCCCACGTATGAGAAGTTATTATCGGGCTTAAACGAGGCGCACCGTCCCGTAAGCTTCCGTTCACTTGGATCCGGCTGATCGACAAGCGACAAGAGCCTACAGGCACACGAGAAGGTTGACTGACATGGCACCCCTCTCCCTCTTTTTTTTTTTTTTTTTTTTTTTTTTTTTTTTTATGTCGTTCCTTTGACGTAATAACTCAAAGCCTTTTACTTTATTTCTATATACGGGTGGGTTTCCAATCTTATCGTACCCATTTTGGGTCTAGGGGCTCTTATATATTTTTGTTTTTTTTTTTTTTTGACCCGGGAAAATCCATTACGGATACCACTGTGCCTGGGGATGGGCAACAGTGGTTATGTGGGGCTCCCTGCCAAAAGCGGGATGTTCTTCTCATCGCTTTAGGCAGGGGTCGCGGGTTCACTAAACGCGCTTCCGTAACCCCTAGCGAGTGCCCAAGGTAGGGCTCATCTTTATGGGCTTCAACCCTCTACACTCAAGGTGACCCAGAACATTAAGGTACACCTTTCGTCTCGGGACTACTTCATTCGGGCACGGCACCCCCTAGTAATGTAACTGTCGCGTCCCATGCCTCCTCGCTGCTGACCATGGCGTTAATCAAGGCCGGCAGTGACAGGTCTCTTCCAACTACCGCCACAAGGGCCGCACGCGGTATTGCCCAAGCAGGGCATACAGCACGGGTATGGTGGGCTGTGTCCTCTTCAGTTCCTCCACAATGGTGGCACGTCGTCAGTGGCTCTCGACCGACCACCCTACACAAATACCTGCCGAAACATCCATGCCCCGTGATGATTTGTGTAAGGCGGAAGGTCATTGCACCGTGCTTGCGCTTGACCCATGGGGTGAGCACCGGCTGAAAGGCTGCCATCAAATTCCTACTCGCGTTTGGGTTCTCCAACCTTTCTGACTACTTCCTAATAAGATCGTCGTGAGCCAACTCTCGCCATCTTTTGACTTCTTCTGGAAGCGGCCAGTTGCCATTGGCCCGCGCCTCCGCGTTTCTCCTATATACAACCGCGTGGACCCCAGCTTCGAGATCCCACGGTGGGCTATCAGCTAACAAGCAAGCCGCCTCGAACGAGACGGTGCAGTACGCTCGAGCCGCCCTAAGCGCTATGGCCCGCTGCGGACGTCGCAGTAGGGCCTTATTCGAGTTATTTAGAGCGTCTGCCCATATGGGCGCTCCATAAAGCGCCTTGGAGCGAACTACACCTACATAGAGGCGGCGGCACGCCACGCTTGGACCACCCAAATTTGGGAGGAGCTTCCCAAGCACTCCAGCAAAGGCTATAAGTTTAGGTGCTAATATCCGGAAGTGCTCCGTGAACCTCCATTGGCCGTCTAGGACAATACCTAAATACCGTATAGTCGGTTCAACGGCTATGGAGGTTCCACCGACCACAATTGTCGTCCCTTGTGGTAGTGCGTTCCGAGGCCCGTGGAAGTAAAGAGCCTCTGATTTACTAAGGGCCACCTCCAGACCCAGAGCCCGAATTCTTCGGACCACTTGAGCAACGCCCGCCGTGGCAAGTAGGGCCGCCTCTCTGTGGGTACGTCCGCGAGCAGTGACTAGGGTGTCATCGGCATAACAAGTCACGCCGATCCCCCGCAAATTTTCACCGCGGAGCACCCAGTCATACCCAATGTTCCACAGGAGTGGCCCAAGAACCGACCCTTGCGGAACACCACACGACATGCTTCTTCTGGACCACTCATTACGGGCCGGGTAGATGATGGCCCGGTCGGCAAAATAGTCTACCACAACTTGTCTCAAATACCGAGGAACGCCATGGTACTTGAGCGCCTTCTTTATGGTATCCCAGGGCAAGGTGTTGAAAGCGTTCGCGATATCCAACGAAACAGCTTACACAACCTCACCCTGAGCTACAGCCTCTTCGGCGAGGACCCGCACTCTTGAGATGGCATCCAGGGTCGAGCGGCCGCAGCGGAAGCCAAACTGACCATCGTGCAAGTCGGGCCCCACCCTTCTCAAGTGCCCGGCGAGACGAGCAGCGAGTACCCGCTCAAAAAGCTTACTCATCTCGTCGAGCAGCACAATAGGGCGATAAGCCGACGGAGACTCCGCTGGGCGCCCGTTCTTCCGGAGCAGAACAAGTTTGCCTGACTTCCAGACACGAGGAAATCGGCCCTGGACTAGACACTCCGTGAACAGTGCCCTCACCCCTTCACCCATCTCTCCCATCGCCAAGACTACGGCTCGACCGGGTATACCATCAGGTCCTGGGGCCGTGTTTTTAGACCGGAGCTTTAATACAGCAACCCCAAGCTCCACGTCCGTTACTGGTGGGACTTCCTCCTCCTGTGGCTCATCATGTGGCGGAGTTGGAGGTGCCATGGTCGGTGGTCGCCACTCTCCCCTTGAAGGGAAGAGAGTTGTCACTACTCGCTCCAATAGTTGTGGGTCGAGACTCCTAGTTAGCGGGGGGGCCCAAGGGCGCAGTTTTTTAGTCACTGCCTTGTAAGGGCGCCCCCATGGGTCTTGATTAAGTGTCTCGAGCCACTCTTCCCACGACGACTCCTTTGCCTGCTGGATTGCCACCTGCAGCGTCTTGCATGTAGCTCTATATTCGGCGTATAGGTCTTGTTCCCGGTCCTCGTCCCGAACTCGTCTTCGTCTACATCGGGTGTAATGGCGACGTGCAGCAACACCTTTTATATGAATCATGTAAAGTCTTAACAGTCCGCCAGTTATTCATAATGCACATAGTTCTAAAGCAGCACGCAGCTCTTCCATACAACCCTGATTTTACTAATAAAAGACGAATCGATAAAGTTTGTCATAGACAACTAAGCACTAAACACACTTTTGCAACTAAATTGTATACGTTCCTTGGCCCTCTTCTCTACAATAGATTAAATGCCTTAGTGAATATTTATCCACTCAATTACTTCAATTGTAAGGCAGCCCTTAAGGACGCCTTGCAAAACTTGTCGTATGATGATACAGAGAAACTATTAGATGTGATGAAGTGAAACGTTGTACTTGACTAAGTTTAGTTATAAGTTTTTATGTTAACTCATAAAATAATCTAATCTAATCTAATATAAGTATTTTTACTATAATTGGACGTAGTTAAGCAGTAAGGACTCAACCCACAATACGTCATTTTTGACTTATCGAGGTTTTTACTTTAGGTGTGTATTGCTGTAATGATGTTGTATTTGGAATATTTTGAAATATAATCATGTAAGGGCAAAATATACAAAAAAAATATGAGTCAAGTTGTAGTAACATAGACCAACTTATTTGAGAGTTATTGGGAAAAATGTAGGTTTGAGTCGTTTCTGCTAAATTGGTTTTAACATTAGGAAGTGTTTCTTTTAATTTCTCCAAAAAGATCCAAGTAACAAAAAATTGTGAACAAACTGATATTTAAATAAAAAAGATTTATTATTTAGCAAGTTACGTATTTAATAAAAAATGACATTGTTCTAAAAATCTAATTTCTATTCTTCCTCATCATCACCCAGCTCCGGCTCCACCTCGAAATCTGGTTCCGCTCCGAACCCATCCACATCTTCCTCGGATTCTTTTCCTTTTAACGACTTATAAAAGTCCAGACAGTCTTTAGGGATAAGGTGAAACATTGATGTTAAATCGTCCAATTTTGCCTGTGCAATTTCTTTGCCATCAGGCCAAAGAAAACTGAAATCATCCTCAGAAATATCTAAAACTTTTCCTCTAACTTTTTTTTCAATGCAGAGTTCTTTAACTACTCCATCTATTTTCATAAAAATGGAATGTTTAAAATTCTTTTTAATACAAATTTCTTTTGTCTTTAACCAATTCACTTTTTCTTTCGAAATAAATGTTTTTCTGTTTACTATTTTCTTTTCAATTTTAGACGTTGACACAAAATCTTTCATCTGCATTCTGTAAACTTTAAGTGGATTCTTCTTTCTGCAGCTTTTCATTACGTTAATGTAATCTTCGGCAGTATATATTCTTTCATGGAATTTTAGCTGGTATTCTATTTTGGAGAAATCGGTATCATTCGGTAAGAATGTGTGGCCGGACTCTAGGTATTTGAATGTGATGGTTTGTAGACTAGGGTGTGAGTTTAGTAAAGCCTTCAGCATTAAAACTATTTTAATGTTGCGATTTTGTCCCCCGCAACAGTCACTCCATAGTGCCAGCTCTTCAACTCTTGGGTCCACATTATGTTTTATGTATCGTACCAGACACGATCCGACCTCTTGTGCTCCTCGACCGGCTTCACCTTCCAACCATACGTTACAGTAGCCGGCGTTATTTGAGCCAGCATGTATGCCACTATTGTACAGCCATAGTTGGCGTTTATAAAAAACAATATTGGTAGGGATGCGCGGCAACGGAAGAGTTTTCTCTAGGTCGAATGTTAGACATTCAAAGGTTTTGTCTGTTTTGGCTCGTGCTAAATCCTCATTCATGTATTGTCGCAGGTCTTGTGCTCGTTTTAAATGATCTTCCTTTTCTTTCTCCAATTTCAACTTTTCATCGGCTGATGTGCAGTTTTTAATTTTTTGTGTGAAAGTATCACACTTATTGCACGTGTCTTTTTTTAACGTTTTGCAGCGCAAATTAAAACATTTATAAAATATTCTTTTCAACGTTTCAAACGAAACAGGCTTCTTAGATTCGCCGTGCAGTATTTTGTTTTCTTCCAGATAAAATTCGTAAATTTTTTGTACAGTCATCCCCACTTTTAGGTACTGACAGTCACTATTGTTCTCCCTTCTATAATGGGACTTGTACTTAGGTAGGGAGTTTATTACGGTTTTAATAAATTCCATATCTTCTTCTGACGTTTTATTCCAACCACCCTGTTGTATACCTCTTTGGTCTTTTAAACTTTGATTAGATCGCTTTTTTCGCAAACTTACATCAATTTTTTTGGAAGATACTTGAAAATTATGTAAGAACATGTCTTTACAAACTTCTACACCGCTTAAATAATATCTTCTTCTGTAATCTCTGGGTTTCTTTTTTCCTGTTTTATTATTTGTGACAGTGTATGATCTTGATTTTGGTTCTTCTTTAACGTTGTTTACTATAAATAATAGCTGCGCTTCATATGACCCCAATTCTATGTATTTTTCGAACTCATTTCTTCTTTGTTCCTTTGAAATCTTGGCAAAACATTGTCTAGTACAGGTACAAGCGTAGTTTTGAAATACTTTCGATTCAACTCGTTTGGATTTTGCATTATATGGTAAATTTTTGTATTTTTGTTCTTTTTTCTGAGCTAATGTATGATCAGGATATTTTCTTTTACGACCTCTTTTCGCCCGTCCTTTCTGACTTGTGTTTGGTGTTTCCAAGTCCTGGCTAACCGAATCTATATTATTCACTTCTAAATTAGAGAGATCGTGAACAGTTTCTTCATCAAAGGATGAATTTCTTGCAGTATTGCTACTTGTTCTTAAAACTGCTTCCTGGTTTTCTACGCTTTGTACGTCCAGAGCTTCTAACAATGATCTTGAGGTTTCATTTTCAGAATCATCTTCACTATTTGGTATATATTGGTTTTTCAATCCTAATACGTTAGCAGTAAACGTACTTTTATTTTTAACTAAACGTCGATTTGCATTGTCTGAATCTTCCTCGCTATCCGGAACATAATCGGGGTCCGTATCACAACTATAATCGGTCCCCTGGTCATTCTCGATGTTTTTTTTACCGTCGTCAAGCCCTCTTAATTCCATTACTGTTAATGTTTCTTCTTTTGCCATGTTAAGATCAACGAATTCTTCTGCATTTTCTGAATCAAATGTTCTACTTAAGGTTTCGAAGAGTTCGAAAGTTTTTGGAGACATTGGAGGTAAGGGCGAAGAATTTTTTTCACTTCCTGAAATACCCAAACATAAGTTTAAAACAAGATTCGGTAAGTAAAACTGTAAAATACAAGAAGAAGTACAAGAAAATTAATAAATTACTTTGACGTTTAGTCGTCCCAAATGCCGCTACTAGAGGGGTTAAAGGTGAGTATAGCGGAGCCACTGGTGAGCTGACATCATCTGAAAACAACAGTAATTTGCATAAGCACCGCCACCCTAACCACATGGAAAGAAATTAAATTGTCATTAGGTAGGTATAAAATATTGATAAATTTTATTATTACTTTCAAGCTGATTCATCACCGGTGCATTCACTGGAGGAGCAAAAGAAGCAGCAGGAAAATCCTTATCATCTGATAGTAGGTACATAAGCATAAGCACAACTACCTTTTGTTAGTTAGTAGGTAAATACAAAATATTATTAAATGAAATTATTACTTTCAAGCTGATCCATCACAGGTTTAGGAGGAGCCAAACAAGCAGCAGGAAAGTCCGTATCATCTGAAAGTAGGCACAACCACCTTATGCTTATGGCAAGATATTGTTTGTTTGTAGGTAAATATAAAATATTATTAAATTAAATTATTACTTTCAAGCTGATCCATCACAGGTTTAGGAGGAGCCAAAGAAGCAGTAGCAAACTCCGTATGATCTGAAAGTAGGTACGTAAGCATAGTCATTCAATTTAACTTAATGTTAGATAAATATTTTGAAAATAACTTACGCTGCAGGAACTCATCCATCCTATTAGAATTATTATTGTTAATCTTCAACGCACTAACTATAATTCTATCAATCCTTTTCATTATTCCGGCCGTTTCACAACACTTATCACAATCACTAAAAAAGTTTAGTCGGAGAAAGTTTTTACGCGCGATACGTGAAAGAAAAGAATGACAGCAACTCAGTATTTTAAGTATAAAAAATATAATTTTGTGTTGCCAAATAAAAATTTATAAAGAAATAATTTAATACCTTTTTGAGCTGTGTATTCACTATCAAACAGCAAGTAATCAATAAAAAAATAAAATGTAATTTAACTGAAACGACTTCATAGTTTAGGTCATTTTAGCTGAATACAAAATCGGCTTGTTTCTTGGTAAATCAATTTATCAGAAATGATCCACACAGTATAAGTCGTTTTAGTTGAATAAAAAATATACTAGTTTCCATGAAGGTAATTTAACTGAAACGACTCACATAGTTTGGGTCATTTTAGGTGAATACAAAATCGGCTTGTTTCTTCGTAAATCAATTTATCAGAAATGATCCACACAGTTTGAGTCCTTTTAGTTGAATAAAAAAATGTACTGGTTTCTATGAAGGTATTTTAACTGAAACGATTCAAGTGTTTTGGGACAATTCTGTTATATTAAATATAGACCTGCTTCTTTCAAGTTGGATTTATTAAAAACAACCCAAGCAGTTTGGGTTATTACAGTGGTTTGTAGAAAAATACCCGTCCCTATGTGGGTTGGTTCGCGTCATTAAAAAATCATCCTTATGTTAGTAGTATCACGGATCTTTTATGCTGAGTGAAAGAACCAACCTTTAGGACCTCTTTGGCATATATAACTCATTTTTGACCATAGTGTGGGTTGAGTCCTTTCAGCTAAACTGCGTCCAATTTATGTAGTTAACCTATATGTCGAAGTCACTATATTTTATTCTTCAAGTGTTTTGTTTGTTTGTATAATTGCCTTGCTTGTATAATGTTAGTCCCTCCCGCCTGAAACACAAGAATACCTAGTTCAGGTTCTTGTATAAATTTTACTTTATGTTAATTTTAGATCATAAATATGTAATGGGTGTAGTATACGATTTTTTGAATAAATTATTATTATTATTATTATTATAATTACGTGTGCACCCGAAATCTTCCAAAAGACACTAGAAAAAATACTTTTGGGCTGTGACGGAGTCATTAACTTTATTGATGACATACTTGTGTACGGAAAAGACGAGAAAGAACATAATGAGAGACTTCGAAAAGTTCTAGATGTTTTAGACGAGAATAACGTACTATTGCGCAAAGAAAAGTGTAAGTACAGAATGAACAAAGTTCAGTTTCTTGGTCATGACTTGTCAGAAGACGGAGCAAAACCCTTAGAGAAATACTTGTCAGCAATTAGGGACTTCAGGGAACCAACTACGATCAATGAACTACAAGGTTTCTTAGGCTTGATCAATTATATTGGAAAGTGGATCCCTCATTTAGCAACAATTTCAGAGCCATTGAAACTGATTCTCAGGCAGAAGACAAAAAGGAACTCAGACATTACAGAGAACTGGGGCGAAGATCAACAGACTTCCTTTAATAGATTAAAGGCTGCTCTCGTTGATATACCTAGATTGGGGTATTATAATCCTGAAGACCAAACATTGGTTATAGCAGATGCTAGTCCAGTAGGACTAGGTGCAGTTCTCGTACAAGTAAACGACAGAGGTCCCAGAATAATAGCGTTTGGGAACAAGACACTGAGTGATTGTGAGCGGCGTTACTGCCAAACGGAGAAAGAGGCGTTAGCGCTGGTTTGGGCAGTAGAACACTTTAATATGTTTCTATATGGCAAAGAATTCCAGTTAATAACGGACCACAAACCTCTCGAGGTTATATTTGGACCTAGATCAAAACCATGTGCTCGCATCGAAAGATGGGTTTTGAGACTACAATCATATAAGTACACCATCAAATATAGCCCTGGGAAAGGAAACATAGCAGACCCATTGTCCAGACTGTGTAAGTTGGCACAGAATCCAAGAGCAATATACGACGACTATGTACAAAATGTCGTAGAATACATCAAACCAGCAGCCATACCGATGCAAGAGATCGTCGAACATTCACAACAGGACGAAGAAATTCAGAAAGTCAAGAATGGAATCTACAATAACAACTGGGATGACACTATCAAAGTCTATAAAATATTTCAAAATGAACTGTGTTTTTTCGGAGAAGTTTTACTGAGAGGAACAAAATTGGTGATACCTACCAAACTTCGAGAACAAGTCTTAAGAAACGCACACGAGGGCCACCCAGGTATTGTAGCTATGAAGGCCAGGTTAAGAACTAAAGTTTGGTGGCCTAAGTGCGATAAGGATGCCGAGAATCTTTGTAAAGCATGTAAGGGTTGTACTTTGGTCTCTGCACCAACCCCTCCAAACCCTCTAAAGAGACGAGAGCTGCCAAAAGAACCATGGCTAGACGTAGCAATCGATCTTATGGGACCTCTCCCAAGCAATGATTACATTTTTGTGGTAGTGGACTATTTCAGCCGGTACAAGGAGGTAAAAATTTGTCGCACTATAACCAGTACAGTAATCGTAGAACACCTAAAGGAGATATTTAGTAGGTTAGGAAATCCTATTTCTATTACAGCGGACAACGGAAGCCAATTTACAAGTACCGAATTCAAAGATTTTTGTAAAACACAGAATATAAAGATATACCATACTATTCCCTACTGGCCCCAACAGAATGGGGAAGTAGAACGTCAGAATAGGGATATTTTGAAACGTTTAAAAATAAGTCAGGCAGAGAAAAAAAACTGGAAGGAGGCTTTACGCGAATATATGGTCATGTACAATAGCACACCGCACACAGTCACAGGAAGGACGCCGGCCGAGTTATTCTTTCGCAGACAATATAGAGATAAACTACCTATGATTCAAGACATGGAACACAATCAAGGAGACCAAGAGATGAGAGACAGAGATAAAGAGCAGAAGGAAAAAGGAAAGGAATATACGGACAGGAAGAGGAGAGCTCAGGAAAGTAATCTAGAGATTGGAGATAAGGTATATGTCAGAAATATGCAGAAATCGAACAAGTTGAGCTTGGAGTACGAACCAACGACCCACACTGTAGAATCAAATAACAATGGGGATGTAGACATACGGAATGACGGAACAGGCAAGCTTGTTAGGAGAAATGTAGTCCACCTAAAAAAGGTAGAAGGTCAATGGCACGTAGTCAATACTGAAAACGAAAACTCAAAGGAAAACGAATCGGAATGCCAGAAGGAAAGTGATAATATGCCAGAAGATGATTAGGTTGAGTTTAAATAATAAGCTTAAATTAATAACATGATTTTGAATGTATGAATGAATTTATAGTAAGAGAATAAGTCAATAAAAATAATTATAAAAAGGAAGGGATGTAGTGTTCAGGTAAATTTACTAGTATTTATGTTAATATATATTTACATAAAGAACATTTAAATATAATAATTAAATGATAAGTTAGTCTGTCGTCTCGTTCGGACACACCACGCGGGCAGGTGGGCGGGGGCAGTCACTTGTCAACCGCTGTGCAGTACAGACGTGGTGGGTGTGAATCGAGCCGATATAGATTTAGTTTAGTGATATTGTTGTGTATCTTTTATGTTCTACATAAAAGAGGAATCGTACATGCCCAAGACTATCTTAACCTATGTTCTTTTCATGGCTTACTCCCATCTCACACGCTTCCAACACACCAAAGTGGCTCGTGTTTGGATCATATCATACTTAAAACAGATTTCCCTTCGCTTGCACTTATTATTAATTCATCACTAACCGATCACAATGCTGCCCTACTAACCTTAAACTGTAAACTTCATAAACAAAATAACCCTCGCATGATTAGTAAACTAGATATAAAAAAACTTGAAGAAGAATTACGCTGTTTAGACTTTAATCCCATTTATAAATCCGCTGACCCTCAGTTTTGTATGTCGCTCGTAATAAGAAATGTTCAACAAGCAATTCAGAACAACTCAAAAAATATTCACTTGAATAACAAAAATTATAATATTAAACCATGGATTACGGCAGGTCTCATTCGTTGTATGAAACACAGGGACAAACTACATATGCAGGCCAAGTCTTATCCAGGTAACACAGTTTTGCAACTATCATATAAACGGTACCGAAATTTTTGTAATGATCTTTTAAGAAAAATAAAGATTAATTACGATAAAAATTTACTAGAAAAAGCTGGAACAAATAGTAAAAAAATTTGGAAACATATTAAAAATGTCACACATTCTTCACAACAGCGTGAGTCATCTTCGGGTTTATTACTAGCCAACTCATACCTTACATGTGCAAACAACGCTAATAACTTTTTTGTCAACGTCGGCAAATGTCTGGCGGAACAAGTACAAGGTCACTCACAGTCCCGTGAATGCACTTATTTTAACTATTCTCGTTTATCAACATCTTTAGTTCTACTGGATACTGATGAAATGGAGGTAGAAAGGATAATCATGGGCCTAAAAGACGATTGTGCAGTTGGCTGGGATAATATACCATGTAAAATAATTAAACAATTTAGACACATCCTAATCCCTCCTTTAACAAATATTTTCAATAAATGCTTAGCCACAGGAATTTTCCCCAAGTGTCTTAAAAAAGTTGTTATAGTCCCGGTGTATAAATCTGGATGTAAAGAGAATGTGACCAATTATAGGCCAATTTCCTTACTTCCCTCTTTTTCTAAAATACTAGAGAAACTGATAAATCAAAGGCTTGTCAAATATTTGGAGAATAAATCAATTTTGTCTAACATGCAATTTGGATTTAGACCTAAAGTTTCAACTGACGATGCCGTACATCACTTAACTAACTATCTTGTTCAGGAAATTGATAAAGGTAATCATACTGTGGGAATCTTCCTGGACCTAGCCAAAGCTTTTGACTCCGTTTCGATTCCTATCCTATTGCACAAGCTTGAATCAATTGGTATCAGAGGCACTCAGCTGAAACTTTTCACAAGTTATCTGGAAGAACGCTCTCAATGCGTGAGGATTGGCAATGTTTTCAGCACAGAACAACAAAATACAATCTTTGGTGTACCCCAAGGAAGTATTTTAGGCCCGACTTTGTTTTTGATCTACTTAAATGACCTCTGTAACATAAAACTAGACCACGGTGTAATTGTTTCTTATGCTGATGACACTGCCCTCCTTTTTTCCGCTGATTCTGAACAAGACGTACACAAGTATGCGCAAAATGGATTTAATGTTGTAAATAAATGGCTTCAACAAAATTTATTAACATTAAACTCAGATAAGACAAATTATATTAAGTTTTCAATGCGTAAACTAGCAACGAGTCAAATGACACAAAAATTACATGCTCATTTTTGTAAAGACTTAACTAACACCCAATGCATGTGTCCCGTCATTAACAAAACTAATAAAATTAAATACCTAGGTGTTATATTGGATGAGACTCTAAGCTTCAAAGCACATATACATGCATTGAATGCTAGAGTCCGCAAACTAATATTTGTATTCAAAAAATTACGTCATATAGCGGATTGGAATATTATCAAACAAGTTTATTTTGCTCTATGTAATTCTGTTTTAACATACTGTATATCCACATGGGGTGGAGCAGGTAAAACACTTCTACTAACAATCGAGAGAGCTCAAAGAGCAGTACTCAAAGTGTCCACTGCAAGGCCCTACTTTTTTCCTACTAACTTTTTATATGAATCATGTAAAGTCTTAACAGTCCGCCAGTTATTCATAATGCACATAGTTCTAAAGCAGCACGCAGCCCTTCCATACAACCCTGATTTTACTAATAAAAGACGAATCGATAAAGTTTGTCATAGACAACTAAGCACTAAACACACTTTTGCAACTAAATTTTATACGTTCCTTGGCCCTCTTCTCTACAATAGATTAAATGCCTTAGTGAATATTTATCCACTCAATTACTTCAATTGTAAGGCAGCCCTTAAGGACGCCTTGCAAAACTTGTCGTATGATGATACAGAGAAACTATGTATTAGATGTGATGAAGTGAAACGTTGTACTTAACTAAGTTTAGTTATAAGTTTTTATGTTAACTCATAAAATAATCTAATATGAGTATTTTTACTATAATTTATGTAGTTAACCTATATGTCGAAGTCACTATATTTTATTCTTCAAGTGTTTTGTTTGTTTGTATAATTGCCTTGCTTGTATAATGTTAGTCCCTCCCGCCTGAAACACAGGAATACCTAGTTCAGGTTCTAGTATAAATTTTACTTTATGTTAATTTTAGATCATAAATATGTAATGTGTGTAGTATACGATTTTTTGAATAAATTATTATTATTATTTATTATTATCTCTCGCCACTGTATCCAAGCCACGGGAACAATATTCTTTCCGCGACTTGACTGGCGACCCCATTCCCTCTCTTTCTTGGGCAGCAGAGCCTCCTCTCATCACGTTCGCTCGCCGCCCACATTCGTCCATCTCCTTTTCCTTTCCCTCCCCGATAGGATCACAGCCGCACAGGTGCAGCGTGGTGACCACGGCTGCACGGCGTGCCCTCCGTTGGGCGGCGGCGCAGCACTCGCACAGATATCTATGTCCGCGCGCTCGCCGTCCCATTCCTCCCCCCTCACAGGCACGGGTCTACTTTCATACAAACACAAACACACACACACACATTCTACAAGTAAACACACACTCATTCACACCGCCCGCACCTGTGCATGAGCACCGCGGTTCTCGCGCCAATGAGTGCGTCCCCCGCGTGCCTCATGCCATCCATCACCTTTCATTTGCATTCATCACCTTATGGCATCATGGCCCACATCCGTCATCGTGTCAGAAACACTTGACACGATGAAGGAACCCGCCCCTTTGCGAGGCCCTCCCCATAGGGGCCGTCGCACTCAAACACCATCCATCACCATTCGTCCGTCCATGGCGACCGCCTGTGTCTGCGCCCCTGCACCGGGGGGCGTAGTGCGCTGGGGCTGCAATGGGGCCCTAGGGCCACCGCTCACCACTGGCACTCCTCGTCGAACCGGCGCAGCACACGCCTTGGTGCCGCACCGGTGCTCCGCAGGCCTGCCCGCCGCCGCGCACAGGGTGCAGCGCGGCTTGGCGTAGCAGGCTCCGGCCTTGTGGCCGGATTCACCGCAGCGATAGCACTGATCGCTGCGGTCCTCCTCGGACGGGCAGAGCGCCCGCGTGTGGCCGGGCTCCAGGCACTTGAAGCACCGGAGCGGCCGCGCCTCGATCAGCTCCACCCTCGCCGATCCCCATCCGACGGTCAGGCGGCCCACCACAAGGATAGCCCTAACCGCCGCCACCTCGCAAGCCCACGCGCGCGCGGCCGCCGCAGCGACCTCGGACGCAGTGACAGATTCGTCGAGGCCGGACACACGCAGCTCTGCGGTCTTAACCGGCCTCGACACCCTCACCAGCTCCGAGTCGAGCTCCTCGACCAGGCAACGGGCCAGCGCGTCCGCCCTGGCCCCGGCCACGGCGCTCGCACCCGTCACCTCCAGCATGCGCGCCCCGGTCACTGCACGCCTGAACCGCAAGCGCGGGATCTCGAGGGCGGCGACGTCCACTTTGGACCGCGCCTCGGCAATTACCTGTGCATAGGTCACACCCCTTTCCACCGCCGCGGGCTGCAGTGTGAGGATCACTGCAGCGGAGCGCGGCGGGCGCAGCTTGCTCGCAGCCTCTTGACCGGGTGGCAGAGGCTGTCTCCTGGCGGGCCCGAGCGGCTTTGTCACAGCAAGCTCCGCATCGGGCGCGCGGCGACTCGCCATCGTTCTCCCCCTAATCCCGCGGCGCTGTCGGCGGCGCCGGGCGGAGGTCTCAACTTCAACTCTAATTTACGTAATAATAATAACGATCTCAGCGCGTGTATCCTATCTGACTGTAAATCCGGACTCACTGAACTTATGAACCCCATAAGTTCATTATACCCACCCCTTAGCTGTTGATATTCATAAAACTGTTCGCTCTATTAAAACATCCGGTAAAATCATCACCTTTGCTTGGGTTCGTGGACACATGGGAGTAGGCGGTAATGAACTCGCTGATATCGCTGCTAAGTCGGCCGCTTTAAACCACCAATCACCTGATCGTTTTCATATTCCCATCAGCTTCATAAAACATAAAAATAAAAATATCTCTAAGACTAAAACTGCAGAGTTTTACTTCAAATCCAGTCCTCACACTCTTTCACTTTTACCATCACATAATGATCTCACCAAATTCCTCTCTGTAGTCAAACCAAGCTTTGCCGTCACCCAAATGCTCACCAATCACGGATTTCATATTCAATTCAATTCAATTCAATTCAATTCATTTATTCCACAAAGATACATTATAGTACGCTTGGAAAGGTCAAAAATCAGATTACAAATTAAGTTCTCGTATAAAAATAATAATAATATCAATACAATTCTTACAATAAGTACCTAAGTACACACTTAAAACTACAAAATAAAAACAAAATATAATATGGTAACTAATATCGTCATATTATTATATTGAATTTATCAGCAAGAGCTTCGTCAAGAGTGTAAAAAGATTTTTCCATCAACAACCTTTTCACTTTAATGCTAAAGTCTGTATTGTCTGTGTATCGCAGTTCATGCGGAAGTTTATTAAATAATTTAATTCCTACACACAGAAAACTGTTGCCTACTTTGGCAAGTCTATGTTGAGGTATGGATATATTAACTCTATTTCTTGTATTATATCGATGAGATTCACCATTTAATTTAAAGTTTACAATGTTCAATTTAACATACAACAGATTCTGGTAAATATATTCCCCAACCATTGTCATTATTCCTAACTCCCTAAATTTATCTCTGCAAGATTCTATATTCTTTATTTGCAAAATCGAACGTACTGCTCTTTTTTGCAAAATAAATATTCTGGAGGACTGCGATGCATTTCCCCAAGCAAGAATACCATACGACATAATGGAATGAAAATACGCATGATAAACAGTTTTTGCCGATCTAATGTCACTTAGTTGTCTGATTGTTTTAATTGCATAAACCGCTGATCTCAGTCTTCCGACGAGAGTGTCAATATGTCTATTCCATATTAATTTGCTGTCAATGTTTATACCTAAGAATTTTATTGTGTCAATAGTATTCATAAAGTGTTTATCAATTGTATTATTTACGATGTCATTGTTATGTCCTGTACCTAAAAAAAATCTTACAATATTTGTTTTTTCTACATTTAATAATAAATTATTGGCATTGAACCATTGTTTTATGTCAATTATTAGACTGTCTAATTTTACAGAAACTTTATCCTTTATCTTGTCACTTACTACTACAGTTGTGTCATCGGCAAAGAGAACTATATCATTTTCATTTTCGACACAAACCACTAGATCATTTATATAAAGTATAAATAACAAAGGACCCAGGATAGACCCTTGTGGCACACCCATTTCAATGTTATTTTCCTGTGATTTGTGCCCATTACATAATACAATTTGCTTTCTGTTTTCTAAATAAGATTTAAATATAGATAGTTCTCCTTCCCGGACACCGTAATGCTCCAGCTTTTGTAAAAGAATCTTATGGGAAACACAATCAAACGCCTTTGAAAGGTCACAGAATAGGCCGTATGTGGATTTTGAACTATCTAAGTCCCACAACACTCTTTCTAACAGTGAAGCTATTGCATTACAAGTGCTTTTATTTCTCTGGAACCCAAACTGTCTGTTATTTAGAATTTTGTGAGTTTCTATAAAAGTGTAAAGTTCATTGGCGATATATTTCTCGAAAATTTTACTAAATATGGGCAAAAGGGATATAGGCCTATAGTTGTTAGCGTCAGAATGAGTCCCTTTCTTATACAAGGGAATTACTTTTGCTAATTTAAGCATGTCAGGGAAGCTATTACTATGTATATAGTTATTTATAACTTGAGCTAGGGGTGAAGATATTTCATTCTTAATTTTTTTAATTAACTACATTGATACGTCCCACAAATCGTATGAGCTTTTACATTTTAATTGGTCAATTATTTTAACAATACAAATTGGGGTAATATCCTGAAGTACAAACGTGTTTGTATTTGATGGTGTAAATTTTTTAAGGTATTTCATTGCCTCGCTTTCAGAGTTCATGAGATTCCTTGTCAAATCTATTGCTATTTGTGTGAAAAAATCGTTAAAATGTTTGGAGATGTCAATTGGAGAGGAGAGTATGTCATTATTAAAACCTGTAATACTTTCTATGCACTTGCTATTTGTTGTGGTTTTTCCTGTTTCTTTTTTTATAATATTCCAGGTAGATTTAATTACATTTTTTGACGTAAGAACTTTGTTACGAATGTCGATCCTTTTAGCCATTAGACAACATTTTTTAAAGATCCTACTGTAGTGGCTAATGTAAATTCTCAAATTTTCATCATTGGATATTGATAATAGATAGTATAGGTGTTTCATGTTGCTTTGAGATCTTCTTAAGCCCACCGTAGCCCAGTCATTAAAGGACTTTCTAGCTCTTCTACAAATGGATTTTACTGGCATGATACTATTCAATATTCTTAAAAATGACGCAAAGAAATCTCTGAAACTGGACATTTTAGAATTAGAAAACTCGTAATTCAAAGCAGATTTAAGAATTTCAATAGAATTATTATTAATTATCCTTTTTTTAACATAAATTTTATCATTCATCTGTTCATTTATAGTGCTTATAGTTATGCATTGCGCAAAATGATCAGATTTTATCCCATTAGATACTTCAGCATTTATCACATCTAAATTTGTAAAAATATTGTCAATACACGACTGCGTATGTTTAGTCAATCTAGTAACATCAAAAATTTTTCTCTTAAGCGCGTAACATTCTAGTAAATCTTCGAGTGTGGTGCTTTGGTTACTACCACTTTCACTTTCATTTGACATTGATAGGTGAACGTTAAAGTCTCCGCATATTACAATATCTTTAGTTAAATTATTTGTAAGCATGTCTAAACACATTTCAAGTTTTTTAATAAATACATCTAGGTTAGTACCTGGTGACCTGTATACAACAATAACTATAAGTTTTTTCGTTTCAATACAACTAATTTCGAATTCTTTCTCAATACTAAGCTTGCTAATATCCAGTCTAGGTTTGGCTTTAACACTCCTCTTAACTATAATAGCAGTGCTTCCACGTCCAAACACTTTCCTACAGTAGGAACTCACGATCACATGATTGTCCAACACATATCCAGTAATTTCCTCATCCCTAAGCCACGTTTCAGTTGCACAAAAAATATCTATGTTTTCATGTTCTAAAAATAAACTCAATAATAGGTTTTTTCCATTCATTCCCTGTACATTTTGATGGTCAATCTTAAGTTCAGTCGTGTTGTTGCTTATGTAAGACCCTTGACAGGATCTAGATTTTGAAAATCCATTATTTTGTGATGGTTTGGTTCCACGTAATTTTTTGCACTTTGTTGGCATTTAATGAATTGCAGTGTACTTGTGCTTTGGTAGTGAAGTAGACAGTAGTTTATTCTTCTACTCAAAAAGGCAGCTTTATCTATCCTTTTTGAGCCTTGTTTAGCCTAGATACTTTACACCTTCACTTACTACTGCTAGGTGATGAAGTTTTCTGTTTATATCGTATATTATTTCGTCATTGTAACCGTTGTATTGAAGAGAGCATATAATAAGCTTAAATATCTTGTATTTTGCTAATTTTGTTTTAAGTAACTCCGGATATGAATTGTAATCCGCGCCGTTTGCTTTGTTGTAGTCACTTATTAATAATATTACGGAGTCATTTTTTCCAAGGCTCTTGGTGTTTTCTTCAAACTTCTCTAGTATTGTTTTTATGTTTGCATTTGGCATACAATTGTTCATAAATTTTTCATTTAATTTAATTTTGTTATTTATTTTGTCACATAAGTTTCTACCAAAGGCATCTGAGAACATTAGGACTTTGTCTTTTTGAGTTGTCTCTCTCTTTTCTTTTCTATTTATATTTGTTTCTTCTTCATATTCTACAGTATCAATTGTATCATTCATAATAATATTCCTTAGATTTTCAGATTTAGCAGTATTTTGATGTATATTGTCAATTTTTTCATTTATGTTTGTATTTTTATGATTATCAGTATATTCAGATCGCTCTTCAGTATTTTGTATGAAACTTTGCAACAGCTTTAGCTTTTTTTCTAGGAAATTAACTTTTTCCTGTATTCTCCGGTCCTGGTCTATATCGATCTCATACTGCCGAATAATTTCAAGAAATTGCTCACATTGAATTTGTAAGTTATTGATAGTTATATGCCTTTTTCTTAATTCGTTCTCCATCAATAGTTGAGCTGCTCTTAAGCGCGAAGCTTGTTTTGTCATAATTCTGATGGAATTTATCAAGTTTTTGTGACATCTTGTTTTAATTTTACGAGCTTTGATTGATATATTTTTATTATTTAGGTTGGCAGTTTTTGTCAATGAGTCACAGTATTGGATTTGAAGATCTTTATATTCCTGTTTTAAGTTCTGTAGCTCCAACTCCTTTTGTTTTATTTGTTTAGTTTCTAAAATAATTTCAAGTTCATTGATATCGTCTTTTAATAATTGATTCTGTTCTGTGAGATTGTCAATACATTTATTTAAGGCAATATTTTCTTCATCTGAGTCATTAAGTTTTTTCTTAAGGTGAGAATTTTCTGTGAGAACCATTTCAAATTCTTTAATATTCATGTCTTGTTCGTTTAATAAAGTCTTAGTTAAGCTTCTCTCTTTGTCTAGGTCAAGTTTAAGACTGTTTATACTTTGAGTGCAATATTTGATTTTCTCACACAAACTTTCGTTGTCACTGCCACAGTAGTTATCTAGGCCTTTATTTAACATTTTTGCTTTTGAGCGAGTATACATAGTTGTAAATGTAATAAAAAATAATAGTATCTAATTTTTATTTTGTTGCTGTATTCAGCTATAAAGTTGAAGTCAAATTGCAGCACAAGATATATATTTTTTGTGCAAAAAGTGATAACGGTCGGTGGAACGCGAACCGAGTGTACTCGTTGCGTAGCCGATAGCAGGTTGCACTCAAACCAACTGAGCTATCGTCGCTTACAACCAGGCGTCGAAATTACCGTACTGGTCCTAGTGATACGAAGATCTCTCCGCCGATTATTGACTGTGTCTTATGTTTTTTGCAGACACCGTCAATTTGCACAAAATCGGAACACAACCACTAATATTTTTAATATTTGGGTTTTCACTGTTTACTCGTACTTTTTGTTAGACGTATGGCGCGTTTATTGAACAATAATGGTTCTATCAGTAATTTTTCGAAGAATTTCATACAGATTATTATTTATTTTCACTCTTTGCTTGAACTATTTTTTTTTACTGACAAATCCTTGTTTTTCTATTGATTGAACACTGGATAACATTCACACGTGTTATTTAGGATACTGGTAAACAACTTTTGCTGATTTTATTTTATAAAACGCGTATTTTATATTTTTTTACAATAAAGTTAACAGAGCTAGTGTTCACTATGACGCTAGCGCCATCACACATAAAACATATCTTCACCGTTTTAATAATGTTGACTCTAACGTATGCCCATGCGATAACTCTACTGCTCAAACCATCAAGCATCTTGTCGAGGCATGCACCCGCTTTTCTAAATCGCGACATGATCATTTGATTGTATCATCCCGACTTACAAATCCATACAGTCTCCTTGAAATTATCAGCGGAACCTCTACTACTGATTCTTTCTTCACCCACCTTACACACATCATTTCCAGGCTGAAAACATTTAATCTAACGTATTTTCTTACACTTGCTCTAATTGCTAGAGTGGCTTAGGTTGCCCTACTTGCGCGATTTGCACGGCTTGCGCGGCCTGTCCTGACCTAAAATATGTTTGTCTAAAAAAAAGGCTCTCTCAGTCTCCCACTTGAACGTGCAGCTGTTAGCGCTGTCAATGTCAATGTCAATGTCAGGTCGAGTAAAACTCACAAGACAAAGTACGTCCTGTCAGTCAAGTAAAGGTAAACAACAAACATTATCATGCAAATATTTTAGTAATAAAATAAAATTATGATAATTATGCAGAGCTATAAGTTCCTTTCACTCTAAACCCCTTGAGCTCTTTCTTATTACGGATATGAAGTGCGACATGTTTTTTTTGTACACCCTCTTCGGAATGACGTCAACGTCAGTGTCAGTCGGTACGTCAGCTATCAATGTCAACTCAATCAACGTCACGTACGCGTATCGGTTGTGGTTATTATTGGTAGGATTTTGCAAGAAAATAAAGTTGCAACAAACAATCGTATTTTAATCTTAAATTGTGGCCTGCTCGTTAGGAAGGTCTGCTCGGAGCGCTCGGTCATCGCTGCGATAATCGTGATGCGAAGTCGAAGGGCTGAGAGGGTTCGGTGAGAGAGAGAGTCAGAGGGCAGGCGGAGGAGGGTCGAGGCCATGTCCATAGAGTACGTGCCGGTGAGCGAGGGCGAGCAGGACGAGCCCATCGAGCTACCGACGGAGGAGGACGGCGCTCTGCTGCTGTCGACGGTGAACGCGCAGTTCGCGGGCGCGAGCGGGCTCAAGTACCGCGCGGCGGGCGGGGGCCGGCTGCGGGGGCTGCGCGTGGAGGGGGAGGGCGAGCAGGCGCGCCTGGCGCCGCCGCGCGAGGGCTGGGCGGCGGCGGCGCAGCGTCGCTACTGGTGCGCGTTCCCGCGCGAGCGCGCCCGGAGCGGGGGCGAGCTCCCGGCGCGCTGCTCCGACCTCATCGTGCTCGGGCTGCCGTGGAAGACGGGCGAGGAGGCGGTGCGCGACTACTTCCAGACGTTCGGGGAGCTGCTGATGGTGCAGGTGAAGCGCGACGCCAAGACGGGACTCTCCAAAGGGTTCGGGTTCGTCAAGTTCGCGGAGGCCGAGGCGCAGGCGCGCGCGCTCGAGCGCCGGCACATGATCGACGGACGCTGGTGCGACGTGCGCATCCCCAGTGGCAAGGAGGGCGCAGCGCCGCCCTCGCAGCGCAAGGTGTTCGTGGGACGCTGCACGGAGGCGCTCTCGGCGGAGGACCTGCGGGACTACTTCGCGCACTTCGGACAGGTGACGGACGTGTTCGTGCCGCGCCCCTTCCGCGCCTTCAGCTTCGTTACGTTCCTGGAGGCCGAGGTGGCGCAGGCGCTCTGCGGACAGGACCACATCATCAAGGGCGTCTCTGTGAACATCTCGACGGCGTCGCCGAAGCGCGAGCGCACGGACGAGGCGGGCGCAGCGCCCTCGCTGCTGGGCTGGGGGTTGCTGGAGGGCGGCCGCCTCTTCAACTGGAACGGCGAGGCGTGGCCTCCGCCGCCCCCGCATCCGCACTCACACACAATCCCGCACTCGCACCTTCCCCCCGACTCCAAGCCCTACCTTAAGTATGAGTGATGCTGCCGTGTACATACTTTGGCATGTCTCTGTGTACTTTCCTTGTTGATCGCTATCAAATTTTATATTCTTAAACCAGATTTGTAAATAATAATATTAAAATATAGTATGAAGTTATTCATGTTTATTTACATTTTGAATATACACATACATTTAAAAATAAACCTGACTAGCAGCTATTTACTAAACTAAAGAGTAACAAATAGAGAAAGCAATGCCTGAACAGAGAGCTGGCTCTTAACTCGGTCTACGCATTAATGTTGCAATTCAGCATGCCAATGCAGCCAGCATTTTAAAAATGATCTGGATCTGTTGACCTATCTATACATAGTTTCAGACCAATGATCCAAACTTGGTTAGTATACAAAAATAACTATTTATTAAAAATATATATTCATACAAAATACACATTAACCTATTTTGTATGGATTGTTTTGTAGAGATGGGCTTGAGCACTACCAGCCAGTGTTTAATGTAGCTGGAGTTAATATTTTTTGCAATAATGGTCAGTAGGCTGTCAGTGCCCACACATGAGGCTCGTCAGGGATGATTGCAAAAAAGTCATCAGCGCGTGAGATATTTAGCCCACAGACTGCACATGTAAAATGAGGTGCAATATACTTTAAATAAGGTGATTTTTTCTGGTGGAGTTGAACATCCGAAGGCAACATATTGAACCTCACTGACAATGCCCTTCATTCTCTCTTCATATCCACATCATCAGGCAAGTCCTCGGTGACCCAGTGGCCCGAGTACTACTACTACTACTGTTTTACCCAACAAGGGGAGCTCCCTCCAACTTTACTGGTGTATTTTTTTTGTATGAATAAATGTATTCTAAGAAAGTTACTTTACATATTTTTGATAGTTTTTTTAATTGGGTATGTACCTACTTATTAACTGCACTGTTCTCTGCTAGTTATTGTCTGGGAATGTTCAAAAAAACTAGCTGATTATTCTAAACATTTTAATACAACTGTTAAATTTTGACCACATTAAAGTTAATGTACTCATTAACTTTAATGTGTTCGTTCTATCTCGTCTGTGCGTACAACTGTCTCGCTTCCGCGGTTGGAGACGCGCCGCCCGCGCCGTCGTCCGCGGCACAACGTCATCAATAACTCCTCAAGTCCTCGCAATACAATAACGATGGCTTGGCTTTCGTCTTGCTAGATAGGTAGGTACTTTCGCTTCTATTCCTCTCTCTTTCTATTCCTTTTCTTTTTTTTGTTTTAAAATCATGATGGTCAAAGCACTACACTCTGTATCGTGGGTATTAAGAACTACGTGTACCTCAACATCCATACCTGGAACAAATATCTGCAGGACATGCAAACATTTTCCCGCAGCGGGAATCGAACCCATACCTACCTCTTGAGTCTCAGCCGACTGCTCGCCCACCGCGCCGCTGATGTTGTCGAGAACAAAACTATGTATTTATTAAATACCAAACAAAACACACAAAAAAGCATTATATAATGAGACATTTTTTAGCTGCTTGGTAAAGTTTCCTGTTAATGTCTAGTTTGTAAAACATACGTCGGCAGACGTTGCCGCAAACTTCCTTAGATCTGCGCCCAAAAACCGACACTCGTCCGTATCGACGACAAGCCTTCGCCAACCAATGCGAATATTGCGTTTACGGACGTTGGCTAAGTAGTCGGGCCAATGCGGCGCGGGCGTGTGAATGCGGCGCGGGCGCGGGCGTGTGAACGCGGCATATTCAATGTCCAGCATTATTTGTTTACTGTGAACTGTGTCTAAATGGCATCAGCTCACCTAGGTACCTATTAGGAGCTGGCAAACGAGCCCTAGTGTAAAATTATTACTTATAGGTTGAATTTAACGAAAAATAATAACGCACATGAAAGAAAGGTGTTTTTAATTTTTTATGAAGAGAAAGGTAAGTTAAGTTGTTACTTACATTGGCGTAAGGTACCTACTCGTAAGTAGGTATGAATACCTAACTATTGTTTCTTTCTTATTTTCAATACATCTTTGGACTAGTGTACTTACCTAATATGTTTATAATGGTAGGTAGCTGTATTAGGTAGGTAAGTATATATTTTTTAAGAAAACTGTGGCTACATGTTTCTTTCAGTGATTCTTAGCTGATATGGATAGCTATCTTTACCTACCTATTATTGTAAGTAGTAGGTATTAACATAGGCTATAGTATTATTGTTTTAGTTATATTACTGTTGTCGAATGTATACTAACTAATAACAGTAGTAGCTAAAGGAGGAAACTCCTCACTATTCTAATCAGTTATTGATATAATTAAACTTAGAACTATTAGTGAAATCTATCAAAGGCTAATCCCACTCATACAATTTGTAGCTCATTATTTTTATTAAAGCTGTTTGTTTTCCAACTATGTATAAAATAAAATATAAAATTTAAGTGAAGGGTTTACAACAATCATAGGACATACCTAATTGCGTCTTAGTTATTTAGTTTTCTGTGGCTCTAGCAAAATAAGTAGACTTAGTTAGGTATCTTAGTAGGTATTTACTACATTGAAGCAATCGAAAGTACATATAGCATACAGGCTTTATGACGGTATATCGCGTCGGTCGCTTCCTCAGAAAATGCAAGTCTCGCTTTGGAATTAATTTGCCGCGATGATAGCGGTGATGTGGCGCGGCAAGCGGCATGCAGCATGTTCCTTCCTGGCTAGCAGTAGCGTAGCCACAGATATTATAATACTACACTAATAGCGTAGCCTACCACTGACTACAGCGTAGTGTGTACCACAGCCGCTGACGCGATGCGACGCGGCGCCACACCACGCCACGCGACGCCACGCCGACCGACGCGTGACGGACGTAGGCCCCGGACGCGCACACGCATCTTAACGTAGGTATTTCGCCGCCCAGTCAATGCGCGTCGCGCCGCTTCCCACCATCGCAGTCTCTACAACAAAATTGACTATCGTAATACCTACTAATATAATGATGTCCTCGATCGTCATGCAAATATATTTCAGATAACTTGATCCAAAAAAAGATTTTGTATAATGAGCAAGTTGTAAAAATTCCTCCATTTTTAGCTAGTCTCTGAATCTCTCAATCCATTTCATTCATATACAAATTTCTTGGAATTATTACTTCCTTTATGTAAATATCAGTATGTTGATATGGTATAGTAAAGAAATATCAATAAAAATCGTTATATTTTATCAAAATATTTAAAATTAAATTCAACTAACCAATTTGGGAAAAGATGTACGCTTTTACGGTATCTTAAACAAGCACCGGGTGAGAAATTTATTTGTTTTTGTACGTACGTGTACCTACCTAATTGTTCGGTCCGTGCTGCCTACGCAAGTCGTCATGGACAGTGTCTGTCTACATAGGTAGGTGGTAGGCAACAGTCGATGAGTTAGCGGTCAACTCTGCAGTCAGAGTTGATAGGCCTCCCAAAATGCGGCCGACGCCTCTGCCGCCCCCAGACCTTGCAACTGACCTCGGTGCGCGGCGAGCGGTAGCGCGCGGAACAGCGATGTGTCTATGCGCGAGCCGGCGACGTAGCGCGCCGCGCCCAGGTACGCCGCCACCGCCTCGCCCGCCCCGCCACCCGGCCCCGCTGCCACCCCCGCCCCCGTTGCCGCCCCCGACCCCACGCCACGCACCGAAACGCGCCGCAGTGGAAGCTCCACGTTCGCGCCGCCGCCCCCACCCTCGTGCACAACCTCCCCTCTGAATCGAAGGACATGGAGTATAAAGTAAGTATTTTGACAAGTCTAACGTCCACATCATACACAGAAAGATTAATTAAGTATACATTAATTTTGTATGTACCCTCTACCTACAGAAGAATCTACAATGAATAGAAAACGAACCCGAGTATATCAGCGAAACGGTCTCGTAGAAGAGGCTGCGAAGTCACGAAGGTCATGGACAGCGCCGGCGCTGGGGCGGGGGCCGGGGCGGGGACCGGGGCGGGCGCCCGCTCTGGCCCGGGTAACGGCGACGCGTTCTCGAGACCGATCCTGCATAAGGCATTAGATAAGCATACAAAAGGTTGTTGGCAATACATCGTGTTCCTGTCAAAAAGTGGTAGTTAAATTAATTAGCTACCAATTTAACCTTATATTGATTACATGCAAAATCCAAGTAATTATTAATTCTGCTACAGGAAGCAGGATGATCCTTTTTTATGATTATTTGTATCTATATCTAGTCAACACTCCAACGCATATGTTGTTATTATTTTAAAGCAACTTCGGAAACTAAATTATCAGCGTAGCCAATAGCATAGAAAATATTTTAGTACTTACAAGTTAAATAGGTATAGAGTAGAAATAATATTTTTTATTTATTAATTTATTAACTCTTTATTGCAAATTTTAATTAAAACGTTAACAATAGGCGGACTTAATGCTAAAGCATTTTCTACCAGCCAACCCAATATGTTGTGATTGGCGGTAGGCGTGCTACAATTTTTATTAGCATATACATATTATATATATTATTTTATATAGTTAACTAATCACATTACTAATATATATAGTTATATATTTATACAAATGATAGTTTGAAGGTAGGATACATAAACTATGAATACAACTCATCAAGGAAGTGTTTACATAGGAGTTAATCTTTTGAAGCATTCTTTAGAGTCTACCTTTTTAATTTCAAAGGGTATTTTATTGCAAAACTGGACTGATTCGACAGAGAAAGAGTTTCCACTGAACGATGCAATGCTCAGGGGTGTCTAGAACGATGCAATGCTCAGGGGTGTCTAGAACGATGCAATGCTCAGGGGTGTCTAGAACGATGCAATGCTCAGGGGTGTCTAGAACGATGCAATGCTCAGGGGTGTCTAGAACGATGCAATGCTCAGGGGTGTCTAGAACGATGCAATGCTCAGGGGTGTCTAGAACGATGCAATGCTCAGGGGTGTCTAGAACGATGCAATGCTCAGGGGTGTCTAGAACGATGCAATGCTCAGGGGTGTCTAGAACGATGCAATGCTCAGGGGTGTCTAGAACGATGCAATGCTCAGGGGTGTCTAGAACGATGCAATGCTCAGGGGTGTCTAGAACGATGCAATGCTCAGGGGTGTCTAGAACGATGCAATGCTCAGGGGTGTCTAGAACGATGCAATGCTCAGGGGTGTCTAGAACGATGCAATGCTCAGGGGTGTCTAGAACGATGCAATGCTCAGGGGTGTCTAGAACGATGCAATGCTCAGGGGTGTCTAAAACGATGCAATGCTCAGGGGTGTCTAGAACGATGCAATGCTCAGGGGTGTCTAGAACGATGCAATGCTCAGGGGTGTCTAGAACGATGCAATGCTCAGGGGTGTCTAGAACGATGCAATGCTCAGGGGTGTCTAGAACGATGCAATGCTCAGGGGTGTCTAGAACGATGCAATGCTCAGGGGTGTCTAGAACGATGCAATGCTCAGGGGTGTCTAGAACGATGCAATGCTCAGGGGTGTCTAGAACGATGCAATGCTCAGGGGTGTCTAGAACGATGCAATGCTCAGGGGTGTCTAGAACGATGCAATGCTCAGGGGTGTCTAGAACGATGCAATGCTCAGGGGTGTCCAGAAGGAGACCTTAGTTGTTCCTCATGTGTGTCAGACCGGAAACGAAAACGGTTTTTAAAATACTCAGGTGAAAGGAATCCTTAAGGATTTCCTCTGTTCTTAAGAACAGAGCAAATAACACACAGAATTCTTGGGATTCTACGCTCCCGAATAAAAGCCATTTTAATTCAGCGCGGAATTTACTCACATGATCGAATTTGCGAAGGCAGAAAACAAAATGTTACCTGCATACGTTAAGGTGGCGATCAAGTTTGTTAAGAAGTTCTTCGGAGAGATCTAGTACAGCTACGTACAGTAAGCATAATCGATTATAGGTAAAAGAAGAGAGTTGACCAGACAAAATATTTTAGTGGTAATTGGGAGAAAGTGTTTCATTGAGTGCCCATTGTTGTGTGCACTCAAAGAAACACATTTTTTGAGTGCCATTTTTAAACGCCGTTTGTTGTGCAAATATTTAAAAAATGAAATAAATAAATAAAATTAATGTCTGTTAACCAGCTGGTTCTCTATCTGCACTAACCTTCGTGCGCGTGAGGCTGGCGGTGGCAGTCCGAGAGCGGTGCCCACCGCGAAATATGGAAACCTAAAATAACAAGCCAGCTATCAATAATTATCATAACAAAAAAATAGTTTAATAGGATAGGTTAGTTACCTGAGCGCTTGGGGCGCCGTGGGGCGCATGCGGGGCGCGTAGCGCAGCGTGGCGGCGAGCAGCGCAAGCGCGGGCGGCGAGGCGGGCGGCACGGCGCGCGCGAGCGGGGCGGTGTTCGCGGGGGCGGAGGCGGGGGCGGCAACGGGCGCGGGGGGGAAGCGGAAGCGCAGCGCGTCCGCCAGCGCGTAGCCCTCGGGCCAGAGGTCTCGGTCGGGCGGCCCCAGCAGCGCGCAGATGCGATGCAGCTGGTCTATCTCGGAGTTGCCCGGGAAGAGCGGACGGCGCGTGTACAGCTCGGCGGCGATACAGCCGAGCGCCCACAGGTCGATGGGCGCACCGTAGTGCGTGTCGTGGAGCAACACCTCGGGAGCGCGGTACCACCGCGTGGACACGTAGTCGGTGTAGGGCGGGCGCGAGCGCACCTCGCGCGCCAGGCCCAGGTCCGCGATCTTGACGAGCTCGGGCCCGCTGCAGAGCAGGTTCTCCGGCTTGAGGTCGCGGTGGAAGAAGCCGTGCCGGTGCATGTGCGCGAGCCCCTGCAGCACCTGGTACAGCATGTTTCGCAGCACCGGCTCGGGGAAGGGCCGCTCCGCGTCGCGCAGCAGCTGGTACAGGTTGCCGCGCATGTACTCGAACACGAAGTACAAGGTGTCATTCTCGCGGATCACCTCTCGCAGCCGCACGATGTTCGGGTGGTTCAGCTTCTTGAGCGACTTCACCTCGCGCAGGCTCATGGCCTCGTCCCACGAGTAGTACTTGCGCTTCATGCGCTTCACGGCCACCTTCTCGCCGGAGTCGCGGCGCTGCGCGAGCGCCACGGACCCGTACGTGCCGTCGCCGAGCTGCTGCAGCACCACGTACCGATTCATAGCGTACCCACCTCACTCACATGCCTCACCTCCCACGACCTGAATTTGGTAAGTACTTATGTAACAATTTTATTATATTATGTTCCTTAACCTTTTCTTTGAACAGATAATAATATATGCTTCTGCCTTCACTGCCTAAGTCCATACCGTAGGTAAGTATAATATCTATCCAGGAAACTTCAGGTATATAGGTATATATATGGTAAGTATTTGGTATGTAGGGAGGCAAGTTTATTCCTGGTGTGTACCTACTCCGGGGTTACACTTAGGCAGGCATAGGCTCAGACGCTGTAGACTAGACACAGTGACACTTCGTCGACTTTAAGGTAGGTTACATACTTACTAGCCGACTAAATAAAACAAACGACATAAATTGCACTAAACTCGACCTCACTCCAAAGAGATTTTAATGAACCACACATACTCCGATTTATATTTAGGTTGGTACCTCTACCCTACTCAGGTAGGTAGCTTTACTACCTACCTATCTACGTTAGCGCAATACTTCAAAAGCACAAAATTGTAGCTAGGGACACGGTAGACTACTAAAATTATTATAAACTGCAGTCTACACTCGGAATACTTTACCACACCAAGTTAAAATGCAAGGATGTGTTTACTACCTAATTCAATGACGAACGAACCACTACGTTACAAATTGCATTGTTATGTAGTTACTATGGTTACCTACCTCCAAAGATAATACAAATACCTACTTACCTACTTCTTATTTGTAGTGGAACATTTTAGTTTGATTGAATTCATATTTTTTTTATTATTATTTATTAACTTTTCACTTAAAATGAAAAAAAATTGGCCTTTCATTAAAAAATACTATGCTCTAGGGATGTTGGAAAAAAAGCTTCATGTTCTTGTTCTTGTTGAATACTGGCTGGTCTCCCATTCTCCTCCGTCTATGGAACACTTTAAAACGGACGTGTGTGACAGCATTAAAATACGAGCGGTCAAAGTTGAGTGTTTTTGAACGAAATCAAAGAATATGAAAACCCATAGAGTTATTGCTACGAACTAATCCAGAATATAAACGTACCTACCTTGAGTCTGTTCATTCCTCTGGCCCAATGAGAAAGCTAAAGTGAGTCGTGTCATTTTAGCTTTTAAGCTAGGTACCGTTTACAATTATTAGTTTGGCATGTTGGAGCCTTGGAGCTTTTCCCCTTTCTAATATTGCCAAGAGTTGCCAAGGAAATTAAAAAAAAAAAAAGCATGAGCGCTTTTAAACAAATATTGCAATGTATTTATTTAGTGGGTGTAGCGTAGTTCAAGATCTTTGTACGCTACTTACTGATGCAGTTATTATTATATATTTATATAACACTGTACCGTACTCTTGGGGTCTTGGGTAGGTATACATATTTTTACCTTTAATAACCCTTGATGTAGTAAACATTAAGGTTAAAATTAATTTGAAAGAAGGAGGAAGTAAAAGTACATTGAAACTAGATAAAGAAAAAAAACTAAAGGAGCTTATTAAAAGTTAACTCAATACGTTTTTTTTTCATACTATTTTTGCATTACCCATTAGACGCGTACTGACCAAGCGAGCGGCTTCTATATAAACTTCAAATTACAAACGTTACACTAGAATACCCATGCAATGTAAGAAAAATTACCAGACCGCAGAAAATTCAGACCATAGATTAAAAATGTTTTGCTCTTACAGATTCAGAATTTGATATCAGATTTTTTCAGACCGATTTGATTTTTTGGTTAGGTTGGTTGGGTTGTTTATACTAAGCAATAAATCACAAACTGAACTAATAGGAATAGGTACCTACTTATGGCAGCGCCGCAGCCGTCCTTATCAGTCAAGTTGTACGTTTATATGTTGGTTTCAAACTCTAGTTTTGGTTTGATAAGCGGTACGGTACTTATCTAACATAATATCTTTCGGTTTGGTTGAACGAAATAATCGGGCCGGCTACGACCACAGCCCCGGTCACTCTCCACATATATATATTGAATATGAACTGTTAATCCCAGAACCAAAGCAGCATGTTTACGAGAAGGATACTGCACTGCTGTCGGTGTTTGCGGCAACAGAGCGGCGGCCGCGTCTCGCGCGCTCTCAGCGCTAAGGTGCACTCACCATGATCACCCATGAACGAGGAAAAAAAGGAATGCACCTTTTATTTGCTAAATGAACCATGTGCAAAACCACCTATCATAGCTGGTCAAACTGTGTGTGTGTTTGAGGCTTTCCAAGTATCTCACCTTGTATCTACTTGGTTCAGGCAGTATAGAGTTCCTGGACACTATAGGTTCATTACTGAAAAACAAGTGTAGTCCTTTTTTTCTCATTCATGTAAACCACAATTTGAATGAATAATAAGTGTAGTATCAGCACACGGCATAGTATGAGTGTGTTTGCAGACTGAAGCGGGGTGTGGGGAGTGGGAGCGGCATGTGGTGTCAGGGCTGCAGCCAACGGGCACTCTGCATGTGGGGAACTACTTTGGTGCGCTGCAGCGTTGTGTGCGCCTGCAGGACCAAGGCGAGGACCTAACACTTTTCATCGCTGACCTGCATTCCCTCACCACTCACAAGGTTCATTTCACTTCTTGATTATAGCTTGATGTGGCTTTTTGTGGCACCAGTTTTAACGAAAAAAAACACTGCCACATTTACTTTGTTTGTGGCCAAATTTATGATCCCACATTTTTTTTATTATAAACTAAGCCTGTGTTATTCTAGTTTTTCTGTGTCGTAAAGAACACCTGTTCTAAATTGGTTCAGTTTTCATGGAGTTCCTTAATTTGAATGTTGCTTCTTTAATATTTCTGCAATTATTAGAATTCAGATTTGTTTCTTTGCAAAACATTGTGTTGTAAATAATAAAGTAGGCACAGCCTTAACAGCATACAAGCGTGCAAAATTAATAAAAGTCAGGTTATTTCAGGACTAATTTATGCTAAGAAAATGATGGCCCCATATAGTAGTTTTTACTAGTACATGTTTAAAGATTTGTAGGTTTAAAATTATGTTGCTCTGCAAGCATACATAGATATTTTTGAGGGAAAGCAAATGTGATCAGTTCTCCCTTGATAAACAGTTTCAAAAATGCACTTTATAAACAGATTAAAAGAATGCACCAATATGATAGCATGCATCAGCTCAAAGCTGCTGTGGTATAAATAATAATAATGCATAACATATTATTAGTCCATTTATTAGTACAGAAAATATAGTAAACTCCTTAAATGAACTATAAATTCAGACAGTTTTATAGACTGGTCGCACTGTCTAGGAGGGAGCGGGAGCGGGGGCGCTGCAGCAGCGCGTGCTGGAGACGTGCGCGCTGGCGCTGGCGAGCGGAGTGGACCCGGAGCGCAGCGTGCTGTTCGCGCAGAGCTCTGTGCCGCGTCACGCCGAGCTGTGCTGGGTGCTGGCGTGTCTCGCGAGCCAGGCGCGTCTCGCCGCGCTACCGCAGTACCGCGAGCGCACCGCGGGCAGGAGCAGCGAGGCGCTCGTGCCGCTCGGCCTGCTGCTGTACCCCGTGCTACAGGCGGCCGACGTGCTGCTGTACGCCGGCACTCACGTGCCCGTGGGTCGCGACCAGCTGCAGCATCTGCAGGTCGCGGCGCAGCTCGCCCGCGCCTTCCGTCGCGCGCACGGAGCCGCCGCTTTCCCCGAGCCTGCGCCGCTGCTCTCCGGCGACTGCAGCGACCGCGTGCTCAGTCTGCGAGATCCCACGCGAAAGATGTCCAAGTCCGACCCGGACCCGAGATCGCGGCTGCTGCTCACCGACCCGGACGACCTCATCGCGACCAAGATCAGGAAGGCGGTCACCGACTGCACGCCGCAGGTGACGTACGACCCGGAGGCGCGCCCCGGCGTGTCCAACCTGGTGACGCTGCACTGCCTCTCGAGCGACCTGCTGCCGGAGGAGGCGGTGCAGCAGGCGGAGGGGCTGACGACGGCGCAGTACAAGCGCGTGGTGAGCGCGGCTCTGAGCGAACACCTCGGAGGCCTGCGCGCGCGCGCCGCTTCTCTGATGGCGCGGCCGGGGCATCTGCGCGAGGTGCTGCGCCACGGAGCCGCGCGCGCCCGAGCCAGAGCCGACCGCACCTGGGAGCGCGTCGCGGCGCTGACGGGCCTGCGTTAGCCCCGCCCCCAGCGCAGCCCCGTCCCCTACAGCCGGTGGTGATGCTGGTGAAGCAGGTGGTCGGGCGGCGGAGGAGCGGGGGGCGGGGCTCGCTCCCGCAGCAACGACACGAGGTCGCGCAGCAAGTCGACGGCCTGTGGAATAGCAGCTCGGTGAATGAGAGTGAATAAGCATACTTCTAAAGTTTGTAATCTGCCTGCCCGAGGTCTGTAAGATAGCGTAATTATTTTAAGCATAAATCGGTAGTGTAGAGATAAAAAAAGGAGACCTGTAAATATAGTACTTTATTTTTAGAATGAATAGTTCATGAACCCTTCAGATTTATTTTGACAATAAAGTTATGTTTATTGACGAAGATCATACAGCTGGCAAATTTATCTTTGATATACTATGAATGAAGAAACTAAGCAGTAGTCAGAAACATGTCCATGTCATAACATTATATTTGGCACATGTCAGTGTTTTGCATAGTTACTTGTAATTCCACATTACAAGTAAGAATGGGACTTACTTATAATGGGGAATTCTAACAACATTTATACAGGTCTTAATTTATATTATTATATGTTTGTATTTTGAAATCACAAGGTGCATTACTATATAATTATGTAATGTTAAATTAATGTTAAATGTTATAAAACTCAGTACAAAATGTTTTGAAAGTACTTTTACCATGCCGTCTTTGGTATGTCATAACATTAAGTAATAAATATAAAAAAAATGTATAAATGAAATTGAAATCGAAAGTCAGTGGCCACCCGCGGCGCGCCTCTCTCTGTCCCCCATGCCGCCCCCATCTCACCTGAGCTACGGCCTCGGCCTGCTTCTCCGCGGCGAGCGCGCTCCGCATGGCAGCTTCTGCCAGCAGCTCGTCAGTGGCGAGCCGCGGCGCGCCTCCCTCTCCGCCCCCCGCGCCGCCCCCCATGCCACCCGCTCCCGACGTCTCTGAGCACATGTCGTCCTCGAGAGGCGCCGGCTTACGGTCCTCGTCCGAAGGGCTACCGCGCCGCTCCGCACCGCCTCCTGCTACCGAAATAATAATCACTCTATACATTACTGTCGGATGACACAAGTTGATTGATGGCAGCCCAATCTGCCTGAGATAGGTAGGCCATATCAAGCTGGCGAACAGGCACTCTGTTCAGACCCAAAGTTATTTGTTATGAATGAAAAAGGAACAGAAGGTATACAGCTTGTGACAAGATAAAAATGGTACTCTCCTGAGTACCACTTTTATTGATAAATTCTCATATTTATTGATCAATTTAATAGGTATTTTTTGTTTTTTTACCTATTGTGTAACCATTTACCAGAAAATGCTATGATTCATAGGAAGATGTTGAACATTGAGCTAAGTGTAGAAAAAACAGTAGGAAGACTGACCCACTTCTAAATGAGATGAATAGCATGGTGGAGAGACAGAGTTTGTGAAAGTTGAAAAGTATGGGTAAACTAGGATAAGTACAGGTATATTATAAACAGTCCAAGTATGCACTCATGTATGCTTGTCTTACTATCTCTGTGGGTGGTGCTGAAGATGTTCTGCAGGCGCTCCTCGGCCGTGGAGAGCTCTCCCAGAGCTCCCCCTGCCGCTGTCTTCTTGCGGGCTTTGTACTTTATGTCAGCCCAATACTGTGCTGGCAAAAACAACAGATTCACTAGTTAAATAAACAAGCCATTGCTCACATAGTAGTTATTGAGATATTCAGTCCCAGTCTTACTGGCTCGAGGCTGGGGTGGCTAGTGGGTACACTAAGACTAGACTAGCTATACTAGTGACATAGCGCAGGCTAGGATGTAGATGAGTGCATGCAGCGACTGACCCGGCACCACTTGTCGGGAGACTTGAGCGCGCCGCTGGAGGAACGCGCGGCCGCGTTGAGGCGCTCGGCCAGCAGCCGCCACAGCTTGCTGGCGCTGAACCGCGAGTAGATGGAGAGCTTGCCGGCCGCGAACTCGGGGTGCTCCTCCATAAACGACAGCAGCAGATCCAGCTGTTCACTGCTCACTCTGCTCCGGGATAACACTCCGCTCATCTCGCACGTACATTATTGTTGCATAACACAGCCTAGCCTGTTCTGTTTCACTTCACTTCACTCGAATGCTCTCTTGATTAGGCATTTATGGGGCAAATAGATAGGTACCGCACTGGAACAACATTTACAACAGGTTGTAGTTATCATTTATGTGTTCTGTGGACGAAATGAAGTAATATTAAAACCTACCTACAACTGTAATTATTTTATTTTCCATCTACAATTGAGATAACTAGGTTTTGCTGCAGCGAATGCAATGTATGCGATTTACGCAATTCAACTACAAACATCAACAATACCTGAATAATGATGGCAGCAGCGGCCGGCCAGCGGGAGAAGGTAATGTACAACTAGTCATTGTACGGCCTGTCAAAATTGTAAAGCCATGGAAAGCAAAGTTTGTTATTACATGCCACTGCTTTGGATTAGGGATGTTTATTTTTTTAGTGTTTTATAAAATTTACATGAATTTGTAAGTTGGTTCCGATAAATACGTCAATTAACTTACTCGTACCAAAGAGTCCGAATGGGCGCACAGGCGCAGCCACATGTACAATAAGATCTTTATTTATTTCAGATTATGAGTTCATTCATTCCAAATGGCAAGGGCAAGCAACTGCTGATGACGGACAAGTACCTACGCGTATTGCCAAATGAACAAAAGCAATAACTATTAATGTTTAAGTCATTGGTCTGTTGGATGCATGGCGAGAGTAAAACTTGATTCGATAAATGGGTCATAAAGTCATAACATAACTTCGTAATCGTTTTATTAACACTTTGATGATATTCAGTTATTAAACCTGATATAAATTAACAGGAAACAATTGTATGTTCATACCTTCATGCGTTTATGTCCTAAGACTGTCAATGATTACGTTAGCGTATTTAAAAATCACTTTGTGTACCATGAAATCTTTTAGTTTAAAGGTTTTTCTATTGTTTAGTTCTTTTATACACATATATTAATTTATCGTTTTTTTATTAAAATTTAAAAAGCGGACACCTCCACGCATGTTGTTGTATTGCATTATGCAGTAAATGTAATTAATGTTTGCTCATTCAGTTAAGGAGGTTTGTGTCTTTATAGCCATCTCACTCACTCGCCTAATCGCTCGGTACTGACTGACGTAATGACGGATGACAGAGAGAGAGAGAGGACACGCCACCCGCAACTATAATGCTTAAGGCCGATTGTCCACCGCAGCCGTCACCGGGACGTCAACGAGAACGAGATGACGGCGCCGAAGTACTGATACTGATACATAGACTACTATAGCCGCGTGTCCACCGCAAGTCCGTCACCCGAGCACTTTTTTTTATTTTTGAATTTCATTTTCTTTTTTAGTTATTGAAGACTATAAGGGAAATGTATTAAAAGTAGAACCAACTTATCTTTATAGCAAGGTAGGTAGGTAAGCATACCTCTACCTTGAATTTATTGCTTTCGACCGAGGAGTTCTCGGCCACCTTGAATCTTTCAGTAATGAAAAAAGATGGCGCTGCTGAAGTGGAAATTTAAACTATTTTTAACGCTATTTTGTGACTTTGACAAACAGCATCTGAGATATGCGGGTGTTCATCTGCCGCGCGTGCTCTCCATGTTTTACAATCTGTGTTTGTGTCATGGGTACTTACCTGAAGAGCTAACTAAAACTATAGTGGTACCGATTGTAAAATGCAAAACTGGAGATGCGTCGGACAAAAACAACTATCGGCCCATCTCACTAGCGACCACAATGGCAAAGATCCTAGACAGCCTGCTTAATGACGTAATGCTGCGACACGTCCACCTTCACGATGCCCAGTTCGGTTTTAGGGCTGGGCTCTCGACGGAGAGCGCGATCTTATGTCTAAAGCAGGCTGTCAGGTACTACACGGAGAGGAAGACGCCGGTGTACGCTTGCTTCCTGGACCTGTCCAAGGCTTTTGATACGGTTCTTTATGATAAGCTTTGGTACAGGCTGGGGGCGACGGGTGTGCCGGCTGATATCGTCTCAATTCTGAAAAACTGGTATCACTACCAGCGAAACCAGGTGAGATGGGCGGGTGCGTTGTCCGATGCATACGGCATGGACTGCGGTGTGCGGCAAGGCGGGATAACATCTCCTCTGCTGTTCAACCTTTATGTTAATGATCTCATCGGCGAGCTCAGCAGCACCCACACAGGTTGTTTTGTAGATGGAGTCGCCGTAAACAACCTGAGTTACGCGGATGACATGGTGCTGCTGGGACCATCGGTGGGCTCTATACGCCAGCTGGTAAAGATCTGTGAGGCTTATGCGGCTGAACATGGATTGAGGTATAACTCTAAAAAGAGCGAAGTCCTCGTTTTTAAGAGTGGGAGAGTTCGACCAAGCCATGTTCCGCCAATTATGCTAAATGGTGCGGCTCTAAAAGTGGTTAAAAGTTTTAAATACTTACCTAGGGCATCTTGTCACCGAGGATTTAAAAGATGATGAGGATATTGAAAGGGAGCGCAGAGCGCTGGCAGTCCGGGGTAACATGCTCGCACGCAGGTTCGCTCGCTGCTCGAGAGAAGTGAAAATCACTTTATTTAAGGCTTACTGCCAGTCCTTCTACTCGAGCAGCCTCTGGTTAAACCACACCCGGCGGGCTGCCAGCTCTCTTCGAGTCCAATACAACAATATCTTCAGGATGCTGATGCGGCTGCCTCGCTTTTGCAGCGCATCGGGAATGTTTGCGGAGGCGCGCACGGATGGCTTTCACGCGATTATTCGCAAGAAAGTCCCTTCCCTTCACCAGCGTGCGCGAGGCAGCGGCAACGGCATCTTGAAGATGAATGTAGCACGGGCAGACTGTCCCATTCAGAACAGGTGGATGCAGATAGTAATGGGATCCACCTGTTAATTAATTTTATTTCTTAATCATTCCATTTTACTTAATTATATTTTTGTTATTATTATTATTTCATTGATTTTAAATTCATTGTCTCATTTTATTTAATTATGTTTTACTATGCATGAATGTTAGTGTTAAGTTTTATGTGATTGATAATATTATATGGATTTTGTAATCTGAAATAAATGAATAATAATAAACAACAACCTTTGAACCTTACGGTCCTTGCAACATCAGTGCTATCTATAGCCCCAGTTGGATCTATTTTATTTCTTTTTTATCTTGATTGAAAAACCCTATTTCAAAATACCATTTATCGAAAAATCTTTTCATGATTTTCAACTTTTACTGCTTATTTTTAAGGTCACTGGTTTCAACCAGTCAACCCATATTGTTCACAATATGGGCTGACAACAGCCAAAACAATCGGGCCGTCTCGCCTTGGTTACCAAGCTAACATTATTACAGCAAAACATCGACTACACTCCTGCTTGATGCAGCCAATGAAAAAAGGGCATTCATTTTTGAAAAGAACACAATATTATAAACTAAACGGTCTGAGCCATGTTAGACACATGTTGGCTAAAAACGAATGTGGTATTAACATCATGAGATGCATAGCTGGAGTATGGTGGGATGCTCAACCATTCTCCCTTAGAATCTTATATATAAAATATTAAATTATAAATTACTTATAAAACTATTATTTGTCTTAGTTATAACACTAGATTTCAGCCACAATAATTGTATAGTCATTCTTGTATATATCCATTTTAACCGTACCTTGAACGAGCTACGTGAAGTTGGCAGTAATATTCTCACAACACAAAGGAATCAGTTGCCATTAATAAAAAAAAAAAAAAAAAACCAAGCGTGAGGTTTTTGTCTACACCCACTGGTGTGAAACAAAAAATATCCTCGGCCAAAACGTAATGGTTTGTTGATGTTTTACTTTTTTTAAATAAAATAAAATATATCATCTTTTTATTATTTTTATGAGACATTCGCTTGTCTTTTGCTAAATGACATTCTCAACTTTAAGGTTATTTCCTGTATGATTCTCGTCCCTTCCTCTCTTTGAGGAGGAAACTTATTTAAACTAAGACTAACCTAACCCAACCAACCAGATAAGACAAGTACCTGCCTAATAAACAAAGCGGTCAGCAGCATAGAGTAGATGCGTTAGCAACCTTTGAAGTAAATCTGTGAAAAGTACAGCTAAGGATATGAAGGTAACTCAGCGTATTTCCATTACTTAAACCTTTTTAGAGGTAGAACTTGTGGAAGAGTTTGTCCGAGGAAGTACTACCACCATACCCATTTCTGCCGTCGAGCAGTAATGCGGGCACTGCTGTGCTCCAGTGCTTGCAGACTTATCACCTGTTATATCTGTTATATCTGAGGGTCGGCAACACGCAACTTATACAAGTAAAGAAGGTTGCAATGACAATGTTACCTAACTTAGTACATTATTAAACATAGCTACATCAACCTGTTTTATTTTTACTTTCACAAATGATGTGACATTGTTCTTAACATTTTTCTTTCATATGAGCAAAAAAATTTAATTGTAATGTCGGACATATCCGGTATGTGTGTGTGTGGATCTAGGAGTTGGGCGACCAACCTTCAGCGCAATACATAATACTATTACAAGTATAACTTTGAAAGTTCTTGCTGCGCCAATTTCAAGTTATGCGTTAGCTAATTTTGGGAAAGGGATGATTGTACGGTCAAACTGGTGATGGAAGACAATTATCCATAATTATCGCCAGCTTTAAAAATTTAATTAAGAAAAAGAATCATTGATTACATTGATTTAGATACTCAAGCAAGTATCTTAATCAATGTATTTTCACTCTGGAATCATATAACAGCCAAGAAACTACTACTAAAAACTTTTCAAACAGGATTCAGCTTCATTGAGTAATAATGAAATTTCTTAAAAATTAGGTTACATTTGATTTGTTGAGAAGTTTTAATTCAAAAAGAAATATTAATTCAAGTAGGACCAACCATCACAGAGTAGGTAATCAGTGGACATAAACATACAGAATAGAGTAGAATAGTCTAGCATCTGTGCTAATTACTATTTATAATAAAGGGAATGATCCGGTCGGGTGGAGTGAGTGCGGGGCGCATGATGGCGTGGCGCGTTCACACGTACGAGGCGGGCGCGCCGCGGCTCGAGGAGGCTCGCGTGCCGGCGCTGCGGGCGCCCGACGAGCTGCTCGTGCGCGTGAGCGCCGCCTCGCTCAACCCCATCGACGTCGCCATGATCGGTGCGTAGGTATGCGGGGGCGGGGGAATGGAGGCGGGCGCCCGACGAGCTGCTCGTGCGCGTGAGCGCCGCCTCGCTCGACCCCATCGACGTCGCCATGATCGGTGCGTAGGTATGCGGGGGCGGGGGACGATCGTCCCGTCCGTCTCCCAGCTGCAGGTCGCTCTCTGTCGGCAGGCGGGTACGGGTCCGTGGCACTGAACGCGCAGCGCCGCCTGCTCGGCGCCGACAGCGTCGAGTTCCCGCTGACGTGCGGCCGCGACTTCTGCGGCGTAGTGGAGGCGCGCGGAGCCAACGTGCGCGCGGAGCTGCGGCGCGGCGCTCGCGTGTGGGGCGCGCTGCCGCCCCACGTGACGGGCGGAGCGCACGCGCAGTTCGTGCGCGTCAAGGAGGCTTGGGTGAGTCGGCGCGCGGGACGGGCGGGGCGAGACGAGGGGGAGAGGACGCTCGGCTGACGCGGGGTCGGGGATGTGCCGCAGGTGTCGCGGGCGCCGGGCGCGCTGCGGGACGCGGAGTGCGCGGGGGCGCCGTTCGCCGCTCTGACGGCGATGGCGCTGCTGCGGAGCGCGGGGCCGGTGCGGTGGGAGGGGGCGCGCGTGCTGCTGCTGGGTCTGGGGGGCGCCGGCCAGGCGGCGCTGCAGCTGCTGGCGTCGCGCGGGGCGCAGGTGACGGTGGGCGCGGCGCGGGAGCAGGGCGCGCTGGCGACGGCGCTGGGCGCGCGGGCGGCGCTGGACCGGCACGCGGCGGAGTACTGGGAGCGGGTGGAGGGCGAGGGTCCGTACGCCGCGGTGCTGGACTGCGCGGGGCTCGGAGGCGAGGAGGCGGCGGCGCGGCGCTGGCGGTTCTCGCGCTACGTGACGCTGACGTCGCCGCTGCTGCGCGAGACGGACGCGCGCGGGCTGCTGGCGGGCGCGGCGGTGTCGGCGGCGCGGCTGACGGCGCAGTGCGCGCGAGCCCCCGCCTCGCCCCCCGCCTCGTGCCCCGCTCCGCTCGCTCCCGTCCGCTGGGCCTTCTTCTCGGCGCGCGGCGACGACCTCGAGACGCTGCGGCGGCTGGCGGAGCGCGGACAGGTGAGAGGCGCGGACGGGCGCGGGCGGAGCGGGTCCGCCGCGGTGGGACCGACGCTGAGGATGCGGGGGTTGGTTGGTTGCAGTTCCGGGTGAGCCTGGAGCGCGTGTTCGGATGGCGCGAGGGCGCAGCGGCTTACGCGCGCGCGGCGGAGGGAGGCGCGCGCGGCAAGCTCGTCATCGACTTCAGCGACGCCGACGCCGACGCCGAGACCCGCATCTAGTACATTATATACGAACAGCGACGGAAGACGACGAGAGGAATGAGTTTTTTTTCCAGAGTGATCGAGACATCTAACATAAAAGACAAATTCACACTACATCACAAACATTTAAAAAACTTTAGGTTTGTTTATGATTTGAAATGAATGTATTGCGTTTGAGGAGGTGTCACGTGCACCGACACGGATCCACGTTGCTATCGGTAGTGTGCTCGATTGACTTCATGGCACATCGAATTGGTTTATATAATGGTAATAATTAGCTTAGTCTCAGCCTAGTCCTGGTCTCGATGGCCCTTGAAAAAAACTCAATCTGTATTAAGTAGGTACCTACCCACCTATGTAATTATTAATGAAGAAGACTCTTATTTATTTATTTCGTAAAAACCAACAGCGAATGTGTATTACCTTATCGATAAACTTATAAACCAGGAAGCCAATTAAAGGTTTTCACGTCTAAAAGCAACTCGCTCGTACATAATGAAAAAACTGGACAAGAATCTGTTTCGCGCACCGAGGGTTCCGTACAAGCTTGTTGTATGTTTACCAAAAATGTTACAGTTCTCAAGTTCATAAACTTGAGATGACAGCACCAAGCATTGCTTTAACGAAAATATAAGTAGGATTGAAGTAGTTGAAAAAATGTTTGGCCAAACATCGAAATACGCCGCGGTCAAATCTCTAACTGTAAGTGTAACTTTTTAATAGTAAACAACTATTTTTTCATGTGATATGTTTTTAGTTACAAGTTAATGTTTTTCATTGGTACGTTGCATCTTGGGGATGCAACGTACTAGTGGATAGTAGCTATGTTTGGATTTTATTATGTACGAGTTTTGTTCGATTTTAATAAGTGTTTAGTTAGGTATTTTTCTAATATAAATATACGACTAGATAAAACTATTTTTTCATCCCATCTATTCGTAAAATGACGTTTTGTACCTCGATAAGTGCGAGCAAAATGGGTCATTCTTGCACTTAAAAACAGTGACGAAATGACTTTTGAACACAACCTATTTAATTAAAAAGTTTGAACGCAATTTGCTAAATTAAAAAAAAACGCGGGAACTTGTAGGTTTTTTTATTACTTACTTTTTATCAAAATATTACAGACAATTTTAAATTGATTCACACAAATTGAATAAAAGATGAGTTCTAGTAGTGAAAGTGGAATATTAACACCAGAATGTGTAAAATTAAACGCAGAAACTGTCATAAACAATTGACTACCAAACAAATCGAGAGAAAAATATCTAAAAGCCTATGAAAATTTAATACCATGGAAAAATTAACAAAAAGACAAGTTATTTATTAATATAAATTTGTAATTTGGTTATGTACGTAAATATAAATATTAGTCACTACTAAAAGCATCTCTTATTTATTTTTCTCATAGAGGGGGATGAAAAGCAGAGTGTGCCACACGGTACCAACATTATTGAATCCCTCGCTACGTTTAGGATTGTACCTACGCGTGCAGTCGTAGGTATATTGCTATCGGTGGGCGTCGCGTCGCGTCGCGTCGCGTCGCTGACTGTCCGGAGGAAGCGTTGTCGTCGTTTCTCCTCGGAGCCGACCAGCAAACTCCGGGAACTCGTAAGTACGGTGCAAGTACGATTAGCACCTTATCTTGATCTACGTCATCTGTGGCTTCCAAAGCAGAGAATCTGTTTTGTATGGTATTATTTATTTATGAATATTAACACAAGAGAATTAAGAATCAACACAATAACCTTTCTAAAGTTGTTATTTTTTGACAAGTAAGACATGTTGCGTACGTGACCGTCATTTTCGTTTGGAAATCAGACCGAGGGGTGGGGGGGGGGGGGGGGGGGCGTCATCAGAGTATCGAAAGAATTCATTCGATGCCAAAAGTACTTGGTATCTAAACTAAAGTATCGAGTACAACCTACCTACTTGTATCGAACTATACCTACCCGTCAGTCGCCTGCGAACTTCAAAGGCGGTGGCACAGACAGAGTTACTTTTTAAGCACTTGTGGTTCCAGTATTAGGAAGTTTGAACAATTACTGAACATTTAACAATATTGGGCATTCGTTTTTCAGATGATAGACAAATTTTCCGAAGAATCTAATTTAAATCAAGAAATAATAACGAGAACGACTATACCACGTCACGTACTATACTATTCTCCTGCTGACGTTTCGTTGACCGTTTAGAGGTCCTTCCTAAGAGCACCGTCCGCGACCTCGCGACTATTGGAAATCGAGATCTGTAGATTGAATAAAAATAAATATGTATGATAAAGGATTTAACAAATAAAATTATGTTATCCTTTTAAAATCACTAGGAAGTTTTATACGTCTCACACCTAACACACAGCTCACAAGAATAAAAAATGTGTTTTAAATAAATCCTCTTTATTCAAATTTTATTTTTAAATGATTACTTTTTGGTACTTAAATAAAATAAATCAACACGCCCCCTCAAAAATAATCATCAAAATATAGAAACATAAAATCAATTTAAATTGACTAACCAGTGTTGTAGTTACGTTGTTTACTCGTTTTCATACTAGATGGCGCTAGTAAAAAAGACCAATTCCTAGATCGTGCTATCGAAGTGTTTTGGCGTCTTGCTTATATTACTCGAGTTAAATTGAATAAATGAGAAGCTACTAAGTTCAAGGGTGCATTCGTTTTCATTTCGATACCCCTCCCAGTACGGAAGTTCAGTAGCCCAGATCTAACATTTGGTCCTTTCGTAAGCCAGATAGGCATTTTTGGTGAAGAGTGCCACTGTACTCGCTGTGGATCGCAGCGGATAAAGTACGGTGAGGAGTGCGGTTGGTTAAACCATACCACCGTATCTCTTAGATCAAAGTGAGTGACAGTGCAACGTGGGCGGGAAATTCAAATTCTCGCTCAAGTGAACCAGTGCAGTACATCGAAGGTGGCGCCAAGAGTCACTTTCCTCCGTCGCGGCGAGACCAGACAAGCGGGCGGCAAGTTGCCCCGCGCGTCCCTGAAGAGGAGCAGTGCCGGTGGAGGAAGCGGTCCTCGGAGCCCCAGTAGAGGACTTAGTTCAGCGCCGGTGGGTGGGATAGTACTACCCCCCCGCCCCCGCAGTACAGACCAGGAGATCAGCGCTAACGGATTGGGACAGTACTACCCTTCCCCCGCGCCTAACAGACGAGGAGTTCAACACAGTCGAGAGAAGGCCCCCTCTCCCCCCGCGAGAACATTGCTGGCTGACAGGAGGACCCCAGCCAGCGTCGCCATTCAAGGTGTGCTGACGGCACGACAGCCCGGGTGAACCACGACTTCAGAGGTGATTGTGTTATGAAACTGTGAGTACTTTTTGCTATTGTTTTGTGTCACGAAGAGACATTTTAGTTCATTTCAAGTGATTTTCTTTTGTTTTGACATTTTAGTTCATTTCAAGTTATTTTATTTTGTTTTGCGTTGCTTTAAAAATTAAGTATGTTTGGTTGGGCCTCATAAATTTTTATGGTCTATATTTTTAAGTATTATTTTTTGGTAGCTACCTACACTTTTAGGTTTAATCGTTTGGTACTATTTAGTTTTCTCTTGTGCGTTTTGAACCTTGTAGTAATTGTTTAAAATGGATGCTTTAATTAATGTTCAAAAAGATCTAAGTAGATCGATCGAAAGAGCATTGATAAACTTTAAAAAATGTTCAAAAGATAGATTGACTGTTGATTACATTGAAACAAAACTTGAGATTTTAGAAAAAGATTGGTTGTTGTTCAGGCAAAATAATTCAAAATTGTATGCAAGTTTTAAACAAAATGATTTAGATGAATCAATATATGTAAAAGATGAGGTTTATGAGTAACAGAGGAGAACTATACTATGGGTAGGGCGCACATGAAAACTATATTAAAGAAGGTCAGTCCCCCTAGTACAAGTCAAATTAGCACTTCTAAAACTTGTTCAAATAACTCATCATCACTAGCAAAATTACCAAAAATATCAATTCCCGTATTCACGGGCAAGTATGAAGAATGGACCACCTTTCGTGATCTATTCGTTTCCTTAGTCGATAAAAATACTTCGCTTGATAATGTGCAAAAGCTACACTATTTAAAGGCGCATCTTGCTGGTGAGGCTGAGCAGCTAATTCGGCATACACCTATCGCCGATTCAAATTACGATCGTTGTTGGGAACTGTTAGATAATCGTTACAACAATAAAAAGTTTCTGTCAAATTCCATATTGAACAAATTGTTTAAGCAACGATCTATCAATGTTGAGTCTGCTTCGGCTTTGAAGGAATTGTTGGACACCAGTACCGATTGTTTAAGCGCTTTAAAATGTATCGGCATCGATGTGAGCACATGGGACATTATTATAATTTACATAGTCAGTTCAAAGTTAGATCCGGAAACGCGTAAGCAATGGGAATTAACGGTATCAAGTCCAGACAAAGATCAGAATGAGCTGCCGACCTTTGCTCAATTCCAAGCCTTTATGGAAAGTAGGTTCCGAGCGTTAGAGTTCGTAGAACCGTCCAAAAGGGGTCCAGTACAGCGTGGAAGTGGTTCTAACTATCAGTCAGCACCAAGATCTTTAGTCGCAACGTCCGTCGCCAGTGCACCGATGCCATGCGAATACTGTGCTGCAGAAAATCACAAACTCACTTTCTGCAAAAAGTTCGCAGATCAAGACACTAATGAACGAAGAGAGTTTGTAGCAAAAAATCGGATGTGTTTCAATTGTCTGGGTGGAAATCACAGTGTGTACCAATGCAGAAAACCCACTACATGTCGCATTTGCAAAAGACGACACCATACTCTGTTGCATATCTCGTATGATCAAAATAATAAGCTAATTGATTCCTCCAATCCTGATGATGAAGAAACCAGCGCATCAACTAATACGCCTCCAGTAGTATCGTGCCTATCTACAGGTCAAGTAGCCGTGAACAATCAGGTTTTGTTAGCTACTGCTTTAATAAACGCCGAGGGAAGGTCAGGTGATTATCAGATGGTACGGGCGTTATTAGATCAAGGATCCCAAGCGTGTTTTATCACAGAAGCTGCAGCTCAGCTCTTGAGGTTGAAGAGAATCCCTGTGGATGGAAGAATATCAGGATTAGGTAACGAGAAAACGAACATAAAAGCAACTCACATAGTGCAAACAACAATTCAGTCACGTACCAACCCTCAATTCCAAATGAAGATCCGAGCATATGTATTGAAGAATATCACATCCTACCTTCCGGAGCGAAGAGTGGAAACACTGAACTGGATAGAGCTAGAGAACTTAAGTTTGGCAGATCCTCAGTACAACACGCCACAGAAGATTGATATGTTGCTAGGTGCTGATGTTTATAGCTGTATTTTGAACGAAGGGTTGAAGAAAAGTCCAACAGGAACCATGGTAGCGCAGAGCACCACCTTAGGATGGATCTTGTCAGGAGTTGTCGAACCGCAATCTGAATTAAATACAAAAGATAATATAACAATTTCTTTACATGTACAATGCAATGAAAATGAACTGTTGAAAAAGTTCTGGGAGATTGAAGAGCAGATTCCATGTACATCCATACTGACTGAAGAAGAGCTAAAATGTGAAGCATTTTTCACGCAGACCACGAAGAGAACTAAAGAAGGACGATACATAGTGAAGCTACCGTTTCGAGATGAAGAACCACTATGCAAAAGTGGGAACTCCAGACAAATCGCTGTGAATAGATTCAAATCATTAGAAAAACGATTATTAAAGAATAACACATTAAAAGAACAGTATAAGGAAGTTATTCATGAGTACTTACGTTTAGATCATATGAGGCCAGTGGAAGAGAATGATGAAAAAATAATACAAGCTGTTTACTTACCGCACCACGCTGTCGTGAGGAATGATAAGTCAACCACGAAGGTGCGAGTCGTATTCAATGCTTCTAGTCCAAATGAGAAAGGTGTTTCCCTCAATGATACACTCATGGTGGGGCCAACCTTGCAAGCAGATCTTCGTCATATCATTCTTCGTTGGAGAGTTCACAACATAGCCATTGTGGCGGACATTGTGAAGATGTACCGTCAAGTGAGAGTAGCAGACGAAGACACTGTTTTCCAGAGAATCGTCTGGCGCGATAGTCCTGAAACGGAAATAAAAGATTATGAATTAAAAACTGTAACATTTGGAACATCACCTGCCCCATACTTAGCGGTACGAGCTATGCAGCAGTTGGCAAGAGATGAGGGAGAGAAGTTCATGCTGGCTGCAGATAACGTGCTCAACCGATTCTATATGGATGATTTGATGTCCGGTTGCTCCACCGTAGAAGAAGGCGTAGAACTGTACAAACAGATGGTAAAATTATTAGCCAAAGGAGGCTTTCAATTACAAAAATGGAACAGTAATAATCAAGAACTATTAGAACAGATAAATAAATATGAGAACAAAGAAAACGACAGAGGTAAAGAGAACAAGACAGTACAAAATGAGAGAGAAGTAGAGTTCAAATTAGATACAACTATAAAAATACTCGGACTTACCTGGAATCGCGGCGAAGATCACTTCTGATATTCAGTGCAGCTTCCGATGACAAACTCCAGACCTGTAACAAAAAGGATGATTATATCAGATATAGCAAGGTTGTTTGATCCATTAGGATGGATAGCTCCAACAGTGATAATAGCTAAGATGATCATACAAAAGTTATGGCTTACAGGCATAGGATGGGATGAAGCAGTACCACAGGAATTATTAAATGAATGGGATACTTACCGAAGAGAACTACCACAACTTACGGCAGTACGAATCCCTCGATGGCTGGGTATGCAATCTAGCGATGCCGACGTGGAGCTTCATGGATTTTGTGACGCCTCCAAGTTAGCATATGCAGCAGTCATCTATGTACGGGTGCTCAAACCATCAGGAACAATTCACACTTCGTTATTGATAGCGAAGACCCGAGTAGCTCCCATTAAACAGGTGAGTATACCAAGGCTAGAGTTGTGTGGAGCGTTGCTGCTGGCCAAGCTATTGCAGGAAGTGATCGGAGTACTGAACGTTAGTAAAGACAAGGTACGAGCTTGGACAGATTCCACCATAGTGCTGGCATGGCTCAACAGCCACCCTAGTAGGTGGAAGACGTTCGTCGCTAATCGGGTCTCAGAGATTTTGAGTACGTTGGACGCTTCTCAATGGAGCCATGTTGTATCAGAGCACAATCCTGCGGATTGTGCTTCAAGAGGTGTACCACCTGCTTTGTTAGCGGAAACTGATATATGGCTTTCTGGCCCTCAGTTTCTTAGAAATCGAGATATTGAGTACAATAGGCCAGATAACTTGAATGTACATTTAGAAGAAAACATTAAAGCTCATGTAGTAGCGGTTCCAACCAGTTCAATTTTCGAAAGATTTTCTTCTTTGACAAGAATGTTACGAGTTATTTCCTACTGCAGGCGATTTTTGAATAAAAATAAAGGTTATATACAGAAGTCTGAAAAGGACGTTACTTGGGAGTGCTGTATCAAGAGAGTGCAAGCGGAAGATTTTGCCGAAGAACATAAAGAATTAACGGCCAAGGGTTGTTTATCATCCAAGAGTAGCCAGTTAAAGTCACTGAGTCCATATATTGACGATAAAGGTATTATAAGAGCAGGTGGAAGACTACATAATTCAAATCTTCCAGATCAGACCAAACATCCGATTATATTACCACATACCTGCCATTTGACAAAGCTCATTGTGGATGATGCTCACCAGACCACGTTGCATGGTGGAGCTCAGTTGATGGTCAACTATTTAAGAACGGCCTACTGGATAATTGGTGTAAAAAGTCTTGCCAAACAACATATCCGCAAGTGTGTTACCTGTGTACGGCAATCCACCGCAATCAAGACTCCGTTCATGGGATCACTCCCTGCCGTTCGATGCACGCCAGCTAGAGCATTTAAGCACAGTGGAGTAGACTATGCTGGCCCAATACAAATAAGAACAACTAAGGGACGGGGTAATCGAGCATACAAAGGTTATATATGTTTATTTATTTGTATGGCAACCAGAGCCATACATTTAGAATTAGTAAGTGACATGAGTACACAGGCTTTTATAGCTGCGTTTCGAAGGTTCGTGTCTAGACGTGGTCACTGTTCAGATTTATGGAGCGATAACGGTACAAACTTTGTGGGTGCATCAAAGGAGCTTCAAGAACTTAGTGACATTCAAAAGGCTGCTGCAGAATATTGTGAGGTGAACGGAACGCAGTGGCATTTCATCCCCCCGCGCGCTCCGAATTTTGGAGGCTTATGGGAAGCTGGTGTGAAATCCACAAAATTTCACCTTAAGCGCGTTATTGGTGAATCGACTCTCACGTTCGAAGAAATGAGCACTCTACTCAGCCAAGTTGAAGCTTGTTTGAACTCTCGCCCCATTACAGTAATTGATAGTACTGATCCAACAGAACCACTTCCATTGACTCCAGGACACTTTTTGATAGGTGAACCTCTAATCGCTGTTTCTGATCAAAATTTTGAAGGTTCAAACATAAGTTCATTATCGAGGTGGCAAAACATTCAGAAAACTTTGCAGAGTTTTTGGCGCCGTTGGTCTCAAGATTATTTAACTAATCTTTTACATCGCTATAAATGGACGTCACGGGTACCGGAGCCAAATATAGGTGACGTAGTACTCATAAAGGAGGACGATCTACCGCCCGGTCGCTGGTTGCTCGGTCGAGTAGTTCAAAAGCATCCAGGTAAGGATAATATCACCCGTGTGGTCACATTGCGCACTAGTAAATCTTTAATTAAGAGGCCTACATCTAAAATATGTGTTTTACCTGTGAATGCATCAAATTAGATCTTTAAGTATTTCTCTAACGTTAGGTTCATATTAAGTTTTAGGTTAAGTTCAGTTCAAGGGCTAAATTTTAGTACAAAATAGTTCAGTTTTAGTTCAACTTTAGTTTAATTCCAATGTACCTATAAAGTTATGTTAAGTTCTGCCCACCTAGGACTTTAGCTGAAGTCCACTCTTTAGAAGGTTTTATTTTAATACTAAGGACAGTTGATTAAATGTCCTTCGCGGGCGGAATGTTGTAGTTACGTTGTTTACTCGTTTTCATACTAGATGGCGCTAGTAAAAAAGACCAATTCCTAGATCGTGCTATCGAAGTGTTTTGGCGTCTTGCTTATATTACTCGAGTTAAATTGAATAAATGAGAAGCTACTAAGTTCAAGGGTGCATTCGTTTTCATTTCGATACCCCTCCCAGTACGGAAGTTCAGTAGCCCAGATCTAACAACCAGATCATATACCACTTCCTAGTGTTTACATTTTGTGAATGTAATTTAATTTAATTACATTTTTCTAAATTTGTTATCTAGAGAAGTGATATTTAATATCAATGTGTTTCGTTAGTGGTTAGTTGGATTATTTTTTATCTTCATAAATAATGTTAGGTCATAATGCTTCCCTAACAGCTTCATACAGGGCCATATATTCAGCCTCAGTAGACGAGGCTGCAACGGACATTTGTTTCTTCGTACTCCAAGTAATTGAACATTGGTCGTTTAAATATATACCCAGTTGTACTCTTTCTGTCTTTTATATCATTTCCACCCCAATCAGCGTCTACATAGCCGCATAAATTGTTGTTATATTCACACTTTTGGTAACATAATTCTAAATCAATTGTGCCTTTTAAGTATATAGGCACTCTTTTGAGACATTGCCACAGTTCTTTGTTATTTTTGTTAGTATGTCTGCTTAGTACCTATATTAACGCTTGTACTTAAGTCAGGAGGAGTGCAAAGCATGATATACATCAAACAACCTATAACGTTTCGACATGGAGCGTTATATTTCTCTTCTGAGTTGAATGCTTCATAGTTTAGTTTATTTTCCATGGGCGTACTGACTGGTTTGCAGTCTTGCATATTGAATTTACTAAGAACAGTTTTTATGTATGCACTTTGATCTAACGTGATTTTATCATCGTATCTAGTAACTTTTATGCCAAGAAATAGTTTAATTTATTTCATGTAATTTTAAATTTACTCATCAAATGCCTACTATCAAATTTTACATAAAATAATATACTTAGGTGTGTAAAATCCCTTTCAAATCTTTATAATGCATAGATATTGGGCGGTAGTAATCTACTTTATCTTTGGGACCTTTTTTATGTACAGGGGTTATAAATGCGGATTTACATAACGCAGACTTATTAAAGATTATAAATAATGGCGTGGACAATTAATCGGCACACTATCAATAAGGGTGGTTTCGAATCTGGGCCAGCAGATTTGGTTTTATCCAATTTTAAATTTATTTTAAATTAATGGCAACGGTAGCTCTATTGAAGACATATCACAGTCCATGTTTGTTGAGCAACATTACTAATATAATGATTATTCATTTGATTTTGGGGGGGCAGAAAGGTAGAATGGAAATAATCAGCGAACAAGTTGCATATTTCGGTTCCAGAACTGGTAGTGATGTTATCATCAGACATGTTGTTAGGTATAGATGTTGAATTAGACAAGGATTTAAGATAAGACCAGAAATATTTAGGCTTGTCTTTAATCGAGTCATCTACAGAAGAAATAAACAAATGATAATAGCCCTCCTCCAAAATCTTAGCTCTAATTTTAATTTTAAGATAGTCTACAGTAATTTTATCAGCCACCATTCCATAGCGCTTGTATTTTTTAAAGTATTTAAGTATATATTTCTTTCAGTACTTTTTAATGTATATCTCATGGTATTAAAAATGAATTTACCAGTGGAATCCATTATTTTCAATACTTTTGAAACGATTTGAACTCTAATAAGCTCAAATTTATAATTATTAAAAAATATTTACCTATGAGGTCAATACCGAGTGCAATAAATAATGTTTAATCAGCAAAGATATTAAAAATAAAGAACTTAATTACTCGAATATAGCGCCAAAGCTACTGCAATTTTGGGTTCTAATTTTTACCACAGTACCAGTGTTAAGCAACTCTTTAATTTTCTATAACTAGTACCAGTGTTATGCATCTGTTACATATTTTTGATTCCTTGGTATGGCCCTAGCCTTTTTAAAACATCTACAATGGTGTAATATGTGATTTGGAGTGTCGACAGCTTAAAACCTGCATTGCTACACAGTATGAAAACACAAAATAGGATTCTGTAAAAACATACCATAAATGAATGAATATATTTATTGCATAAAACATGGTATACCTACTAGATCATCCTAGGTTGTTAGGCAGGCTAGGTTAGCTAACCTAGGTGAAACATTTTGTTAAACGCTCTGCAAGTGCGACAGTTACGTTACTAACAGCTATTAATTGTTATATGGAAACACTGCAGGCGCTTTGGTAGTTCCACACCATGCTAGTTTAACGGACAACTACTGCAAAACAATATCTTGCTAACTCTTGTCAGTGAATGTAAGTACCAAGTCAATAAGTTATAGGGACATATATTTATATTATCTACAGCTATTTTTTCTATTAGTTAAATAGTATTCTAATTGGAACTCTGATGGAACTTGACCCTTTATAATGGCAAAACAGTTTTTTTTTCTGGAAAATGAACACTTTTAGTATCTAGACGTAATGAGGGATGTCCAAGGAAGCTAAATTAACCCTCGCCCAGTTTTTCCTGTAGAGGCTTGGTATTATGTCAAAATCCAAGTTGTATAAAAAAAATATAAACTACTTATTTTATTCGTGTTTTTATTAATTCATGTATCAAACACGCTAATTATATGAATATAAAGAAAAACTTAAACAAAACACGGAATAGTCATATTTTTTCTTACAAACTAAGGTAATAATCAATTATCAAAATGTTTTGTTCTTTTCATAAAAAGTAATACAGGCAACATAACCAAAAAAAAACATCAACTGGCTTCAAAATCTGATGGGCAACAACTGGGGTGTAAACCCCATCATTGCACTGTGGCTGTACACTGCCATTGTGAGGCTGATAATCACCTACGCCTCCATGGTATGGTACGAAAAATCCTTTCAGTCGACCGCAATACACAAACTAGGCAGTCTACAAAGAACTGCATGCCTTATGGCCACGGGAGCCATGTCCACCTCTCCTAGTTTAGCGCTCAATGCATTGCTTGGACTACCGTCACTTCAGGTACACATGCGCAAAGAGGCGAAAGCCAGCATGTACAGGGTAATCATCCAGGGCAGAAGAAATTGGCTTTCCCAGAAACTGAGATCTTTACAAGACTCAACGTTGGAATCACCCGTACTGAACATGACAACTGATGCCATGCTGCCGAGGCATGTGTTCGATAAACACTTCGCTGTGGTAATGCCCTCTAGAGAAGACTGGTTGAACAGTCTTAAACTGTCAGAAGCATAAACTTGGGAAATGACGCCTCTATTTTCCAAGCATTCTAAGATGTACGCCATCTTAGAGTGTGCAGAAACCAATCTGCAAAAGCGCTACACCAGTCATACTATTTACATCAACTCTGACAGTCAGGCGGCCCTTCTGGCTCTGGATTCGAAGGTTATCACGTCCAGGCTAGTCGAAGACTGTCTGTCAAGACTGAACACTCTGGGCTCGAGGAACAGAGTTGTGCTAAGATGGGTACCGGGACACGCTGGGATCGTAGGTAAGAGTGTGCTGACGAACTTGCGCGTGCAGGGGCCAACGGAACACAAATGGGACCAGAGCCATTTTGTGGTACTTATACCAAAAAGCCTAGCCCAAAGAACCCTTCTGAACTCATGCTTTAAAGAATCGACCAATCTTTGGAGAAACTCTCCGGGCATGAAACATTCTAAATTACTGATCAAAGACTTTGACAAACGGTATACCAACCAAATCTTAGCGCTAAACAGAAACAACCTTCGCACTATGGTAAGAGCCTTGACTGGACACTGTCGCCTCAACAAGCACATGTTCAAACTAAGGCTGAGTGACACGCGAACCTGCAGACTCTGCAAGGAGGCAGACGAATCGCCCCTTCATTTGTTAGGAGAGTGTGGACCACTGATACATAAGCGTAGCCTTCATCTGGGAAACTCATTCTTAGCCCAGATGAACATAAACTCATCACACCCCAAAAAGACCCTGCAGTTTCTAACAGCCAGCGGCAGGGCTGAGAGGTGAATTAGGAACGCCCCCTGCGGGGAAAAGGAAACAAGTGGCGATCACAATAAGCCTAATGGCTACAGTGATACGAAAGCCACTAAAAGCCAATTTAAAAAAACTTAGAACCATCCTTGAAGGCATACATATCTATTACCCCATTACAATCAGATAAGCCGTGTCCGAGATAAATGGTAACATGACCTTTAAGCCGAAGTTAAAACATAGGTCAACAGTAATTTCCCATTACTTAAGTACCTACCTAAATAGGTTAGATACTAAATGTATGGGTCAATTTGCGGTTGCTAAGACTGAAGTGACCATTTGACCTCGTGAAAACATTCCATAGTTACCGGCTCTAGTTATCTCTCAGTGTTAGGTCGTATGGTAAGTTAGTGTTTCGCACGCGTGCGCTCTGTGCGTTGCTGAGCGTGATGCAGCGTGCCGCCCCGGGCGGCGATTGATGAGCGAGTGATGGATGAGTGATGTGACGTGATGCGATGCGATGCGATGCGATGCGATGGCGCGGGGCGGTCGCCGGCGCGGTGTGCTTGCTATTGGCCGCTCGCACGTGGCCTGATCGTGTCGCACCATGGCAACGGACCCTCCCGCCCCGCGCCCGCCCCGCGCCCGCCCCGCGCCCCGCGCGCCGCTCGCCGCGCGCATAATCTACTTCTCTCGGAACTCCGCACGTTACTCATTCATTCTGTCACGGCGGCACACCGGCACAGTCGCTCCGAGACGATCCGCGAAGCGACACCCGCGCCGCGCGTCCCTGCATTCTGACTCAGACGTGCCGGTCGATACTATACTATACTACTCGCGATCGCGGATCCCTCCTTCCCGCACAAAATACTCTACACGATAAACGGTCACAGGCCACCTGTTCATTGGCGACAGACGGTAATTACTGTCAATCGATCCTGCAGCCGCCACCGACACCGCCGACGCCGGAGGCCCCGCGACTTCCAGACAAGACGCTAACCGCCAGATTCGCGACTCGGAACTTATTGGCTTCTGTGAGTCTCTTGCGAGTTACCTACTGTTTCTTTCTGCTCTTTCATAATAACATCCATGACATCCACCCTGTCTGCCGATCGGAAGATCACAATACACATAAATAAGCATAGTTAGGTACACTACCTACTTATCTACCTACCTAGGTAATTAGTTCTTTTTGACTCTGGTTTTATTTAGTACGCAAAGGAAAGGGATTTAAATTAAATATCTATGAATAGTTTATATTCTACCATTTATGACTAGGTTAATTTATGATTACTATAAAGTAATCTTACTTTTTGCCATAAAATGTACTTAATTTTTCTGTGATACGTAGGTAGGTATTTTTATGAAATTAGAATTTATTTTATTGATTAGGTAGGTACCTATAATTTTTAATTGGTAATTGATGTAAGTACCTACTATTTAACTTTAACCTACCAATTTATTATAAAAAAAAACAAACACGCTCACGACTGTCTTCCCCATGGTGGACATCCTCAGATACATACTCTGTGAGTAGATCTTTGAGGATACCAAGTAGGGGGTAGTCAGAGGCACGTCCAAACATTACATTTGGTATATGCCCGCGTTTTGCAAGTAGTAAGCATTCCACGTGACAGGTTGCAAGCCCATCGCCGCTTATTGGAACACTAACTATTGGCACATACCTTGGAATTTTTGGTTCTAGGGCATGCCGGTTTCCTCACGATGTTTTCCTTCAATAATTCTTCAATCAATTTATTATTAATTTCTAAAATGTTAATTACCAGGATAATTTGGCCTAAAATGTATTTGTTTACATTTATCAATGAATAAACTATGAACGTATATCCATGTTTAACCTGACATTTACCTACCTGCTGTCGAAGAGGAGAGGACCAAGACAATCACACCATCGACGTCTATGAAGTAGCGAATAAGTGTCTAGGTAGGTAGGTAGGTAGGTAAACAATACTCGCAATCACACCGTAGGTAGGAATCTAGATCATCCTAAATATCAGATAAAAAACAACCTTGTTACGAGTAAATATTGAAAAAATCCGGTGAAACTGCGTGCACTCTGCACTCAGCTACCTACCTACCTACCTACCTACCTACCTACCTACCTACCTACCTACCTACCTACCTACCTACCTACCTACCTGACTGACAGAATGTTATTAGTACAATTCTACATAAAAACAACTGAATGTTAATAATAACAAGAAGAAAATGGTGTCTAAGAAGTATAGTAGGTACCTAAATCGCGGCAGTACCTAACTAGGTACCTACCTACCTGCCGACAATAAAATGATTCGAGCAGAGATAAACTAGGATGAAGAAGTGTTTGTAGGTATACGGATGCAATCTTAACAATAGGTAGGTATCTACCTAATTACCTTTAAAAAGACTAGCCAATTAAAAAATAATGATAATGACGAAAATTTAACAATCAACAAGTCCTGTCTGTATGTTAACTAGGTAGGTACCTAGAACAGTTCGACATTGAATATTTTCGAGTAGTTAGGACAAATCTGGCAAAATCGCTAGCCTTACCCATTAGAGGTACCTAATTTATTATTCCTATTTTTATCTAGTTTGCTAGTTTTGGTTATAAATGGCACAGATATAATATTAGTAGGTACAACTACCTACTTATGGTAGGTAGGTAGGTAGGTATAGTATCTCAATCGGATGAGATGATTAGTTCGATTCAGATTCGGCAGGTAAACAACAAAGAACACCTAGGTAGGTAAATTATTATAAGTAGATGAAAAATATAAACTGGCCAATAACGCGTCAAGATAATCTGCTAATTTAGGGTTCCGCGAGTTACCTACCAAATATCTCAATACGTAGGTAGGTAGGTACCCAATTCCACGATACTATAGTACGGCGAGTTTTTATCTTAATGATTTTGTACATAAAAAGTACCTACAATGAATTGTGAAAATGCGAATTGAAGACCGACACACGGACGGACCAGATTCGGATTCAGATAATTCATTTGTACAGAACACAGGTCAAAATTATAGGCAGATACAATTTGTAACATGACGAAAGGTTTCGATCGGAGCCCCCATTGAAGTACCTACCTGTATGTACTTAAGTATACCTAAGTAAATTAGGCAGTAGATTGATATAAAAATAGACGTGAGCCGGCTATCGTCTGAATTTTGTCCGTGACCTTGTCCGGCATCCGTGTTGCGTGCGTGTCTGATGCGTGTCGTCCGTCGACTGCGGCTGCGATCCCGCTACCTATCTGGTAATATAATCATAGGAAGGGGTTAAATTAACCGTAGCGAGGGATTCAAAGTAGGGTATTTTCGCTAGTAGCGCGACCACCATTGGTACGCGACCATTTCATGTACCTGCTACAGAAATATTTAGATAATAAGAATTCCATCTCATTTTTTAAATTTTATTCATCTATACATAACAAGATAGACCTATAGTTCTAACCTACTAAAATTGGCAGCATAGTATAACCTGAATTTTAATCAAATCCTTGCTGATTCCGGTACCCGCGCTGGTCAAGAGCAAACAACTGACCCTACGTCGCTCGAGGTTAAATAATGTTGGTACCGTGTGGCACACTCTGCTTTTCATCCCCCTCGATGAGAAAAAAAATAAGATATGCTTTTAGTAGTGACGCATATTTATATTTACACCAAATTACAAATTTATATTAATAAATAACTTTGCTTTCTATTCATTTTTCCATGTGATTAAGATTTCATAGGCTTTTAAATATATTTTTTTCTCGATTTGTTTGGTAGTTAATTGTTTATGACAGTTTCTGCGTTTAATTTTACACTTTCTGGTGTTAATATTCCACTTTCACTACTAGAACTCATATTTTATTCAATTTGTGTGAATCAAATTAAAATTGTCTGTAATATTTTGATAAAAACTAATAAGAAGTTCTTTTTTTTAATTTAGTTGGCCAATGACGCGTCGACAGGCGCTTTTTTTATTACCAGCCGTCCTGGCTGGTAATAAAAAAAGCGCAAATTTATCGAAGCAAATTGCGTTCAAACTTTTTATTGAAATAGTGTTCCAAATTCAAAAGTCATTTCGTCACTGTTATTAAGTGCGCCGGAATGACCCATTTTGCTCGCACTTATCGAGGAACAAAACGTTGTTTTTCGAATAGATGGAATGAAAAAAAATATTTCGTCGTTTAGTTCTCTACCTATCAAAATACTTTCCTTTGCTTTCCAGCTTCGTCTGCCGATATCAAAAGAAGTGTGAACTGATCCTTTTCTTTAGTTTTCTATGTAGAGCCACAGATATTATAATACGTAGAGTTCAGCCTGCTTAACAAGAAGAGTAACGACAACGGTTTTGTCTACCGCCGCCCGCGCCGCGCCGAGAAGACAAACAATATTTTGTTCCACTCTTTTGTTTGACAGAAATAGTTTTTGTCTTCTGTTTCGTAGACAAAACGTTGTCTTTGGTGGTCATGGTAAGCGGGTAGTCAGTGCAGGAGCGATGCCCGGTTGCAACGCATCACAACTAACTCACAAGCCATGTGTATGTATGTATGTATGTATGTATGTATGTGCAAGCACACAATGTTGCTAGCGGGTAGCGACTCGGCTAGTTTACAATACAAATATCTAGAAAACAATGCATTTTTCCGTTTTCCGAATGAATGGATGATGAAATGATGAATCTCGTCATCTTTGTCAAGATAAAACCGGATGCCATTTGGTATTTGCTCCAGCATTGAAGTTGTACATACCTACCTACTTATAAAATAAACAAATAGGGAAACGTAATGATGATAATCGCCAATGTCAACAATCGCCATTATTATTCATACAGAGATACTACGTTCATTAGGTAGGTTATATTGTCTCGGAAGTAGAGTCCTAACTACTCTACCTAACCTACCTACTTACTTAGATAAAACTGGTAAATATTAACTTAGGAATACCTCGTACCTTAGGAATTTAGGAAGTTTTACTTAATGAAGACTTTCCTTTATTTATCAAAGTACCAAAGTATATTCTAATACTGCATTCAAATATTTAAAAAAAGTCGTTTGCCTAAACCGGGATTCGAACCCGCTAAATGAGAAAAAAACATACAGTATCATATGTACCTACCTAAAAACTATTTGTATGATAGATAGGCAATGTAAATCATTATTTTATGCAAAATATCCGGTAGGTGAGAATTCCCGAGCTGGCGAGTGTTGGTAAGAGTAGGTGAGTAGGTAGGTAGTTTCTAAGAGCGGAACTCACCGCGAAGGGTAGGTAGAGAGGCGTTAGGTTAGGCAGCAGATAGAACACGGTAGTGGGTAATAGATAGGTACTAGTAGGTAGGTGGTAGGGCTCCTCCCTCAATTGGAGTACAATGAGGCGTCCAGCGGCGGCAGGCAGGCTCGCCACACAAAAGACGTAGAGTAATGCGCCCATTCAGACTCGATTCTCGTTCAATTGCAAAATTACAAAGAATTAGCTCCAAGCGTCCTCATTTTGTGCGTGAAGTCGTAGGTGTTTAGGGTTCAGTGCAGTGAAAATGTAGGTACCTAGTATGATAGTATGATAGTATGATAGTGCCGCGCGTTCTTCCGCAGATATTTTACGTGGGGTATCCGGAGGTGAAGCTCACAGAAAACTACTTTAAAAGCCCGCTACAGCATCAGCAAATAAAAAAACCTTAATCAGGTATTATTATTGGTTACAAGTCGCGGGTTCGAGTCCCGCCGAGGTTAATTTTTTGGGATAAGTACTATAAATTCTTGTAAATCTTAATTTTACTAATTCGTCGTCTCCTCCAATCCGGATCAATCGTGAATTTTATCTACTTATATACATATTCCTGATACATATAATACTGTCCGAGAAAGGTCACAGAAAAATGTAGAAGGTGTGTATCTATAACCCGTATCTACATATTATGTATGTAGGTGAGTAGATAGGCCCAACGATAAGTACTTAATCAGCAATATAGGATGAAGTGAATGTGCTCGACCTATTGTTTGTTGTTTATCTCTCACACTAGCATTCCCTGCGTTGCCTTATACGCCTTGTTTCCATCCTTATTTGCGGTAAAAATAGTCATGAACTTTCTATGAATTAACAAGTGCTTCTTGTGGGTATACACATGAGGCTGAACTATTTCTATTTCTTTTGCATAGTACGGAACCTTCCGAGTTAAAAGTTCTTAGCAGATTTATTTCGTACGTCGGTAATCTCACAGTCAACCGCTGAGACGATGCGAAGCGCGTGATTCGCACTCGATGATAATAAAATATGCGCACTAACTACCTAGGTATCAGAGAGTAGGTAGGTACTCGAGCACCGGGTCACGCACGTTATCTGCGACCCGTCGCGGTGATAGCGGTGATAGAGGTGATAGCGGGAGGTCGAAGAGGACGCGGAAAGTTGCGTCGTCGTCGGTCGCGGGGGCGGGCGGAACGCGCAGCGACCGGAGGAGGAGACGGCGATGCGACGGGGCGCGGGCGACCTTGCGGCGTCCTTGCGGCGCGATAAGCCGGGTCTCGCGGACCCGAGGCCGCGACCCCGCTATCGCGCGCTCTTAACCGCGGGCGCGGGCGCCGCCGCCTCACTCCGCTCGCGCTCTCCTGACTCGGAGCTCGCGTCCCCACCTACGTCCTCCACCTCCACCTCCACCTCCAGCACGCAGTACTAGAGCTGGTCGGTTGCGTTGCAGATCCGGCTGAGAGACTGACGCAGCATGCCGAGCGCGGACAGGAGCTGCCCCGCCGATGACGATGTGGTGCTGTCGGGGCTGTCGGGCCGCCTGCCTGACTCCGGATCCATCGACGAGTTCGCGCAGCATCTCTTCGAAGGAGTAGACCTCGTCACCGCAGATGACCGCAGATGGACCCCAGGTATGTGTCGCCCCCTCCTCACCCCTACGCACCACTCGCGCGCACAGTTCGCTCCTTTCTAATGGACAGCTTCTTTCCGAGCGACTAGCTAGGAGCTTGGCCTCACATAATACTATTTGTTACATAGATAGATACAAATGTATTAGGTAATACAGAAACACATACAATATACATTATTATTCTTGTTTTAACTTTTCTAACACTATAGCTATAAATAGTCTTTCATAAATAATAAATACTCATAGACGAACATATTCAAAAAGTACATAGAAATTAATTAGTGTTGGTAAGTTTGTGTGTTGCAGCATAACAAAAAGGCCATAGTTCAGTGAAAATGCTTTTGCTTAAAAGCAAAAATACAGATTTTCAGCCAAAAACCTGTTGAGACCAGAACGAGTTGCTTGTACCTAACTAAACTACGAATGATTGTGGTTGAACACAGCAAGTTGTATTCATACATTTATAAAGATTCAAGTATTTATTTTAAAAAATGTCCTCTACAGTTTCTCTACCTTCCTGCAATTATGGAATGGAAAGTAGGTACCGTCTCTGTTATACTCTTAAATTAAAGTGAGTTGTAATTAAACAGTCGCATTTGTCGAATTCAGAGAATGACACTCTATTACCAAACTCTAGTTCTGTTTTTTGTACTAAAATTATAAACTAATTCGCTTATCATACTTAATAAGGCTTAAAATGAAATTTAAATAAATCGTTTATTGTATATATACAAACTAACGATATTTTTTAACTTTCAATCAATAATACCCATCATGACCTGATTAAATCAGAAATCAGACCATGTTCTGTATTACGTGTATTTGCATGAATATATATATTATATAGGTAAGACTTTATTATCTAAAGTTGGTGCAAATCTGAATTTGCAATTATAATGTCACTTTATTTATTGGGGCCTCTTGAACCCCGTCCAAAAGCCTTTACCGATTAAATAACAACAATCTTTTATTGTATGTACATACCTATATACAAAATACAGCAAATACAAAGTAGCTATTTATCAGATTTAATTTAAATTAATAAACCCATCTTAGATTTATAATAGATACATATTGTGTTGCTGAGAATTTAATATGTAAGGAGTTATAGGAGCTACCAATTTTCATCCAGATAGAATTAACAGTTCGTCAATTACCATCGCTCGCTCGGACAAACAAACAAACATACGTCGGATTGACCGATTGAGGTAGACTCACAGATCAAATTTAAGACTAGCTGTGGCCAGGGCCTCAGCATCTGCATGCGTTGAGTCGTGTTTAAAAATAACGATACTTCCATACAAAATTCACCCCCATTTCCCCACTTAAAATGTGAAAATCCCAAAATAAAACCGATACTCTTATACAAACATTCTCGCGAAATCCTTCTTAGCAAACTCTTAGTTTTTAAAATAAACCTAGGTTAGGTTTATTACAATTTGGAGCACCAAATTTTAGCTTTTCTAGCCTTATTAGTTGGCGGTGCATTGATAGTTCAGTCAGTCAGTCAGTCAGTAAAGATAAACGATTTTATAAGTAAAAAAGCACCATTAGTGATTTCCTGATTATAACTAATGGTGCTTTTATAATTTTCAAAAAGGAACGTTAGAGAGAAAAATGCCAAAAAACTATACAGACAGGATAGGATGCAGCAAATCTATTTGTGGGAAGTTAGCGTTCCAAAATGATAGATAGATAGACAATTGTTTATTGCACAAAATATTGAGTACAACGGCGAACTTAATGCTAAGAAGCATTCCAGATAACCTTTTGGTATTGTGGATGAATGATAACCTTATCTCTCGAGTTTTTCTTCCAAAATGGCTATTTTGTTAGGTACTTTACCTATTTGTACCTACCGATTGTCTTTTTCTGCGCAAATACATAATGCGCAGCTTTATAATAAATAAATAAAAAATAATGCTGGACATTTTCGCACATCATTTAGCCCCAAAAAAGAAAAGCTTGTGTTATAGGAACTACATAATTGATATACTACTTTATATATATATATATATATTTGTAAATACATACTTATTATAGATAGAAAACACCCAGACCAGAAACAAATATTTGCAGATGCGGACATATTTATACCTACATAGGTAACACAGCATCATCACATTTTGAACTGAAATCTTGAGTTGAGTTTCAGTTTTTTTGTATAACTTAAGTGGCCAACAAGCATACGACCCACCTTCTGGTAAGCGGTTACCGTAACCGTGCCGTAACCTATGGACGCTTGCAACACCATAGCGAAAAGTCTCTTGGGCCTGTAACACAGCAATGCGATTTACACAGTATTTTGCCATTACAGTGATAAACTGAAAAATGTTGAGTATAACCGCCCTGCGGGGGCCATGACATGACATGACGCCGCGCGCGCCGAATCTCATTGTCAATGTCAATGTCAGCTGTCGCGACATTGACATTGTCGAGTGTCGAGTGTCAGCCTCTGATGAAATCTCATCACATCTCACGCGGCGACAACGCGCTCTACACTGAGAAGTGTAATTACAGTAATTAGTTATGCACATAATCACAATTCATAATGCTTAAGAACCTACCTGTTCAGGTAATTCTACCTAACAGTAGGTACGCTGACAACGTGGAAATGATGAAGGATGTATTAAACTTTAAGTAAGTTTGATTTGAAATCGTGATCAGAAAGAATTGATTTATATAATAGTTTCTTTGACAAAAAAAAATAGGTTAGTATTCTGGTCGAGTCTCACTCACACCTCTCACTACATAGGGAGATATCTACAATAGGTAGGTAAGGTGATGTTATTATACGTCAGGAACATCTTAAGATCTGGCGAGATCAGAACAGAATTCAAAATTTGCACGAAATTTGCGTGGATACCTAACACAGAGTTCGGTTGTCGCGGCGGTTTTTAATGTAAGTTGGATGGTATTTGAGAATGGGGGGCTAAAAAAACACGCTCACGACTGTTACCCCCACCATAGATATCTTCAGATACATTAGGTACTTACTTGTTTCCCAAAAATGATAGCATTTAAAAACCCCAGCGACTATTAAATTGTATAATACGAGTCTTTATTGCGTTTACCTTTTTTATTATACTTAATATACCAAATTTGGCACATGTCCCATAACATTTATGGGGCATGTGCCATATTTGATGATCGGACGTGCCTCTGACTACATGGTATCCTCAATGAATGTTCATAATGGGGAGTATAGTTTGCTGATGCTGAGAATGAGTTAATCCAAAGCGGCGTTGTGTAGTCCGTGAGTGTGACGTCACACCGCGCCACCGCCCGCGCCACCGCCCGCGCCACCGCCCGCGCCACCGCCCTCGCTCTCGCTATCTATATACAACAACACGTAATTACATACCTACATACTATACAAATACACATTTTCGTACATATTTCGTACTTAACTAATTCCGGCTTAGGTACCTACTTGCATACATAAATAAAGTAAAATAATCCTTTATTTATATTGCTTAGTTAACATGAACATAAAACATAATTTTTACTTATCCAACTATTTTATATTGAATTTATGAAATAAGTTTACAGCCGTAGGTCAGACGTGAAAGTATAGTTATCTAATTATTTTTTTGTGCATTATTGAATACATAGACGTACTTAGGTACTCTAGTTTTCACACTCTACCTATACTTATAACTTCTCTGCCACCGTTTATTATTATCTTCGTGTTAGACTTACATAGGTACGTATTGAACTAGAACAAATTGTTTGTTTGAACTAGCGAGCGAAGACAGTGAGATCTCTCGATGAAGTTGGTTGAATCTGCATGTGTATGTACTATGTATTTTCGTCGAACGATATGTTTTGAATGGTTAATTCTTTGTTCAAGTACTTAGGTATTTACGTCGGTATCGTGTGTTGCCGGTAGGACTGCACGGGCTGCCGGAGCGCAACGGCAAGCTGAAGGATCTGGCGCATTTCGACGCGACGTTCTTCGGCGTGCATGCGAAGCAGGCGCACCTCATGGACCCGCAGCTGCGGCTGCTGCTGGAGCTGACGCACGAGTGCATCGTGGACGCGGGGCTGTCGCCGCAGGAGCTGCGCGGCAGCCGCACCGGCGTCTACGTGGGCGTGTCCAACTCGGAGACCGAGGAGCTGTGGACCGCGGACCCGGACAAGATCAACGGGTACGCGCTCACCGGCTGCTGCCGAGCCATGTTCCCGAACCGCATCTCGTACACGTTCGACCTGAAGGGGCCCTCGTACGCGATCGACACCGCCTGCTCCAGCAGCATGTTCGCGCTCGCGCAAGCTTACACCGCCATCCGCGCGGGGCACTGCGACGCCGCCGTCGTCGCCGGATGCAACCTCTGCCTGAAGCCCGCCAACTCGCTCAACTTCCACCGGCTGAGCATGCTCTCGCCGGAGGGGCGCTGCGCGGCGTTCGACGCCTCCGGCCGCGGCTACGTGCGCTCCGAGGCGGCGGTCGCGGTGCTGCTGCAGCGGCGAGGCGTCGCGAGGCGCGTCTACTGCGCCGTGAGGAACGCGCGCATGAACACCGACGGCAGCAAGGTGCAGGGCATCACCTTCCCCAACGGCGACATGCAGCGCCGCCTCGCGGACGAGACCTTCCGCGAGGCGCGTCTGCGCCCGCAGGACGTCGCCTACGTCGAGGCGCACGGCACCGGCACCAAGGTGAGTGTCCGCGCGGCTCTTCGCTATCTGCGAGCGCTGCACGAGCGCACCAACACTCAGCACTCACGTACTGCGCGCAGGTCGGGGACCCGCAGGAGGTGAACGCCATCGCGGAGCTGTTCTGCAAGGGCCGCGACACGCCGCTGCTGCTGGGCTCGGTCAAGTCGAACATGGGCCACTCGGAGCCCGCCTCGGGGCTCTGCTCCATCGCCAAGGTGCTGGTCGCCATGGAGAAGGGCGTCATCCCCGCCAACCTGCACTATAAATCACCCAACATGGACATACCCGCGCTCTCCGACGGACGGATACAGGTACCCACTCATCGTCTTATATTCAGATCAGAAGCTTATTTTGAAATAGTTAATGAGTAAGATTAGATATGTGTATATGTGTTGTTTGACGCGTGCGGTGGTCGCTCGATGCGGCAGGTGGTGGACAAGAACACGGAGTGGGAGGGGGGTCTGGTGGCCGTGAACTCGTTCGGGTTCGGAGGCGCCAACGCGCACGTGATCCTCGAGTCGGAGCGCGGGCGCGTGAAGCGGCCGCAGACTGCAGAGGCGGTGGCGCAGGAGGGCGCGGTGCCACGGCTGGTGCTGGCGTCGGGGCGCACGGAGGAGGCGGTGGCGGAGCTGCTGCGGCTGGCGCGCTCGCACGCGGGCGACCGGGAGCTGCACGCACTGCTGGACGCGGTGCACCGGCACAACATCCCCGGACACGCGTACAGGGGCTACGCGCTGCTCGCTCCGCAACCACAGGAGGAGATCATCGTGAGTACACAGACACACACACACACACACACACACAATGACAAATGAATGACAAATAAATAATTGTATTATTTATCACTTCTGTGGGAATCGATGAATAAAATATGAGCTAATAGATAAAATATTCAAATTATTATTGAAAGGCACAAATGTCGGTGATGTTTATCTGTTGACACTCAGTTATACTGGTTTCTTTGTATTTAGAATAATCAATATATTGGTAATTCAATTTACAAAGTATTCACAATATTGAAAAACAAATTACTGTATAAATGAATCATTAATTTAATTACACACAAAAAAAAATACTAATTTAAGCTTTAATTAACTGACTGATGAAAGTCAAATCGCTTCAGTTGGCGACATCCAATCGTGTGTTTGTGTCGTTGTGTCAAGGAGATGGAGGGTTCTGGTTCTGGTGCGGCGCGGCCCGTGTGGTTCGTGTTCTCTGGCATGGGGTCGCAGTGGGCGGGCATGGCGCGACAGCTGATGCGGCTGCGCACGTTCGCCGAGAGCGTGCAGCGGTCGGGCGCGGCGCTGGCCCCGCACGGGGTGCGCCTGCAGCATCTCATCACGGAGGCGCCGGAGGCCGCCTTCGAGGACGTGATCGCCTCCTTCGTGTCCATCGCCGCCGTGCAGGTGGCGCTCGTGGATGTGCTGCGCGAGCTGGGCGTGAGACCCGACGGCATCGTCGGACACTCCGTCGGAGAGATCGGTGAGTGCGGACGTCTCGGAAGCGAATCCGACCCCCTGCGCATATCTTCCTTGCTAATTGCCGGTTTCTCGACCAGGATGCGCGTACGCGGACGAGACGCTGACGGGCGAGCAGGCGGTGCTGGCGGCGTACTGGCGCGGGCGCAGCATAGTGGACGCGAAGCTGGCTCCGGGCGCCATGGCGGCCGTGGGGCTCTCGTGGGAGGAGTGCGAGGCGCGCTGCCCGCCCGACGTGGTGCCCGCCTGCCACAACGCCGCCGACAGCGTCACGGTACGTACCTATACCTGCGGGAGGTTGCGGGAGGCTACGGGAGGCTGGAATCGCGAGTGACGCTCCGTTTTGCGCAGGTGTCGGGACCGGTCGCGTCCATCGCAAGCTTCGTGGAGACGCTGTCGGCGGAGGGTGTGTTCGCGCGGCGCGTCAACAGCTCGGGCGTCGCCTTCCACAGCAAGTACATCGCATCGGCGGCGCCGCTGCTGCGCAAGTCGCTGGAGCGCGTCATCCCGCAGCCCAAGCCGCGCTCGCCGCGGTGGATCTCCTCCTCGCTGCCCAAGGACAAGTGGAATTCCGAAATCGGTAACACACATTTGTTTATTCATTTATTCCTAGTTTTCTTTACAACTTTAATAGCTGTTTTTGTTTTATAATACTATTTTATGATGAATCTTGCTGAAATTACATCTGCGGAGTGTATCTAGCTGTATTTCGTTGCGTTGTCCAGCTAAGCTGAGCGACGTGCACTACCACGTGAACAACCTGCTGTCGCCGGTTCGGTTCGCGGAGGCGCTGACCGCGGTGCCGGCGGGCGCGGTGCTGGTGGAGGTGGCTCCGCATGCGCTGCTGCAGGCCGTCTTGCGTCGCGCGCTGCCCTCGCCCTCGACAAACGTGCCGCTCGTGCGCCGCGACGCCCCCGACGCCGCGCTGCATCTGCTCGCCGCGCTCGGCAAGCTGTACGCCGCCGGTCTGCAGCCTCAGGTAACACACACCGTCTCTACATGTGACTGTGTGATGGTGGGCGACTGGTTGTCGTGCGTGTTGCAAGGTGCTTTGTTGCCCGCAGGTGGGGCGGCTGTACGAGCCGGTGTCGTGGCCGGTGTCGCGCGGCACGCCGGGACTCGCGTCGCACGTGCGCTGGGACCACTCAGTGGAGTGGAGCGTGGCGACGTACGGCGGCGCCCCTTCCTCCGGGGAGAACGTGCTGGAGTACGACCTGGGCCGCGCCGAGGACGCCTTCATCGAGGGACACAACATCGACGGACGCGTGCTGTTCCCCGCCACCGGCTACCTGGTGCGTACCTACATACCTACCTACCGATTGCACGGCGGTGCTGCTGGCTCGCTCGGCACCTTCCTGACGAGATCTGTCCCTCCACGCAGTCGCTGGTGTGGCGCACGATGGCCAAGCTGCACAACATGAAGCCGGAGGAGACGGCGATCGTGCTGGAGAACGTGCAGTTCCGTCGCGCGACGATCGTGTCGCGCGACGCGCCCGTCCGCTTCCTGGTGAACGTGCTGCTCGGCTCGGGCGAGTTCGACGTTCGAGAGGGCGGCAGCGTCGCCGTCAGCGGCTCCGTGCGATTGGCGGGCGAGCCGGCCGCCGAACGGCTGCAGGGCCTGGACGAGAAGGAGCCGGAGGCGGAGACGGACGAGGCGCTGCTGCCGCTGCTGAGCGACGACATCTACAAGGAGCTGCGGCTGCGGGGATACAACTACGGCGGCGTGTTCCGCGGCATCCGGCGGTCGGACGCCCTCGGCACCTTCGGCGAACTGGCCTGGGACGGCAACTGGATCTCGTTCATGGACACGATGCTGCAGTTCGGCATTATCGGCGTGGACACGCGCGAGCTGTACCTGCCGACGCGGCTGCAACGCGCGCTGATCGACCCTCGCGCGCAGCCCGCGCCTTCGCCCGGGGTCGCGCTGCCCGTCCGCATGCACCGTGCACTCGACGTCATCACCTGCGGCGGCGTCGAGTTGCGCGGGGTCAAGACGAGCCTGGCGCCGCGCCGCGCCAATCCGCAGCCCGCACCCAAGCTGGAGCGCCACTCCTTCGTGCCCTACCAATGCCGCGAGCCGCGCTCCAAGCACGAAGCGATCACAGTCTGCCTGCAGCTGCTGCTCGAGAACGCCGGCTCGCTCAGGCTCAAGGTGAGTGCCGCCTCACGCTTCGCACACGACTATGTGAACGCATGCGCTAATCCGACTCGTTCGATTTCAGCTGTGCGAAGTTGCACTGGAGCGCAGCGCGGAGGCGCTGCTGCTGCCGGCGGCGCTGGCCGTTCTGGATGCGGAACCGCAGGTGCGCGTGGATGCGACGCTGGCCGCCGCCGGCGCCGCCGCCCAGTACCAGCAGCTGCAGACCGAACTCGGACTCAAGGTGAGAGAGGCCCCGCTGCTATCGGGGGGTCGACTCCCTTCCTCGGCCGAGCCGGAATAGCAACGAATTCACCTCATTCCTTCCGTCCGACAGATAACGAACAAGGACGCGCGCGCGGGGCCGGTGGATGCGGAGTGCCACTGCGTGCTGGCAGCCGACGTGCTGTCGCGGCACGGGCCTGCCGTGCTGGGCGCGCTGGCCGACTCGCTGATCGACGGCGGCATGCTGCTGCTGGAGGAGCCGCTGCGCGCCTACGACGAGCCCGCTGCCAGGTACTCGCGACATTTCCATGAAATCGGTGGGTACACGCGGCCGATCGAAGTGCATACTAATACAGCGTCGATGTGTCCGGGGACAGGGAGGCGCTGAGCCGGGCCGGGCTCGCGGTGGTGGCGCGGCAGGCGGCCGCCAGCTGCGAGTACGTGATGGCGCGGCGCATGCGCACCTTGCCGCAAGACAGCGTGATCGTGGACGTGAGCGAGGACGCCGCCTTCGGGTGGGTGGAGGAGCTGCGTGACGCCATGCAGCGCGCCGAGCGGGAGGGCGCGGATGCGATGCGCATCTACTGCGTGTCGCGCAGCGCTACGAGCGGGGCGCTGGGGCTAGCGACGTGCCTGCGCGCGGAGCCGGGCGGCACCGCGTTGCGCGTCTACTGGATGCCGGGCGCGAAGGCGCCCTTTGCGCTGGACGCGGCCCCGTACGCGGCGCAGCGTGAGCTGGACCTGGTGGTGAACGTAATGCGCGGCGGCGAGTGGGGCTCGTACCGGCACGCGGAGCGCGGCGCGGACGAGCCGCAGCTGCCGGTGGAGCACGCGTACGTGAACGCGCTGACGCGCGGGGACCTCTCCTCGCTGCGCTGGATCGAGTCGGAGCTGCGGTTCGCGAACGCGCGCCCGCTGCCTCCGCGCGCCTCTCTCTGCCGCGTCTACTGCGCGCCGCTCAACTTCAGAGACATCATGCTGGCCACCGGCAAACTGCCGCCGGACGCGCTGCCGGGGAACCTCGCCGGACAGGAGTGCATCCTCGGGCTGGAGTTCTCGGGCCGGTCGGAGGACGGCAGACGCGTGATGGGCATGGTCGCGGCGAAGGGGCTCGCGACCACCGTGCTCGCGGACCGCGGCTTCCTGTGGGAGGTGCCGGCGGCGTGGTCGCTGGAGCAGGCGGCGACGGTGCCGGTGGCGTACGCGACGGCCTACTACGCACTGTGCGTGCGAGGTCGCATGCGCGCCGGAGACTCGGTGCTGGTGCACGCGGGCACGGGCGGCGTGGGACAGGCCGCTATCAGCATCGCGCTGCACGCCGGCTGCAGCGTGTTCACGACCGTCGGCACGGAGGAGAAGCGCGCCTTCCTACGCACACGCTTCCCCGAGCTGCCCGCTGACCACATCGGCAACTCGCGCGACACCTCCTTCGAGCAGCTGGTGTTGCGTGCTACTAACGGCCGCGGTGTGGACTGCGTGCTGAACTCGCTGGCGGGCGACAAGCTGCTGGCCTCGGTGCGCTGCCTCGCCATCGGCGGACGCTTCCTCGAGATCGGCAAGCTGGACCTCTCAAACAACACCGCTCTCGTAAGTTCACCTCACTCTCTTGTCACTCCGCAAATGCGCAAGACTGCATCTGTACTGATAATATTGAGTCATTTATTCCCGAATTTAAAACACAAATAATTACATACATAGTAATGCTTAAGATTTAGATTACTTAATTATATTTTATCTAGTTATGGTTCGTGATTACCAATTAACCTAATAGATTAACCTAATATATATAAATTAAATTGCGCTCAGTTCACGCTGAATCATGAATGAGATGTGCATTCAAGATAATCATTCCTAATGATAAAGTAGATCAGTTACAATGCTTGTTATTTTGCGATAAAACTTCGTGTGTATTGAATGCGTCACGTGTCGTGTTCCAGGGCATGTCGATCTTCCTTAAGAACACGACGTTCCACGGCATCCTGCTGGACGCGCTGTTCGACGCGGAGGGCACGGACCCCGAGAAGGCGGCGGTGGTGCGCTGCGTGGACGAGGGCATCGCCAGCGGCGCCGTACGCCCGCTGCCCGCCACCGTCTACTCGGAGCGCCAGCTCGAGCAGGCCTTCAGGTGAGAGCCGAACCGAGCCGACCTCCCCCGACCTCCCCCGACCTCACCCGATCTCCCCCGACCTCAACGAGGCGTCGTCGGTTGCAGGTTCATGGCGACCGGCAAGCACATCGGCAAGGTGGTGCTGCGCGTGCGCGAGGAGGAGGCGACGGGCCAGCGACCCGCGCCGCCCAAGCTGCTGCCCGCGCTGCCGCGCACCTACATGCACCCCGGCAAGAGCTACGTGCTCGTCGGTACGTACCAATACTCGCCAAACGTTATGTCAAACTGTAGTAGTAGGATAATAATTTTAAGGTTTTTTCATCATTAGTTATGTATTTAGTCTCGCCTGCTCTTATATAACTGGTAACGGTGCATGTTGTCGTATTTCAGGCGGTCTCGGCGGGTTCGGGCTGGAGCTGGCGCAGTGGCTGGTGGTGCGCGGTGCCACCAAGCTGGTGCTGAACTCGCGCAGCGGCGTTCGCACCGGCTACCAAGCGTGGTGCATCCGCAGGTGGCGCGCACGCGGAGTACAGGTGTGCGTGAGCACGGCGGACGCGGGGGCGGGGGCGGGGGGAGGAGCGCGAGGGCTGCTGACGGCAGCGGCGGCGCTGGCGCCCGTCGGCGGCGTCTTCAACCTGGCCGCGGTGCTTCGCGACGCATTCATCGACAAACAGACGCCGCAAGACTTTCAGCTCGTCGCCAAGCCCAAGATTGACGGTGAGCCTCTTCTAGTTCTTTGTCAAGGCTTTACAGCCATTTATTAATATTATGTAATTGTTTTTTATTTTTATCTAGACTGTCCTTGATTTGACAAAGCCCCTCTACAGCTGCAATTTTCGAACTATCCTTGTAACTTTATGTTTTTGTGAATAAATATGAATATGTCGGCGTGCACTTCCCGGTTCGAAGTTCGAGGTTTCACAGAACCTCTCGAGTAGCACTCCCACGGATGTTTCTGTAGCTCGGCTCGTGTTTCTGTTCGTCAGCCACGAAGGCGCTGGACGCGGCGACGCGCGAGATGTGCCCGGAGTTGGATTACTTCGTGGTGTTCTCGTCTGTGTCGTGCGGGCGCGGGAACCCCGGCCAGAGCAACTACGGCCTCGCCAACTCCGCCATGGAGCGGATCTGCGAGCGGCGGCAGGCGGACGGACTGCCGGGGCTCGCCGTGCAGTGGGGAGCCATCGGCGAGGTCGGCCTCATCGTCGATACCATGGGTGAGTGTGCCGCCCCCCGCCCCAATCCCCCCACTCCCCACCCCCATCTCCGAACTGACGGCATAGTGCACCTGCTCGGATCGCGTTCCAGGAGGTGACGACGCAGTGGTCGGAGGCACGGTACCGCAACGCATCGCATCCTGCATGGAGGCGCTGGGCAGCATGCTGGCGCTGCCGCACCCTGTGCAGGCCTCCATGGTGCTGGCCGACAAGCGACGTTCCGCCGCCGCGCCTGCCATGGACCTCGTGCGCGCCGTCGCCAACATCCTCGGTAAGCAACAAACGCACCTACCTCCTGCTCGATTAATTGCCTACCAATGCAACTGTCAAAAAATGTGTTTAACCAACCAACCACCTGAATCGATCGCAGGCATCAAAGATCCGGCTAAGGTATCGGAGAGCGCGAACCTGGCGGAGCTCGGCATGGACTCGCTGATGGGCGCGGAGATCAAGCAGACGCTGGAGCGCGGCTACGACGTGGTGCTGGCCGTGCAGGAGATCCGCGCGCTCACCTTCGGCAAGCTGAAGGCCATGGCGGGCGAAGACGCTTCGCCCGCCCCCGACGCCGTCGCTCCGGCTCCCCCTGCCGCCCCCGCAACCGCGGAAGGCGCAGCCGATCTCGTGCAGATGGCCAAGCTGGGAGAACTGGTACCTAAGCAGGTGAGTTGTGCCGGCGCGGCCCTGCATAGCGCTGTCGTAACGAGTCTGTTGTAGTAACGAGTGTGTCTCGTGCGGCAGGTGGTGGTGAAGCTGCCGAGCGCTCAGACTGCGGGCGCGGAGTCGGCGCGCGCAGTGTTCATGGTGCACCCGATAGAGGGCGTGGTGGACGTGCTGCGGGGGGTGGCGCGCGGGGTGCGGGGCGCGGTGTTCGGGCTGCAGAGCGGGGCGGGGGCGCCGCGCACGGGCGGCATGTCGGCGCTGGCAGAGTTCTACGTGCGTCACGTGCGCGAGCTGCAGCCGACGCCGCCGTACACGCTGCTCGGGTACTCGTTCGGCGCCGGCGTCGCGTTCGAGATGGCGCTGCAGCTGGAGCGGGCCGGCTGCGAGGCGCGGCTCGTGCTGGTGGACGGCTCGCCCGCCTACCTGACGACGCACACCGCGCGCGGGAAGAGCAAGCGCCGCGAACGATCCGCGACCACCGACGAGGCGGACGCGCTCGCCTTCTTCGCGCAGCAGTTCAAGGAGATCGACCCCCTGAAGGTAGGTCCCACGTCACGGCAAGGGATGCGTGCGAGATTACGCTCATTGTGACATTATGAAATTTGTTCGCATGCAGGTGGCCGCGGAGCTGGAGCGTCTGGAGAGTTGGGAGGCTCGCGTGCAGCGCTGCGTGCGAGTGATCGGCGCGGAGGCGGGGCGAGGCGCGGAGGAGCTCGGCGCCGCAGCGGAGGCGTTCTTCAGCAAGCTGGTGGCAGCGGACACGTACCGGCCCAGCGCGGCGCTGCGCTGTCCGGTGTCGCTGTTCACGGCGCGGGACAACTACGTGACGCTGGACGAGGAGTACGGGCTGCGCGACGTCTGCGCGGGCCCGCTGGTCGCGCGACAGCTGCCCGGCAACCACCGGTCCATCCTGCAGGGCGCCGCAGCCGCCGCCATCGCCGACCACCTCTCCGACCTGCTGGCGCACTAGCCGTCTCTCGTCTACCTGCGGTAGTGCACATCCGAAATTATTCTCTGCGACTTGACCCTAGGCTTCCTAGGATATTTCTGTAGATATTATATTGTCGTGATACCTAGCATTAGGTAGCTGTAAGTAAATTATTGACATAATAATGTGACAAGCTCGGCTACATTCAGTAGCACTCCTGGGTATACTTGTGTATATTGAAATTAAAATTGATATTTATATGACTTTTTGATATGGAGGTAGTTAGGAAGCACATCACTCGTTGTATCTCCTCTGAACTCCTCTCCTGCAAGAGGACGGCAACAGCTTGAGCGTTTTCGAATGAGGTTGAACTTCAGAAAGTGCTGTAGAATCGACTCCTCACTAGGTAGGTATGCTAAGAGATGCAACATTCCAAGATAAGATCGACTCGTACGTAGATAAAAGGAAAGAGATCTGTGAAATTATTGATTTGAATTATATTTTTAAAATATTATAAAATGAATGATGTTTTGATCTAAATTGCACCTTACGTAGGTACAATTCTGTTCAACGTGGCAATTTAATTTGTTGCATAAATAAAGTACCTATCCGGAATATGTAAAACTATTAGCACATATTGTCATCTCGTCTCTTGTAATAATGTTTATAGCGAGAAGTACCGGTGGTAACAGACGGTGTCTCCGCGCGGTGGGTACTAGCGTGGTGCGGTGTAGGTAGGTAGGTAGGTAGGTAGGTAGTCAGTGTTCCTGTGTGGTTGTTAAGGTTATTTATATTGTAATAGTGAGGGCGTTCTGTGATTATAAGTGCATTATTTTTTACTCTGAGTTTGATTTATTTTACACAACATCAAGTAGGAAATAAGGTTTTTACAATCATTCAATTTATCAAAACGATGATTTTTTATAACTGAAACCGCTTAGCCGATTTTAATATCTGTGCCGATTGCACAGAATATATATAATCATGTTTTTTTGCAATCATTTTGTACGACTTACGGATCCCGACGATCGATGATAGATTTTTAATTGTCGAAAAATGAAACACAGATTGCAATATTGAATCGCACATGTCCTACATAAAGTTTGATCCGATTGTCGGTGGGTTATAAAACGTTCAGAAATGTATGCGTTGAGTCGGTCACTAGATCGGTATTAAAGTCGTCCAAAAATTCCACCCAAATGTCGGACCTACAAAAAGTAGGACGTGGGCGGGCTTCCTAAAAGGATTGTTCTTAGATAGTTTTCAACGCTAGATATAGTTAACATAACTATATGGCACTAGTTATGGTAGATATTCGGCTGGTACCAAATTATTTCCTCGTATGTACCTATAGTATACAGCACTATGTGTAACTCAGCAGAAAGTGTGATTCCCAACTCAAAGTCACACTCGTTGGTAATGTGTCACTTCTCCGTCGGTTGAAAAAAATTAATATCTTGAAAATTTGATTGCGCTTGCCACATATATCTCGGTTTCAGAGCGAATACGGTCAAGCCATAAAAAAGCCATAAAAATCAGTGTGAATCTCTTTTCTAAGAAACGGTTCAGAATTTTCCACCTACTTTATATTAGAATAGAATAGAATAGTGTTAAACAACGCGATCTTCACGTACTTACAGACTGCATAATTACAGCACAGATATTATAATACTAGTAATTATAGGAAGATACATAACCAACACGCTCACGACAGTATTCCCCATATTATGGATGTCGCGGAGTTCCGCGATTACTACTACTATTAAACGTGAGCGAGTTAAAAATATCTGTAGTGCTTTATTTCAAGATCTTTCGTAACTTTGTGATGTCACTATCACATTGTCTATGGTAGAAAATAGGAATGAAAAAGACAAAGTGAATTTAACGGTCGGGGGTAGATTGGAGTAAAAGAAAAGATGGCGGGCCACAGACGACGAAATGCGAACGCATGACTATGCAACGCGACGGTAGGTAAGCTAAACACCGACGCGCGACGGCAGAGTTGGTAAGTCCAATTTACTTATCCTAGTCCCGCATAATGTAACAAAGTCAAAGTTAAAATTCATTTATTCATTAAAATCACAAGGATCACTTTGAAACGTCGGTTTTATCTACTGCCTTTTCCTCCGCGACCAAGCCAGGAAAGAAAGGCAAGAAAACAAGACCGGTTATTTTTTTTATGATCATTTTACAAAACAGAGACGCCCCAGAGGTCTGTGGTTTTCTTAACATTTATGAGGTTGAAAGTTTTTATTATGTCATCCATCACTATTCACATGATCAAATTTGAATTGAATTTTGCATTCCATTAAGCTTACTTTTAACTATGGCTCTGCTTCTATAGGAGAGGAGTTTAAGGACTTTGTGATAGAGACTGGAATGACGATAAAAATGTTTTGGAACACATTATCTACATCACCATCCTGACTGACGGTGACATTGACAATTTTCAAATTAAACTTATTGTTCTTAGTTGTGATTCTTCCCCAGTCTCACTGTTGATTACTTTCCAAGTGGCTTTCACTTTGTCTTGGCTATTTTTAATTTTTAAACTCAAATGTCGAGATTTGCTTCACGACAAACATTTTTGACTTTTTCTTTAAACTCCTCATTATAATTATATTGTTTTTCAGCATAAAGATCATAAATTTTCTTTTTTCAAGTTTTTTTTGTTTGAATCTCTATTTTAATTATTAGACCGAGATGAAGATGATATGAATATTGCTAATTAAACTCCTATTTAAAATGTTAACATTGAAAAAGATATTATCTAAACATAACGTGGCCGAAGTGTCGGTAATTCGAGTAGGCTCCATAAATTGAGGCTTCAAATCAAATGATTGAATAAACTAATTATTCTAGTATTTGATGAGTTATGTTCAAGTAAATTTACATTAAAATCTCCGCATGTAATAATGTATTTATTTGATTTAGATAATTTAAACAAAATTTCTTTCATAACTTTTTCAAAATTATCAAATGATGATGATAACTTTTTCAAAAATATCTATGAACTGCTCCAACTCTATGTAGACAATTTCGATGTGTGTTTCTACAGAGAGGTGGACTATATCTAAACGAATGTCTATTCGAACCTAATAGTTATTAGCTTACGAGGTTAGGAAGCTAAGAGTTAATAGCTTGTGAGTACTTATTGGCTAGGAGTTTAATAGCCTAGGTGAAGGTTCGATAATGGGCAAGGGGATGGACGAGGGGCGTAGCCCCGTAAGAGTAACAAAACGAAGTTGGTCGAACTAGTGACCGTGGAATTCTAGAAGTACCAAAACGAAGAGCTGGTCGAGGCCGAGGCCTACATATTTTGAGGCCGAGGTATATGGCCGATAGAATAACTGTATACACATATATATATATATCTGCCGCATATTATTAATGATAAAGCTTAAATCTTATGTGAAACCCCTACTCTTGGTAAACCCAGGCACGCAGGTTATAAACGTGGTGACAATGGACATACATACTCAGTGCGTATCTTTGAGGAACACACCTAAGATGTTCTGGTTCTAAAGCATGTTGGTTTCCTCACGATGTTTTACGAGGACGATACGTACACGTAAGTAAGTACTCTGTCTGTCTGCCTGTCTGTCTGTCTGCCTGTCTGCGCGCCTCTCAGTGATCACATTCAATCAGTACATACTACTGTATGTGCAGTGTGTTATGGTATCTATCTATAGTAAACTGTCAGTATCGCAGCAGCGCACGCGCAGCGAACACGCGAGCCGCGCGTCCGCTCCGACCGCTCCGACCGCTCCGTGCGACATCGACGGACATCGCGCAATCCCGCGACCGCACCGACACACAGTTCAACTAAAATCAATCATTAAACAATCCGGTGCAATTACATTGTGGCTGGGAATTTTGTTAATGTGACAAAACATATGGGAAATGTTTGTGCTGAAAAAGTAGTGATCCGCCGCCGCCGGTGACACTTCGTGGACTTGATCGCTGAATCAATTAGTGCAGTCAAATTGAAAGCAATGGAACGACACTGTTAGCGGGGTGGGTACGTACTCGCTACTCATCTAAATTGTCGCAAAGAGGTAAATAGTCAGGTAATGGAAGTTACGAGTCAGGTCCCTAGTAAAGAATTATGATATCTGTAGTATTTATTTATTTGAATACTACAGTAGGTAGTAGGTACCTTTAACATCAATCACTGTATGTAGGTATATAATATAAGATAGGTAAGTATACTAATCTAAACAATTTGTTTCTATAACTACAACTGTGCTATTTGTTTTGGAGGATTGTCGAATTAATAGCTAAATTACTTACTAGTTATGTAGGTACTTATCTACTCGTACATTAGATATATGTATAGGTACCTATACATAGGTGGTCGGTAGGTAACTCGATGATGTGAGTGCGTCCGTGGGAACTCCGCCAGCTTTGTGAATCCTTCCATATCTAAATCCGACCACAATCCCGCCGACAACCATAAAAAAGGCAGATACCTACCTATTACATTATTATGTTCCTGCTACCTACTAGTTACTATTTGTAAAGTACCTAGTATACCTGTGAAGGTACACTAGGTACTTTAGGACTAGGTACGTATTTTCTGAAGGACTAATCTAAAATAAAATATATACAAATAAACAACTTTAAAAAATATATTATTTATTATATATTGTTATGGCCTAGTGGGCGATACCCCGACTTCTGATCCGGAGGTCGTGGGTTCGAACCCGGTCGTGCACCAATAGATTTTTCCACTCGAAAAATTTATGTGCGCATTAACACGTGCTAAAAACGGTGAAGGAAAACATCGTGAGAAAACCGGCATGCCGTAGAACCAAAAATTCGAAGTCTGTGCTAACAGTAAGTGTTCCAATAAGCGGCGATGGGCTTGCAACCTGTCACGTGGAATGCTTAATATATGCAAAACGCGGGCATGTACTAAATGTAATGTTTGGACGTGCCTCTGACTACCCCCTACTTGGTATCCTCAAAGATCTACTCACTGAGTATATACCTGAGGATGTCCACCATGGGGAAGACAGTCGTGAGCGTGTTTGTTTTTTGTTGTTTGTTATTATTTATTATTTTGAGGTTGGTGGTAGAATTCGTTTCCCGCAGAGGTTTTTGTAAGTGGGGGGTTAATCTTTGCTTTTGCCTCGCGTAATCCCGTTATATTTAACGGGATTACAGGATTACAGGAGGCAAGGGGAACAAAAACAAATCAGGATATGACTGACAACAATCAATTATTTAGTAACTTTGAATTCTGTAGAGAAGTAGGTATTCTACTTTTAATATGAGCTAAAACGAGAAAATTAATACAAAATTCCAAACCCTCAGTTTTATCTAAGTACCTACCTACTAGAGGGAAGATAGTTAAATGAATGTTGTTCTACACACATACACACACACACAGCCCCACAGACTCTAACACGCGCGCAGTGTTGTTGCAGGCAGGTAACCTGACTCACGAATTCGCGATCAGATTACATAGAGATCGCACTTCAGGGGTTTTATTTAATTGTAGAGTTAGCAACGCGAACTAGCGAGCGCCCCGAGCGAGCGCCTAGCGCCTCTAGACTCCAGACTCTAGCTGTGCCGCGTTTGTGGGGTGTGTTAGTTGTTCCCTATATTAGAAAGTACTCTAGACTCTAGACGTGCCGCGTTTGTGGGGTGTGTTAGTTGTTCCCTATATTAGAAAGTACTCTAGACTCTAGACGTGCCGCGTTTGTGGGGTGTGTTAGTTGTTCCCTATATTAGAAAGTACTCTAGACTCTAGACGTGCCGCGTTTGTGGGGTGTGTTAGTTGTTCCCTATATTAGAAAGTACTCTAGACTCTAGACGTGCCGCGTTTGTGGGGTGTGTTAGTTGTTCCCTATATTAGAAAGTACTCTAGACTCTAGACGTGCCGCGTTTGTGGGGTGTGTTAGTTGTTCCCTATATTAGAAAGTACTCTAAACTCTAGACGTGCCGCGTTTGTGGGGTGTGTTAGTTGTTCCCTATATTAGAAAGTACTCTAGACTCTAGACGTGCCGCGTTTGTGGGGTGTGTTAGTTGTTCCCTATATTAGAAAGTACTCTAAACTCTAGACGAGCCGCGTTTGTGGGGTGTGTTAGTTGTTCCGTATATTAGAAAGTACTCTAGACTCTAGACGTGCCGCGTTTGTGGGGTGTGTTAGTTGTTCCCTATATTAGAAAGTACTCTAGACTCTAGACGTGCCGCGTTTGTGGGGTGTGTTAGTTGTTCCCTATATTAGAAAGTACTCTAGACTCTAGACGTGCCGCGTTTGTGGGGTGTGTTAGTTGTTCCCTATATTAGAAAGTACTCTAGACTCTAGACGTGCCGCGTTTGTGGGGTGTGTTAGTTGTTCCCTATATTAGAAAGTACTCTAAACTCTAGACGTGCCGCGTTTGTGGGGTGTGTTAGTTGTTCCGTATATTAGAAAGTACTCTAGACTCTAGACGTGCCGCGTTTGTGGGGTGTGTTAGTTGTTCCCTATATTAGAAAGTACTCTAGACTCTAGACGTGCCGCGTTTGTGGGGTGTGTTAGTTGTTCCCTATATTAGAAAGTACTCTAGACTCTAGACGTGCCGCGTTTGTGGGGTGTGTTAGTTGTTCCCTATATTAGAAAGTACTCTAGACTCTAGACGTGCCGCGTTTGTGGGGTGTGTTAGTTGTTCCCTATATTAGAAAGTACTCTAGACTCTAGACGTGCCGCGTTTGTGGGGTGTGTTAGTTGTTCCCTATATTAGAAAGTACTCTAGACTCTAGCTGTGCCGCGTTTGTGGGGTGTGTTAGTTGTTCCCTATATTAGAAAGTACTCTAGACTCTAGACGTGCCGCGTTTGTGGGGTGTGTTAGTTGTTCCCTATATTAGAAAGTACTCTAGACTCTAGACGTGCCGCGTTTGTGGGGTGTGTTAGTTGTTCCCTATATTAGAAAGTACTCTAGACTCTAGACGTGCCGCGTTTGTGGGGTGTGTTAGTTGTTCCCTATATTAGAAAGTACTCTAGACTCTAGACGTGCCGCGTTTGTGGGGTGTGTTAGTTGTTCCCTATATTAGAAAGTACTCTAGACTCTAGACGTGCCGCGTTTGTGGGGTGTGTTAGTTGTTCCCTATATTAGAAAGTACTCTAGACTCTAGCTGTGCCGCGTTTGTGGGGTGTGTTAGTTGTTCCCTATATTAGAAAGTACTCTAGACTCTAGACGTGCCGCGTTTGTGGGGTGTGTTAGTTGTTCCCTATATTAGAAAGTACTCTAGACTCTAGACGTGCCGCGTTTGTGGGGTGTGTTAGTTGTTCCGTATATTAGAAAGTACTCTAGACTCTAGACGTGCCGCGTTTGTGGGGTGTGTTAGTTGTTCCCTATATTAGAAAGTACTCTGTAGTTGTGTACTTGTGTGTGGTCATATAAATGAATGACCGACATCGCCGGATCTACGATTTTTTCGAACGGGAGCAGAAACTTGATAGTGGTGCCCTCTCTCTCCAGCGTTTGACATAAGAGCGCGTCTATGTATATATATATAGATGTATCGGTTCTTATAAAGTACTTATACCAGTTTATTAATAAAAAACAACAAAATCAAATATGTGCGATATTAACTCAATACCTACCAGCATCGGTTACAGTGTCACATGTTTCACCAAACAATACCACCATCGGTTACAATGTCACATGTTTCACCAAACAATACCACCATCGGTTACAGTGTCACATGTTTCACCAAACAATACCAGCATCGGTTACAGTGTCACATGTTTCACCAAACACATTGGCATGCAAATTTTGAAATAAGATAAATAATAAATTTAAATGACATAATCTGATCAATTGAATCTGAAATGAATAACATGTTACTCATATATTATCAAATTACATTATTAGGTAGAAGAAACTCGTTTACCCTGTAAAAAGTTATGTCAATTGGCCATAATACTTTTGTTAAAAACCTTGTAGGAGGAATTTTATTAAATATTTATAAAAATATTTATAGCACACATTGCAAAATATTTTTTTAATAGGTAAATTGTTGTTTTAGACTCTCGAGAAAGAACGATTCTGTCTGGGTTTCTTACACATCTATGATATAATGATATGGTCACGTGCTTCTGTAAATAAATTCGATTTCTCTTTAACAAACTAAGCTGCTTGTAGATGTAGAGATTATCGGACCAAGTTACAAGGCCATTTCATTTTACAAAAACGTATCACCAATTTAGTTTTCCATCACCCACCCTTCCTCAGTATGTGCCTACTTTTAGTAAATACTACTAGTTAATAATTAGCAGGTAGCTATGTAGTTATGTACCTACTGAGGTACGAGTAGGTACCTATAACGCATCGCATGGCATGTTGGATCTGGTCTCGTCTCGACAAGTTCACAGCCCAACGGTAAATAAATAAAATATAGGACAGAAGGGACTAAGCGGGAATCTTGTAGTGCTGTTCTCTCTCTTAACTCTCTTAACATAAGAATCAGACACATTTTTGAGCTTTGACCTTCTATATTTTTGTTTGACATTGATTTATATAATTGGTCTTTTCTAATTTATAATTATTTTAAGATCTTAGACATTAATTATCATTAATCATACAACTGTGTACAGGTACCTATATACAAAAAAACAGATGAAACTAGTCATCCAAAGACTCAATTGATCCAGATCACTACCAGACGGAAGCGTTCCCAAAAGACTGCCCGCATTGCCACACTGAATGGCAATGCTAATGCGTTGACCCAGATAAGAGCCAGCTCTCTGGTCTTCTATATTTGCGCCTCAAGAGATCCTCGGCCGAATCAGCCGCTGCACCGGCTCTAACTGAAGTCCCCGACAGATGAGACGGTGCTAGGGTATCTACGCATGTGGCGTCCCATACCAAAGGCCTTCCCTTCTCCCAAGGGACAAGAGTCATGCCGTCACGCCGATAATTATCAACCATGTAAAACTTTACGAAACTAAGTGTTCAAAGATGTCCCAACAGTTTAAATAAATGAAACTATGAAACCGGCCACGGCTTCGACCGCCTCGTTCCCGGATACAAAGTAGGTAGCTGATGAAATGCATTCACTCGACCATTTTTTCGTAGTCTTACATTACATAATTGCTGTTCACGAAAGGCCCTTTTATTTTAACGAGATAATATAAGGCCTATTAATATTAACAAAATAATAATTTGAAATCAGATGAGTACATAGTTTCGGAGATTTAATAAATAACTAATGCTGTACATTTTCACGCAGCATCATCTAGACCCAAACTTAGAAGAGCTTGTATTATGGGAACTACATGACTGATATACCTACTACTTATATATATATATATTATTATTACCTCCTACATCCATAGTGATAATCTTACTGACACTTGACAGTGACTCCGGTATACTAAACCTGAGTTAATGAATCTGCATGACAGCCTGTCTGCAGGCACCTGCATGTAAGTATGTATCTAGGTAGGTACGGTCTGGTCTCGCGCTACTTCCACAGATGATGCGCGTGTCGACTGTGTCGAGTGCGTTGTTTAGAGTGATCTAGTCGGCGGGAACTTTCCCTAGCCAGTTATTACTCGGTATTGTATAACTGTCCGTGCGACGCGACGGCGGACTGAGCCGAGCTGATCCCGGAGCCCGCGCCGCCGCCGCCGCCGCACTCTTCACTCAGTTAACGTCACGTCGTTTTTAATAACATTCAATGTCATTTTTATGGTTCCGTAATCAACAAGGAACCCTTATAGGTTTGCCATGTCCGTCCGTCTGGCTGTCTGTCTGTCCGCGGCATAGCACGGACACTCTTTGGACTAGAAAGCTGTAATTTGGCATGGGTGTACATGTTAATTACGCCTACAAAGTGGTAAAAAAAATCTTTAAAAACTTTTTTTTAGTTTACCTCCCTTACACAATAATTGTTTTTATCCCATCCCATCGTGTGAGGTGTCGTCGGATAGGCCGTTCAAAAGTATTGCGGGTGTGTGAATACCATTTGGTTTTTCTAACTAAACGGTTGATTTTTGATATGTGAAGAAATTCACGGCAGTAGCAGATATAAGTTTATAACGAAGTTAAAAGAAAAACTGTCACAATTAAACAGGCTTTACGAGTTAACGAGTCAAACTCGACCTTATAAAATATACCTACTTGGAGAAGTAAAAAGGAAAATTTCGTGCTGTCTCGTGTGGAGATGCCTGTCTCGCCCTCCCTACTCCTCCCCCTCCCCCTCCCTCTACCCTCCCTCTGCGTCCCGTTCGCTGCCGATGCGGAGGAATGATGGTTTTGTCGATTGTCGCTTGTTTAGAGAATTTGCCTTCCGAAAAAACGGCCTCCCGTTGTCATCGCAGACCGACCCGCGCAACACAGCCTCCACACACCTACCTACCTACCTACCTACCTAGTTACACATTTAGATATGCTTTTTGTGTCTGAGACAACCTTTCCTACGAGTTACATCTAATTTATAGTATGTGGAAATTATAGACGACCTCTGTGGCGCAGTGGGGGAAGGCCCGCCTGAGACGCAGAAGGTTGCGGTTGCGTACAAAATATATATAAGTAAAGTAGTATATCAGTCATGTAGTTCCCATAACACAAGCTCTGCTTACTTTGGGGCTAGATGATGCTGTGTGAAAATGTCAAGCAATTTTGTCAAAACCTATGAAACTAAACATTGATTTTCCCAGTGAGTTGAATGTGGTAACCACTGTAACAGCACTGTGCAAACAATGTACATGTTATCAGTAACTGATACAGCAGACACTGCAAAAGTGCATTCGGCGCTGCATTCCTCCGAGTGTTGACGGTAGTACATATGACCCCAGGGATAATAACAGTGTTTTTAAAAACACCCCTTTTCAGTACAATCGTCTTTGGGATCGCCACGTCAGGGTCTCAGTGCTTGGACTCGGAACCTTGAAATTTATACAACATTTTTCGCCATGGCATACTTACCGTGATTAACAAATGACAAGAGGGGAATGTCCGGGTCGTGTTGCGCTCGGTATTGCGTCCACCTGCCTCGGATGCTGGTCATGTTGTATCTTCTGTCTGAGCCACTCTTACTTACCACCGAACTTGATGCTGACTCTGCTGGTACCTATTGTCAAGAGCAAGACTGGGGACGTGTCTGAAAAGAACAACTACCGACCCAATTTTTCAGCTACTATAGTCGCGAAAGTACTTGACAGTGTGACACCTGCTTGAATACGTAGGTATATTAAAATACTAGACGCTCAGGCTTGGGTCCAATCTGTCAACTGAGTCAGCCATTCTTAGCTTGAAGAATGCTGACAAGTTATACACGGACATGCAGACCCCAGTCTATGCCTGATTTCAGGACTAAGAAATCAGGCGAGCGGGCCCAGGCGCGGCTCCCGCACGCGCAAAAACCACGACGACATTCCTGCAGACCCGCGGGCCTCTCGCCTCTCGCCTCTCACCTCTCACCGGCGCCGGCGGCGGACCATCTCCGGGAGCCGGAACTCACCTGCTCGGGTCGAGTCGCTGAACGGAGGTCGTCCGGCATTCGGTCGAGTCACGTATTCTAATGATCCGTATTCATCAGGCGCTAATTGGAGACGACACCGATCAGCGCCTGCGCTCGCTCCTCGCTAGCACCGAACACGGTGGATTGGAATGGACGAGCTGATTGTGTTGTCGACAGGAGGGGCGGGGGGAGAGAGGAACGTGCGTGACGGGCGGGCGCGATGCGCGCGCCATGCTGCTGCCGGACCAGACGTACGAGTCCGCGCCCGCCCTCCCGCACCCGCACCCGCATCCGCATCCGCACCCGCATCCGAATCCGCGTCCGCGTCAGCGCCCGCATCCGCGTCCGCTTCACGAGTTGCTGCGCGCTCACCGCGCACGCCCGGATTTCTTTTGCTCGAATCGAGCGCGACGAATACGAAACACGTGCACGTGAGTCGATGATTCATTTAATGATTTGTTACCGTATTTGAATGGGGTACACTGTATGTTTATTGATTGGTCCGGCAGGTCGCCGCCGGGCTCGGCCGCGGGCGCGGGCGCGGGCGCTGCGACGGCGAGGGAGCTTCGCAGCGCACCTCGCACCGACGAACACGAGGGTGAGCAAACCTGACAGATACCAACCACAGATACAGATACTGTACATCCGAATCGTGTAAAATGTAAAAATCACGGTTTACATATATTTGATAGTAAACATCAAATATTGATTTATCTTCGTGCACGTGATGTTTGAAGAATGCCGCTCTGCGCTGTACTATGAGTATGAGTATGAGTATGTAAGGTATGTTTGTGAAGGCGCTGCTCTGCGCTTACTCACATAATGATGTTGACGGTGATAACGCAACACCATTCAATGCTGTCAATAATTGAGTAATCATTTATAGAGAACACTTGACTGGTATTTAATAATCATTAAGATCATAATTGAAGCCGGTAAGTATATATGTATGTATGTATCTGCAGGACTCGGCGCAATGAATGCTAGCTGCAAGTAAGAGATGTCTGATATTATATATGGCATGATTTACTATCAATTTCTAACACAACATAAACCTTTATGCTCTGACTGTTCAAACGGCAGACCTTTATTCTCAACTAGCGACCCGCCCTGGCTTCGCACGGGTCATACAAATCTCTGACTTTTCCGTCGGATTTTCCAAAATATTTATTTTCAAATCAAATCCGACTTTCAGTTCCAGAGATTAGTGCGTTCGAAATAAACACAGAAATATAGATTAGGATACGTAAAGTGCAACTTTGGTTTTTGTTTCATTTTGTATTTATTACATACCCATACAGATTTCATTATTCACTAGTAAACTAAAAAAAATACTTTATTTTTCGTTATTATATTATTGCAGTAATGTTTTGACTACGTTCTATTCATAGTGAAGGCAGTACGTAAACGTTTCTCAGGGCAGATCACATGAAGAGTGCGTGTCTAGATGTACGGCGCTGCGCGGACAACGCCGCGCCGGGCTCCGCGGTGCTGCGGCCGGACTTATCGCCACCTTTAATTGTCAGTATCGCAGCATCAGCGCCCGCGCGCAAGCCGGTGCTGCATTCACATCGCACGCCGCGATGAAAGGGACACGGACAGCGAACTATTCTCCGATTCTGATACGAATCCGTGCGTTCCGTAGCTAACACGAAAATGTTTGGAACTAAAACTACCTTATCTTCCTCAGCATTCAACGATACATCTCTAAATAAAGACTAAATTTACCTATAACTTCATCTGCAAAAAATGAAACAAAAAGATAAGAGCTACACTAATTGGGTGTAATGAACGAGAAGTGATAAGTTGATTGAAATACGAACTGCGAGTGTTATCTTTGGCAGAGCACTTAATGCACCGATAGCGCTCCGTCGCACGTCGCACGTCGCGTGCGATAGCGCTCCGTCGCCGTCGCACGTCGCACGTCGCACGTCGCGTGCGATAGCGCTCCGTCGCCGTCGGTTCAGCGCGAAACAAACTGCAGCGATCGATCTCCAGGTTATTACGTTTAATTGGTAGGGCTCGGCTCCCACGTTCATCAATTACAGGATTAGAAGTAATGGCGAGCTCCCCGCGACCGCTCCGACAACACTCGAAGCCTTTTATGATGTCGTTTCCATTCCAATCGTCTGCTATTCCAAGGCGCACAATTAAGCCTCCTCAATGAGCCATAACGCTGGGTTCCCCCGCGTTACACGCACCTCTAATTGTTAAAATAGTGCGCTCACTGGCTCTAAATGACATACAATTTCAACGAAGAACTTGTAAAAGATGTGCTGTGATGTGAAAGGGAAATGTGCTGTGATGTCACTTTGTTATTCGCCACTCCACTTGTCGCTAAACAGACATCATTAAAATCTCAAGGATCATTTGAAACTTACATACCTACCAGTTTTCAGTTATGTTCTGTTCACTAGATTCGTGAACCGATATGGGAAATGTTGAGAATCGCGTGCGGAGCTCGCGTTACGGCGTCGGGGCTTCGCGTTAAGATAACTGTCTTCGATATTCCAACTGAAATTCCAATTTAGACAATGTCAGTTCCGCTCCGTACTCGTGTGCAGCGCCCCGGCCCCGGTCCTACCTCGGTCGATGAAGTGAACTGTTTTATAAAACAAATGAGTGTAACGAGCTGCTCGCCCGCACCGCGCCCGCGACCTTACCGATGACTCTTCATAAAGGTATGCCATCAGAATTACATCAATTATAATACAATCCTAAATCACATTTCTCTATTCTCACGTTTTAATGTCGAAATATCGTGTATAATCTACATAAGAACAAGCGAACTACCAATGTTTAATTAACGAAGATGGCAATAGTTTAATTAACGCCTCACTAGCTTAGCAAGAAACCATCCAAACTTTGGCATTGAACATAGTAGGGGAGATTTTACTAGGATAGGTGGCATTTTAGACACTATGTTCCTATCTGCGAGTATGTTATGTGTGCTAGTGTTGTTCTAGCAGGACTACAGGACGCAGGCCGGCGAGGGCGTCCCGCGGCGCGACATCGTCGGCACCGCGACAAAAGTGTCATGAATACTAGTTTGTTGCGTTTGTTTTTGCATCGACTGTAGCGACTGTAGCGTCGGCCATCTGCAAACGGAAACCGACAAAAAATAAACAATATAACACCGCGGGACGATCATCATTTGATTGTATGAACGTACGGTTCTGCGCGGCGTTATATTGTTGACATGAATTATGGACGCGTGAAACACTCAGCTGCCGCGACGAGACGTGAGGGCCGTTCATTGAATAGTTCTTGTAAATTTTATAAACTGTCCAAGTGCGTGTCGGCGCATGCACAGTGTAGGGTTCCGTCGTTGACCATAAACGAATATTTACTAACTGTTTTACACAACTAACAACTTCATCTAACTAATTTTCAATGGAATTTGTATCGAAATTATCCTTTTTAGTTCGCCAAGTATATATTTTCTAATATACTTGGAGAAGCAAAAAGGTAAGTCGACTGTAACTCGTTAGGTAACTTGTAAAACCTACTATTGTGAATTTATTCACATATCCAAAAATAAACGTTTCGCTGGCAGGAGGGGTGGGGGTGGGGGATTCCTTGATCCCCACCAAAGACACCCTGCAATATGGGATAAACGAGAAAAAAAAACACCCGCTTTACGTTGTAACGGTGTAATTCGGAGACGCTCGTCATCGATAATATAAGCTGTGGTGTTGGGGGTACCGTGGTTGTAGGAGCTTGAACTCCACAACTGCTCTGTTTCACTAGTGTGTTAGACAACACACTAGTAACTTACACTCCACTTTACCTGCCACCGGCATATCTAACTTTAGGTTATTTGGATCTGGTTGCTAAGAATTCTGAACTAGTAGGCCTGAACCTATCACGATTGTAACCCTGAGGATAAGAATCTTTTGTTCTTCTTTTTTTTAACGGGTCATTGACCCTGGTGCCCTCTTGTTAATACATGAAATAAACTTGTTAAAGATTGGAAACGTTTTTCTTATTTAATTATTTCTTAAGAGCCACCTCGGCAATAGGAAAGTTACAACGTGTAGGGGAGGTAGGTACCCAGAAACATTTTTTTTATATACTATGGTATATAAAAAAAAAATTTGGTATGCCAAATTACAACTTTCTAGTACTAGAGTCTCTGAGTTAAGCCGCGGACAGACAGATAGACAGACGGACGGACATGGCGAAACTAAAGGGTTCCTTTTTAATTATGGAACCCTAAAAAAGGTACGTTTTTGTTTTCTTTATAAGTAGTACCGAACTTATTGACTATAAATTGATTGCTTTGGTATCAATACCAACATAAAGTGACCTTACAGTATTTATACATTGAAATAACAAGGATTGCGTTTCGACAGCGGCAACTTCAATAAAAACTGAGCAAAGTTTTACCATCACCAGTGACTTGTGGTGATAGACCATCTCAGAATTGTGGTGATAGACCATCTCAGACTTGTGGTGATAGACCATCTCAGAATTGTGGTGATAGACCATCTCAGACTTGTGGTGATAGACCATCTCAGAATTGTGGTGATAGACCATCTCAGACTTGTGGTGATAGACCATCTCAGACTTGTGGTGATAGACCATCTCAGACTTGTGGTGATAGACCAGCTCAGACTTGTGGTGATAGACCATCTCAGACTTGTGGTGATAGACCAGCTCTGTTTACGAGGAGGATTTTTCGTTAATTATTTATCTTCCACACTATCAACATTTCTCTCCGCTCTGATTCTGCAGATATCAAAGCCAGCAGTAAATACATTCAATTAATGAAATATAACACAACGATTGCGGGAAGACAAACCTACCTGATTATAATATGAGCTCCTTTAATGTACATTATATAAGCTTTCACTGGCTCGTTGACCAGGACTATGCTTCTACAGAGGCTATTCTAACTGCTCTTTCGTAAAAAAATAAAAATAAAATAAAAAAACAAATACGCTCACGACTGAGTTCCCCATGATGGCCATGCGTAGATCTTAGAGTATACCAGTTAGGCGGTAGTCAGAGGTACGTCCAAACATTACATTATATGTAGGTATACATGCCTGCGTTTTGCAAGTAGTTAGCATTCCACGTGACAGGTTGCAAGGCTATTGGGGCACAACCGGGTTCGAACCCACGACCCTGATACGAAAGTCGGGGTACCGCCCACTAGGCCCCCATGGCCATAATTAGATTAATATAATCAATCAATTTAATTTATAATCTATAATACTTAATATTAACTTTTGTTATTTTTTTATGAATTTCGTTGTCAGTCGGTGACTTGAACTCAGGTACTCTAGCAGGACTACAGGTACAACATAACCTGTACTCCTATCACTACAGGTTGACTAGTTTAATTTGTTTTTTATGTTTTTTAAAGTAAACATCTTATTCTGTTGTATTAACAAATATTATACGATCCATCATCCTTCGATGTAAATCCACAGTTTATAGTGCGCCATACTCGTAGTACCAGCGGTCATCCCAGGTACAGTGTTGGATACTAATGTTGTCCATATAGGATTATACATATTATAAACACTTATAAGGTTTGCTTTGTATCTACATTTATAATTATGTTTGTTGTATTTTCAATAAATAATGTAATTGTACCCGTAGACACAGATATTACAATGGTATACTAGTAGGATTCCCGCGGATAATAAGATCGGCCGAGTCCCGAGTCACGGCAGTGTGAGTGCATTCTCTGTTCTGGCGAGTCTCTGTTCAATTTATTTATTTATTTATTTATTTATTTATTAAAAAAACAAACTCTTAAACTTACAGCTAAGGGCCAAAACGTTTTAGAGCTAAAGATATTACAACTTATAGAGAACATAAAAAAATCATACAGTAATTGACGAATATACGTTTTTTCATAATAAAGACATCTATATTGGGTTCCTGAATAATCATCGAGTTGAGTAGTGTGAGTGCATTCGCTGTAGGGGCATACCGCGCGGTGTTAGTGCGGGATGCGGGCGGTGCGAACAAGCGCCGAGCGCGCGCACGTACGTACCTGGAGGGGACGTAGAGCCTACACTCAGACAGGGCGGCAGGGTTGTCGATGCTACCCCGCAAAACCGAAAAGTAGTGGATGAGAAGTGCACATTTCCGACGTAGCTCGAGCGTATTTAGTTCGATCATACAGCAAATAAAGAGGGATGGGTATAAATAGGGATAGTATCCGTACAATTTCTTGTAGAGGAATCTACCAAACTTTTTCTGAACCCGTTCTAGCATTATTTTGTACTTTTCCTCGTGGGGGTCCCATATCAATGCATTATATTCGAGCTTGGATCTTACAAATGCATAAAAGAGTGATACGATTGCAGTCCTAATGATGAACCATCGCAATGCTGCTCATGAGAAATATCGTAAAACGAAACTTGAGGTACACAAACAATATTACAAGGAATTGAAGTCACTAGTCAACAAGGGCATATACAATGAAACGCGCGCTTATTATAACTTTCGCATAAATAATGAACATAATGTAAAACAACTATGGAAGAATATTAAACAAGATGTTCTCCCCACCTCAAATGGTAACGATTATCTTCCCGACCACTTAAGCGACCCTACCGTAATAAATGACCATTTCTTGAATGTTCCTGGCACTAATTCTGTTCCAATATCTACGTTAACATATTTTGAATTTAATAAATTTAACAATACTATTTTTTCCTTGCAGCCCGTTGATGAATTGGAAATCACCAAAATTCTTCTTTCTATTAAAACTAACGCTGTTGGAGTTGATGGTCTTTCGATGGATATGGTACTACTAACCTTACCATATACCTTACCTCTAATAACTGCAATAATCAATAAGTCTATCGTTACCTCAGTTTTTCCTAGTTTGTGGAAAGTGGCCTCAGTAAATCCAATTCCTAAAACATCGAACCCAACTACTGTAAATGAACTTAGGCCCATTAGTGTTCTCCCCGTACTGTCAAAGGTACTTGAAAAAGTTGTTTATAATCAACTTAGTAACTATGTCGAGCGTCACAATGTATTACCTGATGTACAGTCCGGTTTCCGTAAAGGCAGGGGGACAACCACTGCCCTGTTGGATGTAGTGGATAACATTATCGCGGACCAGGACCAAGGCCTGGCCTCAATCTTGGTACTGCTTGACTTCTCAAGAGCTTTTGACTCGTTAAATATACCACTACTACTCTCTAAACTGTCATATTATGGGGCAGATACTAACACCCTTAAATGGTTCAATAGCTACTTGAGTAACCGATCTCAGTATGTTCAGATTATTAAAGAAGATGGCACTAAATTAAAGTCTCCTCATAAACCATTGGACCGCGGGGTACCACAGGGGTCTATCCTTGGACCCCTACTATTTATTATATATAGCGCTGATATTTGTTGGGGTATAGAACATTGTAAATACCACCTATATGCCGACGATACACAGTTATATCTACCCATAACCGCTAGTGATGTGACTGTTCAAGTAAAGAAAGTCAATGAGGATCTAGGTCGCATAGCTAAATGGTCTCAAAATAATGCTCTTGTACTTAACCCTACTAAATCAAAATTTTTAATACTGGGGACAAAATTTCAGCTAAATAATCTTGCCAATATTAACCTAGATTTAAATATATTAGGTCATAGCATTGAACAGGTAAGCGAAGCCAGAAATCTTGGAATAGTATTTGATAGTGCACTTAGATTTGAGCGCCACATCTTGACTTTAGCACAAAATTGCTTCTTCAGACTTAAGTTGCTCTACAAAATCAGGCAATATCTTAAGGAAGAGGTTCGTGTTAAAGTCTGTGAAACTCTTATACTATCGAAACTTAACTATGGGGATTTAGTATACGGTCCGCGACTTACATACAAAACTAGCCGCCTTATTCAAAGAATTCAAAACGCATGCTGTAGATTCTGCTATCATATTCCGCCGCGAACACACATCACACCATACCTAAACACTTCTTCAACACTAAACATGGCCTCGCGACGGGCTTTGCATATGGCCACACTGGTTCATGGTGTTTTGACATTTGGTACCCCTATATACTTGTTCTCTAAACTTGATCAGTCACGTACTAAATATAGCACTAGGCCTAATAGAAATTTGTTGCATTATTATAATCACAAAACAGCTAGGTTTCGTGGCAGTTTCAGGTACCAAGCAACCAAGTGCTGGAATAACATTCCACCACCCCTTAGGTTGTTAAAATCCAATTTCACTTTTAGAAAACGGCTAAAATGTGTTATTTTGGATCAACAAAAGTCTGGATTGCCTGATTCCGATGTCCCTTTTAAATGTTAGATTTTATTTAAGTTATTGGTTTTTTGTTGCTTATGTTATCATGATTTTCTTATAGTACACAGTAAATACATGCATATAATAATATTTATCTATTTATATCCTTTGTGTTATTATTCATGCTCTATATATTATTTTTAAAGGCACTACTCTTATTACTGAGTATACATAATATATTTTTATTATTTCTTCTTTTTTTTTACTGTTTGTAATCGCAGGGTCCTGTGATCGTTCTTGTCCTGGTCTAGGCAGAATAACAGCGCCTTCTGTTCACAACAGTCGGCATTATGCTGAGCCTAGGCCAATTTGCTACTGCAGCACACATAAGTCATACTTATTTATTTCTATGTTTCAATAATAATTATTTTTTCAACCTATTATTCCTATGTTTTTTATTGTGTAACCTTTTATTGTGTACCTTTTTTAATGTTCAAAATGTTTAATTTATATTGTGTGTATTGTGGTGGTAAATAAATGATATGTCTATGTCTATGTCTATGTCTATGTCAAAGACTTGTAGGCTTTAATGCAAGTTTCAGCTATATGCGTATTGAAAGATAGTTCGCCATCCAGAGTCACGCCTAGGTCACGGATCTGAGTGACACGTTCCAGAGGTACACCTGACACATTGTATGGGTGTGCGTAGGGCGAGGGTGATCTTGTGAAAGTGATTGTCTTGCATTTGGATATATTAAATTGTAAGAAGTTCCGCTCGCTCCACGCAACAACATTATCGATGTCGCGCTGCATCGCCATACAATCCGCAGCACTTTCAATTCCCAAGAATAATTTCAGGTCATCGGCAAACATCAGGCATCTAGCCGTCTTAATAAAATCCGGCAGATCATTGATCATTATCAGAAACTGAGTCGGACCGAGTGTACTTCCTTGACTCACCCCTGACAACGTCAAATAAGGATCTGATCGAAAACCGAGTAGTTGGACATATTGAAAACGATTTAAAAAATAGTTCGAAAAAAAATTCAGTAAGTTTGGAGTAAATCCTATGGCGGCTAACTTCTTTAGGAGAACGTCATTGTGGACACGGTCGAAAGCTTTTTTAAAGTCGAAATAGGCCACATCTACTTGTCTCCTCCGATCCATCTCCGCGGTAGCATAATCCACAAAGTTGACATGGTTAGTGGCAGTCGATTTGCCTGCCAAGAAACCGTGTTGGTTTTCGTTTAAAAAAGGCCGAATTTGACTAGAGATGCGACGGTTGAGTATAGCTTCAAATACCTTGCCACAGGCTGAAAGAACGGCTATGGGCCTGTAGTTCTCGACCTTTTTTTGACCTTTTTTTCAACTACCTGTTCTGCCATTATCAATATCAATATCAATATCAATAGCGTGAGCAAATCACTACATTTATGATAATTCCCGGGCGGTACTATACTGTACTATATACTATGTAATATACCGACGCAAGGCGTCTAAAGGGGGTAGTGCACACTACCCATATGGGCGAGTTACAAAGAAAAATAAAAAAAGCTCTGAGAAAAAAATAAGTCTTCGCCCCATGTTGTTAGATCTAGCTATATTATAAAGAAATCGATTAGTTTTACTCATTCTGAAACGAGGGTGCTACGTGCTAATAAATATTACTCGGTAGAGATACGTGCTAAAACATAGGCCTCCTTGAACAGTCGGGTATTCAATAGTGTTGGTTGTGTGACCACTAGTAGTGCCCTCTGTCGGGGAACCGCGGCGGCTTCAGGAAGCGTCAAATGGAGGCTTCCACGGCGAAGTGCGCCCGCGACCAACGCGCGACTGCCGGCGTGCGCGCCGTCAAATCTGACATATTCAACTAGAGGGCGCCGCGCGTCGGTTGCATTCCCCTACGTATTTACGTACTCTTACACTGGACCTTTATTATTATAATAACTTGACCCGTTTCCTTCCCGTATGGTATTATGGTTTTAGTCTCGTGTCGTGTCATATTCAGCGAATAACAGGTGTGACGTTTATCACGGCACCGGTTTTTTGGGTGAAATAAAAATTTAGTTAAGTATCTTTTTATAATTGTACCTATGTATATACTTACCTAGGATAAAACGAACCTTGTTAGTGAAATTACTTAAGAATAAAGTAGGTCAAATGAATATATTAAACTCTAAAACAAATCGTAGATTATTATTATTATAGCGATGCTTAAATGTCAGCGCAAGGCAGAATCGGGGTTGGTCGGTCGCGGGACGCGGTGCCGAAGCTCGCAGCTACGCCGACGACGTCATTTTGTTTTCGTACATAAAATTTCGATAGTCTAGAATTATTTTGATGGTATTTATAGAATAGGAATTCTTGGGGACGAAAACTAGGTCGTCCCCAAGAAGGGTGCTAGGTCTGAGAAAAAAGCCCATAACGGGGACAACAATGACCGGTTTAGGTACTAGGACACATTCGGGCAGCCGTTAGCCCGGCCGAGAATCGCGTACCAAACTGTTTGTGCGGTAGATACGAGTAGGTAGGTGGGTAATTGGGTATGCCAGTTCCCAGGTCTACTGTTTAGTTTAAATTAACGTCGCGTTAAGATGCGTGTTTAATTTGTAACGTTTAGTTGTTATCCGCGTTGGCAGCCTGCGTCTGCGCATGTATCCGCTCGCGTTCCCGCGATGCCTGTGGGAACTGACGTCATAGATCCTGGTCCACTCATTTGAATTGGCACAAACATTTATTTATAGCAGGCACCTTATCTTGCTCGATTATCCTGTTCGTAAACATGCCTTCACAAGCAGAGCTTTGTGTCTTCAAGAAATTATAAAAATTAAACCTGAAGATATAAGCTTTGCAAATCCATCATTTGATTACTGATCGGGCGCTACCGACCGAAGGGATCTAAGGTTTCATAACAAAATTACAAATCTCGTACGTTGGTATCAACTTAATCTCTTGGTGTTAGAAATAATCCATTAGAAATGCGTACCTAAGTAGGTATAACATGCCCTCACAAAGCACAACCGTATTTATTTAGCAGTTTGTGTGGCAGTGTTGAAATTCTGCTTCGGTTTTAGTACCTACGATTGTAGGATCGTAGCTTTCGACAGTGTCGATGTGAGCTTACAAATAAATAAACCAGTTCCCCTCTCCCTCCGCGCGTCCCCCCTCCCCCCCCACCCTCTCATGCAGCCTCCGCGTCACCTGCGACCTCTCCCGGAACGAGCGCCGCCGCCGTTCCCGACTATTTCATTATCAATAATATCATATTCCTTGACATTCCTCAGTGAAGACATGGTCAACGACGAAAATCTCGCATCAGAGTACGATAATTGCCTTCAACGTGGAGACTACTCGATATACTAACCTGGCAGGTAGATAGAGCGGGTTGCGGGTTGCGGGGCGCGGGTCGCGGGGCGCGGGGCGAGGCGGCTGCGCGCGCGCGGCAGTGCCGAGATGTCAGCTCGCGCGAGCGACCGCCGCCCGCGCGTGCAGCGGCGCGCCCGCGGACTGTGATGCGAGCGCGGCGCCCGCCATGGCCACGCTCGGCCTCTCCAAGGTGTTCATCCTCGACAAGTACTTCACCGAGCTGCAGAAGTTCTGGGAGACTGAGAAGAAGCTACAAGGTGAGGGAGTGCGACGTTGTACCCGCACTGTACCGCCGCCCGCGCTGCGCCCGTCGATTGTGTGTGTGTGTGTTCGTGTGTGTGTGGCTCGAGCCGTCCGGTACCGTGGCGGGAACGAGCAAGTTTCGGAAGGCGTTTTATTCAAATAAGCAGTTCTAACAAGCTCTCTTCGCTTTAGATAACTCGCCTGATTGGTTCATCGTTTACCGAACCAGCGAACGTCCAGAAACAGAGATCATCAGTGAACGCTGAAAGTGCGTTCCGGCGATGAGATGCTGGTGATGATCTCGTGCGATCGCATGAGATGAGGCTGCGCGGTGCGCACGCGCCGGGCACGCTAATGTCTCTATGGCGATGCCGAGAACGCATTCACTTTTTATCCCGACAAGACGCGACGTTAGAATGTTAATCGCGTCGAGGATAATACCGGACATATCTCTCATTCATTACATGCTAGCTTTCAAACTGAAACAGGTAGGTTCTTGTAGTATGAGATATATCACGATTTTTTCGAGTGGCACAGGCCTGACTACCGCTAAAAGATAAAAAGAATTGGAGTCAAGATCTGAAGCTAAACCAACTTAGATAACTCAGAATAATCCATACCTAATTAAATCAGACGATACTAGTATCTACCACCTGGGCAAAAGCAGAAGCTAGTTTCAAAATAAACTCAGAAATGACTCCGTCCTAGGTATATTCTTGCAGTGAATGTGCCCTCCGTTTTTTCTGTGTTGGGTCTGGGCCCGCAGCCCGCAGCCCGCAGCCTGCAGGTAAGTCACTTGCTGCGACCGACATTCCACGCAGGTGACTCAAAATACAATACGGCAAGTGCGTGTCGGACCACGCACAGTTTTGGGTTCTAGAGTTATCCCTATACAATTAAAAAGAGTTCGCAGTATTCCCTAAATAATACTCATTGACAGTTCTCATCGTGGACCGCTACGTACGCACTTAGCTAACTACAAGTTGCTAGCTCACATAGGTAGGTATGATAGAATACAAATGTGGATTCTCGCTACGGCTGATAAAAATAATATGTTCGTTTAAAACACTGCCTCATTGGAAAATACCTCATCAACAATATATCAAAAATGGGTTCATCTCCCCTCAAATCACATAAAAACATATATTTAACTAAAAAAACTGGATATTTACCATTATTTATGAGTTTGAATGTTTCCCGATGTGTTCAGAAATAACAATTTAGGTAACAATAATAAAGGAGACAATCGAAGCGAAAATTTGTTTTTTTAAACTTGTCGGTGGTCAATTTGGCTATTCTTATCAACTAGACACCAAACTTATCAACCTATTTTTAATTACTTAAATGATTACTTGTATATTATTTAGAACATGTCAAGTTCTCTGATAACTTACGGAACATCGGTAGCTTTATTGACAAAATATAAATCTGAGCGCAATGATCGTTGAATGCTCTGCTGATCCTGCGATTCTGACTGGGACGGGCTGAACGCTTTTGTAAAGGGTTCCTGGTGGAACAACGGAGCCCTAATAAAAGGAACCATTTTGGAAAGAAATTTAATAAAAACGTTTTAGTGTAGCACAAACATGTTTTGCAATGCGAGTTATAATGCGAGTGAAACAACCTTATCGCGGCTCTGTGGGTGCCACAGAGCCGCCCACAAGTGGTGGATGAGCTTTTAGGGGATCCAGTCTGAGAACTATAATATATGTATTCTACAGAACCTTCTACGACTTCTGTGGCGCAATGGGCGAAGGCCCGCCTGTGACGTAGAAGGTTGCGGGTTTGATTCCCGCTGCGGATCAAATGTTTGTACGATTAGATAATGTTAGTCTTGGGTCTGGTTGTTTTTTATGTATCATATTAATGTTTTTACAGAAAAAAGTATTATATCAGTCATGTAGTTCCCATAATACAAGCTCTGCTTAGTTTGGGGCTAGATGATGCAGTGTGAAAAATGACCAGCATTATTATTATTATTTAATATTTTTATGTGTTTAGTCAATTACACTTTCAATATCTTCATGACAACTCAATCAATTCAGAATGCCTATTAGTCAGATTAATAAAAAAATCAGTCAAATCAGAGTTTCCATGAGCTTTACGTACCTATAGAAACTTGATCAAATCAAGTTTTCAAATAACAGTTCATTATTTCGTAATGATTGTTCGAATATCTAGAATCTGAAGAATATTTATTGAATTGGTTTGGTAACATTGGTTTTACCGACTGACTCTACATGCTGACCAAAACATTTAATATTTAATGATAATCGCTACAACTAGGTACGTTCCGTTCAAATAGCAAGATTCTTAGATATCACGTCGGAGTTGTGAGGCGAGTGTGATGGTGGTCGATCGCGGAACGCATCGCATAACGGCGACTGCATCAGATAGGAGCCCGCGCGGTGCGGTGCGGTGCGGTGCGGCGCGGTGCGGTGCGGTGCAATGCGGTGCGGCGCGGTGTCGGCCTAAACCTCCGCCCGGGGGCAACGACACGGCCCGCCTAGCCGTTGGGCCTTTGTAAAGTGTACCTACCGATACTAGTTATACTCGATAGGTATCTTCCGATTAAGAACCTGCACATAGATATCTGCTAGGAGAAGGCAGAGAGTTTGGATATTGATATCCCTAAAAGTTGTATGGATTGTCCTCTTCGTATTGTACACTTCATTTTGAAAAAATAATAACATGTAGGTGTCTAGTGAATCATGAAAGAAACCGTGTTTACCTAGAGCCATTAAGCAGGTTTGTAACGAAACCGCAAGAAACGTAAATATATGTTACCTACCAAGTTGAATAAAATTCCGGAACTAGATCGCGGTGTTTACGCGACTCCGTGCCTAGGTAGGTGTATAGCAGCGTGGTGTATGTGTGTGTGTGTGTGTGTGTGTGTGTGTGTGTATATTAATACATGTCACGTTGGCGCACGGGCACGAAGGGCACCCCTCTGAGGTCTTGGGAAATTCACACGTCGCATTAATTTAGGCAACACACGTTACACCACCTAGATGTAACAGGAACGTGAAATACATAAGGCTAGCCAGTTGAAAAACATAGACTTTGTATTCAAGTTCTGGGCATTCTTGTGATTGTGAGATTGCGCCACAATGCGGTCGCGAGGAGGGGTTGAGGGAGGGAGGGCGGGAGGCTCACCTCAGGCGCATGCGGTGACTCAGCCGGCCTGAAAGTGCACCCGATCCGCTGCACCATACCTGCCTACCTTCCCACTAGGTAGATACTGTATCGATAGATCAACGGTCAGAGGAAAACCATTCTCAAATGAAAGCTCTAGATTCCGCTATATCTGTAATAACGTTCAGCTCTTGGTCATCAAACTTCGCGTTGACCTAAAACATTTTATATTTAATTTTAAGTAGCTATATATGTAGGTACTTATATTGAAGTTACGTATGAATGTAAGTAATCTACATAAATGTATGTAGCTACTGATATACCGTCAGTGATCGGTCAGACGTCGCGGCTGCGGCGCGTCCGCCATTCAGCAGAACGAAAGACTTCAACGCGCTCGCGATACATCATTTTTGTGTTTACGCGCTGTCAGCGAGGAAAGCGGCAAACATTTTTTTCGGGATTGAGAACAAGTTTTCAGAGAAAGCCTTTGTTTGTCTTTAATTTTCAGTATATAACAAAGTACTCTGTGGTTTTAGTTAAAATACAATTTAGGTTTGTGCGTGTTGAGGTTAGATTTCTACAGTCGGATGTAAGATGGCCGCAGTCCATTCTTCCGGGTAGCGTGGTCGCAGTATTGCCAACGAAAATAAAAAATCTTGAGAATGGGGTAACATTTTTAGATATAATTCCAAAAGACAAAAAAAAGCTTTAAAAGATCTAAAAGCCACTTATTTTGTATAAAAAATAATAAAAAAATAAAATAAGTAAATTGGATTTATAATTAACAACTGAAAATTGCCCCCTCGTAGATTGTTTTCGTTTGTTCTATTTATCTGAATACCATCTCCTCCATAATGTCGTCTAGTAGTGATAGGGGCGTCATTCAATCTAGCAAATATTTAATGAAGCTGACAGAATTAAATTTCCTCGTAGGTATAAGCAATATAAAACACTATGAATGTATAGGTAACTCGGAAGAAAATGTGATTCTCAATTGGTGTGTACACACTATGTGTAGGCTCGCATATCCCTCCCCCCCACCCCACCACCCCCCGACCATCCCATCTACTATTCCAATGCAAATCTGTGCACCAAACTATCGACTCGGGCTCGCGATCTCATATTACTATCTCTATGGATGCATGTTTAAGTATTCCATGTCAAAAGTCAAGCACTCGGTCTCGGTGTAACCGATACTTACTTCGCACGCACCGCTCTGCCGCCCCGCTGCCGCCCCGCCACCCGCACCGCCCCGCTACCCGCGCCGCCCCGCTACCCGCGCCGCCCCACTCACTTTACGCCGATTACATGTATCTACATACATTCCAAACTAAACCTTATCACCGCCCCCGGTAAGGCTAAAGTTGTGCATCGGCAAGTATGTGTGATTGTGTGACGATGACCCGCTACGATCCTCTCCTTTCGGGGACCTCAAAAGTTAAATTACTCGATTTATCTGTTATCAAATGTAAGAGATGCGATGTTCCCATCGTTATCGCCTTGTAGGCGGTGGTCGCTCAGATTCCCGACGGCATTCCTGCGTGTGTTCCGATAGGCGAGATGAAAATACTTGCACTTATCGTGCGAATATCGCGTGCGCGTTTTTGCGCGGCTCCGGAGCTGCGGAGGCGTGCCGCGCCGCTCCGGAGGCGTGCCGCGCCGCTCCGGAGGCGTGCCGCGCCGCTCCGGAGGCGTGCCGCGCCGCGCGCCGCTCTGAGCTCTGCGTGCTTATGAACAGTGGAATAAGATTACACAAGTCAAATTCAACATTCATTCAAATCACGAGGATCTCTTTGAACCAGCGCTACCATCAGCCAACATCATAATTGTTACTTAGAGGAGGTAGGTATAGAAAACTATTCAGGCTTTTGCAGTCAAAATACTCAAAATCGTAATGATTTCAGCTTTAAATATAGCACACACAAGAGCGTAGCACTAAGCACGGTGTTGGTGCAACGCAACGTGCAACGTGCAACGCAACGTGCAACGTGCAACGTGCAACGTGCTGGCTGACACTAAATGAACGACAATCACACTTTTTGTCATTGTCTCTGTAACGACTTTTCTAAATGTAAAACGTTATTTAATTGAGTTTTGGCAAGACGTTTGTACGATTAGCTAATGTTTGTCTCGGGATGGGTGTTTTCTATGTATAATATGTATGTATTTACAAAAAAAAAGTATATAAGTCATGTAGTTCCTATAACACAAGCTCTGCTTAGTGCACCACAATACCCAAACCCCGAGCAAATATCTGCAGAACTTGCAATGTTCAGTAGAACATGCAGCCAGAATCAAACCAGCACCTCTAGTTACTTGGTTAAACAATGCGTTGACACGAAAATTAAGAAAGAAGTGTCAAAATGATATATCGGAACTATTATCGCATAAAAGAAAAATGCTGGTAATTTTTCACACAGCACCAAACTAGAAACTAAGCAGAGCTTGTACTATGGGAACTACATGACTGTACAGATCGCTCCCGATCAATCAAAAGGCACTTTAACTTTGCAACTAATGTATATCGCGTAAAGTGAAATGACACCAATGTTCCTTGCTAATGCACCGAAACACTTCGATAGCGCGTTCTAGAATTGGGTCACGTCTAGCAGCGACATCTACTTTAAGACTAATTTAAAACAGCACTCTAAAGCTGCTATGAAATTAAGACAATGACTGGTTATTGATACTGTTTTTTGTAATATGTTTGTATTGTCTAAACGCCACCGTCCTTTATCGTTCGGGCCATTGTACTCCTGCGATTAGCTTGTAATTTGCTGTGTTAATTGTAATTGTAATTGTAAGCAACATATTATGTGGTGTACAATAAATAGCTATATATTATACAGATATTATAGAAAACACCCAGACCCGATACCCAGCGGGAATCGAATCTGCAACCTTCTGCGTCTCAGGCGGACTTTCGCTTTCAGAGGTCGTCATAGCCATTACTAAGTAGGTACATTTTTGCATGAAATCGAGAATATTTGATATGACACAGTATTTTCAGTACATATTTCGTTGTACTGAAAATACACATGATAGTCTCTTCCTTCCTGACTTTGTTTTGTACACCTACCAACTTTGTCACTTCTCTATCTCTCCTCAAAGGTTTGCTGGAAGAAAACTCTTTTTAGGGTTAAGCTCGCCTTTGTACATGAGTCATTTAATCATTTGTTTTATATTTCTGTGTACAATAAACAATTATAAGATAAACATTATCCTGTTTGAGGTATATCTATATACACGGCAAAGCTACCTGACCTGCCATTTAATTTCAGATTTCTGCTATAAGTAGATACTAAGCTGACTAATCTACTCAGAACTAAATCCCTCGGTTGGAAGGCACGCTGTACTTTGGGCACTGACTCAACGCGCAGTCTTGCTGCCGACGTGTTGAATTCCCACGATTTCATCATACAAATATCACTTCTTATACGTATAGATATATACATCTACCTACATAGTACCTAGCTACCTACTCACGGTATTTTTGTCTCAATCTCTGCTCCGTTGAACTCTCAGCAAAGTACCGCCTTATTGTCTTCAATTGCATAACCAACTTGTAAAGATCCGAATTTTAAATGATATCCGGTGCATTCATAATGGGTTTGATAGTGATCTAAGAAATGTAATTTGCATGTCAACTAGCGACTGTTAGCACCGATAGCAAGTACATACATCAATATTTATGTATGTACTTACTTAAGTAGGTGTCCACATCAAATTATCCACTATGTACTACCATTACCGCTAGATAGGAACATGTCAAATATTTGCCATTTTACAATCGGAATTATTTCATGTTAATGAATATCACATAATTAAGTATTGATATATAGGTTATTACATTATTATTGTTAACTACCTGCCATAGAACATGTCGGCTATCCTATGCAGGCTGTTCGTACATCGTTTGTCTCTTAAATTGTTTTTAGACAGGAAAACCTTAAATTGGCATCCGGTTTTTATAAGTTTATCAAACTATAAGTTACAAACAATGTTGATTCTTAAGAAGTACATAAATAAATAAATATTTATAACGTACTCAATGTAAGTAACGTATTTATCTAATCAAGAGTTAGAGTTTGCCAACGTGGTGGCTCAAAGCAAAGCAGTGCCTCGGCAGGTAGGTAGGTAGGTAGGTAGGTTCCAAGTACTTTTTAGAGGAATGATTCACTACAATCAGGGCCGTAGGTATTGTTATTGAGCGAGCAGAGTGAGTGGGTATTAGTGAAAGCGAAATTGTAAAACCGGGAACGATCCTACATCTGACTCTACATTGACGAAAGGCGACCGTGAGCACGTGCCTCCTCCCGGGGAACGTAACACTTTATGCCCCCCGCAATTATCGCGGTAGAATTACTTAGTGATTAAGATTGCTGGGTGCGGGGTGCGGGGTGAGGGGCGGCTCTGCGCGCCGGCTGCAGGGTTTGAAAGTAAAAGCTCTAGGCATTCCGTGATCGCGGCGCGGCACGTTGCAGCGTGTCGTGTCGTGTCGCGTCGTGTCGCGTCGCGCTGCTTTTTGCACAGCACTACTCGCACTACACGCGGTTACAATCTCATTAATGACGCGCGACGGCCGACAGCGCCGCGCGCGCTATTTACTATTACACGGTCGTCATCCTTCCTTCTCGTGTTTTTTTTTCAATAAAGTGTTTGGTATCAGTTGGAGGGAAAGGATCTAATGGCATTTATTTGTTTGCGAAAGGGCGAAAGCAAAAAAATAATACTTATTATAATAATGCATGCAAGTTTTTTGAAATAGTCTGACGTAGTTACTTTTTAAACGAATCTCGAAGAGTGGTCATAGCTCGTACCACAACTGTTCACAGTGGTAGCCATCTTCTGAGGTGAAGCACGGTCTCTGGGAATCTGTTACATTTTCGCCAACCGTACTATACGCAGGATAATATAAGCTCTGTCTTTGCTTCGATAGAAGCTGCTGACAATAAATTATTACAATTATCGACGACTCTATCTAACAATTGGTCGTGTCCTTGCCTTGCGGGATGTATTTCCCCACTTATTTTGAATAACTCACCAACGTTTCAACCAGCAACGTAGTATGTAATGGCTTGGTTTGTAAAAATGTTGCATTTATTAGTTTTATGCGCATCAGCTAGTAGTAAAGTAACTAAATAATCGTGTACGCCTCGACCTTCCTAAAACTCCGCGCGCCGCTCTCGTCGCGCCGCGTATCCGATCATGCACCGTTAGCTTTCGGCAGAATGTGAAATGGACTAGAGCCGGTCGGTATTACCATCAGCACCGCACCGACTTACCGCGGTACCCGGCGCCAACAATGCAGCGTCACTGCTGCTCAAGATGTGGCAACACCATTCACAATCCTGAAACTTTATAGCCTATTTAACTGGCTTTTTAAATAGCTCCGAACGGAAGTAATGTACATATTACTCAGTCGCTGCCACTCACTCGGAATTCAAATCAATAACATTACAAAGGATCATATCATTGAGTAGAATGTTAGCGATTCTCAGTTTATTATTGCTGGGAAGCAAGCAGTGAGTCACATGCCGCGAGTTCACGCACGACGACATTATTCGCTATTCGGACACTATTCACGGATCCTTTTAATGCAGAGGGATGTGCGGGTGGGGATGGGGGAGGGAGATGGGGGAAGGGGGAAGGGAGGGAAGCAGGTTGAGGACGGTGTCCGCCGTCGTTGATGCAATAAAAAGGTTCTTGACGCGCTGTTCGGGCTCGCAGTGAAAGGGCGGGGGACGGGGCGGGAGCGGGACGACCGGTTTCCCCTCGCTCTCCCCCCGGCCGCAGCCGCTGCAGCCTATAATAATACAATCAGGTGATCGTTAACGTCCATTTTCATGCAGGAATGTAATTGCTCCGTTTTTCGGGTTATTGTTTGAGCATAGTGCAGCGGCAGCGGTAGTAGAGATCGCTGGCAGCTCAACCGCGGAATATGTTCACTAGGTACTTAGACATCGTTTTGTTTTCCGATGAATGATTATCATCAATCATGAATGTAGCGGAGAAGGTGACAGCAATGACGGGATGTACTCTTGTTCGTAGACGCATCGTCGTCGAACGAAGCGGTGCACCTGCAGCGGCGGCTGCTGAGCCTGAGCACGGAGCTGGTGACGCTGCGCAACCATCTGCACGTGGGTGGAGCTCCACCCGCCCCGGCGCCCACCTCCGCCCCAGCGCCAGCGCCAGCCCCCGCTCCGCAGCCGGCCGTCCCGCCCCGAGCGCCGCAGCCACCCCACCATCCCTTACCAGCGCCTCCAGGTTACTTTATCTCCATGAGCGTCCCAGCCGGGTCGTCCTCACTCAGCGCTCATAAGAGCACCACATGCTCATAAGAGCAACTACAAAATGTTTTATAATATTTTAGTAAGATCAGATCTGAGTTGTGTTGTGGTTTGCAGAGCCGCGATGGCGCTCCGTGTCCGGCGTGTCCGGGGGCGGCGCGGCGTCGGGGGCGGGCGCCGGGGCGGGGGCGGGGGCGGCGCTGCCCGCGGATGTGGATGACCTCATCCACCTGCGCGGGCCGCTCACCGAGGACGCCGTGGTGCGCGCGCTGCAAGCACGCTTCTACCACAACAAGTTTTATGTGAGTCCATGTTTATCCACTTCGTTAAATACTAGGCTAGACCCAACCAAAAACCATCTACCATCGTATCGTATGAACTGTACCATGAGTCGCACATTGAATCTTACATATTGTTACAAGAAACAGCTGATACGGTAATTGAAGTATTTAGGGTACCGTAGTTAAAAACGGAACCCTTATAGTTTAGCCATGTCCGTCCGTCTGTCCGCGGCTTAGCCCAGACACTTAGTAGGTACTAGAAAAGATATAATTTGGCATGGTTTTTATTAATTAAAATAAAAAACTTGAAAAAAACTTTTCTTAAATGATACCCTGCACGTTAAGTTGCAATGTTATATTTTTATCATCCGAAGTGTTACATCCGGACAATTTCTTAACTATTACTTAGATGAAATTTTTGGTTGTGTAACAGGTCAGTTTATGGGCAACTAACTACGGAACCCTACTTGGCCAGTTTTTTATAACACTAAACTTGTTGTTTAGAGCTTTTTTAAATAATTGTCTCATGACGGAGTATTTATGAGAAACAAGATCGAATGCGTAGTACTGAAGTGTTGATGAATCATTGTAGATAACCTGTTTCAGACCATGATCGGAGCGATCGTGGTGTCCGTGAACCCGTACACGGACACGTGCAACGCGCTCACGCTGACGGAGGCGCGAGCGCAGCGCCCAGAGCTGGCGCGCCTCGTCAGCGACGCCGTGCGCCACCAGGCCGACTCCGGCTACCCGCAGGCCATCATTCTCTCCGGTCAGTGCAAGAAGATAGCCTGCACGAGTCGCCGACCTGACTCGAGGAGTCGCTGGAACTCTCCTGTGGCCGGACTCGATCCATGTCGAGGAGCTCCATGAACTCCAAAAGGAACACTCCGGTGCCCCTTTCGTATAGCGTCTTCCTACGACCTAGCACCCTCGGGGTGTTAACGGCGGCACTCGCCACGATGTCGATGTGTTGTCGACCTTCGGAGTACCCGGAGGAACTGAACTAGCCTAGCCTGATTCACATCGCAACATACCTAGAAACCCTCACTCACACGGATACGATGTGCTATGCTACCCATTCCTACCGTGAAATCCAATCCACAAAATTCAGCGCGGTTCGCGTTTATCACAGAACTGCTAAGTGAACTGAGTGACTATAAGCCTGGGATAATGGCTTATTATAGTATTGCAATATTCAGCTAAGTACAATTAAGGATGTGTTAAACTGACCGATCGGCAATTGTTTGTGCAGGCGTGTCGGGCTCCGGCAAGAGCTACGCGTCGATGGTGCTGCTGCGGCGGCTGTTCGACGTGGCGGGCGGAGGGCCCGAGACGGATGCGTTCAAGCATCTTGCAGCCGCCTTCACCGTGCTGCGCGCGCTCGGGACCGCCGCCACCCCCGCCAACTCCAGCTCCAGCCGGATCGTGAGTGTCTTACATACCCCCGCCAACTCCAGCTGGATCGTGAGTGTCTTACATACCCCCGCCAACTCCAGCTCCAGCCGGATCGTGGGTGTCTTACATACCCCCGCCAACTCCAGCTCCAGCCGGATCGTGGGTGTCTTACATACCCCCGCCAACTCCAGCTCCAGCCGGATCGTGAGTGTATTACATACCCCCGCCAACTCCAGCTCCAGCCGGATCGTGAGTGTCTTACATACCCCCGCCAACTCCAGCTGGATCGTGAGTGTCTTACATACCCCCGCCAACTCCAGCTCCAGCCGGATCGTGGGTGTCTTACATACCCCCGCCAACTCCAGCTCCAGCCGGATCGTGGGTGTCTTACATACCCCCGCCAACTCCAGCTCCAGCCGGATCGTGAGTGTATTACATACCCCCGCCAACTCCAGCTCCAGCCGGATCGTGAGTGTATTACATACCCCCGCCAACTCCAGCTCCAGCCGGATCGTGGGTGTATTACATACCCCCGCCAACTCCAGCTCCAGCCGGATCGTGGGTGTATTACATACCCCCGCCAACTACAGCTCTAGCCGGATCGTGAGTGTCTTACATACCCCCGCCAACTCCAGCTCCAGCCGGATCGTGAGTGCCTCGCCATGTCTTACATACCCCCGCCAGCGTACTAAAAAGCTGTGGATAATATAAGTATACGTATTCGCAGGGCCACTTCATCGAGGTGCAGGTGACGGACGGCGCGCTGTACCGCACCAAGATCCACTGCTACTTCCTCGAGCAGACGCGCGTCGTGCGGCCCCCGCCCGCCGAGCGCAACTACCACATCTTCTACCAGCTGCTGGCGGGGCTCGCGCCCGACGAGCGTGCTGCGCTGCGCCTCGAGGGCTACTCGCCGCAGGACCTCAGGTAGCCCAGCCCGCGCCCCTATCCACCGACCGATCGGCTCCCGACATTTCTGTCGGTCGCTCGTTCGGTTAAGAGCGGGATACGTTCGTCGCAGGTATCTGGCGTCCTCCCAGCCGCGCAGGGTCTCCGCGGATGACGCGGCGCGGTTCCAGGCGTGGAAGACGTGCCTCGCGATCCTCGGCATTCCGTTCCTGGACGTGGTGCGCGTACTGAGCGCCGTGCTGCTGCTGGGCAACGTGCAGTTCAGCGCGGGCGCAGACGGCGGCGCGGAGCCGGCGCGCGACGCGGACGCGGACGCGGAGGCGGAAGGCGACGGGGAAGCGGAGACGGCGCTGCAGGGTGCGGCGGCGCTGCTGGGCGTGGGCCGCGCGGCGCTGGTTCGCGGGCTGTGCACCCGCGCCCCTCCCCCCTCACGCCCCGCCGCCGCGCGGACGCTGCGAGCCCGCGCCGCTCCCCCCGCCGCCGCGGCCGCGCGCGACGCTCTCGCCAAGGCGCTGTACTGCCGCACCGTCGCTACCATAGTGCGCCGTGCCAACTCGCTCAAGCGGCTCGGATCCACGCTCGGCACGCTCTCCTCCGACTCCAACGAGTCTGTGCACAATCAGGTACCCGTCCGCTCCGTCCGCCGAGCTCTCGCGGGAGTGGGGTCGCCCGGGTGCTGAGCGCTGTCTGTCGGTTCGCAGGACGCGGCATCGTCGCGGCGCGCGTCGGCGACGGGAGGCAGCACCACGCGGGGCCGCGCGGGCGCCCGCTCCATGGCGGCGCTGAACGACGCGGTGCGGCACGCTACGGACGGGTTCGTGGGCATCCTCGACATGTTCGGGTTCGAGGACGCGGCACCCTCGCGCCTCGAACAGCTCTGCGCGAACCTCTGCGCCGAAACCATGCAGCACTTCTACAACACGCACGTCTTCAAGTCCTCCGCCGAGTCCTGCCGTGAAGAGGTTAAATCACGCCGCTAGCGCTTTTTTTCCAAATGAATCGAAAGGATGCCGCTTGCCTTTAAATTGCTAGATATATAACGGTCTGCTGAAGTTGTGAATGTGTGCGGTATCAGGGTGTAGGCGGCGCTCCAGAGCTAGACTACGTGGACAACGTGCCGTGCATCGACCTGGTGTCGTCGCTGCGCGGCGGACTGCTGAACTCGCTGGACCAGGAGTGCGCGGCGCGGGGCGACGCTGACTCCTACGTCGCGAGAATCAAGCAGGCGCACAGGTACCGCTTCGCTCGGCTCGCACGCAACCGAAACTGACGAAGCCACAATCCGATCTTCTCTAATTCGTACCTATGCGTCTTATCGTTGAGGTTATGACGCGTGAAGTCTCTTGATGTTCGCAGAGGACACCCGCGGCTGGGCGAGGCTCGGCCGCCGCACCCGCGCCGCTTCGCCGTGCGGCATTACGCGGGCGAGGTGTCGTACGACGCGGCCGACTTCTTGGAAGCCAACCGCGATGCCGTGCCGGACGACTTGCTGGCAGCCTTCGACTCGCGCACTTGCGAGTTCGGTTTCGCCACGCACCTGTTCGGAGCGGAGCTGAAGGCGCGAGCCGCCGGCGTCGGGGGGGAAGGTGAGATGTTCACTCATTCCTAGATCCGTCTCCTCTTCCGTTCCATAACATCGTAACGAACCAGTTCGAATCGCGTTTGCAGGCGGAGGCTACTTCCGCGCGTCGCCAACGGCCGCGCCCGATTCCACCTTCACGCAGGACTTTCACACGCGACTCGACAACCTTCTGCGAACGCTCGTGCACGCGCGCCCGCACTTCGTGCGCTGCTTGCGCGCCAACTCCACCGAAACGCCCATGCTCTTCGAACGTGCCACCGTCGCCAAGCAGGTACCTACCTACCTAGGCTGACATCGATCTACCTATGCTCACCGAGAGCTAGAATAGTCCAATTCAAAAACTGTGATTTTGCAAACGCTTCAGGTTCGAGCTCTGCAGATCCTAGAGACCACCCAGCTGATGGCGAGCGGATACCCGCATCGGATGCGATTCCGCGCGTTCGGCACCCGCTACCGCGCGCTGTGGCCGCGAGGAGCTCGCGCGCTGCCGCCGGGCCCCCCCTGCCCCCCGGGAGGCGCGGGAGGTCCGGGGGGCGCGGCGGTGACGGGGGGCGCCGAGGGGCCAGCGTGCGCCGGCGTACTGCGCGCCGTGCAAGCGGCCGCGGCCCCACCGGCGCCCGCGTCTCCAGCGCTGGTGGCCTGGGCGCTCGGCAAGCGGCACGTGTTCCTCAGCGAGGGCATGCGGCAGGTGCTGGAGCGCATGCGACGCGCGCGGCGTCACGCGGCCGCGGAGCGCATCCAGCGCGCGTGGCGCCGGCACCGCGTCGCGCGCCGCGCCCCCGCCCCCGTGCCGCCCCCCGCTCCGCGCCCTCGCCCCGCGCCCATCGCGGGCACGCCGCCGCCGGAGGGGGGCGCGGTGAAGCGGAGCCGCTCGCTGTTCGGGCTGGACCTGGAGCGGCCGCCGCCGCTGCCGCCCCCGCGCGCGTACACCGTGGCCGGCGGCGTGAAGCTGGGTTACCCGCAGCAGAGGCTCGTGTGCGCCGCCTGGGCGGAGGAGGGCGGCGCCGCGCGGCTGCGACCCGGCGACCCCGTGCTCGTGGTGGGCGCCGCGCGGCGCGGACATGTCGCCGTGCAGGTAGGTACCTGCCGAGTCTCCACCAGGACGACGGTCGTGCTTTTTCCACCGCTATTGCATGGAATCCTTCGATCCGGACTCACGCAAGTTTGTCCCTTACAGATGGGCAGCCGCACTGTGTGCGTGCCGCACAGCGTGCTGGCCCCCCCGCGCGCGCCTCGCCCCCCGCCGCCTCCGCCCGCGCCCCCCGCTCCCCCCGCCGCCGCCCCCACCGGCGCTCTCCATCCCTCCGCCGCCGTCGCTTGAAGCACGCCCGACGATTATTGCACGTATGATACGTATGATTGCAATACCATCATGGATCGGTTATCGCAAGCGCTGAAGACAGTAAAGTTGTCATGTGCTTGAAAGGTGCACTGAATCCTTTCACCGCAGGCCCTTAAAGGGTTACCGAGAGAACTGATAAGACAACGGAAGTAATAACTTGGACTGATATGAAATCCGCTTTGAATAAGCAGCTGTAGTCTTCCCAGTAGAAATAATTCCCTAATAACTTATTTTGAAATTAAGATACATATATTTTTATGACCGGCAGCGGTGAGTGAGTGAAGAGCTGTCTCTCTAGATAGTGCCGTATTATTTTATTTGTGTAAATAGTAGACTATTTCAGAATTAGGGCACGTGTGTCGAGTCACTCAGTTGATGACTTTAGAAAATACTTTTACGTTCGATTCGACTTAGAATACCTGGTACAGAGTATTATATTTTTATATTATCTTCATAATAATGATTTAAAATGTATGTATGTACCCATGTGCCAACCATAGACATTTATTTTATGTATTTCCCCACAAATGGCGACCATGATCCAACGATCATGGTTCGGTTTTACCACGAGTGTTGAGTTGTGACAAACGGTGCTATCCGATGTATCGTGTAGGTACCATTACTCCGCGAACTAACCATTATCATAGATATTTAATCCTAGAGTAAGTTACGAACAGTATTCCTGCACCGTTGGCGAAGCTGCCCTTCATTATAAATACCCGGCTCGAAGGACCAAATTAAGGAAATCAAATGGTACTACAATATTCTCCGTCTAGACGATTTTTTTACCAATAAAACATACAAAAAAAAATACACCTCTATCGAAGGAGATTGTAGCGACATTAAATAATATCGATTTATAAAAAGGACAGAATTAGCGCTCCGTCGGCAACTTTGTATCATCGAGTAGGTACCTACCTATGTAACGCAGTATGTAATGCAGTATGTAACGCAGTGCGCACACGCAAGCTTGCCAACATGAGTCTGACTACGATATTATAGTAGATAAGTTATATTCAGTATACATATAAGATTAAGTTTAATACAAACAATAAAAGATTATTATACAATTCTCACATTTTTATTTCACAAAGTAAAATTGTAAGTAACACAAAATACGTTTTCTGGAATGTGGAGTGAACAATTAGTTTATGGGAAAATAAGACAACATTTAAGAGAAACTCTCTAAGTAGCGACCTATCCTTAAACAATGTTGGTGTAACTGATCTGAGAGCAGAGTTCCTCTTATTAAATTGAACACAGTCTGAGTGAATCTCTTCTTGGAACAGTTGGCAGTGGATGGAACATTATCCCGGTTATAACATAGTATATTATATATTGAGTATAAACTACTATCTAAAAGCATCGTTTATGTAACATCTGAACAAATCACATACATTCTAAAAGAAAAATACATTATACAAATCTCTTCCTGAAAACCAAAATTGGTTTGTGGAATCCTACTTAAATTTGTTCCGGTTTTTCTTAAAGCTACACACAAAAGCAGCTCCTACCACAGAAACATTAGATATAAGTCAAACATTTAACCAGAAAGAGGATAAAGCTATATTATATTATAATTATTCTAATTTCTCTCGTAACACTACCAATATATTTAACATGTAAATTATGCACTAATATAATTTGCGATAGATGTAAATACTTTAATAGAACGCGACACGGACAGCAGCGTCAACATTACGAAGACCCATAAATTGAATCAAATGTACAAAAAAAAACATGCTTTGTTGGAATATCGTAACGTTGATCATTAAAATATTTAATTAAATTAAATGCACCTACTACTATGTTACAAAATGCATGCAATCACTTTATTAGCTTTCAACAACTTCGGAGGGTCTATTATCTAGACAAAAATATTCTTTTGACAGCATCATCTAGCCCCAAACCAAGTGTATTATGGGAACTACATGACTGATATACTACTTTTATACTATGTTTTTGTAAATACATACATATTATACATAGATAACACCCAGACCCGAGACAAATTTTTGCAGATCATACAAACATTTGTCCCGCGGCGGGAATCGAACCCACAACCTTCTGCGTCTCAAGCGGCATTTCGGCCACTGCGCCACAGAGGTGGTCGATATTTTTAAAATAGCTTAAAGTTCCCCACAGCTTCCCAATAACTCATAGAAGGGATGATGATATCCCGGCGAGCGCCATACATCGCCGGCTGCGGAGCGCACTCGAACGCGCACTCCTAACACAAACAACAATGTAAAAGCTACAAAATCACAGAGTTTCTGAAGAGTTCGTAGAAAAGTGTATATTTGTAAGAATTGAGGTAGACGAGATAGGATCCGCCGAGCGGCGATACACTAAGGAAAATTTGGCAACATTCGAGTATATAATAAATACTATAACCTTCTAATACAATACTACATGTTAACAGTTATATAGGTACATATTTTATATGCTTTATAAATGCAGATATTGTGATATAATACTGTCATTAAAATCTAAAGTTGTAACGCCACGATAGAATATATATTTTTCGATTGATATCATTAATTTAACAAGCCATTGAGTTTTGCCAAGTGGCGAATTCACAACGCTACCACAAGCCCAACACCTAACCATCCATGCGAGGTCACACCAACCCTGACCCAAACCATCCATGCGAGGTCACACCAACCCTGACCCTCACCACTCTTTCTGATATAATGATCTATCTATGAATCCAATCTAATCTATTAGTCATTATATAGTCAGATTGACAGATCTTGTTAAGGTGAAACTCGCTTTTGTACATTTTTAGTCTGTTTTCTCTGTGTGTAAAATAAATAATAAGGTAATAGAGAGAATATTCTTGTTTGCTCATAAAAGTAGTACCAGATTAACTTAATGCTAAAAAGCATATCTTCCAGATAAACTTTGTAATAAATCATCACCATGGCAACGTTGTTTTTTCTCATACAGAATGAGAACCTTGCTGTGGTATGATCCCTGATCTTGGATCATAGATGGATCAGATATTGGTAAGACGTGAAGATGGACTCCCAGCCAGCCGGCAGTGGAGGTTGAAGGTGGATGATGATGAGAAATGTAAATCCGCGTCAAATCGTCCACTGGCAAGAAGGCGAACTCGGTCAGATCGCGCGACAATCGAGATAATTAGACTATAATTTAAATATTAATAATTTATAGTTAGTAATAAATGTATAAAGATCCAAAACCTCAGTTAAAAGCTACATCGACGAAGAAGGCAAGCGCATCACTACACACCGGGGGGTCTGGACAAATACCTCACGCTTAGTTTTGGCAGTAGACACGTGACATTTCAACAGCTCATTTAATTTCCATACAATTCAGTGTTTCCGCAGGCGTTAACGCCAACAGGGAGTGGTATTTGTCTAGACACCCTGGATGCCATCCGTACAGACAGGGGTAGACTCTACACCAGACATCAGATATGAAGCGACGGTCAAGTCTCCTCTATTCATATCATGGGTCTGGTCACGTTTGATTCTGATATATTTGTTATATTCAGTGAGATTCCCGCATTCATCTCTTCTTGCTGCATTTGCATTTTCACAGTCACTTCCATTTCAAAGGTTTAGTTGACCTGTATAGATGGCACCACTTAATCCTACTGTTATGTACTCTCCAAGCAAGTTATACCTACATATGTACGTAGGTACGCACACTTTAATAATCTTAAAACTATAACGAGAATATAATTAAACATTTTATATAATATTTCAACTTTTCTAAAAGCACTAGCGGTTCCGAACTCAAAGCTAAACGTTTACTAGTTCTGAGGCTCGGTCTGCCTTTTCTGAGAACTAGACAAATCTGAGCTATTTATTAAGAGTTATCTATATAACTATGCAGCGTACAGACAGCACAGACAGCAGATTCAACAATCTATTCTCTACTATCGATCCACTAACTCAAAAAGAAGCTAACAACGTCTAGATTGAACACATGCGATAATTAAGGCAAGCACAGATACATCGACTTCCCCCTCGATACACATCGCGTCCCGATCGACGGTTATCCATAAATTTGTGTACATACGTATCAATACAGATACCCCACTAGAGATGATCGCATCACTATTACATTATCAATGGAACACGTTGCCGCATCTGTCGATTAGAGATCCACAAAAATATAATAGATACGTGCGAAGGCGAAGGCAGCGACTGGTGTTCCGTATCGGCTTCGAGCATTAAACACCATCACGCCTATTTATATCGCGAGTACCGACCACCGAGCACTAGCAACTAATGAACGCAACGTTCCCTGAACTAACGCGGCAGGTTTGGGGGTCGAGTGCCGCCGGCGCCGGGGCCGGAGGCACTTCAGAGCCGGATCCTAATCGACGCTGACGCAATTCCGCCCCCCATTCAAACAGAGAGCACGTGCCAACTCTATTTGCGAGACCATCGACTGGCATTACCACGCCTTGCGCCACTATCACTCACAATGAATCTAGACGTACTGTAGGAGCACTTGCAGACAGTTTATTTCCTGTTGACTTTTCAAGCCTCACAGATATTGTTTTCTTACTTATTTAATAAGCGCACTGAATCATTAATTGTGTCCCAAAATATACATTTTTATATATAATATATATGATTGTTATTATAACAACATTTTCGAACACTGAAAAAGCTTTATCGAATAAGCTCAAACTTGCATTAGCTTTTTTAGCAATCGCAGCACAGTGTAGATCCTCCAGTGGGCAGTTGATTGTAGTGTACGTGTGATGTCGGCACCGACGCGGGCGGCGCGGGCGACCTAGTCGCGGGAGAGCGGGGTGCTGCACGCGGCGGAGGGAGCGCGCCGCTCCAGCGGGGACCGACCGCCCTCCTCCTCCCCCTCCGCCTCCGCCCCCGCCTCCGCGTCGCCCTCCGCAGCGGCGGCGGCGGCGGCGCTCACCGGAGTGCACATGGACGTGAACACGCTGCTGGTGGAGACCTCGCGCACGCAACGACGCTGCTCCGCTGGAATGCAAAACAAAAACATTATTCTCACTCCTTTTATGTGTCGATGGACCGCCTTTCCGCCCCAAACGAATCTAGACGGGTAACGAGTGGAGAGGCTGAGAGCCCACACTATTGTTTATTCGATATACGAGGGTGGGTCAATAAGTCCGAGAATTTTTGCATTTTCCGTCTGTTTTGTAATTAAATCTTTAAACCCCAGACAGGATACCCATCAATTGGTGAAGTTTACCTAATAACCTACATATGTTCCAACCACCCCCAGAGGCGACGTACAATCCCGTCGTGTTCGTCGCAGACCAGACACCGACCCGATCGTTACAGTACCTACCCTCAACTCTGTAAGCAAAGCTTATATCGCCTGGGAACCACGCGCCACTGGGGTAATGACACCGTCGACGATATCGCTTTTACAAATAGCTTGTAATAAGGGTAGGTAGGTAGTCTAAGTGTAACATGGGTAGGTACACTTCGCTACGAACACGCTAACAATGTTATGGACATATCGTTAAAAGTGTTATTTATTAGGGCTCCGTACTCAAGAGTCCTAAAGGAACTCTGTGTGAGTGGCAATGTGTCCGAGGCATCTAAGCTTCAAAAGACCGGGAATGTTTTACAAAAGGACAATCCCGTGTCGTGGTATGGTGCGTTGCGGTGCGGCGCGGTGCGGTGCGGCGCGGTGCCACAGTCGGGGGTACGGTGCGGAACCACTATGTAGGACATTCATTCCGACTCATTTAGTACGTTAAGTATGACACACGGCTGGCTAACAATATGCCGATACAGATGCTTTGCTAAAATCTTACAATAACATGTAAAAGTGCATGTTTACATGACGACCTCTGTGGCGCAGTGGACGAAGAGCCGCCTGAGTCGCAGAAGGTTGCGGGTTCGATTCCCGCTGTAGGACAAATGTTTGTCTCGGGTAATAATGTTTTCTATGTATAATATGTATGTATTTACAAAAAAGTATTTGAATAATATATCAGTCATGTAATTCCCATAAAACAAGCTCTACTTAGTTTGAGGCTAGATAATGTTGAGGTTGAGTGCAGCAAGGGCATCGTTTCTAGAACACAGTATGTCTCACATAAATAAAGCTTCTCATATTTAACTTTATTTCGAAGGTACAACCAATTTTCTCGGAGTATTTTCCATAGTTTTTCATATTCCATTGTCTCCCCGCAGCGCAGGGTGATCGGTCAAAGAACTCGCTAAGCCGCGGTGTGCGGAAGAGATTCCCTAAGGCGCTTAGCAACCGCCGAGAAGCCCTACTAGCACAGTACAAATATTACCTAAACCAGTAAACCAACTTCATACATTAATCGCACATCCACTATAACTCTCAAAAAATTTCTATAGGACATGCGGGGCGAGTTGCTCAACATTTTCGTTTTATTTACAGATGTTTGTTTTTGTTAGGAATAGTTTATTTATTTGCAAATCTTTCAAGTGTTCATCAAAAGTTAATCATGTAATTTCTATACGATTTGAAACCCCGACCTGTTTTTCCGGTATCTTTTGAAGTGTGTGACTTGTGGCTATTAAATTGTGACGTGTGGTCATAAAACCACCTAGTTCATATCTAAGAACCAACGTTGAAGACATCTTAATCGATTGTAAAAAAAACCGCATAACAATCCGATAAGTCGTTTCGGAGATAAATAGTAGGTACCAAAGAAACAAAACACTGCTTATGGCAAAGGCATATACGAGCTCCTGTCATTGCAGGTAAAAACAGCCAACTTGTAATACTGCTTTCTTTAGCTAATAGTCCTTACTGTCGCGCGATACATTAATTCCGCACTGAACCGATATGATATACTAATAAAAAGTAACCGCTGTCTAAAATAGTGTCCGCGTCATAATAATAACGATGTCCCCTTCGGCGCTTTACCACATCTGAACTTATTTTGATGAACTATCAATGAACTCAAATAAAGACCGATGTACCAAACTACTTGAAGCTATACTATATCTAAGCTTAACCATTGTATGTACGACATTAAGCATTAATTGAAATTATTAGGTACTTCGTAATGTAGGTAGGTACCGATGATCTCCGAAAGGAGCGTAGTCCCCCTTCGCGTTGTGAACCCATGCACAATCATATCTCTGTGAACCCATGCACAATCATATCTCTGTGAACCCATGTATAACATAACTAACATAACATTAGCGATCTAAGTCTCCATTCGTAAATTATTTTTGGAATATTGAAACTTGGACTTAAACTTGATCTATAAGCAAAATCACGCTTTAATAAAAAATAATTCGAACAAACAAATTTTGTATGTGTCTGTTGGGTGTTTACTGAACCGACTCGGTTGGATGTCCAAAATTTCCAATTTCATTTATTAATGCTTAATGTCCTACATATAATGGTTAAGCTTAGATCTAGTGTAGCTCCAAGTAGGTTGGTTGGTACATCGGCCCTGACAGGACGTTGCAGAGGTAGCTATTATTTTTACAATTAATTATAAAATTTAAATTGTAACAATGGTGAATTAGGCTGGTATACAAAATAATAAAAAAAAGTCAATACAAAATGTCAAAATTATAATGATTTTCAATATTAGAATACTTATAATTATCACGAAGTAGGTAGGTAGTTCAATAATCAATATCAAAGTAGGTAAAGTTTTGGGATATTCTATAGATCAGTAGTTATATCATATTTTATTAAGTCAAAGAATGAAATTGTCAAGAGTAGGTAGTTTGTAAACAGATAGTTTGTAATACTTCGGTATTTCAAATCAAAGTTCACAAAATTCAAATCATAATGCAAGACAACTTTTATCGCGGAAAACTATGAGGCAGGATCTCTGGTTAGATCATAAAAACTCTTGGGATTGAAAATGCTCAAACTCGATAAAAAATGTAGGTTAGGTGCTTACCTACATTTTTTATCGAGTTGGAGTATTTTTGTAAAAGGACCATTAAAAAGAATAACCAGCCTTGTTTCTTGCCTTTTTTCCTGGCTTGGTCGGGGAGGAACAGGCAGTAGATAAAATGGACGTTTCAAAGTGATCCTTGTGATTTTAATGAATAAATGTACATTGTCGCGGCGGCGGCGTCATCGTCACTCACCGATCATGTTGTGCAGGTTGTCGATCACGATCTCCGTGTTGTACGCGGAGTCGACGGCGCGCTGCAGGAACGCCGTCCACGAGCTCAGCTCCGCTTCCTGCGGACAGACAGACAGACAGACAGTGAACAATCCGCGAACAGCTCGCGGTCGACGCTAGAGCTGCGGGTTCGACCGATGTTTGCATGCTCCGCAGATATTTGTTTCGGGTTTGTTGTGTTGTGTTAGCACGATTCTCGTAGTTCCTGGTAGTTACGATACAGGGACATAGTCCTGAACCTAGTGTGGAGTTAGGACATGTTTATAGATAGATAGAAAATTCTTTATTGCACAAAAAAATATTATGTTTCAGTAGTGTGTGTGTGTGTGTGTGTGTTTTTCTGTTTGATTTTGTAAGCAACACATTATGTGATGTACAAGTGCTACCTATCTATCAACGAAACATCCTTATAATTAGTTAACGCGAGTTAACTCCAAATGTAATTAACTAGCTAGATGTCGTCATTTTTGCAAAACCGCTGAGAACAATTTCTGCATCGGCAACGTGATAGCACAGCCACAGCCACAGCAAGCCATCAAGTGTTGTGCGATCATCCATCCGCAAAGTGTGCTTCTACCATTACGAGTACCTACATACATCCCGCAACGACGGAAATTACAGGCAAAGCTTGGCCGCGGCGCCGACTCTATGTGCTTACACATGACGCGACGGAACACAACACCCTCTATGTGCTTACACATTACGCGACGGAACACAACACCCTCTATGTGCTTACACATGACGCGACGGAACACAACAGCCTCTATGTGCTTACACATTACGCGACGGAACACAACACCCTCTATGTGCTTACACATGACGCGACGGAACACAACACCCTCTATGTGCTTACACATTACGCGACGGAACACAACACCCTCTATGTGCTTACACATGACGCGACGGAACACAACACCCTCTATGTGCTTACACATTACGCGACGGAACACAACACCCTCTATGTGCTTACACATGACGCGACGGAACACAACAGCCTCTATGTGCTTACACATTACGCGACGGAACACAACACCCTCTATGTGCTTACACATGACGCGACGGAACACAACAGCCTCTATGTGCTTACACATGACGCGACGGAACACAACAGCCTCTATGTGCTTACACATGACGCGACGGAACAAAGTCATTTAGAAACAAATGCTATAATTTGGAACCCTAACGAAGCTAAGTACAAACAAATGGTAGAAAAGATTCAGAATAAATTTACTCGCTTTTTGTACCTAAAAGAATATGGAGTGTATCCATACTACCCATTGATGTACCCGAGTCTGTTCGTATTAGGTATGGTAGGATACTGCAGGCTGTCGGTGCGGAGAGACTTGGCGTTGGTTAAGTACATGGTGCGCGTGCTCCGCGGGGAGCTGTTCCACCCAGAGGTGCTGGAGGCGCTGCGGCTGCGCGCGCCCAACGACTACTTGGGCGCGCGCCGCCGCCCCGCCATACTTGAGGTGCCCAACTGTAGGACCAACTTACTTAAGTTTGCCCCCATGTCACTCGCTATCTATCTTCTAAATATCTTGTCTGCGGATAACGTAGATATTTTTTACAATAGCCTGCCGAAACTCCTACAAATAGCACAGGTAGTTTTAGAAACAAATTGTTTAAATTGTTTAGTTTAGTTCTCTTCCTCTATCTGATATGATTTACCTACTTTCTTTCTTATAACATCGCTTTAGGGTTAAAAAAAAAAACCTGTTATGTTGTTATATTGATTAAATAAATAAATAAATGTGCTTACACATGACGCGTCGGAACACAACACCGCCATACATCAATATAGGTATCTACAGGTATCGGAGGTGGCGCGAGGGTGCATACTGGACAGCGGCGACTCCACGATCGATAACACTGACCGCTTTTTGTCGGCACGTGGTGTCACGACAGGCCATTATCGGTTTTTGTGCCCGCAACAACAAACGCAGCTGATTCATTTCAGTCGACCGACACCGCGACCGATCGCCCTCCTCTAGAGCACAGCGACTATTCAAATACCTATTTATATAATTCGTTCTGGTATTTAAATTAAAAAAATAGTAGTTTGCGGAATAAGAAAACCAAATTGATACGAGTGGATCAATGATGCTAATCACCATTTAGATGGTAGGATATATAACAATTGTAACATCATGTATTATCTGAGCTATATTCATGAATATAAATGTTCTGATTGAATGCCAGCAGCAGCATCAACGGCCTAATAATATATTGGGTATGTATCAGAGGACGGTTCCTTCCTAGTAACGTATATATATACGTTACTACGGCTTATAAATAGAGATGATGGCGGTCAGGGTCGCGTCCGGCGCGCGGTCGCTGCACTACCGTACACGAGTACGAGAACACCGCACCCCCCGACCCCCCGACCCACGCGCCACGCACGATGACCAACCCTTGCACGGACCAGAAGGTCCTAAAAAGATGTCGCAACGGGAGACCGCAACAACAACTTTTGCATGTAAATCTTGACGATATCGGTCACCGTTCTGACATGTTCTAAATACTATGATGGATGATGTATACAAAATGGAATAGAAACCGCAGTAGAATCCTAGGACCTTAAAGGATGTTATGCGGACGGAATACCAGCATTAGACAAGTGTACCTAGTATGTTACTTTTACAGATTTCTCCACTATTTGCAGGACATTGATTTCAACGAAGTTAAAATTATGTGTATCTCCACTGCGCTCATTAGCAGGGTCCATGTTAGAAGCCGTATACATTATCTAATACTTTTGTTAAATAAAAATATAATTTCCCAATAAAAATATTCATCGACTACCATATTGATTAATCTATGACACTCCACAAAAATCATGGTTATAATACCGAAAGTGATATCGCATCCAAAATACGGTCTTTAGTGAAATATCAGACCTTTAAAAGTGCTCTATTATTCTGTGTGTTGACTTCGTGTTAGCTGTTGTGATGCGGAAGGCAGGAGTCATAGATGCGAGTATGTAGTGCGATGCGCTGATGTAGCGGTGACGACGCCCTGACCTGCGCCTCGCTCTCAGACCACGTTCATTATGTGACATTACTCTTCATGAATTAACTGACTAATGAGACACGTCCCACAGACACCTCCGACTCCGCAGATACTAATTACATTCGTATCTGCGGGAGACACGCGGCCTGTTTTAGACGTTTTAGGCGGTCACGTAATTGTGGTCCCACAACAAGTGTACTCCCGCCGCCCCGGCCCCACCCCGAAACATAACTAAAGTGGCAAACAAGGATACGGCCCACCTGTTGGTGGGTTACCGTAACCTATGGACGCTAGCGCGTTGCTGACCCTGAGACGTAACGGGTGAAAAGTCTCATGTTCCTGTAATTTCACCGGTACTGATGCCCTTCAAACCGGAACGCAGCAATGCTATCATTACTGCTCGGCGGCAGATATAGGTATGGTGGTAGCGCTTCTCCGGACGAGCTCTACTTCTCAACAATCCTACTTGATGAAGCGACCATACTTGCAAGCCCGAACAAACCCATTCATTTGTAACTTTCACCGCGTGCAAACTAACGCTAATTAATGATTGATTATAGATCCGATCGTTGTCTGGCGGATGATTCCACGGCAACTATGATAAATGACCAATAGATGGAGTTTCCACGTCGATCGGCCGACCACTACCAGTTCCACGTGGCTCACGTACTGAAACAACCGCACGAGAGCCCGAAAACACTAGAATGTGACTCGACTACCAACTGACCCTAATTCATAACAAAACAAATGTATCTCAGAAGAAATCAGAGTTATAGCGTTTTCCTCGGAGCGAAAGTATCAAATGAAGGGTATGAATACGAAGAGAGGTTAGCTACATGTCTGTTCGTCGTGCACTCTCGTGCCTTCTGAATATGGGATGAGAACAATGGCTAGGAGTCGGGAGCACAAATTATTCATGAACCATTTGTTTGACAATACCGGGGTCCTGGATTGTGTGGAAACCTTGTCCTCGTGTTACGGCACTCGATTGTAAAACTGCAAACTAATATTGAATTTAAGAAATTGTATCATTTCTTTACTAACTTCAAACAGCATAAAGGCTGATTCCCGCCATGCCAGAGCATCTTCCATGCGAATAAATAAATCAATAATACTGGAATGTAGGTCAGATGCGAATGTTAATGGCACAGGAAGGAAAATCATAGCTAGCGCAGGTTCTTCTTATAAAATAAAATTATATAAAGGGAATCCTACTACTATTATAAACGTGAAAGTTTGTGAGGATGGATGTTTGTAACTCTCACGCAAAAACTACTGAACGGATTTTGATGAAACTTTACATTACTATAACTTATGCATACGAATAATACGTATGCTAATTTTTATCCGGGTACCACGCGGGCGAAGCTGTGGGCAGAGGTTAGTTATTAATAAAATAAAGGGAGTCTATTTTTTGCATTTAGAACCGAATAACACCATTTTGTTTTAGCCGCAGGTATTTGTGACCTGTAGTAGTGTAAACTTGTTGTAGATACTCACTATACATCTCCAAGTCCTCTTTTAATTTCTCGCCCTTTCAGTCCTTTTCAAATAAACCTGTTCAGGATGAGCGCACTCACCTTCACTGGACATGTCACCGATGCGAGACCGTGACCCGGAAACCGCCCGCTCGGCGCTCCATACTCACGTCAATCAACACTTACACACACAACAATCTCAGCTTCTGAACGAACAGATCACAACAAAGAAACTGATGATGCATGATCTGCAAGATGATGATGGATGCTGTGGCGCCCAGGCGAGGGCTTTAACGGCGCCGCGAGAAATGTGGCACGCGGGGGTGCCGAGATAGGACAGGCGGTGATAACGCGCTGAGACCCAACTAGAATGTGCAATTGCTCCCCTTAAATTGCGTTATTCTAGGGACCAGGGATTTAGAGCAGCTCCCCGATCCAATGCACTACTGTACTGTGTATAAACGGACTCCCCCTTCTATCTACGTAGTACCAGATAGCCACGACCCAAGCCGCGGGCGGGACTATGTATGCGATGCGATTGTTGGGTCTGCAAGGTTGCTCCTATGAATAGACTTTCATACTGCGAACGAAAGAAGTGACCTATGGTTTTGGACATTATCCACAACTAGGAGCGATCAGGCCAGCACCGAGGGAGAGCGAGTTACGCGGTATTTAACATGACCTCCGTGAAGAACGACTTTACAAAAAAATGCGCATTCAACTTTCAACGAACACAGCTTTTGATAATGGGGTCATCCGTTTTTCAACCGAACGTATAAGTGCTTAAAGTACACATCACAGTGAACAGCCTCAATTGATTTCTCGGAAGTTGATCTGCGTCTGCGCATCATCGCGGAGAGTTTATAAACAAGTAGGTAAGTACCCACCATTTCTTTGTTCTCTCGACAGGTCTTCACGAGCTTTAACGATTCCGAGAACGAGACATTTAAAGAGGATTTCATCTTTACAGAGCGATGCGACGCGCGACCTGTGATTCAATTAACCTATACCATTAAATCGTTTCGCAAAAGTGTGTGAATAGTTTGTGAGTGACAGAACTGTGTGTGAATGTTTCTTGTGGCAAGTCTAATGCATTGATGACCACACACATACTACAAATTACGTGCGTTAAATTAAGTGCCGAGTAAAGGTTGTCTTTAAAAAAATAAAGTGATGGACATAAAGGGTACAATTTTATTTAAAACCTAGCATAAAATAATTGTACCTCTCGCCAGCCGAAAGTCTGGTCGTTGCGCACCGACCTCATGGGGGGTGGATGATGACTAAATAACCATCAGTTGACTGAAACTGGATAAGAGTGTTTTGAAAACAAACAACTCTTACGTCGAGACACATGAGACATGTTTGATAGACTGGAGCCTGTCTAATACTAACAATTTCTCGCATTTTTCTATTGGATGACTGGAAACTTGCGACTTTCCCAAATAGCATGAACATGAGCGAATCGGAATTCAGACACACGACCAGCGTAGGAATTGCATCTGCTGTGTAATAACCATCTTAGCTTAAAAAAACCGCTAATGTAGATAATGATAGCATTCCAGAAACACGCTATCCACTAATTACTGACAAGCTACCGACCATTAACCACTTGGCATGAATTGCAAGAGCTTTACTTTCGTAGTGGAATCAACTCCAGTCCTAAAAGTGCTTATCATTATAATCGTCGTTCTTTACATGAAACGACGATGAGCAGACCCCGCACGAACCAGTCTGTCCTCACAAAGAACTAGATGATGTCAATTAAACTCAGGGAATCAGGGCAGCAGAATTAATGGTGATTCGGTTCATAAAAAGCCGCGTCATACTCAACTAGCGTCCATTAAACACCTACCGTGTATCATGTCATTCATGTCTCACTCTGCTTATCAAACGTTATGTCATCTCAATTAATCAAGACCAGAGGACGGAAACACATCCAGCTGAGACATATTTCATTTATTTAACCATGTTATAACATCGGTGGCAAGTCAATTCAGTTTACAAATTCGAATTAAAATAATACACATAAATTACAAAATTACGCTATTAATTGAAATAAGTAATATCCCTATAATATACAAGTATTTGTGAAGAGCACACACTACACAACCTCGTTGTCATGCAAACATGTAGTCAGCTAGAGTCATATTCATGAACTCATTCACATAGTAAAATGCATTGATTTCAAACAAGTATTTGATTTTTTGTTTGAAATATGAGTGCTTCAAATTTTATATTGAAGCACTCAGATTTCAATCACTATCACTCAACATGTCAGACAGTAGCTACTTAAGAATACTAAATATTACTACACAACAATACCACGATCACAGTCAATACTGGACTGATAAGCTAACATAATGAAACAAATCAATAGCTGTTATCGGATTCAGATTACGAAACTCGAGTGGTCTCACGCGCGAGGCGATAGTGCTATAGTGCGGGCTGACGGCCGCGAGGCATCATCACCCGTGCTTGTTCCGTATTCAATGGGGTAGCACCATCACTGGATAGCACACACCGGAATCAGCAGAACAGATATGGTTACATTCCTATGGACGTTTAGTTCGATCGGAATCGCGCACCATAGCGCATTACTAATGTCTATGCATGTCCATAGCATAGATTCAAAACTTGTCCCTGTAGGGATTATGGAAGCGGTCGTGACCAGGGCCGCTGCCCGCTGTGGTAGAAACCGGTGCAAAAACGGCTTTCAAAACCAGTATCGCGCAACCACACTGGAAGACATTTCACACTTACAAAGCTAAAGCAAGCGACTTTTGACAATAGAATAGACTTTTCAACAGCAACAGTGTATACAATTACTAGTTCTTTTATACTTCGTCAACACTCAGAGATCCTCAACGATTCAACAAGTCATAGTCCAACAAATCAAACTTGTCAAAAACTATGGTTTATTCTATTCCTTCAAGTGTCCAAGCAACGGGTAACGATAAAAGGGGGGTAATCAAAATATATCGCAAAAGGATCAAATGAAATGGATCGAGTTGAAGGTCCTCTCAAACAATCAATGCTCAATTATTGTGACAGTACGACGTCCGCAGATCAGAGTGAGTGATGGTGAACTCATACAATGCTGCTACTATTACTTGGTACTGGGGGAGCGGAGATAATAAAAAAATATGGAAACCAACATTTATGTAGAGAGCCAGATGATTCGCCTCCTTTGCAAACCATTATACACGGACATTTATCTACATAAATGTCTTCATAAAAAAGTTGAAAACCTCAAGTAATACAGAATCAGTTTGTCAAGTTTAGGAGCCTCTGGCTCTGGCACTTGCGCTGCGGCGGTGGCGATGGGCCGTGGCGTGGGGACGGCAAGCTTTGCAGAGTGTTGACGGAGCCTCGCGATGTCACGAACGCCGCGCCAGCGCTCCACAGCGCCCACACAGTCCTGCGCTTTCACTCTCATTACCGATCGCTGCCGTCATTAGAAAGCGTTTCCATTTACATGCAAATCCCCCTATAACCACCCACTTATCTATTGTCTCGACAATCACGATTGTTACATTTTTTCCGTTATGTTAGGTTTCACGGTTCACGCCTCCGCGAGCGATCACAAACCACTTCTATATTACCTACACATCGAACAATAAGCAAAATTTATCAGCGGTTTACAGTGAAAGTCGTCATTACGACGATTCCGTGGCGCAGAACATCGCCACTTCACACAAGATACGGCGGATATTGAATGGTAGAAACTAACAGCCCAATACATACATAGCTAAGGAGGTCAACAAACGTCTGATAACCCAATTCCGTCAACAGTCTGATAGTTAACAGACGCGCTTTCTCTACTACCTGTATAAGGTACATCGCAATCATTTTTACTGATAACTAATCCAAAGATAAAATTGATCAAATAAATTGTTCGAACAACAATAATTAAGGGAAGAAACAAAAACTAATGACAGTACGTGCGAAGGCTAACCTTTTGTGGATGGAGAACAAAGAGCGAACACAACAGTGCCTCAGCCGCGCCGCAGTACATTATACTCGAACCAAACAACCACGAGTACGATATCCAACATTAAATCAATTGATACAGAACCATTTTTAAGCACCTTGCTTCGATCTCGGGTTAGAGCTGAAAGGCGGCTGAGAGCTGAGGGCCATAGAAAAGGCTGCGCCACTTTCCGCCAATTAGCTATTATCTTTCTACTAGAACCAAAATCAAAATCAAAATTCTTACAAAAAAAAACTACCCGTGGAGAAAAGATGAGGCCGAATGATGAAACCACGAAGAAACAATACTTTTTATAACGATGAACTGTATTGAACATTGCCATGTGCATAGACGGCACGCGTAGAACACCCGAGCAGTGACCACGTCGCCAGTTACTCGCGACAGACTCATTAGGAACGTAATTACTTAAGGAACGAACGGAACGAACACGAAGGTCACTGGACTTTTTTTTATTTCTGGCAGAACACAAAAATAACCTTTAGTAACTTTGAGCTTGGACAAAAACTGTACCTCTAACTTCCTGGAAGATCAACAGTCATTCTGTAATTCGTAAAGCTATTAATCAAAGAATATAAAATGCATAGCTTATAATATCCATCGCGGGTTTATGAATACAAAAGTGTATTCTGTTTCAGTGAATAATAATTGTGGTTTGATGTCACGCGCGTGTGCTGTTGAAGTGGACAGCATGCGATCGCGACATTTGCTTGAGCTTTTCCGACCAACGATTCAACTTATACCATCAACTGTAGAAAGCTAAGTGCACCAAAATATATCAAGTTCTACGCGAAAATGCTGGGGCTTTATTATAAAATACGCCCCTTACATACATACTCATTAAGTAGATGTTTGAGGATACCAAGTAGAGTGTACATTACATTACATTTTGGTATATGCCCGCGTTTTTGCAAGTAGTTAGAATTCCAGGTGACAGGAAAAAAAATGCTGAACATTTTTCACACAACATTATCTAGCCCCAAAGTAAGCAGAGCTTGTGTTATGGGAACTACATGACTCATATGTGTTTTCTATGTATAATATGTAAATACATACATATTATACATAGAAAACACCCAGATCCCGAGACAAATATTTGCAGATGCAAACATTTGTCCAGCGGCGGGAATGGAACCCGCAACCTTCTGCGTCCCAGGCGAATCTGGGCATGCCGGTTTTCTCGCGATGTTTTCCGTTACCCATATTCTTCTTTATAATATGCGACGGAAAAAATAATAGAATCAGAATAGAATAGCGTGAGTCGAGAGCACAGCCAAAGCAGCTGAAGGTACAACAATAGCTAGTCAGTCCCGACGCGACGTGACGCGACGTGACCGACACGAGACGTCGGAGGGTCGTCGACACGCAGACGCGACGCAGCAGTTGGCACTTGGCGCAATATACTACAATAAACGAACTTAATGGGGTTTAAAGCACGCAGCCAGGGACATTTCACATTATATTAATTCACAAAGGAGCCATGCATCAAAATAATATAAAAATGTCTTCATATTGTTCTCGTACTCAGGCTTCCTACAGGCCAACTCTGTCTAGATATTCAATTCTCAGCATAACAACGTGTTTACTATACAATAAGCTTAAGATGTGTTATTACTAGGTTATGTACAATCTAATACGTTTGCTGTAATAAATACTATTTCATTTTCCTGACTTTTCCCCTTTAATTTTTCACGAGAACCCTGAATTACATTCTCCGCGGCACTGACCTTCAGGCTAGCTGGTGGGATAATGTATGAGCTTGAATCGACCCCTTGAAAACTTAGTAGAGCAGAAAAATACAGAGGGCCTTGCAGACACTTTGCATTCTCTGCAAATCACTTTCGCAAAACTCTGCTTTGCCTTTTAATATCACTTTCTTATAACCGGCCACCTGATTACTTGACTGTGTCATCGGGAGTTTAGGTTACAAAGCGATGTGCGTCCGTGCGTGAAACGTAAGCTCATGTTACATACAGGTAATAACAGACCGTGACAGATGGACATGTCGGCAAATCAGACCTGCAGCCACCCATGCTTAATCTATTAGAATGGAAGAATATGTTGGCTTCTTGTGAGTGTTCGGTTACGAGTCAATCTCGGATTATTCGCTAACTCATTCTAACGGGACTGTGTTCACCTGCACGGCAATAAATAAACAAGTAAGTACCTACTACGATAGTAATGGAAATGGATGACATGCTCGATCGGGTTAATCGAACGTTTTTGGGATATTCAGACATTATAGTAATAGCATTTCATCCTAATTCACAAAGCGAGAGTAGGATTTCATTGTCCACTGAGATGGCGCTACCAACACGTATCCTGGACCTCTCAGGCCTATTGGCATATTAAGCACGGTTACAAAGAGTGCTGTTTAAATGGGATAATGCGTGTGAGGCGGGTATTAACGCATTAAGGTAATAATTGGCGCCGCGCGACGTTCACGCCGACAAGTGGACGATGCCGCGTAATTGCCGCCGTGTGATTTGACCGCGCGCGATGACATGATCCAACATGTCCCTGTCCTATCACCTTAACTGCCAATTAGCCTTCAGCCATCCATCTCATCTTCCTGATTAAGGATATATGACATGTTTCAAGCTCTACTATACTCTGAGTATTAGATTATACGTGTCTTAGAGTCTAAGAATTAATATAATTATAGAATTTCGCCCAATGAGGTACTTAGCTATTTCAACGTAATAGGTTTTCTATGAAAAACTGTTTCTTGGATCACGTAAGTTTACATGATACAGTTTAAAACGATATATGGTATTACAGTGTAATAGGGGTTCGGGTGCTCACACGACTCTACAGAGTGTAATTTGCACAAAATGCTGTACTACGGTTACATCATGTGGTTCTGGGAGACTGACTGACTGAGGGTGTCATTGAAATTGTAGGTACCCATGTTTTCCGAGTAATACAAACTTTCACTTAATTATAGTAAACCGCATCTCACGCGCCGATCGCAAAACACAAGCACGGACGGAGAAATCATCGAATTATTACAAACAAACATTATCTATGAGCAATAGACTCTTTGAATTGATTTGGCCTTTTTCGCCCAGAGCCGAACAAAATCGGGTGAATCACTCGCTAATGAAACAAAGGCTATGTCCGAGCGGTCAAGTACCTAGTACGTACCTACACTTTCCGGGTGAATGAAAGATGACCCGGTGTTCCCGGTGTTCTGGATTGCGGATCTATGCATCATCTATGCAACGTCAAACACTTCATGGATGAGTAATCTCATCTCATCAACGATAAGTAACGTCTAAAAGAACTGCGGTCATCTTCAGCAATTTATGGAAATAGTTTCTGGTAATTAATGAGTTAATAACCTTTGGACAGTTAATAACACACACACATCTAGCTAACATAGAGAGTTCTGTATCAGTAATCACACACAAAGTGAAAAGATTTGTGTTTCATACAAATTAATTTCACTTTTAAACCAGATCCATCCTACATCGACCCGGCATATTACCGACCCATAAATAAACAAGCAAGAAATAATTAATCAATAATAATAAATAGTGCTGGACATTTTCATACAGCAGAATCTAGTCCCCAAATTAAGCAAATTAAATATTTGCAGATCCAAACATTTGTTCCGCGACGGGAATCGAACCCGCAACCGGCGTCTCAGGCGGGCTTTCGCACACTGCGCCACAGAGGTCGTCTGGAGAAAGAAAGGAAGATGGAGCTGTTAAAAAAATAATAGACCCTTTTAGCCGAGACCGCGAGTAATAGGCGAACAGCTCATTCCACTTTCAGAGACGACAGTTAATAACAGTTAATGACAGTTAATGAGGTGTGAGCGAATTGACCGTTGAATCATTAGAACCAGCGGCGATGAGGCGGCTGAATTGACCCTGATAGTGGTAAAAGTGAACAACGCAGATGATCCAATGCGCTGTCGTCAACCGGATCAGTGAACCATATCCACTACCTTACACATGTAATCATCACTAGACGACTATCAGACTCATAATGTATTACCCAAACTCATCATTCTTGTCCTTATCCCATATTACGTGGTGTCGGCACAACATGTTTTATTCTTCCACTCTCCTCTATCAGCCGTCATCTCAGTACTCTCTCCTTTCTTAACCATGTCATCCTTCACACAATCCATCCATCTTTTCTTTGGGCTACCTCTGCTTTTATTTCCATCCACATTCATATTTAACACTCTTCTCGTAATGTGACATTCTACCCTCTTCATGACGTGAATGTTTTACCCAAATCAAAGTACTCGTAATAATAAAACGGACTATTGCGAAATCATCACTCATTTTGAATGAGAAGCATTCACAAATGTATGTCAGCACTTCCATTGCTATCGAGAAGCGAATCCTTCTAAGATGCCCATTCACGTGGAGCCGTTGAACCTGAACAAACAAAAAACGGCTACATCCCACACAAATCTCGCAACCAGATTGAAGAAAAAATGATTCATGAACCCATACAAAATGTTTTTTATATTAACAACTAAAGTGGCAAACAATCTTACGGCCCACATGATGGTAAGCGGTTACCGTAATCTATGAACGCTTGCGACAACCATTCGCGTTGCCTCACGCAGCACATTGCCGACCCTGAGACATAACGGGTGTAAAGTGTCATTTGCCTGAAATTACACATTTTCTTCCTAAATGCCGTGTTCAGTTGTGCACACAAACACGGAAACCCACCCTCGGCACCCTCGGCACTAGAGACCGCGGCGGAGTTACGACTATGTACTCGTAGGCGAGGCCGAACCAAAGTAAACCATACACATTTACATGAAACAAGATATGTATGGTAACATTGGTAACCGAACAACGAGAATGTTCGTAAATACAACTAGCACGAGCGATCGCGGCGACCCTTCACATTTAAGGGTAACGCAAATGATTAAACTTCAAGGCGTTTGTACGCGTCATCGATTCACACTAACAGTTCACAGAGCGCCGCACAAGGAGCCCGAGTTTAAGACGGACGCCGCTTCTTGACACTTCAATAAAAATTAATCAGATGAAGAGGCAGTTATAGTTTCAAGAGATCACAGCTCTACGCATGGCATGTTCCACCGCGGAACAACCACACCAGTGACACTAGATGCACAGGAATCGGTTGGTGAAACATACAATTCTAAGGTCATTAAACATCAACAGATACCTACCAGCTGTACAACTTTACAAAGTCTAATTAAACCAAAACGATTAAACCAATATTTGGAGACCATCAGTGCTGGAACTATCAATGAACTGCTATCCGATCTGTAAATGGTAACGAAACATATCGCTAATGGTTATTGAATGTGGATGGACGGATGGATATTTAGACCCGCAATTAGGACAAACCCAAATACCTACCTTTATAACTGTGAGCGAAGGTTCAATTAACATTCAGGGTTATAGATGTGTTTGCTTTGAGAGCTGCGTGCCTCGGCACCCGCCTGATTAAACTTTAGGTGTTCCTATACGTATACACGGAATAGGAGATTCTGTGTTTAAAACATGCATTTGCTAGTAAGTACCTACTTCGTAGAACCAGCACCCACATTACCAGTATGCACCCAGATCACACAGAAGAGCACATTACACAACAGATAGCCAATCCGATCGGCGTGTTCACATAAAAACCAAAAACAAACACGCTCACGACTATGTTCCCCATGGTGGACATACTCAGTGAGTAAATTTTTTAGGATACCAAGTAGGAGGTAGTCAGAGGCACGTCCAAACATTACATTTGGTACATGCCCGCGTTTTTCAAGTAGTAAGCATTCCACGTGACAGGTTGTGAGGCTATCGCCGCTTATAGAACAATAACTATCGAATTTTTGGTTCTAGGGCATGCCGGTTTCCTCACGTCTTTTGAGCACGTGATTAACTGTACATACATTTTTCGCATGGAAAAATCCATTGGTCGCACAAGACCGGGTTCGAACCCACGACCTCCGGATCAGAAGTCACTAGGCCAACACGGCACACAAAACAGACGCATATTGAAAACTATTCAGCTATAAGTGAAATTGAAAAGTAAATGCCTCCTCAAACAAGGCGGCGGCGGCGACGGCGACGTGTCGCAAACATCTCACCGAATTACTCGACGCTGACCTTCGATAATATGTAAATGTACACGATTACCTCAATTCCTTCATTCGCTTATGGAGACGGATAGCCCGAACACAAACACATAACTTGATTGACAAATATTACAATTAGCTAGTATTTTTGGAGATTTATTGATAAATATTACTTAAAAATTAACTTGGTGGTTGTTACATCATATTATCATCATAAACTAATAATAGCTTCTACCAAAACAGTTCATTCTACTCTGCCATTCAAATTTATAATAATTTACCACTTGTTATAAAATGTTTGAATGGTCTAATGTTTCGTACCTCTCTAAAAAAATGGCTAAAATCAAAAGTTTTCTAGAACGTAAATGAATATTTTGATGATGATTTCTAATGTAAGTATAATAATGTTTCCTTTTTGTTTGTAGATGTATTTTTATTATTGCTGTCCAGGAATTGAAACTGTTGTTACTAAATGTTACCAATTTGTTTCATCTTTGTACACACAGTAAGACAATAAACGATTATTCTATTCTATTCTATTCTATATAAGCGATTACTATTCAGAGAGGTTTCGTTCCGTCCGATATTGGTCTAATAAAGCATTCAATAGCACCAGCAGTACAGGAAGTCGAATGAATCCGCTGGATCCCTGACTCTCAACTCTCTCGACTCTCGATAACCACAATCAGTAAAAAATATACTCCAAGTGAAAAATAGTTTGTTTGTTCATACTAATCGTTAACATATTTATGTCATCTCCACTCCTGATGTCAACTAACACTACTTTAAACATTTCATGACAGGAATATGAAAGTATTTATGAATGAAATGACTTTGATACTTATTTTATGAAACGTACATCACATTTCATAAAATTAGTATCAAACTTACAATTTGCAACATCCTGCGGACGGGTCGCGAAACGCGAGGAAATAATAAAATATATTTAGTGTAAATAACGCGGATACTATTACCGGTGACGTTTCCAGGCGGATGTGTTCAACACATTCAATATCGATAAAACGATGCTCGAGACAAAATCTAATTTGACAGAAGGTACCACATACAACGCACGAGACGGACGGCGCGGGCGCTCGGACGCCCGCGCCGCGCTGTATTTTTCTCTGATTCCGTTCAGAGAAAAATACAGATAACGAAAGCTTTGAAAGCAACGAGGTATTTCAGGTTCGTAGTAAGTGGAAATCTGTGAACTCTGACTACCCCTCCGGGAAAAAGGGGTGTGTTTATGAATATATGAAAACAAAACAACTTTCAGTGGTTCTCTCCTTGAGAATATATGAAAACAACAATAACTTTCAGTGGTTCTCTCCTTGAATTATTATTAAGACTCGTTCTTGCAATGTCATTTCCGTAAATTACAGATTACCTAAAGTTGTAACATATTATAAATCAAAATAATTGCGAGCCCTTGGCTTGTGGGAAGTAATTGCTGTTCTCAAAATGACAAGGCAATGTTAACGTCCGCTACAAAAACTATTAACTATTAAATCACACGGCAATTCTTCATGGCAGGACATTATCTGACAGTTTTGTACAAATAACAACTATGGAAATTAAGCTAAGATCAGGACAGCTTTTTTACAAACAGAAAACATACTCAGTGAGTAGATGTTTGAGGATACCAAGTAGGGGGTAGTCAGAGGCACGTTCAAACATTACATTTGGTACATGCCCGCGTTTTGCAAGTTGTAAGCATTCCACGTGACAGGTTGCAAGCCCATCTTTTCCTTGTGAAGGATGTTTTCCTTCACCGTTTTGAGCACGTGTTAATGCGCACATACATTTTTCGAGTCGAAAAATCCATTGGTGCACGACCGGGTTCGAACCCACGACCTCCGGATCAGAAGTCGGGGTATCATCCACTAGGCCAACAGCTTTTTTATTACGACGAATATGCTTTTTAAGTAAGATTTTATTTAAATAAGTATTATATCAGTTATGTAGTTCCCATAGTACAAGCTATGATTAGTTTGGGGCTAGATGACGTCGTGTGAAAAAAAATGTCCAGTATTATATATTTATTGGACCTGCCGGTGTAGAGCCATCAACGCACGTATAATATAGAATTTTGTCTAACGCACCGGCGCAGTGTTTTTGATGAATAATTGGCTAGCTTGCTTATTTTTATAAAAAAAACATTACATAGTTTTCAAACATTGAAAGTGATGCGATTGCACTAACTATCTTAAAACAAAGGATCACATGCTTGCACGACGCGACGTAAGGTTATACAAAACGTTATACAAAATGTGAACTTTCCACAAGCGAGGGTGAACTGAACACCTACTGACTCCGATCACAGCTATTCATTGCACGGCCGCTGTTGCAATTAAAACAATACAATTGCCCCAACAATAATGAGCAATTTTCTCAGCGAGTGTACGATGACAAATACATGCGAATGGAAAGAGTAAAGTGGGTGATTCCCACAAGTGCACGATATTAAAGTAGGTGATTCCCACAAGTGCACGATATTAAAGTAGGTGATTCCCACAAGTGCACGATATTAAAGTAGGTGATTCCCACAAGTGCACGATATTAAAGTAGGTGATTCCCACAAGTGCACGATATTAAAGTAGGTGATTCCCACAAGTGCACGATATTAAAGTAGGTGATTCCCACAAGTGCACGATATTAAAGTGATCGACCCAGAGCCTCAGCATCGTCACTGCTATCAGGATATTATTCTTGTATCCTTCCCGTAAAATGATAACTCTCTATACGCATCTCCTATCAGCGCAACAGTGGAAGCGCGTCTAGAGCATCCTAATTAGCAGATTCTTAGTTGTCAGGTAATCCTGTGCTATATTATGCAAGAACGTTTGCTTTGATTTCGAATTTTCGGATGTGATACCACTCTTAAACTGGACTGGATTAGGTAACCCACCCAGTTCCCTACTAGGTACTATAACCTACGCGTGCTTTTTATGTACAGTATGACGAGTAGATTTCCTTCAGTTGTCTGATGATAACTAAAGTGCATTGCGCTTGTGGTGTGCGGCTCCCGGTACTCATTCACTTATCAATTAATCACAGATTACGATGCCCCCTCTACATGATGGCCCAACACGACTCCATTTAAATAGCACGTAGTAGCCGCCATCATCATGGTGTCGTCCACACGTTGGCTGTGTTCATTCGTCGTATTGCCGAGCGAGAAGATGGACGTATGCATACTGACGTAGAGAAGATGGACCTATATATGTCGTCAAAAATACAGCATGGAGTCAAATGCAGCAGCGGCACTATTATAAAATATAATCCTGGTGATGTTTGTTTTCGGGATTCTAAATGTGTGTCTTCTACTAAAATTGTTTTAAATTAGAAACATGATGTACCTAACACTAGGAAGTGGACGTTAGTGGTGTTTTTATAACTATTACAGTTACAATCGTTTTCTTAATAGTAACAGCAATAAATTATTTTAGATGGGTTTTTTTTTAGTTTGATTTGAATATTATCTCTTCTAATAATATCTAAACACTTTAAAACCTCTTCGTTGCGCCACTATTCCATATTTTGCTTATTCAACCACGAAACCAAATAACCTCTGTAGCATGCCGTGGTTCGCGCTAATCTGAATGGTGAACCATCACGATGAACCATCACGTCGAGGGAACATTCTTCATGAAAACCGACAACATGGCAATTACGCGCCATCACAGGCCATTATGGCTGCCACTACGCCCTCTACACGATGTGCCATCACGATGTGCCATCATGTAGAGGGGCATTAGCATTCAGGTAGCATTTCAATGACGTCATATCGAAGGGCAACGTTCGTCATCGTTCTACCGATTTTAGGAATATCATGAAAACTCGTAATTCTATGAATATGACCTAGTTTCTGCAGTGATGCAGCATGTATACCTGACGACATGCGAACTATAGATAGCAAAAGTGAATCTCATGATTATCAATAATCTATAATGTGTAACAGTAACACCTATATGTTATTTGATCTCCAAATGGAATTTCCCCGCTGAATGTATGACACACATTATTTAATGTTCTCTCTAAGTGTAAAATTAACAAACTCAGTATTCTTCAGTGAACCAGTGGTAATATGGTACTAGGATGTTCATGACACAGATAAAATATCAATTGTATAACCTACTTTTTATTTTGAGAATAAAAAGTAGGTTAAACAATTGATTGACAAAGAGGTGATAGCGGGTCTATGTTCCTAATACCTACAATTACAAAATGATAGCCGATAGATACGGCTATCGTTTTGTAATTGTAGGTATACGATAGAACCATACGCGCGTATGACACCAATCTCGGGAGTAAGGACACCTGACCACACACATTATAAGAGTTTGTTTGAACGCGCTAATCTCTGGAACTATAAGTAGGATTTGAAAAAATATTTTTGGATTTGTTAACCCAATTATTGACGAAGGTGATAAGTTATTTAAATACGACCCTTTGGAGCCAGGCAAAAAGAAAAAAAAACAGGAAGAAAGCTAAGTGAAAAAAGGCGAGCGATGCGACGCGGTGGGTCGCGGGCCGAGGGCGGCCGGGGCGGTGTATTATTCGGTGTTTAGGTAATACCCTTGTAATACCTAGTTAACCATATACCACTTACCTCATTCCTATCTACTTTACCTTCGACGTTGTTTGCGCGTACCATACGAAACCTATCAGCCTTGATATTTGTGTTAATTGAAGCCCTACCTGTTGTTACAAATCAAACTACGTATGTATGTAGTGGAGTGTTGGTGGTTGGATGGATGTTGCTTGATCAATCCATAGGCGGTTTCCAGGTTCCGTACCATCAGGAAGGGATAACTATTTGCGCTCGTTCTGTCTGGTGCCAGCTATTTCTAACACCACGATATAAGTTTAAAGATATCGTGAGTGGGTCAAGAAGTGTCCCCAACTAAAGTTTTAAAGGAAAGTGCTAGGACTGTTAAAATGCGGGGCGCGGCTTCGTAGAAGGTACGAACTATACATGCGATTCAGACAGCTGCAGAACAGAGCAGAGGGGGCATACAAAGACAGGTGTCCCAGCACTACATGTATGCAAGCTGTAAAATGGCGGAGGACTCACCATCTTGGCGAGCATGGTGTCCATCTGCGGCTGGTGCGTCGCGGTGAGCAGGTGTCGGATGCGCGAGGCGTTGGCGACGCACTGCGCCATGCAGCGCTGCAGCGTCGCCGCCTGCCGCACCAGCGCCGCGCCCAGCGGCACCTCGCCCCCCGCACCGCCCCCCGCGCCCCCCGCACCGCGCAGCACGCTCTCCAGCACCTGCGCGTGCTGGGTCACGTAGTCCAGGCAGCGGCGCAGCTCCACAGCCTCGCGACGCTGACGATCTGATAATACCACATTCATTGTCAACAGGAGCAAGGACCTGCTGACCGCAGACCAGGGCGTCTGGACAAATATCACTTACTGTTAGCGTGCGGAAATATTGAATTGTGGAACTGACATTAGTGGATATGTCACGTGACTACTGACAATTTTGACCCCCTTGACAAGTTAGCGTGAAAGGAAAACTTAGAGTGAGGTATTTGTCTAGCCCCTGGGTTCAAAATTGAATGGTAATAGTACCTGGCATGTAACAACATGCAACTAAAATCAGTAATCTAAGTATGAAATACAATTGTTTTAGGCACTCTAGCAATCTTCTTAGTGTAGAATATTCCATTCGCTTTCATGGACTTCTTCATCAGGTTCCAAAGATTAAATTGCAGCACATGCCCGCATTTTGCAAATAGTTATGATTCCACATGAAAGGTTGCAACCCAACCGCCACCAGTAATAATTGATTTGACAGAATTTTAATATTCACAGAAACAAGGCCAGTAACCTTGGGACCCTTAAATAGCATGCCAATGACTTAGGCAGATTTAAGAAGGTACTACATTAAATGTTAGATCTAAAAAAATAATACTGCAGTATGTGGTACAGACATTAATAAATATTCTAAAACAATGCACTTCTTAAAAAATATTTTTTCTGTAACTGGCCTCTGATGTCCTGTAAGTCTGTGGGACCTGGTGGTTCATAGACATTGGATGTTATTTTCACCTGCCTTCAATTCAACTTTGTGACTTTGCCTTATTGCAAGTCCAGCACAGACTGCTCATCCCACACCAGAGACTTTTACATTTTTGTTTGATGGTTGAAAATTTTATTTTATTTATGAGAGTTCTTAATATGTTAACACTGTCTTACACTAATTTGGATAAAATCATTAATTATTTATTATTTTTCAAACTTTCATAATCAGTAAATTGTTTTTATATTTATTTAACTTATTACCATGAAGTATTACCATGTATTAGTATTTACCATGAAGGTATCTATCTTGGAAATCGAGTTTCCACTTGTGCTTGTATCCAATAGGATAAATAATAATAAGTACCTAGTTGAGTTTCAGGCCAGTCAGAACAGAAAAGTGACAAATCTCTAGCAATCTACGTGCAGAGCAATACAAGAAAAATGCGCGGCAATAAACTTGGTTATAAAACTTGTGAGTCCTGACTACTAACCATGAAAATCATATATCCTCTGCGTTCTCCTCATGTACTTCTCCTCCTGAAGCTGCCGCTCGGCCTGAGCCTGTCTGTCCCGCACCTCCAGCACCTCCATTAGCGAGGAAAACAGAGATTTCCTCTCATTTGTGTTCGTAACGGTTTCTTGCATTTTGATGACTGAATTCGCTATACACTGACCGTCAAAGTAACGAGGACCTATTACTATGTCTATAAAAGTCTAGTTTCTTTTACATTCCTCAAAAATATACAATTTTCATAAAGTTATATTGTAAATAATTCAAATTCTGAAAACGACCGATCCCACCCACAAGGAAGGATTCTCTGTCTAAAACTAACTACTAAGATGCCCTGTCTGATCTGACTGATAGCCACAGACTTACTAAGTTACTAGAGAGAGATGCTAACGCAACGCATACTGCTTGACTGTCACTGTCACTAACCTGACTCCCTGTATTGTACTACAAGGATTACACGGCCTGACAATACATGACTCTGGAAAGCACAACCAGTATTTCAAACCACGGCTTTAAATCTAATAAATCGGATAGACCCTTTGATAAACATTGTGATTGTCTTATGTGTGATGATGTAATATGTTAGTAATTATTCTATCATCATCCGAACTCTAGTATAATAATATTTGTCTGTCTTACACAACCTTCTTTTTACAGATAAAATTCTTACATATAAAATATTTGGATCAAGTTATCTGAAATAAATTATTAATAACTAATAAGTTAACCTATATACTACTATTTTGTGCAAATAAGAATTTTCTATCTATTTTATAAAATAATTTGCCATCTCTATTAATCATACAAGTCAATTGAAGAAAAAACAGATTAAGGTAACAGATAATCAAACAAAACACACACGAACAAACTTACAACAAAACAAACAAACAAAAATTTTTTACCACAAACGCATACTACAAGCTCCTAGTATCACGGGAAAAAATATTGCCTTCTTTCTACTTATTGCGTGCACACATTAACCGGCTATCAGTATGTCTGGCTGACTATCAACGTGAAAACCAGCCAGGGTTAGTGTTATTTCAAAAATTTTTAATTCTGACAATACAATCCATTAGTAGATACATAAGTACTAATTAAGTTACATACTATTTGAAAAACATACATATTTTAAAAAAGTCGACACGGTGACCAAATCTTCCATAACCATTTAAAAATTGGCAATCGGCTTCGATTGGCTTATTGACCTAATTCTCGACTAAAGGGAGCCATTCGGTACCGAATGGCATGATTCGGTACCGTATACCCCCTATAAACGAGCCTCGTCTACGATGAATAGCAAAAATTCATTAAATATTATATGTGCTGCCAGAAAAACCATAATCAAGAAGTGAAGTGCTGCCAGAATTTCCCAAAAAATCTCCGAAGCCCATTTCAACTTCAAAATAAATAGTAATAACGGGATTACTTTGTGAGTTTGAATGTTAAATGTAGAATTTCCTGCACAATGCAACTGCATTGTGAAATTGTTTTTTTTTTGTGGAATACCACTAGGTAGCTTTTTTGGTCCATTACTATTCTTAGTATACATACAATACTACAATTCTTCTAACGGTTATGTTCGCAGATGATGCTACTATTTTCATAACTAAAAATAATCAATCATTAAAAGATTTAGAACTTGAAGTAAATAGGACAGTAGAAGCAATAATTTATTGGTTCAAAAACATAAATCTCAAGGTTTTGGTATTCTAAAACACTCTAAATACAATTCAGGAATAACAAAACTCGGCCACTTATGATTAATATCGAAAATAAAAGCTCAAAATTTACAGAAACAATCAACACTAAATTGTTGGGGTTCCCATCGATATACACCTTAACTAAAAAGCACATTATTACTAAAGAAAATACTGTCTCAATATTGTAATGTTTTATCTATCTTAGTTAGTATTATATAATATTTTGGGGAAATTTAGCTCATCTTGAGTTTTCTTTTTTAACAAAAAATGTTTGAGATATATTTACAATCTCCTGACTGCACTGACTCTCTCAGAAATATTTTCAAATATATATGTTTAACATTAACTGGCTACGTGTACGAAATAATATGCTTGTTTGTAAAAAAAAACTTTAGTTTTTTGAAGTTAATTCTAGCTGTGCAAATTGTCAACGTCAAAAATATAAATACAACATAATAATAACCCAAGTCAATGTTTCAGAAAAGTTCCATAAAAACTGTATTGGAATTTACAACGTTAAAAAAATTGGTTCCTATCATATGTTTTCTGTAGCCTATGAGTATTTTGCGGGAATGACATGTTTTAAATTATCTATGTAATTATATAAAATATTTAAAAAGTGGGTATGATTTTTAGTTAGGTAGGATAGGTAAGATAGGTAGGTAAGGTAGTAGGGATAGGTTAGGTAGGTAAGATAGGTTCCTTCTTATGCATTAGGAAAATTCCAACCTTAGTATTATTAGAATTAAGACTAATATTGTATGTCCAAAACGGGCAAGGTATTGAAACTTTTTAAAGCCTTTACAAGCCTACAACCTCTACACACAGTTGTTGCGATTAAGATTTACTTTAAAATACGCGGAAAGGAGCATTTTGAAATCGAGTCTGGCAGCACTGGTCCGGTCGGCTGTCATCGCCTGACTGTCAAACAAACCACCGCACCGCCCACAGATTGAAAAATATAATTAACAATAATCAAACAAAACTTACATTTTGCGAATTTGTGTGGCTATAATTTCTCTATTTCTGTATCAAAATGGCACGGGAAAGCAGTGCAGGATTTGACAGACACATTACTATTTTTTCTCCAGAAGGGAGACTTTATCAAGTCGGTAAGTGTTGAATCAAACAAATCATGATTTGCGAAAAATTGAAGCGCCGCTAACCAACAATTTTACGTAGGTACTTTTGTTTTTCCTCTCTAGTCTATTTTCTAGAGCTATATAAATAATAATTCGACTTCGATTACAATAAAAAAGCTGGGGTTGTAAAGAACAGAAAAAAAAATATTCTTCATACCAACAATCAAAAATGTGAAGTCATGCTTCATCTCTTTTGAAAACGCAATCAACTAAATCACTTCTTTTGGCATTCGTTGAGGACACCAGCATTAATTAGCTTACTATGAAATATTTAAGCTGCTTCATTACATTATGCATTATGTATGGTGATTGCAGAGTATGCCCTGAAAGCCATCAACCAAGGAGGGCTGACGTCGGTGGCGCTGCGCGGGCGCGACACGGCCGTGGTGGCGGCGCAGCGCAAGGTGCCCGACCGCCTGCTCGACCCGGCCTCCGTCACTCACCTGTTCCGCCTCACCAACCGCATCGGCTCCGTCATGACCGGCATGATCGGTTAGCATCATCCTCACACTCCACACCAAACCATCAGACTTACTTCATACAAATATGTTACCACTAAGTAGGTTACAATTTTGACATTGTAATGGTCCCTGAGCGGAAGATTAGTTACAAAAAATACCATTACCAATAAACTGAGTTAAATCACTGTTCCAGGGTAAACTATAAATATAATTACCGTTATCATTATAATATTAACATTATGTAAACCTAAACTTATTATATAAAACATACTTTAAAGTGCCTCTTAGTCTGGGTGACTGGATCTTGTACAGCAATTGAACAACTGGTGAATGTTTGGAGAGGACTTCTATTGATTAAACCACAGTAACTGAACTCCAATTTAAATTTGTACAACAGCTGACAGCAAGTCCCAAGTGCAGCGAGCGCGGTATGAGGCCGCCAACTGGCAACACAAGTATGGCTGTGAGATCCCAGTGCATATCCTGTGTCGCCGCATTGCTGATATATCCCAGGTGTACACGCAGAATGCTGAGATGCGCCCTCTTGGATGCAGTGAGTACCAGAATTATCTTTATCAGCTGCCTGCTTTACTCTCAAATGAGGTGAGGACAGCTCTTCATGAGGTGTTCTTTGACATGATTAGGGCACAACTTCTCTGTGGCAATGAACAGGATTTGAAACTTAATTCACCTTAATGACAGATAATTAAAAAAAAAAACAAGTTAGAGTTAGTTGGCTGATTCTTCTTTAAAATTTTAAATTCATTTACATTTAATAATCTTTGTGATTTTAATAAATTGAAACCTTTTGACTAGACTTTGACTTTGAAACTAAATTGGAAACTAAGTGTAATGGTACTGGAAATATTAAGTTTGGGCAAGGGAGTCCTACCTAAACTGAGGATGTCTTTTGCACTTTTTGATTACAACAAGAAATTAATCTGTATGTGGTATTTTGGTATTGGTTGCGGCTACAAGTGAACCATTATTTTCGTAGGTATGATGCTGATAGCATATGATGATGAGACTGGTCCGTGTGTGTATAAGACCGACCCATCTGGCTACTATTGCTCATACAAGGCGGTAGCGGCCGGCGCTAAGGCGACCGACGCCAACGCCTACTTAGAGAAAAAGGTTTGTTTATTTTACCAATTTAATTAATTATAATAATGCTGGACATATTCTCACAACATCATCTAGCCCCAAAGTAAGCAGAGCTTGTGTTTTGGGAACCACATGACTTATATATTTTTTTGTAAATACATACATATTATACATAGAAAACACCCCTATCCCGAGACAAATATTTGCATATACAAACATATGTCCCGCAGCGGGAATCGAACCCGCAACCTGCGTTGCCCCGCAGCCTTCGCCCACTGCGCCACAGAGGTCGAAAATTTAATCTACGTTACTATTGTATGGCGTACTCTGTCGTCACGACGTCTGTGCGTTGGTACTTATTTTATTCATTTCAATTAAATCTATTGACAAAAATGGGCCATAATTTTAACGGGATTGCAAGAGTTTATGCATTCATGCTCTTCATCATCAAAAACTGACAGGAGGTCAGGGATACTGAAACAGTGCTTTCATCAACCCTCCGCTATTTCAAGGAGTTCGGCTGGTTGGGGTCAGGTTAAAAGGAGGATAATGCACAATACACTCCAATGCGGGATTTCAGTGTAGACCTTAGTTCCCCCATTTAGAATTAGAATATCGGACAGTCCTATATGTCTGATAACTTGTTCAGGATGCTGTTAGGGCTGCCGTGTCCTCGTCTGCGCAGTCATGCACATGTTTTGCGCACTATAGCATGAAAACAACCACTCTTTCTTCTGCAAAGATAACAGAGGCACCACACTGCAGCTCCACCAGCACCCTGAACGCGTTGTTTTATAAGTAACACTGACTGAACACTGAACAGCAAGTGTTGCTGTCCGCATGGCTGTGAATCGAAGTGGACGTGGCCGTGTTGGTGTTGTCTCGCATCACTAACAGTATCTGTGGTTCAGTTGAAGAAGCGCGCGGAGCTGGGCGCTGACGAGGCGGTGCAGCTCGCCATCTCGTGCCTGTCGCAGGTGTTGTCCGTCGACTTCCGCTCCTCGGAGATTGAAATCGGAATCGTCAGCAAGGACCACCCCGACTTCAAGTAAGACAACATCCACCTTATGCTATACTTACATTGCAAAGCCATCGCCCGTTAATTTAAACCTTCAATAATCTATACTAGTATATTTTTGGTAATCTTCGAAACTAATCATCTGACTTTTAAAAGGTATTTCATCAATATTTAGAATGGACTCTCAGGGTAAAAAGAAAAGGGCTTTTCGTTCGGTTGTATCGATAATTAGCGATAAAACCGACCATTGTACAATATTGTCAAAGTTTGTAAAACATAACCTATGTTAAAATATTTGGTGTGCAATAAAGTATTTACTATCTATCTATCGAATCCGCGACCCCTTTAAGCGCAAGTGCAAGTGCATTTACCAACTGCGCCATCTGAAGCTACTCTTTGATTGCAGTAGATTGAGTAATGTCGATCCCTCGATAGACATGCGGCAATGCAAATTAACGTTTTCGCAACTCACAGCATGGATCCCACCACTCCAGCATTCTCTACAGCTTCTAACAAAGTATTGTCCAGTAAGCGTCACTCGTGTCTGTTGCAGGTTGCTGACCGAGACCGAAATCGACAGACACTTGACTGCCATCGCAGAAAAGGATTAAATCATTATCTCTTAATTATTATTTTATTAAAAGTTACAACTTTTTAAACATGATCGTTCTTATTTACATTCGTATTCCTTTAGCGACATCCTTACACTAGATTTCGAACGGTTGCATTGAATATCCTGGGCATCTCGGTGACTCGTTCTGCGAAGTCCGGGAGACTGCAGCAGAACACGAGTCCGCTGACGGGGCGCTCGTAGTTCCGGTTCCTCTTCAAGTGGATCAGCCAGGACACGGAGCCGCAAGCGCTCTCGCAGAACACAGCCTCGCGGATCTCGCTCACGGTCACATAGGGGTCGTTCAGCAGCACCACCGCCAGGCCTCTGTTCTCGTTCTTGGCGTGGAGCACCGTCCAGATGTACCTCGGCACCGGGAACCGTCCCCCCGCCTTCAAGTACAGCTCGGTGCGCTGAGCCCCCGTGTTCAGCGACAGAACCCCGTGCGTGCCGGAGTACACGTCGAGGTGCATGACGCCGCGATTGCGCTTCATGAGCTCGGCGACGTCGCGGTGCAGGTGATGCAGGTTCCCTTCGACGACGCTCCTCCAGGACGCGACGCGGTTCGACATGAACTCTGCGACCCTCGCGTTCTGACCGTCGAAGTAGCGACCGCTGAGCAGCGCGGCCGCCGTCAGCGTCTGCGCCGCGAAGCAGTAGCGGTCGTGCTCGAGCAGCTGGTGGAGTCTCCTGTTGAGGCGGACGTCGTCGGTGTAGAGATGTTCCGCGTCGCGTCGCGTGTTCGCGTCGAACATGTGGTTGAAGTTGCCGAGGATGCTGAGCGGCGAGCTGAGGTCGGAGTGCGGAGGCAGCGCGAGGCGGCCGTCGACAGCGTTGGAGGTCCGCAGGCGCAGCGTCAGCGCCCGGTCCGGGGAGAAGCATACGGTGGCGAGGTGCCGCGCGCCACCCCCCGATCCCTCCTGCACGCGGTACGCGCGCCCTTGCATGGGGGGCCCGCAGTGCTCCACCTGCGATCTCACAAAATCTTGCATGTCATCGTGTGTAAGCGATAAATTCTAAACTTCGACATTAAATTAGGAAAGTACCTAGGTTATCAAACTACAGTTAAAAGGTCGTCGTAGCTTAAATCAACTTCTTAAGTAGGCAGATCCTCAGGTTGTACTAGTGGTTTGGGCATTGAAAACGTATCAGCGTTCTCCCCTATTAGGTACATGAAAGTTGAAATATTGGTGTACCTGATGCATGACATCTTCAAATACGTCCTCCTGGCAGCCGAGCTCCATTATGTGCCTGAGCGTGCGGTCGTGCGTCACGCGGTACTTGCCGGTCTCGCAGACGGCGGTGAGCGAGCCCGCCAGCGGGTACAACAGGAACTTGCCGGGCGCGCACGACACCGTGAGCTCCGCGCCCGGGGTCACGCGGACCACGCCGTCGACGGCGCGGTGAGACACCACTATGGGCATGTTGTCCGGCACGCACTCCGCGCATTCCAACTCTATTGTGCATGGCGCTGTAGGTATAACAGAATGCGTATTTACAAACAAATATTACCTAAATCATACTTTAACTTAATATTACGTTCCCTTCACACTCGTGTGGTCGCGTTGTCAAGGACGGTGCTCATGAGGAAGGACCTCTAAAAGGTCAACGAAAAATCAGCAGGAGAATAAATTGTATAGTCTTAATAATTACCTAAACATGGATAGGTAAGTCACAACGAAACTAGAAAAAAAGGACTTTGTCTCAATTTATTTATAATGTTGGCTGACAACGCTTATAGAATGCCCTTAAATAATAATAATAAATAAATAAATAATGCTCTACTTACATGACTGACATACTATTTATATACATTTTTTTTTTTTGTAATTACATGTAATACATAGAAAACATCCAGATCCCGAAACAAATATTTGCAGATCCAAACATTTGTCCCGCGGCGGGAATCGAACCCGCAACCTTCTGCGTGTCAGGCGGGCCTTCGCCCACTGCGCCACCGAGGTCGTCGATAGCCCTTGTTGCTTGAGATGCGATGCGACGTTAACCAAATACCATCTAGGTATGTAGGCCGTCACGCTTGTTTTCCTCCAAGTAACACTGAAAATAAAAGTAAATAGTTACTTACGATCAGAAAAGTCTGCCGCTTGAAAGCAGATCAACAAAAACACAGCTCGCGCGGTCAACATCCTCGGAACTGTGGCCCGCGTCCGTCGACACGAGCGCAGCGCAGCGGCGACTGATAGTGATGTGCCCCCTGACATCCACCCGCAGATAACGCTCGAGGAAGGACGCCATTCTAGTAACTCCATTATCAGTCCCTAAGGGACAAGGTCTTTGTTTAAATGTAATGTTTTCTTAGAAGTAGTAGCTACCTACAACCTAACTCAGGCGTTATACCTGTTACATAGATTAGTAGGTAGTAGTTTAGTACAAACCTTTCTACTTAGTCAATTAAAATTAACTAAAATCTCGAGAGATATCTAAATATTTAGTTATTTAAGAAGACCTTTATTTTGATACGCCTAAAACATAGGTATCCTCCGATAAAATAAAAGTCAGTTTACAATAAATCGTTTATTATGAACATAATATACAGCTGATGTTTAATTATAAAAGCAATTAAAAACAGACGAGACACATACACCGAACAGTAATATAGTAGAATAACTTTATACTAACTACTTAAATGATAGGGATTCTGTGTTCCATTTTAAAATGTTACAAGTGTGATAGCTGGTACATTGTCGCCCTTTACTAACGACACTCACATAAACATGTCAATCTTGACCCATCTGTGTCGTGGGTCACAGGGACGCCGGTACTGCAACGTTCAGACCCGGTCCAAATATTTACAGATCATGACAAAAAAACAGCGAGAATCGAACCCGTCCTTCGCGACACTCCCACCAAGTCACGAAGGTCGAAAACACTTAATGCAACACAGAATCGCCACCACTACCTAATTATAATACATATATCAATATTGAGGAGAATATTTGCTGGGTGTGACACTCCCGCAAAACCAGCAAGGACCACGAACCCCAGACCTCTTAGCGATGATCTAGTTCTGATGACCACTCGGCCAGAGGTGAAGTAAAACTTGAACGGGTGCGAATATCGCCGACCTCGATAACCTACTGACTAGTAAAACTATGTTCTAGGGATGGCCTGCAACATTGAATTATCGACATCGATGATATTCACGATATAACGCTCGTGTACGATTAGAACAAGTTATGAGCAACAAATAAATGCGCATAATAGTAGGTTATGCGATGACGCACTCCAGTAGTAGTGACATATACAGACTACTACTCTTAAACACATACAATACACCCATCATGTAGTTTATGCTATAATTAACCGCGAATATATATAATTTTATTAGAGAAAACATAATTAGATCAAAATATAATATGAAAGAAACCTCAAACTCCACAATAATTGCTCAGCCTAAATCAAGAGGCATATCATTCACATAAGTGTAAGTACTACATAATAATTAGGTATTCAAATATATAAATAAAATCAACATTTAAGTATTGGCAAAGGGTTAAAATAGAAACGAATATAATGCGCAAGCAAAGCACCTGACCCTAACTTTACGTAATTAGTTCATCTGATATAACACAATATAACGAGGCTCGTTTCTCGTTTTTGTCGCAGCACACACGCGGGATAAATTAATCGATAAATAATTGACTATCATTACATCACTAATCTCGAAAATAACCATAGATTCTGTTCGATTATTTTCGTGTACATAAGTATGTTTATTGCACTTAAATTATCATCAGACTTGTTTAGTCTCAATCTTATAATGTAATCACTCAGCCGAGGTCGCTTCAACCGCGACCATGTAACGAACAGTAAACAAAAACATTAAAAACATGCAACTTCATAAGGAAAAAGCCTAGGTATTCAAAATGCATGTACTTACTTGGGTACAAATTGGCTATTGGTTCAGTAAAAATGTATAGTATAAATGTATCATTAGAATGTGCGTTCTCAGTTAAACAAAACATGTTTATTACATCACCTACACTTGTAACGAAATAATGCAGACCAGCAAAGCACAAGCGGGTTCGAGGAAAAAATTCTAGTGTTTTTTTACTAAATTTGAGATCTACTTCGATCTCATACACACACACATCGATAATTTAAAAGTAACGTGCGGTCATTTGAGTGCCGACCGCCTTCACATCCAGCTAACACAAAATTATATATTTATTTATATTGGTAGGTAAGGCACAGTCACCAACCTGTTACTCCTCTGCGGATTTAAAGATTGCATTTTTGAACTGAAGTATATCTTGTTTATTTTTCTGATGCAAAAGTTTAACCTAAGACTAAATACATAACTAACAATAAAAAAAACAAACTTAAAATGACTACTACTCATCTAAATTTCAGGTCTTTAAGCCCATCAAATGTAACCAATTGGTGACGCTTACTGTACCTACCAAATGTTGTAAATGAAGTACATAGATTTATTTTATGTTAAAATTACCCGCTAATCGTCTAGTTAAGACGAAATGCGATGGAAAGCACGAGGTACTTATTGTTAATATGCCTTTTTATACTTTTCCCATCAATATAAATTGTTACCAACCTAAAATATGTGACTTTCCCCATCAATTCACATCTCTACACACTTTTTTATAAAAAAATGATGTAACAAGTAGTTCACAAAGCATATTATAATGATGATGCGATGTGTTATCTGTATGTATGTACCTATTGTGAGAATCGTAAATGTTTCAAAAACTTGGAAGTATATCAACATTAAAATCTTAGCTCGAGTATACTGGGCCCCTAACTGCAGACTGTTCAAGTAGATAGCTTATATTTCATAATCTTATGAGGAGACTGAAGACAAACCTAGTTGATGCGATGCATCCTACCATACAACAAACAGCATATTTAGTAGGTGTGACCATGGTGTAACAAACACTTCAGCCTGTGTGTTACAAACTGATATCAATAACAAATTATTTATCATTAAATTTCTCGAAAATATTATTACAGTGGAAAAATGATAGCTGATTTTCCTGTAGACATTGAATTAGTTGTAGCACACAACACGGGGCGTCGCGTCGCGGGTGAGGTACGCTATCTGCTGATTGCAGCCACGTTCCCGGCTACCGTGTGCCGGCGGCGCAGCTACCAGGTTCGCGGCGGCCTCTGATCGGATACTAATCTTAAAATCCTTAGCTGACCATGTCACTGGTTCTTTTCAGAGTCACCGTGCCGAGGCAACCTACAAGGGCTTCTAGACAAATACCTCACGCTGTTTTCCTTTCACCCTGATGCAATAAATTTTGAAAATAAGCAAAGATTAGTTGATGAATATGTGTGGGGTGTAGGGTGTGGACGTGGAGACAGGGCGTTAGAGCTATGTGCAGCAGGCGCGTGAGGGCGGCGCGCGCGAGGGACGGCGCTCGACGGCGATGCGCGCGTGGTCCGCGTCGGCGTCGCGTCCCGCCGTCTTGTCGAGGATGGCCTCTGCGAGCTCCGAGAACGCGCGGTCGATGTTGATGTTCGCCTTGGCCGACGTCTCCATGAAACGGATGCTGTGCTCGCGCGCTATCTGCTCACAACATTATCAATCAATAAATAAACACCCAACAAACACAAGCATAGTCCTGACCCCACACTAGAATTCCACAGCACCCAGACCCAGACTGCAGAATGTAAAACATTTGTCCTGCAGCAGGGATTGGATCTGCTCCTCTTGCGTTTCAGCCAGCTCCTCTTCCGGTGCGCCACAGAGGTTGTCGAGGTTCTATCATTATCATGTTTCAACACTCATAAGTACCAGCAGCACTGTGCTGTTTGATTCTTCAAGTTATTAAACCATTGCAAGCAGATACTGTGGGAATATTTACACAGACTTGCTGACTATTATACAGACTGTTCTCTTGAATCAATTTTAGGTTGAATTTTCAAGAATAAAGATGATGGTTTGTATATCTCATATTTTACAAAAAATATCAAAAATAAGTGTATGTAACACTTATTTTTGATATTTTTTTAAAGTATGTTTGATACTTTTTAAATCACTGATAGTTATAGTATGTGTTTGAGCAAAGAATCTAATTAATTTGAAAATAATTTGAATTGATTTGCATAGATCTTGTACCAAGTCATTCTCAAGTTACACACTTTTCCAACAGACTAAATGGAAAGCAGTAACAGTCATAGTGAAAAGCCAAGTGTACAGATGCTGGATTTAGAGATCAAATCTAAAGGTGATTAGTGGATACTCACTGCCTCTCCGCGCTCCTTGCTGACCACTCTCTTCTCCTCCATGTCACACTTGTTGCCGAGAATCATCTTCTCAACATCTTCATTAGCATGCTGAAATCAATGATTTGCATATCAATTAGTACTCTCAACAATATGCACATCAACTAGTCTTAATCTTCAATGACGAATTGATAATTTCATCATTGCAGATGGAGAGTTTGGCTGTACCAGTATTTTATTTTGAAAGATAAGATGTTAATTTTGTTATGAATAACTGAGACTTTTAGTCATCTATCAGCCAACCAAGAGCTGCCCTCATAGGTTCAAGGTCACAATATGCTGTCAATGTACAGCTGATATAATCACAATTAGCACATCCACAGAACCAACCTCGTCTATGTTCCGTAACCACTTGACAATATCATCAAACGTCTTTTCGTTGGTGATGTCGTAGACGAGCATGATGCCCATGGCGCCGCGGTAGTAGGACGTGGTAATGGTGTGGAAGCGCTCCTGCCCCGCCGTATCCCAAATTTGTAGCTTTATCTTCTTGCCGCGGAGCTCCACTGTCTTTATTTTGAAGTCGATGCCTGTAACCAACACAGTTCTGGAGTACTCACTGAGGACATATAGCGTGTGCCCGTATGGGCGTCAAATAAGATAACTTGGAGCCCCATTTTACAGAAGTGAACATCTAAAGATTGAAATCACAAAATACAAGGTGTTTACCGATTGTTGAAATAAACGTCGTTGTGAAGTGATTGTCCGAAAATCTGAACAATATACATGTTTTTCCGACGCCAGAGTCTCCAATAAGCAGCAATTTGAACAGTAGGTCGTAGGTTTTCTTTGCCATTGTAGCGTAACTTCTAATTTTGCTAAAGCGATATCTCAAAATTCACGCGAAGGAAGGAATTGACGATTCTGTGAATTCAATTGAATTGATTCCAAATTTGTTCATTCTTTTGGATATCAGTCATGTATGTCATCCTATCAAAAGTCATTCAAAATGACAGTCAAAGAGGTATAACCAAAGATCTTGACGACTTCTTTATTATGGCTTGATAATTCTCTGATAAACGGCCACCTTAAAACAGATGGCGCTACTTCCAGAAGTGGAAAATGAATCAAAAAAATAACAATAAATTTCAAGCAAATAAACATTACTAAACAAAAACAAAATTGCTAGATAAGATATACCGCACAACACAAACAGAGACCACAAACTCTTTTATGAAGCTAGATAGTGTTATACCACGTCCTTCGTACGTTAAGGTTAAACGTCAGTGCCATCCTTTAGTTACATTTTTTTTCTGAATGAAAAGCCCTCATTGATATGAAATTAAGTAAGTATGACGAATTACTACCTACGTAGACCTTCAAAGGATTGGCATAAAAAAACCTAGTGTCTGTCATAGTCATAAAGCATATAAACTAACCTCAGAACGATATGCTTTAGTTATTGTTCTGAGAAACTAACCAACCACATAGACTACCACAGTGTGATACCCACACCATTAACCGATGCAAATCACTTGACTTTAATAAGTTTAGTAAACGTTATAGATACTACTGGTTAATAGTTTGTTATCTTTTTTTTTTTTAATATTTTAAAACAATAAAGTTTTAGTTGTTGTCCTAGTCTCGTACATAGAGTAAATAACCAGTACGTTTAGCTTAAGCGTTTAATATCGTATTCGTAATTCCATAGTCTCTGGTTGCTGAGTATGGTAATGAAAATACCAAAAAAATATTAATCTATGGTTTGTTTCATCAAGATGTCTGCTTTGCAAAAATATGTAAAATCGATCAAATAATTTATCAAAAGGCTGTAAGGCTCTTTAATTATTGTTTTCTAATTTTATGATCTATATCGTGTGAGAAACATGTGAAGTGCATCATTCAGCGTTCTCTCTAATCTGAACTCGAAGTAAGACAAGACTAACAAAATGCATCGCCGTGGAGGGAAACGTATTCGGATGGACGATCCTCCGCCGGAGTACGTGAACCCGATGACACCGGCGACCCCGATGACGGAGCACGGCGGGCAGTCGGTGCACGAACCGGACACGCCCGCGACGCCCAACTACTCGGGGTTCAACCTCGGCGCCGGAGCCGTCGCGAATTCGACGGGAGCTCCGCTGTCGGTCGAACCGGGCGAGTCTCCAGCGCCGCGGGACGAGGCCGAGGAGTCGCGGCACTCCTCCCCGACGCGCGACGAGGAGGAGGAGGCGCGCTCGTCCCCGGCGCCGACGCCGACGAAGCGCGTGACACGAAGTCGCGGGCGCCACCCCGGCCGCCTGGCCGAGTCCCCGCCGCCGCCGCCGCTGCGCCGACGCGGGCGCGGGACAGGGCGCGGCCGAGGCCGGGGACGCGGCGCCCCTCCGCCCCCCGCCTACTCGCCGCCGCCCGTGCTGCTGCCCGGGGACGATGAGAACAGCCTCTACAACATACTCAGATTCAACAAGAGCTCCATCAATGTAAGCTATGTTTACTGAGTTTGAACATTCCTCAGACTGCAAACTGCAGCGACTATGCTAAAAAAAATCCATTGAAGTTGCTGTCTTAGTAGCTGGTTCACAGTTGCATGTAGTCTCTGCAACTGCTTCAGAATCAAACCTTTATAGATCATTCTAAAATTAATAATAAAGCTTATTTCCACTTCTTTTATACATTTTTATGGACACTGTAGTGACCTCCATACCTTGAGCATTATGAAAGACTGTTCTCATGTTGCTGTTTGCTGCACCTGTTGTGTTTTGAACTTACAATTTAAAAAAAATATACATTAAAAATAAATAATGCTGGACATTTTTCACACAGCATCATCTAGCCCCAAAGTAAGCAGAAATTGTGTTATGGGAACTACATGACTGATATACTACTTATATATTTTATACTACTACATACATATTATACATAGAAAACACCCAGATCCCGAGACAATTATTTGCAGATGCAAATATTTGCGCTCGGGAATCAAACCAGCAACCTTCTGCGTCTCAGGTCGGCCTTCGCCCACTGCGCCACAGAGGTCGTCAAATATATCAAATATATATATATTTTTTACCAAATCATAGTAAATGTTTTTTTTAGTAAAAATTATGTTTTTTTATTAAATGATGCAGAATGTGGTGGACACTTGGATAGAGGAGTACAAGACGCACCGCGACGTGGCGCTGGTACAGCTCATGCAGTTCTTCATCAACTCGTCCGGATGCCGCGGCCGGGTCACCCCCGACATGGCACAGATGGATCACACACTCATCATCAAGAAGATGACACAGGAGTTTGATGAGGTAAAGACATTTAAGGGTGTTTAAAATTTTATTGCAAAAACTATCGTGAATTTGATTATTCATTGTAAAAACGGGATTTTTCACGTACCACACTATCGGTGAAGGCACCTACTAAGTTTCGACTCATTCCGAGAGTCTTCGTCAGGGTGAGTGATCGCGACGCTCTCTCTCCGCGTCGCGTCGTGCACATTTTTAAATTACTTCAAACAAAGGAGGTTCTCAATTTGTGTCGCCACGTTTATAACCTGCGTGCCTGGGTTTACCTAGAGTAGGGTTTAACATAGGATATGAGCTTTTTGATGTTAATAATATGCAACAGATATATACATATAATGAAGGATTAAATAAGCATTGTACTTTATTGTTTTTGAACAGAGCATGTGTAAGGAAAGGAATGAATGGAACGAAAGGGATTGATGGTAGAGTGAGTGAGTGAAGGGGTTTATTATCCCTCTCTGTAAAAAGCCGTGGATTTTATTAGGCGTGCGGAGGAGAAAATAAAAGTTTAAAAGCCTTGAAGACAATATACCCGAGTAATTTCGTTGCGAAAAGCCCCCTCGTTTTATATACCAATCGCACAAATGGGGGCTCGTCCGGGATTGGTCTCAAACGAACAATAAAATCGTACGTTGAAACGAGCGCGTGGCGTGGTTAATGGCGGCATTTTACGGCGGTGTGGTGATGTATGATTTTGAAGAAAACAACTAGAGGTGTCGACGAAGACGTTATTTTGAGGTGCTGAGACGATAACATTGAAGACGGCGAATAAAAATGACAAAACATGGTGAAGACGATAGGGATTCGGTGGCGACGGCACAGGCGGCTGCAGCGATGCATATGTTCCACGATGGGCTGGTACCTACATTCAGCGGCGTGGACAAAACATACACATCTGAAAAAAGGCTGAAGATGAACGCTGTGATTTTCCAATGGACACATTCCAGACTTTGATCATAGAGAAAGGCGCTCGTTGACCGGCGTCGCGGCGATGTGGCTAAAGACCGAGAAAGTATTTAAGACATTTGACGAACTAAAAAATCCCATCATTAGATAATTTCCAGACTCGATAAATTCCAAAGAAGCTCACGAACTTTGGCCGCAAGGAGAAAAAACAAAGACGAGACGTTTTATGAATACGTGTTGCACATGAAAGAATTAGGAAAAAGAGGCAAAGTGACGTAGTCTGCGACTTAGTATGCGACGGGATAGTCGACTACGAAAGCAACAAATCCATACTCTACGGGGTCAACACTTACTTTCTGAAAGAAAAGTTGTCCATTTACGAGACTGAAGAAAAGCACTATAAAAAGACGACTCGATTTTGTGCCGATGATAGTGTAGGTGTTAACACTATCATCGGCACAAAATCGAGGTGATGAACGGTGCTGTTACAAGTGTGGACAAGGAATCAAGTGTTTCAAATGTGGCGCGTTTAGGCATACAGCACCGGCGTACACCAATACTACCAACATAACAAAGCGAACCGGACATGGCGGAAACATACCGTTCGACCGGGAACGGGAACGAACGACGAGCGATGTGCGCTAGATTTGAGCGAGAACGAGATTCGGCGCGCAATGATGGCAGCATTGAGGAAGAAACGTCATCTGCCAGCGGCGACTGCAGCCAACGTCAGGCGGTGTTGAACGTAAACAATAGATCGAACTCTACAAAAATCAATGAAAACAAGTGGTGTTAAAGTAGAAAGTTTGATTGATACGGGAAGAGATTTAAATCTAGTTTCGTAGGATTTGTTTTTCGAGTTCAGTGAGGGACATTTTACGAAAGCAGCGTTACAATTAACCGGGTTAGGTTTGGCGAAAGTAAATGCTTAGGAAAATTTTATGGCAAGGTGGACATTGATGGACTTAGCTTGGTAACTCTATTTTATAATGTGCCTAAGGATACTATGCCATTTAAAGTGATATTAGGTCTACCATTTTTAGAAAATGTAAGTTTCGACAAAGGTTCAGTCACCATCATGGCTCACAGTGATGGTAATTTGTAACAATTTACCATCACTGTGATTACAGATGTAGGCCCTCAACCTCTGTGCTATGGACCCAGTATGTATATCCGTGATGAGATCCAGAGGTTGGTAAAGTCTTATAAACCGTTGCAAGTGATGGAGGCTCCTATTGAGATGAAGGTTATTCTGAAGGATGATATCCCAATTACACATCAACCGAGGCGACTGTCTTTACATGAACAAAAAATTGTGGATGACCAAGTAGAAGAGTGGTTGCAAAAAGGCACTCACTAGACAAAGAGGTTATGGATGTAGCATCAAAATATGGCCTGATAATAAATTGGTAGAAAAGCAAACTGACTACAAGAGTAGAATATCTAGGTCATATTATTGAGAAGGGAACTGTGAGACCAGCTAAAGACAAAGTGGAAGCTGTGATGAAATTTCCTCAGCTACAGACTGAAACAGGTACAGAGTTTTATTGGATTGACTTCATACTTCTGTAAATTCATAGAAGGCTATTCAGATATAGCAAGACTTTTGACTGACAGTTTGCTACATGAGTAAAAAGACTACAGAAATACACAAGTTACGAACTAGGAGCTTTTTTTTACTGTGGTGGAAAGTGTTAAAAAATTCAGAAGATATTTGTAGGGCATTCCATTTAAAATTGTGACAGATGATTGCCTAGTGTTTGAGATGACACGATAAAGGATTTAATTACCAGGGTTGCAAGAGTACTCTTACTTAGTCAAGCACAGGTTGACTATAGAGCGGGTCAACTCAGTGTCTCCCACTCTCACTCTTGCGACTCATCATCTTGACCCTTTCGTAAAGAGACATATAGTTGGTAAACCTCTGGAAGTTATAAATCTCCGAACAGCCAGTAGACATTCTTCAGCTGTCAAATTTTCTACTACTTCAAGGTGGATCGTTCAGACAGCTAGGCATGTGAAAAGGCACACCCACCGTTTCTCCTTACCTGAAGCAGTAGTCACAAACAGAGGCCGAAATAATCCATACCTATATATGTAAATGGTACGCTGTAGTTTACTGGTTCTGCAGGACATACTTACTGCCGCCCCCTCCAGGCGGCAGTATGTATGGTCCTCCTCTCCGTTTGACGCATTGTGGGCATTTTTTTTATGACTTTTTGAACCTGGGCTCCCCTGAGGTATCCAATATATGTCTCATCACGCTAAGTGTATGTGGTGCGCCGATATGGTAGTTTGCTTCATGAGTATGTTTTATCAGTTCATTTAAGAATAAGAATATATTTATTTGACGCACACACACACACAACATTACAAGACATAATACATGGAACAAATAACAAATAATCTAGAAGCCTAGGTACTACAACATAAATAAAGAAAAGTAAAGTATAAAATAATTTGAAGATTACAGATACAGAAACAGTGACACAAAGATGTACAGGGTATGAGCAAGACAATTAGAGGTAAGTACCTACGGACACGTCTATCAGTCTTTCGCTGCGAGTGTGCGGCCAAAGTCTCAGCATAATGCCACTCCCAACAAAGTAGGAGAGCAACGCTGGTTTTCAGACTGAGCCTTAACAGGGTGACGTTATGTGCTACACAACACACACACAAACTAACAATTGAATAAATAAATTAAACAGAAAGTACAAATAATAAATACTTATATAGGTATATATATTATACCTATATACGGGGGCAACTAAATCTAACAGAAAATTGACATTCAAATGACATTGACAGAATTAAAAGTGAAAATGTCAAAATGGTGTTTATTTTGTTCGAATCTCTACCGGCCAATCGCAAACCCAGTCATTAGTGCGAATATGGATTTAAAAAAGTGGTGGTAAAAAGTAAATGATTTTTTGAATTGCTAGTAGTTTCTGTTTGAATTTTGTCTTGAAACTATTTAATGATTTTAAGACGCGTAACGGCGGGGGCAAATCATTCCAGCAGCGAGAAGCTGCAGAGCGAAACGATCCACGAAAAGCCACATTTCTTTGTTTCCTTGTCACTAAGACAAGGGAGCAGGACCTACTTGGATAGGGAGAGTTCGCCCATTCAAGTTTATTGAAAAGGAAGCTGGGAGATTTAAATTTAATAATTACAAATAGCAGACAAGCTAGGTGAAGATCTCTACGTGCCTTCATTTTTAACAAGTTTGAAGAATTAAGGTACGGGGTCACATGTGAGCGGGGTGGAATGCCAAAGCAAAATCGTGCAGAGGCGTTTTGAACACGCTGCAGAAGATTTTCCGTCCTTTTAAGCAAACCAGGCCCGAATACCACATCACAATAATTTAGCTTGGATAAAATAAGAGATTCACATAAGGTAATACGGACCTTCTCACTCAGATATGGACGGATCTTGTACAGCATTTTTAACCTATAGAAGCAACTACGAACACTTTCCGAAACCTGGCTTTCAAATTTAAAAGGCCACAGACTCACCACCCACTAGCATTTTAATGTCCTCAGTATTAAGTTTGAGGATGTTAACCTTTGACCCAGTTAATATAAATTTAGATTTTTTTGGATACAGTGACTCCACTGATTTATAAGGCTTACATCATGATTAATATTATTTATAGCCTTGAGACAGTCATGGGGTAGGAAAGAATGGTATAACTGCAGATCATCGGCATAGAGGTGGAATTGGCATAGAGGTGGAATCGGCACTGTAGAGAATAAAAAGAATTGGTCCTAGAATCGACCCTTGTGGGACACCTCGAGGAACAGATTGTAAGGCAGACCGGACAATGGAGCCATCGGTCATTTTTAACTCCACACATTGCCTTCTGTGACTAAGGTAACTTTCAAACCATTTAATAGAATTTGGAGTGAAACCATAATATGCAAGTTTAGAAAGAAGAAGAAAAATATTAATAGAATCGAATGCTCGAGAGAAATCTAATAGGACCAGTATGCTGCACATGCCTTTATCTTGGGCCGTAAGCAAGTAGTCTACTTCCAGACTTAAACTTTTGTGAGAGTAGAGTCTCTTGGTATCAGCGCAGGGTACTTCTGCTCATAAGGCCAGTTTGTGTTTATCATTCGTCCGCGACATCTTAGTACTCCATCGACATCTAGGAATAATCCTAAGTTTCTAGTCAGGGTCACTTTCACTGCAATTTCTTTGCTTAATGTTTAATTAAACATTAATTGTAATTTGATACAACTTTTATTATACTGCTTTGTCTTACTCATGCACTCCACAGGCTATATGATACCTCTCCTCCATAGACTATATCGTACCTGCATTCCATAGACTATGCATACATGATTTTAGGCCAACTATCCTTTTTTTCTTTGAGGAAGTCAGGGCCGTTGAACCATAAATATTTATTTTGGTGCCATAATTCAGGGCGCGTTGCTAGATTCGCTGGGTTCTGGTTGGTATTGATATACCGATGTTCAACTTCTGAATTTTCTTTGATCTCGTTCACTCTGCTCAACACAAACGGCGGCAGCAGTTTATTTGAGCGCATCCAGTTTAACGATAAGGCTATCAGTCCACAAGTATTGATTTACTATGTCCAACTCAAGGCTATTTTTTACATATTTTAGCAATCTGCTACCAATGAGATACCCTAACAATTCTAATCTAGGCATCTAGAGATTGTCTTTATCTTCCACTGGTATTATTCTTGCCTTTGACATGATAAGGCTATGTATGCATCCAAGAAAACAAAAACGTTTTCTTGGTTGTGCCTATGCAGCAGTTGTGTATTTGGTCTTTATATGTGACCAAATACACAACTGCTGCATAGGCATTTTTGGATGCATCAGTAAAGCAATGGAGATCATATTTCACATTGTCTTTATTGACCTCCTTGGTTCCAGTTATGGTAACATTTTTAACAACCTACAGATGTTTCTTTTGGCTCATTTGATCCAAACGTATAAATAAGGAGTTGATCTTCTTTATCTGGAATCAGGTTAAGTTGATCTGCTACCTTGGTTGTGATATAGCTTCGCTGGCTACCACAGTCTAAGATTAGACGACACTGTTGAGTGGTATCAGTGGCTGGAACTTTCACCACTGAAGTAAGAGATTCCGTCTGTAAGTAAGAGATTCCATCATAGTTGTTGATAAAACAATTTCTCTCTTTATTTTCCACATCTCCAGTGAATCAAATGTCCTTACCAGCTACAGCAGCAATGTTGATTTTTGCCATGGTGCACAGAGCTCTATTCTGAATTTTTTGAGAGTAGGCGCATTTCTTCTTCAGGCGGCAGATTTTTGCCTCATGTCCTTTACGGAAACAGTTGTAACAACGCCCAAATAGTTTCTGCTTTCGGTCTTTAAGGGAAATTACGTTGTTACAGTTGTTATTATAATGGTCTCCTGCACAGAAGATGCATTCTTGTCTAGATCTTTTCGGAGGTGGTCCATTTGAACACACTGCTTTGCGTTTTCCCTCGGATTTGAAATTAAATTAATTTTTATGTTATGTTAAATTTTGATACTTTACATTCCTTTTCCTATCAGCAAATGTAAGCAAAGCTGCCGTAGTTCCCTGCTCAACATTTTTTTCTATGTCCTTTATGTTGTGCTATAGATCTGTCTTCTCCAACGCTGATATGACAACTTCCAAGCTTTTCATATATTTGATGTGCTATCATCCCTGTCAGTCCTTAGGTTTACTTGGTACATGACATTCTCTGGGAACTTGTCCATAACTATTGCTCTAAATTGGTTGCCTTTTGTGTCTTCTCCAAGCTCCTTCAGTATTCTTATGTTCTTTTGTATTTCATCAAGCATTTTTCTGCAGTCTAAGGCTGATGAGGAACATTTTTTTCAGTTTATGAATCGCATAATGACTGTACCAATTTAGTTTTGCTTCCGTACCTCTCCTTGAGTCCTCCCCCTCCTCACAGCGATCTTATAATTGATGTTTGTTGTACTGATGTCGGTGACTTAATCAAGACCTGGCCCTTCCAGGCATCCCATCAAGTAAGCGAGTTTGTCCGCTTCGGACAAGTTGGAACTATAGATACTTGTTTCAAATCGGTCCCAAAACTGGTACCAATTAAGTATGTCTCCGTTGAAAGTTGGTAGAATAATTTTCGGTAGCTTTGTACTACTTGAGCTTGAGCTGAGAAATTGAGAGCTTCCTCTATTTCTTGATTGGTGGTCTCTCTAATTAGGTCCTGATCTACATCCATACTTATTTTAATGTAATTTTTAATTTCATCCCTGAGCCTCTCGTTATCGTTTCTTAGCATGTGTTGTAGTTTGCAGATGCTCTTTAAATCGATTCCATCGGTGTTGAACAATATAATTGTTTCTTTTGCTTCTGCAATTATTTTCTGCAATTTTTCTTTTCTATCTTTTAGTCGGGTCAGCAATGCTATGTCCATCTTGATTTTGTGCCGAACTACTTTTTCTTTCTTCCTCTCGACGTCAACTTGAAGTTTTTGATGATTTGCGATGAGTCCGAAGTCTGCGACTACTAGTCGCATGTGAAGTATGTAATTTCTGTGTCAATCCGTTTTCTGATGGATTCTACCGCGTGTAATCGCAATTATAAACATGAATTTCACTCACTTTTGTTCAACTTAAAACGAAATTTCACAAAAAACAAAAAGTTACACCGCGCAAACTTTTAGACAAAAAAAATGGCGCTTTTCTTTCCCTCCAATTAAATACGGCAAACAATTTTCCATAAACATTTTTTTTTATTAAATACTTCTATCGCCTTGAATTTTTACAAACAGAACAGAGTATATAATTCGAGAATTTATCTGGATTAGTCACAAAATATATCTCTACGAACGTAGTGTACATCAAAACCGAACGAAAATGTGTTACTGGACTAGAAATAATAAAAAAAATCAAATTATGACATGTAAAATCAAATGAAAAATAAATGCAAAAAAGATTTTTGGAATTTTACTTTTCGTAGTCTGTGGCCTGCTATCTTCCTTTTCTATCTACCCCCGACAGTTCTATTCTCTCATTCACATTCACATTATCTATGGTTAAAAAGGTATTCTTTTCATTCTTATGAAAAGACCATTCTTACTTTTTAACCATAGATAATGTGACAGTGACATAACAATGTTACGAAAGATCTTGAAATAAAGCACTACAGATATTTATAACTCACTCACGTTTATTTAATACTAGCTGAACCCGCGACTTCGTTCCCGATTGCCATCCCTGCCGACTTATTTTTCGCATTTGACCACAGTTTGCTTACGCTGTATACTGCGGTGAAGCACTTATCAACAAAGGAACTTTTTACTTTGGATTTGAAAACTTGCAGGTTGTATTTCTCAGAAGACAGTAACTCAGGAGTCATATAAAGAATCATTAATATCTGTTTACAATTATCGAATATATCGCGTATCAAACACATGCTCAAAACGGTGAAGGAAAACATCGTGAGGAAACCGGCATGATTTAGAACCAAAAAATCGAAGGCATGTGCCAAAATAAGCGGCGATGGGCTTGCAATCTGTCACGTTGACTATCAACCGTTAATTCGTGAAGAATTAACACCTACTTGGTATCCTCAAAGATCTACTCACTGCGTATGTATCCGAGGCTGTCCACCATTGGGAAGACAGTCGTGAGCGTGTTTGTCTTTTGTTTGGACTACGCATCAAAGTCAATCTTTAAAGTACCTCCTTTCTTACTATAAAAATAATTAATGAATCTGAACTCTTCCTCATTTATAAACCAATTTGGAACATTCTTTTATAAGAAAGGATATACTTTCCGATTGGTCCTATTTTTATCAGTGATCCATGAGGAATTGAGAAAACTCCTCAAATTTGGGTGAAAAAATGGATTTGACTTTTTATCAATATCCTGTTATTTTAATTCACTTTTTTGACATTTAATGTCTTATAATTAGTAACTTAAGAGATGACTAAAAGTTCAAGCTACACTGCTAAAATTTATGTAAACTATCCATGCTCGACTAACAAAACTTCAGAAGAGAAAGTAGGACAGGTCTCCATCATGATAAAGATTAAAAAAAAAACATCTTGGTTCATTCTAATAACTTGTTTCCAACACTTATTGAAAAAAAAAGCATAATAATAATGCTGGACATTTTTTCACACAGCATCATCTAAGCAGAGCTTGTATTAATAGGAAATACATGACTGATATACTACTTATATACTTTTTTTTTGTAAATATTACATTTATTGTATGAGTTATACTCCCATAGTACAAGCTATGCTTAGTTTGGGGCTAGATGATGTTGTGTGAAAAAATGTCCAGCATTACCAGCATTATTAATTAACTGGGTACAGAGTGGGGCCAGATAAGGCGGTTCTTGAAAAAGCCAGGTAGTTTTAGTTGTAGTTTTAGCTAGGTCTTTTTTGTGTAAGGTTGTATTGGCATCCAACGTCCAATACTCAATCTTACTAAAGAATTTAAAACATATTACTGTTTCAGGAAAGTGGTGAATACCCCCTGATAATGTCAGGGCAGACATGGAAAAAGTTCCGCGCCATCTTCTGCGAGTTTATCCAGACGTTGGTGAAGATGTGCCAGTACTCCATCATCTATGACCAGTTCCTCATGGACAACATCATCTCACTGCTCACCGGACTGTCGGACTCGCAAGTCAGAGCATTCAGGCATACTGCCACACTTGCAGGTAACTTCATTTTGCTATACATTCTCATTATCAGTATTGTAGCGAGCAGAAGTTGCGATCGAGAGGTCGCAGCCTCTGATCGTGCCGTCCAACTCGGATTGCATTCGCAGCCGTGTCGCCCGCGCCGCACTCAAACCCGTCAGTCGGTTGTTAACTGTCCATGAGAGCGGACTGCCGCGCGCGCGACGACTCGGACGCGACAATATTATACTACTGTGTGTGTGACTGTTATGTAAACGATAATAAATAACTAAATTGGAGTCTGATAAGTATTAATTATTCTACGGTGCGACGCCCCGTAAGCAATTCCTCCCTATAGTATAAATATAATAGAATATAACAAATTAATTTAAAGGTTATGATGATAATAACATTAGGGTAAATTAAAATTATATTATTAATATTACAACCATTCTTAAAATTGCGTATATTCCGTTTCATCCCAAGGTTGTAGGAAGAGATCGCTATTTAGCGATAAGACCACCCATTGTACAACATTATCAAAGTTTGTAGTAACTAAGCTGATGTGTTCTTTGGTATGCAATTAAGTATTCTTATCAGAAGGTTTTGTTTCCCTTTACAAGACAAATGTTTGTATGATAAGCAAAAGTTTGTCTCGGGTCTGGGAGTTTTCTATGTATAATATATATGTATTAACAAAAAAAAGTAAATAAGTAATCAGTCATGTAGTTCCCATAATACAAGCTCTGCTTAGTTTGGGGCTAGATGATGCTGTGTGAAAAATATCCATTATTTATTAATTTGTATGTTTAATCATACAGTGATGAAGCTGATGACTGCGCTGGTGGACGTGGCGCTGCTGACCAGCATCAACTGCGACAACTGCCTGCGTCAGTACGAGGCGGAGCGGCTGAAGGCGCGGGACAAGCGCGCCTCGGAGCGGCTCGAGGTGCTCGTCGCCAAGCGGCAGGAGCTCGAGGAGAACATGGAGGAGATCAAGAACATGCTCTCTTACATGTTCAAGTCTGTGTTCGTGCATCGATACAGGTCCGTTCCGTTCCACAATACTACAATACTCCAACACTGCTTGCGGCTCACACGCACTGCTCTATATTAGTCCACACCGCGCCTTACTTCTCAACTGGTCTATTTATGGGCTGGTTAATACTCCAACACCACTCAGGGTATACCTACATGCACGGGTGTGACCACATGGCTGTGTTCCACAGGCACTGGTAAGTTTTACAATTTTTTTGGGACTTTTGAGACATTATAATATAATAATAATAATGCTGGATGCCTCATCCAGCCCCAAACTAAGTAGAGCTTGTATTATAAGAACTACATGACTGATACATACTACTTATATAATGTTACAGCCACGTCACTTCTATTTTAAGTAGCAAGTTATTTTATTTAATAATGTTTTCTCTTATTTTGGTAATCTGCCAAACGCACTACCGCTCCACTCTTCATTAAACAAAGGTTAGCTGGAAGAAAATGCTCATTAGCATTAAGTTCGCCTATGTACTTGTGCAATAAAGCATTTTCTATCTATTTCTCTCTATCTATCTATCACTCCTTGATCAGAGCAAGAGAGAGCAATTGAATTGACATGTTAAAAAAATCAACAAAAACTCCTAAAAACTAAAAGAAAAAATGTTAAGGGCCACATGTGGCTTGGCTGGTTGTTGCCGTGATCGTGATCGTACCAATGCGCCTGAGACTTGTGATTAGCAAACGTATAAAACGGTGAAGAAAAACATAAGAAACCATTATTTGTTTATCGCATCCTGACCAGAGTATAATTTTGTACGGCTTACAGAGACACACTACCAGAAATAAGATCTATAACAATGATTGAGATTGGTAGCTGGATGGAGAAGTTCCCGGCGCATTTCCTGGACGACCTCTATCTCAAGTACATCGGGTGGACGCTGCACGACAAGGTACAATTGTCATAAACAAAATACCAAAGGGGATGGGCTCAATTTCATAAATTTTAAAGATGTTAAGAGAATATGTAAGGTGGTCGTAGGCTCTAAGATATATGTGCATCGACTATAGTCTCGTCGATTCTTAAAGTAAATGAGCTATATCAATCGGAAACAGCATCGTCGGCAAATTATATGGTGGTCGTAGGCTCTAAGATATATGTGCATCGACTATAGTCTCGTCGATTCTTAAAGTAAATGAGCTATATCAATCGGAAACAGCATCGTCGGCAAATTATATGGGAAATAATGGGAAAGTGTTGATTAAAAGAGTTGTGAAAAAAACCGATGAGAAATTGTGGGACGCACAAGCAGGATTTAGAAGTATGGATAAGGTCTTTTCTTTGCGATTTATAGACGAAAAGCTTTTGGCCAAGGATGAAAAGATCTATTGCGCTTTCGTGGATTGGGAAAAGGCCTATGTCAAAGTGATGAGGAATAAATTATGGTTGGTACTGTCAATATACATGGTTTAGCATCCAAAAGGGTGTTGGACAGGGGTGTGTTGCATCATCATGGTTGTTTAATCTATTTATGGACAGTTGTTTGAAATATTTTGTATGAATGTGTATTAAGTGAGCAGCCGGAAAGTGTCTAAAACGGTACGACTAGACGTGCATAACTAATGCCGACACTAATGTACGGCAGTGAAAGTTAGGTAAGCCAGAAGGAAATCAGTCAAATAAATGAGATGAGAGCTTTGAAAAGTATGTGTGGTATGACTTTGAGAGATAGAGTGAGGAACAAAGTGGTAAGAGAGCGAAAGATGTGGAGTGAAAGATGTTGTAACGAGAGTTGAGAAAGGAATGTTGAAATGGTTTGGGCATGTAGAAAATATGTATGAAAGAAGATTAAAAAAACAAGTATATAAGGCGAGTGTTAATGTGATAGTTGAAGAGGATGAATGATTGAAGCAAGTGGAAATCCGTGGTCTTTGCCCACCCTTCTGGGAAACAGGTATGGCTATATTATGTATGTATGTAAACTGATGCAAGCTCTCTACAAATGTTGTTCTGTAATGTATGGTATGTGCGTCAGGTGGGCGAGGTCCGGCTGCGCTGCCTGCAGGCGCTGACGCCGTTGTACTCGTGCGAAGACCTGCGCGGCAAGCTAGAGCTCTTCACGTCCAAGTTCAAGGACAGGATCGTCTCCATGTCGCTGGACAAGGAGCCCGAAGTCGCGGTGCACGCGGTCAAGCTCGTCATCGCTATACTCAAGTGAGTTAGTTATTCTGTTGTTAAATTCAAAGTCAATAGGTTTTTATTCATTGAAATCACAATGATCATATAGAAACGTCAACTTAAAAACTAGGTGAATTTAAAATTTTAAAGTGAATTTACGGCGATCTCTCGCGCGCGACCGATTCTAGAAGAATCAGGCAACAAACTCTGCTTGATTATTTTTTTCATGATCCTTCATTCAGCTTTAGTGTGGTGACAATCGAACAAAGTGAACTCGTTTATAGAAAAAAAGTACTGATCAAAGAATTAAATCAAGTCTAAAAAGTATCAACCAAAGTTCATAAGACAACACACGATACACTTTATAATAATAATAATGCTTAACCTATTCCTAAAAAAATATGTTACCACAGATATGCAATTTGAAAATTAAGCTAACGAGGGAGCGAAGCGACCATATCCGGGCCATGCAGTTTTATCGTCAATATAGGCATTTAAGGTGTAATACGCCTTCTTCATTATTTATTTATTTGGTCTACCTGTGGGTGTTACAATAATACAATCTAAAAATAACAAGCATATTATAGAGAGTTATAGCACAACCAGTTATAGGTGGACACTGCATGCTTCAAAATAACAACAAGAAAGACAAGCGAAAACAAAGAATTAGACAATCGAGGTGAAAATTTTACCACCTACAAGCAAGATATTGAGCAGGGAAATATTCATCAACAGTGAATTAAAATACACAAAGAGTATTACAGTTTTTCTACAGCTTAGCGGTGGTGAAATTGACACCCAAACTCCAAACTTATCAATTTATTTTTTTACTTAAATGACTAGGTACTTGGCTTAAATATTCTATTGAGTGAATTATTTAGAACTTGACAAGTTCTCTGATAAGAACTTACGGAACATCGGTAGCTTTATTGAGAAAATATCAATCTGAGCGCAATAATTGTTAAATTCCTTGCTGATCCTGGGGATGGGAGAGTTTCTGCCTAGGACTGTTGAGTGGTGTGGTGGGTCGAGGAGAGGAATTGGCTTACGGGGGATTCTACGAGGGACTTTGAAACGAATTTTACCTAGGAGGGCAGTCAATTCTGTTGTTCAAAGTTTTACGTACATAAAAAAACAGCGAGGCTGTTTTTCAGCCCCGCCTACTGATGTAGCTGCTGACGTCACAGCTACCTCTAACTAAATCTATAATAATGTCAATGCAACAATAATGATTATTGGTAGGTACAGGGTGTCTGGTGGCAGATTTATGTTTTCAAAGTTAAATAAAAAAAAATATATTTGAAATAAAGTTTTAATAAAAATAGTAAACAAGAGAACAGAAATGCGGATTTCATTTTTTAAAGAGTATTTCATCCAAATGTCTTCCGTCGAGTTGCACACACTGTTCAAAACGGAGCATTGTGTTCTGCGCTACACGCTGCAGCAATTTTGCTTCGATTGAGCTGACTTCTCGACGAATATTCTTTTTTAAATCCACCAGAGTTCGGGGATTGTCATTATAAACTCTCTCTTTGAGGTAACCCCAAAGAAAAAAATCCATAGGGGTTAAGTCGGGTGACCTCGGTGGCCACGGGATGTCCCCAAAGCGACTAATCAATTTTTGGGGAAAAAAATCCCGAAGCAAGGTCATCGAAGCCCTGGCTGTGTGTGCAGTCGCACCATCCTGTTGAAACCACGTATGTGATGAGTACGATGGATGAGCTCGAAGGTTTGGCAATAAAAAATCCGTTATCATGCGTCGATAATTCTCACCGTTGACATTCGTCGCCTGGCCTCGAGCATTTTCAAAAAAAAATGGTCCAATAATCCCATTTGTGGATAACGCACACCACACAGTTACCCTGGGGCAATGCAATGGTTTTTGATGTTTCAGTCGAGGGTTGCAGGTTCTTGGAGACCAGTAACGGCAATTTTGTTTGTTGACGTGGCTGTTTAAATGGAAATGAGCCTCGTCACTCCAAAAAATCGGATTAACAGTGCGAAAACGCTCCAACATCGTTTCACAATAATTTTTGCGTAAAACAAAGTCACTTTCTTTCAATTCTTGAACGATTTGAATTTTAAAAGGATGGAACTTTAGATCCTTTTTTAAAATTTCATGAATAATCGCTCTAGGAAGTCCCAGTGAGGCCGCTCTTTTCCGTATTGAAAGTCGTGGATTTTCACGTAAGCTGCTTTCCACCAGTTCAATGTTTTCGGGAGTCCTTGAAGAGCGACTGGGCCCTGGCCGTGGGGTGTTCATAGCCGAAGCAGTTGCTTGGAATCTCCGCACCCAGGAACGAATTAGATTTTCACTCGGTCCATCACTTATCCGTCGAATACCGAAGCGTGAACAAAATTGCCGACGAGCAGTTACGTAGGAATCATTACTTTTAAAAAATGCCTCGATGGCGAACGCACGATGTTCACTCGACCACTGCGACATCGTGACTGAGAATCCGCACGGTCAGTGTTTCCAACGGCACCAAACTCCCCCCGCACCGTTTATTACTTTTCGAAATAATCGTATTTAAAAACAGACACCCTGTACAACTAAACAATCTTACCCAACCACCCAACCTACATTCCCTACGGCGGTATTTTAAAGGTAGGTATGTTATGACATTATAAACGCACAATCACAAAATACATGGGTAGTGAGTTGATAGGTACTTATTCTATTTCATTTAATTTAAAATGTTTATTGCTACATATTATATTCATAAATACTTATGTTTCATTTTCATTTCATGTTGATTGGTATTGGACATGACAGGTAGGTACATAGGCACACAGGCACCCACGTAACAATCAGTCAGGTAGGTACGACTTCCCAACAACACTCCGATTTTTATTTTTCCAGGAGGCAATTTTTACAGTTCAATTTTGAATGTGCGTGCCAGTCCTTGTATGTGTCGAATAGGTGGAGGAAGATCGTTCCAGCACTTTGATGCTGCGAAACGGAAGCTACCCCTAAATAGCTCTAGTTTAGGGCGCGATATTTCTAGTGTATCATTACGCACTGTTCTGATTCTGCCTGGTCTATTACTTCGCCATTTGAGTTTTCTATGTAAATATTCAGGAACTCTCCTGTTTTTTTTAAATGATGTATAAAGCAGCACGTTTTATGAGTACGTCTATTTTTTATTGAAATATATTATATGCATTACAGAACATTGGCTGCGAAGCCATGAGGTCATGTTCAGTTTCAGTAATCACCAAGTTGGTAGTGCTTTCTGCAGAGTACATGCTATATGTGGTGGCTCATTGATTCTACTTAATAAACAGATAAAATTTAGAGAACGCTTGGATATAGTCCACCTCTCTGTAGAAAGACATCGAAATTGCCTGTATAGAGTTGGAGCAGTTCATAGTTATAAGCGTTTGTAGCCATCTGCCTCATTTGATATTTTTGAAAAAGTTATGGAAGAAATTTTGTTTAAATTATCTAAATCAAATAAATACCTTATAACATGCGGAGATTTTAATGTAAATTTACTTGAACATAACTCAAATACTAGAATAATTAGTTTATTTCGATCATTTGATTTGAAGCCTCAATTTATGGAACCTACTCGAATAACCGACACTTCGGTCACATGTATACAGGGTTACAGGAAAAATCGTGCTAGATCCGTTAAGGGCGTGGAGTACCCATCATTTCTGACTTATTTCACTATGAAACACCCTACCCAAATTTAACCCTTTTCGAGATATTCGACTTTTAATTTTTTTTTTTTAAATTGCCGATTTTTAGGCTACTACATTTATTTTTGTTTATTTTGTGTATCTTTTTATTATTATTATTATTGCATTTTTGACACAATACAGACTGACTGACGGTGACACCGTCAGTCAGGATGGTGATGTAGCTAATGTGTTCCAAAACTTTTTTATCGTCATTCCAGTCTCTATCACAAAGTCCTTAAACTCCTCTCCTATAGAAGCAGAACCATAGTTAAAATTAAGCTTAATGGAATGCAAAATTCAATTCAAATTTGATTATGTGAATAATGTGAATAGTGATGACATAATAAAAGCTTAAAACTTCATAAATGTTAAGAAAACCACAGACCTCTGCGGCGTCTCTGTTCGCGTTGTGAAAACATTGATTGTCATAATTGCGCCCGAAGTCCGAACTAACTTTAATATTCAATGAGTGTATTGACTGTGGTGTGTTCTCCCTGATTTAATGAAACACAGTAAAATAACTCCACTTTTCAAATCGGGCACTTGTTCTGACCCTTTCACATTTCGTAACATTTTTGAAAAACTTATTTTAAACCAATTATATAAATTTCATATACATTTCAAATTAAATAATTTACTGCATAATAAACAATTCGTTTTCACTAAGGGTCGCTCAACCACTGATGCTGGTATTGAGTTAATATCGCACATATTTGATGCTTGGGCATGACGCGTTAGGCGTTTTTTTGTGATTTGTCCAAGGCATTTGATTGCGTAGACCATGACACACTAATCAGGAAACTACACCATTATGGTATAAGGGGCGTTGCGCTAGACTTTCTCACTTCCTGTTTAAGTGATAGAGTACAAAGAGTTGACGTGAATGGAAAGCGTTTTCCGGGGTCTCTGGTTACTATGGGTGTACCGCAGGGATCAATTCTTGGACCATTTTTATTCTTAGTATACATTAATTATCTACCCCATCTTATTAATCAATTAAAGCGACGACAAACCGATTTTGACGATGTAAACAATGCAATCTTTAAGGTTGTAAAATGGTTCAATGTAAACAATCTGCTACTAAATGAAAAGAAAACAAAGTGATTTATACTACCTAATGTTACACAAGTTAAAGCAAATATCAAATTCAAAGATGAAGAGTTGTCTCTTGTGGACATCACCGTATTCTTAGGTATCACCCTAGATAATAAGCTTCAATGGGGCCCTCACATTGATAAGTTATCGAAGAGACGAGAGAAGAGATAGTTCTGCGACAAATGCAGTCAAAAAGATCCGTCTTTATACAGACGTAGACACAGCTAGACTAGTTTACTTCAGCTACTTCCACAGCATTATGTCGTACGGTATACTGCTGTGGGGGAGTGCTGCAGATATAAATAACGTTTTTGTGCTGCAGAAGAGGGCTGTTCGAGCAATTTATAATATGGGTCCCAGAGAATCACTAAACACTTAAAAATAAGTTTAAAGAAATAAATATAATGACATTTCCTTGTCCAATCTGATGTATGTTCAAAACTCCCAGGCGATGTACAAAAATTGACAATTAACAAATTTAAAAACGTAATTAAAAAACAACTATAAAAAGGCATACTATAAAATATCTGATTATTTAGATGATAAAAACTTTTGGGATTGAAAATGCTCCAACTCGTTGTTTTGTAAAAGGAGCATTAAAGAATAACCAACCATGTTTTGTTGCCTTTCTTTCCTGGCTTGGTCGCGGAAGAACAGGCAGTAGATAAAACCGACGTTTCAATGTGATCCTTCTGATTTTAATGAATAAATGTAGTTTGACTTTGACTTCTACACGTGATTTAGTTTAACAAGTTTTTAAATTAAAAATATTGCTGTGTGCCTTATTGATCGCATTAATCGCATCGATCGTTGTCGCATTAAACTCGTTAAGGTTATGCTCTTCTTACGAGCTGGTGCCTTTAACTAGTGTGGAGTCAAGGACAACAAGTTTCGATAGTTTTATTCCTATCCCATTGAGAGTAACTTACATTTTGGGTTGTTGTAACCAGGATGCATCCAGAAATGTTAACGGACAAGGACTGCGAGAACGTCTACGAATTGGTGTATTCGTCGTGGCGCGGTGTCGCGGCTGCAGCGGGCGAGTTCCTGAACGTGCGACTGTTCCAGCCGCCCGCCGTGCCACCGCCGCCGATGCGCTCCCGCCGCGGCAAGCTGCGCCTGCCCAACTCTTCGCTCGTCAGGGACCTCGTGCAGTTCTTCATAGAGTCTGAGGTATGTTCCTGAATGTGCGACTGTTCCAGCCGTCATAGTCTGAGCTATGAACTACTCACTGTCTTGCTTGCTAGACCATTATTTTTTTCATAATCCGTAGTTTTTCCGGCCCACCGTATCACAAGCTGGTTATTAAGAGAGAGTCTCTGTTGGTTCCAGCTGCACGAGCATGGCGCGTACCTGGTGGACTCGCTGATCGACTCCAACCCCATGATGAAGGAATGGGAGTGCATGACGGACCTGCTGCTGGAGGAGGCGGGTCCGGGCGAGGAGGCGCTCGACAACCGGCAGGTGACCACTCACTCAACTTCAATTTAACTGACAAACTTTATGTCAATGGCTGTTTTTGTAAATTCCCTTCGGTCAGAACCTTGTTTTTGTTGCACATGCGCGAGCTCCGCGACAGGAGCTCGTGCATGTGTTTGCCATAAGAATGTGTCTTCAAGGACCATATTCATATTTACAAGTCTATCGTAAAAATTTCAACCTTAATGGCTCCTCTTCACGTTCGGCCATGACTGGCACAATCATTGTGCGAATGCCCACATGATCGGCACCGCGCCGTATCCCGTGCGTCAGCCGTACAAGATGGACGTGCGGCTGCTACCAGTCATCACATTTCCGTCTATGATCATTAAGTCAATGTGCATCATGCCCCGGAATAAGGGTAATAAGCTGAAAGATGTGAAATAAATCAACTTAGCATGTGGAAATCGCGTTTACAAGAGTCCATTCGAAGCATGTATTGTCCCACGTTAGCATTAACCAGTTATTACTGGTTGACCACGTTAGCACCATGTTAGCATGTGGTGCACGTCACTCGAAGAGGACATGTGTGGTATAAGGTACGGTGGTGTTGTTCCCAGGAGTCGTCCCTGATAGAGTTGATGGTGTGCTGCGTGCGGCAGGCGAGCACGGGCGAGCCTCCCGTGGGGCGCGGACCGCAGCGCAAGCATCACCACGCAATCTCCAAGGAACAGGCCAAGCTGCAGGCCAAGGTATGTCCCTGATAGAGTTGATGGTGTGCTGCGTGCGGCAGTGGGATGAGACTGTATTTATTGTTTTTTTTATGGGTAAGGGTATACTTCAATGGTGGTCCCATATACAATTGGGGGTAGGAATAAATTCCAACTCCTAATGGTTAAAAAAAAGAAATATTTGAATTCAGTTTTTATGATTATTTATTTACAAAACCTTTTTAAAACAAACTCTCATTGCACCAAGGGAATGGGCGAAGTCGTGTCTTATCTTTCTGTCCAGTTTAATTGTGTTTGTATTAAGCAGAGGATGTTGGATGCTGGATGATGGATGATGTATGGTTGTTAGGTGGTGAGTGACGACAGGGCTAAGATGACGGCGCACTTCATCACTACGCTGCCGGCGCTGCTGGAGAAGTTCGGCGCGGATCCGGAGAAGCTGACCAACCTCGCCTGCATCCCGCAGTACATGGACCTGGAGCTGTACACTACGCAGCGGCAGGAGGCGGTCAGTTTATGCAATGTTCACACCAATCTAAAATTTAATTAAATTCATTTATTAAGTCAGACAACATTTTAGGTTCATTGTTTGTTAAAGAGCTGTCTTAAGATCTATGTTAAAATATAAGGAAAGCACAATACATAAAAAAAAAAAAAATGTTTAAGGACCTTGTTTTAAAGTTCGTTTTATATCACTTAAAATTTTATTCAAAGCTGGTCAAAGTAAAGTAAAAAATAAATTTTAGTCGATTTATCGAGGTCGAGGTGACAGAACTATGTTTGATTGCATAAAGAGCACACTGTTGTGGCGGTTGACAAAGAGGATGTATCATGATGAGTGGCTATGAGTCGTCGTGTAGTGTAGCGTGGTGTGGTGTGGTGTGGTCTTGCAGAACCTGACCCTGCTACTGAACAAGATCCGCGACATAGTGAGCGTGCAGACTGAGAGCGAGGTGGTGGAGACATGCGGACGCACGCTGGAGGCGCTGTGCGGGGAGCAGTGCGGGGTGTACACGCGCTGCAACGTGGCACGTGCCACCATCACGGACATGTGCGTCAACCGGTACAAGGAGGCCATCGACGAGTACCGCACGCTCATCGAGGGGGTATGAACACCACCGTATTACATTTTATTTTAGACAAATATTTATATTACCTACAAATCTAATTTGGTCTATATAGGTAAGAAAATTAACTATGAGATCTAGGTAAGAAGACAAACATTTTGTCCAGCCTGCTTAGCATGAAGACACAAAACTACGGTTTTGTGTAAAAAATATTAAAAAATATTCTTTTGTTTGACAGAAACAGTTTTTGTCTTCTCTTTCGTAGACATAACTTTGTCTTGGGTGCTCACGCTAAGCGGGCTGGGAAGAGAAGGCTAAAAATACTTCTGTTCCTATCCATATAATCAAATTCAATAGGTTTTTATTAATTTAAATCACAAGGATCATTATAGAGTTTCGAGTATGTGATGTAGCATCAGACGAAAGAGTGGGACAAATATTTTTTGTCTTGTCTGTATCTGCAGAGATTTGGTGTTGCGTTGCCAGCCTTAGGGGACAAAGTAATAACGTTTGATATATGTATATGTGATTTCACTGATACCATTAATGACGCATGTGTGGTGTTGCAGGGCGAGACGCCGGACGCGGACGAGGTGTTCAACGTGGTGAACTCGCTGCGCAAGGTGTCCATCATGTACATGTGCCACAACCTTAACGACACCAACATCTGGGACTCGCTGTTCGACGACCTGCCCAAGTGCCTCTCGCAGAACGAGTCGCAGATGCCCATCCAGGTAACTCTCAGACTTATCTGTGTGTTCGAATCTGTTCTGTCTGATCTCATCTCGTTGTTCACTGTATACGGGTGCGTCGGTGACAGGCGCTGGTGTACGTGGTGCGGTCGTGTTTCTACTCGGTGGTGTGGTCGCTGCACGCGCTGGAGGAGCGCATCGCGGACAGCGCGCAGGCCGCCGCCGTGCAGGAGGAGGCTGCGGCGCTGCGGGCGCGGCTGCACGCCTACTGCAACATCTGCCGCAGCATCGTCGACGACGGCATCGCGCCGGAACTCAAGGAGGAGGTATACGTCGCGTATCTCTAATCCCCGTGATGATCCGTTAGATCATTATTCAACGTGTTACTTGATACCCCTATGAGACCGAACAGGGTTTATATCACCTGAGCACGTGAATACACGTACAAAGGTTGAATTAGAAATTCCCATACAAACGCAAAACTATTAATATCTTTGAAATTTGCGACAATTCTGAATGTATGAAATGCGCATTACATTTATAATTAGAATCAGCAGCATACATTGCGTTCGCAGGCGTACACGTCGCTGTGCGACCTGCTGATAGTGTTCGCGGAGCAGCTGGCGCAGGCGTCGGGCGGGGCGCCGGTGCTGCGCTCGCTGGTCTACGAGCCGGACGCCGCGCTCGCAGACATGCTCAACCGATTCATACAGGAGTTCGTGTTCGTGCACCACAACTACGGTACGTTACACACACGCACACACACTCACATACACTCACATACACACACACGCACACGCACACGCATACACACTGAGAGCCGTATTCTCGACGTGCAGTGCTCCATCCGCGTCTTGCAATGGTGCCGATTATGTGAACGCGAACTAACTAAACAAAAACACAGGGTGAAGACAAACAAGTGGGCCTTAACAGATACACTTGAAATTAAGACCCCCCCCTTCAAACAAATAGTATCTTCGTAAACTGGGTGTCATTTAAATATAATAATAGCAGTATCGTTTTAAAAAGATTTTTTGTCTTCGATATCTAACGTGGTTTGCGAACTCGGGTGAACGTAACGTCTGAACGCCCTGGAAGGGAATGCACGTACGTACATTGTGTTTCCCATTGCACTGCGCGGCTTGAGAATATGGCTTCCACGATAATACATGAACACGAAAAGGTAAGGCATTCATTGTTTCTTCAGTAATCAACAATTTGCCCTGAACAAATTGTTGTCCTGGAGACTAGTGAATGCCTTACTTACCTCGTTGCCTTTGGATTAATCAATTTAATACTTCTCATAATACAGTACAAAATTTGTGTAAAGAAATATATGTGTTATAATAAAAACATCGCATCAAAATAGTGTAAAACATTGGCAAAGAATATTGACGATATTTGTATATATTGTGAATATAATTTAATAACTTCAAATTCCTTTCGCGTATCTGCTTAAAAACCAAAATAAACAGCGTAATAAAGAAAATAAAGTAAATCACATAAGAACTTTTGAGCTGACTAAAGGTAATGCGTTCCATGTTTGAAACGCTTCCAGCGACAAGGCCGCCGATTGTTGGACTGCTGGGTAACATTACATCATACGTTATTTATCACACCATGCCCGATTTTAAACGAAAATCGCAAGGGACCGGAAAAATGGCGTTATAACAGGAGGCCTATTCCCAGCTGTGGGAGTAGACGAGCTACACGATAGCGATTAGAACGGGATGTCTGTCTGTAAAGTGTTGTCTGTTTTCAAAATTGGGATTGTGATTGTTTGCAATGTAGTTTCGGTGTGGTGCACTTTTTGGGTTATCGGGAGTAAATTGGACGAGGGCTGGGCATGTGCGGTGCGGTGCATCCATTCATGAAATACCACTGTGCTATTTCACACAGTGACAAAACATAATTTCCGTTATTACCGATGATTTGCAGAAAAAACGGTGAATAATAATAATAATAATAATGCTTTATTGCCTTAATTTTGTAACATTTAGTACTTTTAAATAACTCAGATAATTAGGTTCACAAGGAATTAAAATTGTACCATAGGTGAATGTCTAAATATATATATATATATATGATTTGTTACTTGTGTATAATTCAAAAATGAGTAATGGTGCTATTAGATTGGTACGCACACTGCGGGCGCCGCTCGCACTGGAAAGTCAACAAAGCCCAGTGATACTTAACTGCCTCCTTTAGAATCTTGAGTATCATATCTTTGTTCGCTGGTTTCGTGTCCTGTGGTAAATGACCTGAATAGTTCAATTGAATAGTTTCGGCTGCAAATCATCGGATCTTCGCGTAAACAAGTTTATTCGTGAGTTACACTGATTTAAAATCAAGTTTTTTGCAGTGGTTGTCTTGGGAGAGTTTTAGGGAGGGTAGGGTGTTTCGAAGTGAGCATTCGGAGACGTCGCACCGTAGCGTAGGTAGGCAGATAGGTAAAGGGGGTCCTCGGAGATGCGATAACGGCGCGGTATGTTTGGTTGCATGTCGGCGCGCGGCGGCGGCGCTGCGTGGGACGGTAAGCGCTAGACGACACACGCCGGCGATTTTACCTTAGTAATGCGCGCCACGCCCGCGCCACGCCATGCCACGCCGCGCCACGCCACGCCACGCGCCGACTGACGCCGCTCCGGACCGGGATCGCATCGCTTCCAATAGAGTTTGTTTAATAGTTTAGCGACGTCTCTCTCGTTCCGCCGAGGCGTAGGTTTGCGTCAGTCGGCGGTGGCGGACGGTCGCCGGCACTATATGAACGTACTACGTTGAAGTTAAAGATACGATCCTACTTCATCATAGTGGTGTTCATTATTGAATGGTCGTCGGTGCGTCGTCGGCGGCGCGGGGGCATCGCGGGGGCATCGCGTGGATTACGCTTGTTTTTGTCTCGACGTTTTGCGAAGTGCTTCGAATCGACGGCTAGTCTGACATTACTAAGGGAAAATTAGTCGCGATCATTTCGTGCGATTCGATATCGGGGCGGATTTTGAACGATCCCATAACATTCAGTATGAACACAATTCAATAGAATTCAATTCACAAAATCTACAAAGATATTGAGACCATCTGAAGTAGTTTATTATCTCTTGAAATGATCGTGTGATTACAAGAAGATGAATCGATCACTTGATAACATTTCTGAAACGCGAAGATGTATTATTATTAATATTATTCCCCGGTATCGGATCGCATCATCGACAATAACACTGGAGTTTTGTGATTTCAGCATGTCTTGTGCAGTGTATTCTTTTTGGTTGCGTTTACTTCATTTCCATCGATAATATTTGTTCTCATAGATTTTGGCTGTAGCACACCTATAACTTATTGGGATACAGGCTTGCACTAAATTTCTGGAGGCGTTATTATATTGCGACTAATCGTCCTTCAGTCGGATATCTTCCGATCAGCTTATTCACTTAGAAAGTAGCGCGATGCATGAGTCACGCCTCCCTCGGGTTGGTTCACGCCGCGTGCGATCCTTGTTGTTGTTATCCATCGCTTATCGGTGACTCGAGAGGGAGATCTCTTGTGGTGTCTTAAATAGATTTCGATTGATCGGTATTCGGTGACGAAATTATCGTTATCCACGATCGATTCGCTGAATAAAACAGCGATATCGATAAGAGAAAAGATTCACTGATGGTTCTGAGTAATGGTGGATTGACGCGTGCGGGAGCTAAACTGAACTGTTCACGAATAACTCTCATTCGAAAGTTGTATCAATGACTCAAAAGAATGAGTGCACAGTTTCTTTTTCACCGATTCGAAAAAACATTGAGTTATTCACCCGTAATATTGGCCACTATGCTGGTGCATCACAAGAGATTTCGCGCTTCGTAGCGTAGGTTTCCGGCGTTATTGTTCCGTTCGGGAGTACAACGGGGTGGGCTTGCAGATGGTCAAGACGAGAGACGGATCGAGGAGCTGCACAAGCGACGCAACTTCCTGGCGGCGTACTGCAAGCTGATCGTGTACAGCGTGGCGCCCGTGCGTCGCGCCGCAGACGTCTTCAAGCACTACATCAAGGTAACAGCTACTTGATTGTTACCTTTACCTACAGGCCTTGTGGCCGATGGTGAAGGAACCGTTGGTTTTCAGGAAGGATACCGACTTGACGAGTCCCATATAGGGGAAACTGTAACATTTCTAGTCGACTGAGTACGTTGACGACTCGGTAGAGGGTTCGATTCCTGCTGCAGATATTTGTTTTAAGTTTCGGTTTTGCGGTACTTTGATAGTTTTTATACCCACGAAATAGGGAATCCTAGTAAGTCACATACTAGGATCTTAATGTATCTACACTAATCCATAGTAATATGATAAAGAGGTATTATATATACAGGGTGTAATCGTTAAGTGTGCACAGGCGATTATTCCGTAACTATTGCAGATATCAAAAAACTTTAAACTGATATCGAAAGTACTTTACCTAATGAGTAAAATGACATTAATAACTTTTTAAAAATAAAACGAGAAATATCCAAAAAAATTACATTAATCACTCCCATACATTTTATTTCTTAGTAAGTACAAAATTTTGTGTTCAAAGCATATGTTCGAAGTGACGTCCTCCTTGTGCAATACAATGACGAGCTCTATTTACAGTTTCTAAATGAACTTTCCTTAACATTTGCGGAGTAATTAAAGCAATTGCACGACGTACACGATTCTGTAACTCTTCTAGGCTGTGTACTCTCTCAGCGTACACGTGGTCTTTGACAAATCCCCATAGGAAGAAATCACAAGGCGTGAGATCCGGGGATCTGGCAGGCCAAGGGGTTGCACTATTATTGGCTATTAAGCCATTATAATTGTTTCGTAAGAAATTCATTACAACATTTGTATTATGTGCAGGTGCTCCATCTTGTTGAAAAATTATCGACCTTCTTTCATCGTCTGGAATTGGTTCTAAGAGACTTGGCATATCGTTTTGTACAAAGGAGAAATATCTCTGTCCATTTAAGGTTCCACTGTAAAAATATGGCCCAATGATCCGATCTCCAAGAATACCACACCACACATTAATTGAGAATCGCACCTGAGCTCTAACTTCAGTAGTTAAGCGAGGATTGTCAATTGACCAATAATGCGAGTTTTTTCTATTGTAAATGCCGCAGTTTGAAACATTACTTTCATCGGTCCATAAAATTGACCTTACATTGACATAATTATTGACTAGCCAATTGCAATAGACCAGCCGACGAGCAGGATCATCATTGTGCAGCGTTTGAGTAGGTTTTATCTTAAATGCTTTGAAGTTGTGTTTTTTTAATAACTTGTGTACATAATTGTGGGACACTGGAAATGATCGGGCCACTGAACGCGTTGATTCTTGTGGATTATCTACTACGTAGTTAATAATATTGTTATCTAAGTCATTATCAAATTCCGGAGCTCTTGTTCTCGAACCTTTTTTTCTGTTAAAAGATCCATAATTTATCAAATTGTTATCCAACTTACGTAAATACGTACCAGAAGGAACTTCTCTATCTGGGTACTCTCTTCTGTAGGCGATAATGGCCGCCCTATTGTTACAATCATGTTTGTAGTACATTTTTAACATGTCCCTCTTTTCTGTATTGGAATATGCCATTTTTCAATCAATAAATGCAACAATCACGATTATTAACGCAAATTGAAAAATACAATAAATTGGCGGGAACGAGAACCCGCGATAAAGAATTTGAATTTAGAACGAACACCAAAGAGTATCTTTCTTTTTGTTTTTATTTAGTATGTTGCTTTTCAGCTAGTTCAAATCAATACAATATTGAAACAAGGTTTATTATAAATTTGAAGTGGTAAGATAATTAATCTACACGTGTATCTACTTGAAATTCATTAATACCTTCATATCGTACATAATTATAAAATGACAAGGGTAAAATGAGTAGGTACTATTCCACTTAAAATAAGGAAACTAAAACCTTTCTACTATCTCATACTAAATGTATGGGAGTGATTAATGTATTTTTTTTGGATATTTCTCGTTTTATTTTTAAAAAGTTATTAATGTCATTTTACTCATTAGGTAAAGTACTTTCGATATCAGTTTAAAGTTTTTTGATATCTGCAATAGTTACGGAATAATCGCCTGTGCACACTTAACGATTACACCCTGTATAGTTTGGATAAAGAGGTGATCTCCGAAACTACTCATCCGATTTCAAAACGGTTTTCACCAATATTTAGAATGGATCTTCAGGATGTTTTCCGTTAAAATAAAAGTGCAACTTAAATCGACACAAAAACTGTCGAGCGAATGCTTTTCTTACGAATGCTGTCTTAACGGTAACGGCTACTTTTTATCCGGGTAACGCGAGCGAAGCCGCGGGCAGTAGTTCAAACAGCTTGTTCGACGGCACTCGATGTATTGTTATCGGTTCGAGTCGGGCATCAGTGTGCGTGTGTTGTCTGCAGTGCTACAACGACTACGGCGACATAATAAAGACGACAATGAGCAAGGCGCGCGAGATCAACAAGCTGAACTGCGCGCTGACCATGGAGCTCGCCATGCAGGCGCTCTTCACGGACATCCAGCAGCGGCACCAGACCGTGCACCGGCAACTGCCGGACTTCCTCGAACTTAAGGTACACGAACACAAGCATGCTAAAATGGAGAACATCGAACTTTAATGTGTCCCAAAAAATATGAATTTTAGTAATCGAAATAAAATAATAAATAATGCTGTAAGTTTTTCACACAGCATCATCTAGCCCTGAAGCAGAGCTTGCTATTTGCTGATGCAACGTCAACTCGGTAATGTCATCATAAATATCCTGTTATAGTCACGCTATCGTTGATTTCAAACTAGATGACAAACGTGAGAATAACACCAAAATTATACATTAGCTTTTCGCTCTCTTTGTAAACAATTAAATACTTGGTGGAGTGTTGACGGAAAAGAAAGCAGGGAGTCGTTGGATGGAGGTGAGCTAAGATCGTACGACGTGGCACTCTTTGGGGGAAGCCTACGTCCGGCAGTAGGCAGCGGTGTACCTCTACAGGCTGACGATGAACATGAATATGTTCGGGTGTCAGTCGCGACCGTCAACATCCTTCATGGTACTTCATCGAGCATGGTGTCGCGTGTCAGGAGCTGGCGAAGCGGTTCAGCGTGATGTTCGGTCTGGACGCGGTGAAGAACCGCGAGGCGCTGACGGCTCTGCATCGCGCCGGCATCTCGTTCGCGGCGCTGGAGCTGGTGCCGCCCGCGCCGCCACCCAACCTGCTCTTCCTGGAGCCGCTCGCGGAGTTCTCTGGCAAGCTGCTGCGCCAGGACAAGCGGCAAGTGCTCAAGGTAGGTCGAAGTATCCGACGAACAACGCACGAACTATTTATAGTACAATACAGTCACCCTCTTACTTCTGCAAGCGATGGCGCGAAGATGCGTCGCGGAAAACCCGAACTCAATCGATCTATACTTCGACAGTAATATTTTATATAGGTAAAGTTTGTAAATTTGGATGTAGGGGGTAATCTCAGAAATTACTCGTGCAATTTGAAAATAAAGCTTCAGATTATACCTTCAGTGTGGACATACTTGTCATACTTACTAAATATAGACTTATGTTTTTAAAAAGCCCGTTTATGCGTTAGCCGTTAAAGATTGTTTGTTTGATACTTTTTTCTACGAAATGGCTAATACGATTGCATTTGCATTGTTGGCAATTGTTTTGTATGACTTCAAGACGGGGTTTAACGCCACAGGCCACTAGAACACGCTGTAACAGACGATGAAATGTCAAATGGCCTAACCGATAATTGTCATTTTTGTATGACTTCGAAAAAGGTTCTAGATGGGTTAAAAGTCACAGGTCATTAGGAGACACTACCTAAAAGAAATGGCATAAGAAAATATCGTGAAGAAACCAAAATTCTGGAACATGGAACAAACGGAGTTATACGGATATTATGTTACATCCTGTAATAGCTGAATGAATTATCATAAAAAACAGAGTTGATCGTATGATTCTTGGTCGCGCTCAAGGTGAATAATAAATTTACTTGAACATTTAAAAATCTCTTAATGGACGTTTCTAGCCTTGTTTTTTAAATGAATAAGAAGGTATTGAGTGTTTGTTTGTGTTCGCTGTTCAGTTCCTGGACACGCGCATAGTGTCGTGCGTGTCGTGGGGCGAGGAGTGGGCCCCCTTCCTGCAGTACCGCAACTCGCTGCTGACGGACGCGCCCGACGACCGGCCGCCGCTCGCCGCGCGCCGGCACTACACCCGCAGGAACAGTATGTATTCACTGTGTCGTCACTGGACACGCGCATAGTGTCGTGCGTGTCGTGGGGCGAGGAGTGGGCCCCCTTCCTGCAGTACCGCAACTCGCTGCTGACGGACGCGCCCGACGACCGGCCGCCGCTCGCCGCGCGCCGGCACTACACCCGCAGGAACAGTATGTATTCACTGTGTCGTCACTGGACACGCGCATAGTGTCGTGCGTGTCGTGGGGCGAGGAGTGGGCCCCCTTCCTGCAGTACCGCAACTCGCTGCTGACGGACGCGCCCGACGACCGGCCGCCGCTCGCCGCGCGCCGGCACTACACCCGCAGGAACAGTATGTATTCACTGTGTCGTCACTGGACACGCGCATAGTGTCGTGCGTGTCGTGGGGCGAGGAGTGGGCCCCCTTCCTGCAGTACCGCAACTCGCTGCTGACGGACGCGCCCGACGACTAAGCTTCTACACGAAGTGTCTATATCAGAGTGTAGTACTGCTTGTTTACTTATTTATGTAATTTGTCATCAGGAGGTCAAAACGAGGAGGAAGATGGCGAGGAGAACGCGGAGTCCGACCAAGAGCAACCGGGGTGAGGAGCCCCTCACTCCACTCATAGCGTAGTTAGTACAGTTCGCTGAATGGTCCTCCGCAAACGTGAACTCAGCCGGGGCCGGAACAAGGGGTTTGTGTCGTCTGTCGCGCAGCCGGCCCGTCGCGGCTGACTTCACGATTGCCGACCGAGCTGTATCTAGTGTAGTTAGCGGTAGCGTAGTCTTACAGGAGTCGTGTTACTGTCCCATCGTGTGCGACCAAATCAGGTACAACTTTGCTGTCCGTGTTATATATTTCATTATTTCAAATTACAACTATTTTTACAGGTATTAACATTAGCATAGAAAATATACGTATAAACAAGTGTAACATGTTAGAAACAGCGGAGACTTTCCGAATTCGTTCAGAGAAACCCTGACAGTTTTAGGCTGAGTCTTAAATCTTAACGTGGCCTCTGAAGCTTACCGGTATAATTAATATACAAACTGGTCACCCATCCAAATGCGGAACGTGCATCGCACAACTTAGCTCACCTGTTACGAATGACAGAGCATCACAATAACTTACCACAGCGCTACCTGACGCCGGAGATAGCATCATATCTATCATGTAGTTCATGTTCCATCGTCCTGGCTTTAAACATTGCATGTCAGTCTCCGGCTGGACTATCAGAGAACACTACCCGACTATTAACACCTTACAAAAATAATGTATTCCCATCAACGGATATAAATAAAAGAGAAAACCAAAATAGACTCAAGGGGCACACATGGTGGGATAGTAAAGTTATCTAAATAATACGTTATATTGCAAAGGACTTTTTCATTGGCATATTAATCGTAATCTATTAATCAATATTGATAATAACGAATTATTGATCTTTTTTTCGACGTGTATTTATGTTAATTTATTATGTATGCATAAGTATGATTTATGAATTTGTGCTGTTAAATGATTGTTTAGGTCGAAGCCCGGCATTCACCTTTTTCTATTTAAACTGTATTGTATTAGGTACAGTTTTATATTTATTGTAACATAAATGCGTTTCTATTTACATATTTAGAAACGCATTTTTGTGCAAAATGCTGAGCCTGCGACAAGTGAATGTAACCTGTTTGTTGTTTGGGATATATCTGAATTAGTTTGTAAGGAAAATCATATTTTCATAATAAATTGACTTAGTTATAATCACAATTACGTATATTTTATTATCTACACCGCAACACTTCACAGGAAATTAACATAATTAGTATGGGTTCTTAGGACCGTTCGATTCACAGACACGTGAGGTCTTCAGAACTAAACTAATTATGTGAAAAATAAAACAAGCAACCACAAAACACGGCGATATTCCTTGAAATGGTTGTTATGTTTGGATAGTACACATTCAATCAATCACCGGACCCGTTTGTGTAAGAACCGGTAAGGACAACGTAAATATTACATTTTAAGATTTTGGTGTGACGCTTGCGCGGCTGTGATATTGGGTTGCTTGCAATTTTACACTACTAATATATTTTGTGTTCAGTTTTTAAGCTTAAGTTTCTATATATAATAAAAAAAAACCTTTTAATTTTGACTTTGTGCAGTATTATGTAGTTCTATTTAGATATGTAGTTTTTGATTTGCTGATAGCCTAATCTAGATCGCTATATTTAAATATAATGATGTATTTAATAATTTAGATTAAAAACAATGTTTTATAACTTTTAAGCACAGTTTTTGTTTGCAACTATAGTTGACTCTGGCATAATTAATTGCCTGTCCCTTTAACGTATGGTCTATCTGCGCAGGAGGTCCCGTCGCATGCGCCTCTCCGTGCGCGAGCGCCGCACGAGTCTCCCGCGTCGGCGTCGCGCGCCCCCCTCCTCCCCATCCCCCTCCCCCTCTCCCACCCCCTCCATACGCACCCCCCACACCTCGCAGTCCTCCGCGCCCTCGCGACACAGCTCCCAGCTGAAGACGCCGACCGGCAAACCCGCGTGCCCTTCCTACTGGAGTTCACAGAGTGTCGAAAGCCCCCTGAGGAGAACGAACAGACTCAAGCATGTAACCGATCCCTCGCCGAGCAGGAGCACCTCCGACGGCGTCGCCTATCGCACTAGCGGGCAGCCGATTCCTCCAGACAGAAGTTCAACCACCGGAGATCCTGTCGAAAGCCGACCGAGGGTCGGGGTCGCTCGGATGTCTAACAGAGAAATGCTTAGTCCTTCGAACGGAAGTTCATCGACCGAGGTTTCCTCTAGAAGTCGACAGGACGTGGGGGTCACCCGTAGAGCTAAGAGGCGGAGGCTGAGTTCGTCCCCGGACAGTAAGGAGGCGACTCTCTCACCGGACCGCAGGAAGCGCAAACTGTCCACGGCCTTGAACGTGTCGGTGCGCTCGGCGGCGAAACGATCGCGGACGTCCGAGAGCTCCGAGAGCAGTGTCCGCGCCCGCGAGCCGAGAGCTGCGAGAGCTGCGAGAGCGGGGAAGGAATCCGACGTGCCGGCACCGAGGTAAGAGCACGCTTATGTCAGACATATCGCTACTCACATCAGTTTTGTATACAGGTGTAACATTATATCCCTATAAGCTCGAAAGGGGGGTATTCCACAAGTCATGGCGAATGTTTAATTCATGAAATGCCTCTTAAACATTCCTACAAAATGTACCTAGACACAACATGAGGCAGCGCCATGCCTCGTATGCTCAACATTTTATCACAAAGTTATCAAATATAAATAAAATTATGACGAAAAATGACAGAAACTGTCAGATATATCAATTAGAAAAGTATTAGATGTTATTGCTTACAAGTTAAGAACGGTTTTACAGTGTCACGTGGCTGAGTCCTCGACCTTTTTACTTGCATACATACCTACTCACTATGAACTACTATTTCACTTACCTACTGTACTACTCAAAACAAAATAAGGGCCACCCGAATATTATTGTATTGAGACCATTTTTTGTCCAGATAATGTTTTTTTAAGAATGCCACTATTTTCTCAAGTGTTGAGACAACGATACAGTGAATAAAAGGCGATATTAGTGTTGAGGGTATGGTGTAGTAGATTGTGTCACAAGGAACCAAAATAATGTATCGAGGGCGGAGCGATTGTATGAATCCAGAGCGAAGCTAGGTACCGTGTTCGTTTGATTTACACAAATTGAATAAAAGATGAGTTCTAGTAGTGAAAGTGAATTATTAACACCAGAAAGTGTAAAATTAAACGCAGAAACTGTCATAATTGACTACCAAACAAATCAAGATAAAACAATCTAAAAGCCTATTAAAATGCTATTACATGAAAAAATTAACAATAAGCAAAGTTATTTATTAATATACATTTGTAATTTGGATATGTAAATATAAATATTGGTCACTACTAAAAGCATCTCTTATTTATTTTTCTCATAGAGGGGGATGAAAAGCAGAATGTGCCGCACTGTACCAACATTATTTAACCTCGAGCGACGTAGGTAGTTTGAAATCCTTCGCTTCGCTCTGGATTCAAACAATCGCTCTCACCCTCTATATATTATTTTGGTCCCTTGTGATACAATCTACTATTATGTCTCACTTTTCGTGCAGAGGGCAGTTTTATTTATTTTTTAATTTGATTTCTGATTTATTTTAACACTAGTTCACCGACTGCTACAGTTGTTTTTGGAAGATAAACGTGTAATTCGATCATTTAACCGTAAAATGCCGACACCATTAGGACAATGCTTCAGCTACCAGAGCCGTAACGATGATCGAGGCTGGTCAGTCGCAACGTTCCGTGGCTTTACAGTTGGGATATTCGCGAAGGGCTATTAAAGGCGCATTGTCAAGTAATAGAATATAAGCTGCTGTAGAGGGGCATTTCTATGTTTGATAAATAAGGGTACACCTCTATTCATAATTGCATCCGTTTAATAATCTGTATATTGTGTTCTCGACAGATCTGCAACGAGCTCTCCGAGTGTGGAGGAGGCGGGAGGGCCGTGTCTCGTCATGGCGCAGGTGCACCAACCGCCGCTCATGTAAGCTGGACTCTATTTAAGACGCTGACATCTTCCGAATCAGTATATACTAAAATAACCGTTTTTTTTAAATCATCTTCAGCTTTATGATTAGTAGTATAGATTGGTTATTGTGCATTTTCGCAGGCGCAGGCGCAGTCGCAGTCGCGGACGCAGCGGAAGCGGTGATATGTGTTTCACGTCGCTCGTTACCGAGCACGATGACGCAGCTTAGTACATACAGAACACGGTTTACACTTTCAATATCAGAACAACCTTGTAATATAGCCTGTAAGTTCTACTTTGAATATGAATGCCTGTGTTTTAATGTGCGGATTCAGTTTGGGAGACTATTCCTTATGCGGTCCGTAGATAGATAAAACTGGAGTTGAGATTGTATGATAAATAATGTAGTATTTAACGTACATTTATCAAGCAAACATGTACCTTAAGAAGGTACGGACTGATTAGTTCGTTTTGTTTTTAAAGTTGTTTTTGTTTTTTTTGTTAAAAGTAAGTAATTTTCTTGCGTTTGTATTTTTCTAGAACTTTTATTGTTAGATATAATTTCACCTATACATAGCGTTTAGGTATTTTTATGATTATACTTTTCTATGTTTAATATTATTGGTTTTTTTATTTATCTTTTTTTTATTTAATTATTTTATCTGAAATACACGATACTAACAGGAAACGCTATAATTACACGCACAGGTCTCTTATAATTGGTCGCTCGACCACCTTACCGAGAGGACGTGTGTCACATTTTTTGTTAAATTTAATTACTTGTGCCATTCCAAACTTCACCATATTTATTTGAAAAGACGGCTTAAATATCCTTGTGTCGAAATCGCGGACTTATTGCATTTCGTTCCTGTGTTGCTGAACGCAGAAATCATGACTACTATTTGCTATACTGTGGGACTGTCCGGACTGGATACATCGCTTGTGTTTACATCTAACATGGACGGATGAAAAACAGCAGTGTACGCTGCTACAATTGGACGTGCCGTGGATTTTGCCGTCGTAAGATAGTGAGTAACTTGGACATTCTATTCCACCCTCAAAACACAATAAAATGAGTGTTACTCGATCCCCAACATCATCAACCCAGACGGGAGGCGGTTCACAACCAGATTTATCAAAGTTAACTAGTGCAGTCGATTTCAATCCCCAAATAACACTCCGAAAACGCAAAGAACCGATGATAGATCGATGCGAATGTACTAGCGAAATAAAAGATATTCGAGGAGAACTTACCCGTATGACGTCTATGCTAGAGAAGTATGTTGAGTCAAACCACCACATTATTAACCAACTGCAAGAGAGCATGAAAGAAGTCAAAATTCAAATTACTGAATTAAGAACTTCCAACGAACAAATTATTGCTTCAATTCAGGAGAATATAGGCGAGGTTAAGTCGCAGATTTTTGAAATAAAATCATCGTCTTTAGCCATATCGACTGAACAGAAAACTATTAAAAACCATGTCTTAAACCTGGAAAATAAACTAAACATAGGTGAAACCAAACTAGCAAAACTCGAAACTGATCTAAACAAAAAAAAAAAATGAGCCAGCATCATCCAACTTTCGTCGCAGCAGCTCGTGTCTTAACGAAGTAATGATACGTGAAGTTAAAGATCGAAATGAACGAGAGAAAAACATAATAATCGCAGGGATTCCAGAGCAGACGTCTACAATAACAGAGGAAAGAGTTAACAGAGATGAAACTACGGTCGAAAATCTAACCAGAACATCCCGAAGCCAGTGAAAATATACCGCATTTGAAAGTACAATCCAGGAAAAAATCGACGAATCGAAACAAAACAAAACAAGTTACAAACCAAATACACGCCACAAAAACAACACAAGACCTAACACACCAAATTAGGTGTGACACGTACTCAAACATAACAATCAGCAAGTCCTGTTTGACCTTTTTTTACTTTAACGCACGCAGTATTCGTAAAAAAGGGAAGCTTGATGAGTTAAAATGTATATTACAAGCTATACCAACGACAATCCATATTATCCTCCTAACTGAAACCTGGATTAGAAACGAAGCACAAGCTGAAGAACTGAGATTACCTAACTACACACACTATCATAACTTTCGGATATTAGAGGAGGAGGAGTGTCAACATACGTTCACAACAATTTAAAACATAGTATGACAGAGTCGATATACAAAGATGGAAACAACTACCTTTGGATTCAAATAGAAAAATACGCATTAGACGTAGGACTAGTGTACTACCCTGGCAACACCAATTATGAAAGGTTCCTAGCAGAATATGAAACACAATTGCAACGACGTAAACGCTCAATAATTTTTGGAGACTTCAACGTAGACCTACTAAAAAAAGCAGATACACATACCAAAATATATACAGAACTCATTACTGAAGCAGGATATAGATTACTAAATAAAATAAACAGGAAATACACAACCCGAGATTCAGATTCAAGAACGTCTGCACTGACATAAAAAACAATGACTTCCACATGGCCATCATCAACTCGTCGATGTCGGACCACAAACAGATATTTTTTGAGATGAAGAAATTCAAACCACCAACCAAGATACAAACCAAATATGAAGCTTTTGACTATTCTAAACTATACACCCTAATCGAAAATGAAGGGCTGGACAACAGATAGAGATTACATAAAACTCGAGAATGAGTTAAAAGACTACGTAAAAGATTGTAAGGTCATGAAGACAAAGATTCTTAATGTACCCCAAAAATAATGGATAAATAATGAAATCATTGCCGAAATCAACAAAAGAAACCTACTATGGAAAACAAAACGTTAGATCAAACCCTACTCGAACAATTAAAAACAAAGAGAGCCTACACTACAAGACTTATCCAAAGAACAAAGAACTCTTACTACTACAAGGAGTTTGCGTGCTGTATCAAAAAACCTAAGAAAATGTGGCGACTAATCAACAACTTAGCGAATAACAAAACCAAACATAGCTGTGTTCCCTCAAAGCTTATCGTTGAATCTAACCAAGTAACTGACATAAATTAATGAGATTTGCGAAACCTTCAACCACTATTTTTCCATCATTGGTTCTCTTCTAGCTGATCAAATACCAGAACCATTTCACGAAAATTTTACACAAGCCCTACCCCATAATGAGAGGTTCAAAGCGAATTTGACTCTTTTGAACTCTGCACGGCAAAAGAAGTGTACAAAATAATAGAAAACCTTGATTCTAATTCTAGTACTGGTTTAGACGGATTAAGCACTAAAGTAATCAAATGCATAAACGACATATTTTACACAAACTAACCAACTGTATTAACAAACTTTTATCAGACGGAGTCTTTCCCGATACGCTAAAAGTAGCAAAGGTATCACCTATATTCAAATCGGGATCTAAAACGGACCCAGGTAATTACAGGCCTATCTCTGTTTTACCCATAATATCAAAGATATTGTACTAGGAATATTTATAGACCTAAAAAAAGCCTTTGATACTGTAAGTCACAATTTACTTATAAAAAAGTTAGAATGTATTGGTGTTAAAGGAATGGTTATAAATATGTTTAAATCTTACCTGTCGAATAGATCGCAAGTCGTTAAAATCGGTGATACCCAAAGTACAGCAAAACCTATAACTTGTGGAGTTCCGCAAGGATCTATATTGGGACCTCTTCTTAATTTATATAAATAATATAGATCAAATAGGTTTACGTGGTGATATAACTTTATACGCGGACGATACATGCCTTTTCTATTTTGGTGCTTCCATTCATACAATTATGTCACAAGCTCAGGATGACCTGGACATTATTTTTTCTTGGTTCCAACATAATCTTCTAACAATAATTATCTCCAAAACATGCTACATCATTTTTAAGGCCTTTTTATGACCGTCCCAATATAAACAATGTTGCTTTGCAGGAAAATAACAATGAGAAGTATTTGGGTCTACACCTGGATAGTTGTTTGACGTGGAACACACACATACCACACATTAAATCCAAACTTTCGTCGCTACTGGTGCAATAAGAAACGTCATGCATTGTGTTCCACGTCAAACACGCTATACCATCTATAACTCCCTAGTCAAACCGCATTTACTATACTTGATGAAATATGGGGTAGTGCAGCAAAATCTAAACTAGTTAAACTTCAAATCTTACAAAATAAACTTGTTAAGTTACTATTTAATCTTCCCCATCTAACACCCACCATAACAGTTTATAAACAAACCCATATAATGAACCTTAAACAGTTATATAAATATAGTACATGCATCCTCGTTCGTAAAATACTAAATCATACCGTTCATACAAACCTATCGCACATTTAAGTAAAATAAATTAGCAAACGTAGCTCACGCCGCGCCAGCTTTATTGTTCTACCGAGGTCACGCACGAAATATGGAAAAACAACGATACTCTATGAAGGAGCACAACTTTACAATAACCTACCCTCCCAAATTAAAAATGTAACCTCATTCAATGTATTTAAATCTAAACTAACCGAGCATATCGTTAATGATGATTCATTTTTAAAAAAATAAGCACATTGAAAGAGTAAATTTTGAACGACCATAACCTAATGTAAACCTAATTTTATGTAAAAACCCTATTCTCAAGTAAGTGACATGTAATACTTGTCTTTTTGAGAATAAATGATTTAAAACGTAAAACGTAATTACAAAACAGCCGACCACCAACATTGGCAGTCCCCGCAGAGCGTTCTCGTCGCTGATGTTGGTGCATTTTTTTATATATTTTTACAAGGCAGGACTGTTATGTACTTTTTGCAAGGCTGTCGCGGTTAACTTAAGTTTGTAATTTTGAGTGTTTCGGAATTTGACCTAAACATATTTTTATTATTCCTTACAAATAAGCAAGCCTGTGGGATATAGATAGAAGGTAAGGTTAAAATTTCCTTTTTAATAAAATATGGTCTGTATTTTTTGAATATGTGGTTTCCATTTAATGCAACTATGGAAGGTATTAGTTATGTAAGCATTGGCAGGCCATGTTTCATCCCATTTTCACAACGAGCGGTGGACGGTTTCATCCTCATGCAGGATAATGCACGAGCGCACCCAGCCCAGGCAACCATCTCAGTACTGGAAGAAGACAATATACCTGAATCCAATTTAACACCTTTGGTACCAACTACAATGTTGGTTGTGCACATTTCGTTAATCTACCGTGTCGAGTTCAGGCAGGTGAACGAAATGTGAACAACCAGCAACAGTTGCTTCAGTTACTGAAACGATGCTGCGACGAGGTCCCAGAAGAAAACATCCGCCATCTTATTGAGAGCAGGCCCGAAGGACAACAAGAATGTGTTTTAAAAGATTAGGACATACCCGTTATTAGTCACAACAAAAGCAAACAACACAGTGGTTCATTTAGTATACAATTGAATTATATTGCAAGGTCAATAGTCATACAAAATTTGCAATATTAGAATACTTATAATTATCACGAAGTAGGTAACTGGGTTACGTTAATTTTATGAGTAAAAGTAATAGTGTTACATTTAGAGACGTTGAGTTCTAGGTTATTTCGTTGACAGTACTCAAATCTACCAAGATCTTGTAATAGAATACAGTCATCGGATGTATTGATCTGAATACATCTGAAGATTTAAATATCTTCATGTCGTCAGCATACAGTAGAAAATGTGAGTGTAGAAAGCAAGAGTAGATATCATTGATGAAAATGTTAAACAGCAGAGGTCCGAGTAATGATCCTTGGGGAACTCCCGAGGGAACAATATGCCATGTAGATGTATAACCATTCCATGCGACAGCTTGAGATCTATTCATTATGTAGGAGGTAAACCACCTTAACAAATTACCATGTATTCCAGCGGATAAAAGCTTTTGCAGGAGTATATTATGGTCTATTTGATCAAATGCCTTTAATCAGTGAAAATAGAATCGACCTGTCCGCCTGCATCCATACTTGCAGTTGTGAAGTCTATGAACGATAGTAAGTTAGATGTGGTTGATCGATACCTAAGGAAACCATGTTGTTCTGAAATAAAAGTGTTCGACAGAGTGCTATAGACCTGGGTATAAACGAGTCGCTCCAGTATTTTTGCAAAGATACATAACTTCGAAATAGGCCTGTAGTTTTTAACTTCTTCTTTGTTACCACTTTTGTGTACTGGTGTGATAAATGCGGACTTCCATATAGCAGGCACGTTGCCTTCTTTAATAGAGCGCTGAAATAAAAATGTTATTGGCTTAGTAAGTTCCATAGCACAGTTTACTATAAATAACGGCGAGATATGATCTGGACCAGCTCCTTTGGTTGGATCTAGTGATTTAAGAAATCGATAAACTGTACTAGAATTAATTTCAATTTCACTTATAGTATTAGTGTATTTTGAAGAGTCAGTTTCGTTACCACGCAAAGGATTATTACCACACTGGGTCGAGGAAGAGAGAAAAGTTGAGTGAAAATATGTAACAAAAATATTGCATAATTCTTCGCTCGTGTCAGCTGATTGCCCTTCGTAATTAAGGGTAGAGGGGAGGATGTTAGAGCCTTTTTTGTTCGATTTAATATAGGTCCAAAACATTTTTGGATACCTAACTATAGATTCTTCTATCTTTTTTATGTAAGCTTGATAGCATTCCTTCTCGATAGCCTTAGCTCTTTTGCGAAGTAGAGTGAACGTATCATGATCTGAGGTATTTCCATAGGTATGATATTTCTGTAGGTGTTTATGTTTTTCTTTAAGTATTTTCAAACTGGTACTGTACCATGGTGGAAATACTGATGAGTAAATATATTTGAAAGGTATATATTTACTTATTAAATCATTTAAGCAGTAATAGTGCCGACATTGCGCGGAGACGTCGTGGTAGACCGAAAATGAGATGGAGAGATGAGCTCACGAAGTTCCGAGCAGATTGGCCCATTTTGGCGAAGGAAAGGAACGAATGGAAAGAGTGGGGGGAGGCCTTTGCCCAGCAATGGGACATTTAAGGCTATAAATAAATAAATAAGCAGTAATAGAAATAAGAAACAGCTTCCTCCAATGAATTGTTAGATAGACACGCTTCCCATGAGATCTCAATTAGGGATGCTTTAATATTAGCATAATTTCCAGATTCATAAAAAAAAAAATCTAGGTTTTGATTTCAAATGTATAATATTATTAAACTGCAGCCAAAAAGATAGGGATTTATGATGATCATCCTCTGGTACTAAGGGGTCATTGCAGGCAGCCACATTTAAGTCAATGTTGCACAATATTAAGTCAAGAATCCTTCCCTTGGAGATATTACGACTTGAGTTAAATTGACTCAGAAAGAGTGTCAAAGAAATACGTTCGAGTTACACTTGCTACGCCTGAGGGTTGTAGGTAGTTCCCATCATAAGTCCAGTCAATATTGGGCATATTAAAATCTCCCATTAGCACAATATTGTCATCGGAGTTAGCATTCATAATATTTAAAAGGCTGTTTGCAAAGTTACATCTCGTCACAAAGATAGAGGGTACAAATATGTAGTTAACTAAAAGTGCGGTCTTTATTTTTGTAGCTAACCGTGACCCATAGGTCTTCTGCCGAGGAAGACCACTCAGGGCGACCTATAGCTTAGAGATCACGACGTTCTGCTATGAGTACCCCTCCTCCCTTAGTTTGTTTTGTTTTTGAGTAATCCCTATCTCGGCGCCAAACAGAGTATCTATCATCAAGAAGTTCGCTGTTGCTTATGCTAACTAGTAACCAGGTTTCTGTTAACCAGATAATGTCATACGAGTTTAAAAGTACCTAGATTACGTTTAAAAATATTTGTTTTCGTTCGTAACTCCCGTGTGTTTTGATAATATACACTAAAAGTAGCCATCATTAAAAGCATAATTACAAAAGCTATGGCGTAACTCATTTGAAATACGATAACAAAGCAAGAAATACAATAATAATTTTGGAACATCCACAATATGGCAAGAACAAACGTTAGATCCAATCTGGTTTCCTAGAACTAGTGCAATTTGAATTTTAATTAAACAAACATTTACAGGCAAGCTAAAAAAAGCTGAGCAGAAAGCAAGAATACACCAATGTACGTGTAAAAACATTGAGTATTTTTTAATATATGGGGTATTTTTACTTAGCCTCAACTTCGACCAAGTTACGAGTTCAATTGGCAGAGAATTAAAGTTAACGCAAGCGCAAGCGATATTGACCGGTATGTAGCGTGGTGCGTACGTGCGTGCGAGTTGTTTTAGAGTGAGCGACGGCCACAAACTTACTGGTTCATCGTTTAACTGGTTGAAAATTCCGTTGTTTGTCACACGGCAAGCCTTAATAAAATTAGAAACAGGAAAATTATAATAACTATGCTGTAATTTTGAGCAAATCGTTTCCGCCCTTTATAAAAAATATGGGCGCTGTGTCCGATTTTCTAGCCATAATTTTACAGTGCTTTACCCAGATGTACTGAAAATTCTTCTCCTTTGCCAGGACTCTGGCCTTGCTCAGAAGGGTTTTATTGGCCTGAGTGAAGTGGTCGTTGACTTAAAAGTTTTCCGCAGTAGAGAATCCCAAATTAGAAAGATTAAGCTACTTACTTTTGCGAGATGAAGCGACGAACTCTTCTTTAGAATAACGGCTGTTAAAGGCAACAACGATTGATTTTTCAGCATTGTGGACACGAGTAGGAATTCGTGCGGTGTAGTTAATTGCTTCCTTTTGGATATCGAAATTACATCGAGCGATCTCGTAGAGGTTCTCATTCTTCTTTTGGGTAATGCCACGAATCTCCATATTATTAGCTCTGGCCCATTGATCTCTATCTTGTAGTTCACGATTCAGTCTCCCAATTTCAGTCTGTAGCAAAGGGACCTGGCAAGAAATCTTCTCCACTTTGACGATTCTTGACTCAAGCGTTGAGACATTGTCAGTGAAGCTGTTTACGAGTTCATGTGCCATATCCAAAGATTCCTTCAGTCTCATCAGTTCAGATTTAATAGATTTAACATCTGCTACTAACGATACTAAGGGGGCTAGGTCGAACGTGATCTTTTTTAGTTGATCTTGTATCCTGTCCCATTTACTGGGTAGCGGCGAGATCGCGGCCGAGGATGTAGATGCGTCGGACTTATACCTGAATCCAATTGAACACCTACCAACTACAATGTTGGTTGTGCACATTTCGTTAATCTACCGTGTCGAGTTCAGGCAGGTGAACGAATTGTGAACAACCAGCAACAGTTGCTTCAGTTACTGAAACGATGCTGCGACGAGGCCATGTGTCATCCCATTGTCACAACTAGCGGTGGACGGTTTCATCCACATGCAGGATAATGCACGAGCGCACCCAGCCCAGCCAACCATCTCTGTACTGGAAGAAGACAATATACGTGAATCCAATTGAAAACCTTTGGTACCAACTAATATGTTGGTTGTGCACATTTCGTTAATCTACCGTGTCGAGTTCAGGCAGGTGAACGAAATGTGAACAACCAGCAACAGTTGCTTCAGTTACTGAAACGATGCTGCGACGAGGCCATGTGTCATCCCATTGTCACAACTAGCGGTGGACGGTTTCATCCACATGCAGGATAATGCACGAGCGCACCCAGCCCAGCCAACCATCTCTGTACTGGAAGAAGACAATATACGTGAATCCAATTGAAAACCTTTGGTACCAACTAATATGTTGGTTGTGCACATTTCGTTAATCTACCGTGTCGAGTTCAGGCAGGTGAACGAAATGTGAACAACCAGCAACAGTTGCTTCAGTTACTGAAACGATGCTGCGACGAGGCCATGTGTCATCCCATTGTCACAACTAGCGGTGGACGGTTTCATCCACATGCAGGATAATGCACGAGCGCACCCAGCCCAGCCAACCATCTCTGTACTGGAAGAAGACAATATACGTGAATCCAATTGAAAACCTTTGGTACCAACTAATATGTTGGTTGTGCACATTTCGTTAATCTACCGTGTCGAGTTCAGGCAGGTGAACGAAATGTGAACAACCAGCAACAGTTGCTTCAGTTACTGAAACGATGCTGCGACGAGGCCATGTGTCATCCCATTGTCACAACTAGCGGTGGACGGTTTCATCCACATGCAGGATAATGCACGAGCGCACCCAGCCCAGCCAACCATCTCTGTACTGGAAGAAGACAATATACGTGAATCCAATTGAAAACCTTTGGTACCAACTAATATGTTGGTTGTGCACATTTCGTTAATCTACCGTGTCGAGTTCAGGCAGGTGAACGAAATGTGAACAACCAGCAACAGTTGCTTCAGTTACTGAAACGATGCTGCGACGAGGCCATGTGTCATCCCATTGTCACAACTAGCGGTGGACGGTTTCATCCACATGCAGGATAATGCACGAGCGCACCCAGCCCAGCCAACCATCTCTGTACTGGAAGAAGACAATATACGTGAATCCAATTGAAAACCTTTGGTACCAACTAATATGTTGGTTGTGCACATTTCGTTAATCTACCGTGTCGAGTTCAGGCAGGTGAACGAAATGTGAACAACCAGCAACAGTTGCTTCAGTTACTGAAACGATGCTGCGACGAGGCCATGTGTCATCCCATTGTCACAACTAGCGGTGGACGGTTTCATCCACATGCAGGATAATGCACGAGCGTACCCAGCCTGGGCAACTATCTCTGTACTGGAAGAAGACAATATACCTGAATCCAATTGAACACCTTTGGTACCAACTAATATGTTGGTTGTGCACATTTCTTTAATCTACCGTGTCGAGTTCAGGCAGGTGAACGAAATGTGAACAACCAGCAACAGTTGCTTCAGTTACTGAAACGATGCTGCGACGAGGCCATGTGTAATCCCATTTTCACAACCAGCAGTGGAGCAGTTTCGTCACTTTTTATTTTTTCGGGCAATTTTTTATATAGTTTTATAAGGCAGGACTGTTATGTACTTTTTGCAAGGTTGTCGCGGTTAGCTTAAGTTTGTTTCTGTTTCGTCTATTGTAATTTTTGAGTGTTTCGGAATTTGACCTAAACATATTTTTATTATTCCTTACAAATAAGCAAGCCTGTGGGATATAGATAATAGGTAAGGTAAAAATTACCGTTTTAATAAAATATGGTCTGCAGCTTACCTGGCGTTTGATGTTTATCAAGATTAATATGCATTTTTTCTGAAATATAAAATAATTTGTTATATTCAGCGCTTTCACCCCACATAATAATGGCATAATAATTGAGCCAAGATTTGGCATATTCGTAGTATGCTGAGAGTGCGGTTTCATAATTGGTATTTGATTTTAAAATACTAAGTGCGTAGGTTTTTATTTTTTGAATATGTGGTTTCCATTTAATGCAACTATGGAAGGTATTCGTTATGTAAGCATTGGCAGGCCTTGTTTTATCCCATTTTCACAACGAGCGGTGGACGGTTTCATCCTCATGCAGGATAATTCACGAGCGCACCCAGCCCAGGCAACCATCTCTGTACTGGAAGAAGACAATATACCTGAATCCAATTGAACACCTTTTGTACCAACTAATATGTTGGTTGTGCACATTTCGTTAATCTACCGTGTCGAGTTCAGGCAGGTGAACGAAATGTGAACAACCAGCAACAGTTGCTTCAGTTACTGAAACGATGCTGCGACGAGGCCATGTGTCATCCCATTTTCACAACGAGCGGTGGACGGTGTCATCCACATGCAGGATAATGCACGAGCGCACCCAGCCCAGGCAACCATCTCTGTACTGGAAGAAGACAATATACCTGAATCCAATTGAACACCTTTTGTACCAACTAATATGTTGGTTGTGCACATTTCGTTAATCTACCGTGTCGAGTTCAGGCAGGTGAACGAAATGTGAACAACCAGCAACAGTTGCTTCAGTTACTGAAACGATGCTGCGACGAGGCCATGTGTCATCCCATTTTGACAAAGAGCGGTGGACGGTTTAATCCACATGCAGGATAATTCACGAGCGCACCCAGCCCAGGCAACCATCTCTGTACTGGAAGAAGACAATATACCTGAATCCAATTGAACACCTTTGGTACCAACTACAATGTTGGTTGTGCACATTTCGTTAATCTACCGTGTCGAGTTCAGGCAGGTGAACGAAATGTGAACAATCAGCAACAGTTGCTTCAGTTACTGAAACGATGCTGCGACGAGGCCATGTGTCATCCCATTTTCACAACGAGCAGTGGAGCTGTTTCGTCACTTTATATTTTTCGGGCAATTTTTTATATATTTTTACAAGGCAGGACTGTTATATACTTTTTGCAAGGTTGTCGCGGTTAGCTTAAGTTTGTTTCTGTTTCGTCTATTGTAATTATTGAGTGTTTCGGAATTTGACTTAAATATATTTTTATTATTCCTTACAAATAAGCAAGCCTGTGGGATATAGAAAGTAGATAAGGAAAAAAATTCCTTTTTAATAAAATATGGTCTGCAGCTTACCTGGAGTTTGATGTTTATCAAGATTAGTATGCATTTTTTTTGAAATTTAAATAATTTGTTATAGTCAGCGCTTTCACCCCACATAATAATAGCATAATAATTGAGCCAAGATTAGGCATATTCGTAGTATGCTGAGAGTGCGGTTTCATAATTGGTATTTGATTTTAAAATACTAAGTGCGTAGGTTTTTATTTTTTGAATATGTGGTTTCCATTTAATGCAACTATGGAAGGTATTAATTATGTAAGCATTGGCAGGCCTTGTTTTATCCCATTTTCACAACGAGCGGTGGACGGTTTCATCCTCATGCAGGATAATTCACGAGCGCACCCAGCCCAGGCAACCATCTCTGTACGGGAAGAAGACAATATACCTGAATCCAATTGAACACCTTTGGTACCAACTAATATGTTGGTTGTGCACATTTCGTTAATCTACCGTGTCGAGTTCAGGCAGGTGAACGAAATGTGAACAACCAGCAACAGTTGCTTCAGTTACTGAAACGATGCTGCGACGAGGCCATGTGTCATCCCATTGTCACAACTAGCGGTGGACGGTTTCATCCACATGCAGGATAATGCACGAGCGTACCCAGCCCAGGCAACCATCTCTGTACTGGAAGAAGACAATATACCTGAATCCAATTGAACACCTTTGGTACCAACTAATATGTTGGTTGTGCACATTTCGTTAATCTACCGTGTCGAGTTCAGGCAGGTGAACGAAATGTGAACAACCAGCAACAGTTGCTTCAGTTACTGAAACGATGCTGCGACGAGGCCATGTGTCATCCCATTTTCACAACGAGCGGTGGACGGTTTCATCAACATGCAGGATAATGCACGAGCGCACCCAGCCCAGGCAACCATCTCTGTACTGGAAGAAGACAATATACCTGAATCCAATTGAACACCTTTGGTACCAACTAATATGTTGGTTGTGCACATTTCGTTAATCTACCGTGTCGAGTTCAGGCAGGTGAACGAAATGTGAACAACCAGCAACAGTTGCTTCAGTTACTGAAACGATGCTGCGACGAGGCCATGTGTCATCCCATTTTCACAACGAGCGGTGAACGGTGTCATCCACATGCAGGATAATGCACGAGCGCACCCAGCCCAGGCAACCATCTCTGTACTGGAAGAAGACAATATACCTGAATCCAATTGAACACCTTTTGTACCAACTAATATGTTGGTTGTGCACATTTCGTTAATCTACCGTGTCGAGTTCAGGCAGGTGAACGAAATGTGAACAACCAGCAACAGTTGCTTCAGTTACTGAAACGATGCTGCGACGAGGCCATGTGTCATCCCATTTTCACAACGAGCGGTGGACGGTTTCATCAACATGCAGGATAATGCACGAGCGCACCCAGCCCAGGCAACCATCTCTGTACTGGAAGAAGACAATATACCTGAATCCAATTGAACACCTTTGGTACCAACTACAATGTTGGTTGTGCACATTTCGTTAATCTACCGTGTCGAGTTCAGGCAGGTGAACGAAATGTGAACAACCAGCAACAGTTGCTTCAGTTACTGAAACGATGCTGCGACGAGGCCATGTGTCATCCCATTTTCACAACGAGCAGTGGAGCTGTTTCGTCACTTTATATTTTTCGGGCAATTTTTTATATATTTTTACAAGGCAGGACTGTTATATACTTTTTGCAAGGTTGTCGCGGTTAGCTTAAGTTTGTTTCTGTTTCGTCTATTGTAATTATTGAGTGTTTCGGAATTTGACCTAAACATATTTTTATTATTCCTTACAAATAAGCAGGCCTGTGGGATATAGATAGAACGTAAGGTAAAAATTTTCTTTTTAATAAAATATGGTCTGCAGCTTAGCTGGTGTTTGATGTTTATCAAGATTCGTATGCATTTTTTTTTAATATAAATAATTTGTTATACTCAGCGCTTTCACTCCACATAATAATGGCATAATAATTGAGCCAAGATTAGGCATATTCGTAGTATGCTGAGAGTGCGGTTTCATAATTGGTATTTGATTTATAAATACTAAGTGCGTAGGTTTTTATTTTTTGAATATGTGGTTTCCATTTAATGCAACTATGGAAGGTATTCGTTATGTAAGCATTGGCAGGCCTTGTTTTATCCCATTTTGACAACGAGCGGTGGACGGTTTCATCCACATGCAGGATAATGCACGAGCGCACCCAGCCCAGCCAACCATCTCTGTACTGGAAGAAGACAATATACCTGAATCCAATTGAACACCTTTGGTACCAACTAATATGTTGGTTGTGCACATTTCGTTAATCTACCGTGTCGAGTTCAGGCAGGTGAACGAAATGTGAACAACCAGCAACAGTTGCTTCAGTTACTGAAACGATGCTGCGACGAGGCCATGTGTCATCCCATTTTCACAACGAGCGGTGGACGGTTTCATCGACATGCAGTATAATGCACGAGCGCAACCAGCCCAGGCAACTATCTCTGTACTGGAAGAAGACAATATACCTGAATCCAATTGAACACCTTTGGTACCAACTAATATGTTGGTTGTGCACATTTCGTTAATCTACCGTGTCGAGTTCAGGCAGGTGAACGAAATGTGAACAACCAGCAACAGTTGCTTCAGTTACTGAAACGATGCTGCGACGAGGCCATGTGTCATCCCATTTTCACAACGAGCGGTGGACGGTTTCATCAACATGCAGGATAATGCACGAGCGCACCCAGCCCAGGCAACCATCTCTGTACTGGAAGAAGACAATATACCTGAATCCAATTGAACACCTTTGGTACCAACTACAATGTTGGTTGTGCACATTTCGTTAATCTACCGTGTCGAGTTCAGGCAGGTGAACGAAATGTGAACAATCAGCAACAGTTGCTTCAGTTACTGAAACGATGCTGCGACGAGGCCATGTGTCATCCCATTTTGACAAAGAGCGGTGGACGGTTTAATCCACATGCAGGATAATGCACGAGCGCACCCAGCCCAGGCAACCATCTCTGTACTGGAAGAAGACAATATACCTGAATCCAATTGAACACCTTTGGTACCAACTAATATGTTGGTTGTGCACATTTCGTTAATCTACCGTGTCGAGTTCAGGCAGGTGAACGAAATGTGAACAACCAGCAACAGTTGCTTCAGTTACTGAAACGATGCTGCGACGAGGCCATGTGTCATCCCATTTTCACAACGAGCGGTGGACGGTTTCATCAACATGCAGGATAATGCACGAGCGCACCCAGCCCAGGCAACCATCTCTGTACTGGAAGAAGACAATATACCTGAATCCAATTGAACACCTTTGGTACCAACTAATATGTTGGTTGTGCACATTTCGTTAATCTACCGTGTCGAGTTCAGGCAGGTGAACGAAATGTGAACAACCAGCAACAGTTGCTTCAGTTACTGAAACGATGCTGCGACGAGGCCATGTGTCATCCCATTTTCACAACGAGCGGTGGACGGTTTCATCAACATGCAGGATAATGCACGAGCGCACCCAGCCCAGGCAACCATCTCTGTACTGGAAGAAGACAATATACCTGAATCCAATTGAACACCTTTGGTACCAACTACAATGTTGGTTGTGCACATTTCGTTAATCTACCGTGTCGAGTTCAGGCAGGTGAACGAAATGTGAACAATCAGCAACAGTTGCTTCAGTTACTGAAACGATGCTGCGACGAGGCCATGTGTCATCCCATTTTGACAAAGAGCGGTGGACGGTTTAATCCACATGCAGGATAATGCACGAGCGCACCCAGCCCAGGCAACCATCTCTGTACTGGAAGAAGACAATATACCTGAATCCAATTGAACACCTTTTGTACCAACTAATATGTTGGTTGTGCACATTTCGTTAATCTACCGTGTCGAGTTCAGGCAGGTGAACGAAATGTGAACATTCAGCAACAGTTGCTTCAGTTACTGAAACGATGCTGCGACGAGGCCATGTGTCATCCCATTTTCACAACGAGCGGTGGACGGTTTCATCAACATGCAGGATAATGCACGAGCGCACCCAGCCCAGGCAACCATCTCTGTACTGGAAGAAGACAATATACCTGAATCCAATTGAACACCTTTGGTACCAACTAATATGTTGGTTGTGCACATTTCGTTAATCTACCGTGTCGAGTTCAGGCAGGTGAACGAAATGTGAACAACCAGCAACAGTTGCTTCAGTTACTGAAACGATGCTGCGACGAGGCCATGTGTCATCCCATTTTCAAAACGAGCAGTGGAGCTGTTTCGTCACTTTATATTTTTTCGGGCAATTTTTTATATATTTTTACAAGGCAGGATTGTTATGTACTTTTTGCAAGGTTGTCGCGGTTAGCTTAAGTTTGTTTCTGTTTCGTCTATTGTAATTTTTGAGTGTTTCGGAATTTGACCTAAACATATTTTTATTATTCCTTACAAATAAGCAAGCCTGTGGGATATAGATAGAACGTAAGGTAAAAATTTCCTTTTTCATAAAATATGGTCTGCAGCTTACCTGGCGTTTGATGTTTATCAAGATTAGTATGCATTTTTTCTGAAATATAAATAATTTGTTATAGTCAGCGCTTTCATCCCACATAATAATGGCATACTAATTGAGCCAAGATTTGGCATATTCGTGGTATGCTGAGAGTGCGGTTTCATAATTGGTATTTGATTTTAAAATACTAAGTGCGTAGGTTTTTATTTTTTGAATATGTGGTTTCCATTTAATGCAACTATGGAAGGTATTAGTTATGTTAGCATTGGCAGGCCTTGTTTTATCCCATTTTCACAACGAGCGGTGGACGGTTTCATCCTCATGCAGGATAATTCACGAGCGCACCCAGCCCAGGCAACCATCTCTGTACTGGAAGAAGACAATATACCTGAATCCAATTGAACACCTTTGGTACCAACTACAATGTTGGTTGTGCACATTTCGTTAATCTACCGTGTCGAGTTCAGGCAGGTGAACGAAATGTGAACAACCAGCAACAGTTGCTTCAGTTACTGAAACGATGCTGCGACGAGGCCATGTGTCATCCCATTTTCACAACGAGCGGTGGACGGTGTCATCCACATGCAGGATAATGCACGAGCGCACCCAGCCCAGGCAACCATCTCTGTACTGGAAGAAGACAATATACCTGAATCCAATTGAACACCTTTTGTACCAACTAATATGTTGGTTGTGCACATTTCGTTAATCTACCGTGTCGAGTTCAGGCAGGTGAACGAAATGTGAACAACCAGCAACAGTTGCTTCAGTTACTGAAACGATGCTGCGACGAGGCCATGTGTCATCCCATTTTCACAACGAGCGGTGGACGGTTTCATCAACATGCAGGATAATGCACGAGCGCACCCAGCCCAGGCAACCATCTCTGTACTGGAAGAAGACAATATACCTGAATCCAATTGAACACCTTTGGTACCAACTACAATGTTGGTTGTGCACATTTCGTTAATCTACCGTGTCGAGTTCAGGCAGGTGAACGAAATGTGAACAACCAGCAACAGTTCCTTCAGTTACTGAAACGATGCTGCGACGAGGCCATGTGTCATCCCATTTTCACAACGAGCAGTGGAGCTGTTTCGTCACTTTATATTTTTTCGGGCAATTTTTTATATATTTTTACAAGGCAGGACTGTTATATACTTTTTGCAAGGTTGTCGCGGTTAGCTTAAGTTTGTTTCTGTTTCGTTTATTGTAATTTTTTAGTGTTTCGGAATTTGCCTTAAACATATTTTTATTATTCCTTACAAATAAGCAAGCCTGTGGGATATAGAAAGTAGGTAAGGAAAAAAAATCCTTTTTAATAAAATATGATCTGCAGCTTACCTGGCGTTTGATGTTTATCAAGATTCGTATGCATTTTTTCTGAAATATAAATAATTTGTTATGTCAGCGCTTTCAATCCACATAATAATGGCATAATAATTGAGCCAAGATTAGGCATATTCGTAGTATGCTGAGAGTGCGGTTTCATAATTGGTATTTGATTTTAAAATACTAAGTGCGTAGGTTTTTATTTTTTGAATATGTGGTTTCCATTTAATGCAACTATGGAAGGTATTAGTTATGTAAGCATTGACAGGTCTTTTTTTATCCCATTTTCACAACAAGCGGTGGACGGTTTCATCCTCATGCAGGATAATTCACGAGCGCACCAAGCCCAGGCAACCATCTCTGTACTGGAAGAAGACAATATACCTGAATCCAATTGAACACCTTTGGTACCAACTAATATGTTGGTTGTGCACATTTCGTTAATCTACCGTGTCGAGTTCAGGCAGGTGAACGAAATGTGAACAACCAGCAACAGTTGCTTCAGTTACTGAAACGATGCTGCGACGAGGCCATGTGTCATCCCATTTTCACAACGAGCGGTGGACGGTTTCATCCACATGCAGGATAATGCACGAGCGCAACCAGCCCAGGCAACTATCTCTGTACTGGAAGAAGACAATATACGTGAATCCAATTGAATACCTTTGGTACCAACTACAATGTTGGTTGTGCACATTTCGTTAATCTACCGTGTCGAGTTCAGGCAGGTGAACGAAATGTGAACAATCAGCAACAGTTGCTTCAGTTACTGAAACGATGCTGCGACGAGGCCATGTGTCATCCCATTTTCACAACGAGCAGTGGAGCTGTTTCGTCACTTTATATTTTTCGGGCAATTTTTTATATATTTTTACAAGGCAGGACTGTTATATACTTTTTGCAAGGTTGTCGCGGTTAGCTTAAGTTTGTTTCTGTTTCGTCTATTGTAATTATTGAGTGTTTCGGAATTTGACCTAAACATATTTTTATTATTCCTTACAAATAAGCAGGCCTGTGGGATATAGATAGAACGTAAGGTAAAAATTTTCTTTTTAATAAAATATGGTCTGCAGCTTAGCTGGCGTTTGATGTTTATCAAGATTCGTATGCATTTTTTTTTAATATAAATAATTTGTTATACTCAGCGCTTTCACTCCACATAATAATGGCATAATAATTGAGCCAAGATTAGGCATATTCGTAGTATGCTGAGAGTGCGGTTTCATAATTGGTATTTGATTTATAAATACTAAGTGCGTAGGTTTTTATTTTTTGAATATGTGGTTTCCATTTAATGCAACTATGGAAGGTATACGTTATGTAAGCATTGACAGGTCTTTTTTTATCCCATTTTCACAACGAGCGGTGGACGGTTTCATCCTCATGCAGGATAATTCACGAGCGCACCAAGCCCAGGCAACCATCTCTGTACTGGAAGAAGACAATATACCTGAATCCAATTGAACACCTTTGGTACCAACTACAATGTTGGTTGTGCACATTTCGTTAATCTACCGTGTCGAGTTCAGGCAGGTGAACGAAATGTGAACAACCAGCAACAGTTGCTTCAGTTACTGAAATGATGCTGCGACGAGGCCATGTGTCATCCCATTTTCACAACGAGCGGTGGACGGTTTCATCGACATGCAGGATAATGCACGAGCGCACCCAGCCCAGGCAACTATCTCTGTACTGGAAGAAGACAATATACGTGAATCCAATTGAACACCTGTGGTACCAACTACAATGTTGGTTGTGCACATTTCGTTAATCTACCGTGTCGAGTTCAGGCAGGTGAACGAAATGTGAACAATCAGCAACAGTTGCTTCAGTTACTGAAACGATGCTGCGACGAGGCCATGTGTCATCCCATTTTCACAACGAGCGGTGGACGGTTTCATCGACATGCAGGATAATGCACGAGCGCACCCAGCCCAGGCAACTATCTCTGTACTGGAAGAAGACAATATACCTGAATCCAATTGAACACCTTTGGTACCAACTAATATGTTGGTTGTGCACATTTCGTTAATCTACCGTGTCGAGTTCAGGCAGGTGAACGAAATGTGAACAACCAGCAACAGTTGCTTCAGTTACTGAAACGATGCTGCGACGAGGCCATGTGTCATCCCATTTTCACAACGAGCGGTGGACGGTTTCATCAACATGCAGGATAATGCACGAGCGCACCCAGCCCAGGCAACCATCTCTGTACTGGAAGAAGACCATATACCTGAATCCAATTGAACACCTTTGGTACCAACTACAATGTTGGTTGTGCACATTTCGTTAATCTACCGTGTCGAGTTCAGGCAGGTGAACGAAATGTGAACAATCAGCAACAGTTGCTTCAGTTACTGAAACGATGCTGCGACGAGGCCATGTGTCATCCCATTTTGACAAAGAGCGGTGGACGGTTTAATCCACATGCAGGATAATGCACGAGCGCACCCAGCCCAGGCAACCATCTCTGTACTGGAAGAAGACAATATACCTGAATCCAATTGAACACCTTTGGTACCAACTACAATGTTGGTTGTGCACATTTCGTTAATCTACCGTGTCGAGTTCAGGCAGGTGAACGAAATGTGAACATTCAGCAACAGTTGCTTCAGTTACTGAAACGATGCTGCGACGAGGCCATGTGTCATCCCATTTTCACAACGAGCGGTGGACGGTTTCATCAACATGCAGGATAATGCACGAGCGCACCCAGCCCAGGCAACCATCTCTGTACTGGAAGAAGACAATATACCTGAATCCAATTGAACACCTTTGGTACCAACTACAATGTTGGTTGTGCACATTTCGTTAATCTACCGTGTCGAGTTCAGGCAGGTGAACGAAATGTGAACAACCAGCAACAGTTGCTTCAGTTACTGAAACGATGCTGCGACGAGGCCATGTGTCATCCCATTTTCACAACGAGCAGTGGAGCTGTTTCGTCACTTTATATTTTTTCGGGCAATTTTTTATATATTTTTACAAGGCAGGACTGTTATATACTTTTTGCAAGGTTGTCGCGGTTAGCTTAAGTTTGTTTCTGTTTCGTTTATTGTAATTTTTTAGTGTTTCGGAATTTGCCTTAAACATATTTTTATTATTCCTTACAAATAAGCAAGCCTGTGGGATATAGAAAGTAGGTAAGGAAAAAAAATCCTTTTTAATAAAATATGATCTGCAGCTTACCTGGCGTTTGATGTTTATCAAGATTCGTATGCATTTTTTCTGAAATATAAATAATTTGTTATGTCAGCGCTTTCAATCCACATAATAATGGCATAATAATTGAGCCAAGATTAGGCATATTCGTAGTATGCTGAGAGTGCGGTTTCATAATTGGTATTTGATTTTAAAATACTAAGTGCGTAGGTTTTTATTTTTTGAATATGTGGTTTCCATTTAATGCAACTATGGAAGGTATTAGTTATGTAAGCATTGACAGGTCTTTTTTTATCCCATTTTCACAACAAGCGGTGGACGGTTTCATCCTCATGCAGGATAATTCACGAGCGCACCAAGCCCAGGCAACCATCTCTGTACTGGAAGAAGACAATATACCTGAATCCAATTGAACACCTTTGGTACCAACTAATATGTTGGTTGTGCACATTTCGTTAATCTACCGTGTCGAGTTCAGGCAGGTGAACGAAATGTGAACAACCAGCAACAGTTGCTTCAGTTACTGAAACGATGCTGCGACGAGGCCATGTGTCATCCCATTTTCACAACGAGCGGTGGACGGTTTCATCCACATGCAGGATAATGCACGAGCGCAACCAGCCCAGGCAACTATCTCTGTACTGGAAGAAGACAATATACGTGAATCCAATTGAATACCTTTGGTACCAACTACAATGTTGGTTGTGCACATTTCGTTAATCTACCGTGTCGAGTTCAGGCAGGTGAACGAAATGTGAACAATCAGCAACAGTTGCTTCAGTTACTGAAACGATGCTGCGACGAGGCCATGTGTCATCCCATTTTCACAACGAGCAGTGGAGCTGTTTCGTCACTTTATATTTTTTCGGGCAATTTTTTATATATTTTTACAAGGCAGGACTGTTATATACTTTTTGCAAGGTTGTCGCGGTTAGCTTAAGTTTGTTTCTGTTTCGTCCATTGTAATTTTTGAGTGTTTCGGAATTTGACTTAAACATATTTTTATTATTCCTTACAAATAAGCAAGCCTGTGGGATAAAGAAAGTAGATAAGGAAAAAAATTCCTTTTTAATAAAATATGGTCTGCATCTTACCTGGTGTTTGATGTTTATCAAGATTAGTATGCATTTTTTCTGAAATTTAAATAATTTGTTATAGTCAGCGCTTTCACCCCACATAATAATGGCATAATAATTGAGCCAAGATTAGGCATATTCGTAATATGCTGAGAGTGCGGTTTCATAATAGGTATTTGATTTTAAAATACTAAGTGCGTAGGTTTTTATTTTTTGAATATGTGGTTTCCATTTAATGCAACTATGGAAGGTATTAGTTATGTAAGCATTGCCAGGCCTTGTTTTATCCCATTTTCACAACGAGCGGTGGACGGTTTCATCCACATGCAGGATAATGCACGAGCGCACCCAGCCCAGGCAACCATCTCTGTACTGGAAGAAGACAATATACCTGAATCCAATTGAACACCTTTGGTACCAACGAATATGTTGGTTGTGCACATTTCGTTAATCTACCGTGTCGAGTTCAGGCAGGTGAACGAAATGTGAACAACCAGCAACAGTTGCTTCAGTTACTGAAACGATGCTGCGACGAGGCCATGTGTCATCCCATTTTTACAACGAGCGGTGGACGGTTTCATCAACATGCAGGATAATGCACGAGCGCACCCAGCCCAGGCAACCATCTCTGTACTGGAAGAAGACAATATACCTGAATCCAATTGAACACCTTTGGTACCAACTAATATGTTGGTTGTGCACATTTCGTTAATCTACCGTGTCGAGTTCAGGCAGGTGAACGAAATGTGAACAACCAGCAACAGTTGCTTCAGTTACTGAAACGATGCTGCGACGAGGCCATGTGTCATCCCATTTTCACAACGAGCGGTGGACGGTTTCATCGACATGCAGGATAATGCACGAGCGCACCCAGCCCAGGCAACTATCTCTGTACTGGAAGAAGACAATATACGTGAATCCAATTGAACACCTGTGGTACCAACTACAATGTTGGTTGTGCACATTTCGTTAATCTACCGTGTCGAGTTCAGGCAGGTGAACGAAATGTGAACAATCAGCAACAGTTGCTTCAGTTACTGAAACGATGCTGCGACGAGGCCATGTGTCATCCCATTTTCACTACGAGCAGTGGAGCTGTTTCGTCACTTTATATTTTTTCGGGCAATTTTTTATATATTTTTACAAGGCAGGATTGTTATGTACTTTTTGCAAGGTTGTCGCGGTTAGCTTAAGTTTGTTTCTGTTTCGTCTATTGTAATTTTTAAGTGTTTCGGAATTTGACCTAAACATATTTTTATTATTCCTTACAAATAAGCAGGCCTGTGGGATATAGATAGAACGTAAGGTAAAAATTTCCTTTTTAATAAAATATGGTCTGCAGCTTACCTGGCGTTTGATGTTTATCAAGATTCGTATGCATTTTTTTTTAATATAAATAATTTGTTATAGTCAGCGCTTTCACTCCACATAATAATGGCATAATAATTGAGCCAAGATTAGGCATATTCGTAGTATGCTGAGAGTGCGGTTTCATAATTGGTATTTGATTTGTAAATACTAAGTGCGTAGGTTTTTATTTTTTGAATATGTGGTTTCCATTTAATGCAACTATGGAAGGTATTAGTTATGTAAGCATTGGCAGGCCTTGTTTTATCCCATTTTTACAACGAGCGGTGGACGGTTTCATCCTCATGCAGGATAATTCACGAGCGCACCCAGCCCAGGCAACCATCTCTGTACTGGAAGAAGACAATATACCTGAATCCAATTGAACACCTTTGGTACCAACTACAATGTTGGTTGTGCACATTTCGTTAATCTACCGTGTCGAGTTCAGGCAGGTGAACGAAATGTGAACAACCAGCAACAGTTGCTTCAGTTACTGAAACGATGCTGCGACGAGGCCATGTGTCATCCCATTTTCACAACGAGCGGTGGACGGTTTCATCGACATGCAGGATAATGCACGAGCGCACCCAGCCCAGGCAACTATCTCTGTACTGGAAGAAGACAATATACGTGAATCCAATTGAACACCTGTGGTACCAACTACAATGTTGGTTGTGCACATTTCGTTAATCTACCGTGTCGAGTTCAGGCAGGTGAACGAAATGTGAACAATCAGCAACAGTTGCTTCAGTTACTGAAACGATGCTGCGACGAGGCCATGTGTCATCCCATTTTCACTACGAGCAGTGGAGCTGTTTCGTCACTTTATATTTTTTCGGGCAATTTTTATATATTTTTACAAGGCAGGATTGTTATGTACTTTTTGCAAGGTTGTCGCGGTTAGCTTAAGTTTGTTTCTGTTTCGTCTATTGTAATTTTTAAGTGTTTCGGAATTTGACCTAAACATATTTTTATTATTCCTTACAAATAAGCAGGCCTGTGGGATATAGATAGAACGTAAGGTAAAAATTTCCTTTTTAATAAAATATGGTCTGCAGCTTACCTGGCGTTTGATGTTTATCAAGATTCGTATGCATTTTTTTTTAATATAAATAATTTGTTATAGTCAGCGCTTTCACTCCACATAATAATGGCATAATAATTGAGCCAAGATTAGGCATATTCGTAGTATGCTGAGAGTGCGGTTTCATAATTGGTATTTGATTTGTAAATACTAAGTGCGTAGGTTTTTATTTTTTGAATATGTGGTTTCCATTTAATGCAACTATGGAAGGTATTAGTTATGTAAGCATTGCCAGGCCTTGTTTTATCCCATTTTCACAACGAGCGGTGGACGGTTTCATCCACATGCAGGATAATGCACGAGCGCACCCAGCCCAGGCAACCATCTCTGTACTGGAAGAAGACAATATACGTGAATCCAATTGAACACCTTTGGTACCAACTACAATGTTGGTTGTGCACATTTCGTTAATCTACCGTGTCGAGTTCAGGCAGGTGAACGAAATGTGAACAACCAGCAACAGTTGCTTCAGTTACTGAAACGATGCTGCGACGAGGCCATGTGTAATCCCATTTTCACAACCAGCAGTGGAGCAGTTTCGTCACTTTTTATTTTTTCGGGCAATTTTTTATATATTTTATAAGGCAGGACTGTTATGTACTTTTTGCAAGGTTGTCGCGGTTAGCTTAAGTTTGTTTCTGTTTCGTTTATTGTAATTTTTTAGTGTTTCGGAATTTGCCTTAAACATATTTTTATTATTCCTTACAAATAAGCAAGCCTGTGGGATATAGAAAGTAGGTAAGGAAAAAAAATCCTTTTTAATAAAATATGATCTGCAGCTTACCTGGCGTTTGATGTTTATCAAGATTCGTATGCATTTTTTCTGAAATATAAATAATTTGTTATGTCAGCGCTTTCAATCCACATAATAATGGCATAATAATTGAGCCAAGATTAGGCATATTCGTAGTATGCTGAGAGTGCGGTTTCATAATTGGTATTTGATTTTAAAATACTAAGTGCGTAGGTTTTTATTTTTTGAATATGTGGTTTCCATTTAATGCAACTATGGAAGGTATTAGTTATGTAAGCATTGACAGGTCTTTTTTTATCCCATTTTCACAACGAGCGGTGGACGGTTTCATCCTCATGCAGGATAATTCACGAGCGCACCAAGCCCAGGCAACCATCTCTGTACTGGAAGAAGACAATATACCTGAATCCAATTGAACACCTTTGGTACCAACTACAATGTTGGTTGTGCACATTTCGTTAATCTACCGTGTCGAGTTCAGGCAGGTGAACGAAATGTGAACAACCAGCAACAGTTGCTTCAGTTACTGAAACGATGCTGCGACGAGGCCATGTGTCATCCCATTTTCACAACGAGCGGTGGACGGTTTCATCCACATGCAGGATAATGCACGAGCGCACCCAGCCCAGGCAACCATCTCTGTACTGGAAGAAGACAATATACCTGAATCCAATTGAACACCTTTGGTACCAACTAATATGTTGGTTGTGCACATTTCGTTAATCTACCGTGTCGAGTTCAGGCAGGTGAACGAAATGTGAACAACCAGCAACAGTTGCTTCAGTTACTGAAACGATGCTGCGACGAGGCCATGTGTCATCCCATTTTCACAACGAGCGGTGGACGGTTTCATCGACATGCAGGATAATGCACGAGCGCACCCAGCCCAGGCAACTATCTCTGTACTGGAAGAAGACAATATACGTGAATCCAATTGAACACCTGTGGTACCAACTACAATGTTGGTTGTGCACATTTCGTTAATCTACCGTGTCGAGTTCAGGCAGGTGAACGAAATGTGAACAACCAGCAACAGTTGCTTCAGTTACTGAAACGATGCTGCGACGAGGCCATGTGTCATCCCATTTTCACAACGAGCAGTGGAGCTGTTTCGTCACTTTATATTTTTTCGGGCAATTTTTTATATATTTTTACAAGGCAGGATTGTTATGTACTTTTTGCAAGGTTGTCGCGGTTAGCTTAAGTTTGTTTCTGTTTCGTCTATTGTAATTTTTAAGTGTTTCGGAATTTGACCTAAACATATTTTTATTATTCCTTACAAATAAGCAAGCCTGTGGGATATAGAAAGTAGGTAAGGAAAAAAAATCCTTTTTAATAAAATATGATCTGCAGCTTACCTGGCGTTTGATGTTTATCAAGATTCGTATGCATTTTTTCTGAAATATAAATAATTTGTTATGTCAGCGCTTTCAATCCACATAATAATGGCATAATAATTGAGCCAAGATTAGGCATATTCGTAGTATGCTGAGAGTGCGGTTTCATAATTGGTATTTGATTTTAAAATACTAAGTGCGTAGGTTTTTATTTTTTGAATATGTGGTTTCCATTTAATGCAACTATGGAAGGTATTAGTTATGTAAGCACTGACAGGTCTTTTTTTATCCCATTTTCACAACGAGCGGTGGACGGTTTCATCCTCATGCAGGATAATTCACGAGCGCACCAAGCCCAGGCAACCATCTCTGTACTGGAAGAAGACAATATACCTGAATCCAATTGAACACCTTTGGTACCAACTAATATGTTGGTTGTGCACATTTCGTTAATCTACCGTGTCGAGTTCAGGCAGGTGAACGAAATGTGAACATCCAGCAACAGTTGCTTCAGTTACTGAAACGATGCTGCGACGAGGCCATGTGTCATCCCATTTTGACAAAAAGCGGTGGACGGTTTCATCCACATGCAGGATAATGCACGAGCGCACCCAGCCCAGGCAACCATCTCTGTACTGGAAGAAGACAATATACGTGAATCCAATTGAACACCTTTGGTACCAACTAATATGTTGGTTGTGCACATTTCGTTAATCTACCGTGTCGAGTTCAGGCAGGTGAACGAAATGTGAACAACCAGCAACAGTTGCTTCAGTTACTGAAACGATGCTGCGACGAGGCCATGTGTAATCCCATTTTCACAACCAGCAGTGGAGCAGTTTCGTCACTTTTTATTTTTTCGGGCAATTTTTTATATAGTTTTATAAGGCAGGACTGTTATGTACTTTTTGCAAGGTTGTCGCGGTTAGCTTAAGTTTGTTTCTGTTTCGTCTATTGTAATTTTTGAGTGTTTCGGAATTTGACCTAAACATATTTTTATTATTCCTTACAAATAAGCAAGCCTGTGGGATATAGATAATAGGTAAGGTAAAAATTACCGTTTTAATAAAATATGGTCTGCAGCTTACCTTGCGTTTGATGTTTATCAAGATTAATATGCATTTTTTCTGAAATATAAAATAATTTGTTATATTCAGCGCTTTCACCCCACATAATAATGGCATAATAACTGAGCCAAGATTTGGCATATTCGTAGTATGCTGAGAGTGCGGTTTCATAATTGGTATTTGATTTTAAAATACTAAGTGCGTAGGTTTTTATTTTTTGAATATGTGGTTTCCATTTAATGCAACTATGGAAGGTATTAGTTATGTAAGCATTGACAGGTCTTTTTTTATCCCATTTTCACAACGAGCGGTGGACGGTTTCATCCTCATGCAGGATAATTCACGAGCGCACCAAGCCCAGGCAACCATCTCTGTACTGGAAGAAGACAATATACCTGAATCCAATTGAACACCTTTGGTACCAACTACAATGTTGGTTGTGCACATTTCGTTAATCTACCGTGTCGAGTTCAGGCAGGTGAACGAAATGTGAACAACCAGCAACAGTTGCTTCAGTTACTGAAATGATGCTGCGACGAGGCCATGTGTCATCCCATTTTCACAACGAGCGGTGGACGGTTTCATCGACATGCAGGATAATGCACGAGCGCACCCAGCCCAGGCAACTATCTCTGTACTGGAAGAAGACAATATACGTGAATCCAATTGAACACCTGTGGTACCAACTACAATGTTGGTTGTGCACATTTCGTTAATCTACCGTGTCGAGTTCAGGCAGGTGAACGAAATGTGAACAATCAGCAACAGTTGCTTCAGTTACTGAAACGATGCTGCGACGAGGCCATGTGTCATCCCATTTTCACAACGAGCGGTGGACGGTTTCATCGACATGCAGGATAATGCACGAGCGCACCCAGCCCAGGCAACTATCTCTGTACTGGAAGAAGACAATATACGTGAATCCAATTGAACACCTGTGGTACCAACTACAATGTTGGTTGTGCACATTTCGTTAATCTACCGTGTCGAGTTCAGGCAGGTGAACGAAATGTGAACAATCAGCAACAGTTGCTTCAGTTACTGAAACGATGCTGCGACGAGGCCATGTGTCATCCCATTTTCACTACGAGCAGTGGAGCTGTTTCGTCACTTTATATTTTTTCGGGCAATTTTTTATATATTTTTATAAGGCAGGATTGTTATGTACTTTTTGCAAGGTTGTCGCGGTTAGCTTAAGTTTGTTTCTGTTTCGTCTATTGTAATTTTTAAGTGTTTCGGAATTTGACCTAAACATATTTTTATTATTCCTTACAAATAAGCAGGCCTGTGGGATATAGATAGAACGTAAGGTAAAAATTTCCTTTTTAATAAAATATGGTCTGCAGCTTACCTGGCGTTTGATGTTTATCAAGATTCGTATGCATTTTTTTTTAATATAAATAATTTGTTATTGTCAGCGCTTTCACTCCACATAATAATGGCATAATAATTGAGCCAAGATTAGGCATATTCGTAGTATGCTGAGAGTGCGGTTTCATAATTGGTATTTGATTTGTAAATACTAAGTGCGTAGGTTTTTATTTTTTGAATATGTGGTTTCCATTTAATGCAACTATGGAAGGTATTAGTTATGTAAGCATTGGCAGGCCTTGTTTTATCCCATTTTTACAACGAGCGGTGGACGGTTTCATCCTCATGCAGGATAATTCACGAGCGCACCCAGCCCAGGCAACCATCTCTGTACTGGAAGAAGACAATATACCTGAATCCAATTTAACACTTTTGGTACCAACTACAATGTTGGTTGTGCACATTTCGTTAATCTACCGTGTCGAGTTCAGGCAGGTGAACGAAATGTGAACAACCAGCAACAGTTGCTTCAGTTACTGAAACGATGCTGCGACGAGGCCATGTGTCATCCCATTTTCACAACGAGCGGTGGACGGTTTCATCCACATGCAGGATAATGCACGAGCGCACCCAGCCCAGGCAACCATCTCTGTACTGGAAGAAGACAATATACCTGAATCCAATTGAACACCTTTGGTTCCAACTAATATGTTGGTTGAGCACATTTCGTTAATGTACCGTGTCGATTTCAGGCAGGTGAACGAAATGTGAACAACCAGCAACAGTTGCTTCAGTTACTGAAACGATGCTGCGACGAGGCCATGTGTCATCCCATTTTCACAACGAGCGGTGGACGGTTTCATCGACATGCAGGATAATGCACGAGCGCACCCAGCCCAGGCAACTATCTCTGTACTGGAAGAAGACAATATACGTGAATCCAATTGAACACCTGTGGTACCAACTACAATGTTGGTTGTGCACATTTCGTTAATCTACCGTGTCGAGTTCAGGCAGGTGAACGAAATGTGAACAACCAGCAACAGTTGCTTCAGTTACTGAAACGATGCTGCGACGAGGCCATGTGTCATCCCATTTTCACAACGAGCAGTGGAGCTGTTTCGTCACTTTATATTTTTTCGGGCAATTTTTTATATATTTTTACAAGGCAGGATTGTTATGTACTTTTTGCAAGGTTGTCGCGGTTAGCTTAAGTTTGTTTCTGTTTCGTCTATTGTAATTTTTAAGTGTTTCGGAATTTGACCTAAACATATTTTTATTATTCCTTACAAATAAGCAATCCTGTGGGATATAGAAAGTAGGTAAGGAAAAAAAATCCTTTTTAATAAAATATGATCTGCAGCTTACCTGGCGTTTGATGTTTATCAAGATTCGTATGCATTTTTTCTGAAATATAAATAATTTGTTATGTCAGCGCTTTCAATCCACATAATAATGGCATAATAATTGAGCCAAGATTAGGCATATTCGTAGTATGCTGAGAGTGCGGTTTCATAATTGGTATTTGATTTTAAAATACTAAGTGCGTAGGTTTTTATTTTTTGAATATGTGGTTTCCATTTAATGCAACTATGGAAGGTATTAGTTATGTAAGCACTGACAGGTCTTTTTTTATCCCATTTTCACAACGAGCGGTGGACGGTTTCATCCTCATGCAGGATAATTCACGAGCGCACCAAGCCCAGGCAACCATCTCTGTACTGGAAGAAGACAATATACCTGAATCCAATTGAACACCTTTGGTACCAACTTATATGTTGGTTGTGCACATTTCGTTAATCTACCGTGTCGAGTTCAGGCAGGTGAACGAAATGTGAACATCCAGCAACAGTTGCTTCAGTTACTGAAACGATGCTGCGACGAGGCCATGTGTCATCCCATTTTGACAAAAAGCGGTGGACGGTTTCATCCACATGCAGGATAATGCACGAGCGCACCCAGCCCAGGCAACCATCTCTGTACTGGAAGAAGACAATATACGTGAATCCAATTGAACACCTTTGGTACCAACTAATATGTTGGTTGTGCACATTTCGTTAATCTACCGTGTCGAGTTCAGGCAGGTGAACGAAATGTGAACAACCAGCAACAGTTGCTTCAGTTACTGAAACGATGCTGCGACGAGGCCATGTGTCATCCCATTTTCACAACGAGCGGTGGACGGTTTCATCAACATGCAGGATAATGCACGAGCGCACCCAGCCCAGGCAACCATCTCTGTACTGGAAGAAGACAATATACCTGAATCCAATTGAACACCTTTGGTACCAACTAATATGTTGGTTGTGCACATTTCGTTAATCTACCGTGTCGAGTTCAGGCAGGTGAACGAAATGTGAACAACCAGCAACAGTTGCTTCAGTTACTGAATTGATGCTTCGACGAGGCCATGTGTCATCCCATTTTCACAACGAGCGGTGGACGGTTTTATCCACATGCAGGATAATGCACGAGCGCACCCAGCCCAGGCAACTATCTCTGTACTGGAAGAAGACAATATACGTGAATCCAATTGAACACCTTTGGTACCAACTACAATGTTGGTTGTGCACATTTCGTTAATCTACCGTGTCGAGTTCAGGCAGGTGAACGAAATGTGAACAACCAGCAACAGTTGCTTCAGTTACTGAAACGATGCTGCGACGAGGCCATGTGTCATCCCATTTTCAAAACGAGCAGTGGAGCTGTTTCGTCACTTTATATTTTTTCGGGCAATTTTTTATATATTTTTACAAGGCAGGATTGTTATGTACTTTTTGCAAGGTTGTCGCGGTTAGCTTAAGTTTGTTTCTGTTTCGTCTATTGTAATTTTTGAGTGTTTCGGAATTTGACCTAAACATATTTTTATTATTCCTTACAAATAAGCAAGCCTGTGGGATATAGATAGAACGTAAGGTAAAAATTTCCTTTTTCATAAAATATGGTCTGCAGCTTACCTGGCGTTTGATGTTTATCAAGATTAGTATGCATTTTTTCTGAAATATAAATAATTTGTTATAGTCAGCGCTTTCACCCCACATAATAATGGCATACTAATTGAGCCAAGATTTGGCATATTCGTAGTATGCTGAGAGTGCGGTTTCATAATTGGTATTTGATTTTAAAATACTAAGTGCGTAGGTTTTTATTTTTTGAATATGTGGTTTCCATTTAATGCAACTATGGAAGGTATTAGTTATGTTAGCATTGGCAGGCCTTGTTTTATCCCATTTTCACAACGAGCGGTGGACGGTTTCATCCTCATGCAGGATAATTCACGAGCGCACCCAGCCCAGGCAACCATCTCTGTACTGGAAGAAGACAATATACCTGAATCCAATTGAACACCTTTGGTACCAACTACAATGTTGGTTGTGCACATTTCGTTAATCTACCGTGTCGAGTTCAGGCAGGTGAACGAAATGTGAACAACCAGCAACAGTTGCTTCAGTTACTGAAACGATGCTGCGACGAGGCCATGTGTCATCCCATTTTCACAACGAGCGGTGGACGGTGTCATCCACATGCAGGATAATGCACGAGCGCACCCAGCCCAGGCAACCATCTCTGTACTGGAAGAAGACAATATACCTGAATCCAATTGAACACCTTTTGTACCAACTAATATGTTGGTTGTGCACATTTCGTTAATCTACCGTGTCGAGTTCAGGCAGGTGAACGAAATGTGAACAACCAGCAACAGTTGCTTCAGTTACTGAAACGATGCTGCGACGAGGCCATGTGTCATCCCATTTTCACAACGAGCGGTGGACGGTTTCATCAACATGCAGGATAATGCACGAGCGCACCCAGCCCAGGCAACCATCTCTGTACTGGAAGAAGACAATATACCTGAATCCAATTGAACACCTTTGGTACCAACTACAATGTTGGTTGTGCACATTTCGTTAATCTACCGTGTCGAGTTCAGGCAGGTGAACGAAATGTGAACAACCAGCAACAGTTGCTTCAGTTACTGAAACGATGCTGCGACGAGGCCATGTGTCATCCCATTTTCACAACGAGCAGTGGAGCTGTTTCGTCACTTTATATTTTTCGGGCAATTTTTTATATATTTTTACAAGGCAGGACTGTTATATACTTTTTGCAAGGTTGTCGCGGTTAGCTTAAGTTTGTTTCTGTTTCGTCTATTGTAATTATTGAGTGTTTCGGAATTTGACCTAAACATATTTTTATTATTCCTTACAAATAAGCAGGCCTGTGGGATATAGATAGAACGTAAGGTAAAAATTTTCTTTTTAATAAAATATGGTCTGCAGCTTAGCTGGCGTTTGATGTTTATCAAGATTCGTATGCATTTTTTTTTAATATAAATAATTTGTTATACTCAGCGCTTTCACTCCACATAATAATGGCATAATAATTGAGCCAAGATTAGGCATATTCGTAGTATGCTGAGAGTGCGGTTTCATAATTGGTATTTGATTTATAAATACTAAGTGCGTAGGTTTTTATTTTTTGAATATGTGGTTTCCATTTAATGCAACTATGGAAGGTATTCGTTATGTAAGCATTGGCAGGCCTTGTTTTATCCCATTTTGACAACGAGCGGTGGACGGTTTCATCCACATGCAGGATAATGCACGAGCGCACCCAGCCCAGCCAACCATCTCTGTACTGGAAGAAGACAATATACCTGAATCCAATTGAACACCTTTGGTACCAACTAATATGTTGGTTGTGCACATTTCGTTAATCTACCGTGTCGAGTTCAGGCAGGTGAACGAAATGTGAACAACCAGCAACAGTTGCTTCAGTTACTGAAACGATGCTGCGACGAGGCCATGTGTCATCCCATTTTCACAACGAGCGGTGGACGGTTTCATCGACATGCAGGATAATGCACGAGCGCACCCAGCTCAGGCAACTATCTCTGTACTGGAAGAAGACAATATACCTGAATTCAATTGAACACCTTTGGTACCAACTAATATGTTGGTTGTGCACATTTCGTTAATCTACCGTGTCGAGTTCAGGCAGGTGAACGAAATGTGAACAACCAGCAACAGTTGCTTCAGTTACTGAAACGATGCTGCGACGAGGCCATGTGTCATCCCATTTTGACAAAGAGCGGTGGACGGTTTAATCCACATGCAGGATAATGCACGAGCGCACCCAGCCCAGGCAACCATCTCTGTACTGGAAGAAGACAATATACCTGAATCCAATTGAACACCTTTGGTACCAACTAATATGTTGGTTGTGCACATTTCGTTAATCTACCGTGTCGAGTTCAGGCAGGTGAACGAAATGTGAACAACCAGCAACAGTTGCTTCAGTTACTGAAACGATGCTGCGACGAGGCCATGTGTCATCCCATTTTCACAACGAGCGGTGGACGGTTTTATCCACATGCAGGATAATGCACGAGCGCACCCAGCCCAGGCAACTATCTCTGTACTGGAAGAAGACAATATACGTGAATCCAATTGAACACCTTTGGTACCAACTACAATGTTGGTTGTGCACATTTCGTTAATCTACCGTGTCGAGTTCAGGCAGGTGAACGAAATGTGAACATTCAGCAACAGTTGCTTCAGTTACTGAAACGATGCTGCGACGAGGCCATGTGTCATCCCATTTTCACAACGAGCGGTGGACGGTTTCATCAACATGCAGGATAATGCACGAGCGCACCCAGCCCAGGCAACCATCTCTGTACTGGAAGAAGACAATATACCTGAATCCAATTGAACACCTTTGGTACCAACTAATATGTTGGTTGTGCACATTTCGTTAATCTACCGTGTCGAGTTCAGGCAGGTGAACGAAATGTGAACAACCAGCAACAGTTGCTTCAGTTACTGAAACGATGCTGCGACGAGGCCATGTGTCATCCCATTTTGACAAAGAGCGGTGGACGGTTTAATCCACATGCAGGATAATGCACGAGCGCACCCAGCCCAGGCAACCATCTCTGTACTGGAAGAAGACAATATACCTGAATCCAATTGAACACCTTTGGTACCAACTAATATGTTGGTTGTGCACATTTCGTTAATCTACCGTGTCGAGTTCAGGCAGGTGAACGAAATGTGAACAACCAGCAACAGTTGCTTCAGTTACTGAAACGATGCTGCGACGAGGCCATGTGTCATCCCATTTTGACAAAGAGCGGTGGACGGTTTAATCCACATGCAGGATAATGCACGAGCGCACCCAGCCCAGGCAACCATCTCTGTACTGGAAGAAGACAATATACCTGAATCCAATTGAACACCTTTGGTACCAACTAATATGTTGGTTGTGCACATTTCGTTAATCTACCGTGTCGAGTTCAGGCAGGTGAACGAAATGTGAACAACCAGCAACAGTTGCTTCAGTTACTGAATTGATGCTTCGACGAGGCCATGTGTCATCCCATTTTCACAAGGAGCGGTGGACGGTTTTATCCACATGCAGGATAATGCACGAGCGCACCCAGCCCAAGCAACTATCTCTGTACTGGAAGAAGACAATATACGTGAATCCAATTGAACACCTTTGGTACCAACTACAATGTTGGTTGTGCACATTTCGTTAATCTACCGTGTCGAGTTCAGGCAGGTGAACGAAATGTGAACAATCAGCAACAGTTGCTTCAGTTACTGAAACGATGCTGCGACGAGGCCATGTGTCATCCCATTTTGACAAAAAGCGGTGGACGGTTTCATCCACATGCAGGATAATGCACGAGCGCACCCAGCCCAGGCAACTATCTATGTACTGGAAGAAGACAATATACCTGAATCCAATTGAACACCTTTGGTACCAACTAATATGTTGGTTGTGCACATTTCGTTAATCTACCGTGTCGAGTTCAGGCAGGTGAACGAAATGTGAACAACCAGCAACAGTTGCTTCAGTTACTGAAACGATGCTGCGACGAGGCCATGTGTCATCCCATTTTGACAAAGAGCGGTGGACGGTTTAATCCACATGCAGGATAATGCACGAGCGCACCCAGCCCAGGCAACCATCTCTGTACTGGAAGAAGACAATATACCTGAATCCAATTGAACACCTTTGGTACCAACTAATATGTTGGTTGTGCACATTTCGTTAATCTACCGTGTCGAGTTCAGGCAGGTGAACGAAATGTGAACAACCAGCAACAGTTGCTTCAGTTACTGAATTGATGCTTCGACGAGGCCATGTGTCATCCCATTTTCACAACGAGCGGTGGACGGTTTTATCCACATGCAGGATAATGCACGAGCGCACCCAGCCCAGGCAACTATCTCTGTACTGGAAGAAGACAATATACCTGAATCCAATTGAACACCTTTGGTACCAACTAATATGTTGGTTGTGCACATTTCGTTAATCTACCGTGTCGAGTTCAGGCAGGTGAACGAAATGTGAACAACCAGCAACAGTTGCTTCAGTTACTGAAACGATGCTGCGACGAGGCCATGTGTCATCCCATTTTCACTACGAGCAGTGGAGCTGTTTCGTCACTTTATATTTTTTCGGGCAATTTTTTATATATTTTTACAAGGCAGGATTGTTATGTACTTTTTGCAAGGTTGTCGCGGTTAGCTTAAGTTTGTTTCTGTTTCGTCTATTGTAATTTTTAAGTGTTTCGGAATTTGACCTAAACATATTTTTATTATTCCTTACAAATAAGCAGGCCTGTGGGATATAGATAGAACGTAAGGTAAAAATTTCCTTTTTAATAAAATATGGTCTGCAGCTTACCTGGCGTTTGATGTTTATCAAGATTCGTATGCATTTTTTTTTAATATAAATAATTTGTTATAGTCAGCGCTTTCACTCCACATAATAATGGCATAATAATTGAGCCAAGATTAGGCATATTCGTAGTATGCTGAGAGTGCGGTTTCATAATTGGTATTTGATTTGTAAATACTAAGTGCGTAGGTTTTTATTTTTTGAATATGTGGTTTCCATTTAATGCAACTATGGAAGGTATTCGTTATGTAAGCATTGGCAGGCCTTGTTTTATCCCATTTTTACAACGAGCGGTGGACGGTTTCATCCTCATGCAGGATAATGCACGAGCGCACCCAGCCCAGGCAACTATCTCTGTACTGGAAGAAGACAATATACGTGAATCCAATTGAACACCTGTGGTACCAACTACAATGTTGGTTGTGCACATTTCGTTAATCTACCGTGTCGAGTTCAGGCAGGTGAACGAAATGTGAACAATCAGCAACAGTTGCTTCAGTTACTGAAACGATGCTGCGACGAGGTCCCAGAATAAAACATCCGCCATCTTATTGAGAGCATGCCAGAAGGACAACAAGAATGTGTTTTTAAAAGAGAAGGACATAAACGTTATTAGTCCCATCAAATTGCAATTCAATTTCATGAAATATAATTTCAAATTATTATGCTACAGTAAAGAGGTATTGTCTAATTATAATTACAAACTAAAACTAAAATAACGTAAAATAAATTAGGTATGTTTATGTCAGATCACATAATATGTGCATACTAACACTATAATATGTTAATTATATTCATGTCACCTCATTAATATCCTATTTGCTGCATAGGCGCATTGTCAAGTAATAGAATATAAGCTGCTGTAGAGGGGCATTTCTATGTTTGATAAATAAGGGTACACCTCTATTCATAATAGCATCCGTTTAATAATCTGTATATTGTGTTCTCGACAGATCTGCAACGAGCTCTCCGAGTGTGGAGGAGGCGGGAGGGCCGTGTCTCGTCATGGCGCAGGTGCACCAACCGCCGCTCATGTAAGCTGGACTCTATTTAAGACGCTGACATCTTCCGAATCAGTATATACTAAAATAACCGTTTTTTTTAAATCATCTTCAGCTTTATGATTAGTAGTATAGATTGGTTATTGTGCATTTTCGCAGGCGCAGGCGCAGTCGCAGTCGCGGACGCAGCGGAAGCGGTGATATGTGTTTCACGTCGCTCGTTACCGAGCACGATGACGCAGCTTAGTACATACAGAACACGGTTTACACTTTCAATATCAGAACAACCTTGTAATATAGCCTGTAAGTTCTACTTTGAATATGAATGCCTGTGTTTTAATGTGCGGATTCAGTTTGGGAGACTATTCCTTATGCGGTCCGTAGATAGATAAAATTGGAGTTGAGATTGTATGATAAATAATGTAGTATTTAACGTACATTTATCAAGCAAACATGTACCTTAAGAAGGTACGGACTGATTAGTTCGTTTTGTTTTTAAAGTTGTTTTTGTTTTTTTTGTTAAAAGTAAGTAATTTTCTTGCGTTTGCTTTTTTCTAGAACTTTTATTGTTAGATATAATTTCACCTATACATAGCGTTTAGGTATTTTCGTATGATTATACTTTTGTATGTTTAATTATATTGTTTTTTTTTTTATTTAAAAAGTAATGTTGGAAATGTCTCTCTTAGGGAGTGTTATCAGAAATACACGATACTAACAGGAAACACTATAATTACACGCACAGGTCTCTTATAATTACAAAACAGCCGACCACCAACATCGGCAGTCCCCGCAGAGCGTGCTCGTCGCTGATGTTGGTCATGTTGGTGCACTCTCGAAATACCTCGATGACGTCGATAAATGCCTCGAGTTCGTCTGCATTCTTTGAATGATTTTTTATAACTCGAGAGAGGATAGCGAGGTACTTAGAAGCCGCGTATTTTTATTCTTTAAATTGTGACAAAACCTAAGTATGTATGCCATAACGCGAGTCATTTTATTGAGATCTGAAAATATATTGAGAAAGATATTTAAGTCATCTTTTGCTTGTGTGAGAAGAGATACCTTAGCATCAGAGATTTCTGCAGCTTTTTCATTTCAGGCAAATCATCTGTGGAAGATGGTGTGATAATATCATCAAATTTGCACTTACAGTCCTTTAAAAACTTAGGATCCATCCACTACAAGTCGCAGTGAGTCAGCTCTGGATCAGCTCCTCTGCTTAGAGGACAGGGTTCTCTTTTGTAGACACGTACAGCCAGCGCCATCTAGGGGTTTGCTCTCGAATCAACCTGACTCTGTTTGCAACATAAGCATTGAGTTTCATGGGCTCTGTGGCTATCCATGCAAGCGAGATTTGTGAATCAGAAAATAGATAGACATCATTAATTTTTATTTTAAGACTCAGAGTATCGTAGACTCTGTTTGTGAGTTTTGTGAGCAGAAGCATAGCATTTAATTCTAATCGCGGTATGGTGAGTGCATTATTATCGCGGAGGTTGATTCGATATTTAGAGCAGAGTAACTAAATTAAAACTTCACCTGAGTCTTCCACCACCTGAAGGTAAACAACATCCATAACCGGTAGAGTTTGAAGCATCAGCAAAGCCTTTGAATTGCACGGCAATAGCATTGTTAGGTATCTGTATGTTTCTTAAAATAGTGAGAGGTTGCATAACAGACAGCTTTGTAGTAAAGGAAAGCCATTCTGATCTTAGTGATTGCGGGAGGAATTCATTCCAATCGAGTTTTACGCACCATATTTTTTGCATAAAGGCTTTTGCTATCATGATAACAGGAAACATGAAGCCAAGAGGGTCATACATTTTTTAGATATAGCTCAGTACTTGTCTTTTGGTAGGTCTCTCAATTTGAAAAGGTTCCGGACAAGAAAGAAAACAATCCTTGGCAACATTAAGTCCTAATGTTTTCATATACGTACATTATTCTTTTGTAAATCTAAATAATCAAGTTGTTGTTTATCTGAGGGAATTCCTTCTTAAATCTCTTGCAAATTAGATGCCCATTTATTGGTATAAAAGTACCTTTAACAAGTAATTCACATAGATGTCGTTTAGCCACCCTAACAACGTGGATGTCTGAGAGGGGGAACAGGTATCATCAACATAGGTGCTATATCTTAAAATATAAGAAGATAATGGAAAACTTGAGCTCTTTTGGCCATATGTGACAGTATCTAACTGAATGCATTTAATATTTTCGTTTACATTGTACATACTTCTCCACAATATATTTTGTAAGCTGGATTTACTTTAACGCAACGGAAAATGCGGCGAACGTCAGTGGAAATATATTCACCCAAGCGAAATAAAAGCATAAATGTCAAACAGTTATTTTTGCACAAGAGGATCATTCAGTAATAGGTCGTTAAGCGAGAGTTTCTTATCAGTTTGCAAAGAAGCATCGAAAACCACTCGGGGTTTGTATTTTTGTTATTTTCATTATTAACAGCACGGTGCGGCATGAAATACAAGGAATTACGGAGAACACGGTTGGTATGTCCTCCATTTGCTGTGGGGAAGATCTTCCACCGGGCTGATCCATCTGTTCCACTTGCCCGGGGTCCTTGAACCAACAGTTATTTGTCGGAGGTATTATATATGTACAAGTTAAGTGAAATCCTTGCTTGCGCGATCTAGACATTTTGATGCAGCGCCATCTGTGTATTGAGAGTGATCTTCAGCTCTTCGTTGGTGTGATGTAACGTAGCTAAGTCATGTAGCGAGAGATGTCGCTACAGAATCATTTTGAAAATCTAATGAATTTAAATAAATATAGTGCCCATGTCCTAATTCAATGTATTGGTTGATGAAATATGTTGTTTCAAGTACAGTTGTGTTTTGAAAAATATTTTCACATAATTCTTGTTCTGATATTTTACAGGAAACATTTCGGTTTCAAAAAAATGTTGTAAAGTTTCATTAAGATCGGATTTACAATCTAGACATAGAAGTGAGACCTCACTTGAGTTCCTATTTGTGGGCTGTGGCAAGGCTCCAGCAATGACAATTTATGGTCACCCTATAAGGTGTAGACAGTGAAAAAACTTCAAGGGGCACAGAATATTTTGCAATGTTATTGGAGTTGCTGACCCCCCACTATGTTCGATCCATCTTTGTTTGGTGTGATACCTAGAACATATATATATATATATATATATATATATATATTACTAAGGATAACTATGATGCAGAGTCCAAAATCGCGTTGACATGCACTTCAGTGCCATTCTAAGAATCAAGTTTTATTTTCACATTAAACACAGAAAAAACAAAGGGACTACGCAAACACAAAATGGCAGCCGCTTCGTTTCGTTTACAACGAAATTCGTACAAACCAAGATTTCATAGACACTTCGGTGTTTACAACCACCGAACTTGGCGGAAATTTAATAATTTACCGAATATCAATATTTTTTATTTTCCTTAAATTTGGGTTTTTTTTATTGAGATTCATATATTCATTAGATTGAATGCAGTATAAATACGGTTTATCGTTAGCTTGCGACGTCTCAAGTTACGATTTTGCACGGTAGGTCTCCGGTACCTACCGGAGACTTGCGTTTAGAGAAAACATCGGTACAGCGAGCGAATTTTTTCGTTATTATTTAACGATCGGTAGCTTACTATCGGATCGCTATCTACACTGCGGGCCCAGAGGAAACCTGTCCGCTGTCGTCACAGACCCGGCACGCTCCACTTTGAAACAGGAAAACTTTAACCCATGATATTCCATGACATTATCCCACGCCGCTATTCCAATGACGCAGTTTAGAACCTAGTGTGATTATCGTCGAGAGTCCAAACGAAAACCCTTCTGAGGAAACAATGCAAGTTAATAATAATTGTTTATTTACACACTTTACGAGCGGGAAATGTCGCGGATTAAGTATGTGAATACACTGAGTGGACGATTGCTCAGCGTTTTTGAAATAATGAGCTCGTTGTTATTTCGAAAAATAAGTTTATCTTAACCTAGTGGGAACTGACCCTGCCCTCTGATTCAAAGGTTGCGTCAGGCAGTACCTACATTTGAAGGTATCATTACAGGCTGAAAATTGACCATCAGGGAACTGGATGGTAAGTATGCAAACTTGACTTGAAATCTGGAGCAGCGGGTAAACCAGAGCCAGTTCAAGGACTCTACTACAGCCTACTTAGTTGGAATTTGACATAACGACATTGACATTATGGTAATACCTAACGCTCGCGGGATCTGTGGTGTACCTATTTATAATAATGTACCTTGGATGGCAGGAATCTTTCAAGATTAACCTATTATCTATCTACAATGGAAAATTACTTTCGTAAAATTGAACGTTTGGCGATCTGAATTCTAGAAAATGTTGAAGTGTTAGACATGTGGTCCCATTGAATTATATAAATAAACACCCAACAGACATACATAGACCTGCCCCAGACTAGGATTCCGTTTATCGTGAGTAGGTATCAGGAACCATGAGTACCTACCGAAGTACCACACAACTTTTAGACCAGGAACAAATAGGTATCTACAGAACTTGCAAACATTTGTCCCGCAGCGGGAATCGAATTGCGTCGCTGTAACTGGCTATTCACCTGCCGCACCACTGAAGTCTTCAACCCATAGTTATCGATAGCTAACTAACAAGGTTAATAATATGGGCTGCCTGCGTTGCAGGTTGACGCATGTTTTACCGGTAGGCGCATAATGCAAAGTATGGTCGGCACAAAACGACGGCAGAGGCTGTTTGGAAGGCGGCGCGGCACAGCAACCGTATATTGCGCACTGTGTGAAGAATGTATGTTGAAAGTTTAGTTAATTTGCGTATTTGTAAGTGAAATGAACGCGCGGGGCGGGGCTTGCGTAGGCGCAGACTGCCCTCCGCCCACGTGGAGGGGCGTCCCGCCCATGCCAACGAACGTTATGTAGCTTAAGTTATTTGAGAAATGCATTCGATCTCTCAAATACTGTACGTAATTATAGTGCCACTAGAGCAAACTTCCTGATATAACACTGAATCTACTGCAGTGTTAGGTAGATAGTGTTTCTAGTCACAAAAATATTAATTTGTTTATGAAAAAAGCGATAATAACAATGTTAATACCAGAAATAAAGATAAATTCGCTGTTGCCACTTGTAGGCTCCATAAAGTTAGTAAATCGTTTAAAGGGCAAGGTGTACGCTTTTAAAACAAACTCCCAAAAGATATACAAAAAAACACAATTAAAAATTTTAAAACGTATTTATAAAACAACTATAGAAAAAGGCATACTATAAAATATCTGATTATTTAGATGATAAAAACTCTTGGGATTTGAAAATGCACCAACTCGTTGTTTTGTAAAAGGATCATTAAAAAGAATAACCAGCCGACGTTTCAAAGTGATCCTTGTGATTTTAATGAATAAATGAATTTTGACTTTGACTTTGACTTTAAGTTCAATAATAAAAATAATAAGCATTTCATGAAAGTTTCAGAAACGAAGGTACAAAGTGATTGTTGAATAAACTAAAACATGCTTAAACATGCTTAAACTATTTTAAGTATGTTTGGCGATACATGTATGTAGGTTAGTAGTTAATATGTAATTTAACTACTAGCCTAGCCCAGGATAAGATCTGAGTAGTGCAATGGGGGCTCTACATTGAACAAACCTACACGCTAACGGATTTGCAAGCGTTCAACTACTGAAATAAGTGTTCATATTAAAAAAAAAGGTAAAATGTTTCTTAAAAAAGAGTCCATCATTAAAAACTATAAGGGAGGTAGGTACGTAGGTACTCTACATATTTAGGCAAGTAAACAAAAACATATTCGCTAGAAACCAGGTGTTGCCATAGCGACAGTAGAAAAGAAAATAAATTATCTTCGTCGGGAGCGAGTTCTGCGTAGTTCCTCGTAAGCAAAGTAATGTAGGTCATTGAAACCAACCCCGGGAAAGAGTGAAGAGTGAAGAGGGAAGAGGGAAGGTCGTGGGGTCGTCGGGCGAGGAAGGGGGAGACGGGCGAGGAAGGGGGAGACGGGCGAGACGTGCCCGCCCTTGAACTTCCTGTCTGGAAGAATTGCGTAAACTAATACATTCAGTAGGTACCTAAGTTATTTACTGAACTGTGAAGTTACCACTATGTGTTTATTATGTGTTTATTTACTAAATGGCTGTTACGATTTTGAGGATTGACGAGGATACCTAGTGGTGGTTTTGGAGGCGACACGAATCGATCTAAATACATGCGAAAAATAATGACTAGCCTGTGTGATGGAGCTCCCCCGCCGCCGCCGCCGCCGCCGCCGATTGCTAATTATTATGTTATGTTAGCGTTCCACATCTCTAGATAGTTCTATTATCTCCTTTTTCCTTCAGAGAATAACTGTTTTGTTAATCTGGTTGTCGATATAACTCATGAAGTGACGAAAATCTTGAATAATGATTTACGAGTTGTAGCTTCTTTATGCTTTTCCTATAAATGTTATATTTTTAAATGCAATTTACGTTGTGATATGGTTTATTCAAAATATACTTTTACTTTACTTTTTTACTGAAGTAGTTAAAACCGACTAGTACCTAATATCATCGCACATAAACCACTTTCTCATTTCATTTTAAAACTAAGTAACTTTACAACTATCAACGACGCTGGCTTAATTTGAATTAGGTATTACCTATTTATTTAATTTAAAAGATGCACGCACATATATGGATATGTAATCGAGGAAAAATAAATAGGTACACAAAATAATAATTATGATTATGTAATTTACAGAGATTCATAATAATATCGTTAATATACCTACTTATACCTAATGTTTATACTTACAATTAATTTTAAAGGTTTTAATTGTCTACAGCACCAATGGCTCTACTTTTTACTAGAGTCTAGAGTCTAAGCTACGCAACGAAATTGTGCTTATGTTTGTCTATGACTATTCTTTTTTTTATTGATGGGAAAATGAAATGATATGACCAATCACTTTATTGAGGAACACAATGCGTTCCGGTCCGAGGAGAGCCAGAGGGGTCTGTCGGGAGGAGAGTCAGAGGGGTCTGTCGGACTCACTAACTAATCCACTAACAGGGTGCTAGTGAATAGTGGCATACCGATCCCATCGATATTCCGTCGCTCACCTTAGTGCTAATGCGTCGTCAAACCACTCATTTCGTTTGACGGCGCTTCAGCAGTTGACAGGATTGCGGGTTCCCGGTTGGATTCGACCGCGGCCCTGTCGGTGGTTGCCCGCATCCACTTTCAGCCGAGGTCCGTGCAATACAGGGCTGGGGCTCCTCGCACCCGGACCCTGCTGCCCTTCGTCAAGCAGGAGAATGGAATTGCCGCCGCCTTTTTCCAGCCTTCCTCCTCCGTTGGAGGGGAGCAAGGAGATTTTGCTACACTCTTCCAGCATATGCTGCGCCGTTTCCTCAGCCGCACCACGTTGCTGGCATGCCGGACTTGGTCCCTCCTTGCCATAGGCAGGTACCGTCCAAAGCATCCGTCTAAAGCGACTTGCACCAGTCTAAAAGTGAGAGCGACTATTCTTTACCCCAACTAATTGTCAAGAAATTTACGTTCCCCAACTAAGAATTGATTGGCCTTATACATAAACTAAACTAATGCTCAAAATATCACAACTTACATGATTATATCCGATACGAGAAAACTTAGGTTTAGCTCTCAGAACCTACAACCGCTGGGGAATAAAGGCGACTACAAACCTGATGACGCCGTAGATATACGGAGGCCTGGCGCCCCTCCATACGAAATACCAATATGATCTTGAAGGTTGTGGGATGTTGGTGGAACAAGATCTCGGGACCGTTCTTGCTGGCACTCCTTGGAAGACCGTTCTTGCTCCTATCCAGCAGTGGACATTGACAGGCTGATGATGATGACAATGATCACATTGCCCTCCGGCTTTACAAAGGACACAATTCGTAACGTTGTGATTCCGTAAATCATAAAAAACATTGTAAAAAGGCTAGGAAAATGTCGCTCAGTGGGGGGCGCCTAGCAACCGCCAGATTCAACAACAAAGCTAATGAGACCAATTCCATGTCTAGCTTAGTACTTTACTATCATTACCGTATCGTAATACGCAGCATTACTAAAATCATCATCTCAGAGATTTCTCAGTCACCCTGCCTGAGGCACGGTTGGCTTAGAAGCAAAACTGAAATTAAGAAACCTTACTCGATCTAGAAAGCCGAAGGAAGTGGGAAAACCCCAATTGAAGTGCAGTTATGTGACAGGTGAGATACTGTGGACGAATCGTCGCGTAAAATAATCGATCTACAACGTTAGTTATCCTCCTACTACTATTATAAATGCGAAAGTTTGTGAGGATGTTTGTTACTCTTTCACGCAAAAACTACTGTACTTTACAGTTATATAGCTTATACATCAGAATAACACATAGGCTACTTATTATCCGGGTACCATGCGGGCGAAGCCGTGGGCAGAGACTAGTATATAGTAGTAGTAATGCTGGTTATTTTGTCACACATAGCACGCATCTTGATCTGTTCGCTCCCGAATAGAACCCCCCCGAAGGTTACATTACATTACATTCTATAGTAATGTTGATTTGACAATATTACTGAAGATACTCCAATAGCTGCTTTGTTGCGTGAAACATAAATAAGTCATAGAATAGTTTGTGAGTTACTATGGTGTAACCCAATGCTGAAATTATAACAGAAGAGTAAAGGAAAATATTCTTCAGAAGTGTTTACGTAGTTGTTAGTTTTCATATTATATTAAGTGATTATCTACTTAAAGATTTTATGGTATCAAATGATTGTGTTCGTTTATCGGTTTGTGTCCGAAGTAAGGCGATGCGACTCAGCGGCTGACTCATGTCGCGAGCACTGTGACTCATCGGTAGGTAACATTTTCTTAAACTTAACACTTAGGAAAAAAATAGTCCTAAGCTAGTATTTATTTATATACATTAATAACACGTGTATTTGCCCAGCAACATTATACTCATAATAGATTAACAATTATTTTGTAATAAAAAAATGAGACAAATTCAATAAAAAAGACATACAAAATTAATCATACACCTATCTACAAACCTTTATGGGACCACTCCGGGATCACAACTCAAACAACAAAGCAAAACACATTCAAAACAGGATCACCCATCAACAAAGGTTATCTGGAAGAACATGATAATGCTACCTGGCATTAAGTTTGCTCGTGTACCGTACTTTTTCTTATATCTTCGCCAATTGTGAACCGATTTTAATGTTTTTTTATATTATATAATGGTTAGGGTACACTAAAAGAGTAATCCCCTATAAATTTTATGAAAAAATAACACCCCTAAGCGTGAAAAAAATAGGGCCTAAAAAAGTTTGTTGTTTGTTCATAGCGTACCTACAATAAAGTATTTTCATATTTTATTCATTAATCACGGAATAAAAGACTTGTTTCTACGAGTTTTCGTTGAACGAAACCCCATTGTCTTTTGCAGCTCCATGGTTTTTTTAGTGACTTGTGGTGTTAAAATCTATCTGTGAACCATCCTTGAAGGCTTACAAAGCGATTGAAATCGCTTGTCCATCGACAAGTCCGTTTCGGAGATAATGGCAAACAGACCCGTTAGAATATTTTAAGTTGATTAAAAATTGGTGATACATAACATAATTTTTCCCACTTGGTGTAGTGAGCTGTGATATATAGTGAGCTGTAAAACATTGCATCATCTTACCCACCGCTGAGATTATCGGATTCGAACCCACGACTTGTAATTTTTAGATCTGATGTTATGTTATTATTACTGAGGCTGTTGCTAGGAACCCTAATAATGGCGTGTCTTTTCAGTGCTTTCGAATGTGGCTCCGACGCTGCAAGTGCGGGTCTACGCACCAAGTTACCGAGTTAGGCCTAACGCATCTACCTACGAGATTTAAGTAGGCAGGATCTAGTATACAGGGATTTTGAAGCAGTAACATTAAATCTAACTTCTGGAAAACTTGAAATAGGTTAAATAAGTGCCTAGATCCAATTTCGTGCACCATAAAGTAGATTATGGAGAACACAAATTAAAATGTTAATATCCTGTATTCCCCCATTTCCGCAAATAAAAATATTTCTATTCCTATTTTACAGAAATAAAATAAAGAGTTAAATATATTTTCTGAACAAAATTTATTATTAACGCCTGATACAGGCTAAACCAACAGTTCAGAAGCTCGGAGAGCTCACAAAATAAATTATTATCATAACGGTCAAGTCTTTCGAGGCCTAACACTAGTATCTTACACTTACACTGCATTACACATCGGAATGTAACCTATCACAACATTGGAACTATACAAAATAATAAATTACCTAAATCTATGTCATGTACAGATCTAGAGTCGCGCCAGCGCGACTCTCCTAATATTAAGTCAATAAGTTAAATAAATTAGTATACCTAATAGTGAGAAGGCGTCTTTGTGACGGTTCATAATGCCTAAGTTTAGTTTAAGGAACTTGAGGTCGGTGGAGGTATCGATGCAGCATGGGCAGCGTGGGCAGCGCGGGCCGAGGGGGCCGGTCAGCGGTCCTCGCGCGCCGGCGTCTCCTCGCGGATCATGCAGGCGCAGCCCACGGGCACGGGGATGGCGTGCAGCTGCTGGTCGTCGCCCCTGTTGGTGTACCGCACCATCACGTTGTCCGTCACCTGCACGCACTGCGTGTGGAACGTGTGGTGCCGGCTGCGGCAGCAGGCATGCGCCATGCCCTCCTTGTGGCAGATCGGGTTGGGCGTCGCGGCGCACGTGAGCGTCTTGATGCGCCGCGGGATGCGGTGCTCCACCTCGTCGATGTGCACGCTGATGGGGCATATCGTCTTGTCCATCGCGGTCGCGAGGTCCACCGCGAGAGTCTTGCCGTGCGTCGGCATCGACAGGGCGGCGGAGACCAGCACGGAACTCACTAAGATCACAATATACATTTTTTCGTTAAATGTTTTTCTGTTCGGATGGATAGTAATGTATGAGAGGAGCACGCGTCACGTGTTGAGGTCTCCAAGTGAATAACGGCAGGTGGCGGATCGGAGGCTTATATGTGGTGGCGAAGAAACCTTTTCTCGCGGCGGGTGTTCAGCGGCGCTCCGCGGCAGTCGCGGCCCGACCGTCGGCCCGCGCGGACGTGCCGCCAGCGTCGTCTCGAACGCGCCGGTGCTGAGACGAATACAGTGAAGTAGTGAAGTGAACGCTCGAGTATCGGCGGAACTCTGGATTTATTCGCCGATAGAAAGTTGAAAGAGATATTATTCGTGAAATATGTTCTGGTTTTATGAGGTTGCGATACCTTGGTCCTGTTATATATATAAAATAGTTTTAGTATCAAATTGTGTTACTTTTCGTTTTAAGATATTTTAGTGGTTTTGAACATCTCTTTTGCATTTTATGAATATTGCGTGTTTTTTTGCCGGGCTCTTCTGAGTTCAGCCGCTGATGCGGTGGAGTCGGGCTCCGGCCAATGATAAGTCTCGGCGGAGAGGCTCGCCGATTGGCTCCGAGACAGCCAATAGGTACCTACATTGAGTTGATGTAGATCCTCTCACGGCAGGTACTTTAAACTTTTGATGGTGTTTTGAGTTCTGAGTGAGAGAGTCTGAGTTCAGGTACCGAAGCTTTAAAGTGTAATTATATATGGGTTTGAAAGTGGATGTGCATCGATGGATTTTTAAACTCAAATAATGTATGGTACCTACGCATTAACACGTTCCTTAAACGGCGAAGGAAAACGTCGTGAAGAAATCGCCATGCTGTAAAATCAAATAAATATGTAGTGTTCCAGCAAGCCGCGTTGGACTTGCAATCTGTCACGTGGAATTCTAACTACTATTCAAAACGTGGGCATGTGCCAAAAAATATAATGTTTATAATTTTATTTATAGTTTATAATGTTTGGACTTGCCCCAATTTAATGTGTATTGATGTGTATTGATTAATGATCTGTGTATTGAGTATGGATCTGAGCATGTTCGTTTTGTTGGAAACGAAATAAAAATATGAAAGTCTAAAAAAAATTCCTTTGTATTTTAATTTTAAAACCAAATTCACGAGATTTGTTTTGTTACTTAATCAACTATATCAACAAGATAAACACATACCTACCAGTAGGTAGCAAAAACTCGGTCCGCCAATAGCTACTTCGACAGACGCTACGCGGCGTAGCACTCTCGTAGACGCGTCCCACTTTCTTTTTCTCGCGCACTAAATTTCATAACATTACCGTGTTTTTTATACCGATAGGTATACAAACCGTAAGGAATTTTTATTACGATTTAGGGATGATTCTCAGTGTTAAAATGAATCGCAGGTTGAAAAAAAAACCATATACCTCGACCTCTGGGGCGTAGTGGGCGAAGGCCCGCCTGAGACGCACAAGGTCGCGGGTTCGATTCCGGCCACGGGACAAATGTTTATATGATCTGTAAATATTTGAGATTTATTTTTTATTTTTTTCTGGGTATTTTCTATGTTTAATCTGTCTGTATTTCCAAAAGAAAGGTATATAAGTAGTATATCAATCATGTAGTTACCCTATAATAAGCTCTGTTTAGTTTGGGTCTCGATGATACTGTGTAATGAAAAAAATCACAGTTCGTGTTTCCTTCAACATTAAATAATCTTGTAACTGCGAAAGCGCACTCACCTCCATGAGCTGTTATAATCAAATTAAAAAAAGCACGATCTTATAAAAATAAACTTATTCTGCGCGATAAAAAAAGTACTACGATTCTTCGCGAGTGCTACGCCACGTCGGCGCCCCCCCCCCCCACCCCTCCGGAGCGCTCACCACGCTGGTAACTGTTGCGTGTTTATTTATTATTTACTAGCTTATGCACACGGCTTCGTCCACGTGCCTGCGTACAGTTAAAAAGTAATCTATGTGTCCAAACTTTCGCATTTATAATATAAGTAGTAGAGAAAGCTTAAAATAGGATACGTCTTATACATCTATACTCTCACATTTATAATATTTTGTAGAATAATTCACCAATTCCCTGAACCAAGTTATATTGTGAAACTAAAAAACCCATACGAATCGCAAACTTCCTACTTTAATTCGGTGGCGTAATAACGAAAACAAACAAACAACTTATTACAACCTGGGGAAATATGCCAGCATTCAGCACACACACATTGGTACTGACGTCAGCACACACACATTGGTACTGACGTCAGCACAGCGGTTGCATCGTTACATCACCGCAATCCCACACAGCAGAACCTATTCCTACCTATTCCTTATTACGCCAATACCTACACAGAACACGTGTTTCCCGATTCACAATACTAGAGTAACGTAGTACGGGCTTGTATCGTATAGCATTCTGTGAATACAGTTGTACAGTTTACAATGAATTAACTGCGAGTCTCCTAAAAACACGATCAAGTTCTGCGCAAGTGTATCCACCTTTATATCAGACGAGCACTATTATATTTATATTATAATGAGAACAGCGAAGAGATGGAACAAACAAACCACAGACTACAATGGTTTGTCTTTTCTGAATAGTACAAAATGGGGTCTCTTCAAGACTATAGTGAGGTTTCTTCTAGATTGAAGATCTACATGCTTCATCGTCGGCCATATCATCACTTATCACCAGGTGAGATATGGTCAAATGAAGGTCAATTCATGATTTAAAAAAAAGATAATGAATGCGATGAAAGGGCGTTTCAATCTGTATTCTGATTGGCACGGTGGAAAATTAAAAATGTAATTTTGATCGGACCTTAACTTTGTACTCATATACTATTTAAAAAAGTACCTAACACAGAAAAGTAATGTATCTAAAATTTTGTGTCCCATTTATTCGATTTATAAAATAAGCATAGCTTATTCTATAATATCATCGTCATAAATTATTGTTTGATTAATTAAATGCAATTATTTTTAATCTTAATTATTCGATATGTTTTCCTTGAGTGTTATATTAATTGTTATGTAAATACGGCTCGTGCTGCAGTCCTTTTTAGTTACGTTTAAATTAATTAAATTGTAAAATATTTAACATATTTTTGGTGATTGATGCGAGGACGTGAACGTAGTCCTTGGGGTAACCACGCGCCAGGTTTTTATGTTTTAATTTATTTTCAGAAAAAAGTAGCATACGTTTTGTATTGTTTAACATTTTAGATTGAATAGTTAATATATCTTAAAGTTGATTTTATAGTTTTATGGCTACTTTTCATTTGCCAATTCGGCGTTTACCTATCTGTGTCATGAGGAAGTCAGTTCCCTGAACTCTATGAAACTTGAACTAATTTATCTGTATTACTATTTTGTAAGTTACTCGTGTCAATTATCTGTAAAGAAAGTTTTAAAAAAGTCCTATCTTAAATATTTTTGAAATAAACTTTATAATCATATTTTTTGTTTCATTCATAAATTTACCTGATCCATATATCTTCCTACGGATGCATTATTGTCAGGACCTAAGGTGATATAAATTTCGCTGCCCTATTTCAAAACTTGTTCGTTCTGGTTCAGACAAGCTCAAATAAGTCGAAAAAAGTAGAATGTTCGCAAGTAAAACGATACAAAGAATAAACCGAAAACAATAAGACTTTATGGTCTATTGTTTTTGAGGAGATTACAAGATAATATCCCCAAAATCGCTATAAAGAATCTCCGGCTGTCCGAGTACAAGGGCCTAACTATCAACTCTTATTGCGGTTTAATTCAGGTAAAGATTCAGAATCCTGCTTTGTAGTTGAGGACGCTATGACTGCTATATACTATAATTTAATATAATAATATGAATAATAATCGCAAAGCGAAATTAGACATCTTTGTCTGAATTGAATAAGACTTGATAGTTACCACCCTGTACGTAAAACGGGGCTCGACTTGTTACTGTCGACTCTACCTGTTATTTATTATGTGGCTCTACTTATCTCGATGCCAGCTCCCGATGTAAACAAGTCAAGAGTAAAGGTACACTTCGCTCTTGAGATGAGCACTCTGCTTCGGGAGCTGGCAGACACTTGAAAGATTGAAATTTGAGAAGGACACCGGAGATATTCTTTTTTTTTTATTTTGTTATGTTGCACTAAAAAGTAAAAGAGGTCAAAATCGCTGTGGGTACTTAATTAAATTATGTCAATAGGCACATACTCCGCATAGTAACTAACACATAGCTCCGAATTTGGCATTTTGTTTGAATTAGAGCGATCTTTTGTCCCATACCTAAAGATCCGACAGCTATAAACACACAATAACAAGGAAACTTCAACAAAATAGTCACCGAGTGTCGGGCGGACACTGTAGGACGCCCTATCACCGAGCCAGCATCAGACGTAGGGGCAAGAGGACACTAAAGTTTTTTAGAATAATGATGCGGTTCTAATAGACCCGATCTAAGACACACCTAGGCGCGGTGGCGCAGGGCATAGCGGAAGGCGCAAATCGTAGAAGAGAATATGTTCAAATGTTGATAAATCTCAGACCTCTGCATTGATCACACACATAATTAAATCTCTGTTACCGACTGACGCGACCTACCACTGATTTATAATAATGCATACAATGCTTAGTGAGGAAATACAGCAAAGGAGGTCGCGCGTGCGAGCAGGTCGCGCCCGCGCGTGTCGCGTGTCGCGTGTCTCGTGTCGGTCGCGCGAGCGATCGTTAGGTATGAATCACCAGTGTGCAGGGTTTCCCGTCCTGCCCGCGGCCACGCGCCTTACTCACTTGTACTGAAGCTGTGCCACACTCTGCGAGGTTCGTTGAACCTCGACGTCTGCGGCGCAGCGCCCGAATAGCCAGCAGCGACAGAAGAGGTGCGGGACAAATGGTAGCATGTTTTGCATATATTTATTCCGGGTCTGGGTGTTGTGCCGTGTTGGCCTAGTGGGCGATACCCCGACTTCTGATCCGGAGATCGTGGGTTCGAACCCGGTCGTGAACTAATGGATTTTTCCGTTCGAAAAATTTGCACATTAACGCGTGCTCAAAACGGTGAAGGAAAACATCGTGACCAAAAATTCGAAGGCATGTGCCATTAAGCGGCGATGGGCTTGAAACTTTTTTTGTGCGGGCAGACGCAAGTGGACAATAAAATTGACGTCAGCATCAGTGACGTCACTCGCGTAGTACCTCAACGGGAAATATCAGGTGATTTCCATGCTTTCATACCTCGCGCCTCGGCCCACGCAGCCCCTTATTCTATTCTAAGAGGTAGGAATCTATTTTTTTATTATTCACGTTAGAACTTATAGTCAGAAAACTTATACGCTTTTATCATTATAGCTTTAGATTTATATATTTATCTCTGTTTAACTTCCTTTGACATGAATAAAGTACAAACCTACCTTAAGAATGAGATGATGCTTATATTTTTTGTAATTACAAAAATACCTACTTACAAAAAATAAAAGTATAATATTATTGTTAGTTTTCTCAGACTTCCTGTAAATATGAATGTGTGAACCTAGTTACTTAAAACTACCTTTCAGTATTTTTTTGAATTGGTTCACGGAACTCATGACTGTATATTTGGAAGTCCTAAACTGCTACACACTTCAGTAAAAAATTCAGTAAAAAAAAAAAAAATGTTCATTCATCATCCGGCGTGGGTGAAGGAATTACCTACCTTCCTGACGTTATGTTAAATTTAATTTGTATCAAACAAGTGCAGATAATACAGAAACCGTGATATTTATAACACCGCGCCTAGTTGCTGTTATGACTACACACAGACTCGTACATGGAACGGATTTTGGAATTATTTGTATAGATAGTCTTATAGGCGCATTCTCTTAAATATATGTTTCGAAAATGTAAAACTGTTTTTTAAAGGTATCCGTACACCGAAAGGAAAAAACAGAACCCTTACCTATAGGATCATCGCTGTCCGTCTGTCAAGTATCTTCAGGAACGCGTATCATATCAGAAGGTATCAAGTTGAAATAATCAAATACGTAGGACTACGGCCTCGGAGCTCTAAAAAAATCAAGCTTCTAAGTCAACGGAATAAACTTAAAATTTATAGGATAATTCACGTTGACCTAGAATGAAATTTGGCAAGAAGCAAGGTCTCTCAACAAAATAACCATAAGATTATTTTTTTGTCATTACAAACTTACACTTGCAGTTGTATAATTTACCAAGCGTATACGGAAGACTGGATGCGCGAGTCAGACTCGCACTTGTCTGGTTTTTTTAAAGAGACAATCTTGTAAAATCGTGCTTTGGAAACAATTAGTTTCTTTGTAATATATGATGAATTATTTATAAGGATGTGTTTTCCAAACTGCTTAATTTGTTATACTCGTAACATGTTATACGGGAATCTACGAAAGTCACGTCAAGAATCAAAATAAAAATGAAACGAACAATTCATTTAATCGACTGATATAGCTACACCTGTAGCTATATCAGTCTATATGAAGGATACCTAACTTTTTTTTTTATATTGAATATAGAAAGTATTAATCAAGACTTTCCTTCATTTTTAAAGTGCCTAAGTATCTCAATGAAGTATGCATTCAAAAATTTTAAAAAATTTAGCTTGCTTACCAGGTCTCGAATCCACTAAATGAGAAAAAAAAAATCATCTGTATGTCATAGTTATTTTTCTTGTTTTTTTTGGTTTCCGTTTTTTATTGTTGCGGTTTGTATTTCTTTGTAGATAGTGTTGATATTTACTGTCAATAATATTCATATCCGCACTCCAAAAACCGGCCCTAACAGAAGTCCAGCGCTAGTTTTTGCAACTACTATCTACTTGTAGTAGTTTTTATAATCATATATCGTGTATGTAGTGTTGTTGATAAATAATATTGATTATTTTCTATTCTAAATTCTATTAATAATTGAAATCATCGTGGTGTGGTATTATTTTACGGATTATTTTCGACTCATGACTACTTGAATACTCTCCTTTTGATTGTCTAATAAAGGTCACCTAGGAGGCAATTTTCTCACCGTTTTCTTAGAAGCGAAGGTATTTTCACACTAACACCTAAAAAGCAAATTTCGTATTGAATTACCCAATCTACAACATATTGCTGTACCAAAAACACGCATCTCTGGGAAAACTGAGAACTTGTTGCGTGTGGCCGCCCGCGCCGCGCTCGCGCACGCGCTCTGGGAAATCTCCACTTTTTGCTGCGCTCTGTATTACATCGGCATTTATAATCTGTGCGCCGTCAACACGCGCCCGTGCAACAACGAACATTATTTAATATGCGGGCGGAGATGCTGGGGCTCTTTGAGAACTGTACAAATTATGTTATTTCGCATATAATGTAGGTTGTTCGATATGTATATCCTCCGATATCTCGGATTTACCTCATCATTATGTCGTGAGCACGCGTTCGGAAACACCATTATTAAAAGATTAAAAACAGGTTTTGGTTGTGTCATAAGGAAATCAATGAAATGCCAGTAGAGGTAAATATCCAATGATCTAATACAGTGGATAGGTAGGTAAATGCAAGCTACTTAAATACGTTCCCGTGAGCCGTGTTGGCCTAGTGGGATGTAATTCACTTTTGAACCGGAGGTCGTGGGTTTAAACTCAAACGTGCACCAACGGTTTTTCCACGCGAAAAATGTGTATGTGCACATTAAAACGTGTTCAAAACGGCGAACGAAAACTTTGTGAGGAAACCGGCATGTCCTTGAACCAAAAATTCGAAGGCATGTGCATACGTATATTAGTGTTCCAATAAGCGGAGATGGGCTTGCAACATGGCACGTGGAATGCTAACTACTTGCAAAACGCGCGCTTGTGCCAGATGTAATAAATAAAATAAATAAATAATGCTGGACATTTTTCACACAGCATTCTCTAGCCCCCAAACTAAGCAGAGCTTGTTTTATGGGTACTTCATGACTAATATACTACTTATATACTTTTTTTTTGTAAATACATACATATTATACATAGAAAACACCCAGACCCCGAGACAAACAATAAAAAAATTTGTCCCGCATTGGGAATCGAACCCGCAACTATCTGCGTCTCAGAATAATGTTTGGTAAACGTGCTTCCGACTACCCCCTATTTGATATCCTCAAATATCTACACACTGAGGTCGTCGTGATCGTGTTTGTTTCTATAATACTTATACGTACCAAAAGCAAAACAACTCAGGTCGTCAACATGTAATTTTTTGGCGAAATACCTATCACACCCAAAAGTGAAATGTTTTGGCATGTACCTATAGTTCCAATTCGTATTTGTGTTTATTCGTCATTCAGTTCCAAGAAAATGTGCCAAAATATTACATGGCACCAATACGACATCTCGACACAGTGCAAGATATATAGAAATAAGGAGTATAATGTTGTATAGCCTGTAGTGACTGACCGGTGCGGACGGACGCCTCCATCTGAAGATACCACTGAACTCCACTGACTCACTATAGTGGGGATCCCGGTTACTAGTTTGTGACCTTTCTAAGGATGATAAGTTAATGAGTTCATTGACGACCTCTGTGGCGCAATGGTATGGTGGTAGTACTTTCCCGGATGAGCACTACTTCTATTTTACTTGATCATAACAAAAAAGTGATCGCTGTAAATTACATGTATGCGTGGGTCCAGTTAACAAGGGTCATTGCCCAATTAAAGATTGCACCACGGTTGTGGCAGATCCGCGTAGCCACGCCGCCAGCCACCAGGATTCGTTATGTCATTACTTAACAGTTATCTGTGACGACTTTCACTGGCTCTAGAGCTGGCAATGTCCGGCCTCTCTCCGGCCTTGACCGGAAGCGGGAGGCGATCTGTGAGTCACACACTCGCGTCTCACACATCATGTACACAAGTCAAGTCTAAGGGCACCTAATTTATAAGCTATCGATTTCAGATAGTCTTTGGAAGTTACTGGCATTTATAACGTTGTTTTTTTTTACACAGCATCATCTAGCCCCAAAGTAAGCAGAGCTTGTGTTATGGGAACTAAATGACTGATATACTACTAATATACTTTTTTTTTATGAATACATACATATTATACATAGAAAACACCCAGATCCCGATACAAATATTTGCATATGTAAACTTTTGTCCCGAGGCGGGAATCGAACCCGCAACCTTCGCCACAGAGGTCGTCATGATTCGTTTAATTCAAAATCCATAAGCATGTCGCGATATTGCTGTATTTGTTACGTTTTTCATAATATATCCAGGGCAAGTAAGTTATATCTCTCTCTCTCTCTTCATAAAGTTCAAGAAGGTTCTCTGCCATTATGGTAGTACCATACCATTGTCAATAGGATTATGAATAGTTAGTCGCCACCGTTGTTTGTCAGTGAGTAGGAACAGACAATAACGAATTCCAAGAAAATATGCCAAAATACCAGATGCCATGATCGTCTGCTAATGTGACATCAAGCCTGAAAGCCGTATACTTAAATAACACAGTGCAAGAGGAGCTATTAAAGTTTAGATATTATGAGAAAGATAACTATCTTGAGATAGAGGTTTGATATATAAGACACAGAGAGAGAGAGAAGTTCATACATCTTTCTCAATAAAAGCCAGTATAATATATTAGTTCGATAAGGTAGGTAGCCTCCTCCTCATTAAGTTCACAAGGGTTCTCTAACACAGTATTAGAGGGTTGTTTGTCAAGCATCATAACGAAAACTGTGACAGACAAATGTAATTATTATTAATTTACTTTTAATGAAACCCAGACGTACTCGATTGTTAATGGAATTATCATAGACAAACGAGAAGCGATATCAGGTATAATCAAAGAGGTTCTATAGTAAAAAAATCAAATCTATTTTTTTTTACAAACGTACTAAAGCAATTCTTTTTACAAGTACTTAGCATTCCACGTGACAAGCCCATTGCCGTTTATTAGAACCTTTTTTGGCTCTAGGGTAATCCGGTTTTCTCACGATGTTTTTGTGTTGTAAATTACGCGCACATTAATTTTTCGAGTGGAAAAACATTGGTGCAGAACCGGGTTCGAAACCACAACATCCGGATCGGAAGTCGGGGTACCGCCCGCTTGGCCAACACGGCTCTCAGTTTATATCAATCACTGCAATAAATAAAACGATTGTCATAAAGTTCCTAAGCACCCACACAAATGATTTGGCAATTGGCATACCCTTCACCTTTCACGTATTCCTGCGATCTGCATGAGTCAAATATCGAGATGGCTGTAAGCTGACACGTGCACACGGCCAGACAGACAAGTGTAACCGGGCGCGGATTCAGGAGGGGGGAAATGGGTGCAATTGTCTCTCCCCCACCCCTCACTCCGGCGCACAACCGTGCACTTTTTTTAAACAATTTCAAAATCGTCATTAAGACATCACTATATTATTAGAATCGTTTTTAACGCACCACTACTATAGTAAAGCTTATGTGCGTAGAGTCTGCGACTGCACAATTGGTTTCTATATATTTTAGAAAAAAAAACTCAATGATAAGTTATCACACAAAAAATGTCCCCCTGAACGAAATCCTGGATCCGCGCCCGAGTGTAATGTGGCGCAAGCGATCTGTTATTCGGCCGCATTAATAACCTCTGACAGAGGTGATGCTGCAACCGTCTACTGACGTCGATCACGTCCTTGCCAGTTGCGAAAACCGGAACAGCTACTACCTTACTCGCATACTTTCATCTTACTTGAATAGTTCTGAAAATCTTAATTTTAAATGCTTTATGCTATGCAAAACGTGGAAATATAAACTACCCTCTACTTGGTAACTTCACGAATCTGCGCGTACCTACTGAGTGCAGATCTGGGAATGCCCACCGCTGCACCGTGGGCAATATAGCCGTGTGTTTTTTTTATGGTTGTGAAACCCTATCCATTGGCTGGGTTTATCCTAACTAGGCGAGTAAGTAAGCGTGACCTAGTTAAATGTAATTTTTTTAATTGATCGTAATTTCGTAAAAAAGTTTGTAATTTAAAAAGTGATACCTACTCAAGTGATATTAGAAAATGTTTCATGCGTTTAGTGCTCAAGCGAGGGATCTCTCGCAACTGTCAAAAAACACATCAATCTAGTGTATTTCATATTATTTTTATTTGGCCGTATTGACTGACATTGTTTTATAAGTAATGTTTGTTCACTAACAAAATATGGATTATTGTTCTGAAATAAACATTCTCTATCATGTTTTGTTCCAACGCGACTACGATCTTGACCATGAGATAATATCTGTGTCATGAATAAGGCTTTCTCTCTTTTTGCGTAGTCCTCAGAATGACATCGCTTGTGTAATCCGCCGTTATAATCATTCGGCGCATACTTCGTATAATCATTGGCTATGCGTAGTAGTATGAGTATAATCTTCAGCAAAATCCGAAGTCAATTTAGTCCCTGTAACCAACACATCTTAAAAAATACCCACTGTCAAAATGCCTCAAAAGCTTACGGAGTTATGACTCAAGCTCTACCATTAAAGGTTGGACCAATGGCTAGCAAAAGGTTGACAAGTGGTCACAGTTGGTGTCAATGTACTGGCCACTGCCACCGTCTCGCCGTGACCAGTTTGCGCGGGCCCTTAGTAAATATGAAATAATTCAGCAAGAAGATGCAAGTGGTCCAACTAATGTGGGGGCGTCAGCATACGTGACGAAACCCACGTACCGTGTGACGTAAAACGTAGACATTGTGATGTCACGGAACTCCCACGCTTTAAGCTTTTAGAACATAGTTAACTGTTTTAAATATGTATTTCATCTTCTAGTGTAGGAATATCGAACGTGTTCGTAATAGATTCTTCGAAAAGGGATATATAAGGTTTAAAAATGGAAATATGTTTTTTACCTACTGTGGAAGCTATTTTTGGTAAGTTCAAGTCAAGGAGTAGCACAAAACTTCAAATCCACTATTCAAGTAGGTTCAAGGGTTTTAGCGCGTTTATGTCTTTTCTATAGACCTTATGTTATAATTATGTACACACACTATTGTTATACCTACCAATAAATGTAAATGTAGATAGTTCCAAGATGTAACTGTTCGATTGGGACTAATGCGAATGATCGTACGTACCTACGTATCGTATATATAATCGTAGGAAGTAAGGTAGGCTGAATTTGTGTGCTTCGGAACTTTGAGAAAGTAAGGTATCTATTATAAGGAATTTCCTTATAATATATGTACTTAGATAGCTGTGCTTTGGAAGTACCTACAATGACTATATTGTTAATGTCTAAGTACTTATACCTAACATTAAAGTAATAGGGTTATTCATATTGCCTTTATGAAAGACATCAATGCGCTTGCCATTTTTATGGAAAATTTTACTACGACAAAACCGAAAAAGTTTTTTATTTTTCAGAAATAATATGGTATAAATGTACGGGATCAATGTATGCCGGCGGTGGACGTAAACAAACGAACAAAACTGAAGAACACTGTTTTTATTCTTCAAAATAATGTCCTAAGGACTTCGTTTGTTAATGTCAAACGACTTATGTAAATGTGACATGCAAGGCGGAGTCGAAAAGTCATTGGACATGATTTCAACCGACTTTAAAAAAGGAGGTTCAGTTCTGTTCACGTCTTTAAAAAAAAACTAATTTTCGTTTGTTTTTTGTGTGTATGTTATGTTATGCTATAATATCTTCGTCAATTGTAAACCGATTTCAATTTTTTTTATTTTAATAGGAAAAAATATCACTTGTAAGGGTGAAAAAATGGGGGATGAAATTTATCAACGTAGGTTTAAATGAGATCTACAACTATTATAAACACGAAAGTTGTTTTTTGAGACTCTTTCACGCAAAAACTATTGAAAGGATTTTGATGAAACTTTTCAGTAATATAGCTTATACATCAGAATAACACATAGGCTACTTTTTATCCGGGTACCACGCGGGCGAAGCCGTGGGCAGAAGCTAGTGATTAATAAATCGAGTGTGTGACGTGAACATATTTATAAATGACGATGTCACTAGACACGCGAGGCTAGGATGAACTGTTGGCTGTCATCGAACCATATACGGATCTGTTCTAGGTCCTGCATGGATGTTGTGCGTAAGGATTCAAGGATTCAAGGAATAAGTGATTAACTGAATTTGCAAGTCACCTTGCAAAGTACCTTCGGACTTCGCAGCCAAAAAGGTTTAGATTTATAAACTGCAAACAGAACTACCTTATCATAAATATAATTGTCATATTATTTATTGACATTTAAATCCTACTAATATTATAAACGCGAAAGTTTGTGAGGATGGATGTTTGTTACTCTTTCACGCAAAAACTACTGAACGGATTTTGATGAAACTTTGCAGTAATATAGATTTTAGATCAGAATAACACATTGGCTACTTTTTGTCCGGGTACTACGCCGGCGGAGCCGTGGGCAGAATCTAATAAATAATAACGCTAGACATTTTTCTCAGGCCATCTAGCCCAAAAGTAAGCCTTAAATTTATGATATAAATACACATTTGTTTGAAGTTTTTTTTTTCATTTTTTTTTAACAACACGCAGAAGATATCGTATATGACCCAAATATCTGTTGTGATATATATATCAGTTGAAGTAGGAATGATACAGTATCTTTGGAAAACTGAATGATAAGTACGTCACCGCATAGTCATGATGAGACACGAAGCGATCTTGGACGACGTCCAAAATTACTTATGTTATCTTCTAATTGCCGTTCATTCATAAGTCTGAAATACAATCCGAGAAAGAGCATCAATGGCTTTATCACTTTAGGCGCCATTTTGTTTGTAGATCAGCAAATAGTCCATTGTGTCCGCCAAAGTGCATCCGGATGCCGAACAATGCACCCGCTACACTTACTGGAATTCATAAAAGAGACGCGAACTAACAAAAACATATTTGTTCTCGGCTTTATTTATGGCTAAGCGCCGTTAAGTGCGTCAATTCTTGAACAAGCCGCCTACTTGCCACTACTGAGAACAGACTTCCATCAGACGAAAATACTGACGCCACATCGGCCACGGACACGCAGATAATTGTATTTTTTGGCGCATCCTGAATTCTATTGCGTCACATTTACTCAATATTGCAGAATGTTTTGGCAGTAACGAAGGCGGCCAGACTTACTGGCCTTTCTAAATGTTTTCATTTATTAGAGGCCGCACGCATTTTTCACTAATATGACATTATTTGTATGACGCGACTTTAACTGTCCAATTAGGCAACAGTCAGTCTACGTAGCCGACGTTATATTCAGTGGAACGGGTTTCCCCATTATTTGTAATAGATCTCATTCATACGAAAATAACGTCGAAATGATTCGCCAAAACCGGCTTTTAAATGTGGTTCTGCAATCAAGCGTTGCGGTAAGTGGCTAGCGTGCGCTCGGCACATGCCAAAATACCGCGAACATTGACTCATTTGAGGAGTTCAATTGGTTGGTGACGTTAAGATTAGTCACTTATAGCGATGCCATCTCGCAATGCCACTTCTATAGAAAGCGGAGGAGCCGTAGTAATGACGGCGCCCTTCCGGCCGTTGACCATGCAAGGGACCTGTCGCGACTTGTCGTCACATTTCATTGACTAACGCACAGGAATGCTGCAAAAAGGTTCTACAAAAACTTGGGAACTGCCAGTAATCACCCGTTACGGGGAAGACTTTGATCCCGCCAGTGCCGCTCGTTATGATGTCAATAGGGGTTGAATGGAACCCTCGGGAATGTTGTGTAATTCCGGCAACTGCGGCCTCTCGGACTGACAGGTAGATTAATGTGTAATCAAAACCTATCCCTAACTAAGGTATACTTACTTTTGAGCTGCCTCAACTTTTTTTTGTGCATAATAGAATTAATAACTAGGAGTATGCTCTGTGTTCTCTGTGTGCCATTCCACTCAATTATCTGTGGTAACTTACTTATAAGTATTTTATAAGAGATGTGAATTTTGTTATGATTGAAATTACTAACACAGATAGATAGGTAGTTGTGTTATGGGGTTTTATTTATATTTTGGATAGAAACATCACATTTTTTATTTTCCATTTTTATTCGCAAGTGACCACAGACAATTTTGGCTATGGTTATATCACAGCAACACCCGATACATGTCTGGATACATTTTTATTAATATTTAACAATGGGAACTATATAAATGATGTACTACTTTATTGTAAACACATACATAGTAAACACCCAGGACCAGGATTTCGTGGTGTGGTCAGGTTATCACGTAGCCACGCTCTGTCGATGTCACACTCGTAGCAGCAGCTCATACGGAACCAGGACGTGACCGACATTGCAATGATTTCTAATGTACGCACCTTCGGTATAATAATAATATGTACCAGAACTCGGGGTTTTTCTAGTTACGATGACCAATGGCAATGGTGTGAACAAAAACCTTGAATATATTTTTTTTAACATCTTCAACACCTAAAATGGGGATGCTTTTTAGAAAAAAATACCATCATCCCCCTATCCCATCACTCCTACTACCATCGCTATAACCCCTACATTATGTTTCACCGAGATATTTAACCATATTTTTATTATGCGACAACCTACAGCCTTGGCCAAAAGTATTAGGCACCCCTGTATAATAAAAATAATATGGTTAAATATATCGGTTATAATAGCCGGCTGCGATGCAAGAGATGCGGGTTCGGTTTCCGCAGTGGGACAACCGTTTGCATGTTTGCAAACGGTTGTAGTGGGGTAGCGGCACCACGGTACTCATAGTTCCTGATACCCACGTTATAGGGAATCCTATTGTGGGGTCAAGACTATGTAAGTATCTGTTGGATGTTTATTATTATTATTTTATTATAATTTAGGCCAATTAATCTAGCTACCGCTGTGACGGTCGTCACTCCGTCTCAAGGAACCGACTGGACGTGACTTTCATTGTAATGAGTTCTACTTCTATGCGCGTAGGGTATTTTTTTTTGGTTTGTGGGTTTTCTCGAAAAAACGCCTTGAAAGGAGGTCATGTCGAGCGAGACGAGATCACTCGAAAACGTCATCGACATTGAGTTTGTAAACAAATAGAAAAATGGTACTTATAAATAAACTTACTAAAAATAAATCTATACTTATAAAATTGTTTGTTCTGACTGACTGGCTGATCTATCAACGCAAAACTACTAAGGCTAGAAAGCTGAAATTTAGAACATAGGTTTATTTTATAACGCAAGCTGGGCTAGGAAAGGGTTTTTGGAAATTTCCACTTAGAGGGGCTGGGGGGAAATGGGGGTTGAATTTTGTATGAAAGTCTTTGTTCTTTGAAGTTAGAAACATGAACATTTGAATAACAGATACTGAGCATAAATAAATAATTACATGTTTCAGGGTTTTTGGATTTAGACATTTTAAGGGAGGGAAAGTTTGTATGGGAGTACTTATGGTTTTTTTATCACGACTTCAGCCACTGGAAACAGCTAGTACGGAATATAGCCAATAAATTAAAACTCATTAATTATAATGCAATTTTTTTATGCAAAAAAATCCAAGTCTTCATAGGTAATCTTCAGTCATACTGGATTTTAACAAATATACTTTTGTATAGAATCTTTGAATAGGTACACAAACCAATAAAGGTATGTTAGAATAATATCAATACTTATTGGAAAATATTGAACGCAGCATCATGAAGCGATTATGTACCTACATAATAGTACCTACAAAGGAAGGCGAAAAGATTATCATAATTATCGAAATAATCAATCTAAATACACGATTAAGGTCAAGTGTCATAACAAACTGGGAAATACAACGCGCGTGCGAGTGCTTTCGGTTCAATACATTGAAAGTAACCAACTCAACTTGCACAAATTGAACTTTAACACCTGAAAACAAGATTGTCGTTCAGCAGACGCACTTGCGTAGTTGACAAGAGGTAATGCGATGCGGTGAGTCCCCGATACCGGCTCATGTGACGTCATCCAGAAACGCAGCACACATATATAGAAAGTGTCTGTCTGTGTGTATGTACGAGGAGGTGTGTAACTGTCACTGTGAATGCAGTTCGAAGGCCGACCGCTTAGTTGATTGAATTAATAAGGTTTATACCCTTTTGTACACGATATTTAAAAATATACCTGTAAATGCAAGAATGTTCCTGGCAGGTTAGAATGTTCTCAAGAATTTTGCAACTTAGTTTCATGAGATATGTTATAGAGATGAGTGTTTTGTGTGAAGGTCGAACGACTGTATAGTTACCATTGATACCTAAGATGATGCGATATTTCCTCCAAAATTGATGATTGAACTCGGGTTTACCGCTCCATTTCCTCTTCGTCATGCTTGATCATTTCGTATGGTCACAGATATAGATACCATACACAGGAAAACTAATGTTGGTGTGTAGGTAGGTAGGTGTAATCTTGGACGCGTGCGACACTGGGAAGTTGAAACAACTGGTTTCGAAAGATAAATACATTTCAAACCTGACTTTGAAAACCCCAGACGCAACTTTAGCCTCAAGCAACTACCTAATTATGTCTGGCTATTTTTTCATTTGGTCTAATATCAAGACCTATTTTGTCTACAATTCCAATCTTTGCACTGTTTCAATTAATAACCATAATAACCTACTTTTAATCGTTCTGCTACTTTTATTCGTCCCAACAAATCTGTATTTTTGCTTTAAGAGAAAAAAAAACACAGCCTTTTTGTTATGCTGCAACACACACTAACACTTATTAATTTCTATGTACTTACTTTTTAAATATGTTTGTTTTGAGTATTTATGAAAGTAAGTATATTGTTTGTTTAAGTTAAAATAGAATAATAATGTATATTGTATTTTTGTGTCTGTAGTAAAAAATATTTTTCCACTCACAGTTAAACCGCTCCACACGTCAGGGGTTGAAGAGACCCTGGTATTATTTTGTCACCACATAACAGCTGAAAAAAGGATCATCAGAAAAAACGAAGCAGAGTTTGTTGCTTGATTTTTCTAGGCGTGGTAGCGCGCGAGGATGGATACGGTCCTTGTGATTTCAATGAATAAAAACCTTTTGATTTTGACTTTGAAACAGTTCAATTGACTTTGACCATTGTTGTTTTACTGTAATCTTTGAAAATATGATAGTTTTCCTGCTTTGTTCACCTTTCCGCTCCATCATCAGATCCTGTTAGTCGCGTACCTAGTACCTACTTATTATTAAAAATTACAAAAAATATTCAAATGAGTCCAAACACGAATGTATTCATTTCATTCATAAATATAGATACATAGTTCTTTAAAAAAATCTGAAATTTAATAAATTGCTGAAATATATATTTTGTTTTTGGAGTCTACATGAAAATTTTCAAGTGTCTAGTTTTTATAGTTTCCGAGATATAGAGTTTTTTGAATAAATCGTCGATCCCATTTTCGTACCTTTTAGTATGTGAATTGTTAATATGTATTTATTTCAGGTTCAGGTTTACCCTACTATACTTTGGAGCAGCGGTTTAGGATATGCGTTGTAACTATATCACCTATAAGAATAATAATCAGTTTACCTAATTTTTTTTAGTTGTTTTATTCCTGAGATAAATCTAATCTATGTAAATTTTACACTGAAAATGTAAAAATAAGAATTCGAAACACTCCTCTAATAACATATTTTATATTATTTATAACTGGTGGAACACCATCGACCACGTTTCGTTTTTTCATACAAACGCATAGAGATTTAATTCGCACACTGCGCCCGACACGCCCCCTAGAGAAGGCCCTCATCACGTCTATGAATTCCACGGTAAGACTTTTACCGTCTGTGTGTCGATTGCCAGTCAGTAAGTCAGATTTATATACGTATATTGATTACATAGAGGTAGGTAAGTACCTACGAATTTGTAATAAACTAGTTTCTCAAGATTTGCATACTTACCTACTCTATCTGTTGTTTTATACTTTTTATTGTGGTACTAGTTATGCATACATTTACATCGCATTTAGCATTACTGTTCATTGGAGATAACGCATCAAGATACATTTCAGTAATGCAGTATAATTATGCAAATCTTGAGAAACTAGTTTATTACAAATTCGTAAATTGCTGCATAATCATTATTAAGTTCGTTGTGTTAAGCTTCCGTGATGTCGTCACGAAGCGTCATGTACACGTAGCGATAACGATTAATTATTTTTTCTCAATGTTCGACATTTTATTTAATTTGACTTGTTATAGATAGATAGATAGATAGATAAACTCTTTATTGCACACCAAAGTAAAGTACAAAAACACACGAATTAAAAAAAATAATATAAGAGGTACAATGGGCGGTCTTATCGCTTAAAGCGATCTCTTCCAGACAACCTTTGGATGGACAGGATAAAATGGAATCAAAAGACGGCGGTGTACAAGTAAACCTATATTAAAATATAATATTAATAATAATAAATACCTACATAACTTTAAATATGTATTTAAATATCCTATATATATTATATAGGATACAAACAAATAATAATAGTGTGTGTTATCTATGTGTACTAATGTAATTGGTTAATCCGTTTTAATTACTAATAATAAATAACTAAAACGACCCGACGCGAGGATCTTTAAAATGTTGCGATTGGGTGCAGGGGGTACAAATACCACTTTCTGTAGGCGTTAACGCCTGCCTTGCCTTGAAATGTCACGTGACAGCTGCCAAGTTTTGCCTTGACAAATTTGCGTTAGCGTGAAAGGAAAAGTAAGCGTGAGGTATTTGTCTAGACCCCAGGGCGTTCACGTAGCCGCGTGCGCGCCGCACTGTCTGCGCGGCTCCGCAGGTCTGCGCGGATGTCGTCCCGCGCACGCGCACAAGCCTCGCGTGATCAGCTGATTGCCGCTCACGAGTTCATGACACTGACAGTGACATACGCACGATTCGCATCACTGTGCTAGAATACAAACGAGACAAATCGATGCGCTCAGGTGACTCACTCGGAGAGCTTTTATAATACAAGCATCGATACTGAACAATAGATTTACACAAACCACAAAAAAAGTAGGTTTTGTAAAAAGTATAAGGATGAATAAGACATTGTTCCATGATGAAACTCTTCTGCTTAAAAAGGAAAATAAAAGATTTATAAATTAAGTTTACAAGACAATAGTTGCGCGCTGGAGAGTTTTGTTAGAAACTATTGTTTCTATACAAATCGATATCCTTATTAATGTTTTAGGTTTTTCGCTTTTTAGACATATTAACATTGAACAACAGAACGCTATATTATATGTAACGCTTATAGTAATGATTGTTGAGACACCTGCTATAATTATAGTCTATCCAAACTACGAATCAGCATTATCTTCAATCCGTTTAAAAGTGTTTAATTTAATTAATCAAATAGTGGTACGGTATTTTTTCTTAGCACGAGGATAAAATATGGCGGCTTCGTAATGCGCATATCATGAATATTAAATGACAGCACACCAACATTATGTAATAGGTACTTCATTAATTGGATGGATGCAGTTTATATAGATGATTATATCGTATCTGCAGACTATATGTGCTTAGGTTTTTGTGGGAAGTCCCAACTGTTCTGTCTATCCAGTCTACAAGCAGTAGGTTTCTTAATGATCCTTGCGATTTCATGTTTAAATATCTAATTTTGTTTGACCAAGTTACCAAAAATATGTCTACAAGTATGATAAGGAAAGTTTCTGAAATCATGCATATGGACAAGTCATTATGGTCAATATTATACACTTATAGGATCTATTATATACAAGTGTTTTACGGGACAGCAGCGAAAACCCACATTGATATGTTTATATACAAACTTAATTTACTCGCTGCATCTTCTAGGGGCGCAATGAAACAAACATACCTTCATAGGAATTTGAAATTCCAAATTCCATATTAGTTCCATGCTGCGTCATGATTTTTTTGTCAAATAACACGCTGCAAAATAATATAATTATGGATAGAAGACACTTATGACACACACATATGAACAAAACCCATTTACAGATGCCTAAATATACCGAAACTAAAAGGCTTTTTCTTGAAATTATTTTCAATTCTATCTAACAAGCATTTAAGTATGTACATAGCTTATCAAAAGGTTGTCCAAATTGTACGTCCAATTACAAGCGATAAGCTGATGTAAGATGTGGTAACGTGTCGTGGTAATGTCGGTTAGTAGGTGATGTGGAAGTGAGCGCGGTGGGTGGGTGGCGTGTTGTCAGGCGATGCCTCGCCTCACCACGCGACGAGCGCCTTCTTTGTCGATCAGTAGGTAGCAGCGGACGGCATTCCTAGAATTGCATCCGTACTTTTATGAAGAACGGACATTGACAAAACACTTAATGATCATCAACCGAAAAGAAGGTAGATGTTGGAGGCCGTATTACGAAACTCAAGTGGAGATGGGCAGGATACTTGGCAAGGTTTGGTTATGGCGGGTAGAGTAAGGCCCTGACTGAGTGGTGGCCGAGCGACTACACATGGGGCCTTGCAGACCAACAGCTAGGGTCATGGACCACATCGTTGACGTTCAGGGTGAAACCTGGATAAGAAAGATCCAGAAAGACAGGAGTGTAGTTACTGCGAGCTGCCGATGATGAGGATGATGGAGATGATGATGTACTGGAAAAAGCAATACAAGCAGTAGTATCTATCATCTGACATTTTGCCACAGATAACGTACACTTTCAAATAAATTCAAGATTTATTGGAAAGTGTACGTCATGAAAATGACGTTGTAACCAGAAGAGACGCGGCACTCGTCGCAACTAAACCCGTCATAATCCATCACTAAACTAGCAAAGCATTTATCATAATACAAACCTCTGCCCACGGCCTTGTCCCCATGGTCCCAGATCAAAGTAGCCTGTGTTACTCAAGGTGTGTTACACATATAAAATATAGTTAAATAACTATAACTATAAATATAGTTATAGTTTCTCTCAAACCAACAGGAAAAAAAATTCTCAAAAATCATTGTTTTAAGTTACCATCAGTTAACCTAATTAGATGCATTGTAATTTTTGCTTTTTGAGTATAATAAATAAATAATGCTGGACAGTTTCACACAGCATCATCTAGCCCCAAAGTAAGCAGAGCTTGTATTATGGGAACTACATGACTGATATACTACTTATATACTTTTATTTGTAAATACATACATATTATACATAGAAAACACTCAGATCCCGAGAATCGAACCCGCAACCTTCTGCGTCTCAGGCGGGCCTTCGCCGACTGCGCCACAGAGGTCGTTAATACACATTAATACATAATTAAATACCATATCAGGAGCATACAGGTGGCTATTGTAACAAGTATAATGATTGTATAATCAACATTGAACAACAAGACACTCAGACATTCAAGTATCCAGTAAAACGTGTAATAAAGTTGTTGAAACGGCCCTTCCTACATACAAATAGTGGATTTGATCACACCATAAATAAACTGGAATCTCGCGTGAGAATCCCGATTACATATACACTATACTCTCCGATTACTCATTCGTGCAGTCTTTTCGTACCTACCTTACATAGTCTTAGGCACCTACATATGTATCGAAAGATGTTATAAAAATTTTATTTTTATATTTGCAGTTCGTTTATAAAGGTCCTGCCTTTGTTTAGAATAATTGATATAGAGTTGTGGATACAAAAGGGATGAATTTGCAAAAAGCCCGAATTAACTAGACTTTTACCCGCTATATATATAATGTGCTAGGGTCGGCAACGCGCGAGTGATACCTCTGGTGTTGCAAGCGTCCATAGGTTACGGTAACTGCTTACCAATAGGTGGGCCGTATGCTTGTATGCAACTTTAGTTGTATAAAGAAAATCTTTTTGCATTGAGTTTTTATTATTAGCTCAAAATAACAAAAAGCTTGAAAACATTTAAATTACAACCATGTCTTGTTATTATGTCTGAAACTCTGATATTGTTACAACTTATGAAAAATAACTTAGACTTAACTTGTCTTGTTAGGAATATCTATAATTTAAAAAGTTACCAGCCAAGTGCGTGTCAAGCCACGTGCAGTATACTGCATGTTCCATAGTTGACCGTAAACTTATATTTACTACCTGTTTTACCAACTAATAACTTCATCTAAGTATTTTTAATGGAATTTGTAAGATTTTTTTTTACTTCTCCAAGTACATTTTATAAGACCTATCCAACGACACTCCACACCATGGGACAGATGAGAAAAAAAACATCCTAACTTTACGTGAAAGGGAGGTACCCTAATTTTTTTTACCACTTTGATGTGATTAATATATGTATACCCATGCCAAATTACAGCTTTCTAGTACTGAAAGTCTCTAAGCTAAGCTGTGGACAGACAGACAGACGGACACGGCGAAACTATCAGGGTTCCTTGTTGACTACGGAACCCTAAAAACACGAACGAATTTAAAATAACAGTTCTATTTAGAGTTCCAGGCCACGTGATTTCAAGAATGCTCTCCTTCATAGATTATACGGGCTACCTGTCTCTACCTAACACTAATAAAATACATTTATTTACAAAACTATATAGGTAAAAGTAGATAATATTTACAAAAATACAAATTAATAGTTAATTTGTATATTCCGTTGCAAACGATCTACGAGTATAAAAATAATGAATGTATTTTTACAATTAATGTAATTTTAGCTTACAGTACTTTGGATTGACGACAGAACAGCAAAAAGCTGAACGCTGGCCGTCGGATCCTCTGAACTTTGGCGGCTGATGGTCATTATTTCAGAATTTCCAGCCACAATTAGCTTAAATCTAGCAGTAAGTGCGACGCACTCGAGCCTCGCACGTCACTACTGGACCCGAGAAAAAATTAAAAATTGTCTGTTAGTGACCTCGTTGCGATCAAACATATTTTATAATGATGCCTTGGATGATGAAATGATTACGGATGCGGTTAGTTTTGAGAAAGAAAAAAGGGAGATAGGTATTCAATGCCTGCTTACATTTATTCGTTTTAACAAATAAATTCATTAAACATATGCTTAGTCAGAGTATGAAAAATTACAAAAAATACATAAATAAATAATGCTGGAAATTTTTACACAGCAACTACAATGGAAACTACATGACTAGCATTAAACATTTATCCCGCGGCGAGAATCGAACACGTAACTTGCGTCTCAGGCGAGCACTCGCCCACTGCGCCAAAGAATTCGTCAAAATATACTTTACTATCTTAGAGCAAAAATCAAAAAGAATTAGGATATAACAGAAACAGATAAGTTACGGACTAGCTATTAAAGATTACGAAATGAACACCCACTTAAGGACGATTCATTTTTATCAATGAAACCAACCTGAAATATACATTTCAGGTGAGAAATGTACATTGAGAATTAATCAAGACAAGTTTGAAAATTCGAGTGCGAGATCTGCACTCGAATTTTCAAACTTGTCTTAATATCATTATGTGTCATAGGCCCACGAAGTACTTTGTGTGAGTCAACGCGGATCTCCCGCGTCGAGTATTTATCTATTCTCAATGCAAACAGCCAATACTAAGTCAGCGGTCAGGCAGCGGCTGCGCGTGCGGCTCTATTTTGATGCATGCGCGTTTGTGCGAAATCTGAAAACAGATGCAAACGAGCCGCCCGGTGACACACCCGCTTATCGATATTACGTGATAAGAAGAAGGTTAAGAAATTCATTCAACATATATAATAGAATGAGAATACAGTTGCTATGGAGGGACGACCGAGTCATCTTTGAGGTTAGTCAGTTATTTCGTAAGTTAGAATTCGAATAAACCGAAATATAACTCACGAAAATCTGTATATTCATCCTACGTAATCAAGTGTGACATGCCCTGGCTTCAACTCACAAGGACCGTTGCCCCTGGGTCACTGGGTTTGGACGCTGAGGGGTGGTACTTTGCCTTCCTGGATTTTGCTTTGGCTGTCAACAAAGGCGGGTTCAGGGCATAGATTGCATGGGATGGATTGATGGTCTGTGGTAAGTTTTACCACAGACCATATATTTTACCACAGAGATATCCTCGTAGCGGGTTTATTTTTGATCGGACACTCCGTTGAAGTATTTCTATGATGTTTTTGTAGGATTTCGAGATTGTTATACAAAATTAAATCAAACACTTTTAAGCGGATTAATTTCGGTGTTGCATTTATTATTGTTAGTCATGAAGTTTTAAAGTCATTGCAGCTTTCGTGGTCGCAGGTAGACTAGGTGTCTCAATAGATCTTAAAAACTATTATTTTCGTTAAAATTTTCGTATTTCATGTTAGATTTAACTATTTTCATAACAGTGTTCCAAGCTCTAAAAACAGGGAAGATGGTTGGCAAGTCCCTGTCCAATAAAAGGGAAAGAGCGGTCGGGCTGTGCGCATCAAAGGTACAAAAGTTTTGTAGATTTTTAATTCCAGGAAAAGTACAAACACCAAGCGGGTCACCCTTGCGCACCTAGGTAAATTAGGCAAAAGTATTTGGAAACACCCAAATTGTTTCTCAAACAAGCTTTTTATTATTCGTCACGCATGTATTCTACGAAAGATCAGCTTTAAGTGCATTAGGGTTACAAAAGTGACTGTAAGGTTATCAAGTATCGCGGCTGTAAGGCGCCCATGCGATCTGCGGTCACATTTACATGACTTCAAAATTTGGGTTAGCCATCCAAAAACTGAAAAGTTAGCCAATGCACCACGCGCAATGAACCATCAGTATCAAAATAAACTCCGAAATTAACAACCAAATTGGCAATGGTTAGCTCGCAGTATTTAAAGTCGTGGGCGTGTTCTAGGCTTCGAAACTTGTTGCATGTCCGGACATACCACGCATGCAGTGCTTCGTCATACATTGCGGGATTCTTTACATAGTCTGCTTATAGGCTTAAATTTGCACGGTAATGTGTAGGGCAGGGCAGAGCGTGAGACAGTGACGCACCGGAAAGTCTGCGCATTCCTCGGGAGGGTCAGGCAAAAAGATAAAGGCGTCTGAGTTCTTGACACCCTTGTCCTAGGTAGGAGATACAAGCTGAGCTCCTTCATTTACATATTACTGTATTGCGAAAGGAACAGCGCTGCTTATGGCAGAACCATGCTCATGTCAGATTAAAAAAAACACCCAACAGACACATACATAGTCCAGACCGGCAGGGCGATCACACTAACACATAATTCATATTTTATATAACTTCTAATAAGATAATTTATGGATTGATTGCCATCTCGATAGACATGGGTTGGTGTGATCGCCCTGCGGACTACGTGCCCTGTGTCGTGGGTATCAGTAACTATGACTACCGTGGTACCACAACACACAGACCCGGAACAAATATCTGCAGAATTTTTTTCCCGCAGCGTGGATCGAATCCACACCTCTTGCGCCATAGCTGGTTTCTCGCCCGCCGCGCCATTGAGGTCGGATTAATTAAATTCTCTTCACTAAATCAGGTAAACGTAGTTCTTTTTCTTTTCAAAAAAGAATCAATTTATGTGTAACAGAATACACTTCTTCTGAAATATAATTAAATTTATATTTTATATTAATTTATTATATGGCACAAATTACAGATTAGATGAAAATTGGTCCAGGATATAAAGACTAGCATGCAATTTTTAAATAATGATCAAATACATTTGATCGCGAATACAATATAATTGAACACTTAAAGAAATAATCCAATGTAATAAAATATAAGCATTATTAATAAAGTCTGTGTGTCGGCAAAATACCTACTGGGACATCTCTAGGCCGGCACGTGTGACCCGGGAACTGCTAGCTATTCTGTGCAGAGGTCATGCACCCGGAGCCTCCTTGACCGACAGTTTTGCAGTCTCCTTGATCAGCGCTTCAGATGATTGCAAGGTACTGTTACCTGGCGATTAGGTTCGAGCATTTGTAAATGTAACAGATTTAATTTCGAGAATAATGAAATCAAATTTTCCACTGGATGGTTACGGTAACCAAGGTATTTTGAATTCTAAACTGGAGGAAGGAATTCATTGGGTAAAATCTCGAATTGAATTTCCCAAATTCATAATGACGTCATCTGACAAAGTGATATTTTGAGCAGAAAAATGCATACTATTGTGAAATGCAATACATCTCCGAAATAACCCGCCCATGCTGATGCAGTTCTGATCGAAATTTCTGTGGAATTTAACATACAGTGGTCATACAATTAGAAACACTTACCATGACTTATATTTTTCTTACAAAATAACGTAGTAATCATTTTTTTACGTATGTTACAGAGTTCCTATGTATTTATATGGATGTATCGGTTCTTATAAAGTATTATTATAACAGTTTAGTAATAACAGTAATTTTATAAAATGAAAAGATTTTATTAAAAACCAACTAAAATATAATGGACTGGCGCGACAACTAATTAGAAACAAAAAAATAAGAATTAGTAAAAACACAAACTATCGAAGAAAACCACAAATCAATAAATACTGTTAATAATTCATCAACACCCGGTTAGTATTTGTTAGGGTTGCTTCTGTTCTCAATAACTGCTTTACAACGAAATGGCATTGATTCTATAAGTTTTTTACTCGTTTCCACAAAAATTCGTCTCCAAGCTTCAACAAATGCGTGGAACAGTTCATTGCAATTGGTGATCTTAAAGAAACTGGTCTTAAAAAAAGCCTTTTTATTTTCACAAGATAATATACGGCCTATGTGTTTCGGTTCGGAGACTACATACAAACTTACGTTTCTTCTTTATAATATTAGTGTAGATTTATGTAAGTTATCTAGCTATTGAGAACTCGTAAATTTTGATTTAAGTATACTAGAGATTGGAGTACGAAGCAGCTTTTTAAATTAGGTATCATCCTAACGGATGTGGTCAGTTTACATAATTAGTTTTACATAATCGTTTATATTTGTGTAAGAAAAGAAAAGAAATAGAACCGCATAGTGTACGCGAAGTTCAATGTGAGGACTTTCTTTTCTTAGTGGTTTATCTATTGGTTATCTGTCAGAACAATAATTCAATTGAACAAATATATTAAATCTAAATGCTGATTGGGAGTAGTTTTGTTGTAAATAATAAATATTACATAGTTCGAACAATTATAGGGCACCTATGTTTGTGGCAAAATCAAATATATTTTTTTATGATTTATAAAAAACATGCTCAGGCAAACTTTTATATTTCACGTAGCCTTTCGTAGCACGGCGTAGCTTCCGCGACCGTGTCTGAGACGCTTGTGTCTCTATAAAATATATGTCTATAATCCTACCTACTAGTACAGTTATACAAACTTGCTAACGACGCTCAAACTACATAGATCGAAACCCAAGCAACTGCTTGTCAGTCTATCTTTGATAGATAACTCTTCATTATACACCACATATGATATGTTGCTTACAGATAACACAGCAAATTAAAAGCTAATCGCGGGAGTACATTACTGAAGAAGAATGTTCTGTTAGAGAAATGAACATAGCAGCATTCTTGTGCTGGAATTAATAATGAGAAGATGCAACAGACAGTAGGCAGACGTGCCGGCCCCCTTGTCGTCCACAGGGGAGATACGTGACGACGCACACGCGGAGACCCTCAGGGCTCTTTATCGTCTAAAAAGCAAATGCCTTCACGTGAAGCAGGGAAATGCAGTAGCGCTGCATTCTTTGATTCTGGTTTTAAAAGTTCAATACGCTTTGGACTGATACGAGTTGTTAATCGTGTGTTGTAGTACATCGGTACTCGTAGTTCCTAATACCCATGACACAGGGAATCCTAGTGTTGGGTCAGGACTATGTACACACATCAAAAGAGTTTGCGATCAGTATGAGAACATATTGTTTTTGATATGTTGGTATATTATTAAAACAAACATTATACAAATTGTTTTCTTGTTAACATACAACATTTAGAATAAAAGAAAACCATTTTATTTCTATTGTTTTATGTTTAAAATTAATTTAAAATGTATTCCTATAGAAAATCAATAAAAACAAAGTTGGGTGTTTATTTATAATAATGATAGTATTATCTTATAAGGTTCTTCGCATGCAGATAGGCGCTCGCAATTATAGTTCCTGAATGATACACTTGGTAGATCTATGCATCTCTCGAAGCTAATGTTTTAGCATTAAAAAATATATATTGGCGACAACCGCTGAAGAATTAGGGTTCCCGAATGACCCCCAAGAACTGAATGACATACTAGTAGCGTGATGGACAACTAACATCTTAAATGAAACCGTTGCGGAGGATATAGAGATGGATGGAGGTAGACCAATATCTTACAGGAGGCAAATTTCCAGTCGTAGTGTTGAGGGAGGCATATTTCCAGCGATGGACACTACTTTCCGTTAATAGTCGTGATTTTAAAGTTTATTTTAACCCTTGACTGGAGGAGCCGGTATATGTATTTGGAGGAAAGAGGTCGTTAGTTTGTCAATGCAACAACAATTTTGTTAATTGTTTTGTCGTTTATCACAATATTTAAAATCTTAATTTTTTATTTGCATATGCAGTAGTTTAAAGTCACGTGAATACTGGTGTATACCCATCTGAAATGACAATGTTATATTATATAAATCAATAAATTATTCCGAATCAGAAAACCGTAGTATGATCTTATTTTTGAAATTTGTCATCAGTTAATTTTATAGATCATAACGAAATTTTATCGGGTTTTGGAAAATGCTCATGTGTAGATACATGATTCTTTTTTTTTTTTTGTTTATTAATACATTTATTCATACAACTATGTACAAGTAGGTATATACAAAAAATACAGATGAAACAGCTAGCTATCTAAAGACCGTTGCAAACGATCTATAGATAGTCAACTGATCCAGATCACTACCAGGCGGAAGCGTTCCCAAAATACTGGCCGCATTGCCACGCTGAATGGCAATGCTAATGCGTTGACCCAGATAAGAGCCAGCTCTCTTGTCACGCGTCGCTTCGACCAGTCGCCCTGAAAGAATTTTGAAAACGCGAAGGGCCCCGGTTCCCCACGGACCCAGAGTCTCAACCCCAAAAGGCTCAAATAAGTAAGCTCTGTCGAGACTTCTCTCTTGATTCTTGTTGAAGCCAAGAGAAGGGTGTGTGAGGGAAGCTAGAGGATTATCAAGTGGCGTTAACGAGGTGCCACTGATCCTCCATGCCTAGAATAAGGCATTTTCATAAAACTTTCTCGCAAGGACTCACTGGAGATAAAATTCGTTTATCGATACGATAAATTTGTCGACCGAAGTTACATGATCGCAGGGCTGAATCTGCAATCGTTTCATGAGGAATGCTTTTTGGATTTAAAACTGATTAACTTCTTATTTTATGTCAAAGCGATAACTACTCACTGATGAAACACCGAGAGAGATCTAGGTACTACTGTCTAAACAGACCAGTCTTACAGCAGATATATTTGAGAACTAGTCATCAATTGTTAGACCAGATGATGTCAGAGACTGAGACGTTTTGACTCATCGGTAGGTAGAATTAGGAAGATCCCGCGGGATTGCGTCGAGTTCCCGTGAACCGAGACGCGCTCAATTGCCCTGTCATTGAACATGATCACATGTGACGGTAGCCAGATGTTGAACGAGTGAATTTCAAGAAACATGATAGATAAAAATTTAAAATTAGTGAGTTATATATTACTAGTTTCTGGCCACGGCTTCGCCCGCGTGGTACCCGGATAAAAAGTAGCCTATGTGTTATTCTGATGTATAAGCAATATTATTGTAAAGTTTCATCAAAATCCGTTCAGTAGTTTTTTCGTGAAAGAGGAACAAACATCCATCCTCACAAACTTTCGCGTTTATAATAGTAGTAGGATATGCCTTTTAACACACAATCTTAAACTGAAATTAGGAAGACTGACCTTAGGGTAAGTCGGACCCACATTCCTAAATAATATTTTGAGTGATGTTCGGTTCCCTTTAGCGATCGCCAATTTAAGGCGCTGAACGATTTTATAGTTTAATAGTTATTATTAACATTATAACTTTATTCCTTATAATTCAATACTTTTTTTTTACATTTTATTTCAGACTACATAGGTTCGAAATTACATAAGTAAAAACAAAAAAAGCAATGCTTCAAAAATTCAATTGGATTTTAGAGTCAAACTCTAAAAAAGTTAGTGGTTACTAAAGTAATCCATTATAGACGACCTCTGTGGAGCAGTGGGCGAAGGCCCGCCTGAGACGCAGAAGGTTGCCTGTTCTATTCCCGCAGCGGCACAAATGTTTGTATGACTTGTAAATATTTGTCTCGGGTCTGGGTCCTTTTTTAACAAAAATAGTAAATAAGTAGTTTAAAAACAGTATTTTAGTTCCCATAATATAAGCTCTGCTTAGTTTGGGGCTATATAGATGTTGCTGAAAATTTCCAGCATTATTTATTATTTATTTATCACATTATGATGGATTAGCAATCATTGTTATCGACGATAATTTTTAAAATGCTATTGGCACTATTCCTCATCCTCCCCCATAGAGAAACTATGCGACCAAATGTATACTGGTTAGCGGAAAAAATCTCAGTAAGTATTACCAAATTACATCCGTTTATTGAAACAACTGAACATTATATGTGCAATGTATCTAATAATATAATCCTTATGATCACCTCACTAGTTGATTAGATTTATTAGATTATTTGATTTAGCAGTAACCTATAATTCATACCGGCATTTTAACTAGTGCACGGCAAATCACAGCCTTACATAGATTATACCTGAGTTTTCTGTTACCAGCTACAGGGGATTTATAGTCTGGTGACGACGAATGGTGATTGTTCACAAAATAAACAAAACACATCATAAAAAAGTATTAAACCGCAGAGTATATGTTCAGTCGGCATTTGCGTCATTGGAATGAAGTTTCGTAGAGTTTTAATTTAAGTAGATAGGTAAAATATATGCTTCACGTGTTCCAGGAGTCAGGGGAAGGGAAGGCTCTGAATCAGACGCGACCAGTATGTGTTGAATGACGTGTTGCTACGTATGTTTCCGTTGTTTACTACACTTTCTGTGATGCAAAGCGCTTTACCCAGGTCCAAGTTTTTATGACTATACTCTCATAAAAACCTTACACACACAAACTCAGTTAAATCGTAACCTCTTATTCATAACTCGCTAACTTAACTAGCGTTCTAAAAGTTTTCTGTCTCATGTCGAGTGTTAGAAAAGGACAGGGATAGAGTTAGTGACCTCCTAAGGAATCTACGACGTACCTATATGCTATATAAATAGATACTACCCTATGTGTATCTTTTTATCTTTTAAAAACACTTTCAACTTATCAATGTTGGTGCGTTTGACGGGCAGTTAAATGATCCAACTGACCTGGGTTTTAAATGATATATATCTATTTCTGTAACATCAAAAGTGATGCTGAAGGTTGCATAGCTTTAGAATTACGGCACAGTGAAAAAGATTGAATGCCCATATTGGGTAAAAGCTCTCATGCGCACTGGCTGAGTCACGCGATTTCTATGAAAGCACAGATTATAAAACAGTGTGGAGGCTCGCAGGGTGTAGGCGGGGCTGAGCCTATAGCCGGGAGAGGGGGGAAATCATTTTGCGCAGTAGAAAATATTCAGCAGGCAAAGTGCGTATGCTAGACTCTTAAAAAATTCCGTGGAACGGAATGTTAGTGGATAAACATTATAGAGTGGTTTGCACAGTGCTATGCAGCCAAGAATATAGATTAAATAAGAATAAGAATATTCTTGTTGTTTGCAGCCTCCTTACGGGGCACTCCCTAATCATTTTATTTCACTTCTTCTTTTTAGAATATTAGGACTTTTAGAGACATTCACACTCAAAGCTGTTCCAGAGTTATGTAGCTAAGCTGAGTAACTCTTCAGTGATACAAAGTAACTTAACTGGATACCTTTTAGCTAACTTTAGAAGTCACAAGTATCTAGTACATTATGACTACAAGACTATAAACTATGTTTTTTGTTATAGCCTTGATATTCTGTGTTTTGAAGAAATGTACTACGCAAGATTTTTCTACTATGGTAAACATATGAGTAAGTATATATATGAGTAAATAGATATAAATAGAAACTGCATGTCACGATGCATCGCATGGCAACAGTGAGATTCAACGAGATATATATTACGTGGACATTCACAATAAGGACTGGAAATATTAAAGCATTCGTAGAAAAACACTTCACGGCATTACGTTTTGAAATTAAAAAAAAGTTAAAATAAAGTTTCCTAACGAGGCTCAAAGTTAATTAAAGAAAGCTTTAAAAAACGCATCTTTCAGTCATCACACAACCCTCGTCACAGTAGATTCAGCAATAATTGAATAGAATGAAAGAAAAGTGAACAAAATACTTACCCAATTTGCTCGTGTGTGGAAGATGGCGGTACGTATGAGTCTTTTCTGGAATTCCACTACGATTTGCTGAGTTTGATGAGATTTGCAAAGACTTGCCGAAATAGACATAATGCGATGTTGTATCTATCAGAACACTGAGAAACTTGGAAATGCTTATTACGGATGGTTTTTTACATATCATTTCGCAAGGAGAGTACGAACTCGATTCGTAAAACCGATGGCAAACTGTCAAGACCTATTCATAGAAGAAAGTTGAGGTAACAAAATTGCATAGGTATATAGTCTCTGGATATCAAATTAAAAAATCCAGCAAGCACCTTCAAACGAGGTCGCGGGCGAGTGTCATGACGAAGAGCTTCTAAACTTTCTACGAATCTTCAGCAAAATTGACAAAAATTTGTAGTAAAGTGGAGTAGGTAATTAAAAAATCAAAACTAAGTACAGTTGAAGTTCTTCGAAGAGGGCGTATGCATAGTCATTTTTAAAGGTCGGCAACGTGCGTGTGTTATCTCTGGTGTTGCAAGCGTTCGTAATCTACAGTAACCGTTTATAGGTGGGCCGTAACCACACAAAATAAGAAAAAAAAAACATAAAGTTTCGTACAGAAAGTGGCAAAACAAAGATCGTTTTCGTTATTTCAGCGCTTACCATAATTGATGATCAACCAATGAAATCGAATGTAGATGACGTGATGAATGTATGGGCGGTGTTTTCAAACGGAAACCATTACAGATTTGGGAAAGTTTTCTGCGAAGGCCCAGCATTCCACCGCGTAGGGATGGCTTCTCGAGAATTTGCAGCTCATAAAAAAACGATTGTTTAAATGAGATATTACAAGCCCCCGGCATCGTCAGCATCATTTTTTTCCCCGCTATTTTGTAATGTCTAATGGAAACAGGCAAGTCGTTTCATAGTCGGATCATTTTATTATATCAGTCATGTAGTTCTGATTCCACAATCTCTGCTTACTTTGGGGCTAGATGATGCTGTGTGAAAATGCCCAGTATTATTTTTAATTTTCGTCTGACAGTGAATATTTTGCATTAAAAATATAACGCATCGACAACGGGAATGAACATCGATGGGTTGTTTAGTCGGTATTATGCTGGTTTATTGAGTAATAAGCTTTAATATAAATCATAAATAACGCTGGACATTTTTCACACAGCATCATCTAGCCCCAAAGTAAGCAAAGCTTGTATTATGGAAATACATGACTGATACTTAAATATTTTTTTTTGTACATACATACATAAGTACTATACATGAAAACACCCAGATCCGAGACAAATATTTGTAAATCAAACAAACATTTGTCCCGCGGCGGGAATTTAAATTTCTGCAACTCAGGCAGACCGCCGCCCACTGCGCCACAGAGTTCGTCAAAATAATAATAACCATTTGAATTAATTTATTTTTAAATGTATAACACCTAGTTTTCAATACGTGTCTGTGTCACTGTTTATTGCGACTACGAGGCACCATACAAAAAACACTATACTGATTTGGATTTCCATTTAAACTGAAAAACAATCAATCACCTGAACTAAATAATGTAAACAAAAAACTGCAATCTGCTGAAGAGGATGAGGGGCTTTCCTGGGCCCGAGCTGGCGGCATCGGCATGCCGAAATGGAGTAAAATCCGTAGAAATACCAATTGTTTCAATGTATTACAGCGTGCCATCGGCCATGCGGGACTAAAGGAGCGCCGCCAACCGTGAAATAGTGGGAAAGTACGTCTGAACTTAGGCCACTATAAATACCCACCGAGACAATGCTGTTAAGAAGACAAAAATAGAATAAACAGTTACTTACCTGTAAGGAAAATCTATCTCTAAAAGACAGAGGTTTTTTGTGACATCGTTTTCAAAAGAAGAAGTTACTGCCGAGCTGCCGACGGGGGAATTACTAACACCATACATAATTATGCTCGCATTACTGTGTTCCAGTTTGAAGGGTTATGGTTGCCGGTGTAATTTACAAACTTATGAGACTTTTCACCCGTTATGTCTCAGAGTCGGCAACGCGCGATACGTCTGGTGTAGGAGGCGTCCATAGGTTACGGTAACCGCTTACCAACAGGTAGGCCGAATGCATGTTTGTCACTTTAGTTTTATAAAGAAAACCTTAACCGCTCATCCCCTATTAAAACCTTAGGCGCCAGAAATATTCAATTATTCCCCATTCGCGCTCATCCCCTATTAAAACCTGTATATTTCGGTCTAGATTACCTACTTACTTATTTCATTTCGTTTCATTTTATTTTAATAGTTTTAAGAAAAACAAAAATACTAACATAGTTTTATTTATAATCTCATGTGTGTCAATCTCATTTATAGGTGTTAAATAAAAAAAAACATGCAGGTTTATACATACATAAACCCCATAAGGATGCTGCAACTTAAAACATGATATGGACCTAAGATTTAAAATATACAAATATCATTATATTTTTATTATTAACAACAATGTGAAGTCGCGTCAACGCGTTTTCGTCACAATCTCAGGAAAACACAGAATAAGTGAATCTCATCGCAACCAGCGACAAGGAAATGAAGACAGCTGTGATCGTATCGACGTTTTCCCTGTAGCTGTAGGCACAGCTTACCAGTTAAGGCCCGGCCAAACTGACGCGGAGGCGGTGGCGATCAGACAAATACCTCACGCTTAGTTTTCCTTCCATGCTAACGCAAATTTGACAAGGAAAATCTTGGCAAAAGTCACGTGACATCTCAACAGCAAATGTCATTCCCATACAATTTAATCTTTCCGCTGGCGTTAACGCCAACAGAAAAAGGTTATCGTCTAGCGAACATATCTATCAAGTCTTATTGAGATTCAATTCAAAGGTAAAGATGTAAAATCCCGCTTTGCGATTCAAGATTACATGCCAACGCCATGGCGTCCTAAACTGCAAAGCAGGATTTTACATCTTTGCCTGAATTAAATCACATTAAGACTTGCTGGTGAGGCCCCAGTACATGAACATGAACATTGACAACAATTTCCCTCTGCCACCGCCACTGCCGCCGACGCCACTGCCGCCACCGCATCAGTTTGGCCGAGCCTTTACGAGTGCGTTACATAGGTGAGGGTATTACGCTAGTGATGTAGGTCATGTTCTCGCATTCACCTTATCTAAATGATCTATCTAAATGATCTTTCTAAATGATCCTAGTGATTTCAATTAAATCACTGGTATATTAACCGGTATAAATACTGTTTTAACATAAATGTGAGTTTGAATAAACATGGCGTATTTCGCAATATCGCGTGAAGAAGTCAAGTAGTTTTTTTTATAATATTAAAGAGGCAAACAAACTTACGGCTATCTGATACTAAGCGATTACCGACTATTGACGCTTGAAATACCAGAGGTATCAGTCGCGCGTTGCCGACGCTGAGATATCAAGATGAAAGATAACATGCGCTTGTAATATCTCCGGCAACCGGAGATAACCGGATACCTTTCAAACCGGAACACAGCAATAAAGCATCTCAAGCCTAAGTACTCGTACGGTCCGGATGGGATTCCCCCCTTCTTACTGAGAGATTGTGGAAAGCTATTAGCTAGGCCGCTCTTGCATTTATATAATTTATCCTTGGAGTCAAACACTTATCCAGAAGAGTGGAAACTGACGCGAGGGATCCCTGTACCAAATATTATAAATGCGAAATATTATAAACGTTTATAACGTTTGTTGGTAATAATTGTCGTGGCTTATTCCACAAATCCCCTGCGACAATCCCCTGCGAAGGGGATTTCTGGATTTTTTGTCCAGATATCCCCTTCTGATTATAGAACTTATTTATGAGAGGATTATTGTGAAATGATTTTCTGAGATATTTTAATGTATGAGTACAAGATTTCGTTTAGTATTGTAAATATATGAGAGACTTTATTTCTGCACTGGTGTAAATTAATCAAAAAAACTGTATTTATGTGAATTAAAAAGTGGCATCGTTAATGATTATAATACCTATGTATAAAAAAGTAAAGACTGTGATTATTATTATTTAGAAATTATTTGTTTTTTTTTGTTTTAATTACAGTGTAAATAAATGGATCAGGGGATTTCTGGAACTCCTGTCCACAAATCCCCTTCGTTTCCCCTTTGAGTACTGGAAGGGGATACCTGGACAAAAAGTCCAGAAATCTCCTTCTCAGGGAATCATCGCAGGGTATTTGTGGAATAAGCCATTATTAAAGCATGTCCCAGCTTTTCTTTGAGATGTTGGCATCACGTGTAAGTACTGTGTTTACTGCCACTTTACCTGGTGCCCTTTGCCCTGAATGTTGGCGGCCGCAAGCCCCGTTTATCACACCGCGTCACCCGGCACGTGCCACTACTTACAAGCATTCTTATGCTGACGTGCAAATGGGTAATACCAACGATCTAGGAGGGCCTAGCGTCGCTTGAGTAAGGTAGCCAATCCGTGACATACACAGACAATCCGTGGAATTTGTATATTCATTTGCAATGATGATATTTAATTATATTTTTCCGTATATTTAACGTAGTTTATAGGGATTTTAATGGTGAGAAACTATATTCCAAAGTAGTATATACTCGAGTCTAGGTTCAATTTCAGATTCTTTGTGTTATAAAAAAAATAGTCCGTAAGTAGATCGCGTTTTTTTTTTTGGTTCGTGAAAGTTCTTAGAGTTTGTCCTGCAAGTCGAAATGAACTTAGTTCCACAAAATTAGGTAACCAACCAAAAATACATAGAAAAGGTAAAGCTGTTGCAGAATAAATAGATCTTGACCGGAAATTAGGTCCATTTCAGTCCACTGTCAACTACAAAAAGCATGGCGTCCTTATGACTGCGAAATGATTAAATTGTAAAAGATCTAGTCTGTTATCTGCTGATAAGTAAAGGTTCTTGAACGATAAGCGATAACAGTTACCTCGTTACAAGCATTATGTAACACACACACACACACACACACACACACACACACACACACACACACACACACACACACACACACACCAAGTGCGAGGGGAGCGCATGCGTCAATACATCAATTTATATCGGACCGTTTTACACTGCAAGAGATATAAATATATATTTTTTTGTTACCAAAGAAGTAGACAACAATAATTCACAATGCAGTTAGAATATACAAAAAGGATCCTACTTACTAAATGGAATTTCTAAAGAGCCAAAGCCAAAGATTAGTATAGGTGTTTTAATAACTTTTTATTTCAGACAAGTTTTAATAGCTCCATAATTCTACGCCATTATAGAGTTTCAGCTATTCATTCGCTATTTTCAATGACACGACTTGCAGAAAACGACCTCTCTGGCGAGGTGGGCGACTAGCCGGTGAGACGTGAGATGTGAGGTGCGGGTTCAATTACAAATATTTGCACGTTTTGCAGATATTTGTTCCTGGTATGGGTGTTGAGGTACCATGGTAGGTACTCGTAGTTTCTGATTCCCATGATACAGGTAACCAGCGTGGTATCAGGACTATGTATGTGACTGTTGGTCGTTTATTTTTTATAAAACACATCAAAGTCATTTATTCATTAAAATCACAAGGATCACTGTGAAACGTCGGTTTTATCTACTGCCTGTTCCTCCCTGGTCAACTAAGATTGAACTCTTTTCAATTTTCAAATAAAACCTCCTGTGCCACCTTCTAGATACCTGTAGGTACCTACATAAAAGCTGTGTGCCTTAAAAACCCGCCAACGTCACACACCGCCTACTCAGCAAGATGAGATGCATAAATTCATTGAAAAACAATAAAATGGTAATTCATTGATGAAATGTTACGCTACGTTTACTTGTAACCGCGACGTTTGTTTTGTAAACAACATGTAAAGCGTCATTCGTAGACGTTCCGCGCGATAACAAGCCACTCGGGCGCAGCGTGACCCGACCCGAGACTATGACACACATACCTACTTTACTACGACACCGATTACAAGTTTGCATGGGAGAATCGAGTTAAAAAAAAAACATTCTCATACAAACTTACCACACTATACCATAAAAATCCTAAAATCCTGAAACACAACATTTTTTATTCATAATGTGTAGCTACAATTCCAATTTTCTAGGAACTAGCCTTTAAAACAATCGATTGACCAATACAAACTTTCATGCCCATTTTCCCCCAACCCTTTAAATGTGAAAATCCTGAAACACGTCTTATTTTTTTGAAGATGATTGATATTTGTAGCTACAAAACCTATTTTCAAGTTCCTACCAAGATACTCTCATACAAACTTTCAACCCACAGCATTCAACCGCGACGCCGAACCGTGTCCATAAAAAGCAATTTAGTTACATAAAATAGGTGTACCTATAGAGAGACGTCTCATATCTTCTATACTAATAAAATCGTATGTCATGTATAAAAAAAATATGTCTGGAAGAGATTATCGCTTTTAAGCGATAAAATCCCACATTATACTTTTAATTTTGTTTTTTTTTTTTAGAAAAAAAATATATATATTTATTTGCATAATAAAATGTTACAAATTGTATATGAATCCTAAACTAGAAACTGTATTTCAGGAGATGTTGGCTTCTCCCAATTTTGTTATTTTGTTCTTATTTTGTTTATTTCATAAGGTGAACAATAAATAAATAATGCTGGACATTTTCACACAGCATAATCTTTACTTAAAGTAAGCAAGCAGAGCCTGTGTTATGGGAACTTCACGACATGACCGATACATAAATTCATACTTAGTTACATATAATTATTTTTATAATAGACATATATTATATTATACATACATATATATTATACATACATGGAAAATACCCAGACCCGAAACAAATATTTTAAGATCATACAAAACATTTACAAACATTACAATAAAGTATTTTCATTAATTAATCAGTCCGGCACAGCATCGGCATCGCCTCATTCTTTGTATGAAACTCCATACAGCAACACACACTCCATACAGCAACACACACTCATCAGCATTGCAAAGGATCGCCTTGCCTTATGGCACAAGCTATTAGTGAACGGCTAGCGGTGAGTTTTCAAATCGACGTGTTTACGACGGGCTGTCGTCGCCGCGCCTCCGCCTCTGCGTAGCCGCGCTCACGCATCGCCGGCGTGTTTACGACGGGCTGTCGCCGCGCCTCCGCCTCTCCGTAGCCGCGCTGACGCATCGCCGGCGTGTTTACGACGGGCTGTCGCCGCGCCTCCGCCTCTCCGTAGCCGCGCTGACGCATCGCCGGCGTGTTTACGACGGGCTGTCGCCGCGCCTCCGCCTCTCCGTAGCCGCGCTGACGCATCGCCGGCGTGTTTACGACGGGCTGTCGCCGCGCCTCCGCCTCTCCGTAGCCGCGCTCACGCATCGACGGCGTGTTTACGACGGGCTGTCGCCGCGCCTCCGCCTCTCCGTAGCCGCGCTCACGCATCGCCGATGCTGAAGCTATTTTGAAGAAGTGACAACTCGTTGACGGCCATTTAGCCGCGCCGATATATTTTAAATTTCGTTTTCTAGTTTGTGTCGGTGTTGCCATTTTGGCACTACAGTCAGCGATAACAGTTTAACGCGTAGCATCGCCCGGGTATAGTATAACGCAAGCCCAACAAAGGCACGCGACAATGTTTACCAATAAACTTTTTCCACCTGCAATTGGATAGGTATTATCCGCTGTATTCTGGAAATGCCAAGAGGAAATTAGAATTGTTCTACAAAACACTTGCCATATTTTAAGCCTTATTTCCTCAGTATTAAAGGTAGGTTATGAAGGCTGCATACGGGTACCTATAAAACTGCAGTAACGCAAAGGGGAATCCATTTTGACGCGTGCCGGTATTGTGACGTTTAAACCGTGGAAATAACGCTGATTACGTATTCATATTATGAAATTGAAATTACACTTTCTCAAAGAAATATTAGTATCTACCTACCTAGGTGCCTTAGAAGGCGCTGTTTATTTTTCGCAGTAAAAAAGGTAGACTGGATTTGTAAAAATAAAAATTAATTTCAAAAGAATTATGCAACACATCTTGGTCATACTTTTTGCCTAAGTAAGCATATAACTATGAATGACGCGATCGAATAATGATCCATCAGTTATTAAGTATTGCGAAATTGTTTTTTTTTAAACACCTACAAGTTCCAAAAATGTATAGGGTCACCTTTTGGTAGGCGGTTACACTTCCTATGGACGCTTAATTTGATATTTATTTATTTAATCATTTCGTTATGTTACATAAACTGGCATGTCAAGTTCTCAATCTATCACATAGTCACTTCTGGTATCGAACCCGCACCACAATCACAATCACAGCGCAGTATGTTGATTTGTCAATCAAAGAATTTCGCTCGCGCAAGATGACCGCCGCCGCCTTTTTGTTTTTCAAAGACGGTTCATGTTAAACAGTTCCCATTGGTGCGGGTGGTGGCGCTGTTGTCGCAGTCCGGCCCTCGTGATTGGTCGATTCCGCTCAGTGGCAGCGGCGGTTATCCAACCATCTCCAGTAACGTGGAGGGCCGCCAAATTCAATTTAAGAAGCGCAAACATTAGGTAATATTTGAACGGGCCTCTGACTACCCCCTACTTGGTATACTTAAAGATCTACGCACTAAATATGTATATAAGGAAGTCCATCATGGGGAATACAGTCGTGAACGTGTTTGTTATATTGTCACCTTCCTTGGTTCTTTCTGCAGTTAATGCTAAGTGGATCCCGGAATTAGAGTTCAGAGCTGAGTTACAAAAACGTTAAAAACTTTTTAGAATCTTATTACGAGTATTAATTTTATTACATTAATATAAAATGTAAATCTGTAATTGGCCGTAAGTTATATTTTTAAGGTTAGAACTAGGTATTTATAAATAAAGGATGTTGATTTTGTTGAACAATAAAATAAATATAAATAAGAGTATGTATAGTCGTAATAATATTTTAATTCCACGTTAAAATCTTGTCGATACGGTCACTCAGCATAGACCCTCAGAACAATAATTTTCAATTCACCACGCTCAGGGCCATCACTAATTAAAAACCCCAGTTTATTCGCTCTTCGTTCTTGATGAATATCAATAAAAAAACAGATGTATTTTTTATAATTTTCGTCTTCGTTAAAACGATTTGCTAAATACCAACCTATAAGTATTTAGATTCGCTAATTTCGGAAAAGCAATCAAATATTTGATCTAACAACTTACTTGAATCAAATATTTAGTATATTTACTATATTTAGGTTCCGGAGCTAAAATTGGTAAAAAACAGGATAAACGCAGGATGGATGAAAGGACGACAGTCTAGTACTACTTGCTATTCGAGAATGTATCTTAAATTGAAAGTGAAAATGTACATTACTACCTGTTTTAGGTACTGTGGTAGGTACACGTGGGGCAACCAAAGGGACGGAAGAACAAAGATGCGAATGCTGAGATTGATGTGTGGTGTAACGAGAATAGGCAGGATTAGGAATGAGTTACATGAGAAGAAGGTAGTTTGAAAGTAGACCCTGCAACTAAAAAGGTGAAGTAAAAGGTTCGTGTGCCTCATAACATGAAGAGATTAAAATATGGATGTGGATTGATTATAAAGAGCTGAGGAAGATCAAAGAAGATATGGATGGATGAACGATGCGATTAGTTTACAAAAGGATTAAGTACTGAATTGACGGCTGTCAGATGGGAATGGGAAAAAGCCTGCTGTACCGAGATCCCGCGTAATGTGGGTTAGGTAAGGTGCGATTCTGATAACGATTATGATTGCGCGGATGGGCTAGATTTGCAAAGATAAAAAGCTGAATAAAAAGTTGCCTATGCGTTATTCTAGTTTTAGGTTTTAACTATAACAGTTCCAAATTTTATCCTTTCGTATTCACAATATTAATACGTCTTACAACAACAGCACTAACTAGCGCCATCTGTTAGTACTGAACTAAACTACGTACACAGATAGCAATGAAACACCGTGTCACTGGTACTAATTAGAAAAACGCCATCTATCAACAAGTATTAGAGTTAGTGTGAACCATCGCTGCGAATTCAGTAGAAGTGTTAGTTCTGCCTTTTAGATGCCGCTGCTCACCAAAAAAACGCTTTCCGCTGGTAGTCTATGCCACAAATATTATAATACTGTAGCGCATGTAAAATTAATCTGATATATAATTATCATATATTTACTGGCTTTTTGTTAAACGTAATTTGAATTTGTGAGTTGTAACAGCTTATGCTGAGATAGGGGACCATTCATTCATTTATTAATACATAGTTGCACATTTTAAAAAGATAGTAGGTCGTAATAGTTTAAGGTAGGGTAGGTCAAGTTTGTGGAAAGAACTGATTGACGACTCGGCGTTAGTACTTTGGATCAGCAATTTAGGTACATGCTAGGCATGTAACACCTCCATTCTCAGAACAGAACTATTTGAGAATATTGAGCGAAAATGTTGCTAGGATCGTCCTCCGGGATTGGGATTCCTCAAGGATGCCATATGGGTGCTCCTCAGTAGTTCCTTGCTTATTGCACGATGATCTGGCAATAGTATTGTCTGTTCGCGTGTTGTCATAGTATTGTGGTTGCATTGTGAATAGGGAGACAATAAACGTATTTTATTTTCTTTCTTATCTATATCCTACCACAGACCAGTTAATTTAACTGGTCTGTGATCCTACTAATCCTTCTTAATCTTGGGTGTCTGGTTTGGCTGTGGATTATATTGGCGTCGTTTCTCTTGTACACCAACTAAACTTATTTATCTATCGTTTTTACTAACAGTAACAAAAGAAAGAGATACTTAGCAATAATTTGACAGCACTAATATTTAGTGCTGTCAAATTAGACAGATTCAATCGTAATTTCAAAAAATGCTCTTCTTCGTGTTCATACTCGAAGAGCGACACGTACCTCATTTGACAGGAGTGAAATTGTTGCCATTTTTTTCATGCGTGAACTATTAGCAAAAGAGATTGACAGTTTAAATTAAAAAGAATCGGCGCCAGTATTCATTTGCTGCTGAAAAATACTACAGGGTTTCGTTGCTACGTATATTTTATAAAAAACCAATACATTTATATATTGTCATGTAGCGAAAGTAATGTATCACGTCTGCGTAGTGAATATCTCGTAGTCTCGCACGGTGAAGTTGTAATCGGGCGTGAGTTCAGCGGGCGCGTGCGGATCCCCGTACGAGTGCAGGTTGCTGTAACTCTCAGAGTTCGCGTTGCAGTTGTTGGAGATCAGGAGATCCGCGCCCGCACCGAATATGGGACCACAGCTGGAACGTACCAATTAAACACCATAAGGTAACAAAATAAAACAAAAATGCAATATAACACCTCTGTGGCCCAGTGGGCGAAGGCCCGCCTGAAACGCAGAATCGAATACGATTTCCGCCGCGATACAAATGTTTGTATCTGCGAATATTCGTATCGAGGATCGATATCTGGGTGTGTTCTAAGTATAATATGTATGTATTTACAAAAAAAAATTATATAAGTAGTATATCAGTCATGTAGGTCCCATAACACAATCTCTGCTTACTTTGGGACTAGATGATGCACGGTGAAAAAAATGTCCAGCGTTAAAAAAAAACTTAAAATACAATTAAAATTATACCTTTTGTAAATTGAGCTTTATTTCCATATTTTATAAAAATAAGGCTCAATCTCAGTTCCGGTTCACAGTTCACAGTGAGGATGTAGATTATACTCACTCGGGATGGTAGCACAGCGCGAAGGGTTTCTTGAGCAGCGCGTACATCGCGGGCGGGTGTCCGAGCGTGAAGAGGAAGGCGCGCTCCGCCGCGACGTACCCCCCGGCCCCCGCACCCGCCCCGGACCCGGCCCCCGCCCCCGCACCCGACCCCGCCGCGCTCCACGCCACCTCCGAGTACCCGCCGACCACCGCGCCGCGGGACAACTGCACACGACTAATACTCATGAAAATGTCTATTTCAGCGCAAATGAGCCGAGAGTATGGCAAAAGTACAAGTGCTTCAAAATTACATTTAATTGGGTAGATAAAGTATAAGAAAAACTAATTAATATTATCAAAATCTTCATTAGTCATCCTTAAAAAACCAAAGAGTATACTGATACGTTAGTGTCGACAGTCAATATCATATTTTTTATAATGTTATTTCATGACTATACCGTTCCGCCACTCTCTGCATTGTAAAATGAGCCGCACCCAAAATCTCCTCTTATTTTTTGGCCGTATATACAAAGTCAGCACGTGTAGAAATGCACGGCTAGTATTAGGTACACCAGGGGGTCTAGACAAATACCACTTTCTGTTGGCGTTAACGCCTGCGGAAAGATGGAATTGTATAGGAATGACATTAGCTGTTGGAATGTCATGTGACTACTGTCAAAAAAAAAATTGAATTAATTAATGAAAATGCTTTATTGTACACCACAAGATAACAAAATAAACAAAAACTTACTATAACGTACGTATACGTACAATGGCGGTCTCATCGCTAATAATTTAAATTAATTTGTGCAAATCTTTATAACTCGCTATAAATTTGCGTTAGCGTGAAAGGAGAACTAAAAGTGAGGTATTTGGTAAGACCCCCTTTACGTACCAAATAGCATGGTTTGGAATACTGGCTGTGCTTTCCAGGGTCATGTATTATCGAGCCGTGTAATCCATGGACGTACATACCTACAATACAGGGGCACATTATCTAAAAGTGTCATAGTTTCCAAAGATAATAGTAACAGACCATAAAGTTTTCTTCGTCACTTAGCATCAGTTGCCGCTCCGTTTAGATTTTTTTACACAACTCACACATAAGCGCCCTTTACATTCAGATTTCTTAAAACGTATGCTATAAATTGCATCGTGTTAAGGCAGTGTGCGTTTTATTGCATACCAAATACCTTGGACTACGCAACTGCTGGGTTGCAGGCTAAAGAGGATTACCAAGGATATGGAATAGCAAGTATGAAGATATCTATAGGACTATTTTCAGATGTTTCGAAGGTACGTCAGGATCAAAATTATTTTTATTCTGTGACACTGAGTTAGCTAGCAACCTATTTAACTAAGTTCTTTGCAATAAAACGCATAATGTAAAGGGAACTAACGTATGACACCTCACCAACCAACCCCTAGTAAATTGCATAATACACGTGTGGAAGTACCTTGTGATAAAATGAGAAATCAACCTATGTATACCTATTTCTTTTGTACACTCTCCTGCGCGTATCCGATTTGTTTGCTAACAAATATATATTTTTTCTGTGTAACCTGTGTTGGGCATTTTAATAATAAACAAGTAGTAGTCTTCACCTGTACGAGCAGCAGCACCGGCGCTATGCCGTCGCAGTGCGAGTGGAAGGCCTGCGCGGAGTAGCCGTGGGTGGAGGCGCGGAACACCAGCCGCCACGACTGCTTCGGAGTACCGCACCTGAGACCACGTTACAAATAAACAAAACGTTTTGACGACCTCTGTGGCGCAGTGGGCGAAGGCCCGCTTGAGACGCAGAAGGTTGCGGGTTCGATTCCCGCCGCGGAAAAATGTTTGCATCTGCAAATATTTGTCTCGGGATCTGGGTGTTTCTATGTATAATATGTATGTATTTACAAAAAAAAAAGAGTATATAAGTAGTATATCAGTCATGTAGTTCTCATAACACAAGCTCTGCTTACTTTGGGGCTAGATGATGCTGTGTGAAAATGTCCAGCATTACTTATTATTTATCTCCTCTGACCTCTGTGGCACAGTGGGCGAACGCCCGCCAGAGACGCAGAAGGTTGCGGGTTCGATTCCCATCGAAACAAATGTTTGTAAGATCTTAAAATATTTGTCTCGCGTCTGGGTGTTTTATAAGTAAAAAAGCTGCTTAGTTTGGGCACAGATATTATAATGTTTGGGGCTAGATGAATTTGTGTGGAAAATGAACAGTATTATTATTATTATTACATATATTTATGAACGCATATCAAATGATCTAGACATAAACCTCACGCTTAGTTTTCCTTTCACGCTAACGCAAAATTGTCAAGGAAAAACTTGACAGTAGTCTCGTGACATTTCCACAGCTAATGTCATTCCCATACAATTATATTCAAATCGGACTAGTGATAAGGGCCTTGTGGCGGAAGTTAAAAGAACCAGTGTGTCGATACGATTCATTTTAGCCCCTTACTATCTGTACCTATAATATTGGCAATATAGTGGCGATTCATTGTTTCCGAGACACATAGTCCTGAACCCACACTAGGATTCCCTGTGTCGTGGGTATCAGGACAAATTCAATGCAAAATTGCCAGTAAAAGTTGTTTGATAATCAAAACGATGTGTTTACCAGTTGTTGATGACAGATTGGAAAGCGCTCTTGTCCTGTTGCAGTATCACAGAGCCCGTGAACATGTTCACAGCCAGACTGAAACATAAATAACAGGTAGGTACAGATACATTACGAGTGCTTAAGTTCTTTGGACACGTTATCCGCAATAAAGACTCAATGAAACGTTTGGTAGTGCGAGCCAGGATGGAGTGTGAAAGATCACGTGGACGCTCTCCTACGCGATGCTAAATTAAATTCAAGCATTATCGCTTCGTTACGTCCTTGTCTGCCCGCCCCTCTTACGAGCCAGTTACTTTATTCATACAATATTGCAATATTTGGCGTTGGATCTCTTTGAACCTCACACACATTGGGAAATTCATATTCCAAATTCAATTACAAATTAAAAAAAACAATAATTACTGCCCGCTGTAAAAGTCTGATAGATAAAATACCTATTTCGATCGCACTTATTGAGAACGAAGCGTTAGGTGGGCAAAACGGCATGCCCGCCTCATGTCAATAAAACGAAAGGGAACATTATATGAATACCGTGGCTGGGTCCTCTTGTCGGGGTCTCTGGGCGCGGAGTGCAGCGCGGCGCGGCGGTACCGCTCCAGAGACAGCTCCATCGGCACCGCGCCAGTCGGCTCCACTTCCTCCGCAAACACCGCGCTATCTACACAAACAAATTACATACATAACTGTGATTATACTCGATCAATAATAATAATATAATATACAACGATCTATTAATAATTGTAATTCACTTGATGTTTTAAATAATAATATGTTCAAGTTTAAAAAGGAAATCTTATCAGCTCTAGCAAATGAGTAGCTTGCATTTTATGTATTATTTCATATATAGTTATATATTCTGCTGTGTTAAGTATAATTATGATATGTACACATGTCTGGATTTTAATTTTTTCTTTTTAATTTATTATATTATTGTGTTTGAAGACTGTAAATGTGCAATATTAAATAAATAATTATATTATATTCAATCACATTATTATTAATAGCAATATTATTAATAGAATAGCAAACACTTCAAGTAGCAAGCATCCTGACGCACAACCAGAGATCCGGAAATACTTCTACTCAGACCACCAAGAGAACGGAAAATCTCACCATTCTTAGTTAGCGTCTGTCGTCAATGATATAAAAAGCAGTCATAGCAGGCAACGGATCAGAAATGCCCTACCTATCCCATGCCGCTGTTTCATCAACTATTTTCTATTAGTTTTATTGGATCGCTCCTTTACCCCCTCCAGCTATTTGTACCATGTACAAGAACCATTAGCAATGCCCTGTCACCAATGACTGGCAATGCGCTGCTAGTACCGACATGCTGCAACATGCTGAGAGTGAGGGCTACCTATGAGTAGGAGTCGCACGTGGTGCATGAGCGGCGCGAGATGCGCGCAGACGCGGGCGCGCTCCTCCTCGGTCCAGTGCGCGCAGGGCTGCGTCACGCCGGCGCGCTGCTTGGCCCACGCCAGCGCGCAGCGCCACACCTCCTCCTCCTCCAAGCTCAGCTGGAATTACATGCAAAGGAAATTAAACCGATTGGTTTGGCGATTGCCACAAAGTTTTTGTTTCTGTTTTTTTAAGAACTGACGATGTCAGCATCGTCGAAAATCGACGGAAGTCGATAGAACTGATCGTACCCGTAGACTACATCAAACATTTACATGAACCAGCTGATATATGGCCCGGTAGAGCATGATATCTGCGCTTGAGGTTTGCGCAACTAATATGCCCTGAAAAAGGCCCAAAACAAAAAATAGGAAAAAGGAGTTGGTTCCTTAAAATTCCTAAACATACTCTCTCATCAATGCACTACGGACGCACTCCTTAACTGCACAAGTTAAGGAAGATGTGTACCACCTTTTAGTGTGCTTATCAGTTAGGAGTTCTGGGCCTTTCTTTCCCAGTTTATCTGAAGGTTCTCGAATAGCGACCATGCACTGTATACCTATTCAAAATTATTCATTACATTATCGACGCACCTCACTTTCCCTTCTTAATTTCAGTATAAAGTATATCCTTTCCAAAACACTTTCTTCTGTGAGCATACGATAATAATGCGTCATATTTTAATCCCGTTGTCAGAATGTATCGCTTATACAATGATTTATTGGTTAAATATAGCGAATCAATTAAAGTTTTTAACAATAAGTTGCCAAATTCATAAAATATGTTTAAACCACTCTTTCTAAAGAGTGTGCTTAGAACTCAAATTCTGGTATTTACGTATTAGTATAAACATATAGTAGTGGTAGTAAGGGTCGAAGTTTATTTATTTTTATCTAACTCTCAATACATAATTAAACTAATATTGTTGGTATATAATTGTAACTTACTTCACAATGTAAGCACCAACTGCTTTTCATTAACCATCTAACACTTGTTTTAGAATGCCATCGAGCTCAAAACATTTGTGAATTTTAGTATATATATTAATTTGATTGTATTTTATTTTGTGTGCCAAAATAAATAAAGACCGATGACATCTCAAAGGTCACATGAAGTCAGTGGATGTAGGTAGTTCGATGATTAGCATCTATCTGCATTCATCCACTATTTACCTCTGGCTCTGTCCCTCTAGCAGTCAATAGTAGCACACCATTATAATTGCAATGCACCAGCATAACCATTGCAATATCTAGATATTAATCTGTGTGGGCTAAGAATTGTCCTAGACTCCATACTTTCTTAATTTTGCTAGTGGCTGTGAGCATAGCCAGATCTCACATTTATGTTACATCCTTTCTATGCCACTTTACTATCAACCACTGTTGTCCCATTGTTGGGCATAGGCCAGGCACTTGGATCTAGAGCAGATGTAGGCCAGTCCCTCTCTTAAGTTATATCCAAACATTGTATTATGTATTAACATTTGACGACCTCTGTGGAGCAGTGGGCGAAGGTGTTTGCCACCTGGCAAACGGACACACAAAGAAATATTGTAACAAGTCCGAATAAAGGCTTATTATTATTATAGTATATCAGTCATGTAGTTTCCATAACACAAGCTCTGCTTTCTTTGGGGCTAGATGATGCTGTGTGATGAAAAGTCCAGCATAATTTATTTATTAATTGCAATAAACAGCATTACCGCTTTGTATAAAATTTTGGTAAACAACTTTATAATACAGGGTCACCCATAAAATCTTATGTCACAATAACTCTTTAACACTAATCTTAAACAGACTTTTGGCTAAACCATAAATTCTAATGAAAGGAAGGAAATGTGACTAAATATGTATCTCGAGTCTTGATATTAGAGTCTGGAATTCGCATTTGCTTGAAGTGAATCATACTAACAAAGTCAGAAGAGATGAGCTTGATCAGAGCTTCCTTGGGCAGGTTCAGGAAGGCGTTGGTCTTCACACAGTCGGCTGCATTGTCTCCGATGAAGCTGATGCAGCGCTCCATAAAGGAGGAAGCACTCTTGCCTCCTGAAACGGAGTAGTAGCTTTGTCAAGACTAAACCACTAGTACCTCAAACACTGCACATTTACTGTTTTCAATACTTACATCATTTGTTTTGTGATGACTAATAGCTAAACCTCATAAATACTCAAATAAAGCATCTATTCACATAACTTCAATAAAGAAAATCTGCCTTTAAAATAAATTGCTAACTGGTTTTATGGTTTTTAATGTTATTTCCTTGTGCTTCCTATTAACATTTTAGATCTACCTTATAAGCTTCCTACAGTACTGTTAGGCTGATAAGTTTGAGAGGATCATGATTAAAACACAATAGGTATTGAAATCTTAAATTTAATTGTTTTTGACTTATATCAGTTTATGAGGAAAGGTTACCACAGTATTAATCTTTGTAATACATATACCAACCGACACAGGACTGTCGACCACTTATCACTAGGAATGAAGATGAACTTACAAATTAACAGAATTGACTATAACCTAGATTTACACTGTAGTCGCGCCGGGGTTTACGTTTTGTATAAGTGTAATATTGTCCCCCTTCATCATGATCCGGCCAATTTTTCGGCGGTTCTTGGTCTTGACGTGGTATTCTTCTGCATCGTCCAAAACGATATTCATGTATTCATCGAAGCCGACAATGTGTCCCTCAAGCCTCAGATTCACGTTCTCGTAGAGCCAGACTTGAACTCTGCTTCGGTTTTGCAAAAAACGGAAGATAAGGTTGATGGGTTGCACCATCACCTTCTGTAGTTTCGGTGGGCCCTTGTATGCCATGGTGGTTATTTTGTTTAGCACAAAAACTCTAAAGATTCACCAAAGAAACAAAGCGTGCCGGCTTGAAAATTAACGACGCATGACGTAAAAAAAATTTGACGTACGTGACTGACGCCGACCGACGCCATGACAGTTAGCGATGAGGCACAAAGTTTCATCGATTTTATCGGTTTGGCATAATCGACTAAAACGATTAAACGTTTTAGAATTTTGTACATAATTTTTCCTATTTTTTTGTAATTTTTACATGAAAATTACGCTAAAAAAGTAGTGACTTCGCTTACAAAGCTGCGGTCGAGTTATACGTGGACACAATAAATCAATATTATGTTATTTAAATTATTTTTTTATGCGCATGAGTTACTGCGTATAGGCAAGAGTAACGGCAAAACAATTTCAATAGTAACAAGCATTGAAACCTTTAGAGATGCTTAATGCTATTGAAACGGTCTTGCCGTCCTTTTACTTTGTACATTGTTTTAGCACAGCCGAATTATGGAATTACGCTATAATGATAGTTGGATGATAGGCTATATATTTTTACTCGTTATGTCATCGTTTATAAAAAAAAAAACATTAAAGTGTGATGCTGAAACAAAAATGTGCGATGGCCGGGAATCGAACCCGGATCAACTGCTTGGAAGGCAACTATGCTGACCATTACACCACCATCGCAACTGATGAGAAACTTGAAATTTAAGAACACATTTCTACATACCTGGCCTATCCTGAATCTCCATGGCTGCTGCCAGCAAAGTGCACGCACTTTCAACACTCAACGTGGATGTAACGTGGTCTTCACAAGCAGCTCGCAGGTCTTCTACACCAAGATCGGCGGCGAGCGTCATCATTTCAAATACTCCAGAGTCTTGGAGTAAAAGCTAAAATAGCAATAAAAATAATTAAACAAAATTCAGTTTTAAGATATTAAAAGATTATTCACATAAAATTAAAGTCAACGCCATCTATGTTTTTAAGTCAAAGTAAATTACTAACATACTTTTGCTGAGAAAGATAGACACTACTTGTCGCTAGATGACGCTAAAGACATAATATTGAAACGGTTGGAATGGTAGGTGAAATAGTGGAACATGATTGTGTAACAAATTATTTAACGCGTTTTCAATCAATAATAATACTTAATTAACACTAACCTTGCCAGTATAAACGTATTGTATGAAACGGCGGAATGTTTCCGGCTGGACATGGGGCATACGAATGGGTATTGGCTGTCCGCCGACAGATGGCGTCACTGTACATCCTGGAATGCGACACACTTCGCCGCGCTTTGTGTTTTGGAAGCTTTTGCATCTGAAACAATAAGTAAATATATTATCCTTGAGGCATTTGATGGTAGGATCGTACATTATTACCTACGTAGATCTATTTTTTTATTTTATTTATTTCGGTACACATTACACGCTACAAACATTAAATATATATATTTATATAACTAGCATACAGTTTTAATCTTATTTGGAACAATTTATGTGAGCACACCAAAACAATAAATAGTGTTGAGCAGACAAATAGCAACTGAGATGTATGTATAAAAACCAGATTCATAATTAAAAATAAAAAAAAAGTCAAGGAATACAAAGTAAATGTAGCAAAGTACCTACCTATTCAATGGACCTTTGGGCTCAAAACGCCCAAGATCTGCGAGCGAACCAATAGGTATATTTACCATAGCTTTCGTATTTCTTTCGATGGATGGACATTTTCTACGATCGCCAATGGCCAGGCTCGGCCAAAGTCGGAACATTATTTTCTGACTGAACTAACTTGTCCAGTAGCGAGTGTCTTTGAAGAAGACTGAGCTTGTCAGACTCAACTTCAGGTGCGGGTATAGAGCATAAAGGCGCGGTATGTAAGAAATGACTTGGCGTAAGAGCTGAAGGCTCCGCGGGGTCAGAACTCAGTACTGTCAGCGGTCGCGAATTCAATAAACAATATACTTGAGTGAGGACAGTACAGAGTTCCTAATAAGAAAGAAGTTGCTGATCGATTGCATGTTTACTACATACTTTAATCATACCTTCCCAAGCACCAGCCTTATGTGGCGATCTTGGACTTATGAACGACCAGCTAAGACGATTCTAAATTATGTATAATTATGTACCTACCTACAACCCATTTCAGTGACATACTTAATAAACAATTAATTTTATTAAGTAATTCAATTAATTGTTAACACAAGAACTGATGAGTTTTTGTTTTAAATTTGATTGTAATGCTAAGCCATGCAATATTAAGCCGTGCTAAACTTTTCCTGTCTTAGACCGTGTTTGCAATCAACCACTAATTAAAAAGCGATAATTTGAAGTATTTGCAAGCGCTAAGTAAAAACTAAGAAGTTAAAAGTTTTGCGCAAGTTTGAAGCAGTGCATCCTGGCGGATGGTTTGGACAAGTTTTTGAAATGTTCTCTTTCTGTAACGGGGTTTTGTTTGCAATTAAAGTCAAAAGTCTGTACAAGTATAAGAATAATTTTCTAATCGTCATAATAAAAACTATTCTTATTTTTAACTGGTAGAGGATTCTACTTAGGTAGGTAACTAGAAGAATTCGAAAATAGAGAAAAAACTGGTAGTCTCTGAATAAGAATCGTAGATAACTTATCAAAAAAAGTACGAAAGTGATCAATAAACGCCGGCCGCGTCCCTTTATTTCTATAGGCATAATTATTTCTATGTAGCGTTTTTGTTAGTTAGCGAACACGGTGTGCGTTTTTTATAAGCCTGGCTTTTCTAATCAAAGATGCGGTTTAACTAATAGGTAGTCGATACAAGCTATTCAATAATCATAAGCAAAACCGTGACAAGCTTACAAAAATGTACTAGCTAGTTAATTAAGTTAATAAGCCATTAACTTAATAAGAAGAGGTAGTATACCTCCTTCGATACCTACCAAAGTACCTAAACATTTTAGATATCCAAAGATAAGATAAAGTTTATTGTTCCATAAAGGTGTTGATGGACGATGGACTTTAATATTTAAGATAACCTAGCTTAAACGTTGTTCCCCATACTAGAACAAAGCCTGTAGCTATAGCAGGGTCACAATGATTCGCCGTTTATTCTCTTTAATACTTTATATCTAGCTAGCCAAATATACCTACTACGTTGTCAATGCTTGTTGATAGATTGCGTTCAATAACATGGAGTTAGATTACTTAACTGCGACCTCGTGTCTAGTCCTTATTCACAGCCTGACACGTTAATTACCAACGTAATGCGGAGAGAGATAGTCGCCAGCAAAAGTTCATGAAACGTTGGTCAACAAAAACGTTCAAACTTGTGAATAGAAAAATGTTCTGTCCAAAGAGGCTTTATGAAGGACGCTCGGTAGTTCGCAACAGACAATCGCTGACGACGCAGTCTAGGAAGGCCCGTAACCAGATGGATCAATCATACCTCAGGAAATAAATAAAAAATAACTTAAAAACTGGACAAACAAAAGTTAGAAAAAGGAGATTATATTAAGATAGTGATCTATAATCTTATTCTGACTTAGAAATAAATGTAATATTTCTAAAAAGTCAGTGCATTTTACTGTCTAAACGAGCTTATTAGGAATATGAATCTAGTAGAATCTTCATTTTTGCATGACAGCGAGATTGGGTAGTGAGTGTATTTGACAAATATCCGAATTATTTAGGATTAAATGAATTGATTGAGTATAAGATTACATATACTTTTATGAAATCGTTTGTCTTGACTGGCTGATTTGTCAACGCACACCCAAACCTGATAAGTCTAGAAACCTGAGATTTGGAAAATAATAAAAAAAATGGAATCACCATTAATAAATAATTAGGTATGTGTTTCAGGGTTTGGGATTTACAAAATTTTAGGGGTTCTATTAAAATGTGAAAACTGCCGCCACTTAAAATAGCGATGAAAGTTTGTATGGGAGCATGGGTTTATTTAAAACACAACAAGACGCGTGCAAAGCCGCTGGCAACAACTAGTCTATAATAAAACAGAATCAATCCTGCGTCTGCTCAATCAAAGTTGCACTCTGAGCAACTAATCACCACGTTGTGTAATGTGTACGTAAACAACGGGACGTCATACCAGATATTTTATATCACGTAAACTGCGTGTCTTATGCTTTCAAAAAACATGATCAACTTAATGCTTGACCTGGGGTATAATTTGATAAAACTGGGGTGGCAAACTCACCAGAACGCATTGATGGCGCGTTCTAATCTATGTTGATAGTGGCGACATCTATTTCTGTTTACGCTTCTTAATTTAAAATTGGCGGCGCACCGCGTTACTCCGGAGATGGTTGGATCTCCACCGCTGCCAATGAGCCGAATCGGCCAATCACGAGGGCTGGACTGCGACAACAGCGCCACCACCCGCACAAAATGGGAACTGTTTTTTCACATGAATTCCGTTAAAAGATTATAGTACCAGATTAGTAACTACCGTCTTTGAAAAACCGAATGGCAACGGCGGTCATCTTGCGCGAGCGCAAGTTTTTAATTGAGAAATAACCAATCAACACGTTTGAGCTTTCCGTGCGTTTGGAATAAGGCGCAGTATCCAGTAATTATAGAATAGAAGAGAATAGAATAATAGTTTACTGTGTGTACCTACAAAGATGGAATAAATTGGTAACATTTAGTAACAACAGGTGCCCTTTCTGGGCATACAATAATAAAAATTTATCTACCAAAAAAAACAGGAAACATTATTATACTTACATTAGAAATGATCATGAAAATATTCATTTACGTTATAGAAAACTTTTGAAATCAGCCATTTTTTAGAGAGTTACGAAACATTGGACCTTTTTATAACAATTCAAAGGTGGAGTGTACTTACTTATCTTATTCAAATTCAAAAATTCTTTCACCAATATTTAAAATATCATTTAGGGTGGACATAGGCTTTATAATATTCCGTTGAAATAAAAGGGTTTTAGTAGAGACCAATTTTGAAACATAATTCTATGAAAAAACGGTCGAGCGAATGCGTTTCTTGCGAACGCTATTTTCATCGGCTGCTTTTTATCCGGGAAGGTACCACGTGTTATAATATGGTGAAATCTTAAAATCTAAAATCAAATGGTACCTAAGTAGGCACTTCTCACACTAGCACTTCTCAAGAGATGTAAGATAGATGAACGGTGGTTCTGTTTGCAAGAAGTGCAAACAGAACTAGATGTCGCCACTAGTAGATAGATTAGAACGCACTATCATTGCGGTATTTTGATAAGTAGATCTTTGTCACTTTTCTCGTTGTCTGTGGTTGTACCGGCCCGCCTCGCCGCATCCCCGCCTCCTCTCCTGCCTGTCACAATCTTGATTGAATTTGCTATTAGTTTTCAATTTGAAGTTTCCTCTGTTGCGGTTACGTGGTTTCAGAATAGATGAGGAAAATAATATCTTACGATACAAAATGAATTAGTTGGCAGGTAGGTACCTAGTTAAGGTTTCAAAGCATCGTTTTATAAAACAAAACTTAAGCTCCGTAGTCAAATTCAATAGGTATATAAACATGGAAATAAAAAGATCATATTTTTATAAATATAACTTAAGTAAATTCTAATTATAAAGTGAATTACCGCCGATTCCTCATACGCGACGAAGCCTAGGAGAATCAGGTAACAAACTTAGTTTTTTTAATTATCAGATGCTATGAATCAGATTAGGATAATAGAACAAGAGTAATCAAGACAGATATTATAGAGATAGTGTTTCACATTAGATAATATTCGTTTGAGGAGATAAATACTTAGTACATAGATATGTATATAGAATTCGAACAGTGTCTACCTACTTATCACTATTCTTCCTATCAAGCATATCTGCTGAGTTGAGTGATAGGGCAAACGAACTCTAAGAAGAGCTTGTTTGCCCATTCAGCCCCAAGTATATGAGTTTTTTAGTTTTTTTTTATAACACAGCTATTGTTGTACTTCTTAAACTAGGTTACAAAATAAATGAAAATAAGTAGGTACATATTCAGTTACCTGCGTGTTAAATGAGAGACACTTGTTTTTTAAACATATTAGCTGATAACGAAAAGATATCACATTCAGAAAACTGTTCATTGTGTAACTTACAGGCTCATGGGATGAATGAATTACAAGCATAGTTTGTTCTTAAAAATTCTAGATAAAAAAGCTTATTAGTATGACGGGCATTTAAACGTGGACATTTTAAACCAATCTGACCTACAAGATATGGGGAGTCAACAATATTATTCAAAATCTTAAATAATAACATTTGATCTCTGATGGCACGTCTGCTTTGTAGTGTATCAATATTAAAAGTAATCCGTTGATTAAATCTTGAAATTTTGTATTTCAGATGCTTCAAAAATTTATTCTGAATTCGCTCTAAACTATTGATATAAATTTGATATTGAGGATTCCATGCACTTGAGGCATATTCTAAGACAGGTCGAACTATTGAACTGAAAAGTGTGATCAGTGTATTAGCATTACTAAACTCCCTACCAATCCTTAGGATGAAACCTAACAAACGATATGCACGATCAGTAATATTTTCAATATGGGTACTGAGTATGAGCTGATTGTCTAGTAGTACTCCCAGATCTCTAACAATGTTAACCCTGTGAAGCAATACGTCATTTAAGTGATAATCATAAAATATTGAGGTTTTCTTCCGTGAAAATGTAATACAATTACATTTAGCAACATTCAAATACAACAGGTTATCTCTGCAATAGTTACCCAAACTAATTAAATCATTTGGAAGTTCTTCACAATCTTGGGGAGATCTGATGACTTTAAATATTTTTTTTATCATCAGCATAAAGTAAACAATTTGAGGAGCGAAAACACTTAATGACATCATTGATAAAAATATTAAAAAGTAGCGGACCCAGGTGCGACCCCTGAGGAACGCCAGAAGTAACAGGTACAAAAGATGAACAAAATCCTTTAATAGCGACGGCCTGACTACATTCACGTAAGTATGATTCCACCCAGCGAAGTAAGTCACCGTGCATACCGACCGCCCAAAGCTTCTGTAACAGGATCTCGTGCGATATCTTATCGAATGCCTTTGAGTAGTCCGTATACACGGCATCTACTTGAAAACCATCATTCATTGAACCAAACAAGACATCTAAAAATTCACAAAGATTGGACTCGGTCGACTTCCTATCTACAAAATCATGCTGTTCCTGAATTATATGAGGTATAATAATTAGGCATATTTGATCGTAAATTATTTTCTCAAAAAGTTTGGGGATAATACTAAGCTTTGAGATAGGGCGATAATTTTTTATATCCTGTTTATTTAGTCCATTTAATATCATATAAATTTAGTATTTTATTATAATTTTTTATGTAAAAGATCACAAAGTAGCTGCTTATGCATTTGTATTTTTTATTTTTATATTTAACAGTTAGACTGTATTATATAATTACAAATAAACAGTTTTAAAGAAGTATACATTTATTATACTTATGAAACACTTTATTTCTTGAAGAAGTGTTTGCTTCTGGCGTCTGTGACGTCACTGCGCAGGGTCAGCAGAATACCAGCACTAAGTAGGTACCCACCTACCTAGCATTATGCTGAGCTGATACCTTTTTGGTGCGACATTGAATGTCTATGGTGTTTGTGGTGGATGGATTAGTAAGGTGCGTGGCTTTTCTAACTTATTTACATATCACTACCTATTATTATTATATTTTAGGGTTCCGTACCTCAAAAGGAAAAATAGGAACCCTTATCGGATCACTTTGTTCTCCATCTGTCTGTCTGTCTGTCAGGACCCTTTATCTCGGGAACGCGTATCGAGTTTAAATTAAAACCATATACTCAAGTCTACAGTCCTTTGAAGCTGTGAAAAAATCAAAATTCTAAGATAACGTAAATAAAAGATACGGCCGCTTATGCCGCTAAAACGTATATTTCGACACTCAAGGGAATCAAAATTTATAGGGTACTTTCCGTTGACTATGAAATTTGACAAGTAATATCGTGTACCTACTACTACAAGTACAGGTACAAAAATATATCCGTCCGATACAAAAATCTGAAAACTATACATTTGTGATTAAATCATAAAAAAATAGTATTTATTTAAAGTACGTAATCAATCATCGAGGTTAAGCAACGGTACGCGCGGTCATAATTGTATGGGTATTTGTAGTTTTTTTAAACGCTTTCTAATTTGTACAGAACAGAACAATCCTAAAGCCGTATATTTTTAATTTAAACAATACAAATTTTGAAATGAGTTAACCGTGTCATGTGGGGTATCGTATAAAAGGCTTCATTGGCACAAGCTTAAACAGATTTTAAATTTTTATGATGTATATTTTTCGATATATGACGCAGAATGAAAAAAAAATACCTTTTCCCTCTTTTATATATAGGTACAAAATAAACTCGATTAATGAACTATTTATAATATTATGTACTTACAAATTTGTACGGAACCCTCGGTGGACGAGTTTGACTCGCACTTGTCCGGTTTTTTCATAATTATTTTTTTAAGGAACACGTAACGTGTTCCTAATTATGTGTCACAAGTAACATCGTGGAACCGCAGCTATTGCCTATCCGCCAGTTAATCAATGTAAAACCTTGATTAATTCCGTGAACTGCGGCGATCGGTACTATAATTTATTCGGCGGTGTGCGAGACAGCATTGGATGCCATTAATCTTGCTAGAGACAGTTGGGCTTGAGGTTTAGCCAAAAATGGTTTAATGGCATTTTGGGCCGGTAGTCGTCCGGAGAAAATGTACGGGTGTTGTCTGTGTTTTAGAAGTTTTACATATATACATCTATAAAGCGAAACGCCTCACTTTCTGGTTTTAAATACCATCTAATCATCTTACCTATTTCTCTCGCCAAGCAGTTCTTAATGCTCGCATTGCTGTTTTCCGGTTTGAAGGGTATGGGTGCCGGTAAAATTACAGGTAACAGGCACATGAGACTTTACCGGGCAGAGGTTATTCACCAGTTATGTATCAGAGTCGGCAACGCGCGAGTGATACCTCTGGTGTTGCAAGCGTACAAAGGTTACGTTAACCGCTTACCATCAGGTGTGCCGTACGCTTGTTAGTTGTAAATAAAAAAAAAATAGGCTAATTAAGTATAATAAGCCTTTACTTACCTATTATAGCAATATACAAGGGTAGTGTCCAGTTAGAATAGGTACTTAAGCTTTCAAAATCTTAGTTTCTACAGTTTTCCACTCATTATTTTGCCTTGAAACAACTTTGCAAAGAGACGATTACTCGCGCCGGGCAACTTTTAATAGTGTTGCCTCGCTTTGACGACAAATATCCTAAGTGCCTACTGAACACCGCTGAGACTATGAAGAGAGCAGAACAAAGTAAACGGTAGTTTTAACTAAATTAATAACGTGGACCTATTTAGGGTATAAGGTATTTTTTTAGTACAAAATTTATAAAACCATAAACAATCGTTAATCCATCTTTTATAGCAGCGCCCCTCGTGACGTGTGACAGTTACTATCTAAAAAATAATTGCGGAAAAATCTCGGCAATGCAGTTTAAAAAAAAATGGTGACAATCAAACGAACACATAACAAACAACCTCTTACCTTATACATAATAAAGAGTATATAGTCTATTCACACACCTGTAAAACATGCCAAGAATGCGATTCACTATAATTCATACTTTATCTAGAAGACGGGGTGTAGTCTAAACATATAAAAATGAATAATGCGTGAAGATTTTTCCCGTGAAATTTCATCCGAAATTCAAGCAACTTTTACAAATCGCTCTACGGCTCTTGTATTATAACTCGGTAACTTACAGTACCGTAGGTAGTGATGGCACTCGAAAGTTTGATATCGATTAAAGTCGCATTTCATAACTACATTATTTGTGAAGATGCTGTAGTTTCGATGAGTTTCAGTGAAAGTTAATGAAGCGAGCACAAACTCAAAGGAACAGCGTGTTCCTTTGAGTACACTTCTTTGGAAATGAACCCCACTGCCTGGAGTATTAGTGTAACTTAACCGACAATACAACTGCCAATTGTTCGCGTCCGTGTCGTTTAAGCAGGCTAAGAAGGTAATATTGGCCCTATGATCGCTTTGCGCTTCCCTTGACTTTTTCTTTTAGAGAATGGCGGGTGCTAATTAGATAGATAGATAACAATTTATTGTACACCACATAATAAGTTGCTTACAAATAATACAGGAAATTACAATCTAATCGCGGAAGTACAATGGGCGGTCTTATCGCTTATAGCGATCTCTTCCAGACAACCTTTGGATGGACAGGAATTGACATGCACGATAAAGGACGGTGGTGTAAAGACAATAAAAACATACAAAGTGACGTAATATTAGATAAAACATATATACATACATAATTACATATACAATATGATTATTAGAAAACATAAGAGACCGAGTTATAATACAATTGAATAAACAGTGCAATTTGCAGCATACCCTAATCTACCCTTTCCTTGGATTAGCATTATATATATTACGTACGTTCTCTCTCCCTGTCTGATATTATATAAACTAAAAGCATATAGAACGCTATTCAGAGATGACGCCACACCAACGCTGTTCGTTTATACCTGCCTATTATGAAATTTGACTTATCTCGCTTAGAGTATCAGTGAGCTATTGAGTCTTGGTATATTTACCACCCTACGACTATCTGAGTCGCGCTAGGAGCCGTGACGCGGACGATCCATCTTCAAACTCGTATCGCCGCATCACACTCCAAAATCGAATTGATAAACAGCAAAAAACTGTTGATAAATCGGCTGTCAGTGTCAGTGTCAGTTTCAGTGTCGCCGACACTTGCGGCGCGTCATTAATCGCGATAATGCATGCGTTGTCGCGCGACATCGGCTTCTGTTGCTCATCAATCAAACAAGTAACAAACTGTTTCGCGGTGCTGTGGTCTTCGAATGGATTGGCTAATCAGCGATGAGTCCCTCGGTACGGACGTCTCTCGAGCGGACATCAACTTGAAGACGCGATCTGTTGATCAACTCACCTAATATTATGGGCATTTGTGGTAATCGCTGGAGGCAGCTAAAGTGGTTCGAACAGTCCAGCATTTCATGGAAGGTTAATAGCGTTTAATACTAGTTTAAGTAAATTTTTACTAACAAAATGACCTAATGATGTCAATCATCATGAATAAATAAATTATGATTAATATGGATAATGCTTTAGAGCGTGAGATTAAGCATAGTAACTATCAAATGATTCACCGTTAGATCGTTTCATTACACAATATACCGTACAATCTTTTAAGATGGGTCAGTTTAGAGCACCCTTAAACGTAAGTGGGGACTACCTAAAGATGTGGCAGACAGTGATTTTACTATTTTATTTCTCGTTTATACACAGCCTCTACAGCTAGGCGCGAGGTAAACTTTTAACATAATGTCGCAAATTAAACATCCTTATAAAACTAAGTAGTTAAGTTTTAAACGCTGACCAAGTTCATAATTAACTCAACAAAGCGCACAATTTATTTCACCAAAAAACGTTTAGTTCTAACTAGACTTCAGTAAATTCCTGAGCTTCTCATTAGGCAATTCTCCAGTAATGCCAACAGCAGGCGCGATTAGCACGCGATGCTCCTTACCAACATTCAAATTTGAATTCCACATTCATTTGGATTTCTTATAATAGCGGTACCGTCCTAAAGCGGTAAATTGAGTAATTTTTTGGTAGTTTTTTAATTTAATTTTTTTTGCGTTTCCATGGAAACGCATAAAATCTTAATAAGACCGATTTGAATGAAAGGAATTGGTTTCTTAAGTTTGTGACCTACAACATTACAAAGTCAACTTTTTAACCCAGAACCATGCGGGCGAAGCCGTGGACAGAAACTAGTTACATATAATATAGTAAGCTGTGTATATATGCATTGCTATGTAAGAAAACTCGACTTAAACCTGTAATTCAACACACGCAAGTCAAAGCCCAAATTACGCTTAACGAATGCAAATTTTTCACGAAATTGCAATGCATTTGCTACAGACTGCAAAGTTGATTATCATCTTGTGTGGCCTTTGAAAGGGGGCCTAATGAAATAGAGGCATGCGATTCAAGTCGGTATTCAAGTGAGTAAGTTATTTTGCAAACAATTTGCTACATCACTGTACATGCTTATTATATTTAAGGGAATTTATTTAAAAGTAAATAATGAACGGTCTGGTGCGGTGTTAATACCTCTAATAAGAGGAATGTCAGCGACATAGGTGGGGTGGGGCTCTGGTGCCCACCGACCCCATCGTCGGCGTCCAATTTGCGGTGGCACGATACGACTGTCCGACCAATATGTCGCTTTTTATTATTATATAACATTTAGTTATCTACTAAGTATGATATTGCAACCGTTGGCTTTTGCTCTTTGTGGGTAGTTTCATTAGTTTTAAGCTGCAAAAAGCAGAAGTTAAAGGTGACTGCTGTTACGACGACCTCGATGGCGCGGCGGGTGAGTAGCCAGCTGTGAAGCAAGAGGTGCGAGTTTGTTCCCGGTGCGGGAGAAATGTTTGCGTGTTCTGCAGTTATTTGTTTCGCGTTTGGGTGTTCTGGTACCACGGAACTATTCGTTCCTGATACCGACGCCACAGAGAATCCTTGGGATTCTTTGTGGCGTGGGTATCCTTGGGATCATGGGGGTAAGTGTATGTTATTTTGTTTTATTTATTACGATCTCGTGGACCGTGTGCTGGTTTACATCTAAATCACATTTAAAAATGATTGAACTAATATAAAACTTTGAAGGTACGGACTACGCAACATGGCTGCGGTTTCTGCAAATATTCTACCTAAGCTTCTAAACGAGTGGAGTTGTGTTCATAAAGTATTTAAATAAATTGTAGTTCGTAGTTTTTCCTTTAAATCATGGAAATCTCGAGGAGTATTCATGCAAAGTGTAATAAAGCATGTGGTCCAGTGAAGCGGGTGCTACGGCGTAGCAGTGCTGCTACGAGTCTCGCTGTTTCTCAGCAGAGCGAACATTGCATAACGAGCGCGTTGAGCCATATGCCGGCGTGCGCTTGTTCTACCTACTTATATCGCTAGTGAACTGTACCAGACGGTGGAAGTAATCTTTACTTTACCTCTGATTGAGTAAAAGAATGGTCAAATATACGCGGTGGTTTTGGCGGTGGCGATCAATACATTTACGCGATGACAACCATTTTCCTTTTGACCGCGTTTACTTTGACGACCTCGATGGTGTGGCGGGCCCCTAGCCCGTCACACCATCGGGGTTTGTGATGCAAACATTTGTATGTTTGTTTGAATGTTCCGAGTCTGGGTGTTGTGATAATCGTAGTTCCTGATACCCACGACACAGGGAATCCTAGTGTGGGGTTAGGATTATGTTTGTGTATTTATTTATTTATTTGAGCTGACCTTAACAGGGCCCGTTTATGCTACTGCCCCACTCATATATATTAAATTTACATTCAAACTTTTCAACAGTTTTAATTACACCACCAAGTGAATGTTAACTTCCTATGGTGTGTTGAACACAAGTGGCCATTGTTGGCGTGAATTCGCGGGAATTATTGTGGAATCGTCCGGTTGTCGCGCGGTTGTCGTCCGGTTGTCGCGCGGTTGTCGTCCGGTTGTCGCGCGGCTGTATTGTTCGATGGCTCGGATGCCGTAATTCGGGCGACGAGGTTTTCGAAACTTTCGAATATATTCAGGATATGTTGAACTGAATGCTGGACAATAAAAGGTAACCAAAGGATAGACAATGACGTCACGCTTAGTTTTCCTATCACGCTAACGCAAATACGTTAAGGAAAATCTTGACGTGAAGTCTCACATGTCAATGTAATTTGTATACATTTCAATATTTAATTAAATACACTGAAAGTGGTATTTGTGTGAGGAACCTGATCAACATAAGGATCTGATACAGATGCTGAGCATCTCTACGCAAGAGGGGTTCGATTCCCGTAGCGGGATTGAGGTTTGCATGTCTCCCAGACCTATCATCCTAGTGTGGCTGACCCACACTAGAACTATGTATGGGTCTGTTCGATGTTTTTATAAAAAAACTGATATTTACAAAAGTTGGTTTCTATCAATTTATTATTTATTTATTTCCAATGCGTATAAATCGTATTTAATAATCAATTTAAGCAATTACCAGTCTAACATAAAGTTATACAACAAAATCGACTGAATTATCTATAAGAAATAAATCCTAATACCCAGTCGATCTTTGTCTTCATCAGTTGGTGCTCAGAATGCTGGCCGCATTGCCACGTTGAATGGCAATGATTATTCGATATGCGATATAAAAGTCAGCAGTGTCACGTGTGTATAGATTCTGTTTTTTATATTAGTTGTTTAAAAAATGAATTTTTTGTCTCGAAAACAAGTATGGGTTGTCGCAGTCCCCCTTCACGGAGGCTTCCCCTACCCCCAGCATGCCCCTAGAAGTTGTAATTGCATTTGTGTTTACCCCGCTCCCGCTCGCGGATAGATCGCGCTCAGTTTTAAATAACCACGCATTGTTTTTACGCTTCGGTTGTTGAAACTTTTCCCATTTATTCCGACAAATACACGTCTGTCTGCTTTACAAAGGCACAAGAGTGTTACGGTAACATGTTTCAGTTGGAAACAAGAATTGTTGAGCACAAGAAATGTGTATTGTGATTGAAATGAATGACTTGTTAATTGGAACGCTCTGGTCCCTTGCTGTGATAAACAGTGTTACCTATGTATTGTTAACGCTTTACAAAGTTCACAAATTATTATAAAGTTCTGTGAACTTACCCGAGTTTGAATGAAACGATAGCGAATTTACAAACATTCAGCATTACTTATTTAATTATAAAAAAAATAACAAGAAAAAACACGCTCACGACTGTGTTCTCTATGATCTTCGAGGATACCAAGGAGGGGTTTTATTTATTTACTCTGTAGATAAACCAATATATATAGACCAGGTTTTGAGATCGACGATATATACATATATATATATATATATATATATATATAATATATATATCGCCGATCTGAGTGTAAGACAATATTAGAGCGTGACACCATGGTTACTATTTGGTGGAGCCCATTTCAAGCTATTTACCTTTTTCGAATTTTAATGATGATAATGATAATCACTATTTCACTTCTGACTGATATAGTGTATAGTGTATAGTGTGATTTAAACGTCGTATCTATCTACTCAGATAGGTATCCTACTAATATAATAGGTGCGAAAGTCTATGTGTGAATGTTTGATACCACGTATATCCGTAACTATAAACCGGTTTTGATGATATTTGGAATGTAGGTAGTTGAGATTCTGGAATAACACATAGGTTAATTAACATTTTCGAAAATCAACCCCTAAGGGGGTTGTTGTCTCTAAGTGTGGGTACTTGCCTAACCTTCTTATTTAATAAGGTTGGCTAAGTAGAGGGTAGTTATATATTCAGTTAGTTGTCTTTTTTACGTGTGTTCTGCTACAAAGCTCAATAAACATATTTACTAAAATATGGTGTTTCACTGGACATTATAGGGGTTTAACAGGGTAGTAAAGTTTCTATGGAAATTATATTCGCTCAAAACTCGGTACAAATAAACTTTAAAATAAATACTAAAACACGTTTTTTTTTTTAAAACCACTTCTAGGTGTTTTGCAATAAAATTTTGAAATTTGTAAGAAAAAAAAATATTCCTTGGTTTGATACGCTCAAAACTTGGTGGTTTTCACCCACGCGGGCAGAAGCTAGTATTAAATATTTCTTCTGTGAATTTAGAAGTAACGACCTACATTCGTTAGTTTTCTATTCCAGTAGAGTTTGGATCAAGGTTATATTGTGAAAAGCAAAAAGGTTACTGCTGAATGTACATCTATGCAGGTCAATAGCCTTTGAAAAGGAATCCTAGGTACACTATAATGATTTACCACAAGCGAACTGAGTAACTTGCTATAATTCGTAAATTGCCCGCTAACTATCCATAATTCCACAACAGCTACAAATTACGTCCGCTCGTCACCGAGTCATCAATCACCCTCCCCCCCTCTTTTCACCCTCCCCTCACCCCCTTCTATCATGGCTGATCCCGTTGGTGTAATTAAGTCCCAAATTATCTCGGGATGGTGATACCGCAGATTGAGAAGGAAGAGCTAGGTCATAGTCTAGGCAGGGAGAACTGAAATAGACAGTTTTTTTATTTTTAGCACAGAATTCGTACAGTATAGTATATACAGAATAGTACACAGCCATGTTTTCTCGCTGTGGATATTGATTTTGAAACCACATACGCACCCACCCAACACACACCCCATATTAGTAAGTGTTATTATAATACTGATTTTTTCAATGATAAACTATAGTGAATTTCAAGGTCTTGCCACTCTCTCAAATATTTTTGCATACCGACTACGGTCAAGCATGTTGATTCACAAATTGTATTTACCTATTACCTTACTTTACTCATGTTTTTTGCAAATAAAAAATATTTATCTTTATCTTTAGAGATCCTCAGATAAAAAAAGATTTAACAAGCAAGTAGGGGTTTATCAGACACACGTTCAAAAAATATATTTGGCACATGGCCGCGTTTTGCATAGTAGTTTGCATTCCACGTTGACCAACCATTTGAAAATAATCAAAAATATAACATTTTTATTTAAATTCCATAAGGAATTCCCCGTTAGGCAACTATGGGTAAATCCAATGAAAAAACTCGAATTAAGAGAAAGCCAGGAGATTAATATATAAAAGTAGTGAACTGTCTCTTTGCACGATGGCTGTAGCGGTGGTTTGTATAAGCAATTTGTGAATTTTGTGTTGGTGCAGTCAATCGTCAGACAGACGATTCGGCATGTCAGTGCTCTTCCGAATATCGATCAGCTAACAGTCTATTACGTACTTACTGTTATTGATCAAGCGAGTGAAGCGAGTGAGATCTCCGAGTCAAGTTAAATCATTACCCATGACACAGGGGATCCTAGTGTGGGGTTAGGATGTATGTGTCTCTTGAATATTATATATTTATTTACCTTATTCATAAAGATCGAATCAACCATTCGAACGTCTTGAGATCTAGGTTCGTAGGGTAACTAGTTATTCTAATTAAATAAGGCTCCATTCGTTAAAACTTAGTCTATATACTCACCTAATACAATCTCAGTTTCAGAGTGCTATTATATCAAGCACTTCTTCAAAACAACCTGATTTGATTTCCTACAGGATTCCATTAAAAATAACTGTCGAAGTTACGTCACAAATTCAGTACTTGCTACCAAAATAAAGCCGAAACGAATTATGAAAACAACAGCGATAACTATAAACAAAATTACGTAGAACTGAATTAAAGGCAACAAAATATAAATTGTTATAAGAAGCTGATGCAAGCAGGGCCGTACTCAAGGCAAGGACCTTCAACGCTTTTGATGATCTATTCCATAAAACAAACAAAACAGACACGCTCGCGACTGTTATCATCATGATGAAGATCCTGAGATTCATACTCAGTACGCATAAAATATCCGTAAATACCTACCATGTATCATAAATTAATACAATTATAATTGCAACTTTTCCAACGCCCCTAAGAAAATATGTCTCGTACGTCTACGTACGTAGAGGTATACCTCTCATGTACAAAATATTAAATAATAAAAATAATAGTGAAAATTATGTTGAACATTTCACACAGCATCATCTAGCCCCAAACTAAGCATAACTTGTATTATGAGAACTAAATGACTGTTATTACTACTTACCTATGTAGGTAGGTATATTATGAGGTTTTCAATCAAGTATTTTCGTAGTTGGTAGGTACTACCTACTCTGTCTAATTATGACCATCTGCAATAAGTTTAAGCCACGAATAAGGCATGACTTAAAGGCAGTTTATTTAAAGAAAAAAGGTCGTAAGGCACGCCCTTTTCTTTATCTAAGCTTAGTTCAGACAGGCATTTGGTCTAGCGTATTCGTTATACCTAATCCAGACTCATGGTCACCCAGATATGGTTACATGTCTGGCAAAAAGTAACCCTATAAACTTGTTTCAAGTTCTAGTGTCCTCTACCTTCTACTTGATATATTACCTACAAGTATCTATACTATAACATAATACAGCTTACAGAATTGTAAATATTTGTAGCCCTACATATAAATAAATAAATAAATTTCTAATGCATCATTCGTTTCAAGCAAGCTCCAATAAAATGAGACTAAAAATAATATGTTGCCCCACCGCCCTAGTACTAACTACATCCCTGGCACCAAGTCCTGTGCCCGGGATGATTGATCGCTGCGTGCTGGCAACTTCTCGAATTAATCATTGAAGCGAATGGAGGCAAGGCAGCTGTGCTTAGTGCTGGAGTACACCTGGGGTTTTAATTCCCAATAACGCGGTGTTTTAAGTAAAACATGAGATTTTGTACTTGAATAGGACAATTGATTATGAACATTTCTGTGTATGTTAAATTGATTACAATTTTGATACCATTACGGTTACGAGATTATGCGAAAAGTCAAGTTAAAGTCAATATTAATTGATCACCAGAAACCATAATTAAGAAGTTGAAGTTGAATCGAAAATTTTACTGCCTGCTCCTCCGCGTTTCAAGCCAGGAATGAAAGGCAAGAAATAAGACTGATTATTCTTTTTAATGATCCTTTTACAAAACAATAGGAACAATGAAGAAAATAATGTCTAAATTGTAACAGAACGAAAGTTATCGACATAGCTCAGAGGATAAGCAAGCTGAATCAGCAGAGGGCTGTTCATATGTGCCGAAGAAGCGACATCCGTTGGGATGAACAAGTTCTTGAGAGAAGACCGTGTTTAGCAAATGTATTGTGGGGCGCCCCCCGGCTGGTGGAGCGATGATTTAAACAAAGGCGGCAGCAGAAAGTGGATAAGAGCCGAACAGTGGCGCGTGTTGGGAGAGGCCTATATCTAGATATAGGCCTCTCCTAACAGTGGACTAATGTGGGCTTATGAAGAAGATGATGAGAGTCACAAGACAGAAGGCACCACTCACAGACCTGACAAATATGTACATTGTTCCCTAAACTCTGTATTACATCAAATTAAAAAGGGTGTTCCACATTTTTTTCATTGGGTCAGAAAACTATGCTCCGTTTTCATGGAATTTCGATAAAGCATTCTTTTTACCATCTTTGCAACATAAATCTAGTCTAATAACCCATAGTTGACCTCAATCGCAAACAAGATTATTACCAATAAAATATGTCTACAATTCCATCCGTTATTCGTAAAGCCCACAAGAAAAGATACAATACCAATAAACTTGTACCATAGATCAAAAGAAAAAGTTTTACAAGTTTGTGAATTATACCCACCACTAAAGTAGAGCTACTTATTTATCCAATTCGTGCTATAGTTCGTTACTTGACCTTTGTTGGTAATCCTGCGTTAGTCAGCGACCGGGGTGGGGTTTAAAGTCTTGTTGAATAAGCTAGGCATAAACCTTGCAGTTTTGTTAACAGTTAATATAGTCAAAATTCATTTAATCACAATCACAGTTCGAATCGTCGATTTACCTACTGCCTGTTTCCCCGCGACCATGCTAATAAGTAAAGGCAAGAAACAAGGCTTTTTATTATTTTTAAATATCTTTTTTATGTAAGTATTTTAATTCGATATATTTCATGACCTACCTCAGAAGGTAGGTCATGAAATATATCGACGACGTTAAGTATCTTTTTCGAGGAAAAAATCGTGACTCGCTTATAACTAGCCTTGTCATAAGGAGTAAAGTAATATTTGCTCTATCCATAAACCCCCCTTTACCGACCTCTCAAAATACAGAACTACCAAACTTTTGAAATAACTTACATGTTTCCCGGACTTTTCCGGGTCTGATTTCCGCTTGACCGAGAACCTCATGGACTCTATTTTCATGCAAATTGGTACATGGTAGATGGGGTATGTATATATACCCATAAACTCATAAAAGGGTATTTTGGATATTGATTCAGATGTAGTTGTGTTAAAAACGATGAAAAAACATATCGTAAGAAAATAAGCATGCATTCGATAGCATGTGCCATTTGTTTAGTGATCCAAAAGGATGGCGATGGGTATGTGGCAAATATAAGGTTTGGACTTGCCTTTGACTAACTCTTACTTGTAGTACTCGCACGGATCTGCGTACTGTGTATGTATGAATCTGAGTATGTATGTCATAAGAGTCGTGAGCATGTTTTTAGATTTGTTTTAGTTCAGTAGTGTATATTGACCTTCCTACATAGATATTTGAAATAAATAGTACATTTGAAAATTCCATTATAAAGCCTAGTTAGCTAAAAAAAAGTATAAAGCATTATACAGCTAGCGATTGTCTAGGCATAATTATTTTTGTTGAAAGGATTGCGTTAAGCGCCATCTATTGTCTGGTAGCTCGTAGATTCAACCATTACTCGGACCCCTAGATGGCGATAGCTGTACATTATCAAGAGCATAATAGCATTCAAAAACCCGTTTTGTTGAATATTTAACGAAGCGCACTATTTCAGTCTTCTCTACATAATCCTTTTAGTCCGTTAGAAGTCACGGCTCATCAAGTAAATTATGTCTTTATTCAGCAGGAATGCATTTGCATTTGAATCGCTGAGTTAATACCTATGCACCCGTGAAAGGTCTGCAATTTGCAAAGCGAAGACATTTGGACCTAAACGTTGGAATAATTTTACTTGAAAGTTACGATCTAAATAATTTACATGAAATTACATTTTCAGTCTCTTGTTATTGAAAACGTGCAATTATGATTACGATGAATTTGGTTAATAAAAAGTATTTTATTAACCAAATTCATCATAATTCTCACATCCCGTATGGTCTAGTGGCTAGGATACCTGGCTTTCACCCAGGAGGCTCGGGTTCGATTCCCGGTACGGGAAATTCTTTTTGCACTCACCTTGCGATCAAAATTATTTTGTGCGCGTAGATTTTTTCCTCCGCAGTTCCCAATATAAAGACCAAGTCCGAGGAGTCCTGGTCTTCGGAGAGGCGTAAAAGGTCTCTCAAAAGGCCAGGGAGGCCAGCTCTCTCGACAGACGCCGCACAACATGTTCCTGGCACACGATTGGCCATCGGCACCGACGACAACTTTTTTTTAACGGGAATAATATTGTAAAAGTCCCAAAACTTTTTATCAATGAAAACTCTTTGAATTCTTCCTTGATTAAATGATGCTAATAAAATCCAGCACTTAATCACTTTGTTTGTTGGATTGTCGTTGTTTACCAAAATATAAGTTTTGGTAGTAAACAAACAAAATACAAACTTTGAGACAACTTGAACGTCTGAAACATTCACAAAATGATCACACACTTAATAGTAATCAAACAAATTGTTTAAAATCTCTCGCATTGATAAAATCACCTTAAGTAATTACATTTACAAAACTAAAAGTTTATAAACATAACCTCAATCGACTAAAAGTTTCAATACAACAAACGAGCCTAACTTCACACAGTGTGTTTTCCAGCTAAAACTGTGCTTCGAAGCACAGAATCTTGTGGCGATCTCATGAATAGGCAGGTAAAACAGGTTCTCAGGTACGACGTCTCTATTTATATTCCTATCTTTATCACTCTTTGTTTTGCTACGGCATAAGTTATATGTTTGATTATTTCGAGCGATCACGCACTTGCCTCCGTGGCGCAATTGGCTAGCGCGTTCGGCTGTTAACCGAAAGGTTGGTGGTTCGAGCCCACCCGGGGGCGTTATATTTTGCTTTTTTTACAAACACATCGAACTTTTATTATGGTTCACCATTTGCTTTCTCTGGAAATTAATATCAGTAAATTCAACACTCAATTTGAAAATATTTTTATTTTATTATACAAAGAATGCCTGCTGTGTTCCGATAAATCCACTAAATCTAACTATATAATAGGTTGGGGAAAAAGTTTCTTCGCATTTTTTAAGAAAATTCAAAACATTTTTTAATATAGTTTATTTACATTTAACTAAAGTATGTAGGTACCATTTTGTTCGATAACTTTTTGCCATTTTGTAGGCAGGGACATGATCCCATTGCTATAAAAACTTTGGGGCTTCTGTTCAAAATACCGCGACAAGTGGTTTTGGCAGTCCTCTCGTGATGTTAACCTGACACTGCCTAAAGAATTCTGAAGAGACCGAAACAGGTGGAAATCTGAAGGTGCAAGGTCAGGACTATACGGCGGATGCATTAACACATCCCAGCCAAACTCTCTTAATTTTTGCTGAGTGGCTAAAGATGTGTGAGGTCTAGCGTTATCATGATGAAAAACCACACCCCTTCTGTTGATTAACTCCGGCCGCTTTCTCTCAACTTCTTGTTTTAATCTCATCAGTTGTTCGCAGTAGAGTTCAGAATCGATGGTCCTGCCTGGTGGTAACAGCTCATAATGAATAATGCCCTTCCAATCCCACCACACACACAGCATCACCTTGTTGCGAGTTAACCCGGGTTTCGCCACAGTCTGTGAAGCCTGACCGGCCTTTGACCACGACCTTTTTCGCACGTTCTTGTCGTACGTGATCCACTTTTCATCACCAGTTATCAGCTTCTTCAAAAATGGTTCGGTTTCATTACGTCGTAATAAAGAATCACAAATGAGAACACGGTTCATTAGGTTTCTTTCAGTGAGCTCGTGAGGTACCCAAATATCGAGCTTTTTTGTGTACCCAGTTTTTTTCAAATGCGCCAAAACTGTTTTGTGGTCAATTCCCAGTTCTTCAGCTACGTCGTAACTACTGATATGCCGATCTTGCTCCACTTTTTCAAAAATGGCATCCATTTTATCCGTAATAGGGCGACCAGAGCGACGTGCATCTTTGACATCAAAATTTCCGGATTGAAAACGCTTAAACCAAATTTGTGCTACTCTCACAGACACTGCACTAGGTCCATAAACATCGCAAATTTTTTTCGCGGCTTGCGTTGCATTTTTACCTTTTTTGTAGTAAAATTTTAAAATGTATCGAATTTCTTCATTAGATTCACTCATCTTAACAGTACGAAAAACAAATAAAAATCACACATTTTCCTAATTTGAATTTGGAATTATCTTCTTTAAAATTTAAACTTTTAATGATACCAAAACCAGCCAGATACAAATAGTATAGCCAAAGAGATTTTATTACAAGTTCATACATACAATAATGCGAAAAGACTTTTTCCCCAACCTAATATATATATTGAATGCTGTAGTTCAATTCAACAACTGTCCGGAATCTGAATTCCAATCAAACGCTTTCAAATAACTGCTGCTGTGGCAGAGAGACGTCGTGTCACACCTCATGCCTCAGCCAACAGCCAGATATTTTGCAATAGGAAGGCGCACTCGACAGCTAGGAAATTACAACCCGTCAGAGACGACGCTCCGGTCTAAACGACCGAACCAGGCCCGATTAAACGAGTCCTGCTAGTTTTGAATTTTGATAAGTTGAAGTGTGGCAGCAGGAAATGTAGAGGGTTCCGCATTTTGATTGACTTATAAGTACTTTGTATTCACAGATGGGTAAGAGTTACTTTTATCCGAATTTTAGGTACAATCGTTGCGTGATTCGTTGTGTGACTGAATGACAGTTAACGTACAGCTTAAGAACGATATTTCTTTGGTCGCCACCGCCAACGCCACCGCATCAGTTTGACGCCGTAAGTCTTAGAGACTCGAAATAGTGAGGTTAACTAAGTAACTGGATGCACATAGATGTGCATTAAAGATTTTCTGTAATTTTACCATGAGAGGGTGCAGTGGGAAGATGAAATGTGTATGGAAAAATAACGTAGATGAAGTCGCGGAGCTTTCCACTAGGGACATAATAATTAACTATAATATGTGTAAAGAATTACGTTTGAAACTACGATAGCCTAACATGTATGAGAAAAAAACAAATTCAGAAATATATTTACTTGAATTATTTAAAATACACCAAAACACACATACTCGTAGTTGAGTAACTACACAAACATTCAGACAGAATTCATGGCATCCATGCATCGTACACTCAGCTTTCGGAACTAACACGTCATCGGTCGGATGCATATTTCAGCTGTCGCCCGGCGGCGCAGTGGTCCGCGTGCCCTGTTCCGATTCCTCTCCTCACCACTATCGCTAAGGATGTTATCTCTGCATGTAGGTAATTAATTCCGAAAGACTCTTATGAATACAAAACAAAAAATCTTTTAATTTAAAAACTCCGCCGACTCGTGTTTTTCATCATCTATTGCAGTATTTTATCTGGTGACAAAACCTACATTGAAGAAGATTGTCAAAACAGCATTGCTATTTAGGATAACATTAACAAACAAGCGAAACACATCTCACCCCCACATATACAGGATCCTTGCATCGCGAATAAAAGAGGAATGGGAATGGATCCGTATTCTCGAGTATAGACTTTCGAAGTTGTTTTAGAATCCGTTTCATTGAAATACCGACTCCGATTTCAGGTAGAAAAGACACTCATAGTCCGACAATCCTTTTATAGACACATCCCTATTTCGATGTCCGCCCATAGTCCATATATCGCCTGAGATCATCCGTTTCACGCGGGATTTGGGATGACACTCTCAATTTATTGTGGTGAAGTGTAAATCAGCCCTTGTTTCGGCAGTCAACCGCTGCTTGTATTGCAGATTCAGCAATTTAAATTAAGATAACCGTTGAGATGTAAAAGATTAACCTATTCCGCATTTTATTTATAACATACAATCATAACTGGTAGGACAGTCAGTGTACACAAAAAAACAACAATAGGTAAATTATAATAGTCTACTTATAAGTAGAACTGAAACAAAAGTGCCCCACGCACCTTGCTGATACATTTAGACAGTTCTAAGTCGCGCCAAAAAGGTGTTAGCTCAGCATGTTATAGATAGGTAGTCTACCTACTTAGCGCTGGTATTCCGCTGACCCTACGCAGTGTCGTCACAAACGCCAGAAGAAAACACTACAAGATTAACAGGCTTATTACTGGACTATATAGTTTTGGTATGGCCTGCTCGCATAAGCCAGAGTAAACCGTCAAAGAAAGTGACTAGTTATAAAACTGTATGAAGATTTTTTTTACGCTTTCAATGGAAATAATCAAATTGATTCAAATCAGCTCTTTGATGTGAAATAATTACAGCATAATAGATTCTCGTAGCGCAGACTATCACAATTTCAGTGTGTGTTTATTTGAACAGATGTAACGATACTATATCAGCCTTTAGCTGCCTCACTGACGGATAAACGGCCAGGCAGTCTGCTTTCTATGAACGTTACAATTTACTAAATAATTATAAAATAAGAGCGCCACGTCGATAATAAGAGTAATTCCCAGTATTTGTTTATGTAACATCTCAGTTAGAAGCGTGTTCTTACTGCCTTGTTGACGTGTTAATGGCTCCGTTTGAGTATAGTAAAGGCTTATCCACAATCAGTCGTTTAGAATCCGGGATGTGCTGTCACAGTATCCAATCAGAGAGAGAGAGAGATAAATCATTTATTTGCAACTACTTATTAATAAGGTATATAACTAAGGTTACACTGCTGATGAGGTAATTAGCTACAAATTGGGGTAGGACTCAGCAAAAAGCGCCGCAGACCTGGTGTAGGTAAGTAGCGCGCTGATCTTCCGTCCTCTCCCTGCACAGGATATCTAGAAATTTCCAAATATATTTACATATAAGAAAGCATCCTAATGCTTCAATAACCACTGGCCTAAGATGTCTGAGCTTGGCTTACATACCAACAAATTTAGACAAAATATCTACTCAAAAATGATACCCCATATATATTGTTTGAATCATCATTCGTGGGAGCCATCTTTGATTCTAAAATAGATGTCATTTCGTGATCCGCGCCCCTATAATTGTGAAGTGGAAGACAACGCAGGGCCCAACTAGGAGTCAGGCCAAATAGGCATCGTATTCTTCTTGCCAGAGCAGAACAGATAGAACTCTCTGCTCTACTAGATCGAGAAAATTGTTTGTAAAACCACTTGAGTTTCATTACCAATAACTGCAATACCGCGTTGGTTACCTGAGCTTATCAAAATACAGAGACGGTAAACGGATTTAATAAATGCCCCTAAAATTTTAATACTGAAGTATCTACCTATATTACGTAATGACGTATATTTTTGTGAATGGTATAGATTTGATAGGGCCGTTCATCCCTGATACGTCCCGGATGTGTGTGCATAGACCTTTACGCAATGTTTTGCTGTTATTTATGGGTGTCAAGGTTAATGTCTACGTACTTCCTTTCATGATCATTAGTTTACTTTGTTTCTGTATCGGCTGATGGGTTAATGAGTTGCTATGAAGAACACCAATATTCACTCGTTTCACAAACAACATCCAATTTTATGTTTTGTTTCAATGACAGTTTATTATTGTTTCTGTAAGCAATACCTTTGTACCTCGTAAGTATATATAGCTTATTTTTTTAGGTTTCTTCAACCTACTTTATATTATGAAGAGTGTAGAAGTCGTTGATCCCTCCTGATCCCTCCTGAGTATGTTATCTTGTTGGCGGTCACAATTACCTACCTACTTTTTTATAGATTTGAGAACCTTCCGGAGATAAGGGTTTTCTATAATATAAAAAAAAATGTGTATGTCGGTACCACCGTTATCGTTATCACCCCGATAGATACTTAAATAAAGTTACCGTTCGATATTATCAATCACTGTCAGTGTTGCCACCATTGATATGATATTTATACAAAAACTATTTTGTTTCCGATAACGATATGAATAACTGGATTATTTCCTTTCTAACGACCATTCCTGTGTTTACTTACACGTGTACTAAACGATAACTGAGGGTTAGGTAAACAGAACATGTTATTTTTGGCTTACTGATCATTCATGTACGTACCAAAATCATGAAACTTATGGCCGAACCTTGATTTGTTGGCCGAATACAGACAGATAATAAACGGGTGCCTGAATACTGTGCTATTTGGTAAATGTAAAGTGGTCTTACAACTGTGGTAAGTAGCGCTAGAGTGTATGGTTATATCATTAACAAACGCGTATAGATAATGATCTAATCATGTTATTCTGATTATTTTTGATGATACTAAAAAAAAAATAATGTTCAAGTATATTCAAAAGCCTTTGAAGGTTCAATTGGTGTTAAGAGCCATCCAACTAATTAAAGCTGTCATCATTGCCATGTACTTACATCAAACAAAACAGACTAATGCTCGATGTTCCCCCGGAAATAAGAAAACCAATTAAAAGTTTCGTTCTAAACGTCACCTAACCGTTGAATATGAATGGTCGGTACTTGGGACCGTACGCACTTGGATTGCCAACCTCGGCCACAGAACATATAATACTAATACATAGAAATGTCACTGTGATGATACTTAAACCAATACTCATTGTGTGAATATGTGGAAAGTGGGTTATTCTTAAACTAAGAGTCAACATGTAAACAACCACACAAGCCATCAAAAAAAACTTTTAGAACAAAATAACAATATACAGACGCTCCTTGAAACCTCGAAAGATATTGACATGTGCGACATGTGCGATTATGCTAGTATTATTGAAGTTACTACGATGTGGAGGATTTCCAAAATCTATAGGAGTGACACAGACCTGTCTCAGCCACTCTCGTACATTCGGCCGATGCGATCTGTCCGCAATTACCACACAAAAGAATCAATTACCCGCCGCGGTTCCGCAAAGCAGAATGAAAACAATATTGCACTTGCAACGCTTAGACTCTTCAGCTTCCGTGCCTTACTTTGCGATATCCAAGGGCTAAGATGATGTAGAAATGGCCATATTACAAATCATCCCGCGCATAAGCAAGCGATCCCACGGAAGGGGCAACAGATAGATTATGAGCGTAGTGGCGACTGTTCAAATCAAAACGATATGTATTTAGTCAAAATGCAATAAAGGTGTAGAATGATGGCATTTGAAGCTAGAAAATAAAATAACTCAAATTCACTGGTAGAGAAACACACGAGACACCAAAGCGTTGGTAGAAGTTTTATGCAAACTAAGAGCGCCAATCGAAACATTTTTATTGGAGGAGTTAGAGACTTAATTAACTCTTCTAATACTCCTCAATGAGGCGTATATTAACCGAGTTTGTTTGAATGATCTTTGTGTTATTAACGAATGAAATGTTATGAAACTGTTTATGTGTGTAATGCCTGTCTAAACGTTTGGTTTGTCTGCGCTCGTCTCGCGAGTTCGGCCTCCTCGCTTTGAGGCACAGATCAAAGCACACGCGCTTCTATTAGCCCTGATTACAGCGTCGCTCTCGACGCTTCCCGACCCCGCGCGCACACCTCAAACTCATGTTATGGCATGTGTACACTATGCCGCTTCCGCTTGCTAAAATTTTACATACCACTGGTTGTGAATACATATAATGCTGTATGTACAGCTGAACTAATGTTAGCTTAAAAATATGCTGAATATAAAAGAGAACAATCATAACAATTAATTGCTTAAAGATACGTTCACGCTCTTCCTAGTACCGTAGAGAGTACAATAACAGTTATAAAATAAAATGATTAATTTGCCATTTCAACAATTAAAAGTGTCTAAGTATACAGGCGGCCTAACACGTATCCGCGTATCCGTCACCCGCGGTCCATTGTGCCCCGCGAGCGCACGGCGGCGGGTTAGGATCTTCTAGTGCCGTTGCATTGTTAATTAGCTTTCAAAGTCTTTGTATTAACCTAGCCAGACATCAAAGAAAGTGTATCTTCAATTATTATGCAGTGAGTTGAGTATGATGATACGTTTTCTATAGGTACCTACCTAACGCAAATAACATGATGTATGCGCGTAGAAGTTATGGAAAATAATCTTAATAAAGATATGATAGTACAACTATCTTAATCTATGTACTGGCGCGGCTAGGAATGAGTTGAGGCTGCTGACTTTTTGGTAAAAATTTATACCTAAAAACATCCAGACCAGAGATAAATATTTTTTTATATATAAACTGTATTCAACACTGGCTTTAAATTTCGAATGCCTCAGCAGATGCGTCGGTGGTGTAATGGTCAGCATAGTTGCCTTCCAAGCAGTTGATCCGGGTTCGATTCCCGGCCGACGCACATTTTGCTTTTCTCTTTAATTTGTTGTTTTCTTTTTTGTAACTCGTATGTTTATTTTATTCATATTAAGTTCACCTAAGTATCTTACTATATTTTTTTGATTGTTTACTTACATTCTAACTTGAAGGTGCTAACACCTTTTGTAACTAAATTTGTATTGTAGAGATGAAATAGAAATTAATATTTATGAAAAATAAATAGTTGATAGTTCACAAATTAGAGATCCGATCATTAACGGCAATATTAATGACGTCACGGGCACGTTCGCAATTACCTGCAAATCGTGCGGAACCCCCGACGGAAATTGTGTTTTCTGTCAATATTAGCGCTCACTGAACCCTAAACCGAGAACATCATCTACTATCCCTATCTCAGTTGCAATAAGGTTGGTTTTGCAAATGTTTCGATTGGTGATTTGGGGGTTATAATTGTCTTGTAAGTTTCGCGAAGGGATCAGGGGAAGCTAAACATTGGTTTGAGCGATAGAATAGAGCCCGTACAATAATAATAATAACACTGGACATATTCAAACAGTATCATCTAGCCCCAAAGTAAGCAGAGCTTGTATTATGGGAACTGCATGACTGATAAACTACATAATTATGCCTTCCTTCCAAATAATTATTCCTTCAACGACAGCGCCATAGAGGTCGTCTTTGTCATCAGAAATGTTATCATATCAATCAAATACGGCGAGATAAATATCGATATGCCATAGACAATCCTGAGAACTGGATGTGCCAAACATTGTATGACTTGCCTCTGACTACTTACTTTTTATCGTCAGATACGTGATCATATTTCTTTCTTTATCTACGTACCTACTCGTACCGTACGTATACCTACGTATACTCTTATCCAAAACAACAACACGCTCACGACTGTAATTTCCAAAAAAATACCAATTAAGATTCATACTAAGCACACAGATCTGCCAGAGTACTAAGCAGGGTATAGGCAGAGGCAAGTCCAAACATATTAATTGGCTGTACCTAGAATTCCATGTGACAGGCTACAAGCCCATCGCTGGTTCTTGTAACACTAGCGGATGGCACATGGCTTTGAATTTATTTTTTGGAACACTCCATTCTTGCTCGACCGAGTTCAAACCATCAAAAGAAGATAGAAAATATTTTTATTTGACACACGCTCATACAATAACACTAATAAAAGAAGGACTGATAGAGGAGGTGTTGGTACACACATATTATAGTGTCGCCACCGTGATAGGGAAGCTGGCTGTAGGCACTGCGTAGAATACCTTAATCCTCTTACTGGTCAACAGGTGCTGTCTCAGCATATTTAGCAGCTCCACACAACTCCGCATCAATGTACCACGGTTCCTAAAGAAAAACGTTTTCCTTCGTTTCCTCATCAATAACACTTGGCATGATCAGGTAAAAGTAGTCTCTTCATTTTAGCTGACAATCGTAAATATTATGCGTTCACCCCACATTCTGATATATTTTTTGTCTCTTTGCCCCCGTATCACAAAAACTATCCCACTGCAACAATCTAATTCTGTTTGTGTTATTTATTTTCTAACTTTCGCGATTAGATAATATAATTATAAGTTCAATACAGTCGAAACATCGGGAAAATATTAAAAAGGTAAACGTGATATAGATCCGTTAATCTTATAGTTATCTATATCTCGTATTAATTTTACCATTCGAACTCAGTAAGATATCATCTGCAACATTCAAATACATACAGATATCATAGGCATATAGCTCTGTGGTGGTAAGAAAGTTGTCTTACAAGTTCAGATGGTCTGAGGCGTCTGAGGCGTCTGAGGCGGACGGCCCGTTTGTTTGCGTCTAGAAATTAGCATTGCGTCGCTTCTGTACCGCCACTGCCAGGAGTGCACTTATTCTGGGAGAACATTTACAGAAACTAGAACTAGACACAATAATGTCATTATATTGCTTTAGTTCAACAAAGGAAAAACTGCGAGTCATCGATGTCTTATAATAAAAAAATAAGAATAATAAATAATTATAAATTTTCACACAGCATCATCTAGCCCCAAGGTAAGCAAGGCTTGTGTTAGGGGTACTACATGACTGATATACTACTTATATATATTTTTTTTTGTAAATACGTACATATTTTACATAGAAAACACCCAGATCCCGAGACAAATATTTGCAGATACAAGCATTTGTGTTAGGCGGGCCTTCGCCCACTAAAGCACAGAGGTCGTCTTATGGAAACAAGATTAGAAGTACGAGAGTTTCTTGTGAATAGGTCGTGATACTTGTGCACTGCCCCCATGCCAGGCACATGAGACTTATCACCCGTTATGTCTTGCTTCCAAACGTGCGAATGATACGCAAGCAAATATAGATTATGTAACAGGTGAGCTTTATTTTGGTTTGTGACCTTTCTTGCGACTTTTCTCTTTGTAAAAAAGAGAAAAGTCCTGAAACCCTTCAAATGGGTACATCAATGGTGTTTGTGTAACACTTTCCCTGAACCTTTCTCACCACAATCATCCTAACTAAAGATGAAGCAACTTAAAAATAACACTTTTTAAACCAAATATATTTGTGTCATGTCCGCGTTTTGCAAGTAGTAGTATTCGAGGTGACAGGTTGCAGGTCCAACCTGTCACGCCATTTGCACGAAAACGATGAATTTGAATTAAATCAACGGCCTGATTTAATTTCTTAAAGCAAATCCGTTCATTATAATATGTGACGACCGGTCATCAATATCTGTGTGCAAAACATCATGTTCTTTCTGTACCGAAGGTTCTTCAACTAATATCATCAATATTTCTGAATCCAGAATCTCTATTTTTTTATTATTGGAACGAAGTTCTTTATCGCGCGTTGTGAAAGGGGGCTAGACGGAAAAAATTCTCACGAAAAGTTGTAACGACACTTTTTGCTATAGTAAGCTATTGTAAGCTGTGCGGCGTGCGCATGTTCCTCTGTCTGTCTCTCTCTCTCTCTTATAGAAAGCAAGCCAGATATTTTCATTTATTTTGTTATTATTATTTTTTTAAGTTTGCTTGCTAAAAAAAATTAAATTTTATTACAAAACCTTCGCTAATTAATCGAAAGGAACTTCGTTCCATCCGGGTGTCCCTTGACACCTCTCATTAATTTTAATTAATGAAGGTTGCTGATGATGATGGTGATGGAAGCAGGTCCCAGAATATGCTGGTCCCGAGGAGCCCTGGGCACGACCTACATCCATTCACGGCATTTGCCGCATCTCTGTTTGCCATCGCAATCGCACACAGATACGAGATGAATTCACTTTCAGCGTGTCTTCCGTTGCAGATGCAAAAATGTCGAGACACGTGTTTTCAACAAATACAAATTCTTTATTATACACAGAAAATACAGACAGAAAGACTTACATATGGGACATGAACAAAGACGAGCCTAAACCTAGCAAGTTTTCTTCCAGCAAACCTTTGAAGGTTTTGCAAACTTTTGGAATATATAGGACCTAATTAAAAATATATATGCTTATGAACAATATAATAATAAGAAGTTAATTAAAATAGTAAAAATAAATAGATAGAAGGGATAAATGTTTGTATGATCTGCACATATTTGTCTCGGGTCTGGGTGTTTTCCATGTAATTTGTATGTATTTACAAAAAAAAGTATATCAGTCATGCAGTTCCCATAATACAAGCTCTGCTTAGTTTGGGGCTAGATGATGCTGTGTGAAAAATGTCCAGCATTTTTTGTTTATTCTTATTTTAGTATAGTGAGAAGATATGTCTGTATGTAAGTAAAAAGCCACGCTGTTTTTCAGCCCCGCCTACTGATGTAGCCGCTAATGATCCAACTAACATGGATGAGAAAGGCCCAGAAGTGGCGTTTGAATGAGAGTCTTATACCCAGCAGTGGGTTACTACGAGTTGCTAATGATTATGATGCAATGAAAACGAAGCATGAAATTATAGCAATACTTGTTACTTGTTAAATTCATGTTCGTCTCTAACCACCAGCTGGTATCCTCAGGGGCCTGTGTACTGTGTATAGATCTGAGTATGCCTATCCTACCATGTCCTCACATGTTTTTGTGTGATATATCTCGTCGCAAACTATTTGTTGCGGTGAAGTGTCGGTGCGGTGCGTAGCCTGTCTGCGATGCAGCCTGCGAGCGGGGCCGCACTCGAGCGCGAGACATCACAAGTGACATTCATTAAACAACGAGCGACGAACAAAACCGATTTGAACTTAACAACATTTAGAGAGGACATCGAATCTAAACTAATAATCTACAATAACATTATTAACAGGTAATGTTTGTAAGTTTGTTAAGTTTGGATTTAGGAAGTAATCTCCGAAACTAATCATCCTATTTTGAAAATTCTTTCACCGATTCGACCTCTGTAGCGCTCGGGTAATGTTTGTCTCGGGTCTGGGTGTTTTCTATGTATGTATTTACAAAAAAAAATATATAAGTAGTATTTACCAGTCATGTAGTTCCCATAATACAAGTTCTGCTTAGTTTGGGGCTAGATGATGCTGTGTGAAAAATAAAGAGAAATTAAGCGTATTTGGTTACTTAACATTTCTATATATTTAATAGAAACAAAACAAAAAATATAAAAAAAAACAAAATAGAAACCGATCTAGATTCCTCCCCGGTATGGGAGCCAACGGGTCTGTGGAACCAAGGAAGGTTGTTACATAGGTTTTATTACCACATGTCACTAGAGGGCGCTGCAATGCGTGATAATATTATTATTCATGAGTTATGACCCGGTTTAACTGACGTGGTGACGTATGGCGATCAAATGAAAACGTTATAAAGTGGTTGTCAAAGTTCGCGTCAATGTACTAATCGCGACCGCCGTATCGCCCGCGCCGCTGCCGTGACCGCGCCAGTTTGTGCTAACACTAAAGTTATAAGTTTTTTTATAAATGAGTTAATATTTTTTAGTCTTGTTCTAAACCTTCGTAAGTCCGTGTTGCGTATCTATTGTGCGGGGTAGCTACCTAGCTACTTGGCGCCCTCCACTCGCCCCGCTAAAAAGCCATTACGCCGCCTTTGATCTGTGTCGCTTTGATTGTGCCGCTTCCTCCTCAAACTACTATCGGTTCCAGTCGAGGGAAAACTGTCAAGGTATTGAAGTCATTGATTCAGGTTGACGAGTTTATTAACTATATTTACAATTTTTACTACAGGTTTTAGGTACCCCAAACATCAAGTAGGCATATAAAAAATAAGATCATCTGTTTTTTTTAGCTTTATCTTAAGGCAAACGATCTATAGATAGATAGATGGAAAATGCTTTATTGCACAAGATAAAACAAGTACATAGACGAACTTAATGCTAATCAGCATTTTATTCCAGCTAACCTTTGTGTAATGAAGAGTGGAGCGGTCGTGCGTTTGGCCGATTACCAAAATAAGAAAAAAAAATATTTAATTATTAAAACTAGCAACTTAAAATAGAAATAAACTACATACATAAAACTAAAAATAATTCATACTTAAATATATACCTACATCCAAATATGTTTTGATACATACAAATATAATATAAATGCTCAGTTTTGTTGACTATTTTGTAAAGAGATAACATAATTATAAGTTTAACGGGTCTTTATCGCGTTTACCTTTTTTATTATATTCCCGACGTTTCAACTGTAGTAGTCGACTGTGTGTAGTCATCCCGTGACCACGGCTGTTGCAATACAGTCGAAACGTCGGGAATATAATAAAAAAGGTAAACGCGATAAAGACCCGTTAAACTTATAATTATGTTATCTAATCGCGAAAGTTTGAAAAGTAAGAGATGAAATGTTTGTAAAGTTTGTATTATATTTGGAGTCTTCCAATGGATACAGCAGTGCAGATGTCTGCTTGGATAGAGTCCCACAGGCGGATCGCAGTGACAGTAAAAGAGTCCTTATAAAAAGAGGTAGAATGCTCAGGAGTCAGAAGTCAGGAGGGATCAGTGAATATACCAACTGATCCAGATCTCTAACATATTTCAGCAGGATGGATTCATATACAATTTGTAACATGTTTCTATTTCTTAGACGGAAACGTTCTCGAAATGCCAGTTGCATTAGAACATGGTTTGCATGTGCCAACATGTGCCAAACTAGATACATGCTGCACGGCACATAATTAGTACCTACCTACGAGTCCCACATGTCGAGATAATTAGCCGCAACTCGCAACATAATGCGACTCGGTCGCAGTATTAGCTCCACACTTCACCTTCGACTCCCATCGGCTTGCACAAAGCTAGCTACCTGAATGGGATTCCGACATTGAGAGGCACACTTCAGGTTTTAGACGGAGGCTCAATCAGAGGCTGTGTTGTTTTCAAAACCTTTCGAATCCGCAGTGCGAAAGTGCAGAGATCTACTTAATTTTCAGTCGTATCAGGAACGAAGCTTTTGTTAAGTTATAGTATGTATTGAGTTTCGTATGTAATTTATATATTTTGGTGTATTTTTCGACTTTACCTACTTTTCTAAAAAGTGTTGTTGTTTTTTCACGTTGTGTTTTGTGCTTACTTTGCTTTATATTTTTTGGAATTAATGAATGAATGAAAATACTTTATTGTACACCTTATGAAATAAATAAAATCTTACTACTATTATAAACGAGAAAGTTTGTGAGGATGGATGTTTGTTACTCTTTCACGCAGAAACTACTGAACGGATTTTGATGAAACTTTACAGTAATATAGCTTTTACATCAGAATGACACATAGGCTACTTTTTATCCGGGTACCACGCGGGCGAAGCCGTGGGCATAGGCTAGTAAACAATAACTTAAGAAAATTTACTGTAAAAAGCGCGGTATTATCGCTTTAAAGCGAATCTCTCTCAGACAACCTTTGGATGGAGTGGATTTTATATGCGTGGCCGGATGTGTACTCCATAATGTAGTAGAAAGACGAGTGCCTGAGAGTTCTTTTTTGAAGTTGACTATATGAACCAATCATTTTGTCTGCATGTGCATGTCTATCTTTAAATGAAAGGAGAGGTTTCTCGATGAGTGAGCTCAGATCTTTTGAAAGGGATTGCCAATATGTCTCGAGTTAGACGATCTTTATCTAACGAGGGTCTTTGATGTCTCTCGTCATAAGTAGGTACATATCACTCGATACTATTTTGGGTCAAATCACGTGACTATAATATTGTCAAATCAAGTAAATATAAAAACAAAAAAAAAACACGCTGTCTTCTGACTGTCTTCCCCATTCATTTTCCCATACGGGATAGTCAGAGGCACATCCAAACATTTGGTACATGCCCGCGTTTTGTTAGCATTCCACGTAACAGTTGACACATGCCTTCGAATTTTTGGTTCTAGGGCATGCCGGTTTCCTCACTATGTTTTCCTTCACCGTTTTTAGCAGGTGGTTATGCGTACATAATTTTTTCGAGTGGAAAATCCATTGTCGCACGACCGGGTTCAAACCCACGACCTCCGGATCAGAAGTCGGGGTATCGCCCACTAGGCCAAAACGTTATCCATATTATATATTGCGATGAGATAGTCAACTCATTATTGGACTTAGGTGAACTTAATGCTGAAGAGCATCCAGATATGTACATTGTACATGTGCATTGAGGAAAAAGATAAATAAAATAATGCTGGGCAGAATTAAAACACGAATGTTGAAAAATGGGTTACAGGGAAATGTATTTTAAAAAGTCAAAGAGCAGTTGTTTTTTGTGTGCGACGGCATTTGGGATAAACATCCACTAAAACTTTGGTTCACCTAGGTAGGTACCTACTCTTCGTAAAATACTTAGGAATATGAGTTAAATGGATAATCTCCAAGGGGATAAGTCCTCAGCCCGTGTATATGTAGTTTTTAGCTAATAGTTTAGTACACTGAAATCTTCATTAAATTGCAATTATTAAAATTTACAAAATAAAAAGTAGCAAAAAGCAATTATAACTTTATCTACTATTTTTCAAAAGAAAGATCTTCCTCTCACCAACCTTGCGCCTCAACAGTCTCTTAGACAAATGCTCACACCAAAATATTTTAATCAATCCATTTATTCCTGACACAATATGCATTATATGTCAGGAAAGATTCTATCGCAGATTGCAAAATAAAACATACGAAATATAACACTATTTTATTTACCGGAAAAGTAAACAATTATAATTTTGTTATGTAAACGCTTCAAAAATTACATGAAATAATTGGAGGTTGGTACGATAGTCGCAAAACAATACAATACCAGAACGAGAGGTTTTTTAAAGAAATTTGTTAATTAAGGAAACGAAATTTGAAAGGGTATGGTAAAGAATGGGACGTGACGTGCGCTTTTCTACATCGACTTATTTTGATTTATGTCATAACGACTTTACGTAATAAAGTCGCAAGAAATTAAGTACAGCCTGCTCCGTTAAGAACAATCAAGGAAAATCCTGCCAAGCTGTACCCTGACCGCATACGTTCTTTTCACGTTAGTTTTTTTTTTCTTACACCTCATGTATGATCCTGGTACTCGATTGATAGGATTGAATACTATAAAATCCTGGTGCATTACGCTAACTTTACACGGACACTTTGTCTAGATATGATGTTTGTGGAAGCAATACACAAACAGATAACTCTTTAAGTAGGACCACAGATAGTGCGTAGTTTGTACAGCTAACTTTCCAAACAAAGTCTTTAAGCTCTCAGTAGAGACATCCTGGATGAAGAGCAAACTGCTATGAAACTAGGCTCCTATAACTATACTGGTAACGTTTATGGGCAAGTCCTTTTTGGTTTTCTATACTCAAGATACTGTGGCTCGACTGCAGTTCAATATTTTCCATAGCACTTCGGGTTTAATGAAAGCTCTACGTTTTTCTTAAAAAACACAAGTGACAGATTAAAAGAAAAATATCTATTTAAGCTTTTTTAACCTTAGTGCAGGCGGAAGGTCAAAATAGCCATGTTTGTTTGAAACCGGTTTTTTTATTAAGGATTTGTACTAGAGTTTTAAATGTTCGTATATAAGCTGTAGTTTATTTTTACTCTGTCGCGGTACAGTTGTCAGGAAAAGTTGTGAGTTGTAAGCAGGCGATCCAGTGCTCATCATGTATTCCCTTTGCTGACAGTACCTCCTTCCTCACTTCGCTAGTAAGCCCAAAGGAATTCTTACCGATTTGTAAGAGGTAGGTCAAGACTTGACTACTATAAGACCTCACATTTTTTTTATAAATCTTGCTCTAATTACATTACTTTTGACGTTCATTAGAACGTTTGACCGGCAGATATACCACCCTAATCAAACGTGTTTGTCCAATGTGACTCTGATCAAATACATAAATTGGAGGTATTTAAATGAACATCCATTTCTAAAATGTATGTTACTAGCAACACTATTTATTGATTCAAAGTTTATTAACGATTCGATCAAATAGGATCAGAAATTGACCAAGTGGCAATTGTCAAATATTTTTGATCAAATCTTAGACAAATAGATTTGAAAAAGACTTATGACAAGTGACATTTGACAACTTCTGTGGCGCAGTGGGCGAAGGTCCCGCCTAAGACGCAGAAGGTTGCGGGTTTGATACCCGCCGCAACAAATGCTTGTATGATCAACAAATATATGTCTCAGGTCTGGGTGTTTTCTATGTATAATATGTACCTTCGTATTTACATATTACTAATTTAAAATTAAAAAGTATTTAAGTAGTATATCAGTCATGTAATTTCCATAACACAAGCTCTGCCTACTTTGAGGTTAGACGATGCTGTGTGTCCAGTCCATCATTATTTATTATCACGTGACTGTCCAAGACAAGGAGTTTAATGAAAAGAAGATTCTATCGCCTAGTTTGACTCCTTGTATTCGACTCGTACAATTTTTTTCAAGTTCGAATCTTAAATAAATTTTATCCCTACGGCTTTCCTTTCTTTATTCCATCCAACTTTTACTGCCATAGTCCCCTTAACCTTCAACTAACATCTTCAAGATCGATTCAAATACCTTACATTTCGTTTAGACTCGCATGCACCCCTCTTACATTCCCTCTAAGGACATCTCTTTCACTCCCACTGAATTTCCTTTTTCATCCCTTTCAGCTGCAAACGTCATTGCGTGGCGCATTGTCTACCATTCAAACTCAAACGATTCTAGACTCTTTGTACAAGGAATTTAGATTTAATGTAGGAAATAAAATAGGAGTGAAAAGGAAATTGGCATTTAGAGTGCCACAGTGGAAAAGCTAGTTTTCCGCGGCAAAATTTGAAAATAGTATTCGAATGTACAACTCTGCCGAGTCGAATGCGTTTGCTTACTTTTTTTGTGAATCGTTCGTGTAACTGGAATAGGGTTTAAATTTATGAATTGATGTGTTATTTCTTGTGCAGAATATGTTGGTAGGTGTGTGCGTTGGGAACACACCGGCCGGCCGCATTCGTTGACATGTACCGGCACGCGAATGTTTTTGTTCCATTTTCGTTTTTTTATGGAACTTTTTTTGTAATGTCATCTTCTGTTTAATTTATTTATGAATGTTGCCAGTGTTTGTGACTCCGTTTGGGGGTTTTTCAACTTTTTGTGGTTTACGAAGTTATATAGTTAGATAAATTAAATACATATCGGTGGTCTTATTTTGTATACGATTAGATAGGTTATTAGTGTGTAAGTAGTATTGAAAGCATCGAACTTTCATGTTTTGCTGGATCTCTGTGATTTTACTGACTGCAAAGGATGGTAAGTTGTTTTTTAAAACAAAACTATTTTTCTAAAACTAGGAAGGTTTTTATAGTCAGTAACTTACATAGTGAAGTTTTTTGTAGTTGATGAACCTGATGAAAAATTATGAAAATCTTGGCGACAGTAAAAGGTTGTAAAGAGGTGTTGCGTGGGTCGTTGACCCCGGTCGCCATGGCAACGCTGTCACGTGCTACAGGGGCTGATTGCTACAATTGCTCCGACGATGCCTTTCCGATTGCAACCTGCCTGTCTTCATGATTATATTTAGGTGGAGCTACATAGAAGTGAAACTACTTCATGTATGAAGAAAATTAGCTCAAACCGTACACATAAAAAAAAAGAAATCAGATTGAAAATTATACATATTATAATACAACATTTAGAATAAAAAATTACTTATGTATACAATTAATTTAAATGAAAAAGCTATTCAAAAGAATAGGAAAATACTTCAACTTTACAAAGTGATCGCAAACTTGTTTTCCCTTTTTTAAATGATCTAGAGAAAAAATATATAGCTTGTTCTTTAAAATGTTAAATTCTAAAGTTGCTGTTATCCATAAAACAATCTACAGAGGCATTGGTCAGTAAATATACAGTACCGAGTAAATACCAAACAAACACCTACAGACACATACACCACACTAGGATCCAATGTGTCGTGGTTATCAGGCACTATATGTACCGTGGTACCACAATAACCAGACCCTGAACCAATATCTGCAGAATATACGAACATTTGTCCCGCCGCAGGACTCGAAACCGCATCTCATGCGTTGCAGCCCAGTTCCTGTTTATAACATAGGAGTTTCCGATCGATCACAAGACGGTCTACCTCCCTCTAATCTACCAACCCTTTGCTAGCTGAATGTTCGGGGTAAGGGTAGTGCCGCATTGCGAATTGTTCTAGATTTATTTAATACAACCAATAACTAATAAACCCTTTGTTATAAAACTAAAGCGGCCAATAAGCGTACGGCTGTCGTAACCTAGGAAAGCTTGCAACACCAGAGGTATCTCGCGTTTCCAACCCTGAGACATAATGGGAAAAAAGTCTCATATGCCTGTTATTTCAGTGCACCCCTTCAAACCGGAACACAGCAATGCGAGCATTACTGCTTGGCGGCAGAGATAGGAAACCATGAAAAAGAGGAACTTTTCTATTGCATGGATGTATTGATACAAATACTATTTGCCTCTTTTGACTCAAAGGTGTGTGCTTTTTAAAGGTGTGTAGACTTTAGGGACCCAAGTACGTAAATTAAAAAAAATTTAGTCAACGATGGTGGTGACAAGAGGGCTGGCTCTTTCCTCGCTCAAAGGATCACTTCGGCCATTCAGCGAGGAAATGTCGCCAGTACTCTTGGCACCTTGCCAAGTAGCCTCGAATGTTCTTCTTTTTTATGTTTTCTTGTAGTTAAGTTATTGTGATGTCAACGATTATATCGCTAGCCTTTTTGGTACCTGATGTCGGTGACTTGTACTCTGCCTATAGTCTAATATAGTATTAATACAGATAAAAAATATATAATGCTGATCATTTTTCACACAACATCATCTCATCTAGCCCCAAAGTAAGCAGAGTTATGTAATGGGAACTACATTACTGATATACTACTTATATACATTTTTATATAAAAAATATACTTCTTTTCATAAATTACGATAATTTAATCGTTTCTAAAGTAGTTTTAGTATTCTGTCAGCTATTGTAACATCTAATAGACATTTAAAAAAAAACTACATAATAATGCGTTCGATTATCACTCTTTCATTGATGGCACATTATATTTGTGAACATCTAACACAAATGTACATCTTTGATCGAGTATCCCTCCACTAGGCCATCGCTGCCTGCTCAAATACTACATTTATATAATTCGCTCCGCTTCCCATAGCTTGACATGGAAAGCCAGTAACCACCCCATACAAAATGTTAACCCTTTTATAGCGTTTTATAGTTTTATTGTAGCGCGTCTAGTGAGCCGGGCAATTAGTTCAATTGCCCGCTCTTTAAGTTTGATTTATAGCTTGGTAATTTGTTTAAGTTATGTTGAATACAGTTAGAATATAAATACTGCCGTCGATTCCTTTGTTCACCAACTAAACATAATTTAATCTGTCGCTCTCTTTTACAAATAAAGAGATGGTAAGAATTTGACACCCGTCAAATTAGTTTACATGACGCTCTTCTTCGTGTTTGTAGTCAGCATGTTTTGAAATCACGACTGAACTTGAACGGAAAACTTAAATCTGACTAATTTGATGGCACTAAAATTGTTGCTATCTCTCTCTTTTGTTACTGTTAGTAAAAGAGAGCGATAGATAAAGTTTAGTTTAGTTGGTGTACAAGAGAATCGCCGCCAATAAGAGTAGTTTTTAATTTGGATTAATGATGGAGAAAAGGGCATTTGTTAATATGACCGTCATACAAATCCCTGGTACGCCTGGTATAACCTCGCGGAGTTAAGATCTTAAAGATCTTAAATAGATCTTAAATATTTTGTCAGATGGTAGTAATATAATTTGCATATTTTGAATAGTCCGCCTTGTTACCACAGAAGTTTTATCAGTATACTAAAAACATTCAGGTGTCAGAATGTGTAGACGTTATTTTTTATTATTTATTTAGTCCACCATTGGTGTTACAATGTTCTATCTCAAATAATTCAAGCTTCTTAATCGTAGGTAGGTACAATTGCACAACCAGTTATAGGTAAACACTTTTTACTAACTTAACTTAACACTATAACATACCCTCCTAAGTATAGAATTGCTAAGGTCTAAACACTTCTGAATATAATCTCGTAAAAAACCTGAGTACGATGTACTTGGAATTTATTTTGAAATTTGTCCTGAGTGAGGTGTGAATGCAATCTCCGGACACCTCACCGCGACCTGTAGGGATTCCCGCGGGATCGATCCGCGTCAGAGATGGCAACGTCGTATTTAGCCGGACGAAACTAAAATATCGAAAAGCCGGAAAGAACAAAATATTGAATAGACAGTTTTTTAACCCCTCTATCTTCTTTCTCTCACCATTTGTTGTACTTCGAACCCATCGCTGGTTTAAGGCGTCAGATATCGGGTGGATCATTAAATCGTTAAGGTGAATTTTATATCTATTTAAGCCAGATCAATGCATCAGAAATTAAAAAAAACGTCATTGTTTTAAAATTTACAGCGCAAAACTTTAATTGTAACTTTAAAAGAAAAGTGTAGATTGTATTTCCTGACCCTTTATGTCCCAGTTCACCAACACAATAACTGGTGGTTAGGTGCTAATCAAAGCTTTTTGACACATGTTTTCATATAAATATTTCATCATAATCAATGGTTAGTCTGGACCGTCCGTTTATTTTGTTGGTGAACTTAGTGTTAGCCTAAGTGCTAGAAACATTATAAACCGTTCTGCCGTTTAAGAGTTTAATAATATTTTCCAATGGTACAAAGATATGGTTTGCCTTTATATAAACAAATACTTTGTTCAAATTATGTTAACGTTAAATCGGAGAAGCCGGATAGCTTCCGTCCCCACTCTCCGCTCACCCCTCACAAGACTAATGCCTCGTGCACCCTTTACATATTATAATTTTATATTAAACGAGGGTTGACCGAGGACCGAGACTCTTCATGCAAGATGATTCGGTGGAATAAGAAGTTCATTTTATTTGTGCTTTCATTTTGGAGTTGGAATTCAATCAGCTTTTGCTATTTAGTTGCGTCCAGAATATTACCAGCTTTGACTGTAAAATGTGACTGTTTGTTTATTTTTTCTTTCCACAAACCCATCTGTAATATCATGAACATAAAATGACACTAGCCACTTTTCAAAAATAAAGCTTTGCGACGATGTTTCTTCTCGATGAAGAGGATCTTTTGCGTCTGGTTTCTCTCAATTATCCGAGTCGCTGGCGATACGAATCTAATAGGTGTCGAATAATTGATTTATGTGCCAGGCTGATTCATTTTATTTATTTATTCACAACTGTATCAAACAATCTATTTTTTTTTTGTTTTATTTATAAATAAACCTTTTTTTTACTATTAAAAACTCATACGATAACAATAGGATTAAAATGAAAATAGTATCACGCGTTAAAATGCATTATTTTTTTTAAAGCTATTGTTAAATAAAACAATAGCTTTGTAAGTCGTTGATTTAAACATGTACCTAAGGTGGAGGACTAACCTCCAGCTTAAAGGTGTCTCAAGATCTTTGTATGGGTTGGATGGAAGCTAATCATTAGTGATCGAGTGTGTCCACTTTAGTACAGTTCTTGTAATTGTTGGGTGTAGGCAGTGACCCCTGTCCTAATGCTCGGTAACTCGAGCCGGCGAGGGTGCGTCCGTCCGTGGTGTCGGTGTAGTGTGTCCGTCGATTGGTTCACACCTCGCCAGCGGAGTCAGGTTGCTTCTGCGAAACTGAACTGTTCTAGACTACATGTACTTGATTCGTATTATAAAATAGTATTATTTATAGTGAAGGCACCGACTTAGTTTCAACTCATTTCGAGGGTCTTTATCAGGAGGTGAGTGATGGCGATGGCGATGCTCTGCCTCCGCGTTACGTTTCACTGAAAGTACGGTACGTGAAAATTCCCATTTTACATACTTTCTTTACGGACTGCCCTATGTATGTAGTCTATACTTGCATTCAGAACATCCATTGTACATGGGCAATGCGCACGAGTCTACTTGTTATCATGAGTAGGCATAATTAAAAGGCTATTTATTCCGACGTTCCCATGGGGGCTTCCAGTCGAAGTGTGTTGCCAACTGTTCTGCGATAAAGACCCGTATAAAACTTATAACTTTTTCCTGATCTAGAAAGTTTTAAAAATGAGTATGCACAAGTAAAATTATATTTAATATTTTATAAGGCCGTAAGATCAATAGTAGTTTAAACTTTGGATTTCGTAAATCTACGATGAAAGTTACATAATCAATGGTTAGATCTACAGTCACATAAAACAAATTTGTGGAGAGAAAGAAAATTGTTTTATTTTTTATTCATACACAAAAGTTGAAAATAATATTAGACACACAAAACACATACAAAACGAAACAAAAAAAAGTGTTCCGGTTTGAAGGGTATGGTTGCCGGTGAAATTACAGGTACTTGAGATCATCGTGTCGGCAACGCGTGAGAGATACCTCTGGTATTGCAAGCGTCCATAGGCTACGGTAACCGCTTACCACCAGATGGACCGTTAGTTTGTTTACCTCTTTAGTAGTATAAAATACTACCAAAATATTAACCACTTAAACTGTTTGTAAAATTTCATAGGTGGTTTTAGCATAGACGTAGGTATATCTCCGTGATTGATACATTATATATAAATAAAAAGGTTCATACATAATATTATTACCACGTAAACCTACCTTAGGTTTGTGTTGCTGTGTAGGTCCCAGTGCAGCAATCTAGCAAGGCAAGTAATATATCTACCACATTATCCACGCAGCACACACTTTTGAGTTTATTTACAGTGTAATTTTTATAATTTACGAGCGTTGAACTCCAGTACATCGGAGCTAACAGCTCTGTTCATCGCGGATGCGGCTAATGGCGCTGAATGGTTTTGTGGGCTGAGAACTCAGATTCTGATATGTTTTGTGGGAAGTTATATAGATAATCGAAAACTCTTATATACACAATGGAAAAAAAAAACAAATCCGTTGACCATGAGTATTGACCATTCCACGTGACAGGTTACATGTCACGTGGAATGGTCAATACTTGCAAACATTTTAACATGCTTGATTACCCCCCACTTGGTATCTTCAAAGATCTACACACTGAGTATACAGTGTACCCCACATACATGGAGGCCACGATACATAGACGACAATTAATTTTCTTTTAAATATTGGAAGTTATAAATCGAGACATTCCTTTGTTTTTGAAAATTATATACTGCATTCAAAGATTAAAAAAATAACTTGCTCAAGCCGTGACTCGAACCGGGACAGTGTTATAATGACGTGTATCTTAGATATACATTATTCTGCTTCAGTTTCCGATGAATATAAGCAATATTGCCGTTACCTCTGACCATTCATTTCGAGTGTCATAAACCACCCGCTATTTCTAGCGAGCGGAATCCCATTTTCATATCTTGTTTTCTCAATACATAAATATATACGAGAGAAGGATATTCACGTCGTCATGAACGCTGTGTGTGAATTATTTTATCGAGTGTACACTGAACGGGGTTCAAGCGTCGCCAGTATAGATTAGATACGAGCTTGGTTCATACGCGAGGCGACTAGCGTAGCGGGCTGCTGGAACTAGTCTGACAGTTCTTACAATAACTATGCCTGACCAAGTAGGTCTGAGTAGGTGTGACTGAAATTAAATGTATAAATGTATTTATCAGAACTCAGTATCTGGAATAGTCTCTAATTTACAAAATGTTATGTATAAATCAGTGTGGATACAGATGAAACATAATTAACAGGTCTAACAGTCACATACATAGTCTTAAATCCACGCTATGATTCCTTGTCGTGGGTACCAGGAACCACGAGTACAGTTGTACCACGACACCTAGACCCGGAACAAATATCAGTAGAATATGTCAGTATAGCAGTGGAACCAAACCTACACTGCAAGTTTTTAGTATATTGCTCTACTGTCTACTATTTTCTGGACCAAAGTCGTGCCGAATCGGCGACCAAAAAATAACCAACAACACGAAAAATAGTAATCTATACTAAATTTCATTCAGATAAATATTTGCCTGTGATGTTGTGAAAAAATGGGAATAGCTGATAGTTTTATTATAAAAACGGTTAAAGAAAATAAAATAAACGGCTTCCGCTTTTTAGAAGTACTTCCTAACATTTTACAGCGATGTCTGTTCTCGTTGCAGTCAAACTAGGTAAAGTGGCGCGGCCGCAGTAGGTAACCCCACACCGTAAAGTGCCGGTAGGGTTGCCGCATTTTATATTACTCTCCGTAATGTAGGGTATGTTTTGGCGTTCATGGACGTTTTATTAGCCGTTATTCGTTTGTTCGTTTTTACAATGCCAGGCTTCAAATCAATCAAATCATTTATTTGCCGAATACATTATTACAGGTACATGTCAGATCTAACTAAAGTGATGACAAATGCATTCAACCCGCAAGCAGGTATGCAAATATTAAATAATAGAATAAAAGAAGCTAATATAATCATAGAGTCATAAAATCTAAACAATTTATAAAAATAATCAAACTAAATAATGTAATACAATCGAAAATAAATAAGTAGTTCACAATCAGATACAAATCATAGACAAATATAATAAATTATTCTACTTAAAATTAATATATTCATTTACACTATAGAAACATTTTTCGAGGAGCCAATTATTTAACTTTTGTTTAAATAAATTACCATTGAGGTTTTTAATAGGTTCTGGTAACTTATTATAGATAATTATAGCACATGTTTTTTATTAATTTAGAAATTAGTAAAAATAAGTAATGGGTTGACTGGATTAAACGGAGCTACCGCCGTGAAACAAAGCCCGTAGTAGACGCAGCTACCCTCATTTCATCTTCAAATTCAGAAAAATCAATTTTTACTTTACAACACACCACACAGATTAAATGTCGGGAAAATATTAGAAAAGGTAAATGCAATTAAGTAGGATTTATTGTAAGATTAATACCTGTATTAATCTTACAATTAATGACTTTACAAACAAATTATATCGGCTTAATGCGTCGCGGGTAAAGAAAGGTTTTTTTTTAATTTTTTGTGGGTCTAATTAGAATCTTAGCTCTAGCTGTAAACCAGTGGTTTAGCGTAATTTCTGGATGTGAGTCTGCTCGCTTTGGTGCCGGTTCTTGTAACCGTAGTTCTCGCAATCCTAATTATTATTGTGATGGACTCATTTGCACTATTGCCCTTTCGGTTTTGATTTGAAGTGTGCTGAAACTTAATAAAAAATATGATAAGGAACCGTGTAAATCTTATAATTATTAAAAACACAGAAGTAATTTTTTTTATCCCACCCGAAGGTTTTAAAATATATGTAAAAAATAAACATATGCAACCTCTTTCAAATAAACTAAAAGGACACTTCCGGTGCTTCCGGTTAGAGATATCCATTTTGATATCGAAACTATAGTAGGTACTTTGATGTTTTATTTTGGCACTAACAATTTATTATAATATCATTTTTTAATTTTCTATTGGGATAAGCATAAACAAAGGATACAAACCTCATTCTCTGAAATATTTACAGAAAGCGTCCAGAAGCTGGTCGTTATAATAAATCACGTCTGAGCCACAGATTATACATTTAATATTCATAGAGTGTTGTTTGCGTTTGTTATAATAACTGGCATGGTACGTATACACAAAGCAAGTAGCTAGTACGACTGACTGCATACAAGTCGTACTGAAATTGCATATACTCTACTGGTCGGCTGAGACGCCAGAGATACGGGTTCGATTCTCGCTGCGGGACAATGTTTGCATGTTCTACAGTTATTTTTTCCGCGTATGGATGGTACCATTGTACTCACGACACAGGGGATCCTAAAGCGATGTCAGGATTATGTATGTGTCTATTAGGTGTGTTTTTTAAAAATCGCCGATAAATACTTATTTATCTATTTGATTATGTTGAATAGGATGAAAACGACGATCGCTAAATCTTGAAGCAAAAATTATTTTTTATTTGAAAGGTCATTGCAAAATGATATAAGATTTGGTTTGGTTTGTTGCGGCATGTTTTTAGTTTAAACTCGGCCCGAGTTATAACTAAAAACACATTAGTCCCTCAGTGAAAGTATTAAATTTATTTTTTATTATATAAGTATTTATTTTAAATATTTTTATTTTTTTATTACTAGTTTGTCTTGGGCATTGGAAATACAAAAGTGCTAAAAATGAACTACATTAATGTAAGTGTGAACAGTAAAATAGCCTTACTACATCGATAGTGTCTAACATAACTAGGTACTTGTATGTATTTTTAGCGTAGTTTATTCCAGTAGCTCGCCTCGTGTATACGCGACTTTACATTTGTATTCAGCGTGTTGCGACCATCCGTTACCCAAGCAGAAGATAACTAAATGCATTCTACACCATGACTTTGACACTACTTAGCCCTGGAGCTCTCTGATAACACTTTAATATTAATCTTCTTGATTTAAATTCGAAACAATGGGCTTGAAAGCTCAGACATTATTCCTGCATCGAGCTACTACCATCGCATCTCGCAACACTGACTTAGAGATCATACCCACCCAACCCTCATTGATGCTTGGCTCGTCCCTATGACTGGATTGATTTACGAGATACTTTCTTTAATAAAAAAAGTGTAAACTCTTTTTACACTTTTTCACCGTCACTTTTTGTGCAGGTGGTTGTCAATATAGGCGACTGCTTACCATAAACTTGCTCACAAATGCAACAAAAGCTTGTGTTATGGGAACTACATGACTGATAGTACTGACTTTATATCGTTTTTTTTTGTAAATATTTACATATTATACATAGAAAACACCAAGATCCCGAGACAAATATTTGCAGATCCAAACATTTGTCCCGCGGCGGGAATCGAACCCGCAACCTTCTGCGTCTCAGGCGAGCCTTCACCCACTGCGCCACAGAGGTATATACTTCCAAAGAAATAAGCGATCTTGTCATTACATATTTCGTTACATATGGTTTTTAAAAGTGACTCCCTACTGACCGATAGGTAACACCGACCTATGAAAGACGTCATAAAAACATCATTGGTTGCTAGAAAACTGCAACCAATGTATAGATGTAGTGATTTGTGTGTGAGTGAGTGTGTGTGTGTGTGTGTGTGTGTATGTGTGTGAGTGTGCGTGTGTGAGAGAGAGAGTGTATGTCTTATTCTTCTCATAACATTCCGTTTAAAAGTTTTATTTTAAGTGTTGGAATACTTTAAAACTGAATACATTTCTATAAAATAAACTTTATTCAGACTTCAGCTACATAAATCGTTTACCACCCGCTAAATTCGTTTAACTCAAAATCTTACTTGCGAACTACAACTCGTTAAAACTGTTTTCTTTTGAAAATAACAAGCACTTTACTAAAAAAATCTTAATTAAAACTTAAACTAAAGGCTAGTTTAGACGAGTGAGCGGTGAGGCGTCACGTCGCGTCGCGTCAGGACCGAGCCTTTAATTAATGTCGTTGTAAGCTCCTTAATTGCAGGCTTTGATACGCAAGTAGGTAACTTACCTTACATAATTACCAGCGCGCGTGTCGGAGCGGTGGAGATTCAAATTAGTATTTAAGTTTATAGAATCTTTACCTTACGTACCATTTACGAAAAAACAACGTATACCCGTGGCAACTCGATTTAATATAGGCCAAGACTCGATATTATCTGAAATTGATATAAAAGTGCTTGAAGTTTCTAATCAAAGATTTCTTAGGAAAAGAAGTACTACGGAAACAGTCCAATCCAATAAAGTTCCAAATCATATCCGGAACCAATACAGTAATGAAAATGTAACCCACCCACCCCTTTTCACACATGTAAACTACCCTTGAAAAAGTTTAAAGGTTTGTACGCACTCGACTCTGCGCGTCGCTGAGGAAAATAAGCTCGTGTGTAATTAGGCTTACAAGAAAATTAACGCGACGCTTCACACATGCAGGGATGTAGCTAGGTGTTGTCAGGCGGGGGCCGAAAAACATCTACATTATACACAGCACTTCAATAATTAAATCGGACATTAAAAAATGCGAAGAAAGAACCGAGCTAATGACGACCTCTGCGGAGCAGTGGGCGAAGACATGCCTGAGACGTAGAAGGTTGCTTGTTTGATTTCCGCCTCTGGAAAAATATTTGTATGATCTGCAAATATTTGTCTCGTAAAAATGTTTATAAGTAGTATATCAGTCATGTAGTTCTCATAAGATAAGCTCTGCTTACTTTGGGGCAAGATGATGCTGTGTGAAAATTTCCAGCATTTCATTTGTTTGGCACATTACTTATATATAAAAAAAAGCATGCGAGTGGTACGTTTGGAACCAGTTTAACCTGGATCCGGCTCTGGACTCGTTCCTTCATACGTCAAACTTACGCCTTCGCGCCACCACTTGCCTGCTGAATAAATTTAACTTAACGGGTAGTTTTAAGACTTTCAGGCAATTAAAGCGATATTACTCTTTGATGTTGTGACATTAAGATGTCCTTATATTTAGTTGTTATTCCACCAGTGCTGGAATTAACTAACTGAATCCAGTAATCCATTCAATTTAACTGGCCAATGATACAATCTGACTGGCTTTTGTTGATAATATAATGTAGCTACTTGTTTAAAAATCTGTTGTAAACGATCTATAGGTAACTCTAATGATCCAGATCAGTACCAGGTGGAAGCGTCCCCAAAGTTCTGGCTACATTACAAAGCTGAATTGCAATGCCATTGCGTTGACTTCATGGTTGACTTAGATAAGAATCAAGTGTCATTCGTCGCTAAATAGCAAGTACCTAATAAAATTACATTTAATTCATATATATTTAAAAAAAAGGTTAATTTTTGTAAGTATGACTTAAAAAGCTATGTTATTGCTGTAGCTTTATAATTATGTGTAAATAATATTAAGTACATTTGCCAAGTAAATAAAGATGGAACATAAACAATGGAGATACCTACACCACGAAGTGTCTCTAAAAATGAAGAAAAACTACCCTTTGTTCGTCCCCCGTCTTTTAATTAAACAATAATTGCTATAATGAGGGTCGCACAATAAGCCATTTCCAAAACTGACCCCCGAGGGTAAAGTTGTCTTTTTGGGTTTTCTTAAAAGACGTTTTTGACGAATACAATGATACAATGAGTAATTGAGTTATGAAAGGGACAGTTTCAAGTTATTGTGTACGCGGCATTATGTTTCATTTAAAAACAGATTTTGTTGAAATTAAGAAATGTAGAGGCGATTTTTACAACGAAAAATATTAAGAAAATATAAAACTTACCGGTATTGTATTACCTACAAAAAAATCTTAAAAACATTATATATAAAATAAAAACACCCAACAGTCACATACATAGTCTTAACTCCACACTAGGATTCCCTATGTCGTGGGTATCAGGAACTACAAGTACCGTAGTACCACAACACCCGGACCCTCAAACAAACATGCAAACATTTGTCCCGTAGTGGGAATCGAACCCGCACCTCTTGAGACCCAGCCGGATACTCACCCACCGCTCCACTGAGGTCGTCAAGGTCGAAATGTAATAAAAACAAACAAAAAAACAAACACGCTCACGTCTGTTTTCCCCATTTTGGAAATCCTCAGATACATACTCAGTGAGTAGATCTTTGAGGATACCAAGTAGGGAAATGAGAAATGTAATAATTAAGTTTTATATCCAAAATTAAGATTTATTTTACCTAACTCTAAACTATGATTGTTCTCCCAAGGGTCTCGGTATTATAATCGAAATGAAGATAGGAGACGAATCAGCAAGTAAACAACCTAGACAGGTCGAATCGGTTTACAACTCCGCTATTTACGACATCTAACTAGTTGTCGTAACTAGTTGGCTATCAACTAGCAGACTAGTCACTCGTAAACACGGTTATCTCATTAAAATGACGCCACAGAGTCTTTGTGGGACTTGCCAGGTATTTCAGGGGACGTAGACACTGAAAAACAGTTGAAAAACAATCGCGATCCGATTTTGCGGTGTGCTATGATAAGTATACAGAGTGACGTGTTTTCTGAATTTGCAGATGAAAGTCTCATTTCCTCTGCAAATTCAGAAAATAAAAAACAAATACAACTAAATATAATAACTAAATGCAGCCTTTATTTATCAACGGTAGCTCCAATCAGTTCCATATAAGTAAAACAGTTTACAAAATATATTTTTTTCATTAAAATATTTCATGAAAGAAAGAGCTTAAAAATCTTTCAACATTTCATTTCAATAACGGCTCGTTCAGAAATTTTCACTAACTTTTATCAACGGCTTCACCATGAAATCGCAATTCTACGTGAAATGATCATTTCCTCAGGAAATTATTTTAATAAATAAATTAATAAATAAATAAATTTATCTACACACAGAAAATATAGACAAATACATATAGGACATGTACAGAGGCGAGCTTAATCCTAACAAGAGTTTACTTCCAGCAAACCGTGACGTTCCGTTTTGGCCAATGAAAGTAAATGATACCTCACATTTTAAATAACGAGTATGTACGTTTATAGATCCTTGTAGACCGAACTAAATATTTGTATTATTTTGATATCTACTTGCTCTGATGTATTTTGTGTTTTTATGACGCTGTTGTTTGAATCAGTGGGTGTTATGTCAAATAATAAGTGACAGATCAATTTGTTGTGGAGTCACGCGCCGGCATATCCTACGATAAATTGCATTTTTGTTGCAGATTTAACTGCTGGTGGTGTAGAGTGAGCGAAGCGAAGCCTAGGGTAAGTCGATATTTATGTAATTCGCGGGTTTTGGTTTGTATTGCTAATGTTGTCAATTACATTGTCATTTTCAACCTACAAGTACAAGATAAACTAGTGAGTTCAACTAGCTTATTTTATAAAATCTCTCAATACATAAACAAGCTTAAAGCATTGCCATCACCATTGAAATATGTCAAATATCAAATTCTAAGTAGATCTGAATAAACATTTAGAAATGAGACGCTACAAAGCTATATTTGAAGAAATGCAGGGGAACACTATTGGACTTTGGTAAATGTACGCATTGTCGAGAAATGTATGGACAAATATTTCGTCAAATCACAATGAGCATCAATGCCTATCGCGACACTGTTGGTAAATTGATGCTCAAAGGTCTTTCGCGACGAAGTTCGCTCGCGCGGGTGTGTGTGTCGATTTGCGTGTTTTTTTCTGGGAAAGTTAGACGCCACGGCACCATGAAATGCAGTTATGAAACTAAAATTAGTTTATCTAAAATTATAAAGTGGAGTCTTATTTGTGGATCCCTTGAAACCTATAGACGAAAAAAATATCTTCTCTTTTTTTTGCATTTTCCATTAAGTTCAAATTTTATAAATGTATCAAATTTTTAATTATTAACCGACAACAGCGCCAGGTGCTGTTTACTTAATTTTACTGCGATTTAGTTTAGATGCTTATATGGACAAGAACAAGACCGATCAAGCACTTTTAATCGCGCAAACCCGACACAAAAATTTGCGCGAAATCTGGCCCGCGCCGATTATAGCTTACGATCTTCTCAAAGCAATATCTACATCTACTGCGCAAGCCTTACCCGCTTTAGACAGGGGTGGCGCACCCTCTTCATTACCGGCCCCAAATTGCAACGCACGTGTGTTGCGTGCGGAACACGGTTGGTCACCCCTGCAGCCACTGCCACCGGTACTATAATCCAATATAGGCTGACCTCCCCTGGCTAAGCTACTGTATTAGATTGTGCGTGAATTTGTTTTACGTCGTGTAGGATGTGATTTGACTTATAAAAGCATAGCTTTGCCTCGGTATAGGTTTTTTACATATCTGTCAAATAATATAGCCTTGGCCAAAAGTATTAGGCACCCTAAAATTTACCAAATTTTTCGTGTTTAAGGTAAAAAATGAAACTTATTTGTTTTCCAAATTACTATATTAACTAAAAATTACAAAAATCACTAATATTTAGTTGACCCCCCCTTTGCATTGATCACAGCAGCAATTCTTCGGGACATGCTGCTTACAAGCTTTTTACATTCGGCTGCACTTATGGCGTCCCACTCTTGAATTAAAGCATTTTTTAAAGTTTTTTTGGATGTAATACTGTGCTCTCTGACCTTGCGCTTCAGAATACCCCAAAGATGCTCGATAGGGTTCAGATCTGGGGATTGCGCCGGCCATTATAACAAGACAATATTATTTTTTCTAAACCAGCGCATGGTGGTCGCTGATTTATGAGAAGGCGCATTGTCTTGTTGGATTTTGACGCCATCCATGTTTGTATCGCCGAAAATGCATGTAAACGAAGGCATTAGCGCAGTTTCGAGCACATTTATGTACTTTTCACTGTTCATACGACCTTCGCAAACGAACATTTCGCCGACACCATCAGCTGTCATGCAGCCCCAGACCATAATGCTGCCTCCCCCGTGTTTTACAATGGAAACCACACAATCTGGATGATATTCCTCGCCGATGCGACGTCTCACGAATGTTACACCCGCAGTTCCAAATAGCTGTAAAAATGTAAAAAAGTAGAGTTGAAATAAGTACTCATTATTTAAAAAAAAAACAGACTAAAATAATAGTGAGCATGGTTATCGTTTTTAAGGAATAGTATAAAAGTTTACCTCAAAGTTTGATTCCTCGGACCAAACAACATTTGACCAATCCTCATCCGTGAAGTGTTGGTATTGTAGAGCCCATTCTAAGCGTTTTTTTTTGTTATTTTCCTTTTTGTTATTTTGTTATTTTCTGTCCTGGTGCTCAGTAGTCACGCGTTTTCTGCCAGTCCGTGTTTTATTTGCGTGGGAACCAGTCTCCGCAAACCGTTTGATAGCAGATTGAACTGCGCACCGCGAACATTTCACGAGTTTGGGAATCTCTACTTGGGACTTTCCTTGTTCGTGTAATATCTGAATTTTAATACGTTTTTCGTAGCACGATTAATTTTTTTTCGGCATTTTAGAAAAAGGAGAATGTCAATTTCACCACTAAATTACACACGGAAGCTTCTTTACGCTACGAATAACAAATAAAGACTAATAATAATTTCGAATATTTTTTGTAAAATACCTATAATTTGGGTTTAGCTCACCAGATGTTTTATGGCCCATAGAAAATGGTTATCTATTGTTTTAATAATCATTTGACGGCACCGGCTTTGGATTTAGTTAAAAACATTTGCTGTTTTTTAAATATGTTTTGGGATATTCATGTTTTACAGGGATGCCTAATACTTTTGGCCAAGGCTACCTCCACCTCCATTGACATCTAACAGAGTTTATTTTATGTGTTTTTATATATCTAAATGTTTATTGTTATGTTCAGCCCTCATTGTCCCACTGCTGGGCAAATGCCTCCTCACAATCCTTCCATTCGTTCTTTTCCTGCGCTAAAATGGGCCCGTCTAATCGGAACTTCGTGATCTCATCTCTCCATTTCATTTTCGGTCTGCCGCGACGTCTCCGCGCAGTGTCAGGGCACCACTCGGTGGTCAACTTGGCCCACTGGTCGTCCGACATCTAAATAACAACTAATTGGTATTGCCTTTTTGTGACGTGTGACGTCACAATATACCCTTTTTGAAGTCATACAAAACGATTTCTAAATAGTTGCATTACGGTTACGTCGTTTCACATCTAATTCAAATTCAAATTTCAGTTTTAATTTCATTTTAAGATTCAAATTCAAATTTCAAACTCAATTATTTCTTCCAGTAACTCCTGGCAATACATTGAAGACAAACAAATCGAAAGCAAATAAAAACTGCACTGCAATCCAATAAGAAGATCTGAGATAAATGGCAACAGGACAGACAAACAACCCCTATCGAAAATACATAGTATACGGACTTTTATCACTGCGGATAAAGATCGATGGGTACAGTGTTTCGTTTGCTATACTGAGTTGAAAAGACAAATATGTGAAAATAGGTAAGGTATAGGTATACCTATAAATACAGATGAAACAGCTAGCTACCTAATTACCATTACAAACTATCTATATATAGGTAAACTGATCCAGATCACTATTGTCACGCGGATCTGCAATACTACGTGAATTTCCTACCAATATCCACTCATATTCCTACTCCCAAAGTGTTGATAATTATATAGCTTTGTTTGTAAAAATTGTTGTGTGCTCGTTGTACATTTATTTTAATGTCTTGTATCTAAGGGGTCAGTAAATTTGTTTTCTTTCTGTCTTTTATAATTTACATAAAAGAGCAAGTACTGTTTCCTAAAGTCAATCAGAATAAAAATTGACTCAACAACAGACAATAATTTCCACTCAAAAAGACAGAATCTCCCGTCCTTGAAACTGGCGAAGACTCGAGTATTTTCAGTACCCACTTCAAATCAGAATTACCATCACTCGGAATCTTTTCCATAATTCGTAAGAAAAACATTCTTTCGCTATTTAAATGTCCTCGAAATGAGCTCTGTTTTTCCTTCGTTGTACGTTAATTTTTGTTTTCAGAAGTAGAACTCAAGTAATTATTCAAATACACGTACGCACGCAATTAGTTAATTCAAAGATTGACCTTATTATCAAAAACTTGTTATAGATATCGGCTGTTAACTTTACGAGGCCAACAAGCATTTATGGCCTACCTGATGATGTGCGGTTAGTGTCACCTATTCACCATCAAGAACCTGGGACATTTTTTTTTATCATGCTGGATTTTTTTGACACAGCATCATCTAGCCTCAAAGTAGGCAGAGCTTGTGTTATGGGAACTACATAACTGGTATACTACTAATATACTTTTTTTTTAAATACATACATATTGCACATAGAAAACACCCAGATCCCAAGACAAAAATTTGCAGATGCAAACATTTGTCCAGCTGCGAACCCGCAACTCTGCGTCTCTGGCGGTCCTTCGCCCACTGCGCCACAGAGGTCGTCATTACTAACTTGATCGATTTGGTAAAGAAAATATTACATATGCAATTTGGAAGTGACGCACTGGAAACTCAGAATGATTTGAGCACCCCTTAATTTTATTATCTAGCTATTTCTCTGATTGCAGTTGAATAAGGAGCAAGCGAGGTCTTTCTTCGCTGGTGCCAGGGTCAGGGAAATACGGAAGGATATTATTAAAATCACGCAGTTACATAGTAATTGGAAAAGTAATGCTAGAAAGATAATTGAGGGTTTTGAAGAATGTCGCGTTGCTTAAAACATTTTGTGGTTATACGGACAAGCAGTGTATAATTATGATAATCTATACTAATAATTATAAAAAGATAACGTTTGTAAGTTTGTATCTAGGATCTAATTACCTAAAATACTAAACGGTTTCAAAAAATATTTTTGGTATCCCCTTCATTTATCCCCAAAATTTTGCAACGTAAGTCGACGATAACGGTCGAGCGAATGCGTTTCTTACGAACGCTGAATGCGATGAAAAGTAACACCATTTTCATCGGCTACTTATTGTCCGGGTACCGCGCGAGCGCAGCCGTGGGCAGTAGCTAGTAAATAATAAATAAAGAGCCGAATTGAGCGCAAGATTCGATTATCGCTATAAACAACACTGTGATAGCGAACAAAGTGGACACATCTCACTCAGATAATGAACGAGATTACATTAAAACGGGAACAATACGGCCTGGGAGAAAGTACCAGTGATTTAGTTTATTTGTTTATTTCGAGAACCGCGGTTACTCGCGCATTGATCTAATGGTAGATTCATTTAATTATTAGCTTAACAATTTTTTTAAAGAGAATCTTATGATTTTTTTTACTTCAAAAAAAGGAAGGATGTTTAATTCGCTTATATGTTTTTTTCTATCGTGTGTGTTTGTTACTTGATATGTTCGCCAATTGTTAATCGATTTTGATTATTCTTTTTAAATGGGTAGGGTATACTTCAAGGGTGAGACCACCCTTGAAGTATACCCTACAATTAAAAAAAAAGTAATAAACAATTCATTAAAAAATGACACTCCTTAGGATAAAAAAATGGGTAACGAAATTTTATACTGGACTTTTTTCAATTTCCCGTTATTTGAGCTTGTATGTATAAGTAGGATAATAATACTATTATTTGGTATCTTAGAGCTGATCTGATGATGAAGTCCGGAGGTGGATAGTGGAATTAAAAAAAAAAATAGTGCGTGACAAAAGCGTGTTTTTTAAACTACAAATTTAATTCAGAAATGCAGTATGGGCGATAATCCTCGTCACGGTACAAATCGATGAAATAAAACATGTATTTCAACCAGAATAACACATAGGCAAAAAGCCGTGTTGGCCGAGCGGGCGGTACCCTGAATTCCGGTCCGAAGGTCGTAGTTTCGCACCCGTTGGTGCACTTTTTTCAGACAGGCTTAGGATGTAAATTCCATCCCAATCTTTTTAATCATATTATATACAGTTTTTTGCCTTATGTACTCGTACCTAACTAACATTTATAAAAGTGTGAACGATAAACTAGTGACCGCCTACACGTGACGTCGTATCGCGGGGCTACCCGATGGGGGTCGACCGCGATAATTCACGAGAATCCTCAATTTGTCGTGATTACGTCCCGGGGACATGACTCCTATGTTTACTTACTTTCTATCGAACTAACCAATATTTAGCGCATCACTATTTATTCGAAGTGGGTTTCTTGATCACGTTTCGATTGATAGATCGTAGACGTTTGTTTTCGTTAGTATTGTATGTTTTTAAAACTAGATGGCGCTAAAAAATGTGACCAAAAGCTAGAACGTGCTATCAAAGCGTTCTAGCTTATGCATAAGTAAACCTTTGAGTTTTAGATATTTTGTCTACCTGAATACAGCAAAATATACCCTATTGAAGCAAGTAGCCTAGCACCCGGAATCAGTCTGCAAGATTGTTCAGTTCAGATTTATTCTAAAAAAGACATATTTAATGTAAGTTATCAAAGGCAAATTAGGAGCTGGATATTTGTAACTCTAAATCATATAAATGTATTTAAACACTCGGACACAACACATAACACATTGAGCCCTAAAGCCCATTACTAGGTAGGTTGATATATTAATATAAATTATGTTTTTTTTTTTAATATCTGTTTTTTCTTCTGTTCTTTAGTAGGTACTTCAGTGGCTTATAATTTACATTTGAGATACTTCATTTAATTTGTATTTGTTTATTTATTTTTATTAGTTAGGTAGTCAAACTTTTTAGCTTTTTGTCTGTTCGACACTGTTATACTGTGTTGCTGTGCATACACAGGTTATATTCCAAATCAGATCAAAACTGTATCTAGTTATGTATTATTATTATTTGACACGTATTTGGTAACGTGTAATGCCTAAATAAATAAAATATATATCGGCGCAAAGGCGTTATTCTGCTTCTACAATGAGTCATCGGCGCAGAACCACGAGTTATTTAACGAATCATCACTTAGATTGTCATATTACAGTGTAAAATCATTAGTTAATAGCTAGTTATCATTTGATTGTTGTAATCAAATGACAATTAGGTAATTACGTAATCAAGTTGTTATTTTGACCATGTTTACCTTCAAAACCATTTGTAAACTTAAATGATTAATGCTTGCAGGCAGTTTTAGCTTGTTCGCACAAGTTGCTTGCCTTTGTCTTTGTTTTTGCATAAATACGGGCGACGGACCGAGTACAATTCATTCTCGCTCGAGCCGTCGGACCGTACAGACTTCGAAAGCCTCTGTACAACCAAGAATAAATTAGAAGAACATCTCCTGGAGTTTACTTTCGTCATCAACTATAAGCCACCAGCATGCTGGTGATGATAGTGACGTTAGCATTGCTGACGTCACACTTTTTAAAGACCACCTTGGAGCTTCTGCTCCGTCATATATATGAAAAGAAATACCAAGATGGCCGAGATGGTCAGGGCCGACGGGTTTCACTGTCACTGCCATCGTTCGCAATTACAGAGCGAGAAAGAGGATGGATCGAATCAAAAAGATTTCAGTTCCTCCCGTGATCCCGTACAACTGTGCCAAAATATCGGGAACTTTCAAACTTACAAATCATGGTATAAGTCCCGGTTTTAGTAAAAAAGTATGCAAATAACCATAACCTTTTCCAAAATGCGTGAAGTGTAAACTACACCTCACGCATTTTGGAAAAGGACCTTCGCCAGTCCAAAGATAGTGACGCCCTGCATCGAGTTCCAGCAACTATTGCATTGTCTACGGCCACCACTTCATCAGTGGTCTATTCATAAGTTTCACAATGCCTCACAATATTCTAAACCAGCGTAAACATAGTAGAAGCATTGCAAAAAGTTTTCTAAAAACTCGTTAAATTTCACCCTCTCAATCCAAGATGCATTCACTGGACCGGCGCGTCTGATTCTCAGTGGAAATCACAAAGTGTTCCACTCTTTCTAAAGCTCTGTTTATATCGGGTACCTACCTACACTTTACACATAGTTATTGCACAGAATAGTAATACATAGGCAAATTTATTGCTAAAAAGCTTTTTCTTCCAGATAGCCTTTCCTATGTGTATTGTGGAAAAAGATGTGTTGGTAGTGTTTAGAATGGGCAAAACAAAAATAATATGGAATGTGTAACGCAAATGTATAAATACACCTAGTAATATTTAAATACTAAGGACATAATTAAGAAAATAAACGTATAAGTTCCTAGTACAAAAACCCCTGTTATTATTAACAGGGATTTTTATACGGGTCTTTGAATGAATGAATGAATGAAAACATCATAACAAAATAAACAAAAACTGAATATAACTATAATAACAAGAGGTGCTCTTATCGCTTGAAAGCGATTCTCTAAACATCCTTGAGATGGGGTTTTATCACTTTTACCTTTTTATATTTTTTCTCGACGTATCGACTGTGACAGGGTTGAGCTATGGAGCTATCGTCTTGGAATAAACGCAGTAGGCGCTACTACCCTAAATTTATAATCAGATTCAGAAATGTCCATGTTCACATTACGACACACTACACATACATATATCACACGACCAACATAAGAAAATATGTAGACCACGCAGAGTACACCTACTAGCACCGCTCCAATTCACTGTTTGAATTTTCCTTAAATAAGCTAAAGCTGTATTCACTAACAGATATTTTGTAACAGATTTTTTTGATGTCGCTTTCCCATATTCACTATAGGAAATACATTCGTGAGCGTGTTTGTTTTCAACCGACTTCTAAAGGAGGAGGAGGTTCTCAATTCGGCTGTATGTTTTTTTTTATCGTGTGTGTGTTGTTACTTGATATCTTTGCCAATTGTTAACCAATTTTGATGATTATTTTTTTGAAGTTGTCTAGATAATTATTCCGAAGAGGTCCCATAAAAGTTTTATTCCTGAGGGATTGCTACTTTTACCGTAAATCTTAAAAAAATATCATCATTATGGAGTCACGACTAGCCAAAACATTTTTTATGAGATATTTTACTTTTGTTTTTTATTCGAAATAGTGTCATCCCGAGCGAGAAAAATAACGTAAGCACGTGAGGAAGTTTGTTTTTGACATTTAATGCCTTATATTATGTATTAAACCTGAAGGTCTATGTATTAAACCTTAGAATACATTGCGCACGCTGAAATTTAACGCACAATGGCCTCATTAGGTGTATCTGCACGTGCCAATATGGGTTATCCCTCCTTCATTTCAACGGAAATCTAAGTAAACGCGCAGTCTTTCAAGTTTAAGTAAGTACCCTTAAGTTATTCGAAAAAGCTTACCAAGATCAAGGTTTCGGTACTAAAACTGTGTCAGTCTCGATTATTTCCAAGTGTCGGTGTGCAGCCGTGTGGACGAGGCTTCACTCCGGAGTGATCCCTGAGTCCCTGCTCAGAACTGAGGGTCCTGTATTATTTTAGGATTGATGAAACTGAAGGATTGATCAATATAAATATGAGTTCAGTTTCAACACAGTTCTTTTTGAAACTACATAAAGAATCGAGTAATCAAATCGATGTGACATCCTCTGTAACATAATCACCTGCATGCTAACTCTAGCAAAGTGCTGAAGTTGTCTGTCTCTATCCTTTGTTTAATGTTAGAAAAGGACAGGGTTAGAGTTAGTGACTTGCTAAGTTAGCGAGTGATTATGAAACAGAGAGGTATACATTATCACAGAAGTTCCATAATGGACATTTTCACGGGACTACGGCGAATGATCCGTATTCACCGCCAACTAAATAAAAAGTTGAGTTTCTGAAGTAAAATATTTGCACGTTAACTATTCCAACTTATCCGACTTGCAAAATAAGTATTAAAAAGACATCGAAATTTTGCTCAAAAGACGATAATTCCAAGACTATTCCGAGCGAGGGAAAATTATGCAAAATGGAACTTAAAACTGACTTCTGATCTCGGACGCAGGTTCTATTCCGGCACTGAATAATGAGACGCTGAAGAAATTGCCTGAAAGGAATTCCTCGACTGTTAAATTCGAGAAATGTTAATCTTTTTTGTGGCACAAACATAACAAAAGAATAAGGATAGCTTGTATTTGTCTGTATTAATCCTATTTCAGTGTTTTTTTGTGTAAAACATATTATCTACATTCATCTACTTTTTACTAATACGCCTGCTTTACATATTACCCACGACACTAATGGAAGAAAATATTGTCTATGGATAAAGAGGGCTACAAAAAATATTAATTGCTTAAAAATAACAAAGAAAACGTGCCACGTGCCCAGATCTCTAAAGGAAAATGGCAATAGCCTAAAAGAGTCTGATACAATTATGGATGGCACTTGTTAGCTGTTGTCTTTGAAGAGCTTGGAATAACATTAATTGGACTCCCCGTCGAGTAATTACGATTATCCGCAAAAATACTTTGAATAACTTGCCGCTAACTCAGATCGAAAGAAAGAACCAAATTAAAAATAAATGTATAATACTATGTACAAGTACTGGCTTCGAATGATAGGTAGACTAGCTTCTGTCCACGGCTTCGCTCGAGTGAAACCAGGATAAAAGAAATAACATCAAAACGTGTATGTGGCTTAAATATGGAAACTAGGTAATTTTTGCTGAATAATATTTCTACAGCACATTATTTCCAACATTTGGTCAGCGGACGCGGATAAAGCAGTGTTTTGTTGCTTTTTCTTCCGACGTAAAATACAAAGATTGAGATTTTGAACTGAAAACTTATCTTAATCAAAATGAAATAAAGCCTAAAATTATTTTTTAAAAGTGAAGCTTTCTATTCATGAGATACTTTTCAGAGATTATACCTTACAAACAAACATACTTTTTGCTTCTTATTACAATTTCTAGTGAGGATGTAGATTCTGTGAATTAGTTCGACAAAATGCATCAATAATGAGAGGTCAAAAGGTCAGTGCGTTTAATTACTTAGGTACCTATATACCACGCCTATTGTCACTGACCTTTCTATAGGCCATCAGAGAGGTCAATGCTTTAATATAGCTAAGGTCATTTCAGAACAATGCAGTATTGGAATATTAATAAAATTATTATATTTCAAGAGTCTGCCTTTGATATGAAAACTTGGGATGATCTGAAAAGATCGTACATTTCTCAATATCTCGGGGAAATCTCACATTTCTAGAAATTATGCTATAACCGCCTTTATTCTTTAGGCAATAATATAGAAATGCGTCCTTTAGTGTGCACTCAAAGAAAATAACCATTTTTGAAGAGAAACACGGTGATACCAACTTATAATTTTATTTATATTGAATAAGCTTAATAAAACACCTCATGTCTCGGAGGCACGGCAGGCGAGTAGCTAGTTGCAATACAAGAGGTACTGGTTCTATTCCTAGTGCGAGACAGATAGCATGCTCTGCACATATTTGTTCCGGGTCTGGGTGTTGTGGCACCATGGTACTCGAAGTTCCTGACACCCACGATACAGAGAATCTTAGTGTGGTTTCATGTATTGCTCGGCTCAACATATTCAAGTCGGTTTATTGAGTTGAAATAATATTTTCAACCATATGGAAGTTGCTTTTAGAATACTCAAAGCTTTTCAATAGTTAAGGCGCTGAACAAAACTCTGAGTGTCTGGATTTACGAGCAAAATGTAATAGAATTATAACGTCAGATCTGACGTGTTTTTGGTGAGTTGGCAACCCAGTAGAAACAAGGAGGAGCGAGTGATATCTCAGAGTTAGCGGCGATCGCGCCCCCGAGGCTCCATCTTATGAAATTCGCACAAAAAAGACAACTTTCCCACAATAAACCAACTTTCCCACTGGAGGCAACTTTCCGCGACTGGGTACTATTTGCATAATGCTAGCATTTTTATTTGGACGCTGAAGCAGTGAGTTCTTAACTTCTGTATAAATATTAGTTGTGATATTGTTCCTTTGTTTGAGTCCCTCAAGTCTTTGCTGAAATTTAGAATTACACCATCAAATACAAATGCTTGTTAAATTTAGATATATATACAATAATAATGCTGGTCATTTTTCACACAGCGTCATCTAGCTCCAAACTAAGCAGAGCTTGTATAATGGGAACTACATGACTGATATTACATGGATACATTTTTTTTTTTTTTTAAATACATACACATTATACTTAGAAAATACCCAGACCCGAGAAAAATATTTGCAGATCACTCAATCATTTGTCCCGCTGCGGGAATCGAATCCGCAACCATCTGCGTCTCAGGTCTATTTATGTGTCTGTTTTGTGTTTATTATTCATATTTGATCATACAATTCATCAATGAAAATAACAACCAATATCATAATGAGTAAGTTTTCTCCTGGCTCCGAAAACTATTCATACACGAGACGAGAAACTAATAGGAAAATATTGGTCCGAAAGCGTAAATACGAACCACGGTATGACCTAAAGAAAAACTTGTAATTGATACGAGAAACTATGGAGCAACTGGACGCTTTAACAGAATGGTAAAAGGTAAAACTTTTAACCCCAGGGAGATCATAATTTAAAAACAAAAAAAATAATTTACAGAGTTTTTAAGGGGATACAGAACAAAATTGCCGACGTTTTTGACCACTATAAAGTACGGAATATCATTTTTGGATTGGTTCTGTGTTGTAACTGGGATGTAACGTTTTTGCATCCAGTTGCAAAAGCATGACTAAGCTCTTATGGAAATGCAGAATTTTGATGGTTCGCTCACTCAGCGCGCCCTCGCGGCGTCACGTGCTCCGACACCTCGACTTAAAGTAAAAGCTTGTGCGATTTATGGACGCTTGTCGTGAAAATACTTACCTGTTTTATTTTTCTTTTTTCATTTTAGAGACCCAATTATTGTATTTCATCGTGTAGTGAGGTGTTGCTATAAAATTCATCGAGTAACCTCCATAAAGTGCAAGAAAATGTATTTCAATCAAATAAGAATTTTATTGTTGCAATGAAAATATAATCAGTTTCCAAAGTTCTGAGTTGAATTTAAGAGGTAATTTTAATTCACTTCTAATAATTCAGGAATTTATGTTATTAATTAATTTGCTACAGTTTTAACTAAGCGCAGTTCTTGTTAACAAGATGGTCTGATGAAAATGTAAATAACTTCAAACTTTGGCATTAATAAAAGTAATTTGTGTTTCTTTAAAATAGCTTAATTAACCAATGTATTAAATTTAAAATAAAAGAATTAATAAAAAATAATATTCATGCACTTACAAGATTAGATACTATACCAAACACTCGCTAAAACTACTTATATAATTATAAAAGTTGTCTGGAAGAGATCGCTTTAAGCGACAAGACCGACCATTTAACCTTTTATATATATATTTTTTAATTCCTGTGTTTTGTATTTTTCTTTGATGTGAAATAAAGAGTTTATCTATCTATCTATCTATCTACTTATATCAACAACGTACCGGGAGGGTCTCACCAATGTTGAATTTTAGGGTTATTATAAAATGTGAAATTGTCATTTCACTTAATGTGGGTCAATACATTTTTTAAATGTTGTATCGAGGCAAGCAGACGTGCGGCTCTCTTGATGGTGGTCGGTTACCGTTGTCCATTGTCATCTTCAACTCCTGAGGCGAGGCAGGCAACGTATCAGGCCTGCTTACCATTTACATGAACAAGTGCTTTCCATATTTTCGACGAAATGTTATAAAGTTAATTGTGTGCGCGAGTGTACGTGTAACAAGTATTCCATCACAGATATTGGTGCGCTGCCTGCCCCTCAGCTGAGACTCACCTCACGCAGACACACCAAACTTACAGAAATACCATTCCAATAATTATTATAAGTATCATTATAACTCAATTTGAAATTTGTATGGAAGTATCGGTTTTTTAATGGTAGGAACTTTAAAATCCTACTACTATTATAAACGCGAAAGTTTGTGAGGATATGTTCACGCAAAAACTACTGAACGGATTTTGATGAAACTTTACAGTAATATAGCTTATACATCAGAATAACACATAGGATATTTTTATCCGGATAACACGCAGGCTAAGCCGTGGACAGAAGCTAGTTCATCATAAATAAATAATGATGTGTTTCAGGGTTTTTGGCATTTCACATTTCCCCATTAGGTGAAAGTGTGTATGGAGTGTCGGGTTTTTTTTAAACATCAGACAAACAGAGTATAGGATGTTTAAGAAATAACAGATACTAAGGCAGAGAGTGAGAGATAAATAACATAACGCTATATATTTTAAATGGATTAGCTCAGCTCTTTCCAGAAGTTGTTTTTTTTTCACATAAGTTTCTTTAATAGTTGATTCAAATATTTATGTTGTCACTTCTTCGACATATAACTTGCTACGAATCCATACACGGAAGCCTACGGTGCTACAACGTAGCGGCTACGAGTTCAGGGTACCGCACGCCGCAAGCGTATTGCAAACCACACGGTAGATACATTATGTATATTTTCAAATCAAGAAAAGTTTTTTTTTAATTTTTTATGTTGCTCATCTAAACTCAAAATAATCGTTGCGTGACTGACTGACGATCAATGCTCTGACGTGTCTGGGTGTTGTGGTACCATGGTACTCGTAGTTCCTGATACCCACGATACAGGGAATCCTAGTGTTGGGTCAGGACTATGTATTTCACTGTTGGGTGTTTTATATTTATTTAATGCAAACTTAAACCGTAAACTAGAAAAGTAGAACATAGAACTAGCAGTTTCAGAATCCAGTACCAGGTTAGAACAGTCTGCGTCTCTGCTTCTGCAGGACCTAGTGTCCATAAATTGAGATGTAAAGCTGGCTGAAATATGTAAGTGTCTAGTGGGTTAATGCTGCATACAAATTAAGTGGTTTAGCTACGCCGCAGTTACACTATGCTGGTTTAAGTCTAATAGCGCTCTAGAATTTGTCAGTAGGGTTGTCTGGTAAATAATGAGATTGGTTTATTCATTTAATTTCATTAGCAAGATCTTCATCTACTTATATTATTTCATTGTATCCAGATATAAGTCTGTGTTTTGTAAAATAAAAGTTAAATATTTTGAGAGCACAATTTGAAAAAAAACATTTATAATTTTATGTTTTTGGTCCAAATAAACTTTTAGTTTACTTTACTTTATAATGGGTAGTCCTACAATCGACAGTTTTTTGCTGATAGGAAACTCTTCCAGACTACAAAATTTTGTCTATGAAGCATTTCTTACCCTTGGTTTTCGACATTTCTCTGATCATTTAACGCAGCCGTAGGCGTTACTCATACTGAAAAATGACGAATATATCTTCGAATCGTCTGCAAAACAACGCATACCACTAGAAAATATAAATTATGAAATTATAATGACATAAATCTGTATGAAAATATAATATCGTGGTTTACAACTGAAATTATTTCCAAGGGATCACTAAGACCAATCTTCTCTATTGGAGTAAAATCTACCTCAATATAAATGTGGCTTACAAAGCCCTGAATAGCCTCGTCCGATATCCTAGACGACAACCCTCGCCGTGACTAATCTTAAAATCTTCTGGTGGGTGCAAGGGAGGTCAGGCCTTCGGCATAATGCCTTTGATATTGTAATAAGTGTAATACAGAGCATCAAACATTTCAAAAATACCTTTCACTGCGAAGTGCAAACGAGAGCATGAGTAAAGTTCGACAGAAACCGCTCTGTATTACCGAATTTGGATTGTCACAGTTAAAACTTTGTGAACTTTACTACTTGGTACAATACATGTTTTGGAATTACAAAAGTTATAACGATATTAATAGTATAGTGATATATAATAATAAATAGGATTATACAGTATTGAATAGGCTTACGTACTAAAAGGTTCACTGAATAGACTCAATAGCTAGGATTATTTATGTGGCGGCCAGTGTATTGAATAATTTGGCCAATAAATATAAAAGTAAGGACGCAATTATTATACCTTGCCCGGGGTTAGGCCACAGTGAATGTGTATTGAGTTAGGAAACTTCTCTAAAACTAGATACACATAGAATTTTACGATTTCACATATATATTTATTGATATTTATCACACGATCATAGCTTATAATATAGCATCTTTTTTTTTAGTTTTCTGATTATGTCATCAATAAGTACATTACTTTTATATCGTCCCAAACTAACGAATAGATATTCCGGTAAGAATAAATCTATTATCTAATAAATAACTATATTCCGTATTTCGGAGTCGGTTATCTTTGAAAACTAATAATAAGTATAAGCTTTTTTAAAGCTTTAAAGCTCAAATCAAATAGATATTCTGATCTCGTTACACTGTGCCCACCCTCTGCGGGAACACAACAGATACAAAATGCCCGACATTATTTACAGCGCGTAGAATTTATGAGCTCTTTTCTCGTATAAGTTACTCTATGTATGTAGAGCTCTTTGTGTAGAGATTTGGTTGAGAAAAGTCTACCCTAGCTAAATTATATACTCATAGATGACTTTAGTATTAAACCTTGAAACAGTTTTTAAGCATGACACAAAATTAGGAACAGGAACAAATATGGGTAGATTTATCTCCGATTTTGTAATTCATCAAGTTTTTCAAAGTCAAAGTCAAAATTCATTTATTCATTAAAATCACAAGGATCACTTTGAAACGTCAGTTTTATCTACTGCCTGTTCCTCCGCGACCAAGCCAGGAAAGATAGGCAAGAAAACAAGGCTGGTTATTCTTTTTAATGATCCTTTTACAAAACAACGAGTCGGAACATTTTCAATCCCAGAGTTTTTATCATCTAAATAATCAGATATTTTATAGTATGCCTTTTTATAAAGTTGTTTTTGTCAATTTTTGTATATTTTTTGGGATTTGGTTATAAAAGCGTACACCTTGCCCTTTAAACGATTTACTAACTTTATGGAGTCTACAAGTGGCAACAGCGAGTTTATCTTTATTTCTGGTATTAACATTGCGATTATCGCTTTTTTCTTAAACAATTTATCTTCTAAAGGGCCAGCTTGGTCGCGCAGAGAATTTAACAAAGTGGGCTAGCCTTAATTTAAACTAGAAATGGGTGATTTTGTGCTCACGATTCGTGGCAGCGACTAGTCTGGTCGTCTATAAGCTGGATTCCAGAAGAGTTTCAAAGCGGTTTCCCCATAATCCGACGGAACGCTATTAAATCAACGAGATGCATATTACTCCTGTGGAGATCAACTACTTGCATACCTTACTTTACACCAACCTTACTCATACTCACGATATATACAGTATGTAAATGCAGTAAAGTTTGTTTTGGCATAATTTGTGGTAAAAATAAAGTTGGTGAATAAACTAGTTGCATATTTCAAAATTCTAACAAACTTAATCGTGTATCCGCGTACACAGTTAGTTCGATGCAATATGGTTTGAATTCGAAAGGCTTTGTGTGAGGATACGGTTGTAAAGTATAGGAAGCGACAGGCTTTGTCCCGCGGTCAGCAATAAGAGGAGAGTGCGCCATCTGCCGGCCGTTTTCGTTTCCGGCCGCTACTTCCGGTCAGTTCTGAAATTTTGATCAGGATATAATGCGGGTTATTATGCGTGCTTTCGTTTATTTTTATCACTCTGTCCGGAAGTGAAGAAATTCGGAGTTAAAAGTAGGTTTTTACAATAGGCTTTTGTACGAGTATTCTCGACATTATGGTTTGGTTCTTTTGTAAGCTCATTTGGGAGTGTGTTCAGCTGGTAATGTTCTTTGTGGAAGATTTTAATTTGTTAATAAACCTGAATTTACGTTATCAGGGATATAAATGTGGAAATTTTGTAAAATAAGGCAGTTTCTATCAGTTTATTGTTTTTAAATTAAATTAAATGTATATAAAATATATGCTCAGACAATGATGAAGGTTAATTTGTGTTAGTACCAGTATTATAATATATGTGGTATGACTTTAAAACTATCAGGTGCGTCCCATTAAATTCAAACTTTGGCGATGTATGACAGCGTTTATGTCAAGAAATCGCTCATTAAATCACTTCTCTGAGCCCTTAGTGTTGTAGCTATGTCGTTATGCCACTCTGTGGCACAGGGGGCGAAGGCCCTCCTGACACGCAGAAGGTTGCGGGTTCGATTCCCGCTGCGGGACAAATGTTTGTAATGTTTGTCTCGGGTCTAGGTATTTTCTATGTATAATATATATGTATTTACAAAAAAAAGTATATAATTACTATATCAGTTATGTAGCTCCCATAATACAAGCTCTGCTTAGTTGTCCAGCATTATTTATTTATGTAAGTACTATAAGTAGGTAGGTACATGCAATCAGGCTCTTACTCACATCCCAATCGAGCAGTCTCTACGTATGATCTCGTAAGTTTTCTATATTTTTATTTAAAATAATATAAAATATGGTGTAACTTTACTTAATTTGAAGCACATCTGCATAATTAAAGGTTCTTATCTGTAAAATGTCGTTGAGACTGTCCAAGATTTTACCGTATCTAGCAGGCAGAAATAATTAGTGCTAGCGGAAGGCAGAGTGCAATCTAGTTACGGCAGCGGGGGCTGCTTGGAGCATTGATTCGATTAGTCGCTTCAGTACTCTCGCGGAAAATATTCCTCTTCAGTCTTAATATTTCATAGTCCTTCCAAATGACCCGTGGAAATTGAAAAGCTGTTTTACAAAACGACAAGAAATATTATTTCCGCAGTGTTTGATTGTAAAAAAAACAAACACGCTCACGACTATCTTCCCCACTGTGGATATCCTCAGATACAAACTCAGTGAGTAGATCTTTGAGGAAACCAAGTAGGGGGTAGTCAAAGGCACGGTACGGTACGGCACGTACGGCACATGCCGTGCACATACGGCACATGCCGTGCACGTACGGTACTAACTGTTGGCACATGCCTTCGAATTTTTGGTTCTAAGGTATGCCGGTTTCGTCACAATGTTTTCCTTCACCGTTTTGAGCACGTACATTTTTCGAGGGGAAAAATCCATTGGTGCACGACTGGGTTTGATATTTTCACACAGCATCATCTAGGCCCAAAGTACTTAAGCAAAGCAAAAAAGCAGAAAGGGAACTTAGCTTGTCATTGATTAGTTTTTTCCTGATATAAAATCGGTCACTAGGTTTGGTCCTTGACAGTACTTTTTCTTTTGCATTCCACGGAACCTTATTAAAAACGTTTATTTGATAGTTCATTAGTAAGTTCACTATGAGGTATGCATTTTAATTTAATAGACAAGTAAAAAAAAAAACGTTCTTTGAGACTGTTACAGATTTGTTCATAATTTGATGTAAATGTAGTTAATAAGGGTCCCAACACACGTGAACATTCTATGATCTATGCGTAGGTGACGGACTAAAGCATGTGTTAGATCCCGGTGAAACTAGCGCGCTGGCGCGGCGGTGCAATCAGTACATTCACGAAGACTTTGGCCAATACTTGACAACTTTTATCCTTTGATCGCCACCGCCATCGCCACCGAGTCAGTTTGGTCCTGGTAAAAATATAGTAAGGACTATATTTTTTTTCTGAAGGTTGATCACTAATTTAATCGGCATCACATAACTCTCTCTCTCTCTCTCTCTCTCTCTCGATAAGGAAAGCCCAGTTTCTAGAATATACAAATCTCGTGTGAATATGTTTTATCTGACAGAAACATCATAGTACCGCACAGTCTTGTCTTGGTCATTTTAACGTGTATATACATATATTATATAGTAAGTTATGTATCTTAAAATATGTATTATATAGATATGTAATTTTTAATTAATATTATTTTATTATTATTTTATGTACACCCCGCCACTCTCTTATATTACCTTCTCCATCCAAAGGTTGCCTGGAAGAGATCGCTTCTAAGCGATAAGACCGCCCATTGTACATTGTTAGAATAAGATTTTGTTTATTTTGTTATTTGGTATAGGTGTACAATAAAGTATTTTCATTCATTAATTCATTCATAACTCCTTCTCCAAAACAAATGTTCACTTTAGGGCCTGGGGCCTAACCTTCTAGTCTTTTAGCGATTTAATTCAGGTAAAGATGTCAAATCTTGCGTTGCAGTTGAGGACGCTATGACGTTGTCATTATAGGTAATCGTCTATCGCAAAGTGGGATTAGACGTATTTGCCTGACTTGATGTCTAGACACAGTGGCCGAACCAGAAATAATTCTATTTTTTATTAATTTTTTATTGTATCTAATACCAGTTTTTAATTATCTTTGTCTAAAACAGACAGGCAAAAGTCAAGAAACTATTTAATGTCAGATATATCTATCTCGAACATGTATCTACACAACATGGAGGCAATAAGACCTACCCTTCAGTAGTTCCTACCCCAGGGCGTGTTCAAATATAAAACTCATATGAGGACGCCGGGGGTGACGCATATCAAATTGTAAATCTTTCTTTCTGTCTGTCCGTCATACCGCTGGCATCGTGCTGGCATTTGTCGTAGCTGAATACTGAACTCTGGAGTCTAGTATTTTTGCAGGAATTCTCCTTTCAAATTAAATCTCTGTAGATAATATTGATGACGAAATTCCTTTCCAGCAAAGTAAACTTCTGAGTCTGGAGATTGCTATCGGCTTACTTAAAATTCTGATAATCGCAAATGTATTTGTTTAATTTGATTCCGTTATGTTGCTTTCACACGGCAGCCAGTTGGGTTAGCATCCCTAGCAAGTCTGTGGTTGGTCAGTCAAGTCAATGAACTGACCAAAATGAGGGTACGTTTCCGTTTAAATGGACTTTCGAATGATTTTAAACGAAAATTATCACTCGTTTCGCTGAATTGTATGATTTAAATGTTATATTGTATCTTACTGGCCGCGACTGTCACAAACAAAGACAAAGTGATTGAAAAATAAAGAAGGACATGAAAAAAACACGCTTACGACTGAGTATGTTACTGAGGATTTTCATCATATGTATTCCCTATCCTATATTTACTTTGATCTTTGAGATTAGTCAGAAGGAGGGGAGTCCAGAGGCTAATCCAAACATTATATTTGGTGCATCTCCGCGTTTTTAAGTGGTTAGCATTCCGTGTGACATGTTGCAAGCCGATATATACTTTCAGTTTGTATCTATGTGGCCTCTATTATGTACAATTTTGAGTATCACTAAGTATTTAGCAAGTGGTAAGGTTTTTGAACCCACATTATCTCAGTTGGCAAAGCTCCCTAATGTCTTCTACACAAACTAATGTTAGATAATTATGATATACTAGCCTCTGCCCACGGCTTCGCCCGCGTGGTCCCCGGATAAAAAGTAGCCTACGAGTATGTGTTATTCTGATGTATAAGCTATATTACAACAAAAAACAAACAAACACGCTCACGACTGTCTTCCACATGGTGGTCATAGTAGATATTTAAGGATACCAAGTAGGGGGTAGTCAGAGGCACGTCCAAACATTACATTTGGGACATGCCCGCGGTTTGCAAGTAGTAAGCATTCCACGTGACAGGTTGCAAGCCCATCGCCGCTTATTGGAATACTGACTGTTGTCACATGCCTTCGATTTTTTTATTCTAAGGCATGCCGTTTTCCTTACGATGTTTTCCTTCACCGTTTTGAGCACGTGTTAACGTGTGTAGGAACGGGTTCGAACCTACAACCTCCGGATCAGTAGTTGGGGTATCGCCCACTAGGCCAACACGGCTAAGCTATATTACTGTAAAGTTTCATCAAAATCCGTTCAGTAGTTTTTGCATGACAGAGTAACAAACATCTATCCATCCTCACAAACTTTCGCGTTTATAATAGTAGTAGGATAGGATAAAGCATTTAAATGCTGAGAAGCGTTTTAAATCATACTTAAAAGATAACACAAATAATATTTTTTTTTAATATTTCAACAAGTCGATTGTAAAATTAATGGCTCGTTTTAAAATCATATTAGTTTAAAGAATTTGCATAAAACTATTTATATCTGTTAACTCTGACGTCTTTTTCTTCGTGTCACTGGTTCTTTGTTGGTGACCCTGCGTTAGGGCCTAGTGACCAATGATAAAAGAACCATTGCGGTTAAAATGTTTCCGATCGCCTGGCAGAGACACCTACATACACGTGACGCATGTTTTAGAATTTTTAATTCAAGTAGATGGCGGTTATTTCACGATGTTTTCCATCACCGTTTGATAGCACTACCATGCTTAAATGTATTTTTTTCACATGGATAGCTCCATTGGTACACGACTGGATTTGAATAAACAACCTTCCAAATGAAAGTCGTCACCGTCTCGTCTCAACCGCAAACTAAATTAGTTCCAGCAAAAAACATAAACCAAATAAAAATTAAATTTCTTGAATACCTAACTCAAAAAAAACTGGAAATAAATTGGTAATTTCTCGCTCATTTACACGAAAATTGCCTTTAATTCTCTGCACTGCTCTCTTTCTGACTGTCAGTGGCAGTGCTCGTCAAAACTACTCGCACGGAGAACGTTCATTATCTCAGAAAAACACGTGAAAGTACTTACACTTACTGCTTACTTAAGTACGTACATTGAAAATAACTAACTTTAACAATCTATATTTCTCTGATTAAGTTCTCTCCACACTTCATTACGCCACAAGCGGTAGGTAGCGTCATGGCGAACAGTAATAAAAATAATAAAAATATCTGGCTCGGAGTTTCCATTATAAACCGATAGTTTCATTTCAAGTTTGTGGAGTAATTTGAGCGTGAAGATGAAGTTTTTAGGGTTCTGAGTGTAGCCAAATAAAAACGCTACTGAGTAATAACGATTTGAGTCTGTCGACAAACGAGCTAAATAACTTTTTTCTAAATAGTACAATATTCATAGCAAACGTCAGAAGGAATTTTAATTGGAATGGAAATTTAATTTGAATGAAAATACCGCTATTGGTAACTGGTTTTCGGCGATTTCCGTGATTTCGGAGGAGTTTTGAAACTAATTTAGAAGCTCATTACATTATAAGCAACGCCTGACTGCGGCGCCCACTCAATTTTAAAGGATCAAAATCCTTAGGCAATACCTATTATTGCCTAAGGATTTTGATCCTATTATAAGTTTGATCTAGAACTTTTTAGCAATAAAATAAATATACCAGTCTTCTGCATTGCCTTTTAAGAAACATCCTGCCGCTTAGGACCCCTCCTCCTAGTCAAACAAAAAAAAACTCGAAAATAAGTTAATTAAATAAACCGAGCTTATAGACGATCGTTCAATATGAGCTTAAAACTATTATGTTGTACGGAACCCAGGCTCCTCAACAGCTAACCCACAATATAAATTGCGAATATTTTCTTTGTTTATTTTCCCCTGTCGTCTAAGTTGCTAAGTTTAGCTGCAAGTTAATCAAACTAAGTGGAAAATGGTGGGCATGGTCCGTGGACACAGTAGGACAACATGGCGCAGAGACACATCCAATGGGTAATATATCAGTATGAACACTTTAGTGGACATTAAGTATAGCGATGAATCCTCTCAGAGGTATCACTAGAATTTTGTAGAGTCCCCTGAAATTTCGTCGCAATATCTGCACCACTCACAAATAAATCAATAATCTTAGGGGTATATCTAAAGGGTCTCGTTTCAAGGTCACTCTTTTTTATCCTTGGATCATCAAAAGAATAATATCAAGCCGTGTATGTATGCTGAAAGTTATTAAAATATGCGTGCGATTTCATATAGACTGTGAACCAAAACAAAAATAAATAATACATTTTTATCATTATTACATAAACACCGGAACCAGGACGACATACGTGCCTATTTGAAATAGGTACCCACAACGCTAGCCACGGTAGAGCCACGGTAAAGCCACGGTAGAGCGAGGCGAGACGGTAAGTTTCCTATTCCGATACACCGAGCGGCTGATTGGGGTGGTAACACATCGCGACCACAAATCGGGTTTCATTTCCACCTGTTTATGTAGACTTCAAAATATCTGATAAAGATTTTTGTCACGTGAATAATCAATGACCTCGATGGCGCGACGGTCGAGTAGCTGTGACGCAGCAGGTTCGATTCCCGCTGTGGGACTAACGTTATTCTGCCGATATTTGTTAACGGTTTGGGTGTTGTGGTACCATGGAACTCGTAGTTCCTGATACCTACGATACAGGTAAGGTTAAGGGTAGGTTAGTGTGGGGTCAGGACTATGTTTGAGTCTGTTATCCATATCAATTTGTACCCATTCCATACACATTAGATGTTGCGTAAAAAAAATTCTAATGTATGGTAGGTACAAAATATAATTATATCAAACTTTTTATTTTCTCATCGGAGACCAAACTTGAAATGTACTTACCTAATGTCGTTTGAAATGTTTTATTTTTGTTAGATCAAATAAATGATGATTATTATTATGTTAAAAAAAATATAAATATAAAATTTTCAGATTTGCATGTGTGAAATAATTAGATAGAGTAATGAGAATATAGAGATTTTACCGAAATTAAAGTTATTATTTTTAAATTGTATAATACAACTAGTGACAAACCTAAATATGTTTGACATTTTAAAAGCCTAAATAAAAACATCAGGAAAGCAAAGTTTACATGTGTACAGTATTTAAAAATCATGAATTATGCCATAATGATTAACTGTAATTAAATATTAAAGAAATCTCATAAATTTACTAAAAGTAAACAAATATCACAATGTTTTGTTCGGTACTTTGAGTTTAGTTCCGAAAAGTGTTGCCGTTATAGAAATATGCTCGTGAACCACAGAGCATATTTCAATACAAAATAAATGTCAGTGTTTACAAATCTTAAATACAAGGAAAGCGTTTCATAATAATTTCATATCTGACACATGCATAGTGGGAAAATCTTGATTATGAATTTATGTACACTTTGATTAAGAACATGATTATGTATACTTTGACATGCCAATGTTATGTAACTATAACGAAATTGTTAAATAAATAAATATCAATATAAATATATAATTATCTCGTTATTACTTGTTACTTGGCTATAATTTACATTCCACGAGGTTTAGTCCACACTGCGTCACCTATTTTTTTTTTCCTATTGTGCCACAGACCTAACCGAGTAGCTGTCTACCTCTATATATCTACATGATATATAATACATGTATAGAGTGTTGCAACTCCAATATTTGCGCATCGGGAAATGCAATACTTATCTACGCTTCTTTGAACTTCTCATTTGCTTCAATAAAACTTTTGCATTTGCTGTTTCTTGGAAAAAACTTAAAGTTTCATGTTGATAGGAATGAGTACTTACGCGACATAATATATTGAGACGTCTCAAATTTAAACTGAATCTTGAAAGGTGTCGTGTTTGTCCCGCTCCGGGGGAGGTCCAATATCGCCTCAATAGCTGGATAAGGTCAATATTTGACTCGGGGGGAGTGGGAACGGCCATCTTGAAGATAGCTATTACGTATTATTGAAAAATATAGTTTATTATTAACCGAAATACGTTTAAAGCAAATCCATTTCACTAAGATAAAAAATTAATTTATATACTGTCACACAACTTAGCAAAAAAATAAAATTATTAATAGTTGACTATATTCGGTGTATTTAGAAAACCTAGGCTGGAAATAAATAATGCTGGACAGTTTCACACAGCATCATCTAGTTCCAAACTAAGCAGAGCTTATATTATGGGAACTATTTACATGACTGATAAAATAGGTACTTATATACTATTTTTTTGTAAATACATACATATTAAACATAGAAATTAAAGACTGTCAGAGGGCACGAGTTCAATTAAGTTAAAGCCTTATTAAATAATTCATAATCACACCCTTTTCATCTAACGACCCATATTCATCAAGATGTCCGTATTTATTCGGTCGAAATATATCTTAAAAAAGTCCATGTAATTTGCCCCGTTATCGTTAGCAATAAACAACTCGGGAAAGTTACCCAAAAAAGGGTCAAGCAAAAGTTATTTAAAATCAGGAAAAGGATTTTAGGTCAACTCTTTTATAATTAAGTTACTCTGTCGCAAAATACCGATGAACTTATCATTTTATTACAATATTCGCGGAAAAGGTGAAATCGGTTAAATTAAATTTTAATGAGCCAGAATAATTATCAATGTTTGTGTTCCTACTGATACAATCTTCTTTCATAATATGGTAACACTGCAATCTGCCGTTCTATAAATTATGTCAGGAGTGGGACCAGAGGTATGGTTTGTGAAATGGAAATTATGCTTTTAAATCGAAACAATATTTGTTCTACTTAAATTAGTCTTAGAAGGGAAGCTTTTTTTTCTCACCAGTACTTAATACTCATAAAAAGGCTGCCATAATTTATGTCTCATAAAGTTGACATTAATTTGCGTGAAGACGAAAACAAGGGAAAAGGCCGTAAAAATGTGCATAAGTAAAAGGAATCTTGGCTCTGTCTGCGACTGTCTAATTAGCGGGAAGAATCTCTTTTTTTTAATTAAACGTTGAAATGACAACCCTAAACATAAAATAAGTTTATATAATATTCTGCCACTTTACGGCGCTGGCTTGAAATATTGGAATCAATTATCGATGGCACAATAACTATCAAGAAGTAAAGTAAAGTAATATATATTTATTTGACGTAATAAAATGTTACAGGAATATATGTATAATGATCGGAACCAGTAAAAACTGTATTTCAGGAGCCAGTGGCTTCTCCCATGAAAAGTTATATGTCGTTAAGCATTATGTCGTACCTACTTACAGTAAAGAAAGACATTAAAAAAATAGATCTCACTTATACAACCTATTATTCAATATGTGCATATGTTTGTTAAGTTTTATTTTAAATAATTATTAAATCAAATCAAATCATAATATTTTATTGCGAATATGGGTATGTATATAGATGAAATTTTTTTAATAAAGTATCCAAATAAACAACTTCCTTGAATGCAAATATAGTCCTTAGTTCTAGTCATTAGTCAAGTAAATACAAAAAAGAGGAGTCATTGAATTTCAATGTACTTAATTGGGTAACATAATATAACTTAATCACTTTTTTGGTGTTCTTGATTTAAAAAAATAGAGTCGTTTTTAGTAATTTAGCGCTCTAATTCTTTGCATAGAATTAAATATATCCCACCAATTGCTTATTCTCTGTGACCATGCAACACAGTCTCTTTGAGATCTAGTGTAGGGAACAGTGCTCCTTGTGGTAGATGACATTATTAAGTTAAGTTATGATTAGTGATACTTGTGTGGCGCAGTGGGCGAAGGCCCGCCTGAGACGCAGAAGGTTGCGGTTCGATTTCCGCTGCGGGACAAATGTTTGTACGATTAGCTAATGTTTGTCTCGAGTCTGGGTGTTTCCTATGTATAATATATATTTGTTTACAAAAAAAAATATAGAAGTAGTATATCATTCATGTACTTCCCATGATACAAGCTCTGCTTAGTTTGGGGCTAGATGATGCTGTGTGAAAAATGTCCAGCATTATTATTATATTATTTATTTTATAACTGGAATTGCACCAAACTGTATTTTTGAACAATTAAACTTTATTTTATCTTATCTAATTATCCGCATAACGCATCAGATGCACTGTCCCATATACTAGGGTTGCCAGGGACGTAGCAAGCAGGGTCACAAAGAGTAACTCATTTATGCAGGTCTCAAAGCCAGTATACGCGAAGCGAGTAGACCCGTTGATTCAATTGAAAACGTTTTATCGAGTGCAAATTGAGTCGTTGCTTCAAAGGAGTACTCGTAGTGTGAGTTGGTGGCTATATCCTCAAAGAACTAAGATAGGGGGTAAATTAAAGGATCCTTTAGGATACCTAAAGGCTATTGAGACATCTGTGACCAGACTACGGCCAACTATGGCTGAGAAACATAAGTATCTTCTAGACACTAATGCTCCATCGACGGCTATATCATTACCATCAGGTGAGATTATGCTCGACTGACTAAATACCCATAATTAATATAAACGCTTACTCACCACTACTATGAATTCTCCACAGGAAAACCTCTGGATTGTTTTTTAACGACCTGTCTACTGCTTTAGACAGTGTCTCCGTTGTTCGGCCGATATTTGTTTTATCTAATTTTCTGCCTACCCCTCCGGGAAACTATGTAGCGTGAGTTTATGTATTTACTAGTTACTGTCCACGGCTTCGCCCGCGTGTTTCCGTTAAGGCAGCGTTTCGCTCGACCGTTTCGTCGACATACGTTGCAAAATTAATCTGCACAAAATCATTTTTTATATTAACCGAATAATATCTCAGCCTAGGTCCACCCCTGATTTTTTTTAATCAGATATGTTTGTGTGTGTGTAGTGAAGTGTTCAAAAGTTACAGACAAGGAGTCCACACAAGATAATGAGAGCCGTGTCCATCATGCGACGAAGGCAATCGAGCCACGTGACTAGACACGACCCTCAGCGGGCGGCTGGCGAGCAAGGGGAGAGGGCACCCTTCACAAATACATTTAACGGTTTTCTAATGATGAATTTATGAAGTGATAGTGCGCGAAATCATTTTAATTCAAGATTTATGTCTTCTGTTTTGTTATTACATTGGGTACATACGTTATGAAATAATACAGGACTAGTTACTGTTTATGTCAGCAAAATTGACTGTGACGTCTTTACAGCACTGTCTAAAGCTTTGCTTTATTATTTGGGAATGCTTACTACTTGCAAATGTAAACAAAATGTAATGTTTGGACGTGCCTCTGACTATACCCCATTTGGTAAACTCAAAAATCTTCGCATTGCGTATCTATCCTTTGACCGAGGAAATAACTATACTAAATTGTGCTGAATTTACAATTTTTTATTTCTTTGGACGTTGATTAACCGTTCACAGCAAAACACAAACTATCTACAACAGTAAACTATTTAAATGGTTTTATAAATACTGATTTTGCAGCGAGTGACTAAAATAAATTCAACCAAAAACTTTCTCTAAAACGAAACTCTATATTATCAGCTCCCATTCGTTCAAAACTATTCGCGTAAAAACTGCCCCATCGCTTAGACTCAATCGAAATCCAATAAAATGTTAGGGAGTAGGGTGCGTTAAAAGTTTTTGCTTTATTTTTGTCTCAATCAAATTATGTAGCTACCCATCACTTTATACTAAAAGTTTAAAATTAGACTCCGTTAATGTCAGTCAATTGAGAAACGTCGAGAACAATTGCACAGACTAAAAATAGGACACAAAATTAACACTCCAAAAACTATCGTGAATTTGATCATTCATATCGTTAAAGCAACTAAATTTCAATTTGGAATAACGCTTTATGATACATTACTTTGTAACAAATTAATAGACTTAACTGTTAAGTAAGTAGGTATTTATTTTTCAATTTCATTCTGAAGCAAATAGGGGTGGGTAAGAATAATACCGTTGTAGGTAAATGAAGCGAATCGAAACGTTTTCATTTTCTCCGCTACCAGATGCGATAAAAACATTATGAAACTCCGTTCGCTTGTGAAATGAAATGAAGGATTCACTTGCATTCGTATCGAGTTTGTATGAAACCTACGTATAAGCAGGTACCGGCTTGTTTATTGTGAACAGCCATTGAGTCGGTGCGAAGCGATGGACGACGCCAAAAATGCGATAAAGAATTGCGAATTCGCTTGGTAGCGCTTTGGTGATACAGTCCGGGAGATTTGGCTCGTAGCCGGCGCTCAGCGGAGCGTAGTTGGAGGAGGAAATTAAAAAAAATAACATGTTACAAAATATTTCATGACGCTCGACTCATTCAAATAACCATATGGATATGCTGGCTGCATTACCACGCTGAATGGTAATGTAATTGTGTAAAAAAATATGTGTAAAAAGGCTTATATTTAACTTTTTGCTAAGGTTTACTACTGACAATTTATATTGGTCATAGCTCAATATTTTGTTACATAGTTACATTTTTAGTATTTATAATAAAAATAAAGGACTATTTATGAAAAAAAAAATCATATGGTTTTGTAAAAAAATAGGAACACTTTGCGAGGCAATACTGATTTGTTTCCAACCGAATTGGTTCGTCTGCTCTTTGAATCAGGCTATCTCGATATTCTCGCTCTGATGCGCGACGATTCGATCTGATGATATTTCACACTATTCGCACTCCGATGTTGGTGTGTATTCGCACCGGTGTGTTCGAGTTGCGGATATCGTAAGCGATAATGTTATTGAAAAGGATGGTGTGGGCATTCAGCGAGGTGTATTGACACCGTTTTTTGTATCCAGCGATTTGTAAAGTATCTTTTCGAAGAAAATTATGTGAAAAACATAAAAAAACGTAACAAGACCCTGTCTTATTTTACAACAAAAATCAACATCTAGAGATTATTAAAATCAATATCCTCTACTGTAAGCCTCTCTCAAAGAGTGACATGACAAACGGTCCTGAACCACCTTCATCCGCCGACTTTCTAAAGTCATTGATGTCGTTGCTACAATAATTTATTTTCTGAGGTTGGCAACCAAAATATACCTTTCGAATTCAATTTCCAATCTTAATCCAATATGTACCTCGAACACGACAATGCAAGCAGCGTCGAATTATGCCGTGTTTGAGGACAGCTGGGAATCCAAAGCAAACATCCTGGATCGGGGGGGTTTAGTACACAGTGGATAATCGAACACGGATCTAAGAAATCGTAAGGGACGTTGGCTCGTCGCTAAACATTACGAAAACACCGTGAAATAGGTATAGCTATTTATACTCAGTTGAAATCTAATCTCGAATCAATGACTATTAGAAAATTAAAAAACAATGAAAAATATCATTAGAATTAAAATTATTTATTTCAATAAAATAGTTACAGTATTATAATGTAAAATAAATAATAATAAATAATGCTGGACATTGCTTTGCGCAATCGAGTAAAAACTCTTAAATCATAGATCTGTATCATTCCACCATCACTAGTATGAATGTCATGAAAACCCGTGACATTCAGGCTCTATATTTACGAGTCACTAGCTACTGCATATGGCTTAGCCCGCGTAGTACCCGGATAATAATTGCCAATGAAAAGTATCTCTTACTGTAAAGGCGTGCATTCGCTCGACCGTTTTTTCGTCGACGTTGGTAAATTTTAATGGGATAATGTACAACTTTTGTCCACCCTGAAGGTCCATTTTGTAACAATGAAATCGAGTTTGTATTTTCGGAGATTCAAACTTACAATTTTTACCTCTGTAATATTATTAGTGAAGATAATGCTTATAACAAGGCTTCCAATATTTTTGAATTTGTTATTATTTAGCTCTTAAAGTAATAAAATGTCCACTGATGAATATTCAATTGTTTTACAGAATGTAATATCTATTTGTCTCGGAAGCTCCTAAAAAGTAAATCGCTTTAAAATATATATAAGTATTCAGGTGTGCCGCAAGGTACGCGGCTGGCACCGTTCTACATGTAGAATTAGAATGCGTTCCCGTGGGATTTGCAACACGACATCAGCACGGGGATTGGACGGTTAGGGCTGGCACACAATTTGGAGTAAAAACTTTGTGTTTGTTGAATTTTCAGAAAAGTTTGTGCGTGTTTATTCAAGACACCTATGCTTTACATATTTTTCGGTAGTGTTGTCAGCTTTTTACTACTGTATCCGGTTACATTAGCCTTATTTTCCTATAATTTCGATATTCTTTAGACTATATTTTAGGGAATGTGTCCAGGAGTTATAAGGTCCCATCAGGTCTCATCTTACTAAGGACAAGCAGACGCCTATGCGTAATAGGTGGTCTTATCACCTATTACGCATACTATGCTTCTAATGGTAGTACTAATGTCTGATGGTACTAAGCTATCTCAGTACCATCAGACCACCTATATGCACTAAACGTGATGATTCCTCCTTTATAATGAGAAAAAAAGGCGAAGAAAGGGAACACACAAGTACCTTTCCTATAAAATAAAAGCTGTGTATTTTAAAGGTCAGAATGAATAGGTATCTTCAAGACGGTCACGGTTTTAGTCGGTAACTTCACCGATAGTACGGTATGAGAAAATTCCCGTTTTTACAATATGAATAATGAAATTTACGATAGTTTTAGGAATAAAATATAAAAAGTCGTCTAAATTCTCTTGAGACACAACGATACCTCAACATTTTTTTTTTAATATAATAAAAAATCTGCATATTTTTCACACAGCATCATCTAACCTCAAAAGTAAGCAGAGCTTGAGTTATGGGAAATCCTTATAGTTTTTAGACCCACAAGCTGGGCCCAACCAACCAGTGACCAGCTTAACCTTACTAAAGTTTTCGAGCCGTAATCAGACAGAATAAGGCCTTTAAGGTATCTATTTATCTATCAAATGAATAAATAATAAATTTTGGTGTTGATATTTTACCGCCATTTTATAGATTTTATTTACGGAAAAAGTTATATTATGTACATGTTATCTTATATACATGTAATGCTCATAATTTCTCGAGAAGGACCAAGAGTAAACAAGTATACAATAGTTGATGTATGTTTCAGACGCGTTCTCAATAACGCGGGACAAATGTTTGTATGTTCTGCAAATATTTGTGTCGGATCTGGGTAGTTTCTATGTATTTAAGTAGTATTATGGATGATTCTACGTGACTATGTAGTTCCCATAATACAGGCTATGCTTAGTTAGAGACTAGATGATGCTGTGTGAAAAATGCCAAAGTCAAAATTCATTTATTCACATGGATCACTAAGGAACCAACATTTCAAAATTTCGGTTTTATCTACTGCCTGTTCCTCCGCGACCGAGCCAGGAAAGCAAGGCAAGAAAACAAGGTTGGTTATTCCTTTTAACTTTTTAAAAAACAATAGGTACCTACATTTTTTATAGAGTTCACAAAACCCATTTTGGGCGTCTCAAATCAGGTTTTCTTTAAAGCTGAGCGATTAGAAGTAAGCCAGTAAAATTAAGAAGTTTTAATACTCAGTTGCCTACTTGTGTCATCTCAACTTCCTCATTCTGCCTTCTATTTTTAATGATATGTGAGGAAACCAAGATCTGCACTAACGTCCTGCATTCAGGTGTATTGTGCAGAATCCCCCTTCTAATCTGACCCCCAAACAACTCCCTGAAATAGCGGAGAAGTACTCGTCGTCTTTAATTTAATTGTGATTTTTATTATATTCGTATCCGGATATTGTTATTAAAATATTGACATGATAGGAATAAGTAGTTAATATGTAGAGTTACGTTTTAAATTGCTATTTTATAAATTACATTTTTAATAAGAATCTGACATTATTCTAGATCAATCTATGAAGTGATTGTTTTAATCATTTCTAATTATGAATTATACAGCACCTATAATAAGTATCTTATTTAAATACTGCTGATACTTGCTGACTCTGCCTGTCAGAGTCTATGCACTTTCACTTCCCTACAGCTACTTTGACGTAAGACCTAAGCATGAATAAATTAAATGAAAATTAAATGCGTTGGTCTGTAGGCAGTACGTGCCGCGTGTGTAGCGCACCCCTGAACAGTAGGTTAGCCGGCGATTGGTTTACTATTTACAGTCTCGCGTGTGATTGCAGTTACAATCGAAGTGTCTGTGAGGCTTTCAATAGGTATTTGCGGACCGTGAGTACACCATCGATCGATCCCTTTCTTTGTGCCGTTCCAATGTAAAGTCTGGATTAAAAATGGATTTTCAGCTATTCCCTCACTCTATCCGCCATTTTGTTTTATTTTCCCGTGACGTAAGGTGCCTGTTTCTGCATTTGCCGTGATGTTTTGTTTGTATGATTTACTGGACAACGGTTTATCGGATGTTATGTGTTTTTTGCAGTAGATTGGTATGTTTTTAATTATAGTTCTTAGATAGGTTTTATCGCCTCAGGTCACTAGGGACCTGCAATAGACGGTGGAAACCCGTCAAATGTTTTAAAACTTTGCAAAAATTCAGTGTATGTTTAATTTTTATCACTGCTTACATATCTACTTTACATTATTGTTCAGCTACGAGTTTGCACAGTAGATGTGTCCTTGTAATGCGTCGAGTGATCTTGTTTCGGCAATTAGCCTAGACTTTACTAGCAACAATAACAATAATTCACAATAATAATAATAATGCTGTAAATTTTTCACAGATCATCATTTACACCAAACTAAGCAGAGCTTGTAATAAGGGAACTACATGACTGATGCACTACCTACAGACTTTTTGTAAATACATACATATTAAACACAGACAACACCCAGACCCGAGACAAATATTTGCAGACGAAATAGGCTCTTGTCAAATGTCCTTAGACCATGAAAAATCTATTGAAACTCTAACTAAATATTTAAATATAATAAACAAATAAACCTTAAAACCCTGTAAACACACGCATAGCCTCGACGCCATGCTAGGATTCCCTGTATCGTGGGTATCAGGATCTATGGGTACCGGAGAAATTACTGTAGGCACATTTCACCCGTTAAGTCTCAGGGTCAGTAACGCGCGAGTAACCACTGTTGTGGCAAGCGTCCATTGGTTACGGTAACCGTTTACCAACAAGTTGCCGGATGTTTGCAACTTTAGTTGCATAACGCTCGTTTTCAGCTGTAAACGAAAAATAAAAATAGGATAGGAAATATCCTGAGCAAGGTTTTGGCTGGGAATTAAATATGTAGCACGTGACTACCCCCTGTCGATGTCGATGCTGATCCGCCCGCAGGCTGCAATCAATCAGCCGGGATCGGAGTCCTGCGGGCGCTGGGGATGTGTCCTATGTAATTGAGAAATGCCGGTGATCTGCTAAGCTTTATTACTTCGAGACTCGATCTTTTGGAGCACAACGTATTTATTATTAGGTACCTAGTTTACCTACAAAAGCTCTACTATTACTGCGAGCTTTAAACTTTATCAGTAGGTGTAGACTTTATTCACATACCTAATAAGAATAATTAAAATCGGTTCACAAACAAACAAACATCGCGTAACATACACACAAATAAACTCCTATTTTTTATGTCTGTTAAAAAAAACCTCAAGTCTTTAATAGGTAAAGGGATTAAAAAATTATCATGAAAATCGGTTCGCAAATGGCGAAGACATAGCTTAAGATACACACAATTAAAGTATAGACGATTTGATAATTTCTACCCTTTTTAAGTCGGTGGAACTCTTAAGACTCTTAATAAGAATTGAAATCGACAGCTGTGTCTGTTTGCCTTTCATTAACAAAGTTCTTCCCCTAACCTTCTTCCACTCCTGCTTGTCTCATGATGTTCACTTCATGTATTTCCTCCTGTTGTTTTCATCCAAATTTGAAACATGTACCATCAGTTGGTGTTCCAATAAAGCGGCGATGGGCTTGCCGCCTGTCAGGCTTCCACACCTGTGGTGTGGAATACTACCTACTTGCAAAACGCAGTCATGTGGCTAATATAATATTTGGACGTGCCTCTGATTACTGCCTACTTGGTAATCTGGAAGCTCTACGCTCTGAGTATGTATCTAGGAATAAAGTCGCTAGCGTGTTTGTATATTTATTTAGAAGTCTGACTGCAAACTTATTTAAAGCCAAATAAATTGTAACAATCTTTGCAATGCCCTTTTTCACTGACACTGTATAATTTTGCAAAGCGCGGTACATAATGTCCTCTCAAATCACCGCTAGACGCGTATTCAACGCCCGCTGCGCTTTGCCCTATGCAATCACGTGGCCTAGACCACATCTAAACAGCTGGATTTATGAGTAGTTCCACAAGAACAATCTGATGAGGATGAATGCTCATTTACGACAAATCGCGCGTCGTGTTGTGCGACGCCGTCCGCTGTAAATTCAAACATATGCCGATGTATGAGTGCGTTCATGTCAAGCTAACGCGCGTTAAGTCGCTTCTCCATAAACGCTGTCATGCGGGCCGCGTAAATGAGCCCAAAGGGGTATGACAGAATCGTCGCGAATGGAAATACGTAGGAAATAGGCATACACACATCCCCCGTGAGTTTATTTATGTAGTTCGCTGTACCAAGATTCTGAGAGCGAGTGGCACTAGCCGAAATCTGACGGATTCTTGTGTTTTTTTGCATTGTATCAAAGTCGTAGGATGCCCTGCGTTGAGGTTTTTCATACACATTTAATTAATACCTCTGGTGTTATAAGCGTCAGTAGGTTACGGTAACCGCTTACAAACAGGTGGGCCGTATGCCTTTTTGCCTGTAACATAAAAATAATAGGAAGTGTGTCAGCTTGATTCCTGTCCCTGTGTCACTTGCCACTTCTCAGCGACCTTTTCAAACGGCACTGTTCAATTCTAGAGTGGAATTAGAATAAAGAATAAAAGGCAGCTTACAATGCGTAGACATTTTATATATTTTTTAAAGGTATGCGCGTTGATGATTCGTTATTTTGTGCGCTTTCTGTCTGTCCGTCCACTAAGTCTTTTTTGCAATATATTTATTTCTCAACGTGAATTATTTTAATTCGTTGCATCACAGAAGACACTTGGTATTCTTTAGAGCTGCGGGTGTGGAAAGGATGGATTACAAAGGGAGGACTTGATGCTACAGCATTTTCTACCAGTCGTCCTTAGGGGAAACAGAGGTTGGCGTGCTAAACTAAATTACTAACTAAATTAAAACTATTGTTGAAAAAGTGTATCTATTTCATTACTGAATTTATAACGTGTGGTAATCTAGGTTAGAAATATTTTAGACTAAGGTTTTTTTATAATGTTTTTTAGATTTATTTTATATTTTGTGATAATATTTCAAATACTAAGTGATTCATTAATAGTATAGAAACACTTTTTCAACAATAGCGTTAATTGTGAATGATAAATTAAGGACAACTACATGTATGAAACATAAACGTACTAACTAATGTTTTAAATCTTAGTTTTAAAATCGTAGTTCGTCTTCATTAGCCGAGAGTAAAGGCCCAGTCGGACCGACGCGGTGGCGATGGCGGTGGCGAGGATTGTTCGCGTTAATGAACTGATGGCCCTTTTTATGTCCTGTTTTCAAACATATAGCAAGACATAGTACCAAGAAAGATAAATATTACCAGAGTGACAACGGGAGTGCTAGTTTCAACATGACAATAAATTCCTGAAATCGTCAACAAAACCACTCCCAAATAACACGGACACCATTACAAATAGGTGTGTTAATTTACGACGTGTGTTCACGCCATAACACGCCAAAACACGCCATTACAATTGTTACTCGCAGTTTTATGACTACGTTCTATGGGGGATGGTTTATGACCGCATGCTAAAACGTTGGTGGTTTTATTCAAATTTAATTGAAGGATCCAATTTCGAGCGGTGTTGATTTAATATAAATCATATTATTATTTTATTTAGAGACTACGGACTTAGTTTAATTAATTAAGCATTCTCTAGAATGATGTTTTCACATTTTGTTTCTACACGATAAAGCCTAAAACCTAAGATAGGTACTTGTTTATTTTAAAAAATGCACTGTCTTGCCCAGGATAGATCTTGCAGAAGTTTCATATCATATCCTTAGAATATAGAATAATCATAAAACGCATCGTATGTGAAAGCAGGATTCCTTGACAGTGGCCAGTTTCTGTATGAATCGTAGGTACCTCTGCTGTTAACATGGTCTAACTACGTATATTACACATTCCACAAACAATTTGGAATATTTTTTAGAATATTTTACCACGTATTAAAATGATACCAAAATATCCGTAATAATATTCTAAAATGATACCAAACCACGATAATTTTAATTGCATAATTTGGAATACATTCGCAAACTAGCTAGATTTCGCGGTTGGGAAGTATGATGAAGTTTTTCTTTATCCGCTACTGTATTTACGGGGCAAGGCTTCTGCTTAATCTAAATACTAAGTTCACAAAATGTCTGCAAATTTTAAGGTTCAGTACATGTCATTATAGCATTTGAAACTTTTAAAGTTACAAACATAATTTTCATGATTAAATGAAACATAATTATTGTTTCATTCAATCATGATAAATTCCCCGGTTTTAGTAAAAACAGTGTCTTTTATGCTAGTTTTTTGCAAATTTTGGGTTCACTAATGCCATTATAACATTTGAAACTATGAAAGTTATATAAGAACATAATCTTTTTCATTAAATCATGATTAATATCCCGTTTTAATTAAAAACAGTATTTCTTTTATGCTTGTTTTTTTTCTGGATTCATCTATTTGTAAACAGAGGTGCATTATTCTTGCAAATCCTCACTTGCAGTCGTCGGGCTGAGAGAGGGATCAGGCACGCCTCCCCACTCACAGATAATCCTCCCATCTGAATGCACGCGTTTAAACCCCAATTTGTTTTTAATCTTAAAACACGCCATTTCATTTCAAATATAAATACAGAAATTCTAGAGTTTAAAATCTTTCTTGTTAGACTAGTCCAATTAGCTTTGCTAAAACACTCAATTATTCAGGGCAACTGTGAAGGCTCGGTCAAACGGAAGCGGTGCGGCGAGCGGGGCGGTGGGATCAGTACATTTACGCGAACTTTGACAACTATTTTCCTTACGTGGGCAAGGAAACTAGTTGTCAAGAAGTTGGGAACGCGTCAGTTAAAGGTGTTTTTTGATGTTGGTATAAGGCGTGTTGGCCTAGTGGGCGATACCCCGACTTCTGATCCGGAGGTAGTGGGTTCGAAATATTTATGTGCGCATTATCACGTGCTCAAAACGGTGAAGGAAAACATAGTGAGGAAACCGGCATGCGCTAGAATCAAAAAATCGAAGGCATGTGCCAACAGTTAGTGTTCCAATAAGCGGCGATTGGCTTGCAACCTGTCACGTGGAATGCTAACTACGTGCAAAACGCGGGTATGTACCAAATGTAATGTTTGTACGTGCCTCTGACTACCCCCTACTTGGTATTCTCAAAGATCTACTCACTGATCTGAGGATGTTTGTTTGTTTTTGTTATTTTAACAAAACAACAGTATGAATCATAGTTTTTCCAACGTATAATCCACTTTCCATAGGGTCGGTTGGCAGGTCCCTCAGGACGCCATCTGTATAGGATCATATTCTCCGATCCCGTGTCCAGGATGAACAGTGTTTGCTCAACATATGGAGCGGTGGGAATCACACCACACGGCAGGAGGATGGAGGGCCAAAGAGGGAAGTGTCAAGCTTAATGATGTTACACTCTAAGTATTCTTATTTAATTGAATGTAAATACATTTATTCATACAATTATGTACAAGTAGGTATATATATAAAAATACAAATGTAACAGCTAATTATAAAAAGGGCATTGCAAACTATCTATAGATAGGTCAACAGATCCAGATCTCTACCAGACGGAAGCGTTCCCAAAATGCTAGCCCAAAATGCTAGTAGGTAAGAAGATGGTCATAGGTCATCATCCTGACTGACCATCTACATTGAAGTAGGTAAACATATACCATTATTTGATCACAGTTAGCATCTGCTGCTGACGTGGTACGCACAAGCACAGCACTTCCGGTCAGCGGCGCCGGCGCCAGCATCCGGCTTCCGGGTACATCCGGCTTATCGCCGGCGTGACCAGATGCCTGCTATCAGATGATTTCAGGCTTTGAGCGCTGTGTTACGAATAAAATAGAATAGAATACGTTTATTTGCCAGTACATTATAATGTTCTGGCTTAACTAGGCGTTCAAATGTTACTATATTAAAAATAAACGGGCTTCAAATAATTGATTTGACTGGCGGAATATAGAATAATAAAGGAAATGAATATAAGCACAAATCTGTTTCACAGTGACAGTTTCTGAATTGGAAACGCGTCTCTCTTACTCCATGCGAAAATAGATAGATAGATAGAACACAGGAATTAAAAAAAAATATATAAAAGGTACAATGGGCGGTCATATCGCTGAAAGCGATCTATTCTAGACAACCTTTACCGTAGAAAACACACGCATTAAAATAAATTAATTTAAATTAAATTCATTCATTAAGTCAGACAACATTTTAGGTCTATTTTTTGTCAGTGAGCTGTCTTAAGATCTATGTTAAAATATAAGGAAAGCAAATGAAAAAATAACGTTTAAGGAATTATACTCGTGTCCTGATCTAGCTGTCTCAGGCGAGGCAGTGATGCGAAAGACACGGATTTGTACAAGAGAACCAAGAACACGAATAAAATGCTTGCATATTTGTTCCGGGTCAGGAACTACGGTACTCGTAGTTCCTGATACCCATGATACATTGACTCCTTGTGTGGGGTCAGGACTTTGTTCCTATGTGGCTGTTAGGTTTTTATTTATTCGAGTGTTCATTTATATTATTTTATATCATCGCACTTTTCGTTAGGTGACTTTTCGTTATCAGATCCTAAAAAAAAATTTAGAGAATACAGTGGTTGTCGTTCGATTAATTGGGAAACAATTTATTTTTTGCAAAATTTCGTCTATAGCACTCGAGGCAAAGAAATTTATATAAAATAACGTATACAATAAACCTTTTGCAAAAACCGCATTTAAATCGTATAGGCCGTTCAGAGAAAAATAATAACAACATACAAAGTACCTCTAACGTTGAAAGCATAATACGGCCTCCTTACATCGCGGACAAATAAATAACATCTAGATCCATGAACCGGCTGTCGGTCGGTATCCAAATTTCAAGCTGATTTTTAAATGCCTGGAAAATAATTTCATTTAGTATTAGTATCTAAAATAATTATTTGATTTTTTTTCACAACAATCTAATGACTTGTGTATTCCATCGTTCTATTTTACTTATCTATGGAACAAAATCACACAGCTTTCGAAACTTTTCATACAGCCAGTAACGAATTAATTTATTTTCTTGTACTGATCTACTAATCACCTATTGTAGCGCGCCTTTATCGGGTGGTGATTAAACATACTTGTGTTATATTCCTTGATTTCATACGAAACTATTTCTACAAATAACTTGAATAGCAAACAGCTGAGCTGTTAAAAAAATGCCAACATACACAGTAACGAACCTTTCACTCCAAACATATATACCGGCTCCTTGCGTTGCGTGCAGAAAACAAAACATTATTATTAATGATGATGACGTAATCGTAAGCAAGTACTTAGTATAAGCGAGACTGATACTTGATTTCAATATAGTTTTATAAGCATCGATGGTTCAGTGGTAGAATGCTCGCCTGCCACGCGGGCGGCCCGGGTTCGATTCCCGGTCGATGCAATAAACTTTTTGCTTTTATTTTATTTTGCTATTTTATCCAGTGGCCCTAATCACTCTAAATTATAAAAAAGTTACACAAAACTGCACTGCTTCAGATGTTCAAAGTAAGATAATTAATTTTAATTTACCTATAGAACGTTAAATGTTAAAATGTAGTCTATCATAATGAAGCTTCTGTTATGCCATAACAGTTATGGTATAGCATAAAAATAACAATTACTTTGTGAAAATTATGTGAGCTTATTATTTTTAAGCTCACAAGTTCACGCTCACACGTCACACCACAGACCCGCTAGGTGGCGCCACAATCCAAGGCGCGGCAAGTAAGTGGCATTTAATTAAAAATATGTCAGAGTGGGGATTAGGGGAGGTAGGGGAGTTAGACTCGTGTTGGTTTCTTTGGGGAACATCGGCTTTGGGCAACGTCAAGAATGTAATTGAAAATGCTATTTAATTTATAAGGGTAGAGGTAGTGTGGTTTTGGTTTCTAGTAATTTTTTGGTAAAATTGAACGTGCAATCTAATGACAGGTGTTTTTTTTTAACTAGCCTTGTTTTCTTACCTTTCTTTCCTGTCTTGGTCGCGGAGGAACAGGCAGTAGATAAAATAGACGTTTCAATGTGATCCTTGGGATTTTAATGAATAAACACATTTGAGTTTAACACCCTATAGACACATACATAGTCTTGACCCCACACTAGGATTCCCTGTGATATGGGTAGGTATCTAGGTAGGAACTAAGAGTACAGTGGTACAACAACACTCAGACCGGAAACAAATATCTGCAGAATATGCAAACATATGTCCCGGAGCGGGAATCGAACCCGCAACTCTTGCGTCGCAGCCGGCTTCACACCCGCCACGCTACCAAGGTCGTCAAACGATTTATAGATAAGCTAGTTTTTTCATCTGTATTTTTTGAATAGGTTGTGTAGATTTAAAAATATGAAATATTTATTTCTTTATTTACATTTAACAGGGTTTCCTGTGTTTTGGGACAAATATTGAAAAGTATTCGTTTCACAGTCCCCGAGGCAACCAAATCAAATCTATTATTCTTGAAATTGGGTTTTTTTCTGTTCTAGTGGAAATATGGGCCTATTCTACTGATTATTATAAATGCCAATGTGTGCTGGTCATAGTTAAAGTCAATACGTTTTTATTCTTCGAAAACAAAGATTATACAAAAAGCGTGAATTCAAAATGTTTTAATGAATTTACGCCGATTCCACTTTGTTTATTCCCAGATTAACACATTTATTTCGAGTACACAGCGAAGCCGTGGGCAGAGGCTAGTGAAACATAGATACCCAACAAATTGTTAACCAAAGATTGTTCCTGACTACAAATTCCAGTGCGTCCGTGCCCACGGACCGGCTGAACAACGCCAGTACAAACTGCGGGCAGTAGGTAAACACGTAGATAGGTAGATGTTATGCAAAGCGCATAGTTATCAGTTTATAGCCAGTGACTCGTCAGGAAGTGCTGCGGGACTCGCCGTCCGCAGACGCTACGGCTCCATGATGTACAGTATCCAGCATGGAACAGCCGTGGAGTGAGAGTGGCTGGTGACTAGACCTGAAATACACTAAGTGGGTTATACCTATAGATAAGGACTTATACAAAACTATAAAAGGAAGGATACAAAACTGAGAACTTATTGTCTTTTAAAATAAACGTTTAATTTATTTGTACATGTAGGTACCTACATACATACTCATAAGTAATGTTTTTATCTAAAAAAAAAACATTTTAAAATGTACATTACATTCGGTAAGCCATGTTTGTTGCCAGGAGGAAAAAATCAAAATAGGTTTCTACGTACTCCTACATACGTATAAAGTTTTTTAATCAAAAAAAAATATAAAAAATATCATTTTAAAATATACAATATAGGTAAGTCATGTTTTTCAACAAGGAAAAAATTAAAATAGGTTTTATTGTAATGACATTTGGTACCAACCTTTCTATATTAAAAATCACACACGTGATTATATGTATTTATAGGTTTCTGGCGATGTCACAAACTATCTTCTATTATAAAATATCAGTGCAATTTGGTCGGTATTTTCTCATATAGAATATTTATCTTCAGCAATGCTACTATCCTGTACACCTGATTTGTACCTACTTCACGAAAGCCTTTACTTTATTACCACAGCGTCTATATATTGTCACATCCAGAATCTAAATGTGCTTTATGTCTCGTGAACAGCAAGTGCCAGCTAAACTATATCTCAAAGTGGGAAGCTCCCAGTGGTGCCATCTGCACTGGACGGTCGGATAGCAAAACTTGTGCTCTACATACCAATTATACGTAATATAGTTTTATGTGTGGAATAGCCTCTGCCCACGGCTTCGCCCGCGTGGTACCCGGATGTAAACTAGCTGGATGTGTTATTCTGAAGACCGAATCAAAACACTGCAATTGGAGTCAAAATAGAAACAAAAGATGTTGTCAGCAAAGGTTAAATTGGACTTAAATTGGGCTTAAATTGGAAATGATCAGGACACAATACATATAAAGAATGAAGCCAAATAGATGGGCCTACATCGTGTATACCCCTAAACATAAAAGGAAAGACCATTCAAATGATTGAACGAAAACATCATCCAAATGGATGATAGAAAAGTATGGCCATCAGAGATGATTGGCAATCCTTGGAGGAGGCTTATACAGACAAAGGCTTTAGAAAATCTTAATTCTAAACATTAAACAGTACTAAAATAACTCACTAATTTAACAAGTCGCTAAATCTAGCTCTGTCCTTTTCTAACACTAAACAAAGGATAGAGGCAGACAACTTTTAGCACGCTGCTAAATATGCGAGTGATTATGAAACATAGGGTTTACAATCTATATTCATAACTTATTCACTTACATATATTAAATAACTTTAGCAGCGTTCTAAAAGTTGTCTGCCTCTATCCTTTGTTTAGTGTTAGAAATAGACAGGGTTAGAGTTACCGACCTGCAAAGTTAGCGAATGATTATGAATAAGAGAAGAGAAATAACATGAGATAAAACCAAAATGTATTTATTAATTAAAATGACAAGGATCACTTTGAAACGTCGGTTTTATCTACTGCCTGGTGCTGCGCGACTAAGCCAGGGATCACTTACTTATAGAGATTTTTAAACAGTGGTTTAGTTAAATATAGTTTTTTTTTGTTTGTGATTTAAAACTATCATGATCAAGTAATAGTTTCAGTGTCCGACTTAAGGTCCGGTCAACCGGACGCGGTGGCGGTGGTGAAGAGAAATCCTCGTCAAGAGGGTGTCAAAGTTCGCGTGAATGTATTTATCGCCACCGCCATCGCCACTGCCAGTGATGGGCTTGCAACCTGTCACGTGGTCATGTAATATTTGCAAGTGTCTCTGACTACCCCTACTTGGTATTCTCACAGTACTGCATGATGAGTAAAGATCTGAGGATCTCCATCATGGATATCACACTGGTGGACGTGTTTTTATAGAATTTTATAAATCTCATAGTTCTTAATTTTTTTATCACTCCTTAAATCCATATAATTCCACCCTTAACAATACCTAGTTTTATCCTCCGGTAATCGACTACAAGCTCGTAAAATTTTTATTTCGCCATAAAATAATATAAAGCGCCTCGTGGGGGTGGTAATAGGTTAGTAAGGGTAGTTAAGGGGAATATAATTGCAGGAATAAGTTGGTGTAACTATTTAAATGGTCGTAAACTATGATGAGTATCTGCTGTAAACTGGGGCTGGGGTGGCAGGTTCATTCATGTCAAAGATAGTTGATCTAAGCAAAAGTCGAGGTTCTATTAATCCTTGAGATTTCAAATATACCTACAACCTTTTCACTTGACTTGAGGTAGGCAACTAATCTATCTGACTGTTTCATACAAACAACATTAAAATAAATATAATATGTTATTATTACTTAGGGGCATAATTTTATTTTTTAAAAGTATGAAAAATCTTCAAGGTAATATTGTGCGGGGTTATTTTGTTCGAATGAAGAAGTATGAAAATAAATAAACAATATAATATTGAAATAAAAGGTACAATGGACCTGAGAAAACGTGTCATTAGAATACAGTGATCTTATAAACAGTGATAGAAACTATTTCTTTCAGGAAATATATTATAAAATATAGAAATATATTATAGAAGTATAAACTGGGTATCTGTCAAAAGCTAGATATGTACAATAAATTGCCTTTAGAAATCACACGGCTACCGCTTAACCAATTTAAATCTAAATTAAAGGAATGTTAGAAAGAAATTCCTTGAATGTTAGTAAATACATGAGTTGTTAATTTTCTGATTTGCATGCATTGTGGACAAATCTAGATTATGAATTTATGTACAATTTGAAATTTTTAGATTAAGAACATGATTATGTATACTTTGACATTCCAATGTTATGTAACTAAAACGAAATGGTTAAAAAAATAAATATCAAATATTAGTTCATCTTATAGTAGAATAAGATAAAATATTAAAAATAATTGTCAAAGTTTGTATGTTTTAATGTTTGTTGCTATTTAATAAAATTTGGAACAAGTATCACGCGTGAGCTAAAATACTATATAATAGGTTACTTTTATCCGAGTACCACGCGGGTGAAGCAGGGGGTAGAGACTAGTACATCATTGAAAGAAAAATATAAACACAAAGAGGCATCATTGGAAAAATATATAAATACAATAATGTTATTCCGCTTTACCGCATTTCATAGCAAAAGCTTGATTTTCTTTTTATTATTTTTTACTACAACAATATCTTCAAAGTACACAAAGAACTTGAAAGGATTTAAAGGCTCGCATCCCGACGGTAGAACTCATTCGCCGCCCAAAGGCAGCGCCGCCGCCCGCCCCGCACGGCGCCGCTCAGATGCGGTTTACGAAACAACTATTTAAAATTATCCTAAATATTTAATAAATACATTTCGAAAAAGTTGCCTGTTCAGTTTATTGTGTGTTGCTTAGTCGTGATTGGCCCGTATTTGTAGTGATTCCTGTTAATAATTCAAATATAATCAAAATTAATCGTAGTTTTTAAAAATATTTCCAATCTATCTTATCTATGGTCTAAAAATAACAAAATTATACTTAATCGTTCCATTATTTAAGATTTTATTATTCAAACTTCATAAAAATAAATTAACTAAAGCTTAGTGCACATTAAGCGCACTGCCGTTAAAAATAACCGCTCAAACAATAGTTTAGGACTAGTTCTTGGCGTAAAATTTGTTTGGACAACTCTAATAAATTGACGTCATTATTGCTTATGAACATAAACGAAACGAATCTCAACCGTGTATCAAATAAGGTGCATTATCGTGTAGTGCGATGAACATTTTGTGAAACTTTTAAATGCGTGTGGAAACAGACTGTATTCGTTGGTAGGTACGGTTTATTTTCGCGCCTCGCTGGGGATCTGTGGAGGTGTGAGAAAAGAGGTAAATGTTTATGATATGGACTTAGAACTACTGTATCGAGTAACGGCGAGATATTGTTAAGTGTGTGCTTGGGTTTATGTAGGCAGTTTTGTGCTTTTTGTGAAATAAGGAAAACAAGGGGTTTCCCCGGGTTTTTATCCGGGGAAACACATTGAAAAGCTTTTTAGCATAGCATTTTAATTTGTAAAATAGTTCAAATTTATTTTTTAGAAGAGTTGGCAGCAATGCACGACTACTAATTATTGTACTGATAAACGAGGTCTGAAACTGAAACACTGAACTGAATTGTTCAACAATTCAGTTCAGTGTTTCAGTTTCCTTTCAAAGTAGTTGAAAATTGAAAACAATCCCTGAATCCCATACCCCTACCTTCGAAATGATCCACGTCGGTTGATTAAGGCGCGCACACACGACGGAACGAGCGACGAAAACCTTGTATGAAATTTAATTAGCGTCACCATTGTTGCCAACTATGCCACATTTTCGCAAAATGTAGTCACCATCATAAAAAAAATATTTTATTATCAAACACAAAGCCTCTAAGAAATTACGGATGATGTATATATACTCTGATACACACTTAATAAGTAGGATACCTCAGATACTTTGAGGATACCAAATAGTTAATCATAATCAGTGTAATTAAACCAGATCATACCATAAAATGCCCTATACCAAACCAAAAAATATACCAAAAAATAGATTTGGTAAAAATCAAAACTAGAGGTATCTATGAGTTTAATCGAGCCAAAAACTAACTTCAGTTGGCAACACTGTTGATGTCAGCGTGAGTTATAGCGGCGAACTCACGCGAAGCGCTGGAGTGAGATTTGTTACATGTTAGCGAGTAATTGATATGTACGAGTATTAGATTGTTTTAGGATTTGCTAGAGTTTTACACGCGTGGTTTTATTACAAAAAATGGTAATGTGTTTTTAACATAATCATTAATAATGATAAGACAAAGAGCATAATTTATTTTGATTTGTTAGTTTTAGCACAGACCAGTTAAACTGGTCTGTGGTTTTAGTTATTATTGTTTACTTTATCATTATTTCTTATTGAATTTACTAGTTTTTTCAAACTTTCGCGATCGTTAATGAAATTATTGTTGGGATAAGTCAAATACTAACTGGTTTTTATCGCGTGTGATATTTTTTGATTGTTTTATACAATACAATAATATGTAGTTAGATTCATAGTATACCAAATATTTTTAATAATTCAATCGATTTAATCTACTAACCAAAAATAATTTTAAAAGTACTTGCCTGACTATTTATTGGCTCTGAATAACTAAGTTTTCGTAACTTTTGTGACAAAACAAAAAGTACTGTGAACTTTCTACTGTGAATAAATGAGTATGAGTTGTGAAGCTCATTGGTTGATATTGTCACACATTTGCCATTTCACAATCAAAAAATTGTGGAAAGCACATAAATGACACAAAAAACATCATACAAAATTGATAAGATTCAATTTAATTAATTGCTTAAAAAAATATTTCACCTACCAAAAATCTACCTACCTACTAATAGATACCTACTCATTTTATTGTCTTCGTTAAGCGCAAATCTTTTCATTATTAAAAGTCATTTAAGGTAAATAAGTTAAAATCAGCGGTGATGGGTTTGCAACCTGTCACGTGGAATGCTAACTACTTGCAAAAACACGTGCCAAATGTAATGTTTGGACGTGCCTCTGACTAACCCCTAGTCGCTATCCTCAAAGATCTATTTACTGATCACGTACCAGGGGATGTCCATCATGGGCAATACAGTCGTGAGCGTGTTTTTTTTGTTTGTTTGAAGTTAAAATCAACCCGTCTTTCAAACTAAGCTGTTTTAAAATTCAAACCGTATGCTTCTTGAAACTAACCAACTGAATCTAGTACTAGATATCTGAAACTCATTACAATGCAGGCCACGGTCACACCGTAACGAGCGGCCGGCAGCGTGCCGCGGCGGCGCGGTCACGTGTGACTCCAACCCCTTGCAGCATTACCAAACTAAACGAGGACAAAATTACTTTATTCAAAATTACATGTTTGTAAAATAACGTTGCTAAAATGAACAAGAGCTGAATAAAAGGCAAAGGGAATTGTGTATGTATTTATGTATTTGGTATTCCACAAAATATGTATCGTAACGTTTAATTTGTATTTTATGTTCATTCTATAAAATAAAAATACAACATTACAGTACATTTTTTCACCCATACTCAAATATATCATAAATACGACTTGAGACGCAAAATGTTTTGGGTTTCATTCCGACGCGAAGCAAATGTTTGTATGATCTGCAAATGTTTGTCTCGGGTCTGGGTGTTTTCTATGTATAATTTGTATGTTAACAATAAAAAAATGTACCTAAATATTAGGTTGGGGAAAAAGTCTTTTCGCATTATTGTATGTATGAACTTGTAATAAAATCTCTTTGGCTATACTATTTGTATCTGGCTGGTTTTGGTATCATTAAAAGTTTAAATTTTAAAGAAGATAATTCCAAATTCAAATTAGGAAAATGTGTGATTTTTATTTGTTTTTCGTACTGTTAAGATGAGTGAATCTAATGAAGAAATTCGATACATTTTAAAATTTTACTACAAAAAAGGTAAAAATGCAACGCAAGCCGCGAAAAAAATTTGCGATGTTTATGGACCTAGTGCAGTGTCTGTGAGAGTAGCACAAATTTGGTTTAAGCGTTTTCAATCCGGAAATTTTGATGTCAAAGATGCACGTCGCTCTGGTCGCCCTATTACGGATAAAATGGATGCCATTTTTGAAAAAGTGGAGCAAGATCGGCATATCAGTAGTTACGACGTAGCTGAAGAACTGGGAATTGACCACAAAACAGTTTTGGCGCATTTGAAAAAAACTGGGTACACAAAAAAGCTCGATATTTGGGTACCTCACGAGCTCACTGAAAGAAACCTAATGAACCGTGTTCTCATTTGTGATTCTTTATTACGACGTAATGAAACCGAACCATTTTTGAAGAAATTTTTGACCATTTTTGACCTCACACATCTTTAGCCACTCAGCAAAAATTAAGAGAGTTTGGCTGGGATGTGTTAATGCATCCGCCGTATAGTCCTGACCTTGCACCTTCAGATTTCCACCTGTTTCGGTCTCTTCAGAATTCTTTAGGCAGTGTCAGGTTAACATCACGAGAGGACTGCCAAAACCACTTGTCGCGGTATTTTGAACAGAAGCCCCAAAGTTTTTATAGCAATGGGATCATGTCCCTGCCTACAAAATGGCAAAAAGTTATCGAACAAAATGGTACCTACATACTTTAGTTAAATGTAAATAAACTATATTAAAAAATGTTTTGAATTTTCTTAAAAAATGCGAAGAAACTTTTTCCCCAACCTATTATATCAGTCATGTAGTTCCCATAATACAAGCTCTTGGGGCTAGTTGATGCTGTGTGAAAAATTACCAGAATTATTAATTAAATTCAAATAATAATAAAATTAGTATCTAGAAACTTTTCTAACCATCCAATTAGAGATGTATGAAATCAATATAAAACCAACACGTACTTTCAAACTTCACACAGAACCATAAGATTCCGGAGTTGTTCGAATTAGGGTTCCGTATTCAATCACCCAATCACACTGCATTGTGCGTTCACTGCTTACAATAGGGTTGCTAGGAAAAGATGTAAAGCAGGCGAACGCAACATTTATGGATTGAAAATGTGAAATTTCTGCTAACTAGCATAATCTGCTTACAAACTACCTATCTAAACTTGACCATTTCATTCTTTGACCTAATAAAATATGACGTAACTACTGATCTATAGAATATCCCAAAACATAATCTACTTTGACATTGATTATTGAACTACCTACCTACTTCGTGATAATTATAAGTATTCTAAAATTGCAAATTATTATAATTTTGACATTATGTATGACTATTGTCATTATTTTTATTATTTTGTATACCAGCCTAATTCACCATTGTTACAATTTAAATTTAATTTAATAATGAATTTTTAAAATAACACCTACCTCTGCAACGTCCTGTCAGGGCAGATGTACCTACCAACCTACTTGGAGCTGCATTAGACCTAAGCTTAACCATTGTATGTAGGACATTAAGCATTAATCAATTAAATTGAAATTGAATTTCAATGTGTCTCACATTTTTGGACACATTTAAATCTACTGTTTTACATAAGAGTGGTTTTCACTTCGAATTAATGTGTGACATTAAAAAAACATAAATAGATTAGCATTTAACAATATTTTACGATACAGGAAAATTGATGTAAGCCGAATCTTTCTGTAAGTTTTAAATGTCCCTTTTACGTTAAACTAATAAAAAATGTTCGGATAAACCGACAGGGCGGAAATGTAGCAACCCTTATCGACTTAACTCGCGGTCAGCCCCGAGCTAGCCCGAGGCTGCAGCCAATCGAATTACGGAACCCGGAATGTCACGTACGCACGTGTGTAGCGCGCCTTATTTGTCAGTGTTTATTGAGATCTACTTTACGCCACCTCGTCAGCATCTCTTGGTCTTTTGCTTCAGGAGATACTGAGACAAAGATGTTTTTGTTATACTGTTTACCGCTGGTATAACTTATTATTTTACTTTTAGGTTATGGGACTGGTCTTGAATGTTTATCTCATGTCTTCTGTAATTTAGTAGCCAGCTGCGATGATAGAGGTGCGGGTTCTGTGTCTGGGTTTTGTGGTACTCTGAAAAGTCCGAAGATCCCCGTTACAAATGGATTTAAAAATGTGTCTATGTTTACAATTCACCTACCGGTAGAAGTTCACAGCATGATGTCATATCAAATGACATATTTTGGCATTGCGCGAGGCTACAATATCTTCCGTACATTCTGACAGACAGGCAGACAGACATATCCTGTGTCACAACTATTATTTAATAATTGAATTTCACATTTTATAAATAGCTACATGTCAGATAATACAATGATCATACAGAAATGTACGCTACAGCAAACTTTTGTGTGTCTTTTAGCAATAAAAGTAGCGTTTGACAGATGTGCTAACATTATTGTTTGCTGGTTTGATAAGTCCGTCATATTATTTACAAGTAAACAGTATTGGAAATAAATATTGTTATTGGCGATGGTGGAGCAGAGGGCGCTGGGGCTGGCTTTTACAAATAATTTGTCAATATGCCCTTCGAAAGCACAAACAGAAAGCTTATTTTCTAGGAAGCAGAATCTGAAATCAGTGATGGAATTAAATATCCTTTTAAGTTTCTAACAATCAGATTTTATTTATTTAAATTCACGGCTCACAAAATTCAATATAAAACAAATAATTCGTACCAATCATACGATGCATAATAGACAATGAAATGATATTCAGTCGAAAACAATAATATAAATACATTTTTTTTTTTTTCAAAATGATTTTACAGTTTTAAATTTCATAAACATTCATAAGAATAATGTTTTTGGTACAAGATGATGGCTCGATAATTAAAAAGTTTTCGATGTCTTATCTACACGTTTAAGTGGTATTATTTAAACAAAACCCTGTTGTATGACATCACTAAGGGCCGTAAGATCAATAGTAGTTTTAACTATAGATTTCGTAAATCTACGATTAAAATCAATGGATGGTTTGATCTACTGTCACATAAGAACAAATTTGTGCATCAATTACCATTGAACTTATTAAATAATCGAAGAGGCTTAAACTTGCTCTTGTGGTTTTAACTACTATGGATCTTACGGCCCTAGGTGAGAAACTGAGATCATGCATACGTCTCTGGCATTGAAATGAATCTTCCTTTAATTACATAAATTCCTAGTAACATTAAATTCATAACTACATTGCTTGCAACTGAACTGAACCTAGAATATTATATTAAACTCAACATGGATTCTAAAGGATGACCTCAAAAAAATACACATTACGATACAATACGTGGGAATAAATAGGCATGCAAATTTGGACAGATTTAGAAATTTAAATTTATTCCATCCATTTCCATTTAACTTGAGCCAATCAAAAACCTCAAATGCATTGAAATGCATCAGCTTCGCTTCACACCTACCCTCAATAAAAAGCGTACAGCCGGGGGGAAACCCCGTACAGTCAAGGGACAAAACCTTTATTAAACCAAGAAGCTCCATCGAACTTATTATAATATAAATCGAAAACTGTCTGTGAGTGACGGGCGTATATTCACGCCGGCAATTAAAAGGGGTGGACAGAGGGGTGTGCCTGTCATCCATCACAGGATTACAGGACACTATTATTATTAGCAGCCACCGATAACCGGTTTAATCCGGTTTTTGTTTGCAATTTTCACCATTGTTGGAACATTGTACGAATCATTGGTCTCTTGCAGGAATTTAATTACACTTTACTTTGTATTTCAGAAGCGTATTTTAAAGTTGATCTAGCAGTATTTATTCCTTTTGTTTTAAGTTTACACTCTACTTTTGTAGAGTAGAAAAAAATCAATACTTAAAACGATTTTCGGTCAAAAAAACAAACAATGAAAATAACATAACGGAGAATTCTAAACGCAAGACTTTTTGTAAATCCCTGTTATTAAGAATCCAAAAATCACAATTAGTATTGTCATTCAGCGTGGCAATGCGGCCAGTATTTTGGGAACGCTTCCGCCTGGTAGTGATCTGGATCAGTTGAGCTATCTATAGATCGTTTGCAACGGTCTTTAGATAGCTAGCTGTTTCATCTGTATTTTTTGTATATACCTACTTGTACATAGTTGTATGAATAAATGTCTGTTTAAGCACAAAAAAAATCGGAATCTAGCTCAATGCTAATTAAACTTATATTATTTATAAACGCGAAAGTTTGTGAGGATGGATGTTTTGTTACTCTTCACGCGGACTAAGCCGTGGGCAGAAGCTAGTAAAAAAATAAGTTGACTTTTTGACAGGCACGAAGGCGAGTAGTCGGCTGAGACGCAAGTGCAAGTTTAATTGGATTCGATGACTGTTATGGAATTAAAATTAAAATTATCGTGGTTTGGTATCATTTTAGAATATCATTACGACTATACCACGTACTTCACTATCCGTTTATTATCAGTCAGCCCCGTCTCACGCGCGTGGTCACGTTGTCGCGTGGTCGCGGACGGTGCTCATGAGGAAGGACCTCTAAACGGTCAACGAAACGTCAGCAGGAGAATAGTAAAGTACGTGGTACAATCGTAATAATATTCTAAAATGGATGAATGTTTACATATTTTTCCTGGTAGAGGGCTACTCACATGACTGTTGGGTCTTATTTATTATCGAGTCGGTCAATTAATAAATTACCTACAAGCAAATAGCTTTCTTGGGGCAAAGATAAGTCGCAAAAATTTGCAATATTAGTGCATTTTTTGTGTAATAATACCAAACATACTGTACTTTATCTACATTGTAAGCTATTTTGAAACCTTTAAAAATAACCTGATATAATTTGTACTTTTCGCTATATGCTGAAGATAAGTCTTCCTTAGGACGGTGAAAGAGTTTAAAAATGTGGCTGAATTGAATTTATATCAGCCCAAATATTAAACCTCGGCGGTACTCAAACCAGCGACCACCCACTTGGTACGCGGGGGCTATACCAACTAAGCTACGAGATTTACCAGCCTACACGAAAATCTTAGGCAATCTTGGGTGTGCAGTTTTTGCATTTCAACTAAGCACTTTTATAAAGCGCTTAGTTGAATCTTGCGCTTGTTGACCCCATTAATTGTTATATCTCGTAAACGTGGTAAAGAAGAGGGATGTTTCTAAGAAGGCTCTATTTATCTCGGTTGAATGATATTAAGGGCGCGACTCAGCTTTTGCGGAATTATTTAGTAGCTACGTTTACGTTTCAGATAAGAAAAATGACTGCGGTCGGCGGTTACGGAAGTTATGTTGACTTTGCGTAAACGGGTGTCGGCGTCGTTCAGACGCCTACAAATTCCTGATAAGTATAATATTTGTAGTTTCACGGTGAATAGATTGTAGGAAAAAAAATTACCTCTTGAAATTCGTGATATTTAGGTATTATTTTGTAGCTTAATTAATTCACGAATGTTGTAGAAAAATAATCAATTTAATTTCTTTGAAATTCGTGATTGGTATTTTGTATCGTTATTCTATTTACGATGAATAGTATTAACAAAAAGATCAATAAGTCCTTTGACTAATTGATGAATGAAGCGAAACAAGTATGCCAGTATCGTAGCAAGTGGAAATCCTTGGTATCTGCCTACCCCTCCGGGAAACAGGCGTGACTGTATGTATGTAAATACTTAGAAATACGTGACAGGTATTCTTTTTGTGGCTTCGTTTATTCACAGTTCTTACCAATGTCCAGAAATATATTTTTTTCTCTATTACTATGCCCCAGGAAAATCAATAATAAATATAGATTGGTCTTTGACCAATATCCAAAAATTTAAGCTGAAGGTTTGCCAACGTAAAAACTAATTACGACTAAGATTAGAAAAGTCCAATGGATCTTTTATGGGAAACTCTGTACGCTTCTATAATAACCTTCCGGTAGATGTAACCGAGCTGCCTATTCGAAGATTTAAATCTTATAAAAAGATCAATCTAATAAAGAAGGCGTATTACACCTTAAATGCCTATATTGACGATAAAACTGCATGGCCCGATATGATCGCTCCGCTCCCTCGTTAGCTTAATTGTCAAATTGCATATCTGTCGTAACATATTTTTTTAAGAATAGGTTTAGCATTATTATTATTATAAAGCGTATCGTGTGTTGTCTTATGAACTATGGTTGATACTTTTAAGACTTGATTTTATTCTTTGATCAGTACTTTTTTTCTATAAACGAGTTCACCTTATTAGATTGGCACCACACTAAAGCTGAATGAAGGATCATCAAAAAATAACCAAACAGTGTTTGTTGCCTGATTCTAGGCTTGGTCGAAATTTATGTGCGCATTGACACGTGCTCAAAACGATGAAGGGAAACATTGGAGGAAACCGGCATGCCCTAGAACCAAAATTTCGAAGGCGTGTGCCAACAGTTAGTTTTCCAATAAGCGGCGATGGGCTTGCAACCTGTCACGTGGAATGCTTCTTTCTACTACTTGCAAAACGCGGGCATGTACCAAATGTAATGTTTGGACGTGCCTCTGACTACCCCCTACTTGGTAACCTCAAAAATCTACTCACTGAGTATGTATCTGAAGATGTCCACCATGGGGAAAACAGCCGTGAGCGTGTTTGTTTTTGTTTTCGTTTCTATAGGATCCTTGTGATTTCAATGAATAAAAACCTATTGACTTTGACGTGCGATGTAGTGCAACGTTCACGGAGCGCATCGACCACATTCGCAATTCTCAAATGGAACTGGGCTGGTCATGTCTGCCGCATGGCGGACGACCAGTGTGCCAAGTTGACCATCGAGTGCCCTGACACTGCGCAAAGACATCGCGGTAGACATAGAATGAGATGGAGGGATGATTTAAACATTTCCGAGCAGATTGGCTCATTTTTGCACAGGAAAGGAATAAATAGAAGAAGCAGGAGAGGCCTTACCCGGCAGTGGGACATTGATAGGTGAAAAAAAAATTAAATAAATTCCAAAAAATCTAAATATAAAGATATTTATGTATTTCACGCGACAGCGATGTAGCCACGCTGCATCAGATACAAATCAATACACCAGTAGGTAAAGTATTGCCTTTTTTTCTTTCAGTTCAACAAATTTGTAAGGCTAAGAAGTCGTACTGCTAAAAATCACTGTGTAAAATACACAAACGTTATATCACTGTGTAAAAATCACTGTGTAAAATACACAAACGTTATAGGTATCACTGTGTAAAATACACAAACGTTATATCATTGTGTAAAAATCACTGTGTAAAATACACAAACGTTATTCACTGTGTAAAATACACAAACGTTATACTTAAGAAGGTACGTTCTTCAAACTAAGTTCCTGTAAAATAAGGCTTCCACCTGAGATGGGATTGCACAGACTTGTTTCTTTCCCCAACAATCTGAGAGTGGATACGTATTCCCGGAGCTATTTTTAACTGAGACATCGATTTCCATCACGTGAAATGACACTTAAGGCGAGCCTTTACAAAACGTAGCTCCTCGTTACACAGATACAACTTTCTTGAATCTTGTCAAAATCATTTTTAAATTATCTCAGATTTTTCATCTGGGTGTTTTAAATAGTCCTGAATTTATTTATTCTCTCTGTATTTCTGTTAGTTGTGTCAAAAGTTTATTGACATGGTGTATAAGCCGGCCTGTGTTACACAGAGGTCGCAGGAATAAGTAGGAATAAGCGGGAATGAGCTACAGTACAGCGGAAATGAAGGACGTCTTGAGCCCGAATGAAGCAATTTCAGCCCTCAGCATCTAGAGAGGACAGCGTTATCGTAATCCGGAGGCTTTTGGCGCTGACTGGCCACTTTTATAAGACTAGGATACATTTCATTTATTTATAGCCTTTTTCCGTTTTTTTTGTTATATGTTTTTATATAATTGGTCTATGATTTGTCTAGGTCTGTGTGCTCACTGGTAAACGTGTCCTCCAAGACTTGAATAAGTTGATGTATTTTATCAAGGTGCTTGGTAAAATACATTCCTATTGTTTTTTAAATAGAACTTCATGATTAAATCACTAAAGATCTTTGAGGATAATATGAAATGGGTAGTCGAAGTACGTCCAAATATTATATTTAATTCATGCCCGCATTGTTATGCAAGTTCATTAATTCCACGTGACAGGTTGCAAGCCCATCGCTGCTTATTGGAACACTAACTGATGGCATATGTCTTCGTGTTTTTGGTTAAAGGTCATGTCGGGTTCCTAAAGATGTGTCCTCCGCCATTTTGAGCACGTGTTTCACACATCATTTTTTTAGTAGAAAAATCATTTTTACGAGACCGTGTTCGGACTCAAGACCACTGGATTGGAAGTCAGGTACTGTCCAGTGCCCACTACACCAATACCGCTCTAAGAACAGTTAAAACACAATTTTCTCATCAACACTTCAGTTAACCACAAACAAATCAAAACAGCAAACTTCAACCCTCGCGTTTTCTCAGTTCCGCGGTAATTGCATTCAGCGAAATAAAACCGTTTACGTAAACATACAAAAGAAACTGGTTATATAAAAGTAGGTACCAGCAGAGAAAAAGCAGGATTTGACAGCTGTATCCAGATCAAGTGAACAAAATGTGAGAAAACAGTATAAAGTTGTAAGGAAATTGTTTCGCGCGATTATTGTGTAGCTAAATTGATGTTTGCGATTGTTTTCCGTTTCAAAAGGATTCTATAGATTTTTCTATTTGCTTGGTAATATTCTGTAGGAATGTTGAAAGAAAGTAAATATATTTATTTGAACCGAAAATATACACATATGAATCATACTACCGGCTTAGCATATACATACATAATAATTGAACATCCAAAAGCAACATACATAATCCTGACACAATACTGTTATTCCCTGAACGTGGGTATCAGAAACTACGAGTTCCGTAGTACCACAATACCATACCAATATATATTATGTTGTTTGGGGTCAAGATAGTTCCCTGTCTCAACTGAATGCTGAGACAGGGTTCGCAGCAATCCTGTCGTTTTTAAGTTTTTAGACGAGCTTTTTTGTGAGGGCACTGACAAGGAAACACAAAATCTACACAAATGGCTCAAATACTCCGACATTGTAGTGTTTTGGTATTATTCTTGAACAGAACTAGCTGTGCAACGGTTGCCTTCGGCCCGAGCCCCACAGACCGTCCGTCCGCGCTATTACTTCTATTGATCGGCTCCTAAGAGTCAGCAGGAGAAAAGTAAAATACGTGGTACGAGTAATCAATATTAATAATAAAGTTGAAGAGTTTAGTTGTTTTGTTTGAACGCGTTTATCGGAACTTCCATTCGGATTTGAAAAAATATTTTTGCTTTTGATAGCCCAATTCATGTGGAAGGTTAGAGGCTACAACCCTTAGAAGCCGAGAAATTAACTAAGCGCAGCGCAGGTGGGCGATGCGACGCGGTGGGCTGGGGGCCGAGGTCGGCCGTGGCACAGCTAAATAATATAAAAACAACAGCACATCATAAATCAGTAAGTATAATCAAATAAAATAATTAGTTAGGCCAGTATTTTAGGGAACGCTTCCGCCTGGTAGTGATCTGGATCAGTTGAGCTATCTATAGATCGTTTGCAACGGTCTTTAGATAGCTAGCTGTTTCATCTGTATTTTTTGTATATACCTACATGTATGAATAAATATTGTTCCTAGTTAGAAACAAAGTTAGACTTAAAATAAATAATTTTATAACGATGTTGTACCTAATATTTTAATGTAAAAAACACATTGACATATTGTTATAAAATCTGGGAGATAGGTCGTTATAATACTCTAAACAGATTTAAATATTTGTTGGTTATTTGTATAAATACTTTGATTTTCACAAAACTGTGCCCGGACTTGTAATGGTTTTCTGCATAAAGTTTCATCAGATTGATAATTAACTCGAAATGAAGGAGAACTATTAATAAGAGTATTGATAAATATCGGCAGCCTTGACGCCGCAGCGGGTGAGGCCGACTGAGACGTAACCGGTGCGGGTTCTATTCCCGCTGCAGGACCAATGTTTATGTTCCGCAGGTGTTTGTTTGCATGTTTTGCAGGTCTGGGTGTTGTGAAGGCATGTGTCTGTAGGGTATTTATTTATCTATTTAGAAAGAAAGAAAACGCATTTATTTGCAAACGTTGCACAATATAAAACAAACTGACTATACACACACGGGATTTACACAAACAATACCTAAATACTAATAATAAAACAATTTATGTGCCTCCCATCCATTATTTAATGTCCATTAATAGAATAAGACTTTAAACCCTAAAAATCAGAGGCTCCATGACAAATTGCTATCCCGGACTTAAACCTGCAGATGATTCAACGTATACGTATTATCTCCTTGGCCAGTCCACTCATTTTTAACCGACCGTAAAAAGGCCCGGCTTAAATAATTCACACACATCCTTACTCAGAGAGGGTGAAAAAGTGAAAACGCGGCATATTTCACCCCGCCCGCCCTATCCGCCCAAACATGCGGCCGGTGACGAATGACCCGCGACCATGTTTTATTTATCACTGATTTTCATATTTTTTTTAATATGTAGCTACAACTAATGTGGCTCACAAGCCTATGGATTACACGTTGGTATGGACGCTTGCAACACCAGAGGTATAACACTCGCGCGTTGCCGACTTTGAGATATCGGGTTAAAAGTCTCATGTAAAATTACATGTGTGTGTAATTTCACCGGGACCCATACTCTTCTAACTGGAGGAGCTCTTTCACAAGGAGCTGTTCTTCCTCTAAATGGTTGTAGAAAGGTATATAGAAGGTTCTATAGATCACTACACCACTTAAACATACTGGTATTGTATAGGAAAACTTGACACTATATAGTATTATCTTCCAGCTAACCTTTGTGCAACGTCAATAACAGTTCTCGAGGAAGTGCACGGATATCAAGAATTATAAAAACAAATAAATAATTAATGCTGGACATTTTTCACACAGCATCATCTAGTTCCAAACTAAGCAGAGCTTGTATTATGGGAACTACATGACTGATATACTACTAGATATAGATATATAGATGCGTATATAGGTACAATTTGTTACATATATTTTCTGTAACGACTGGAACTATTTGGATTTTTAGATCGCATATTTGGCATATGTAAATAACACATAGTGTAAAGGTCGCCCAATCAAACAAAAAGGCATTTGAAAGTAAGCAATGAGAACGAAATTGTTTATAGTCAAACAAAACGTTGTTTGTAAAGGACACATCGTTTAATAACTGATTTTAGGAAATCTATCGCGCGTTCTAGGAATTGGTCAAATTTAGCAGCGCCATCTAGTTTGATGTTTAGAAAAAGTTTATAGAACATTTAAAACCGGTATGAATTAATAATAAATGACATGAATTAAATAAATATATAAAGCTGGACATTTTTCACACAGCATCATCTAGCCCTAAAGTAAGCAGAGCTTGTGTTATGGGAACTACATGACTGATACTTATATACGTATTTTTTTTGTGAATACATACATATTATACATAGAAAACACCCAGTCGCGGGACAAAAGTTCGTATGATTTGCAAATATGTGTCTCGAGTTTGGGGTTTTTTCTATGTATATTGTATATAAGAAGTATATATCAGTCATGTAGTTCCAATAACACAAGCTTACTTTAGGGCTAAATGATGCTGTGTGGAAAAATGACTAGCATTATTTTATTTTATTTATTTATTTAATTGTACCAAAATTGTGAAAAACCGTATGTCCTTTTGTGTTCTCGAACTTTGTATACTACCCAATTTGAAAAAAAATTTCGCGTGGTAAAATTACTGAGTATAAAAGAACTCCCTTTGATTTGATTTTTTAACAAAATTAAATTAGTACACGATCAAACTTTGTCCGAGATTTCATTGTCTTATTTTATTTTATCTAGTCTTATCTTATGAATAAGACTAGATAAAAAAAAAAAAAAAAAAAAAAAATAACGCTGGACATTTTTCACATAGCATCATCTAGCCCCAAACTAAGCAGAGCTTGTATTATGGGAACTACATGACGGATATACTACTTATATACTTTTTTTTGTAAAAACATACATATTATACATAGAAAACACCCAGACCCGAGACAAACGTTTGCCAATCGTACAAACATTTGTCCTGCAGCGGGAACCGTACCCGCTTATCGGATTGTAATGTGGTTTTCTCAATAGATTTGTATGTCTTCAATGATAGTCTTAGATAGATTTTATGGCCACTAGTCACTAAGGGGCGCTGCATCTATAATTACCTAATACCGCGACATAGCATTGTATTCCGGTAAATTACTAGTTTATAAATAAATATAAATAGTTCCATTATGAAGAAAATCTGCGTTTTTTTTGGCCATTTTCATTTTATATAGCCCTGAAATTGATTGTAACATTTTCAGGTTTTTCTCATGGAGTCCATTAATTCTTACATTAGAGGCGAAGGTTACACAAAGGTATTATTAATGAGGGTCGGAGTGGAGCGCCACGGAGCGGAGTAGGCCTCCATTCAGACGCGCAGAGAGATAAGTGCACGTGACTTGCGAATACTTGTACATGACAGTTTGTGTGTAAGATAAGATAAGATAAGATAGATACAATGTTAGAACTGTATAGCGATTTAATGTACCTTTGGGACAATAACAATAAAATGTTGATAATGATGATAAGTAAAAGACTCGCCGAGTTAATACAATTTTAAATTGAGATTCGAGGAATTCGAAGAATAAAAGATGAACCTTTGTCAGATGTTTACTAGAATTTTTTTTTTCTTATTATAATCCAACCGTAATAATATGACGTATAATTTGATAAATCCTATCCTACTACTATTATAAAAGAGTAAGTTTGTGAGGATGGATGTTTATTACTCTTTCACGCAAAAACTACTGAACGGATTCTGATGAAACTTTACAGTAATATAGCTTATACATTAGAATAACATATAGGTTACTTTTTATTCGGTTACCACGCGGGTGAAGCCGTGGGCAGAAGCTAGTTATAAATATTTTGTCTTCGTTCCCCGCACTAGATCTCAATTGAGCTTGTGTTGTGGGGTATAAGTCACTCACCTAATGTATTTAGTATTAAAAGTATAGGATGGTAATAGTCATGTTAGCCTAGTGGGCTGTATCCTGACTTCCGATCTGAAGGTAGTGGGTTCAAACCTGGTCGTGTGCCAATGAATTTTTCAATTTATGTGTGCATAGTACGTGCTCAAAAGGCAGTTCATTTAACCAACAATTTGAAGGCATATGCTATCGGTTAGTGTTCCAATAAACAGCGACGGGCTTGTTACCTGTCACGTGGAATGCTAACTACTTGCAAAATCGTGGGCATGTGCCAAATATGTTTGGATGTAGGTATGTACCTAATACTGCTGTGTACTAAGTATGGATCTGAGGATACATATGGTGGGGTTTTTTATTGTACACCATAAACAAAATAACATAGTTAACAAAATCTAATTCTAAAGAAAGTACAATTGGTGGTATTATCGCTTAGAAGTGATTTTCTAAGATTACAATCGTGAGCGTGTTTGTATTGTTTTTGTAAGTAATAAGATGTTTTATTGTTTCAGAAAATCATCAACTTCGTCTGATTGTCGGTAAGTGAATTTTCTATCTGGATATCAAATGCAAAGAAAAATAACTCTGTTGTCTCAAGAAGTCTTTCAGAAGTAATTTAACTTTTGCTTTTTTAACAAGTTATTTTTAACAAAAAAAGCTGAACTAACTGATTTTTTTATTACAAAGTCTTATTCAAAAGTCAAAATTAATTTTATCAAACAGCGCGAAAAGGTGATTACTTTAGAGAATAGAACACGCTAAGTCATATATACTAACTTTTCCTGAAATCATACAAATCAAACTGTGATCATTCTATTATAATCGGTCGAGCCGTTTCCTAGAAAAGCGTTTAAACAAACATCAACAAACTCCCACTTACCCTTAAAATATAAAACTTTGATGAGAATTTCGAAACGTACACGTTATACCCCAACTAAAACAATGCTTTAATAGTACTGGTTATATTCACCCCTCACGCAACGAGGGGGTGAAAAGGCATCTTGATTTACAGCGACTCTGCGCCGCAAAATTATTCCTTCCTGATTTACTGCCCGACACTTTTTACCTGCTACTAAACTAACCATACAATAATACTACTTATTGCTTGTAAATAAAGTTGGAAATAGCGGATGTTGCCAAATAGTAATGTAATTGTTTTTGTTGCAAAAGATGTGGTGATTAATTTCCTTCGCGGATAAGATTTTTGTTAATTGAAAAGTATTATCTAAGGCTAATTCAAAGTTTGGGGATATAAATAGGAAACTAACGTCATTTCATAGAGCAAAATAGAGATCAATGCTTTGTTTAAAATTTAAAGTCAGGTGCGAAAAAATAAGATGTATTACGAAGGTCCGATGCAGTCAGCATGCTATGCAAGCTAATGGAAGTGGGCGGGTCATGTCGCTAGAACCAAAGATGGAGGATGGAGCGAGCTGATCCTGCACTGGTACCCTCGAGACGCGAGACGGACGAGAGGCAGACCGAGGAAGGTGGTCGACTAGCACAAGACTAACACTAGCGACTACTATGGAACCGTATGGAGGAGGCCTACCCCCAATTCTGGATGCCAAAATAAAAAGCAATTTAAAATTAAGAATGTATGTGGGTTGGATTAGATCATAGATTATTTTGGCTTTATAATTATTATATATTTCAAATCTCTTATTATTTTGATTAAACTTATAAATACGTTTAATGCTCGACGAAGTTTGACTATATTCTAAGACTCAGAATATAGTATTTGAGATGGACCTTTTAGTACATAGTCATTTGTACTAAAAGTACTATAGTAGATTTGGTTCATTTTCTTGCCATGTAACGAATTTTATTCTTATACGAGTATACTTGTGTATACTTGAGTTGAACATACTGCTACTTTTGAAGATATTTGATTCAGGCCACCCAGTACTCTGTAGTTATGTTGGTATATTGTGAATAATAATAAAAACATAATATGTAGTACACCTCTTGTTATCTTTTGTACAGTCCGTTACAACATGGTCAAAGTTTGTAGTACTTAAATAAATAAATAAATAATGCTGGACATTTTTCACACAGCATCATTTAGCCCCAAACTAAGTAGAGCTTGTGTTATGGGAACTACATGAATGATATACTACTTACATAGTTTTTTTTTGGTTAATACATACATATTATACATAGTCAACATTATAAAGTAGGTATTTTTAGATCCATCTATCTAATCTCTCTCAAGCACTTTAAAAGTAAGTTTCCTCAAACTAAATCGAGTCTGTTAACCTGTTGAAACCAAACAGAGTCATCGCATTTATTCAGCGAAACATCATTCCGAACCCCATATTTGTTCCTCAATCTCAGCATCTTTACAGCGTCGCAAATGTCAAGGGATTGCACGGTTATGCCGAATTTAATTTACGAGAGTATAAAACGCGATCTAGTCAGACCGAGTGTAAGCTGGCTTTATACCGCTCGTGGCGCGGTCCACTTACACCAGCGATATTGTTAATATACACACATCAAAACAAGTTTGTAATAATTTTATAACCATAAATAGGTCCCACTGCAGGGACAAGCCCACCCTTTCTTTCTTCCATCCTTCATTTAATAATATTTTCCTTATAACCACTTTTTCATAGAAATCAGTTCATTCATACACAAAAACAACACAAATAAAATAGTTTGGTTTTATTCTGAATGTTGTATTTTTAACAAGGAAATTAAAAATTAAAAAACAATTCGTTATCGAATGTTTAATAATATTTCAACATATCAAAAATTATGTTAGTTTTAAGATAATTTTTAAAGTTATCAAACTGATCGAAAACTTTTTATATATTTTTAAAATTATTAAACTGTCAAAAACTTTTTTCTTGTCTTTTCTTTTTTCTAACCTACGCGTGGATTTATATAATAGGTTGGGGAAAAAGTTTCTTCGCATTTTTTAAGAAAATTCAAAACATTTTTTAATATAGTTTATTTACATTTAACTAAAGTATGTAGGTACCATTTTGTTCGATAACTTTTTGCCATTTTGTAGGCAGGGACATGATCCCATTGCTATAAAAACTTTGGGGCTTCTGTTCAAAATACCGCGACAAGTGGTTTTGGCAGTCCTCTCGTGATGTTAACCTGACACTGCCTAAAGAATTCTGAAGAGACCGAAACAGGTGGAAATCTGAAGGTGCAAGGTCAGGACTATACGGCGGATGCATTAACACATCCCAGCCAAACTCTCTTAATTTTTGCTGAGTGGCTAAAGATGTGTGAGGTCTAGCGTTATCATGATGAAAAACCACACCCCTTCTGTTGATTAACTCCGGCCGCTTTCTCTCAACTTCTTGTTTTAATCTCATCAGTTGTTCGCAGTAGAGTTCAGAATCGATGGTCCTGCCTGGTGGTAACAGCTCATAATGAATAATGCCCTTCCAATCCCACCACACACACAGCATCACCTTGTTGCGAGTTAACCCGGGTTTCGCCACAGTCTGTGAAGCCTGACCGGCCTTTGACCACGACCTTTTTCGCACGTTCTTGTCGTACGTGATCCACTTTTCATCACCAGTTATCAGCTTCTTCAAAAATGGTTCGGTTTCATTACGTCGTAATAAAGAATCACAAATGAGAACACGGTTCATTAGGTTTCTTTCAGTGAGCTCGTGAGGTACCCAAATATCGAGCTTTTTTGTGTACCCAGTTTTTTTCAAATGCGCCAAAACTGTTTTGTGGTCAATTCCCAGTTCTTCAGCTACGTCGTAACTACTGATATGCCGATCTTGCTCCACTTTTTCAAAAATGGCATCCATTTTATCCGTAATAGGGCGACCAGAGCGACGTGCATCTTTGACATCAAAATTTCCGGATTGAAAACGCTTAAACCAAATTTGTGCTACTCTCACAGACACTGCACTAGGTCCATAAACATCGCAAATTTTTTTCGCGGCTTGCGTTGCATTTTTACCTTTTTTGTAGTAAAATTTTAAAATGTATCGAATTTCTTCATTAGATTCACTCATCTTGACAGTACGAAAAACAAATAAAAATCACACATTTTCCTAATTTGAATTTGGAATTATCTTCTTTAAAATTTAAACTTTTAATGATACCAAAACCAGCCAGATACAAATAGTATAGCCAAAGAGATTTTATTACAAGTTCATACATACAATAATGCGAAAAGACTTTTTCCCCAACCTAATATATATTTTTCACTCTACATACAAAATATCGTATAAATACACACACACACATCAACGACTCAGCGTGATGATCAACTCCGATCTTCCCGAGGGTTCCGCCTCACTCATTTACTACTCCAGGGAGAGAAGATTATTTAAATTCTTGAATGTATGATGATAGAGTTCTTGTAAATTTCAGTCTAACTAGAAAGCACGGATCGTAAAGAAACGCTCGTAACTTTGTCTGCATCTAGGTTTTCCTGTATGCAGCTGCACTCTTTAGGCGACTTCTATGGCGCAGTGAGCGAAGGCCCGCCTGAGACGCAGAAGGTTGCGGGTTCGATTCCCACCGCGGGACAAATATTTGTTTGTTCTGCAAGTATTTGTCTCGGGTCTGGGTGTTTTCTATGTATAATATGTATGTATATACAAAATAAAAGTATTTTCGTAGTATATCATGTAGTTCCCATAATACAAGCTCTGCTTAGTTTGGGGCTAGATGATGCTGTGTGAAAAAGGACCAGCGTTATTATTATGTATACACATCAAACAGAACTGACTCCACAACAATGATTCTAGAATTTACGGTTTAGTCTGAGCATTAGAAAATTATCTATGTCAGTACCTTAAATTAATTCAGGTATAATATCATATCTACTAATATAATAAATCCCAAAGTTTGGATGTTTAGAGAAATATAAATGGAGGAAAATGGGTGATATAAAATAATATTATGTCGTACTTTAAAAGCATGCAAAATTGTAACTAAATACTATTAAAAATTTAATCATTAATTTGAACGAGCCTTATAAACATATATTATTCAAAATTAATTCATAATTTATAAATGAGAACAGATATTTTTTTTAAAGTTAATGTTTGAATGTTTGTTGCTAAAAATTTCCGTAACGACTGGACCGACTTATGTGATATATAGATCAAGTTTGTGGCTTAGATTATCACATAGGTTACTTTTTATCCGGGTAGCACGCGAGTGAAGCTGTGGACAGCGGCTAGTTCAAAACATAATCGAGTTGCGTGCTCATGTCTACCACACACTCACCACATCACTTTCTCAGATATAATGTAGCCTACCGCGGTATCTCTTCACCCATTAATCCCAACTGAAGGCAGAGCCGCAGGCATAACTCTGCAGGACACTCAGCGACAAAAAGCATTCACAGATTCGCGCAACAACGTTTTTTTAAAGAGTAGACCACTTTAAGTCAAATTTAAATTGGTCTGGATTCAGATTCATTTATTTGCTCGAACATAATGTAAGTAAAATGGATCTTAATCTTAAGATAAAATCATTAGGTTCAATTATGTGCTACCATATCGATTAGCATATGCATGGAAAAGGATATGTTTATGTAACATCGGGATTGTGAAATTGTGTCAAATAAATAATAATAATAATTTGCGGCCAGTATTTTGGGAACGCTTCCGCCTGGTAATGATCTGGATCAGTTGAGCTATCTATAGATCGTTTGCAACGGTCTTTAGATAGCTAGCTGTTTCATCTGTATTTTTTGTATATACCTATTTGTACATAGTTGTATGAATAAATGTTTATTTATATAAATGACAAAGTTAATAAACAATTAAAATTCAAATCTGATCTAAAATTCATTAATATTGCAATAAAGTTTCCTTGTCGGTAGTTTATTTTAAATTGCAATTGGGTGGACACGTATTGTCTAAGCGAGAGCCAAGGAATGGGTTCCCAATGGGCGGTGGCCATGTGAAAGGCCCAGAAGGAGATGTAGAGACGCTTTGGAAGCGTAACATATGGAGTGGCCCCGATTAGCCGAAAGAGTATACCCTCTTTCTACCGGACTCTATAACTGGCGCAGCAGTGGGAGTACAGGAGTGGTTGTCAGAAACTACAAGTACCGTGGTTCCACAACACGCAGACCCGGAACAAACATATGTATAACATGGAAACATTTGTGCTGCAGCGGAAATCGAGTCCGCACTTTGCGTCTCAGCCGCCGCACCACCAGTGTTTAAGTGTTTTTATATCATGATAAATTTAATACCTACAAAATATATAGATATATAGAAAATGCTTTATTGCACAAGATGAAATAAGGCGAATTGAATGTTAACTAACATTTTCTTCCAGCTAGCCAAAATTGTTGACCTTGACATGTCAACAATTTTGGTTAACAAGGTTAGCTGGAAGAATTTACAAAATCATTCTAAGCTTTGCTATCATAAATTTATCTAAATTGAAACCGTGTTTTTACGCTGAGTGTACCGTCGCCGGATCGATTCCCGGCCAGACACCCCGGGTTTTATGCTAAGGCGACAGGTGGAAGCGCGGTTCTTTTCATTGCACTTTTGTGCCTAAGAGGATTTGTCTGTGTACAGGTTTTTCTAAAAGAAATTCTCAATTTTCTATTCGAGAAGCGATGAGTAAGTAGGTAGCCTACCTACCTAGCGTAATTATTATGCTGAGCTGTCATCGAACTGTCTAGATGGATCAGCAAGATGCGTGGGGCATTTTTATTTTAGTTTAAGGGCCCGGTCAATCTGACGCGGTGGCGGTGGCGTTAGCGGTGGCGGTGGCTGTCAAAGTGAAGTGGTTGTTAAAGTGGCGTGAATGTGTTTTCTACCAAAGAAATACTACGTATAAAATAATGAATAAACACCTAACAGTCACACACACAGTCACATACTATGAAGAAATAAATAAAATACATTTATTTGACACTAGCTTCTGCTCACGGCTTCGCCCGCATTTTACTCGGATAAAAAGTAGCCTATGTGTTATTCTGATATATAAGCTGTATTACTGTAAAGTTTCATCAAAATCCGTTCAGTAGTTTTTGCGTAAAAGAGTAACAAACATCCATAATCACAAACTTTCGCGTTTATAATAGCAGGTTCATGATTATTTAGATGACTCAATCAATGATAAATGACATCGATATTTCAATCTTGTTTAATAATTGCTTTAATAATAGTACATATTTTATTTTTATTTTATCACATAATTAATTTAATCATATAATTATGACCCCACACTAGGTTCTTCTGCTTTGTGGGTATCAGGAACTACAAGTACCGTGGTACCACTTGACTCAGAACAAATATCTGCTGAACATGCAAACGTTTGTCCCACAGCGGGAATCGAACCCGCTGCAACACCGAAGTCTTTATAATATTTATATGTTCCTACATATCTCAAGACTTCAGTAGAATCACAAAGTATCATCGTACAAGGTATACATCTGAAAATCGTGTGCATTTCTTTTTTATAACATCCGATTTCCCGTAGCTGCAGCTACGCCGTAGCATAATAGCTGTAGCACGTGGCTACGTGAGCGGGCGGGCATGCCATCAATAAAATTGTGCACTAGTGTAAAATATTTTGGAGAAACTTATGGATCTAGTCTAGATGATAAAATAGTCGTGACCAAATCAAGTCGCACTTTTAAAAGGGTACTGACTGGTTAAACAAATCAGCAAGAGGTACTGGTTCGATTCCCGCTGCAGGACAAATGTATGCATGTTTAAATAAAAGAACAACTAACTGACACATACATAGTCCTCATATTGGGAATCACTGTGTCAAGGGTATTAAGAACTACGAGTACCGTGGTACCACAGCACCCAGACCCAGAACAAATATCTGCAGAACATACAAACATTTGTCCCGTAGCGGGAATCGAACCCGCCATCGAGTTCGCCTACTTATAGTGATACCCACAACAAAATTTAGTTAGAACCGAAACTGAATCGCATTCAGCTCAACAAATTGTACCGCTTCTGTGTTCAACATCGAATGCCAACTCTCTCAACTTTCGGCAAACAACAGTAACATAAATTATAAGTAGGGGTCATGGCACATACCATCCGGTGACTTTCCAACTGGCACGAGCCACACGGCACGGTTGGCGACTCGCCAGCAGACTCGCACGGAGTGGACAATCCATGCAAAATACACACGAGAAAAAGATAAGACGAAGAAATCGTACCTTTCTGTTTTTCTATAGCCATTGTCTTGGTGGCCTTTTGTTCTGGACTTCAATCGTGTCTTTTACGAATGATAATGATATTTCGGATATTTTGATTATGTATTCTCATAGAATCACATGTTTCAATGGGCTTGCAACCTGCAAAAGACAGACATTTGCCAAATATAATGTTTTAACACGCTTCTAACTAGCCCCTAATCAAATCAAAATCAAAATATATTTATTTGGGTCAAAAACAGTTATTAAAATACGAACAGAACGGTAATATGCTTAAAAACTGTGTCGCGAAAATAAGCGCCCTCCTCCGAAAAGAGACCCCTAGTTGGTAAAATCAATGATTTACTAACTGGGTATTTACGTGAGAGTGTTTGTTTGTTTGTTTAATATATAACGGTGTTTTAGGCTAAGCTGTTTTAGGATCAGTTGATCTATCTATAGATCGTTTGCAACGGTCTTTAGATAGCTAGCTGTTTCATCTGTATTTTTTGTATATACCTACTTGTACATAGTAGTAAACCTATTTTAAAATATAATATTAATAATAATAAATACCACAGCTGTTTTGAATCAGTTGCAAATGTCAAAGTCAAGTCCAAGTCAAAATTCATTTATTCCTTTAAATCACAAGGATCACTTTGAAACGTCGGTATATCTACTGCCTGTTCCTCCGCGACCAAGCCAGGAAAGAAAGGCAACAAAACAAGGCTGGTCATTCTTTTTAATGATCCTTTTATAAAACAACGAGTTGGAACATTTTCAATCCCAAGAGTTTTTATCATCTAAATAATCAGATATTTTATTTTAAATTTGTTAATTGCCAATTTTTATATATTAGTTTGTTATAAAAGCGTACACCTTGCCCTTTAAACGATTTACTAACTTTATGGAGTCTACAAGTGGCCTATAAGTGGAGTTTATCTTTATTTCTGGTATTAACATTGTGATTATTGCTTTTTTTCTTAAACAAATTAATATTTTTGAGAACATAAATGTCAATACTCTTCCTTTAAAAAACACTAGGTACCATAACCTTTCACAATGAAAAATGCATTCACACACGTGGTCCAGCATGTCGACATTCTAAATGACAGTCCATCGTCAATATTTAATTGTTTAAGATTATATTTAACTAGCTACAAACTCACGGATTCGCCCGCCTGTTATCCGACTCTTACCGTTAAGGCAGCGTTCGTAAGAAACGCATTCACTCGACAGTTTCTTCGTCGACTTATGTTGCAAAATTAGTCTCCACGAAAAGCCCTATTATTTTAACGGGATAATACACAGCCTGTCTTCCCTGAACGTCAATTCTAAATATTGTTGAAAGATATATTTAATCGTATGAGTAGTTTACGAGATTCTCTCCTACATACAAACTTACAAACTTTACCTCTTTATAATATTAGTGTTGATAAAAGTTTATTGTTAAGTTGGAACAGGGCAATAACTGAAAATATTCATCATTTTGATGATACTCATAACGTCATTTTACGAATCATGCTAAAAACAGTGAAAAGAAACATAGTGAAAAAATCAGCAAGCTATAGAATAAAAAGTTTGACTACTACTTTTAGACGTGATATGTATATAGACGTCTCATATTAAATAACGCAGCAGTGTATCACTCTTATCAAGAAATAAGCTTTTTACTTTAGATTTGGAATCTCCCAGGTTGTATTTCTCAGAAGACATTGACTTAAGTAGAGTACCTTTGCATCGCATAATATTTTTTTTTAAATTCTAGCCTAAATAATTTGTATTAATATCTACCTACCTATCTTTTCATTTGTGCAAAACTGTAATCACTACAGACAGTCCGAACGACAACATACCATTATTATACTTTTATAAATACATTAAGCTAAATAACTATTCTCATGTAAGTGACTGTGTCGGTTTTGAGAATAAATATATTTAAACCTGAAAAATAATATCGAAGCAAAGTGATTTGTGCAGGACTTTGGAATTTTGACTGTTAAACGTGTGTTTTCGCTGAGGCTCTCCTTTTTGTTGGTGCAGTTCCACCTTCTACTGAATTCACGGGTCTACGTACAGAGTATAGATTTGAGGATGTTCTCTATGATGATTACAGTCGTGTTTGTTTTTATTCTGTGTATTGTGCTCAAAACGGTGAAGGAAAACATCGTGAGGAAACCGGCATGCCCTAGAACCAAAAATTCGAAGGCATGTGCCAACAGTTAGTGTTCCAATAAGCGGCGATGGGCTTGCAACCTGTCACGTGGAATGATTACTACTTGTAAAACGCGGACATGTACCAAATGTTATGTTTGGACGTGCCTCTGACTACCACCTACTTGGTATCCTCAAAGATCTATTCACTGAGTATGTATCTGAGGATGTCCACCATGGGGAAAACAGTCGTGAGCGTGTTTGTTTTTTGTTTTGTTTTGTTATTTATAAAAACATGTCATCTTATATCTTTCTCATCCTACTGCTGGGCATAGGCCACTGCTGGGCATAGTAACCTGCGGTTTCTTACTGTCACCGACCCATCGTGTCAGCGGACGAGCTGCGTCCTTTTTACCGTTTCTGGGCCGCCACTCTGTAAACACCCTGCTTGCAACCTGTTTTATAATTTATATAAAATATCAAACTCAATACATTTTAATAACCAAAGTTATGTTATGTTTATGCCAGTTCTCACGGAACTATCAGGGCTCCTTATTACGGGCATCGGGAACTGAAGCTCTTCAATACTACCGTAAGTAGGTAGTTCGTTCGTTTGTTCCTTTGTTTCAATGCTGAGTTGCACTAGAGTTGCTAGAATTATGACTTTAGCCGGACATTTCTCACTTTTTAGGTCTCTTTCCGGCAATCCTGAAAACTTCGTAATATGCGCTTACTTAGAAGGAATTTAAAGTGTTATTTAGCTAAACAGTGTTTTTTTTTAAGTTACACGTATCAGAAAGACACAATTCAATCCTAGAATGTGCAGGGAATTTTATTAGTTAGCACGAAATAATTTAACGCGGTTTTACTATGCATAATCTAATTAAAAGTAGAAGCGAATAGGTTTGTATTCAATGAAATCACAAGGATCATATAATAACTTCAACTTATAATGTACGAGAATTTGAAATGTGTAAGTTAATTCACTTATACATTTTAAATTCTCGTTAATACACCGATACCTCGCGTGCGACCAAGTCTAGAAGAATCAGGCAACTTACTCTGTTTTTTTTATGATCCTTCATTCAGCTATAGTGTGGTGCCAACCTTACAAGGTGAACTCATTCATTGCTAGTATAATGCGATATAATGCTAGGGAAAAACTAGTATATTAATCTCAGACAAACCGTGAGACGAACATCTGGTGTCCATAAGATCCTGGCAACTCTATTTCCACGGAATGAAGCCTCTTCCCTGTAGTCCCCGATTGCTCCCGTGCTGTTTTTGTTCGAGTATTCTTGTAAGTTTATTAATTAATGATACCAGATACCAGAACATTCTGGGCAGAAAAACTAGCCAACTTGGTTAGTTTAAAAGGGATATAGGTAACAACTTTAGTGCTATGACTTTTTGAAACTCAGCTATTGCCATTGAATAAACTGGTGGTTAAACTCAGGGAAAAAAACGAATAAAGCATCGAATAATGTTTTAGATTCGGTACTCGCTACACACTTTGTAGCGCTATAACACTTTGTTTATTCAAAAATAATATAATTCAATAAGTCTTAGAGTCATGGAATTAAAGGAATTAAATTGAATCGTGGTTTGATTCCCTTCCTCACTCTAAACGGTCAACGAAACGTCAGCAGGAGAATAGTAAAGTACGTGGTATAGTCGTAATGATATTCTAAAAAGTCTTGGAGTGGCACAAAGTCCATAAAATAGGTAATATAAGAGTATAGAGAGAATTTAAAATATTTTTATATAATATATAATTTTAAAAACAGAATTAAAGTTTAAACCTAGTAGATAGATCGCAGTCGTATGTTTATAACGTCGGCTCAGTGCGTTGACCCCGGACGGGTAACAGAACAATGAAATTACTAAACACGAAACCAAACAATCTAGAATGTAATAAAAAAATGTATGTATCTTTACCGAAGCAATCAATCAGGCTGCACTCACCGCTTCGCGGGGACACCGTACGAATATCTAATTTTGTTTGTTACACCCCCCCCCCCCTCACTCTCATACACCCCCTATTTTCCCCCCGAGGCTACCGCGCACGCGTCGAACACCCCAAATCCAGGCGGACGTTTTGATGGATCACCCTTAATGACGAGCACCGAAGGGGCGAAATAGGGTCGAGAGTTTATCGATAGTTTTGATCGATAAAGTAGCTTTCTCATCGATAAAGAAGGTTGTTGTGGAAATTGGCGAGATAGCATCTAATTGTGGGGAAAGGAGATGGTGGGATTGATTGATAAATGTTTTATAATTGTAGAGTCGTGTTTTCGTGTTTCTTGCAACATCATTCAGGAAACGAATGTTTCTCGTTTTTAATGTTTGTTCGTTGCTTCAAAAGTTTTTTTTTAAATTTTTGTATATGAGAAGTTTTTATGCGCTTGATGATTTAGTATATTTTATTAGTTTACGTACTAATAAAATATGTCTAAGCCGCGTCTACAGGCTTAGACAATTCGGTATAAGATATTTAGATAATATTATTTTTATTTAGAGCAATTTTACCCGCGACAACAGGAACTCGTTTATGTTATTTCAATAAAAAGTATATTATAGTTTGTTTGATTGTCTGTTACCAATTATCTCTGAAACGGCTTTTCGGATTGTAATACGGATTTTTACCAAAAAATATCATAGATGTTGGTTCTTAGATATTTTTTATCGCTACAAGTTACTAGTAGTAGGGTGGCAAGACGAGATGTGGAAGAACACGTCGGGTGTTTTCATTTTTTTTTTTAATATAGTATTAAATAAGTAATTATTTTTGCGAGTTTTTTTACTTGATGATTTGTATCCGCTATCGATGATACGTGTCCCAACCATACTCCACCTCAGCCCCGCCATATGAACAGCACTCGGTACAATTGTATTAGACATTAGTGATGCGACTCGCAATTCATGCTTTTATCGTACGTTCGCTTAAAACACGCAATCTTCTATTGTTCGATTAATGATTCTTTCATGGGTTTTGTTGGATGTAGCGTATTTGTCACAAATACGTGACTAGCCCATTTTTACTGACAAGTAGAATGAAGATCATTACTTTAGAAATTTTGTGTTGTTTGTGTGGATGAATACAAGTACCTATGCGGGGCAGATTAACTTGACAATGTCTGCGCCCTATTCGATGAACAACAGATCATTGATAAAAAATTCTAAAGAAAACTATAGGCAGGCAGAGATTAAGATTAAGGAAAATTTTCTTAGGATGATCTAAGTTGCAATAAGATTATACTTTTGAAATTGTGAAATGAGCATAGTCTGCAATGATGGTTTCTTTTATTAATTTTATTCATCAATAATTATATCAGTAACAATTGTCTTAACCTGGCTTTAGTATTAAATTATAATGTCAATAAGTCTAAAATTAAATAATTTATCCTACCTTCCTACATGGCCATTACAGAATTGGCACATAATATCAAATTGAATTTAAACTAGTTTCTACTAGATGATTGTATAAGATTGTATTAAAATTATTACATTCAAATTTGAACAGTTAAGTAGGTACCTACACCAGGTAGGTTTTATTAAAAAAAAAAATATGGTATGTCAGGCGAACAGACAGACGGCTATGATGATTCGCGGTTACCACCACCTTAACATCTGCCACACCTGACGCATTGTTGATGCGTTTCTGTCCTTATTTAAGGTGGGTCATGGTTAATTGAGAATCTCTGTGGCTCAGTAAGCAAAGGCTCGCCTGAGACGCAGAAGGTTGCAGGTTTGGATTCCCGCCGCGGGACAAATGTTTGTATGATCTGCAAATATTTGTATTTGTGTCGGGTCTAGATGTTTTCTGTGTATAATAATGTATGTATTTACCTAGAAAACAAATGTAAATAAGTAGTAGATATATTAGTTATGTAGTTCCCATAAAACAACCTCTACTAACTTTGGGGCTAGATGATGCTGTGTGAAAAATGTCCTGCATTATTCATTTAATTACAAGTTGATATTAAATACCTGATCTTTATCCAACTTTGTCTATCTACGTTGTCAAAGTTTGAAGAACTTAGATTTGTAGATCTGAATCATGTATTATTTGGTGTGCAATTAATTATTTTCTTTATTAACAATCTAATAAGTAACATTTCGTCTTATTTCTACTTAGTACTACAAATAAATTAAGTTTAGGTAAGTATATGTAAATGATATATATTTATATTAGACATCGGTTTCTTGATTATCTTGGTTGCCAGCATAGGCCTCCCCAAGTGTACTCCACATAGGCCTCCCCAAGTGTACTCCACATAGGCCTCCCCAAGTGTACTCCACATAGGCCTCCCCAAGTGTACTCCACATAGGCCTCCCCAAGTGTACTCCACATAGGCCTCCCCAAGTGTACTCCACATAGGCCTCCCCAAGTGTACTCCACATAGGCCTCCCCAAGTGTACTCCACATAGGCCTCCCCAAGTGTACTCCACATAGGCCTCCCCAAGTGTACTCCACATAGGCCTCCCCAAGTGTTCTCCACATAGGCCTCCCCAAGTGTTCTCCACATAGGCCTCCCCAAGTGTTCTCCACATAGGCCTCCCCAAGTGTACTCCACATAGGCCTCCCCAAGTGTTCTCCACATAGGCCTCCCCAAGTGTTCTCCACATAGGCCTCCCCAAGTGTTCTCCACATAGGCCTCCCCAAGTGTACTCCACATAGGCCTCCCCAAGTGTACTCCACATAGGCCTCCCCAAGTGTACTCCACATAGGCCTCCCCAAGTGTACTCCACATAGGCCTCCCCAAGTGTACTCCACATAGGCCTCCCCAAGTGTACTCCACATAGGCCTCCCCAAGTGTACTCCACATAGGCCTCCCCAAGTGTACTCCACATAGGCCTCCCCAAGTGTTCTCCACATAGGCCTCCCCAAGTGTTCTCCACATAGGCCTCCCCAAGTGTTCTCCACATAGGCCTCCCCAAGTGTACTCCACATAGGCCTCCCCAAGTGTTCTCCACATAGGCCTCCCCAAGTGTTCTCCACATAGGCCTCCCCAAGTGTTCTCCACATAGGCCTTCCCAAGTGTACTCCACATAGGCCTCCCCAAGTGTACTCCACATAGGCCTCCCCAAGTGTACTCCACATAGGCCTCCCCAAGTGTTCTCCACATAGGCCTCCCCAAGTGTACTCCACATAGGCCTCCCCAAGTGTTCTCCACATAGGCCTCCCCAAGTGTTCTCCACATAGGCCTCCCCAAGTGTTCTCCACATAGGCCTCCCCAAGTGTACTCCACATAGGCCTCCCCAAGTGTACTCCACATAGGTCTATCTCTTGCCTTCCTCGTCCAAGTCGTTCCTACCACTCTTAAATGTCATCTTTCCATCTACAATACTGTTCTACCTTTACTTCTCTATTTATATCTAGGGCACCATTCCGTCACTTTTGACCATTTGTAGTACTAAGTAGAAATAAGATGAAATGTCACTTATGAAATTGTTAATAGATGCTATTACTATTATTATTATAATAAAGTATTTTCTATCTATCTATCTATCTTCAATCTATCCAACAATCATAGTCATAGTGCTCCGTGCGTTATATGGTGTATTTCATAGTGCTGTAATTTCAGTCGATAGCACCCGTCGATTTCCCGTATCAATAACTAATGCTAACGTACGGACACCCGACATACACTTTACATACAGGGTGTAATAATTCGTGGTGGCGTGGAGGTTGGATAGCCAGCTGCGATGCAATACAGCACATACATAGTTCTACACTAGGATGCTCTGTGTTCTGGGCATCATACCACAAAATTCTGACCCGGAGTATTATACAAAAGTTTGTCCCGCAGTAGGAATCGAGGCGGCACATCTATTGAGTCGCAGCGGGCTATTCACCCAACACGCAATCAAGGTCGAAATTATAGATAGCTAATCCAAATCTGGAACGATGTGGTTCAAACACAATACCTTCAGATCTAATCGCATGTATGTCGGCTCAGTAAGCAAAAATTTATTATAAAATATTTTTACTGACGGACTCGTACCATAGCGACAAAACCACTTGCTATCAATTTGTTTAACTCCAAGGATGGTTCTTGATTATATTTATGAAAAAAATTGTGTTGTTGTACATACTTATGTTACCTATAGAGGTAGATTTTGTAAGTTTGGATGTAAGTAATCACAGAAACTACTCACCCGATTTAAAAAAAAACAGGATGGACATAGCCAGTAAATTATCTCGTTAAAATAAAAGGGCTTTTCGATTTCGAGACCAATTTTTCAACGTAAATTGTCGAAAAACGGTCGAGCGAATGTGTTTCTTACGACGCATTAACGGTAAGAGCTACTTTTCATCGGCTACTTTTTATCCGGGTACTATCCGGGTGAAGCCGTGGGCAGCAGCTAGTATAGAATATAGATGATATCAAGGCACCCTGTATACAATGTGGTAATGAACCTGGCCACGTCATACCGCCATCAGTCGGTTCCAACGATTTGTATCCAATTGGGGGAGTTTAATCTAATAGCGGAATCCATTCCCTCATAATAGCATTTCCATGCAGTAACTACATTAATTTGTATTTGATTTTCAATAGGTTATAAAAGTGCTGGAATGGAAAAGGTTTTAAATAGTCTCTTAATAGCTAGTTCAGCCTCTTGGAAAATTGAATTTTCTTATGTTAGAGCGCTTCCATGCAATTAGTATTTTTTTTTAATAGTTTGATGCACGCGGCTTTGCCTGCATCGAGTATTATTCATTATATTCTTGTCCTTATCCCACATTACGTGGTGTCGGCACAACATGTTTTATTCTTCCACTCTCCTCTATCAGCCAACATATCAGTACTCACTCCTTTCTTAACAATGTAATCCTTCACACAATCCATCCATCTTTTCTTTGGTCTACCTCTGCTTTTATTTTCATCCACATTCATATTAAACACTCTTCTCGTAATGAGATGATGCATGGAGTATTAATAATAATTATATTTTAGATACCGTTCATATTTTCTAGATTCGAAAGATGAATGTAAATCGTGTTTGGAATAGCCATTATTTTTTCGGAACCACTTAAGAACTTTTCGAAGAATTTTGTAAGAAGCGCGTCCGTGTTTCGGAGGGCACGTTAAGATGCACTTCTCGACTTCGTAAGTGGGTCCAATGTCACGAGCATCCAGATGGCCTAAAATACAAGTTAATTATTAAAAGTAATTAAAACTTTATCTTATTTTTTTTGATCATCGTTTGCAGCGTTGATCGTGGCTATAAAACCTGTTTAAGAAACATCCTTGAAGACTTATACATCATTTGCAAAACCGCATGTCAATCAAATTAGCTGTCATTTTGTTAATATATAACCAAAAACCTATACAAAAATATCCAAAAAAATTAAGAAACTATTTTACAAAATGTTTGAACCAATATCTATCTAAGTAGTATAAAAACCGTTGAATTCTGAAGTATCCCGTCATTGTCTCCGGCAATCGTGGTCTGGTGTTTCAGTATTGCGCGTGCGCACGGTGGGTGGCCACATCGCACTTGCAATATTATCTCTGTCAGTTTATTCCGTCGTAATTGCTGTTTTAGTGCCAACGGTATGCTGTTAAAGTTTTGTAGGTATTTTACACTTAGCAGTTAAGTTACTATCATTCAAGCATGCACTATCTTATTTATAAACTAGTCTTATTTATAAACGTACGTTAACCTCTGTATGGTTTAGCTTCGCATAATTGGTTTTCATGTTACTAGTTCCTACTAATCTATACTTATAATAAAGTTGAAGAGTTTGTTTGTTTGTACGCGCTAATCCCTGGAAATGACAGTCGGATTTAAAAAGTACATTTTGAATTTGATAGCCCAATTCTTGAGGAAGGTGAGTTCTTGAGGCTATTATAATGCTACGACCCTAAGGAGCCGATCAAAAGAAGTAATAGTGCGGGAGGACGATGCGTCGCGGCTAGTAAAATTATAAATGTCAAAGTTCGGATGTTTGTTGCTAATAATTTCCGTAACGGCTGGACCGATTTGGATGAAATTGGAGAGAAGTTGTTTGTGACATAGAATAACACATAGGCTATTTGGATACCGCAATGGTGAAGCCGTGAGCTATAATATAGTATAGAAAGAAAGTAAGTGTATTTGTGGGTGTACTATACATACTAGTTAGTTGTTACATCGGTTACCCTCCTTATCTAATGGATTACAAACTGAAGGAGAGTTAGATCCCGCCCTGATGAATGTTACATCATTTGTAAATCCTCCATCCTGCAGTGAGTGGAATCACGTGGCTCGGTGCATTATTCATAGTCCATTTACCTTTCACGAAAAACTACTTTCAATTCAACAGATTACGCAAGATTTTTAACCAGTTATACCGGTTTGACGACCTCTGTGGCGCAGTGGGTAAAAGCTCGCCTGAGACGCAAAAGTTTGCGGATTCGATTCCCGCGGCGGGATAAATGTTTGTTTGATTGTCAAATAATTGTCTCGGGTTGGGTGTTTAATACGTATAATATGTATGTTTTAACAAACAATATTTAAATACTATATATATCGGCGCAAAGGCGTTATTCTGCTTCTACAATGAGTTATCGGCGCAGAACCACGAGTTACTTAACGAATCATTACTTAGATTGTCATATTACAGTGTAAAATAATTAATTAATTACCGATGATTATTTGATTGTTGTAATCAAATAATAATTAGGTTATTACTTCAAAACCATTTGTAAACTTAAATGATTAATGCTTGCAGGTAGTTTTAGCTTGTTCGCACAAGTTGCTTGCTCGAGTCTTTGTTTTTGCATAAATACGGGGGACGGACCGAGTACGATTCATTCTCGCTCGAGCCGTTGGACCGTACAGACCTCGTAAGCCTCTGTACAACCAAGAATAATCTAGAAGAACTCTCCTGGAGTTTAATTTCGTCATCAACTATAAGCGACCAGCATGCTGGTGATGATAGTGACGTTAGCATTGCTGACGTCACACTTTTTAAAGACCACTTTGGAGCTCCTGCTCCGTCATATATATAGATGATACTATGTGAAAATTATTATTATATAAAAAAAACAATGTTGGCCTAGTGGTTGATACCCCGACTTCCTATCCGGTAGTGTGTTCGAACCCGGTGGTGCACCAATAGGTTTTTCCACTCGAAATATTTATGTGCGCATTAACACGTGCTTAAAACGGTGCCCTAGAAAACAGGCATGCCCTAGAACCAAAAATTCGAAGGCATGTGTCATCAGTTAGTGTTCCAATAAGCTTGCAACCTGTCACGTGTAATGCTAACTAGCAAAACGCGGGCATGTACCAAGTGTAATGTTAGAACGTGCCTCTGACGTCTGACGTGAGTAGGGGGTACTACTTGGTATCCTCAAAGATATACTCACTGAGTATGTATCTGAGAATGTCCACCATGTGGAAGATAGTACCTTACCTAACTTACCTCCCTCTTTATATTTATGTTCATAACCAAACATAAATATAAAGAGAGAAAGAACGTAATAGATTAGCATGGTTTGAGCATGTTATTAGGGAGGAATTTCATATTACAAAAAGAGTATCAAATATTGTTTAGATGTGCCTCTGATTACCCATTTATAATGAGCATGTATCTGAGGATGTCCATCTTGGGGAATACAGTCGTGAGTGTGTTTGTTTGTTCTATGAATTTTCGATCAATCGCTTATAAGTAGTCTTTTTTATAAAGCCAAAATTATAGTCAAACCGCCGAGTCAACAGTCAATGTGTATTTTAATAAATGGCGTATATCACGATTGCCGCAGATATGTCAGCTATTAATACGGCCGATGCCGCGTACGCATACGTAACTTGATCCAATACTGGCCTCTTTGTTGACTATCATTAGACCAATGACCACTGATAGACTTTCGAGAAAAATACATTTAAAAATAAAACACTTTTATCCTTAAGATGGAGAACAATACTTAATATCAGATCAGTGATGATACCAAGTAGGGGTAGTCAGAGACACGTCATACATGATATTTGCCGGATCCGTGTCAGGATTCCACGTGACAGGTTGCAAGCCGATCTCCGCTTATTGGAACACTAACAGATGGCACATGCCTAAGATTTCGTTAGTTTTTGGGCATACCTGTTTCCTCACGATGTTTTCCTTCACTGGTATCCTCTAAGCTCTACTCAATAAGTATGTATCTGAGATTGTCCATCACGGAGAATACAGTCGTCAGCGTGTTTGATTTTTGTTATGTTTTTGGGATGGATAATAACAATAAAAAAAAACAGTTAACATGATCCATATGTATATATTAAGACTTATCCCCGTATTCTTAGTCATCAAGTCGAGTAAAACTCTTATTTTGGTATTTTTAGTTGCCAAAAATTCCTCCACTCGAATTCTCCTTTACAGATTTCCTTGACTGAGTGAAACATTCCAACTGTCATATTAAGATACCTTACGATCTTCCTTAAGCATTCCTCAAAGTGACATCGCTTCCATTCTGTTGTGTATTTATGTTTGTATTATTAAATATTTGTAATAATACAAACAGGAATATTTGGAGAAATGACTTAGAATACAAAAAGTACTTAGTATTCTAGGCAAAAAATTTCAACCCACGTTTCCGCGAACATGCCAGAGTCGCTGCAGAACCGCGGGAGCCCTCACAACATCCTGAAAGCATTGTTGTATTGAACGCGAAGGTTATTGGCGGCTTTTTTAAACATAAGTAGTCCACAGGCTGCTTGTGTAAAATGTCTGACAGTACGATCTGAATAGAGTAATTTTGACCTCATTTGAACTACGAGCAAACCAGGTTTTGGCTCGAACCGTCAACGCCCTTTGCTACCTCTCTATATTAACATCGTTGCACAAATACTCAGACACAATATGTCCCAGGTATCGGTGAACTGGTAGATGGAGCCAGCAGCATCGTATCGTCAGCATAACTGATATTGTTGACACATGTACCGTCAGTATAGCAACCGATCGGTAGACTGCTCAGTCCATCTATCAGCTCGTTCACATAAAGGATACCTACTTAAAATAATAATTACTCGCAGATTTTTCTCTTTATCCTTTACTAGCCTCTGCCCATGGCTTTGCCCGCATGGTACCCGAATAAAAAGTAGCCTATGTATTATTCAGATGTATAAGCTATATCACTGTAAAGCTTCATCAAAATCCGTTAAGTAGTTTTTGCGTGAGAGAGTAACAAACATACATCCTCAGAAACATTCACATTTATAATTATTGAATAGTATGATTGTACACACGGAGAATACAGACAAAAAACTTACATTGTAGGACATGTACAAAGGCGAGCTTAACCCTAACAAGAGTTTTCTTCCAGCAAACCTTCAAGGATATGAAAAGCGAAAAAAGGATTTTTTGCGCAAAATCATTTTCTTAAATAGTGCAGTATCATTTGTTTAATTTCAGGGTTTCGTCGGACCCAGCTGCATATAAAAACGGAAAAAATAGCTACAACGATTCTAGTCTCGATACTGATCAAAATATTATCAGGTTTTGCTTTTACATCATTGGAACGATGCAAAATAGAATAGAATAGAAAATATTGATTTTGAACAGAACTATACACATTACATAATTATATTTACTATATGTAACAAATTTTAATGTGTAGATCTATAGTACCGTGAAAGAAAATCCGTGTTCAGCATAATGCTGAAATATCCTGCAGCGCTGAATTTCAGCACGGACTTCGATTGAGTACCGAAGTACAATCAAAGATATTATGACACAAGCAAAATGGGAAGGACTTCATGGTCAGACTTTCATGTCTGTAAAAGTTGCTAAAACCATTTTTTTAGTACTAAAAATATGTGAGTAAACAAAATACTTACTTATTGTAAAATGTTATCGACAGACAGCACAAAAAGTTATCGGAAACCTTTTTTTTTGGAACACATTTGGACAAATTTGAAGCCAACAGAGATGTACGTCTCATTCGATAAATATCTCAAGTGTTTGATATATTTAAACAGACGGAAGTAGTGATGCCCATGTGGGGAGAAACATCGATAAATTCAATGTCAATCGATACATTACATATGCTAGCGTTAATAGAAACGACAACATTTCTAAGTGGCTAGGAAATAGTACATATATAATTAATAGCTATAAGGTATTACAACTGTTATGGAGTTAAGTAACAGCTATATGGTAATACTGGTTAAGCGTTGCCGTGGAACGTAATTTACATATAATTATGGTTTGATCTATATATAGGTGTTGTTTTGAGCCATATCAGCATTATGAATAATTATAACATTGACTTAAGCCATTATTACAGAGTATTTCTAATACTTTACCACATCCTACATAATTGATTGACTCACCTATTAATTAAATTTGTTTTTTTACCATGTTTTTAGAATTCGTTACGAAAATAAAAAAATACTTTGGTACGGCACAGTCATCGGCGTAAGTCACACATAAATAGTTTCTGGATCTGACATGACGTGGAAATCCATTCAAATTAAAAAAACCAGACGCATTTAATACACATCGAATTGACGGCAATAGGTTGTGGTTTAAACTTTTTACACTTTTTCTATAAATTTGTTTGAAATTTGAATAGTACAGCAGCCATGTTAGTGATAAACGACATTTCTGTGTGGCTTACTCTTAAGTTACCACCGATATTATATTAAAACTATCGATAAGACTGCGGCGGCTGGACATCACTAGTCTGTCAAGTATAGGTTTGGCTACCTGCGCCTGGGCACTTGATGTCGCCACCGCGTCGCACAAATGTCGCCCCTAACTTCATTTATTTTTTATTTATTTCATTTTTTGTCACGTAAATCTCGTGTACTGATTAACGATAGGATGTAAAGCGATAAGCGTTTTATTTACAAACCAGATAATATGGGTCGTAAAATGTTTATGGAGGATTTAATAAGGGGTTCTATTGGTTCAAAGTGTCACTTGCCTTTTTAATGGCAGGGGTTTGTCGCTGACCTGTAAAAGGATCATGTTTTACGACTAATTTGTAACTTCCCATAAGATCATTCGCACGAATATCCTAGGTTCTTGGGTTTCTGGTGTTGGGTGTAGCCGTGGGCAGAGGCTAGTAATATTATAAAACAAAAGTTTTAATGTTTAGTTTAGTTTCTTGCTAAATATTTCGCTACGAACAAAGCGATTTGAATCATGGATAGGATATCCATGATTCAAATCGCTTTGTTCATCTAACGCAATCGTTTGTGTTGTTGGTGGCCCGGTTCAACTGGTGCGGTGGCGCTGGCGATCAAAGGAGAAGTGGGCGTCAATGTACCGATCGCCACTGCCATCACCACCAGTTTGAGCGGGCCTTTATTTAGGTACCTAATAATAATGTTTTGAACAAGCATTCATTGATAGCTCATTCTAAATTGATTACAAAGTATTAATTGTCACATGCCCAGGTTTCCAATAGAAGACATAGTTAGCATTTCACGTAACAAGTTGTAAACCCATCGTCGGTTATTGGAATACTAATATAACTAATATAATTGGAATACCGCTTAATTGTTGGTTCCAGTTTCATTACGATATTCCTTGTACAGTTTTTAGTACGTATTAATAAATCAAATAAACACCCAACAGTTCTGATCCCACACTTGGATTCCTTGTATCGTATGGTACCTACGAGTACCATGGTACCATAACCCACCCGGAACAGATATCTGTAGAACATGCAAACATTTGTCCCGCAGCGGGAATCAAACCAGCAATTCGTGCGTAGCAGCCGGCTACTAACCCGCTGCGCTACCGAAGTCATCGGTAGCGCAGTATGGTTAAACCCATAAAGTGAAAACATATAATAGTCGATTAGGAAAATACATGAGTGCACGACCGAGTTTTAACCGATGACCTTCGCACCGGAAGTAGTGTATCGCACTAGGCTAACACGGTTACATTTTTAAAGTAGTTATAGACAAAGCTATTAAATTAACTTAGTCATTAGGTTACTCATAAAACCACAAACCAATTCGAATAGGATGTATACAAGATCACAATGACTCAATCCCAAATATCTCAAAAAACTACTCAGCATGTGAAATTTCCCAGAACTTTAAAGCATCTTATTTTTTCCGTTGCTGATAACGGTGATTTATCTGTAGTAAAGCTGGAGTCACATGGAGTCGAGTGGTTTCGCATGCGACTTGAGATAAGGAGGCAGGATATGGAAGCAGGTAGAATTCTGAATCTTGAGTGGAATGCCCGTATCATACGTCCACTTGTCACTGCTTGAGTAATGAGTATTAAGCCGGACCAGGGTCTAGCTAGACAAATACCTCACGCTTCCTTTCACGATAACGCAAATTGGTCAAGGTAAACTTGTCACTAGTCACGTGACTTCTGCACAGCTAATATTTTTTTAATTTAATGGAGCATGCGTTTACGCCAACAGACAGTGGTATTTGTCTCGACACCCAGGGAGAGTGACTGACGTTGTGAGGGGACGGAAGATCAGCACGCTTCTTACCTACGCTAAACCAGGTCTGCGGCGGTTTAGGCTCAGTCCTATCACGATTTATGGCTTACCTATTAACTCATTCACAGGTGCATGTTTAACAGAACAGAATTACACAATCTAGGTAACAAATTTATGCATAACCAAATTGATATACTAAATTAATATGTAGTTGTAAATAAATGATCTATATACGTATCTACTCGTAGTCTCGCTGGCAAAGATACGTTTTTTTCAATGCCCGCATATAGTGGCTAGAAAGAAATCTATGAATCTCCTTTACAAAATATGAATCCCATTACACCGACACACACATACACCCCACACCACACACATACACACACTTAGGTAGTATCATTATTCTTGTTCCTTTAGGTAAAGTCTGCGATTGCTTAATAATCTTATACCTATATCTTCTAGTTTATTGGGACAAAAAATGTAAACCCTTAATTGGCAGTAAGAAAAGTTTTTTTATTAGTAAAAGTTATCATTCCTTGAGAGCTGTGATTTTGTTAAATAAATAAAATACAATCTTGATGGTTTGTTATTGTATAAAAGCTATTTCATGATTACGTAGGTTCAGAGTAACAGCTCAGATTACCATACTTACGACTCTACAAAAAGTAAACTCAAACAAACTTTACATAAAAAATATGTACCGATGTACTTGTGAATTGAGATGTCTGTGTTATTACTTTGTATTTTATGGACAGTTATTTTAGCAATAAAAGTTATTTCCATACTGGTTCAACAGAGATACAATTTGATGGAATAAAAGTGTTGGTATCTTTTTGCAATGACGCAGTCTCTGCATGGAAGCACTTACCCACTAACGTTTACATTATATTAATGAAACGGGTGCCATACACATAATAAATACAGTAGGTACTCTGTATGTACATACAGTCACGCCTGTTTCCCGGAGGGGTAGGCAGTGACCAAGGATTTCCACTTGCTATGAACTTGGCATACATCTTTCGCTTCATTCATCCTCATCAAATTCTTCATACAAGCTCGGCGATTTAGTGTACTTCTGAGCTGGCCATTCTCTAGAATGTCTCCAATTCGGTCAGAGTACGTTCGCCGAGGCCTTCCTCGTCCAACTATCCCATTCACGCTCGCCTTGTATACTTGGTTTGTTAATCTTCTTATCCATCCCTCTTTAAATCATGCAATCTGTGCCTATAAATATATATTTTTATACTAGATCCTCCGATGAAAACGACATAAACTTTTAATATCCGTTTCCCTTGACTAACTTTCCATTGTTTGTAGTCGCATCGACGCATTATAAAAACTAAAGTAAACAAACTTCTCATAAAGTTTGCTGATATTGAGCGAGCCGCGTCCCGCTTCCTTCCACGCTGTTTTATTTATAATTTTATTCTCAGCCTCACACAATTTGCGACAAAACAATAATAAGATTATGGTGCAAGCTACAAGCTGTTAGTATGTTATTTTGTAGATATTTTGTGTACGATAATAATATAAAATAATAATATAAGATAATAAAATCAATAATAGTATGATCATAGGATGTGGTATATCACTTATACCCCTCGTAATCTTTCGTACAGCCCGTTACATCCAAAGGTTGTCTGGTACGACGTAGACCGCCAATTGAAAAACATTGTTAAAGTTTGGTTTGCAATAAAGTATTTTCTGTCTTCTATCTGTGAGAATATGAGAATAACAGCACGGAGCATATTAAAAGTAAGCTTATAATCTTAAGGGTGCAGATGCCAGATGGCAGATACATACTTAAGAGTGTTTGTGAGTTTTTTCAATGATTTTGACCCGTATTCGCGTTTTTGTTAAATTGTAGAATTAAACAAAAAAGAAAATGAAAAAACAAGGAAAATCAAATTTGCGCAAGACTAAAACTTCCATGATGGTTATTCTCAGGTCGATACTCTGTACGCAGACTTGTGTTCAATATCGGGGTTGTCAAACGCACGTCCAAATATTGTATTTGACACACGACCTCGTTTTGCATAGTACCTAGTAGCATTCCACGTAATAGGTTGCCGTTTATTGGAACACTAACCTATGACACATCCGTTTTGAATATTTTATATATTTTTTTTTGGAAGAATCATTAGTGACCACGTGCGTGGTCGCGTGGTCGCGGACGGTGGTCATGAGGAAGGATCACTAAACGATCAACAAAACGTCAGCAGGAGAATAGTAGTACGAGGTATAGTTGTAATAATATTTTACAATAAATTGTTGCATGACCGGGTTGTAACCCACGACGTTCAGATCGGAAGTAGGGGTACCGCCCACTAACCCCATAGTAGGTCGCAGTTTACCTCAAAATCGTCACTCATTGATTTCAGATCAAAACTAGTGTTATTTCGCGTTTCTTGGACCACTCGCAATATTGTTCCATTTCTTCTTTTACTTCGCGTTACTTGGACCACTCACAATAATATTGTTCCATTTCTTCTTTTTATGTAACGCTATATCGACTCGTAAACTTCGAAATAAAATACTATGCTTTCAAACACCACACTCTCATAAAACTAATCGAAGTTGCATTATTATTCTTATTCGCTTGTTTTAAGAGCTTAGGCTTTTTCTTGGTTGGTTTTCGTGAGTGGTTTTTAACCGGTGTGAAATGAACAGTATTATTGAATTTTAGACTTTATTAGGTATCGTTTGTTTAATATTTTATCGTTGGTAATGTGATACTATTTGGTGTGCCTGGATACGTGACCCTATAGGTACTTTCCCTTTGATATGAATGTAGATACGAATATTAGAAGCTTGAATACTGTAGGTAGCATACCTACCTAGAATATGCTGAGCTGACATTTTGGCGCGACTTTAAACTGTCTATATGGGTGGTCAGGAAGGGCATTTCTGTTCAGTTATATTTAAAAGTAAATTAGTGTAATATCTATGAGCAATTATATTTCTTTATCTTAAATCTATTTCCAAATTGATTTCAATCGTATTTTTTTTTATATGTACCTTAATATTAACACTTTCCACGCTGTGTTCATAAGTTTTAGAAATTACACTGGTTTTTTTCATAATTAATTTGTGATATTATTAAGAGAAGAGAGAAAATAAAGAAAAAATATTTAGCACGACATAAAAATACAACAAATTTTGCAACTAAGTTAGGATGGTGGGATAAGTTATGAAAATAAGTATAAGTTAGAATAGCCTACTTAAAAACAGAACCTTGCTAATCCATCCACCTCGTAGACAGTTCAATGTCGTACATATATAGTATGTACTTACTTGTAATTATTATGTACATGATTAGAAGTATTTTTTCAAGAAATTCTATCCGCCTGTATAGATAGAGGAAATGAGATGTACTTCCGGCGGACCAACGCTTCCGGTGAGGTCACTTCCTGTATACCCTGAAGATAAACCATTTGTACTAATGTAGGTTTTAGATGAGTTTATATTACTTTGGGTGCACAAAGGTTACTAAAACTATAAATAGATTAAGAGTTATGTACAGACTAGTGGAATGCCCCGCGACTTCGCCCACTTTGTGTTTTTTTGCATTCAAAATTAATTTTTTGCTCTTTTTCTAGGGGTGTAAGTATGGTTAATCCTTTCTTAATACACCTTACACTCCCAGAAGAACATACTCTCCAAATTTCTGGTCTCTAATACTTACTGTTAAGACTGTGCGTTGATTGCCAGTCAATCAATTGGTGTGTCACACAACGATTTTTGTATATATTGATGATGCTACCTACTTTTACAGCTGGAGCATGACTAAATAGGATGTTCTAAAATCTAAAATGAGACCCATGATGGGTGAATTCTTGTAAATATCGGAGCCCTCTCATTTCTCAGTTCAAGCTATTTGCGTAGGCAAACCCATGCTTCTTCCCAATCAGTGGATCTCAATCTCCCGACCTCCCATAAAATTGGCGAGTATCGCGATCCATCTGTGTCTGTCGATTTGTCACGGGTAAAGTGTGAATGACAAGTTACTAGTGGGTGCACGAGCTGTGCTCGGATCTATGGGCAAACTAAAACGCTTTTTGTCCATAATTTGGTTTCTGTTGTTTTATGGACTACCTCGGTGGGTCGGTAGCCGGCTGTGATGCAAAAAGTGCGTGTTCGATTCCCGCTGAGGTTCTGCAGATTTGTTCCGTATCTGGGTGTTCTGATTATCACGGTACTCGTAGTTCATGATACCCACGACACAGGGAATTCGAGTACTATTATGGGTTTATGGGTTTGTTGGGTGTTTTTTTAATAATTATTATTTTTATCCAGTAAAAGTTTTAAACTGGCCATTATCGCATTTACCTTTTTAAGGGTTCCGTAGTCAACAAGGAACCTTATAGGTCCGCCATGTCCGTCCATTTATCTTCCTGTCTCTCTGCGGCTTAGCTCAGAGACTCTTAGTACTAGGAAGCTGTGATTTGGCATTAATATTAATCACGCTGACAAATTATTGATATAATGAAAGTCATGACTTTACTTCACATGTAAAGTGGGGATGATTTTTTTTCCTCGTCTATCTCATAGTGTGTCGTTGGATAGTTTGTTCAGAAATAGTGCTAAAAAACTAAAAACTACTGGAAAACTATCACTGCTAATTAGGCTTTACAAGTTAAAAGTAATAGTCGACCAACTTAAATGGATAATTTTCCATTGAACATTACCTAGATGAAGTTGTTAGTTGTGTAAATGGCAACTACGGAACTCTACACTGCGCGTGGCCTGACACGAATTGGGCCAGTTTTATATTATTTATAATTTTGCACTCGTGGATTCAGGACTAAATCACTGGATTTAGCTTCATGACATAAGGTGCTATTAGAAAACCCCAATATTATGGCGGAATGGTAGATTGAAATCAAAAAGTGACCATAATTCTATCGTGAATTTTTCTACTTTTCTTAACTTTAATGTAAATTGAATGATAGATTTGGTTCTGTGTTTTTATTTCTGTTTGTTTAGGGGGGACCAACCTTTTACCTACCTACTTACCCAGCCATGCATGTTGTTCTCACTGCATCTAATATGCATCTTATTATCTATATCTAAGAATATTTTGATTTCTCAGTAAGCTACTTATATTTATGATCTTAAACCGTAAACCATAGCTTAAACACTACCTGTATTTATATATTATGATAGGGATCTGGTATATATTTTTATTAATTTTTTTTTAAATTTTTGTTATTATTATAATTTATTATTATTTTTCAATGTGAATTTTTAGTTTTCTCTAAATAAAATACGATTTATGTTAATTTGTGTTTTTAAAAATGGATCATATTTTTGAAATGTTATATCTGAAAGACATGAATTAATAATAATATAATTTTAAAGTGAATTTGCATGTCCAATTAGCAATAGCACTGACCTGAAAAACTACATTTGCTGTACGAAGCGATATTTCGAAATCATACGAAACTGTAGTTTAGCAAAAGGTGATTGAGGTTACAGGGTCGTACTATTGCGAATTCTCGCGGTGATCCATCCCCTGCGGGTGGGAGAAAGCGGCTCATTAGTACAGGTGCTACAACGGTTCCCGGATTAATATTCCGGCCATGGAGTCCAGAATTGTAGATTGGATATTTCATTTTTTTTTATAACATACTTGGAGAATGGTACAAAACACATTTATTTAGTCTTTGGTCGAGAAAACGATGAAGCTTCCCCCACCCCCCCCCCCAGGCCACTAATGATATTATACGATAGTAACCCTATTTATATCGAATTAAACCGTGGAAATAGGGCCCAACACGTGTTTAAAATTATTTTAGGGGTTGAAGCGTTGCGTGACCCTGTTGCTGGCTCTTATCTAGGTCAACGCATTAGCATTGCCATTCAGTGGGGCAATGTAACTCTTTGGGTACGCTTCTGCCTGATCAGTCGTGATATTTAAAGATCGTTCGAAATTGTTATTTAGATGATTAAATTCAAACAGCATATTACAAGCTAATTGGGGGAAAAAAATTGATATTACAATCAATAATCATAGATTAATGAAATGAAATTAATTCACGTGCAGAAAATAGCAAATATAAAGCCTTATTCGGGTAACCGTGATAAAGAGATGAAATTATAGTTTTATACCTCAAACTCAGTACTCACGCGTATTTGAATATTTCTATACTATAATCTATACTAATATAATAAAGAGGTAAAGGGTAATCTCCGTAACTACTCTTCCAATTTCAATAATTCTTTCTCTGCGTTATCCTTGAGTGCTTAAAGATATATTTTATTCTGATAAGAATGAATTTAGAGGACGACATTGCAATATCTGTACTTGAAGTCAAAAATACAGGCAATCTGTATGCATTATCGACGTGCGCTGTCTTAAAGGTTTGAAATAAGTGAATAAAATGCATAGGAAAATTTTCTTGAGAAAATACACGACAACATGGTTTTTATGTAAAAAGTGAAAGAAATATTACAAGGTGAAGTTTGGATGTGGTTTTCAAGTATTGTTGCAGCGCGACATTGATCTTTTAGTTTAAGTCACATCTCTATGGGCAAAGGTGCATCCTTACCCCATCTCTATTCTTCCCTTCTCAACTCAACATGGCCACGAGTGCATGTTCCGCAAATAAAAATTGTCTAAAACCGTTGAAGAATCTAAAATAAACATTGATAAAGTCATTTGTCGTTATCATTGAAGAAAGCAGCAACCTCACAGCCTTAACAAGTATTCTCTATGAGAAACATATTATATAAAACGAATAGTTAGTCATTGTAAAAAAATAATATTCATAAAGTTTGCCTATTACAACATGTGATTTGATGGTATAGTTTATGAGATAATGTGATATGAAGACAGACATCTATAGATAACACTGGCAGTGCGAGTGCGGGGATGGGGTAAGGCGGAGAGCGTGGGGCGAGGGGCGAATTGCACTCATATTATCTACCTACGTCAGAGCTGACAAAAAGATAGTACAATATATTAATTCTTGGAACAGAAATGTAGACTACATTTCCGGGTAAACGTGATCGAGAGAACTAAGAAACTAATAAAAAAATACAAGTTACCTACGTAACGGGTTGTTTCCGTAACATTACTATAGTTTCCAAATACTTTTGTTCCGTTTACCAACCTATTTACTTAGTTGAGCGTTACCCGGGTCACGTCCGGGCGTCCGGGCGTCCGGGTATTGCATGTCTGCGCCGGCATCACGGTGTTATCGCCGGCCGCCGATGGGGCTCCTAATGCGGTGATCGATGAAGTGAGATAGTTTGCCACCTAATTTACATAAATTTTAGGGCATTCTCAAGGACTTCTCACAATTTAACTAAGTATAGTCCTTGTACGGGATTTCAATAATAAAATACTAGATTTTTTTTTATGTATATTAGGGTAAGTATTTACTAAGGACTTCCCAGAGTTTAAGACAACTACAGACTTTGTGCGCCAAATATTTTTTTACTATTTAAACCGTCAATGTTTGCCCACTGCTGGGCAAAGGCAACCTCTTTCCATACGGTCCTTTTCTGTAAGTACTAAAATGGTTCAATCCGCTCGGAATCTTGAGGTCAAAATATTTTTTATTTTTTTATTTAAAAAATACAAAACAAAACAAAAAACAAAAACAAACACGCTCATGACTGCATTCCACGTGACAGGTTGCAAGCCCATCGCCCAAGCCCATTGCTTTGTTCTGAATATTATTTATTATTTAAAAAATATTCAGAACAAAGTACAGAGAACAGAAAAAACAAACATTTATTTTATATATAGAATGTAATAGACCTTCATTTGGCCATAATCTGACCTGATGGTAAGTGATGACATGGTCGACGATGGAGGAAGATTACTAACCTTGGAGAGACGGCTTTCCATAATGAGCGGAAATTACCTAAGCACATAAGTATGTGAGGTTGTACTATACAGTAAAAATGTTTCTTCATAAACGAGTACCTACATAAGTCAACCATACAGGAAATAAACACTACGTTTAAAGTAAACTGGCAGCAAGGGAAACAATGTCGACAAGATGGCGTCGTTCTAGTGACGTTCCTTTCCCGTTCACAGATTATAAATCAAAGACTATCGACTATAACAATACAATGCGACCTTTGACCCGAAGTCTCAGGCGAAGGCCCGCCTGAGACGCAGAAGGTTGTGGGTTCTGTTCCCGCAGTCGGACAAATGTTTAATTATGAAAAAAATTGTTTCGGGTCTGGGTGCTTTCTATGTATAATATGTATGTATTTAAAAAAAAGTATATAAATAGTGTATTAGTCATGTTATTCATATAATACAAGCACTGCATAGATTGCTGCAAGATGATGCGTGAAAATGAGGTTTAAGATATATTTATTTCTCATTAGAATTTACAAATTCACTTGTATGAGAAAGCTTAATTAACTTAACTAACTGGGCTAATCGTGGGTGCTTAGATACACTTACTAGCAGGTAGGTAATAACTTAAGAACTAATTAATTAGTTAAATAAATAATGGCCAAAATGTAGGTAGCTTTAAGTAATACGCGTCAAATGCTCAGTCGAACTTCGGAACAATGGGATGGTCAAGCTGTTTACACGGAATATGCACAACTGGAAGCGACAAGGGCCAATGTTTTATTTGTAAACAAAGTTGTTTTTCGAATTATTTATGTAGTTTTTACATCATTATTATTATTAGTGAAGGCGCGCTCCCTACAAAGCTAATAAAACTCCGTGAGGAAGGTATTTCAATAGAAATACCGAAAAATAACCAATAATGGTTATTCCATCAGGATAACCTCAAAGTACGAAGCACTTTATGACGAGAGATTTACTGACATGATTATATTATGAAGCTGCATAAAATACGAGGACATAACAATTTACGAATCGTGGCCGAGTTCCATCCGACCTTTTTAAGAAGGTTTGATGTAATGCCTTGTTATGTAATGAAGTGAGATAAATAAAATGAGCCAGTATCTGCCTACTAAGTGTTTGTGAGAGTTTTGTCGAGGAAAACCGGGAAAATATCTTTAATTAAACATGTAATAAGGTATTCACTCAGTTTTACTTGCGCTTTGGGTAAAAAATAATAGGAAGAAATTTCATTCAACAAACTTAGGTACATCATTTCATAGCTTAAAACGAGGACATACGTCAACTATACAGGATATAAACACTACGTTTAAAGTAAACTGGCGGCAAAGGAAACAAGAGCGACAAGATGGTGTCGTTTTAGTGACGTTCCTTTCCCGTTTCACAGATAATAAATCGAAGACTATCGACTGTAACTAACCTCTGTGGCGCAGTGGGCGAAGGCCCGCCAGAGACGCAGAAGCTTGTGGATTCTTAGGTATTTCATTTCATAGCTTTCATTTACAGTTACGCGGAAATACCAAAATATTACCTATTTTAAAATGTCTTTAATCATTTAGATATCTTCGGTAGGGTACTTATATTATTATATTGACAGTGTTTTATTTAGCCAGAAATTATATAATACTCTCTATTCCTTTTTTTCGAAATAAAACATTTTCAACTTGTCATTTATGTTAATAATTCAACAAGCAACGATCTCCGAAAAATATGCGTCGCTCGCGACCGCCGGCGCCGCGCCGCCATAATACCTGTATTATCCGGTTGGCGTCAGAATTTACCGGCCACCTGTAACCAGCGCCCGGTTACATTTTCATAACCTTTCAGGAGCTAGCTATGGTTCTATTACATTATCCTACATTTCAATTCAATTCAAATATCACGCAGAAATTTATAATTTTGTTTCTAAGAAAGTAAAAGTTTGTGTCATCGAGCGTAAATTCACTTTAGTTTAAATGTCAACGATACAGATGGACAATCGTAATAAGGATATCAATGAATACTTATAGAGTTGGCCATCGGAACCCGCGCTGGCTCCCGGCCTAAACCCTCACGAGAAGAACAACTTTGCGTGAAGTGTTTGTACATTTTTCAGTGTTTCCGAACAAGAGGTTGCGGTTTTCGCGCGATATTGTTGGTTTATAAAAGTTGTTTCTAGTGTGGCTCGTGTTTTACGTAAGTGGTTTTGACTATAAACAGAGGGAAACAAGGGCAGGCGTGAAACTGTTTCACACTCTCGTTTTCAAAATAAACTTGAGTCAACTTTAGTAGTAGCTATACATCTGTTTGTTTCATACTAGGCTCATGGGCCTAGTTGTCCTATTGTTCCATGACATCGAGACAATACTCGAATCGAATCATATGAATCGAATCAGTATTATATCAGTATAAGTCGGAATATAGCTAAGGAGACTGTGTGTTCAGTATCTATTACTTTTTAAGAAAAAATGCTTTGCAAGAGACTCGTACAAGTACCTTCGTAATATGGTATACATATGAATCCAAAATACAAAGTCATTGTAAAATTAAATACCTAATGTATGTTAATAAGTAGAAGAAATTAAGGGAGGCCATGGCTCTGCAGTCGGACACTAAGGCTAATAATAATAATGTAAACAAATAAAATAAATGAGAGGGCATTTATTTACTTACATAATAACTTAGGCATAAATATGTAAGTATAAATAAGTCTTGACCTCGAGCTTGTTTGCTATATCATACATAATACACATTAGAAAACATATAAATAATTACAATAGGAATCACGGCTATGAAACGCGCAGTAAACTTAAGCTTGTGTTGCCGAATACGAGATTGGCCAAAATTAACAATTCATTTTTAATTAACTGATTATTAATTAACATTAGATTTTATAATGTTTTGCCAATAAGTATAACGAGTTTAAATGAGAAAGTTTTCAAGAAAACTATTAAAAAGCAACTGACAGACAAAGCATATTATGACAAAAATGAATTTCTTTCTGACTACATATATTGGGAAAATATTAATATCTGAAATTGCTACTATGCCTGTCCGTGTCATTATTTATTTTGTTGACATGTTTATTTTAAATCTTGTTACATAAGTATATTTTTATTTTTAATGTATTAATTGGTGACATTATATATCCTTGTGATTTTATTTTATTTTATCTATATATCATTTGATCATTATTATTTATTATTTTGTAAAGTTGACTTTCTTAAGTACAATCATTTTATGTGTCTTCTGAGAAATAAATTGAATTGAATTGAATTAAATATATTTCAATTGCATTATTTACTGGCGACACATTCAATCGAACTCCAACGCAGATCCTATAAATATTTGAAGACATTGAAAAGCAATACGGTGATCGTCACGCGCCAACACCGGCCGGATAATACGACGGACCCGGGTAATACGGCGAACCCGGGTAATACGGCGGACCCGGGTAATACGGCCGTTTGCACGCCCGGCCCGGACGGCAGGTGATAAAGAGATTACAGCTATCGCCCTTTAGTGGAGTGCCGAGTCATTTAGGAACAGGTGGTTTTATTATCTAGGTGAACTTATTGGTATTTTGGCACGACTATACGGACGATAGTCAAGGATTCATTTCGGAAATTAAAGTGTGATCTTATGTTTGGGTACTTCAGACTTAGAAATGAAGCGCTTGTTGCTTTTAATTCTGGTCATTCTTCACAATGCAGATTATAGCAGTCTATCCGACTCTTGAACAGTATTCCACATTCATATAGTGAGTGTCTTCTGTTGAAGTTTTCAGATCCAAAGTCTACAATCACTTTTTAGATCTCATGCACAAACTCTACAAAAATAAGCTCAGCTATATGTATTGTGAGTTTATTAATAATATATTATATAAAATATTTAGCCGTCTATGAAATATTATCTGTGACTTGTAAGGTTAGGTTATGTAGTCATGTAGGTATATGCAATTGTGTTTATCTAGGGAATAGTTTTTGTGTTGTATTAATGGCTCTAGAATATAATTTATAACTTTTGTTATTCATGCACTACCTCAAAATTGTTTTCCATACTATACAAAGGTTAGCTGGAAAAGAATGCTGTCTAGCATTAAGTTCGCCTATGTGCAGTACTTTTTAGTTGTGCTATAAATACATTTCTATCTACCTATCTATAATTATCTGAGTCGGAGGACTCGCCCTATGCTGTGGGCCATCGCTACACAGTTACAATTTATAATGGCATCCAGTTATATAGCCATCGATATATGTAACTGGAGTTAGCCACCTGTGAAATAAAAACTTACTTTTCTAGAAAAGCTGAGGAGTTAACGAAAAAGTCAGTCCTTTATCAATGGTTATTTGGTTTTTCAAGTTTAAACCCACACAAATCGACAAGACAAATCGCAATGTTTGTTTTTTCAAAGTGTCGTACTTTGAAAAAACAAACAAACGACAATTGTAACTTAAATCATTGAACTGGCTTGGACAACTGCAAAGTTTTCCCTTTAGGTGAAGGCTCGGCGCTTAGAGCCGAGCCATCCCAAGAACGACCTCTATGGCGCAGTGTGCGAAGGCCCGCCTGAGACGCAGAAGGTTGCAGGTTCGATTCCTGCAGCGGGACAAATGTTTGTATGATTAGCAAATGTTTGTCTCGCGTCTGTGTGTTTTCTATGTATAACATGTAGGTATTTAAAAAAAAAAGTATGTAAGTAGTATATCAGTCATGTAGTTCCCGTAATACAAGCTCTGCTTAGTTTGGGGCTAGATGATGCTGTGTGAAAAATGACAAGCATTATTATTATTAATTTCGACCAGGTTGGAATCCCGGCGTAATTGAATTTTTGGGATATTATAAAATCAAAGTTGTTTACTGCCAAGCGCGGTTTTTCTCTCTCACGTATATACTCATCAATTTATATTTGAGTTCTAAAGTGTTCTAATGAATTGATTTGTCTGTCCGTTCGCATCAGACTACTCGTACTATAATCTGGGTGTCGCGTTGCAAGCCGCGGGCGACAACAAGGCAATTAGCGCTTGTTACGGGATACTCTCACCACCGGTTACAATTTATAATGACAGGTAAAATAACAACTCTGCTACCGGACGCTCTAGCAGATTTAATAGTTTCCATGAATAGTTTTAAAATATTAATAAGGACGATGATGTATTTATAGCACTTGCATACATATATAAATATAATACATAAATATATAATAAATGCTTTACTCAGCAAAGATTGATCGTGGTTTCCGTAGAATGGACAAAATTCAATGGCAACCAAAATAAATAACCGAAATCGTTTTCAGGAACAAGTGTAGGTTTTCACAACAGTAAAAGTTAAAGAATTTGTTTAAATGACAAGTTGTTTTCAAATGAAGTGTTATTAAAAAAAAACACGATAGGGTACGAAAAATATATTTTCAAAATAAAAATGTTGAAAGAACATCTCTTCAATTTTTCTGGCAAAAGTATACGGTTCACATGTTAGTAAGTGGTTACCGTAACCAATGCAATATTATCCGGAGGTATTACTCGCGCGTTGCCGGCCCTGAGACATAACGGGTGAAAAGGTCCGTTTTTCCTAAGAAGTCGTTATAGAATAAACACAGGACACGGCGAGCTGGTGTCGCGTCTCGGAACTAATTAGCGGAGAGCTGCCGACCGACGGGACTGTCCGGCTGTATCTCTGCATCTAGCATTGGCGACATCGACTCCTCCCGCATTTAAATACTTTCCGTCTGAACACGAAATCTAAGCTCATTATAACATTCAACTCTAAAAAATAATATTAAAAACCAAATAAAGAATAGTAGTTTGTTAGGTTTTACGTTATTTATAGTCACTTGAATACTTTAGACAAGATTCGGAGAAAATGAAATATAACTGTTTCACGGCCAATTAATTAATTAATTAATAAATGAACACCCAACAGACAACACGTAGTTCTGACCCCGCAATAGGATTTCCTGTGTCGTGGGTAGCAGGGACTACGAGTACCATGGTACAACAGAACATGCAAAATTTGTCCCGTAGCGGGAATCGAACACGTACCTCTTGCGTTGCAGCCGACTACTAGCCCGAGGATAGTTTACGAAAGCTTTTAGATACATAGAAAATCTCGGTGGACTGATAATTACGATGATGGTAAAAAAATGAGTATTTATTTTCTTTATGCATGTGCATTATTATACTATGTGCATTACTTACATCATCATCAACATGATGATGTAAGTAATGCAGAAGTCCACGGCCACCTCCAAAGAACGCAATAACGAACGGTCTTCTGTGGCGCAGTGGGCGAAGGCCCGCCTGAGACGCAAAAGGTTGCGGGTTTGATTCCCATAGCGGGACGAGTGTTTGTATGATCTGCAAATATTTGTCTCAGGTCATACATACATATGTATTTACAAAAATTCCCTTGAATAAGCGAATTGCAAAAGCTGAGGCGTGGCTGTTACGTTCAGTGGAAACCCCACTGAAGGCAGTTCGAAAATCATTCTCTGCTTTTCTATTTTCAATTCAATGCGTATCTGGTAAATGGTAACGCGAACGTCTCAAAGATACTCATATTCTTCTGGGAAGCCTCACATCAAGCCTTCTTGTAATTCATCTTTCAAGAGTCTGCAAACAAACTTTTTACTAAACTAAGTTCAGAAGCAACATTGCAAGCTATTTGTCAACGTCAATGTGAACGTACATGTTTCTGTAAAACGTAAATGTTTCAAGAGTTTCTCAAAGTTTTCGATGAGCCATTCTAAATATTAAATATATATAATTATATTTAAATATTTCAGCGATATTTTTGTTTTATTGATATAAAAAGTTGATAATCAGTTAAAGTTATAGTAGTACCAAGTTTTATTAAACCTACTATTATAACGAGTATTAATGCGAGAGTTTGTGAGGATGGATGTATGTCTTCTCTCTTTCAAGCAAAACTGGTGAACGGATTTTGTTGAAACTTTATAGTAATATAGCTTATACATCAAAATAACACAAATACTACTTTTTATCCGGGTACCACGCGGGCGAAGCCGTGGGCAGAGGCTAGTTAAATATATAAAAAAACGTTTTTTTTTTTTGGTATAGTTGTAACGCTTTTTTTACTTCTCCTAGTATTCTTTTTCGTTTTGTCTTTCTGGTTACATCTTTAAAGCAGTTATCTAACAAACCATAAATGTGCCAAACTGCAACTTAAAAATAGTCTTAACATTAAATAAGGTTAGGTAAATACTGTATGTCTTTGAATAAAACATACAGACACGCAGACATGACGAAACATGTTTCTTGTTTTAAGGTTATGAGCAAAAAAATATACCAATCTTGAACATTTTCATCTGTCAGATCTATTTACTGAAATCATAGTGGAACATAACAAAGGTCATTGGGGGGTCAGAGTCAGTAGGCCGAATGTCCCGACAACGTTGTCTGTCTGACAGTAATCTCTATTTGATCATTCTTTACGAGATGAGAACTGACCAGGGTTGCCACCTGTTAGAAAAAAAGTCGGCCATCGGAAATTATCAGAAAAAAACTAAAAACGCTTTTTGTTATCATGTGTATTTATTTAATTTTATGAATTGTAATTTTTCCATGCATATTTTCTATTACATTAATTCCGCGCCGGATTTATATTTATTTTAGTTCAAAATAAATTGCATCCATTGAGCGAAATTTGCAAATCTGCTTTTAATTAAATCTTAGTGTATTGCCGATTGTCGCGTGTTATCAAAAATCTGGGTAAAACTCATAGGTTGTCGAAACGCGGGACAATATCATCGAAATCGAGACTGATCTGGCAGAATCGAGACCGGTGGCAACACTAACATACTGGCCTTATTTTACAACCAACAACGTACAAAACCCCCTGGAAACCGTTATGCCATTGTGCTATGAGTCATTTTCCCGTAGCTTTTTCATTCATAGTTGCCTACCTATACATATCAGTAGGACTCTATAACGTGGTGTTATGGGTGATTATCGCGCAGGCTGTTTGTTTAGGTAAATAGGTCACGTGTGATCAAAGCTTGTTTTCCGCGCGAAAAGTCACAGAAAGTGTCTTTTGTTTTATGTTGGATCGAATTAAGAAATATTGTTGGGATTATTTCAAATGCTGTGTTTTCTGGATTTAAAAGTATTTATCCTTATATTTAATTCCGTTCTATGGTTTTATCTACTACTAGCTACTACCCACGACTGCGCCCGCGTGGTACCTGGATAAAAAGTAGTACTTCCCGTTAAGGCAGCGTTCGCAAGAAACGTATTCGATCGACCGTTTTTCTGGCAATTTTTGTTACAAAATTGGTCTACACAATTTTTTTTTAATGGGATTGATTCGGAGATACAACCACACTTACAAAATACCTCTTTATAATATATTACATTATTATTTACTATACTTATAGATTTATTTTCTTGCTAGCGTATATTTGTCTTTTACTTTTAGAAAACGGTCATAAGATCAGTTTTTTCTCAGTAACCGCTTAGTCAATTCAATTATATAATAGTGCTTTTGAGCACTATTATTTTCGATATCTATTTATCGTGAAACACACTAGGTAATTTACAGAAGAAATTATTCACATAAAAAAAAAGTCACATAAAATAATGCCGTCAAACTTTTTCCATCATCTCGGTAAACACAAATTGGAAAATATAACATTTTCATACGGTCCCGCGTCACACGTGTCAAAATTGAATTCGAAACGTCCGGACGTATTACCGGCAGCCGGCGTCGGATCAATTTATCCGGTTTTCGTACAGGAATGTTATTGAAAGGAATGAAGGCATTCGTTGTCGATTGGGCAAAGCCGGATTTTTTAAAATACTTTTGGATCATATCGGGCTAACTCACAGGGATTGACACCTGACACGTGACAGGTTGCAAGCCCATTATCCACGTGGTATACTAACTACTTGCAAAACACGGGTATGTGCCAAATGTAATGTTTGGACGTGTCACTGACTATCCCCACTTGAAAAAAAAACAAATATCACTGAGTATGTGTTTGAGGATGTCCATCATGGGGAATACAGTAGTGAGCGTGTTGTTGTTGTTGTAATTTTTAGGTTTTCGCGATTTTTATAATTAAACATTGTTAATTATAAATTTAATTCAAATTGTATTTATTTCCAGACGTTTTCAATAACATTCATATTTTAACTCGACAGCGGCACTTGTATAAAAATGATCATTGGCCTTATATAAAAATGATCATTGGCCTTATATAAAAATGATCATTGGCCTTATATAAAAATGATCATTGGCCTTATATAAAAATGATTATTGGCTGGGGTTCCAAATATGAAACAAACCAAGGCTTAAACAATTTCACGGAAATAATTTTATAATGAACGAAATAACCGAGTGAGGCATTTAAAAAATATCAGACCAAGGCGAAAGTCAGCAGTCGAAAGCAAACTAAACAGATCGAATCAAATGTAGCACGATCCGAGTGAATTTGGAAGTCAAAACAAAGTGAACAACACAACACGCTGTCAGGCGATGCAAACAAACAAACGTGCTTGCGCTTGTTTGCTCAGTGACTTGTGAATCCGACTGTACAGGTACGCAGGTACACTGGCTGATCAAACAGGGCCTCGACAATTTTGTAACAGTTAAGGCCTGGTCAATGAATATATCCACTTAAACGACCACTTTAGAACCATTTCATCACCTCCACCTCCACCGCGTCAGTTTGACCGGACCTTTTACAAGAAACACGAAAAATAGTTTCTATAACAACGAAATTACAAAAATTAACATAGGTATTGAAAGCTCCTGAATTCCATACTTATTTCATGATACTTATAATATTTTGAAAATAATGGCTTCGTTTCTCTTTTAAATCAAATGAACTTAATTTTATCTATAGCTCTCATTTACTAACAGTAACAAAAGAAAGAGATAGCAACTTTAGTGCTGTGAATTCTTCATACAAGTTCAGTCGTGATTTCAAAACATGTTGACTATAAACACAACACGTAAACTAATTTGACAGGAGTCAAATTCTTGCCATCTCTTTCTCGCGTACACTATCAGTAAAAGATAGCGACAGTTTAAATTATGTTCAGTTGGTGTATTAGAAAATGGCGGCCTTCGTTAAGTATTGTATAAAAGAGTATATTATACTTTTAGGTATCTAACTTAATATATTTAAAATTTAAATATACTTACATACTCGTAATATGGATTGTAATATTTCAATGTAATTTCGTAATCTAAAATAAGTCTTTGAACTGCAAAAGCAACGATTTTATATATATGCAGCTAAAACAATATACCTATGAATAATGGATAATGATTCAAATGTGATGGAAAGTTTGAGAACAATAGACAGACTCTTTTCGTATAATTATAGTCTGTGCATAAAAGTATTCTGAGATCCAGTGACGAGCTATAAATCAAGAAGTGAAGTGAAGTGAAGTGATCCAGTGACGCAATGAACGCGCTCAATAATTAGTCTGTCGTTAATCTACTTAAACTAATTTACTTAAATACTAAAACTAACTACCGAATAAAAGTGAAGCTACCTAATGGGCAACCAGCCTTATTTCCAGTAACACTCATGCTGGCGACGTCGTGCGCATGAGTCGCTGGTTTTGGGGAAAAGCCCCAGTTCAAGTGTGCTCGAGAGCCAGACTGGAGGCGACTTGACAGTTGGAAACGAAAACAGAGTTATTTGTTCAAGCCTCGGCACTGAGAGCTGACAGTAACTTTAATATTGATTTTACAGGCTGCTCCACTTGGGCGACAAATATAACTTTGCACAAAGGAGGATGAATTTAACTTAATAAAGTATATTAACTGTTTAGATTTTATTAAGTTTACCGAATGTTCTGTTTCAAAATCTGCAGAAGACTGGATGACACAGCTAACAGAATTAACTCTTTAAAATGGCGATAGTAGGTCAAGTAACTCACATAACCTATTAACGGACAACATAGTTTCTGTATTGGCGACCACAAAACGTAGACTCTGTGGACTCTGGAAGGCCTATGTCTATATTTATAATAAAAAAATAATAAATAATTCTAGACATTTTTCACACAGCACCACCTAGCCCCAAACTAAGCAGAGCTTGTATTATGTGAACTACATGACTGATATACTACTTATATACTTTACTTATTTTAAATACATACATTTTATACATAAAAAACACCCTGACCAGAGACAAACATTGGCTAATCGTACAAACATTTGTCCCGCAGCGGGAATCGAACTTGCAACCTTCTGCGTCTACGCCACAGAGGTCGTCAATAATTGCATCGATCCTCGTAGGTACTTCGTTATAGGGTAAACATTACATGCATGCTGACAGATTGTAACTGTCAACGTGGTGGTGTGACCGCATGAGTCGGGCTGATTGCTGATTGCTGATTGCATTACCGACGCTAGTTAGCAGGCTGGTATCGGCACAGCGATGCGACTGCGACGCGATTGCAATGCGACTGTAGCGCGGTCGCGCTCGTTACGTAATAAGGTTTGTAAACGATCAATCGGACGCTGCCATGTTGAACTTTATAATCGACATCATCATTAATCGGTAGACGTCCACTCAAATCGCGAAATTTAGCAAAGAGTATTACGACATCCGTCTTCATCCGATCTCCGCAAACTACCGTTCTAGAGTACTAATATCATATATGATATAGTTGGATGTATGGATGTTTTTTGATAATAATCTCCGTAACGGCTAAGGGATTTGCATGTGACACGTATAGTTTGTGACATAGAATAGAACAAAGGCGCTATTATTATTATTAAGGCGGGTGAAGCCGTACTGCTAATACTAGTCTATATTATGCAGGCTTTTTCTCTTGCATTTTTGTGCTATGTAAATGTTAAAATTGTTGCCTTTGTAATAGGAATCTACTAATCTTTGAGTAACGCGCAATATTCGTGTGTTTATTTTGTCTGGACAGAAATCACGGTATTTATTTTATGATGAGTAGTTTCGGTGACGAAAAATAATCTAGCTTTAGTGTTATAGCCGGAAACATCTGAAGACGGGAAAAACGAGGAAACGGGAAAAAATCTTATAGTTTCGACGTGTAGTAGCTAGACCGAAAACACGTAGAATTGTAGGGGTTTGTTGGGGTTTAAGAGGCATGACCCTTTATGAGCAAAGGTTAACAGTGTACGAGCACCTAGTTATAGTTATAGTGTGTGGGACACACATCATATATGTACCTAATGATGTGTGTCCCACAGTCCACGTCGATCGATCCTCATTCTTCATGGAAGTCGGTGACAGGTCGCGGACAATGTGGGGGCAGCGACCAGCGTACGCGGGAATTACTTCATTGTACCCGTATTTCTACTGCAGCATATATATTTTGAAGGTCTGAAGTCTTAAGCCTGTGAGGTGGAACTTCTAGTTTTGTGAAGTTTATAACTAAACGAATGTTGAGTGTTCATATTGGCTAATATTAACTTATCTCAATGAGAGTACTTCTCTAGTTATGTTTCTAAGTTAGCATATATTAATAATTATACACATACTTACTATAAAAATACATATAATGGTTTTCGGTCATGCGTAAAGTAACGTATTATTCCAGGTATCTAATTAATTATATCAGCAAGCTACTTACCTATTTGTATTTAATCGACTTCAAACAAAAGGAGGATGTTCTCAATTCTGTTATTATTACTTGATATATTAGCCAAATTTTAACCGATTTTGATGATTTTTTTATTGTTGTATAGAGACATAAAAGTTTTATTCTGGCGAGATTGCTACTTTTCCCGTGGAACTCAAATAACGTCTTCATCTTATAGAATTACGACTAGCCGAATTTTTTTTCTTAAAGAATCTCGACTTTTATGGGCTAATATACTTTTGTTTTTCATTCAAAAGAGTGTCATCCCTAATGGTCAAAATAACGTAGGCACGTGATGAAATCTATGTCTTATATTACATTCGAATCAGTTTCGTTGTCACTATGCTTATAATAAAGAACATGCTTTTGCATTTGTTATGGGTACCTACGAGTTGGATAGGATTCGTTGGAATACCAATAATACACGTCATTTATGCAAACAACTGTTAGGTATGTTCCTCTTTTAGAGCAGCGAATGCATTCACCATCTTCGAACTCCGTCCATTCCCGCAAACAGATTGCTGCTCGATCGGATATGTATTTCTCAAGATAGGGCTACGAATTTATAGAAATGGCGTCGATTTCATTTATATTCTGATAAATTTCACATATTTATCTCCTTTATTTTTTAATTAAAATGCCTACTTGTTTCCATATATATCTTGTAGTTAAGCCGTTTTGGATATAAATGGTAACAGACAAACAAAAAAACAAGCAATTTCTTACCCAAATTGCTGAAAATTATCCACATAATGTACCACTACTTTTTTTTTTGTCAGATTAGGTGTTAGCAAGACCACGCGTTTACATGTCTTTTGTATGAGCTTACCTTCCACTTTTAATCAAAGTACCTACACATAGTTCATAATTTAGTTCATAATTTGAGTGTGTACCACCGCGGGACAAATATTTGAAGATAACATTTGTCCCGTGGTGGGAATAGAACCCGCAACCTTCTGCGTCTCAGGCGGGCCTTTGCCCACTGCACCACAGAGGTCGTCATCATATTACGTCCTGTCTAACCCTTTTTGGCTCTTCATCACATTCAGAAATCACTGTTTTGATTGAGTCCAGCCTACTGCGAAATGCCTGAAATTCTATACCATCGTTTCAATTTCACTATTTATCTACCGAAATACCCATAAATTACTAGATTAACAAAGAGGTTGTAAAAAAAGTTTTGGAAAATTTTGAAAATTGATTGTCACTACATATAATACAAACAAATACATTTTCCCATCGTCTTTTGATGCGCCCAATAATAACTTGTGGCGGTAAAACTTATCAAAGACGTCTAAGAACCATCATAAAATGTAAATCGATTTCATTCCATTGGCTGAGCCGCTTTGCAAGTAAATGTTAATAGACAAACAAACTCACATATAAAAACTTTTTACCACAAAGCGTTTACAGGCTTCTGTTGACGTCGCGGGTATGTGGCCGCATAGAAAATGAAATGTAAACTTTTCTTTCACATTCAAAAATAGAATTTGATTCGTTGTTCAAGTCAACATCTCTATCAAATAATTTTGAAACAACCTATCTGAAAACATAAAACTGACTGAGATAACAGTTGTATGAAACCGAAAATAAGGTTCATTTTCAAATATGTGGACAAGTCAATCGAAACAGCATGACGCTTGAAATGTAGCGTCGACTCGTATTGTTTGGAGGCTATTTCGGATTTCCAATCGTTTTGAGTTAATTAGCCGGGTAGGTTATGAAAACATGCTCGGTTACCGCTCCGAGTCTGCTTTGGATGGAATTTAATGCCTGAAATAACAGAGCTGAATTATTATTCAGCCAGGTAATGAACCTACCTACTAGCAGCGGTGGCAGTTGCTCGTTTTGGTTTGTGAAGAAAGAGCATAATTGGATAATCTAACTAAAGCTATATTTACACTATATACTAATACTATAAATACAGAGGTTAAGATTGTAATTTTGTAAATTTGGATGTAGGAGGTAATCTCTCTAAATACGACCTCTGTAGCGCAGTGGGCGAAGGTCCGCCTGAGACGCAGAAGGTTGCGGGTTCAATTCCCGCCGCGGAACAAATGTTTGTATGATTTGCAAATATTTGTCTCAGGTCTGGGTGTTTTCATGTATAGTATGTACGTATGTATTTTTCAAAAACAAAAAAAATAGTATATCAGTCATATAATTCCCATAACAAGCTCTGCTTAGTTTAGGGCTAGATGATGCTGTATGAAAAATGTCCAGCATTATTATTATTATTAATCTCCGAAACTAGGTAGGTTTCAAAAACTCTGTCATCAATATTTAGGTGGTATTTTTATTCCGTTCAAATAAAAGGGGTTTTCGTGTAGACTAATTTTGCAACGTAAGTGGACGAAAAAACGGTCGAGCGAATGCCATTCTTATTAATGCTGCCTTATTGTGACTACTTTTTATACTCAATGGTAGGTATATCGTGGAATATTCTCTTAGATTCCTGTTTATGAATTTGTTTACGAAGATATCCATTTTCAAATAGGATGAAATAGGTATGTACCTGAGTCATTTGCTACTTACAATAGAAAATCTGAAAATAATGCGCGTCAGACGATTTCAGACACTGCATCTGTTGAACTGAAGTTTGTTTTTGATAATTGCATTTGTAATAATATTTAAATCTCGAACTTTATTTTTCTAACGGTAATGCTCTGTTGGAATCACTTCATAAATACGAAACCTCATTTGCATTTGTGACTTTAATGTTCAGTGATAGGGTGCTATATCGCGTTTTGTTTTTATTAAGTTGGTGTTGTGTTCGCGGCGGAAGCGACTAGGGTGGAGGCAGTTTAAAATTAGAAGGAATGTGCAACGGATGAGCGTATGAGGTGTAATATTGCAAGATTGTTGTTTTGTTGGCAGCACTGGATATTTAAGCGTACGGATTTAATCATTGTTATAGTCGACAGAAGTACCCACGTCAGTAATAATTAAGTTTATACTTACGAGTACATTAGTAATTATAACTTTTGTATTAAAATGTTTGCTGGACTGTGATGGACTTGTCTATCCGCAGTTATCCGATCTCAACTGCCTTTAATTTGTTGAGTAAACGCTCCAAACAAATAATGGTTAGGTACTTAACAAGAAACAATAAAAGTCGATCGATCATCGCAATTGTCACTGACAGGGCCACCATTTCTCAGGATGTTCAGTCGGTACGCTCCTTTATATGTCACGTGATACATCACTTAGACGAGTTCAACTCTTTACGTAAATAGGCGCATCCTGATTTACAGAATTATTTGAGCTTTGGAAACTATATGATTGAATGAGTTGGTAACAAGAATTTACCGTTGAAACCGTGTTTTTTCACCGAAGAATTCATACTTGAAGATCTGTGAAGATCGTCATCATCATCAAGAGTCTGTAGAAGTCCACACTGGCCATAAGCCTCTCCTAAGTGTCATGACGAATGATCTTGGGCCACCTCCATCTTAGGATGTACCTACATCATTGAGTGCTTATCAATAAACATGTATTCTGATACTTGAAAAGAGGACCCTTCTCGAACAATTTTTCTCATTTTCCATCCAGTTTGGTTCATTTTGCTTTTGTAACCATAGCTAGATGCTAGATCGGTTGTGGCCTATACAGTTAGGGACAGACGGTTGGCTACAAAATAAACCAATTAGATTGCATCGAAGTTTCACTTTCCGATTAGATTTAATTCGCTTAACTTTTCAGTCCTTATCAACATAAAAATCACAAGCAATTCGTCCTTCAGTTTAGCAGTGTTTAATCTTTCTGTTAAGTGATTTCATGATACCCAAGATACAAACTCGCGCTTAGTTTGGGTCTCGTTAGAAATCCCACTCGGTAATTAGTATCCTATTTGTATATTCTATCTGGATTGTGAATTGTATTATTTTTCTTTGTTATTTTATTATTATTACTAGCTATGCCACGGCCGCCCTCGGCTCCCGACCGACCCACCGCGTCGCATCGCCCGCCTGTGCTATTACTTCTTTTGCTCGGCTCCTAAGGATAGAAGCCTATAACTTTCATTACGAATCATATGCAAATAACTTTTACTATTTCCTGTGCCTAAAAGGCCACACCGGCGAAGCCATATGCCACCGCAAGTCAAGATGAATCCCTCGTTAACCAATAAATCCGTTGTGAAACGACCCGTGTACGTGCAGCGTCCAGTCACTCGGTAGGAAGTGATCCCTCATCGCTGAGCGCGCTAACCACGCGGCCACTGTTGTAAACCTGTACCAGTCAATTGTATTCAATAGACTTGTCAACAATTTCTGATCAAGACAGATGAAGGTTTATTGCCTTATTAACAACAAAAAAAAAAAAATCCCAAAAATTAAACATCGTCGGGATTCTAAACCGCGACCTCGGGACTATATCAACTAAGCCACGAGGTGTGGGTTAGAACTTTCAACCATTAAACTTTTTGCTAAAATTATTAGGGTGTTTAATGAAATGGAGAATAGCCTGCTATTCTCCATTTCATTAGATTTTTAGATATTTCACATTAGATTTTTTTCGATTAGAATTATTTTTTGAAATAAATTATTTATTTCAAAAAATAGTAAGCTACTTTGGTGGTATACTGTTACACTGTAGTATAGCACCAAAATGCTAACTATCTTGAATTAAAACTTAAATATAATCTTATCACATTATATACTGATGACGGCTCTCATAAAAAATATCGACATCCTGGAATTCGTGTGTGAATGCCTTAAATAAAGTTAGCTCCCGCAAAAAAAAAACAATTTCAAATTGTTGGTAATATCAGATGGTTTCTTTAACGCACTTAATTATTATAGAAAATTATAGAAAACCAATACACACTGAAGGGTATTTAAACGCCGCCTCGTTTTTTCCTGTCAATAGGAAAAAACGGAATATAGTATAACTTTGCTGTCCGTCTGTCTGTCAAAACCCTTTATCTCGGGAACGCGTGGAGGTATCGAGTTGAAATTAAAACCATATACTCAAGTCTACAGTCCCTTGAAGCTGTGAAATAATCGAACTTCTAAGTTTACGTAAAAAAAAGATACTGTTGTTTATGCCGCAATAAACATGTATTTCGACAAGGGAATCAAAATTTATAGGGTACTTTTCGTTGACCTAGAACTATGAAATATATCGGCTTATACTACAAGTACAGGGAAAAATCTGAAAACTATACATTTCTAATTAAATAATAAGAATGATAGTCTTTATTTAAAGTACGTAATCAATCATCGAGGTTAAGCAACGGTATGCGTGTTCATAATTGTATGTACATTTCGCGACGAACGGAACCCTGGGTGGACGAGTCCGACTCGGACTTGTCCGGTTTTTTTGTTACTAAAAAAAGAAAAGATGTAGACATTTTTTATCACGCTGCTGCTAAAGTTAGTGATAGTTCATATTTTACGCACCATTTTTTACCAACATTTACATTCTTAGGTTCAAGACGTTCATTCCCTTATAACTTACCATGAGGTCGCAAAAGTAGGTCTCTCTAGTAAGGTACAAGTTAATAGGTAGGCAATAAAATACTTAGTTCTTTAACCCCTCCAACGTATATATTTGTAAAGTAAATGCTTTTTATTAATAATAAATTGTGCGAGTGTTATCTATAAGCATTGAATCTATTTATATTTTTTATTTCTAAAGGTATTATATTATTGCAAGGTGTGCGCCTGCAAAGGTAATAAATAGCAAATCTGCATTCTGGGCAATCATTCCTTAGCATTCTTTATACAATATATTTAGGAGGGATGATCATAGATTAGTAGGTAAATATTGCAACGCAATAGGAAAATCATAAAACGCTTTATAACGATATTACATATTTGAATATTTTTGGCAGTAGTGCCAACATTTTTTAAACGCATGAGTAAATCGTCGCAAAACATCTCATTCGTTGGCGTTAATTCACAATTAACGCCAAACAAAATTGTTGCACACATAAGTTCAAATGAATAAAGTTTAATCACAGAATAAAGTTGTTAAGCCATCGCCACATTTGCGCGTAAACCCGCTGTTTGACTCACGTCGTAAACGATGAAGTGTCAGTGTCAACTTGACAGTTAGCACGCCCGTATTCTGGATCATCCCGAAACGTGACACGAAAATGTAATTTTAGGAAATTGATATCGAGTTTGTTCTCTTTTATGAAATTGGACATTCGAAGAGGGATTTCGATGGGGTTCATCTTCTCTTTTATGGATTATGGTGTGAATGAAAACGTGCGATAAACAATTAAAATCTCTGACAATTATGGTATAGAATTTGAACTTAATTAAAGATAAAAAAATGTGTATATGTATGAAAACTATTCGATTTTTTTGTTTATATTATGTTTGATTACAATTAGATTATTTTCAAAAACTTTCATTTGAAATACCTACAAGTAGGTACTTTTTAATTGAGCGCTTGTGATCATCGGTACTGTCTCCGCTCAGCATTCAAATCCTTTCAACACGCTGTCATTTTCGAGACATAACCTAATGGTAAACCAGATAACAGAATGGATGAAAAATTTGTAAATCATGGAACGTTACTAATTTTAATGGCACCAGAATAAGCAGTAATGATTCACGAATACCGCGCGGATTCATTCCCCGACTTGTCCATTCTTTAGCATAAATAAAGCGCTTCTCAGGCATTAATCAAATTTATTTCCGTGCATGTAGGCCGCTGCCGACTAATTTGATTACTAATCCGCCGAAGTGTGGCGCTGCGAACAGATTTACATTTATAAATGGCACTGTAATTTTATGGCTACAAAGCTTGTGATCTTTTAGAAAAGAGCGGATCTAAATAAAGCATTTTTGGACTTAATTAAGATAGTAAATTGATGGTATAATCTTAATATAGAAGTTTCTAGTAAAGTATAGTCGAATTTAATGGAATGCATTAATCAACACAGAATAATGCATTATCAACTTTACAAAAGTCTATTTAAGCTAAGCATAACAAAGTATGGAACTTCAATCATTTTATTTCATTTATTGAACAAAATCACTATCACATTTATGTGTTTGATGTATTGCTGCTGTAAAGAGGTGTTGTCCAAAAATGAATTTTTTTAATTAGGTTGGTACAAAAGAGAAAGTTAAACAGAAGCATAATAATTTATAAGACATAAAATGACAAAAAACGTCCTTTAAAAAGTCCTTTATGAAAATTTGTCGCCCATTTTTCAGTGTGGATGTTTTTCATAAGATTTAAATGGAAACCATTGAAGTACACCCACTAAAAAAGAATCTTTCAAATCGGTTTAAAATTTGCAAATATATCAAGTAACAAACACACACGATAAAAAAAACATACAACTTATTTGAGAACTTTTTTTTTTGGTGCCGGTTAATTACGGTCATATTTTTAAAAAAACATTTCATTAAAAGATAATTATTTATCTTATTACTATGCCAGGATTCCACTACAGTATCTATTACACTACAGACTGATTCACCTACATTTACACCCATTTCCTTAACTTGCTAAAACTGAAGATTTAAGTACCACCTGCTTAACGTCACTATCATCACCAGCATGCTGGTCGCTTATAGTTGATGACGAAAGTAAACTCCAGGAGATGTTCTTCAAATTTATTCTTGGTTGTACAGAGGCTTTCAAGGTCTGTACGGTCCGACGGCTCGAGCGAGAATGAATCGTACTCGGTCCGTCGCCCGTATTTATGCAAAAACAAAGACAAAGGCAAGCAACTTGTGCGAACAAGCTAAAACTGCCTGCAAGCATTAATCATTTAAGTTTACAAATGGTTTTGAAGGTAAACATGGTCAAAATAACAACTTGATTACGTAATTACCTAATTGTCATTTGATTACAACAATCAAATGATAACTAGCTATTAACTAATGATTTTACACTGTAATATGACAATCTAAGTGATGATTCGTTAAATAACTCGTGGTTCTGCGCCGATGACTCTTTTGAGTAGGTATCTGTTAGCATCTTGTAATGCTTGACAACTTTATTACTAACACCAAAACACATCTGTCTTAGGTGTTGGTTAATGTACTCTGTGGTATTAGTAACATGGAGTGAAGGTGGGTGTACTCTGTGGTACTTGGTGTACTCTGTGGTACTTGGTGTACTCTGTGGTACTTGGTGTACTCTGTGGTACTTGGTGTACTCTGTGGTACTTGGTGTACTCTGTGGTACTTGGTGTACTCTGTGGTACTTGGTGTACTCTGTGGTACTTGGTGTGCTCTGTGGTACTGGGTGTACTCTGAGTGTGGTACTGGGTGTATAGGCTCCAAGGATGTAGGAATAGATGTTTGGAAACAAGCTGGTTTACTTAGCTTATTCTGATGTCGCGTCTTATTCTTGCGAGTCTAGAACTCGTCGATCAGACCGTCCAGCTCGGGAGTTAGATAGATGGTCCAGGCTCGTTGGTGCTGCAACGGTGCCTTGAGGAGTTATTGATTCGTCCTCTTCTTCGCCGATACCGCCTCTTGACAGTAATATGACACGGGTAGTCCTGACATGACACGCGTCCTCATGTGTATCTGTAACAAGTAACACAACTGGAGTACACATTCAAGCTCGGCCTAACCTGACTAAAGGGGTGTGAATTCATTTTCAGGACAAAATAAATTACAAGAAAGGATGCCTCAATAGTAATCGCAATAAACTGGCTCTGAATGAAAACTGCGCAAGACTTTTTATCTCTAAACACAGGAGGAACATCCGTGTCTCGTAATTAGAGAACATTCGGCACCACTATCATAATAAAATGGGAACGACCGACCTGATTGTTATAACGCACGAACGCCGCCGATTTCGCGGATGATGACCCGCCTCTCGGTTGCTACGCCGCTGCCGCCGATAGCACCACCCGGTGCGGTAGACACGATGGCCCCGCAGCGGTAGCAGGTGACAGCCTTTCTGTTGTCCATCAGGGTTGCAGAAGCTGATGTAGACGATCCGTGTGAAAGCTTGCCTTTTCCCCGATAGCACCACCCGGTGCGGTAGACACGATGGCCCCGCAGCGGTAGCAGGTGATAGCCTTGCTGTTGTCCATCAGGGTTGCAGAAGCTGATGTAGACGATCCGTGTAAAAGCTTGCCTTTTCGCCGATAGCACTACCCGGTGCGGTAGACACGATGGCCGCGCAGCGGTAGCAGGTGTCATCCTTGCTGTTGTCCGTACTTTTGACATTGTATCTTCGAGTGGTTGACACTTGGGTTGCCGTTGTAGTTTGGCATGAAGTTGTAGAGGCTTCGATCATGTTTTTGCTTCATGGAATAAGCTTTGTAAGACTTTCTCCTTCTTTTTGGGCTGCTGCTGTTGGTGTTAATGATGGTTGCAGCATAGTTCTCGGCACAGTCGTAACGTGATAGGAAAATGTCCTTGAAGTTTATCCAGGCCATGCCGATGTGAGACACTTCGGAAAGCCATGTAGATGCGGTAACTTTCAGCGATTGACTAGGGCGATGACCAATGCTCCTCCTTCCAAGTGTTGTTCAGTGAGGCAGGTTTCCACAGTTGAGCACTAGGCACGTGGATTTGCATCCGGCTGTTCAGGGTTGAATTCTGGCAGCGTTATAGTCTTAGGTGGTATTGCCGGAGATCACTACAATCAAGTGAAGAATATTCTGGTTCTGCTGTTCCAGTAACCGCTGACATTGGGTATCAGACGAATAAGGTGCCTGAGCTGATGAGGAACTGGTTTGGATTGAAGCAGTGTCCAATCCCACTTCTGATGACGTAGCGGAAGCTCCAAGGTGGTCTTTAAAAAGTGTGACGTCAGCAATGCTAACGTCACTATCATCACCAGCATGCTGGTCGCTTATAGTTGATGACGAAAGTAAACTCCAGGAGATGTTCTTCAAATTTATTCTTGGTTGTACAGAGGCTTTCAAGGTCTGTACGGTCCGACGGCTCGAGCGAGAATGAATCGTACTCGGTCCGTCGCCCGTATTTATGCAAAAACAAAGACAAAGGCAAGCAACTTGTGCGAACAAGCTAAAACTGCCTGCAAGCATTAATCATTTAAGTTTACAAATGGTTTTGAAGGTAAACATGGTCAAAATAACAACTTGATTACGTAATTACCTAATTGTCATTTGATTACAACAATCAAATGATAACTAGCTATTAACTAATGATTTTACACTGTAATATGACAATCTAAGTGATGATTCGTTAAATAACTCGTGGTTCTGCGCCGATGACTCATTGTAGAAGCAGAATAACGCCTTTGCGCCGATATACTAATTTCCCATTTCCTTCCTAAATTTCTATCTCTGATTATTCTTCTCCATAGAAGAATTGTACTTTTAGTAGGCCTTACAAAAGGCGGGGTTGGTTACCATTATCTCAATATTCAACCTCCATCATCGAATCTCACTGAGCATATGTACTCCTTTTTAATGAGTCACTATTTTCGTAAAGAAATCTCATGTTTCATTATGATGTTGAATGAACAATATTTCAATAAGCAAGCCACTCCCCCCGCTTATTCTCATAGTGCCTGTAACCCAAGATATTATATTAGATTCCCCAAATCCGTATGTGGACAGAAAGACAGACAATGAATAGTAACGTTCCTTTAAGCGGCTAAGGAATAAGTGACGTTACGTATTATATGTATTAATGCTGGTGTGAGCGCAAAAAATGACGCCGTAGCGAGAGCGTTTCCATATCTCTACGATATTACATAATCTGAAAAAATAACGTAATATAATAAATTTAATCAACAAAATTTTACAATTTAAAACCTGGATGTAGGTACCTGCTTAGTTAGTTTTGTTACATAATGTGTATCATTACAAATAAACTTATGAAACTATTGAAAAAAAAAATGTCGGGCCACATGTTATATTTTAAGCAAGGTTAACGAAGTTTCAACCTTGCAACAAATTGGTATTTTAAGATACTTAGTAGTGTTTCATTCCCAAAACTATCATGAGTTTGATCATTCATATTGTAAAACGGGAATTTTCACGTACAGAAATTGGTTAAGCCGTCGACTAATTTTAGACTCATTCCGAGAATCTTTCAGGGTGAGTGATCGAGACGTTATCCTTTGACTTGATCATATGAACTAAGCAGTGTACTATATGTATACATACATACATAATAGACACGTCTGTTTCACGAAGGGGTAGGCAAAGGCCTAGGATTTCCACTTGCTTCGATCCTGGCATACTTCTTATGCTTCATTCATCCTCATCAAATTCTTTAATCCACTAAATGCCGCTCGACGTTTTAGTGTAGTACGTCTCAAATTTAAAACTACTAATAAAAAAAACAAATTCAAATTAGTTTACGAATTATTACGATACTACACGTCAAAATCATTTCAAACTCAACAACGAAAACGCACACAAAACTGTCAAAGAAAATGTTCTTTGTGAAGCCCAGTAGCGTTCGTGAATAGCGGCCTAATGCGCCAATTGTTTGGGGATACAGCCGCCGCTCGATCTGATCCAAATATTGTGATGGTGATGACTTTTGTATATCCAGCCTTTGTGACAAAATGAACAGGGCTGTCGCCCTCTGGAGCAGCGATAGACGGATGGATTGCTCTATCTAGAGTTATAAAGTTAACTCAACCAAAACAGCTCTTTTAAAAGTACAGTGGCTTAGTTTTTCTTGTTCTCCAACTAAAGTTTATTTTATCTACCGCCCTCTTTTCCTAACAGTTTACTTCTTCTTCGATTGCAAAATATAGGTCTTATATATTATATCTCTGGAACTCAATGTGTAAAATCATGCATGAGTATGAATGTCATATATCTCTAGAACTCTAGAATTGTGTGAAATCATGCATGAGTATGAATGTACTTTAATAAGTACTTGTACCTGCTTCTCGTGCCAGCCCTAGTGTCAACCGAGTCCCGAATTCGTGCATCTAATTGAGTGTGAAGTGAATAAAGGAACAATCAGTGGTGATCGTTCCTTGTCAAATGAAGTGTCAAATCACGTAATAGCTGTCACGGTGACAGTGGGTCGTCGGCTGAACTAAGTGGCGCAGTCGATCGGGAAAATGCTACCCTCGAACTAAAGGACGCATGAAGCTACATACAAACCCCTCATCAGTCTGTGCATATCTGCAGTTAATATGTGGACGGACGTGCCAGATTGCCTAGGGTAAGTAAAAAACCTCCATCAGACACTTACATAGTCCTGACACTACACTAGGACTCCCATATGGGTATCAGAGTATCAGAGAAACTACGAGTACCGTGGTACCACAGAGCCGGAAAAATCTGCAGAACATGCAGAAATTTGTTTCGGATTGGGAATCGAGCCCGCACTTATTGCGTCAGATCTAGCTACTCCACGTGATCGAGGTCGTCAAGTCGGTTCATGGGTAGGTAAAGGTGATTCGTGGTTCATTCGAATCACCTTTCATGTGTTCGAATCACCCGTTGGATCGATAAGATCTTATTATATTTTCTATTTTGTGTTTTGCCCTGTTTGTGTTTTATTTTTTTATGGAAATCGATTGATCTGATCTGTTGGTCCCCGCACTAGGTCGAACCGCGATACAGGTTCGACCTAGTGCGGGGACCAACACCAACTCTATTGTAACTCTATATTTATTGGTTAATAAATGTATTTGTATTTGTATATTCATACTTTGGAATCACAAGGATTATACTTAAAAATACAAAATACAGAGTTACGAAGATAATAGTGTTGCAGCTAAATAGAGGATTTGTAAATCAAGGTCAGTTTAACAAAATATGTTTAAGCGGCTGTAAAGCATTGCCATCTTAAAGTATGATTAAAGTTGGTAGATCGAGATGGCACTCATTAGGAAAGGCAGCAAATTAATTATTGAAAAAATAACGGCTCAAAAATAAAGAGGAAGAGGCCTAATTTACCTCCATCATTAGACGCTAAAATGCTTAAAATACCCCGTCACAAAGTAGATCCTTGGCAGTGCTGTTAAAATTAATTTTACTCCATATTAATTACCTACGTTCCGTCAACATGCAACCCTTTTTAATCACATTTACCTTTAATATAAAAAGATTAACCCTAAAACCTTCGCCAAATTAGGCTAAAATTTTAACCTAATTAAAATTAAAATTTGCTAAATATGTCAAAGAGTACTAAACGGGACGTAAAGCAATTACTTAGCACTGAGCTGAGATCGCGACCACAGACAATGTAAGGAAAGCTCGTTTGTAAAAAACCTTGCCAGGACTGAATATTTACTGTGATTTGAGAGTTTTATTCTTACCCGATATTTAGTCTACGCGATTACCAAAGAAACTAAATTCAATTATTGAATAAGTACGACTATTCGGCGCAATCAGTCAGAAATCGCTATAAATATTACGGCTGATTTAATAATAGTAGAGTTGGTTTTTTAGTGTCATAAATAAAGAAATACACTAGGATGACCACCAGTAGAGATGTGACGAGATATAATAAGGCGAACCACATCAGCCCTCATTAACTATGAGCGATGTCAAAAGCGCAACGACTGAGAAGAAGAAATAATAGGGAACTTTTAGCTAAAAGCTTTTTAACACAATCAGTAGGTAAACTACTTACCTTCTTTTACGTCGCTTTCCAACAATTGGCCTTCCATCCTTGCTCCGTCCATCGGCGGATGCCATCGTAGATTCTAAACACTTTACACTGGTATTCGCCACAGACTTCGTATCGTAAGTAATGTGTATCTGTGGTTCATTCTTAGCTCATAGATTTCCTGACTATTGTATGTGCCTACCTACTATAACAAACTTCTATATTATTATTATTATATTTATTTTATCCTTGTTTAGTGTGGTTGTTCTCTGTGTGTGTTTTTTTATTTCTAATTGTATTTTTATTGTGCGCCTGGATACATCTTTAAGTGACGCTGTCATGGGGTCACTCACCACTAGGTTCTGTCTGAAAACCAGCGTAGTTTAGCACCCTGGTGATGTGGAGTTGCATAATATGCTGAGACAGGACCTATTTGTCTCTCGCGTTGCTGAGAAGAATTAGTACCTTCTGCCTGTATCCTCTCTGCAAAATTGTGTGTGTCAAATAAATGTATTTTCTTTCTTTTCTTTCATTTATTAAGAAATAAAAAATATTACCTATAAAATACAATGGAGAGTGTGATACGTACTTGAACAACGCAGACTACATGGATATTATCCAAAGCTGTGGAATTCACCGGTTGTTTTCCATTTTGCTGTGGAATGGTTGAGTTTTTAATTTGATAATTTGAAAGTACGCGCGTGTCTGATTTGTCTCGTCTCCCGAGCTTTGCGGCTTTATTATCTTTGCTTTGAGGGGCTGAGCCGCGGTTCGAGGATACTAATGTCCTTAGCTGGTCTCTGTAGGGTTAACGATCTTTATCTTTGCTCACTTTTTTAAGTGTTAAGGTTACTGCAAGGGTGCAAGTGTTACTGTAAGTTTTAAGGACTTGATGTGATAGTAACAACGACTAAATTGGTCATATTTGGATGAGTTCAACTTTACTAATTAAAACATAAACAAAACAAACACGCTCACGACTGTCTTTCCCATGGTGGACATCCTCAGATACATACTCATTGAGTAGATTTTTGAGGATACCAGAGTCAGGGGTAGTCAGAGGCATGTCCGCGTTTTGCAAGTTATCATGCCACGTGACAGGTTGCAAGCTCATTGCCGCTTATTGGAACACTAACTGTTGGCACATGCCTTCGCTTTTTTGGTTCTAGGGCATGCTGGTTTCCTCACGATGTTTTCAGTACGTATTAATGCACCCAAGTGGAAAATCCATTGGTGCAAGTCCGGGTTCGAACCCACGACCTCCGGATCAGAAGTCGGGGTATCGCACACTAGGCCAACACGATAAATTATGTAAATGTTATTCAAAATCAAGAAAAAACAGATTCTTGCAAAAATCAGATCTAAAATTGCACCTCTAGACAAAGTTAGCGTATACAAAATCGCTAAAAACGCCAAGTCCTTTCTTTTTTTTTCAATTACCCTGTTTAGGTATATTTTAGCATTTGCTATTTTACATTTCAAATCCGCCGCTACATAACAGAGTCATGTAAAAATCCGAACATCTGCCGGCGTATGCTAAATCATTTGCTTGCCCCGAAGGTCTCATCCCCCGTAATCACATCGTCAAAGTTATATGAACTGGGGGTGTCGGTTATGTGTCTTCCGGATCATGGCTCGAAGTTACGACGTATAACTTACTAGCTTCAAGGATATGCGTGTAAAATAATTATTGCCGGTAGAATAGGGCTGGTATCACAGGTTCATTAATACCACGTACCAAAATTTAATAAAGTAATTGTCTAAAAGTATGTTTCTGGACGAAACAATCTGTTATATTCCATGATTATGGCAAAAAACTAAATGACTCAAAAGTACCGATAGATGCCTTCACCAATAGTGCCTTTTCCGTTTAACAATATGAAGACAATGTTGATTTAAAATAATGCGTGTTGTCCATACTTGACCCGATTCGAAACATTTTTAAACTTTATATTTGATTTCAAACTGTTTTCAGATTATTCTAGGGTTTTGTATTGTAAAACGGGAATTTTCACGTACCGATGAAGGCACTAAGTTTCGACTCATTCCGAGAGTCTACATCAGGGTGAGTGATAGCGACGCTCTCACTTTCCCGCCGTGTCTTCATCATGTACTTGTGCTCCCCACGTTCTTGTAGTGATTGCTGGTGTTTCTACATCGCTTTCGCTGCTTCTCACGTAATAACTTATTCCTGTAGGAGACAGTCATACCACACTTACCGTCGCAATATCAAATTCGAACAATTTAATTATCAAATTCACGATAGTTTTTGGAATAACATTCCAAGGTTTTGTCGCAAGGAATCTGCATGAATTCATCTATCGTTTATGAGTTGATAAGTTTTTATTTACAAGACTCTTTTTTATACCACCAAGGTGGAAGACAAGCATACCTATGTTTGCAACACTAGAGCCTTTTTTGAAGAACCCTGTAGTCACTTGGAAAAACATCAGCAGAGAGATCATTCAATAACCTCTGAAAATGTTTTCATTTCTGAAGAAGATGGCGTGGTTTGCAGTTTAATAGAACATAATACTCTGTTGTGTTGTTGGCACCCGGAACTGCGCGCTGTCAATGCACGCCGGATGCGGTCAGCGGCGTCTTAAATGTTACTTTACGACGGAGGATGGCTGTGTGACGCTTCTACTGGAAGGGAGGTACTTACGGGAAGTAGGTTAGTAACTTAGCAAGTGAAATGACGGTTGTCGCACCACGACATTATATCTCATTAGATTTAAGTTTGTTAAAAGTGCGTCTGTACCCCATCACTATTTTTTCTTATCAACATGGCCGCGAGTGCGTGATTGATACCCTAATCATCTACGATTACTGTAATAAATAGTCCAATATGAAATTTTATCTCCCATTGTTTCAACCTTAATGTTCGATTTTTTTCATAAAATGTATATCGGGCCACCCTTGAAATATACTCTGCCCATTAAAAAAATAATAATTGAAATCGGTTCACAATTGGCAAAGATTTTTTTGAATCCTTTTTTGAATAATAAAAATAATGCTGGACATTTTTCACACAACATCATGCAGCCCCGAAGAAAACAGAGTTTGTGTGGAACTACATACTAACCCTACTACTTATATAGGTACATTTTATATACTTTATATTTATTTGAAGTCGGTTGATAACAAGGAAAACCTCAATGAACACTGTAAATAACTCAATTTATTCATCTTTAACAAATTAAATGTTGTGAGATAAGTCATTTTAATAAAATACAGATATAGCCTCAACAACTTTGAATTAATATGGAAACAGATTTGTTTTACTCATGAGAAACTTCTAGAGATTATTGTGAATTGTCTTGGAAACCAGTTTGAAAATAAAACAAAAAAGTAAACACCCATCTGACACATACAATAGTCCTGACCCCACACTAGGATTCGCTGTGTCGTGTGTATCAGGAACTACGAGTACCATCTTACCACATTTCCCAGACCCGGAACAAATATCAGCAGAAAATGCATACATCTGTCCCGCAACGGGAATCGAATTTTGTTCCGATAGATTCTTCAAAATGAACAACAATTAAAAGAATTTATTCTTACGAAACATTATTAACAAACCCCGAAACGGACGGCAGAAGCGTGATCTGGTACACAATAATTTGTATTTAGTGTAAACATGGTGGAAACTCGTAAACATAACGTAAACAGTTGGTCGATTGACTCGTTCAGCGGATGTCATAAACATGCACGGAGCGCGTTGGACGGACCACCGTGAGGTAACCGACCGCGGACGCGACCGTGCCAAGTCATAACACAAAATAACTACAGGTGCCCAAACGCGGACGCGATTTTGCCTAGTCGAAACGCAAAACAACTACAGGTACCCGAACGCGGACTCGACCCTGCCTAGTCAAAACGCAAAACAACTACAGGTGCCCGAACACGGACGCGACCCTGCCTAGTCTAAACCCAAAACAACTAGAGGTGCCCTAACGCGGATGCGACCGTGCCTAGTCTAAACCCAAAACAACTACAGGTGCCCGAACGCGGATGCGACCGTGCCTAGTCTAAACCCAAAACAACTACAGGTGCCCGAACGCGGGTGCGACCGTGCCTAGTCTAAACCCAAAACAACTACAGGTGCCCGAACGCGGATGCGACCGTGCCTAGTCTAAACCCAAAACAACTACAGGTGCCCGAACGCGGATGCGACCGTGCCTAGTCTAAACCCAAAACAACTACAGGTGCCCGAACGCGGATGCGACCGTGCCTAGTCTAAACCCAAAACAACTAGAGGTGTCCTAACGCGGACGCTACCGTGCCTAGTCAAAACGCAAAACAACTATATTTTCACCCGTAATGCAATAAGCCGGTATGTAGGTTTGGGAGAAAGGAATAGAATAGAATGTAGTTTATTTTGCAAACAAGACAAAAACTAAAAATAATTGTTGCAAAAAAGGTCCCAACTCAGTAAAATACTGGTTGAAGAGTTTGTTTGTCTTAAAATTGCATTCATCTAACAATGCATTCGATTAATACATAAATATAAAGGGGTCTGCATAATCGCAACAAATCAGCCTGTTTGTTACTCTGACAAGCGGTGGGCGATGTACAACCAGCCTTAGCCATAGATTAGGTATGCGATAAATTCAGATGCGTCACTTGATTGCAAATTGAGCAGAAATACCGAGGAAGCGTAGGTGATTTACTACGCCTTTGCGCTGTTACTACTGAACATTATTTAGAAGATATTGTGTTGTGTAACATACAACATTGGATAGATAAGATATACGGACATAGATTAAACATGTGCGCTTAATATTATAAATAAATAAATAATGTTGGACATTTTTCAACCAGCATCAGATGATGAGCCCCAAACTAAGCAGAGCTTGTATTATGGGAACTACATGACTGATATACTACTTTTTTATGCTTTTTGTAAATACAAACATAGAAAACCACCAGACCCGAGACAAATATTTGCAGATACAAACATTTGTGTGATATTGGCTACCTATCTCAATGTACCATAAATTTAAAGGCATTTGTCATCGATTTGTGTTCCAATAAGTAGCGATGTGCTTGCACATCCTTACAAGTGGAATGCTAACTACTACGCCAAATATAATGTGTGGACGTGTCTCTGACTACCCCCTACTAGGTATCCGTACACGAATCTGCGTACTGAGCATGGATCTGAGGATTTCCATCATATGGATCACCTACGGTTATCAGCGTGTATGTTTTGTTTTTGGTTATGTATCGGTAAAAAAATGTTTTCTATCGTTATTGCTAGATTTAACGCTTTCACAATCAATTATAGCTCAAGGAGTATTTAGTTTTCTACTGTGTCATATTGATGCAGTTTCTATACATATCACACTATATAGGCATACGGTTTGAGATAACGGAGGCAAGTATTTAATAATAGTGCATATTTCACTGAATGTTTTGCTGAATGCCACGGGGTCCAAAAGTGGGCATGACCTGTTGCATCTGTTTTCGAGTTAATATCTTTGGACGGCGAGGTGACAATGGCTAAGTTAGCAAAGCTAGACATGCGCGGGCGCCGCAGTGGGCGGAACATTCCACGTTAAATATATCTTTGTGCAGGCGTACTTTTTATAACTCATACATAACTCAAAGTCACAGATAAGTAGTCTCCACTGCCTTTACTATCATTAAAAGATTTATTTAAATAGCTTTATTATTCAAAACAACAAAAGAGCCTCTTGTAGTTATCTTACTGGTTTACCTACTAGCTTCTGCCCCCGGCTCGCAAGTTCCTTGCAAATTAAGGTCCAATTATGTCCAATCCTGACAAAAATATCCATGCCACGAACTAGAGACCTTACTTATTAAGTTTGTTTAACAGTTGATTACCTAAACATTACTTCTGTTCATATAAAACACTGTTTAGCGTAATAACTGTTTAAAATATTTATACCTTACTTATAATTTTTTCTATTGAAAGATTTCTATTGACTTCGGACAGCGACTTTTTGAATATTAATTTAGTGTTTCCCTGGACTAGTAAATTAGCAATGAATTTTCAAACAAAAATTCATTGAATTAAAGTTTATATCAGCATGTTACCGTGGCGTTTACGACGTCCGCGCTCACAGAAATGTGAGAAAAACTGTCTTTTTTCTACCTCAAAACAGACTACGTTTAAGAAACATATGAACAGTTTGCAGACATCTTTTCTGGCATTTGACTATTATAATCATCCCATGCGCTGTTATTAAGATGTTGAACCCAATTTTCTGTCATAATCAGATTTTTGTTGGTACTTTTTTACGTCAAATATAAAAAGATAGGATGATAAAAAATAACAACTTATAAATAAAATTACAATTAATATATATTTTTTCAATATCTATATGGACTCTACTAATAAATGAACCCATCCAAAGATGACCAATCAGCCCCAACACACGACAGTGTAGTCTTGTCACTCGGGCCAATACGATTGGATGCCACAAATTAAACGAAACATTTATAATCTTTAAACCGAGTTAATGTTGGTCAAATCAGCAGAGAAATATTTAAAAAACTACTTTTTTTCATCTTACTTTAATTTTATACATTAAATCTTTTTTTCCATCTCAGAGATCACTTTAATTTTATACGTTAAATCTTTGCAATTACCTTGACATAACAAAAGATAAAAACCAGTTGTTAAAATAAAACAAACGAAGTCGTGTACAAAAATAATGCATGCACAATGTTTCTTAGAAATCGGTTCATCGCGTCGTGATATGGCAACACAAGGTCGGCTAGAGGAGCACAATGATAAATGATAAATCAATATCTGTTGTCTGGATCGCTCATTGCTGAGGTAACATGCATAGAACAGCGGCACTCGGCCATTTATCCTCAATGATGATTTAATCACTAGCCAAATCTCTGCTCTGTTGTTATCAAGACCAGGAGCCTTGATTCAAACCGTGCGAGTTTTATAATAGTTAATACGCGTAAGTTTTTTCCTCAAAATGCAGGTGTGCACATATCAAAACACCGTAGACCGTCTCGTTTTGGAAGTTGCAGATATAAAGACTTGTCGTGGAATAACCGACTTTTCGTTTCGAGTACTAAAACTAAATTCACATAATAATCGTAGGAAGTTCTTTGGTTAAAGACGTTGGGAATTATATAACGGAACTAAAATGGAGCTGGGCAGGGCATCGAGCTCGGTGAGAACTCGACTTAATGGCGTCCAAAGACATCGGGCTCGGTGAGAACTCGACTGAATGGCGTCCAAAGACATCGGGCTCGGTGAGAACTCGACTGAATGGCGTCCAAAGACATCGGGCTCGGTGAGAACTCGACTGAATGGCGTCCAAAGACATCGGGCTCGGTGAGAACTCGACTGAATGGCGTCCAAAGACATCGGGCTCGGTGAGAACTCGACTGAATGGCGTCCAAAGACATCGGGCTCGGTGAGAACTCGACTGAATGGCGTCCAAAGACATCGGGCTCGGCGAGAACTCGACTGAATGGCGTCCAAAGACGCAGGTTTATAGCAGTAGAGACGTCGGTCACCTAGTAGCGAGATAGGCAGACGACATCAGGCAGGCATAGGACATTGAGGAGTGGCGCAGACAATGGGAGGCCTATACTCAGCAGTGGGTGAAGGACTCAGTAATACGAAAAAATGCTATCGGATACAGATAATATTTTAATGAGATCACGCTGGGATCATCCTCTGCATAATAAAGATATGAATTTCTACTTGATATACCATTGAAGTAGGACCGACCATGACGGAGTCATCGACGTAACGTCATACACACAAACAAATAAAATGGCGTACATTTGAAAGTGGAATGGGATGCCCTTACAATAAAAACCTTAAATATTTATTTGTACTTTATTTTAAACTAACCATCGCACGTCTTTACCGATTACGATCATTTTGATCGTGGGACATATCGTTGGTCGGACGCGACCTGCATGCCGCTCTACATTTGCAATGCTAAACGTCACTTGGTATTTGCCGAATTTCTGTGAAACAAGGAAAAGTTTGGGGTTTTTGACCGACTACTGACATGGTTAAAACGTCGTAGAACTCCTTGTGAAGAGATCGTCCGGGGAATAACTACCACCATACCGATTTCTGCCGCCAAGCAGCAATGCTCACATTGCTGTGTTCCAGTTTGAAGGGTATGAATGCCGGTGAAATTTAATGCTTAAGAGACTTTAGATTCATTATGTATCAGGGTCGGAAACGCGCGAGCGATACCTCTGGTGTCGCAAGCTCTGGTAACCGCTTACCAACAGTTGGGCTGTAAGCTTGTTTGCAACTTAAGTTTTATAAAAAAAATGCTTATACTCGTAGCAAGCGCCGACCTCGCGTTCGGTTCAAAAGACGTGGGTTTGAATTCGAAAGCAAGCTTACACCAATATTCGCGACACCGTTGTTTATTTAAAAGATAGCTAAAGTATTTATTGTTAAATTACGTTCTTGAAATGGTAGACTTGTTCTACATAAACTTTTCGTATTCATAATTGTAAAATTATCTTTGCATCCAACAATACAGCCACCCACGCATCCAGTAGGCGTTCGACTTTCGCCGCGCACTGTAAGCCTAGTGTAACAAAGGCTTACCATTATAATATATCGATAATTTGTATGCCATATGCCATTATGTATGAGCTATTTGTATGGCATAATGTATGAGCAGATGTGTCTGATTGACATTATGCTAACGGTAGAGGACGGTATAGTTCTCGGAAGGTGAATCGAACATGGAAATATTCTATTTATCAATGATTCAGACACGACTATGTACTTCACACAAAGTAACTTACGAAAGAATCTCAAGTGTTGTTTTATAAATTTCTACTTAATGTAAATTCTACTTCCTGTTGTTAAGCCTTAACTTTAAATCAAAAATAAAACAAACAAACACGCTCACGTGTACCCCGCGAAGAACATCTTCAGATACATAACCAGTGCGTTGATAGTTGATTTTTTCATACAATATAATGTCGGAACGTTCCTCTGACTAGGTACCCTAAGTCAGAGAACGTTCAAACAAATATATTTGGAACATGCCTGTATTTTGCAAGTAGTTATGATCCCACGTGACAGGTTAACAATAACCGATGGTACACACCATAGAATTTTGGTTTCTTCGCGATGTTTTCCTTCATTGTTTTGTGAATGTATTAATGCCCACATATATTTTTTAAATAGTTAAATCCATTGTTGCTGTCGGGTTCGAACCTACGATCTCCGGATCGGCATTCGGAAAACTGCCCAAAAGGTAAACGAGCCGTGTTTACCTTTCAAAAATATTTAAGTCAGTGGAATACGAATGCTCCGTTGAAAATTGCTCGAACAATTTAAACTTAGTAATGATTTTCTTGTACCATTTATAATGTAGCTCCCATCTTCTTAATTTATCGAAATTGACCCAAATGGCACAGCAATGTACACCGGCACAGCAATGTATACCGGCACAGCAATGTACACCGGCACAGCAATGTACACCGGCACAGCAATGTACACCGGCACAGCAATGTACACTGGCACAGCAATGTACACCGGCACAACAATGTACACCGGCACAGCAATGTACACCGGCACAACAATGTATACCGGCACAGCAATGTACACCGGCACAGCAATGTACACCGGCACAGCAATGTACACCGGCACAGCAATGTACACCGGCACAACAATGTACACCGGCACAGCAATGTACACCGGCACAACAATGTATACCGGCACAGCAATGTACACCGGCACAGCAATGTACACCGGCACAGCAATGTACACCGGCACAGCAATGTACACCGGCACAGCAATGTACACCGGCACAGCAATGTATACCGGCACAGCAATGTACACCGGCACAGCTGTGCTAGCACACTGTGGATATAAGTTCGCATCACCGTGCACTTTGCATTGCTCATTCGTTCTCGTGTCGGGTTTCTGACGTAGGGCTGGCATCATCTCGAATAACCATCAAAAACAGAATTATTTTAAACCTTTTAAATAAATCTACCATCTTATGTAGAAACAGTTTACAATAAATACTATTCTGATTCTGAATTCCGATCTACAAACCCTTTCTATGTTATGCAATTCATCTTGTTTTTTATATTTTGCTGGACGTTTCTATCACAGCATCATCTAGCCCCAAAGTAAGCTAAGCTTGTGTTATTGAAACTACATTTTTTTGTTGTAAAAACATACAACAAAAAAATGGATATACAAATGTGTATACAACATGACCTCTGTGGCGCTTTGGCCGAAGCCCCACCTCAAATACCACATCTCAAATATTTAAGGAGGTGGGTCAGGATCTTTGGTCATGACACTCTTCGTAAGAGGCGTACATCCAGAAGTGGACTTCTACAGATTGTTAATGAAGTACTTATAAAATAGTGTATATATACATTTTGAAACCATAGTTTCATAACTAGTTATGCCTTTAACAAAATGATGTTATCGTTCATCCCTAGCAGCTTCCAGAAACATGATAAGTCACAATAAAGTCCCTCCTCATAACATAATCTCTCCATCACGCCATCGGCAATGGGCTCGATTAAGAGTGTAAACACTGCTGACAGTGCACTTTAGCGTTTTATTGATTTTCCTCAAGAGATGGCGCGATATTGCGGTTGCTATTTCATGAAAGGCGTGTCAATGAAAGCTTGTGAGGAATGGAGTCTCCCATTTCCACTTCAGCTTTCATATCAATAGAGAAAATCTAGAAAGTCCTACGTTGAATCGTTCACAAGTACCAAACACTTGTGGTCGAAATACTTGATGAAAGTCTAGGTTTAGTTTAATAGTAAGGATCAGATAAAATACGACTTTTTATAAAGGGAGTGAATTTACGCTGATTCCTCGCGAAAATGTTTAGAAGAACAAGACAGCCGTGATTGGATTAGTAGTTTATTGGTGATTCAGCAATCATCAGCATTAGTGGTGCCAAACGTATACGGTGAACTTTCTGGAGCAGCGGTTTCACATATATAGATGATTAACTCTTTATTGTGCATCATACCGACCTCTGTGGCGCAGTGGAGGAAGGCCCACCTGAGACGCAGAAGGTTGCGGGTTCGATTCCCGATTTGCGGGACAAATGTTTGCATCTGCAAATATTTGTCTCGGGTCTGGGTGTTTTCTATCTATAATAAGTATGTATTTACAAAAAATATATGTTTGAATATAGTATATCAGTCATGTAGTTCCCATAACACAAGCTCTGCTTACTTTGGGGCTAGATGATGTTGTGTGAAAATGTCCAGCATTAAGTACATAACACAAAAGCATAATAAAATAACAAAAAACTAAAGAAATTCACAATGTGACAGTCTTATCGCTGATAACAATTTCTGTCAGACAATCTTAGGATGTTCATAATGTTTGATCTACGGTTATTCTGTTTTTTATTTTATACTTTCTACAGACACTTACGTAATCCTAAAGATTTATTTATTTGCAGATGCAGATTTAAAGAAAAACAACAATTTACAAAAAGAAAGAATTTAAAAGTAGGCTTAAGGTAGTTATAGTAACTAGTTTAAGTGATACAGCCTAAGCTGGGATAGTAAGTATCCTGTGTGATAGGTATAAGCGCCCACCCTCAAGCGATATAACGCCAAAGTTTAATAAAGATAGCTTATTATAATTCGAAGTTTTTGTAGTTTTCAATACATATGCTTCCTAAAAAATGTATTCCAAAAACTATCGTGAATTTGATTATTCATATTGCAGATGAAGACTCTCGGAATGAGTCGAAATTTAGTCGTAAACCACCGATAATGCGGTTCCTGAAAATTATTATTACTATTTGGTAGGTTAAGAAAGTAGTCCTGACTCTAAGGGAATTTCGACACAGGAAATCATGGATGATTCCCTGTGTCGAAAATATGATTTAAATCATCTTTTCAGTTTTACTGCTGCGCTTTGAAATGTTAATCGAGTTTCTTTGTTATTTAACTTTAACAGTTTAAAGTATAATTTTTTGTGTCCATCTACTATTTATTAATATAACCAACAAGCAGATAAGAAAACACGTGTTACTCAACTTGCTAATGACTATTCCGGCGCAATGGTACATCTGGATAATGTATTCAGGATATACTGCTCGTGCGTATATCTTGCGCAGCTTTATGTATTGGTTTAGCAAACGATTTACCAGACGGTGATATTATGACAGAATGAGAGATGCTTTGTTACCAAGAATATAATGCGAAATTACTTTTTTATGATTCTGGTGCAGATTTTACACGAACGGCTACAAAAACAAAAACACAAACAAACACGCTCACGACTGTCTTCCCAAAGGTGGACATCCTCAGATACATACTGAGTGAGTAGACCTTTGACGATACCGAGTAGGGGGTAGTCAGAGGCACGTCCAAACATTTCATTTGGTACATGCTCGCGTTTTGCAAGTAGTAAGCATTCCACGTGACAGGTTGCAAGCCATCGCCGCTTATTGGAACACTAACTGTTGGCACATGCCTTCGAATTTTTGGTTCTAGGGCATGCCGGTTTCCTCACGATAACTAAAAAAGTTTTAGCGTATTCAGTTTGATTTGTGGCAGTACAAAAATATATTATGATACAATTCATCATATTAACAAGAATCTTACAGTTTTTTTTTTACAATTTTTGAAATAAATTACAAAATACCCTATTAAATAACACTCGCTAAAAAATAGTTAAGATAAATTTTTATGGAATTTTAAGACTTTTACTCATTATGAAATCTTGGTGTTTTTCATTTTCGAAAAGTAATCATTTGAGAGAAAAAACACCAAAAATGTGTGATTTTCGGTAATTCTTTCACGAGCACGATCTCGTAAGCGTTCTCGAACCGTTTTATACGGCCACTGTTTAATTTGCTAATTCGACAGATATCCGCTTCTTTAACGTACCGCAGTTTACATAACCTTTCCTAACTGAGGTAATAAACAGACTAGGTACTATTCTAGTAGTAAACTCAGGTATTTAGGTAGACATTAGCTGAGCTAACACACTAGCGGTACTTACAAGCGCTGTATGCTTCCGCTCGCACCTGCGAGATCGTAAACTGAACAAAGGCTTTGCTTTCTTAACAATAGTTCTGTACTTTCACCAATACATACCTTTCTAGATGCCTAACTCGATAATTGGCAAATAAGCGCTTAAACTCTCCGAAACAGTAATAAAACGGGAAATATATCGCCATACAAGCCTACTGTTTCTTGGAGCGTTTAGGGGTCTCATAACTCTTTTTTCCTAACACCTAACAGACACAAATAGTCCTGATCCCACACTGGGATTTCCTGTATCGTGGGTACCAGGAACTACGAGTATCCTGGTAAAACAACACCCTGCAAAAAATATCTGAAAAACTTGCGGGAATAGAACCCGTACCTTTTGCGTCGCTGGCTACTGGTCGGCCGCGCCATCGAGGACGTCAAACCCTCTTAAACATAATTTCTGCAAGTTCTTGAGGATAAGAATCCTACATAGTTATAAATAAAGCAAATGATATATTTCTTTCGTTGCCGCAATAATTAGCAATAAATATAATTAATCTCAGACAAAATAATTAGCCCTGTGCTTCTCAGCATTGTTCTATATGAATAATTCTGCCATATCATATTTTGTTGATTATTTTTATACCTATATGATTAAAATAATGCTGATTAATATTATTATTATTGATCAGAGTTATGCTGTATGGATATAAAACAAATCTAATTGGTATAAAAATAATCAATAGCATGTCACAATATTTAAACTGATTTGTTTGTTGGTACTACTCATAGCTAAAAACATTCAGATGTGGCGTTTGTCATTATAATAGAATCAAAATGACTTGTATGCAGATTTACGTACACTTTACGCGCTATTTATCACAAAAACATTTACTGGAATGAGTGAATGAATGAATATATTTATTACATAAAACATGGTATACAAGGTGGTAATGTAATAATAATATGTGGTCATGTTGCACTATTTTCTAGCATGCCATTAGTTAGTAATTATGTCTAAAGCTTAAGCTTAATAAATTCATTAATGTCATAAAAAAATCGATCAATTAGCCAATTAAACAACTTCTTTTTAAATAAATAATAATTGAGTAATTTAAATTCATTTGGAATCTTATTATAAAAGCTTTATACACAAAATCAGGCAGCCTTTTTCATAGTAAGTCATAGTCATATAATTATGAATACACTTGGTATTGTAAGCAACAATACATAATATTCTTTAGCGGCTATGCATAAGCCTTGTCAAATTGAAAATTTTTTTTTAAAATAAAAATTAACAAATTTTTTGATACAAAACGAAATAATAAAATATTACACCGATCTTGACTCTTTTTACCGTGACTCCATGATTTAGAATAAAGAGACAAATGAAACTGAAGATGCAACTTCGATTAAATTGACTACAATTGACAAGTCTAAACCAATCCAACTCTACAACTATGAATATTGATGAAGTTCTGAGAACGTCCAGCTTCAATCAGGATTTACCTAGACAGCGGCGCAAAAACAAGTACCACACATATCAAGAAAAACTAACAGGTATTCATTTTAAAACTATTCTAGGTATTCGGCATATCTATGCCATAAAGTTAACAGAAATAATTCTAGTATCTCCTAACATCGGAGATGTTTGTTTTAATGTTTTATCGAAGAGTTAGACGAGATATTTTTTTCGGAAATTGAGTACAAAAGCATTTTTTGTACGTTAAAACAATTATATTATAAAATTAAACTCTTGATCTTGAAGCACGTTCAACTTTTAAGGAAATACAATAGCAATGTATATAACGAATAAGTAGATATATAGAGGTAGTGACAGCTATAACTGCTTTGGATAATATAATAAGTATTTCCACTCATCTTGTGAACGCATTATCATTGCCATTCATCGTGGCAGTGCAGCCAGCATTTTGGGAATACTTTCGCCTGGTAGTGATCTGGATCAGTTGGCCTATCTATAGATCGTTTACAATCTACAAGTATCACAAGTCTTTTGTTTTTTTTCGTACAAAGGTTAAAATACTTTAGATAGATAGAAAGAAAGAAAGAAAGAAATGTATTTATTTGGCAAAAACAAAGCACAGAAAAGACAGCTAGCTGTTTCATCTGTGTATACCTTCTTGTACATAGTTGTATGAATGTCATATGTTTTGTGCTACCATTATTCCCACATACGTGAGCTAGATACATAGCTATGTAGAAATCCACATGTGATCGCCATACACGCGTCTCACGATATTTCTGTCACCGCGGTGCGCAAGCGCTTTACAAATTTAATGCTTGTGCCAGTAAATGTGTCAGCACAGCGCACAGCGCACAGCGTGCTCCTCCAGATCAACCATAAGGCTGCGCCAAAAAAACGTTGACAGCACAAAAAGAACCCAATCCTATTTTTAGTAGCTTTCAGACGCATACACGTCAAAAAAAGTTTGATATCAGTTTGATAACTTGTTTCTAAAATATTTAAATGAATATCAGTAGAAATTATGTAATGAATTGTTTCCTTGTTAAAAATACAACATTTTGAACCAAAACAAACCATTTTAGTATAGGTATAAAGTGAGTTTAAATCAATTCCTGTGGAAAAGCGATTTAAAAAAAAAGGGAAATGTTTCAACTTAACAAAACGACTGATGAATGACAAATGATGAATGCCAAACTTTTTGATGTGTGTACGTAATAGAAACCACACTGAACCCTTTCACTGGTTCTTTCCCATCATCGTGAATTGATCATTAATTTATTTTATTTTTTTAATTACCTACCTACCATATAATCATACGAGGGTTATCAACGACTCAGACAGACTTCTGCGAAACGTAGATAATTAGGTTTGTTTATATTGATAAGGAGTACTTTAACTTCTTTGTTTTCCTGACCGGCCAATAATGAATCTCTAGAAATACACATTGGATAACGACCGCCGGGAGAACGTACTGGATTACCTCTGATATACAAGTTTTAAGAAACACCAATCTAATTAAATTATCAGGTTATTCCCGATGTCCCCTAATTTGCTTTGCAATTTAGTTTTTTTTTGTATAATATGTATATATTTACAAGAAATAAAAAAAGTTAAGTAAGTATGTTAAGTTGATAGTAAAGTATATCAGTAGTAGTCATGTAGTTCCCATGATATAAGCTCTACTTAGTTTGGAGCTAGATGATGCTGTGTGAAAAATATCCAGCATTATTTATTTATATTAAAAATTCGTTAATTATGAAATTATGAAAATGAGGTTCAAAATCAAAGATCGAATTTCATCGAATTATCTTGGATTGGAAATGATATCTCGTCTCAAGGCCGCGGACGGTGGTCGTGAGGAAGGACCTCTGCACGGTCAACGAAACATCATCAGGAGAATAGTAAATCACAGGAAAAACTCTTAAATCAGTCTCAAGTCTCCTGAAGTTCTAAGTTCTCTAAAAAACGGTGACTTAGCCAAAAACAATTTTGTCCAAGTTGATAAAACAGGAAGAATGAATTCCTAACGACCGTTACCAATCCATATCGACATTTCTAGTTCTGTATCGAAGCTCATTTATAACCGACTAGCGATTGCCCACGGCTTCGCACGCGTGGTACCCGGATTAAAAGTACATCTTACCTATAAGACACGCATTCGCTCGATCGTTTTTCAGTCGACAAAATTCGTTGCAAAATAGTTCTCCACGGAAAGTTCGTTTTTTAACGGGATATTATACAGCATATGTCGACACTGAGGGTCCATTCTAGATATTGGTGAGTAGTTTCTAAGATTGCCTCCTACATACAAACTTACAAACTTTACCTCTTTATAATATTAGTATAGACTCATCGGTGCAAAGCCTGTGTAAGGCACGTGACAGAGATACTGTTTTATGAAGAACAGTGCTAGGTGAGTTTTTCTCGTAAACCATGCAGCATCCGGTAGAATACAGGGCTGCCGCGCACGTGGCATGTCCGATGGCTCAACATTATACATATTTGTATATATATACACATAACCAAAACGAGCTTAGGAGAGTAATTGCCATTTGATCAGTGGCAAAGTGAGAGTAACTGGAAAAAAAGCAGAACTGCCTCTACCAGCATCAGGTGCCGGAGAAGTATGATTACCTGTTATTTCTAATCAATTAGTTTTTTAAAAGTACCTATTGACCTTTCAATTTACACAAAATGCAGTTTTCTATTATTTTTTGCAATGTTGTTAATTTAGCAGCGATGTGCTTGCATTTCACAATAAATGCAAACGGACATTGGCCAAGTATAGAATGATTGGACGTATCTCTGGCTACCCCCTACTTGGTATCCTCGCCATACGGAGTATAAATCTGAGGATGTCCATTAAATCTTAAATCTTGTGTTTCCATAGTACAATCTGCGAACGATCCTTTAAGCCAAACATTTTCAAAAAACAGATTGTAATGCAATTTTGGAGAAAAACTCACAAAAAATCCGGTCAAGTGCGAGTCTGACTCTCACTTATACATCTATATACGTCACTGTAATTCTATAAATGGAAGTTTATATTCGCAAAAAAAAATATCGTTTTTATATGATAAAAATACGAATACGAATTTTCGGTCTTTCCCTTTACTTGTGCTGTGAGACCTTGCTTCTTGCCAAATTGCGTTGACTTAGAAGATTTTAACTTGAACCTCCACTCGTTCCTGAGAAAAAGGGTCTTGACAGACAGACAGACAGACAGACGGATGGACGGACAAACAACGAAGCGATCATACTTACCTTATATGATCCCGTTTTTTTCTTTTGAGGTACGGAATGGGGGGTTTCCTCTTTCATATTAAACACTATATTTCTTTATCTGACTTTTATTTACCATAATACAAATTTACTCGAACGCCATTTTTACACGAAGTTCTACAATCTAAATAGCCTCGGCCGGAAGGGCTTACTAACTACCATAGACTAATAATGTAAGGATGTGAATCGGATATTTCAATACGGAACCTTAAAAACAAACAAACTCATTCCCCCCAAACACATGACACATCGGCTCCTTGAATCGCGGTTAAAATTATCAAACCTTTGATAGAGTCAACCCTACCACCATCCATAGGTGCTCGGCGGTTTCCCCGAAGCAGGCAGGCTGTGCGCATGCGCCGTAGAATCTTAATTAAGCCTTATCTTACACCATATCCACATGCTAACAGTCCGGGATAACCGGGATCCCTACAGGCACTACTATAGTTAGATAAGTTATATTTACCTTTCGTAAGTGAAATATTTTAAGGAATATTGAAGTGACCAGACAAGATTGACAAAAATTAAGTGATGCCGTGCAATATACTAAAATAATATTATATAAATTCAACAAAAGGCATATTTAAATAACATTTTATTAAATTAATGACTTTCTAAAATCTAGATATGATATTTGAGTATTTTAACTCTAGTTAATAATCAGTTTGGCATTATTATTCATTAATAAACCTATACATTTAATTGTAAATACCTAATTTCCGAAATGTAAAATTTTTCCACGACCTAAATTACAAATATAGAGAAGGTAACAAGAGAAGTATGTAAAAGTCCTAAAGTAATTACCTACTTATAATAATTTTGCAAATTATTATAAGTAGGTTAATTATTTTATATTATTATTAGGCGAGTTCTTATAAAGGAACCAATGGTATTTTCATTGGTTCCTTTATAAGAACTCGCAAGAAAAGGAATCTTACACAACGCGACGCAGAGGTAGAGCGTCGCGATCACTCACCCTGATGAAGACTCTCGGAATGAGTCGAAACTTAGTCAGTGACTGATAGTGCGGTACGTGAAAAATCCCGTTATTACAATATGAAGAATCTTACAGGGTATCTGTTTTATACAATATACTCCGTACCTTAGGAAGATTTTCTTTCCTTTGCCAACAAAAGCATATCCTTTATTCACGTAGGTCACGACACTATTCATGATCGTAAACAGTCTAAGATACGTCCAATCTCCACCAAACACAAGAATACTTTCTCCCATAACAATAGGGACCATCCCAGAAAACGTTCCCCAAGTAGGTATATATGTATATACTGTAGTAGCTAGAAAATGTTTCAATAGCCCGCCCCAGCGTATTCCCATTCAAATCTCCGTAGTTACACATCTAGAAATATCACACATGCAAATCATATTCAGAGGTGAGCTATTTTTCGTGATTATCTTGTTACTTTTGCTGCATTCCTTGTTTAGAATGTTTCTCTCTTTATGATAGAAAGTTATTGGTGTCATATTTTAAGCTACAACAACTATTACTGAAGCGACTGAAGGTGGGACGGAACATAATAATTAGGTACTCTTCTTTAACTGTGTTGGGCTAGTAGGCGGTAGTTCGACTTTTGATCCTAAGGTCGTGAGTGCGAACCCGGTCGTGCAATAATGGATTTTCCACTTGAAAGATGTTTGTGCGCTTTAACACGTGATTCAAACGGTGAAGGAATACATCGTGAGGAAACTAGCATGCATTCGAAGGCATTTGCCATTAGTAAGTGTTCCAATAATCGGAGATGGGCTTGCAATATTTTACGTAGAATGCTAACAACTTGCAAAACGCGGGCTAAATGGCAAATGGCGAATGTAATGGTTGGCTTCTGCCATTTCTACTTCATTTGGATGTACATCATCGGAAATACAGTCGTGAACGTGTTGTTTAATGTTTTTATAACAAATATATATAGTTAGTAGTTACTGTAATCTCTTACTGACAAGAAGGCCTCTTAACACCTTTGTCTGACTCGTATCTCCACTGCGAGACAAATTTGCGTTTACTCCAAAATTAACTTTTATGTTTAACTATTAATTTTATACCAAGAAAAGGGTTCAGTCAGACCTTTTCATTTATTAATAAGGTTTGATAAACAAAGGCGACAATCTTCTGTATTTAAAAACATGTTTCGCCTAACATAGTTGTTTAGCCTTTTTTCTTTATTTATAATAATTTATTTCACAATATATAATGTGAAAATAAGCGGACTTAGTGCTATAGCATTTTCTACCAGCTTTATGTGTTGAGATTGACGGTTGGCTACAATTAAACAGCCAACAGACACAATAATCCTGACTCCACACCAGAATTCCCAGTATCGCAGGTATCAGAAACTAAGAATATATACCGTGGTACCATAATACCCGGAACAAATATCGCAGATCATGCAAACATTTGTCCCGTAGCGGAAACTGAACCGCACCTCTTGCGTCCCAGCTGGCTGCTCGTCCGCCGCGCCAATGAGCCTAAATATATCAAATCATATAACTTTACTTTAAAATAGGCATAATATCCTACTACTATTATAAACACGAAAATTTGTGAGGATGGATGTTTGTTACTCTTTCACGCAAAAACTACTGAACGGATTTTGATGAAACTTTACAGTAATATAGCTTATACATCAGAATAACACATAGGCTACTTACATAGGCCACGCGGGCGAAGCCGTGGGCAGAGACTAGTATTAACATATAAATAACAATAGCAGAAATAATACTAATTCTAGTTTAGCCTTCGTAACAATCGAAGTCCTAGAAAGGAACTAAGAGTCCGAGAATGTATTATTGAAATTAAAATAAGGATATATTAGCTATATTTCGTAGAATTATAATAAACCGGTCATAATTCCAGCTATAACTAAAGTAGCATATTATAATGCTTATATTATAAGGCAGGATTGAGCGTTAGCAATAAAGTGAGCGCGTGATGTATGCCTGCAGATTGCACTGTCTAGACTACATACACTTCTAGACCGGATCTAGTGCCAACATTATATCTAACAGTGACTTCACTTAGTTTATTGGTAATGGTATCTTATGTAACCGGCCTCCCCACCCACCAGAATTACATAATTGTAACATAGTTCTTGATATGTTCGCTATGTTCGCATATTTTTGCATAAGTGGACAAAAATTCTAAACGAATGCATGTGTTTTTGTGAGCGTCATTAATTTGTGATTTTTATTTATGTTTTAATTTTGATATTATATATTATTGATATCTCTTATATTAATTATTTGAATTGTTAGTGTATTTTAAAGTAGCTATAATTTTAGTATTTTATTAATTGGACCGTTTCCGTGTTAATTAATGTAAACAATATATAGTAATTAAACAGCAAACAAGTACATACAGTTCATTCAGACCCAAGTAGCAAAAATAATAATTATATCAGTTAAATAAAATACAAATCAGATGTCAGATGTTTTAAAGAGGTTTTTAAAATTTAAAGATCGTCATTGCACATGCTTTAGATTTTAGGTTCTAGGACTTGCCGGTTTCCTCGCGATGTGTTCCTTCACCGTTTTAAGCAAATCACTACCCAAATACATACTTGCACCTTTTCACGTTAAAGCAACAGCTTTATTTCATCCCTTGTCAGATAATAGTGTCAAATGTTTTGACATTTGTAAAGGATTTCCCTGGCCTGTCATTGTTCAACAATCCGATTGACATTTCTTTTATACCTTTGTCCCGGAGCAGCTTTGACATTCCTTTGTTGGTCGTTTTCAAGAAATGATAATCTGTGTTCTTTTGTGGCACTAGCCATGTTAGCCATGTTTTTTCATATGTCTATTGTTATTTATGGTTTAGTAATATTTTGGGATTTTAATCAGCTTTCACATCAAGTTAACCTTTTACATATGCATCGGCTAGATCTTTCTAACTATTCGAGGGAATTATTTAAAAAAAGGATTCCTAGTAAAGAAGTATCAGGAATGTTGAGAGCTGATTCGCAGAAAAATAATAAAATACCTACTTCCTACTGCTGAGTTCACAACTGATATATTGCGAAATATTCACTCTTAATAAATATATAATTATCATATACAAATACAATCGTACCTACCAATTGTAACTAAATGAAGAGGCAAATCTATACAATAAAGTTTTATACCCATTCATTATCAACGTAAAACCTATTCTTACCCTGTGATTATGTGTGCGTGTGTATACTTATTGGCAACCCGTAATTACCTATGTGTGGGTGTGAGGTGGATTAATTGATTCAAATCACCACTTAATTTATTTGTTTTATGGACGCTATTGCCTTTATGTTGGTTTGGTTGGTATTTTTTTAACGACTATAGATATTTGTACGTTTTGTTATTAATTATACCAATTAATTTGATTTATAACTGGGCTTACAAATCTATGGATATTCCTGAAAATACTTACATAAAGTTACCTGCTTTAGTTTCAAATGATTCATTATATTATTATTGATATTATTTGTATTTTTGTTACAGATTCAAGAACATCGCAAACAACTGAGTACACTCCAGAGTAGGTAAGTTTACTCTTCTTCATTTTGAGATATGGAAGTAAAAATAAATCACGTATAACTTAATTATTTAATAAAATCAAACTAAAATTTAATGGATAGCTTACCTAAGTTGATACAACTCAGTTATTTAAAATGCTGACGGCATTTCCACGCTGAATAGTAATACTCATCGCTGGGCAAAACAATAGCCAGTAATCCGGTCACATGTAGACTCTTTTAGCCTCTTTAATTAAGCTTCAATATAATTATGAAATTACTTTTAAAAGCTAGGTACTGTACAATAATCATTAAATCATTTTCTTGATCCCCGTATCTTAGAATGTCCTAGGGTAATTACTTCTGAGGTTACGGAGTCAGCTCGAGTTGAAGTTAAGAAAGTCTCAAGTTAGCGTCTGATAAGAAAGAGTCGACGATCACTTCAACAGATAGTGTAGACCGGCCTTAGGGAGCTGATACCAAAGAGGCTAATGAACAGAAGGGACACCTTTCAATAAGTTAAACCTGACTTTACTTTGATCTGACGATTTTCAACCTATATTTTTCCAATATTTGATAATACATACATATACATACTTTAAGTCACGCCTGTTTCCCGGAGAGGTAGGCAGAGACCACAGATTTCCACTTGTTACGATCCTGGCATACAGGCATGCCTCTTTAAGCTTCATTCATCCTCATCACTTTCTTCACACAAGCTCGTCGGTTTAAGGTATTCTTTACTTGGTATTTCTCCAGAACGTCTCCAATTTGGTCAGAGTACGTTCACCGAGGCCTTCCCCTTCCAATTATCCCATTCACGCTTATTATTATTTGGGATATTATATTTTATAATATCTCAAAAATATCAACTTCCGCGGATATAATCAAATCTTGTAATTTCCCTTAAAAATGGCTTACAACTTTAAAACACAAATAACATTTGAACATCAATGAAACCAACAGTCTTGTGTATTTGTTATATAAACTTTTTATGTTGTATTTTCTTTTTCTTTATTATTAAACGCTACTATATTCTGTATTTCTGCTTCTCAGAGATATACTAAATGCATCACTGAGCTGTAATGGTTTCAAATTTGAGGTGTTTCATCTGGGCACTAGTAGACTACTCTATGTCAATCCCCGTGATGTTATCAGGAGCCAGCATCGGGTCACCTCCGGCAGCCGTTAAGATCCCAGATACGGTCCTTTCCACACTGACCGACTGAACGTTTCACATCTTATGTAATAGTTTGATCGTTTTTATTGTTTACCGATTCTTCAACAATTTTTGCATTGCAGTACATTTTGTAGAGCTTTGTAGAGCCTTATTAATATTTCTCTATTGACTTTTTGTTCTCTTATCCTGATTTTAATATGGATTATGTTATTAATTATGAATTTAAGACATTTTATTATGATTATCTTAATGTAATGTTATTGGTGTATGTAACCGATTTAATTAACCTAAATAAATAAATACAAATAGTTGTGAAAATTTGTAACCTTGGGTCAAGTTTTTTATGTTAGTAGGGAATGTACCGTTTCATTCATCTTATAAGCAAGCAAAGCAACTTAACGGTCTCGTTGAAGCAAAACTTACGCATTCAATCAATGTTATGTTATGTTGAAGATAGTGATAGTATATCATAGTTGTTCGTTTTTGTCGCTAGTATCAAAATTAAATAAATCACAACGTAAATATACTGTATGTTTATTATCCAATGCGACCGACGTTTGTGATGAAAACCTTTTCGCGTCATGGTCGGGTTGGGAATTTAAAAACCAGTTTTTTTTACTAAAAAAAATGTGAGTTTAAACATCCTGTTCTTAGTAAAAATTATGATAACTTAAAAATAATGTTTTGAAAACCAGTTTGAAAATATGCGAAACTCTTAAGATTAAATCTTGTATTTAGTTCGGTTCTAAAGTACGTCTTTGAGCCGACTCGACTCGTGATCGATTTAATAACGATACGGAATCGACTCGATCCTAAGCCGATTTGTGGTATTGTCGTGGAATCGTAATTTCGAGATTGCTGTTCGTGTAAAGCTTATGGCCCACGTGATTGGCTGATAAGTGCCTGATGAAAGATTACTGAATTGTGTTATGAAGTTTGTTGCCAGTAGTTTGAAATGTTATGCAGTATTTGATTAAGTAGATACCATAATAAGTATCTGAACATAACTGAGCGCTATTTTGTCCATGCACCAATGTCTGAGACCTTCGGAAGGCCTAAAATCTCCAACACCTACCTTCTTATACTCATTTAAACTGGCAAAACAATGTCCATAGCTTTAACTAGAAAAGAGTACACCGATGTAAATATGTACATTTTTAAGTTTTAGAAGTTTTGACCATGAAATGCCAGGTGAAATGGATGCCATTGGCTCATTCCGTAGCTATTTTGCTAGTATAATTAGGTGACTAGCTTAAACGAACCCACTAGATTCACAAACCATCTCATCTCTTTTTAGGTTTAAGCTCGCCTTTGTACATGTTAAAATCATTCTGCCTTTTGTAAGTGTTCATTTTTATATGTACAATAATGAAGCCTTTATTAGATCATTTTTGGAGATAGATATATAGATAGAAAATGCTTTATTGTACAAGATAAAACAAGTACATAGGCGAACTTAATGCTAATTATAATTAGCATTTTTATCCAGCTAACCTTTGTGTAATGAAATGTGGAGCGGTAGTGTGTTTGGCTGATAACCAAAATAAGATAAAAAAATATTTAATAAAATAACTAGCTACTTAAAATAGATCCTTCTTCTTCACAATATCATCCGAAACTCAATCATTTAAACATTACATCTTGAAAAAAAAAATGCTGGACATTTTTCTCACAGTTTCATCTAGCCCCAAACTAAGCAGAGCTTGTATTATGGGAACTACATGACTGATATACTATTTATTAACTTTTTTGTAAATATATATTCTTTATGCATACAAAAACACCCAACCCGAGACAAGTATTTGAGTAGAGTTTTCTTGTACTCGGATTGCAAGCACGGTGGGAATCACCGATGCACAAAAGCAGTTTTTTAATGAGTTGAGGCGGAGAGAAATGTTGCAGTCTCAAGAAAGATAACCTCTGCGGCTTAGTAGGCGAAGGCCCTCCTGAAACGCAGAAGGTTGCGGGTACTTTTCCCGGTGCGGGAATAATATTTGTATGATCACAAACAGGAGGGCCTTCGCCTACTAAGCCGCAGAGGTTATCTGTCTTGAGACTGCAACATTTCTCTCCGCCTCAACTCATTAAAAAACTGCTTTTGTGCATCGGTGATTCCCACCGTGCTTGCAATCCGAGTACAAGAAAACTCTACTCTAAACAAAACTCTAGATCTAACATTAAACTCGTACAGGTATAGCGGGAACAGTTTAAAGTAGATATGTATTTCGTTTTGAGAGTGGTAACATCTTATCAAAGAGAAAACGTACTGTTCCATTACTAAAAATAGCAATATACCCATTATGAGAATCATCTACGGAACATAATATCAGATTTACTCGGATACCCTATAAGTTTGAATGAGAGCAACTTTTATTTAATACAAAACTACTCGGGTTCAGAATCTTGCGAGGTTTCAGGAAAATCTTATGATTTAATCAGGACTTGGACGTCATACTATGGTATCGGGTGTAGGTATGGTCCGTAGCCACTTATTTGATTTACGTTACAATGGTATGAAACTGAAAGCAGAGCTTGTGTTATAGGAACTACATGACTACATGTTTGTAATTATATACATAGAAAACACCCAGACCCGAGACAAATATTCGCAGATACAAACATTTGTCCCGCGGCGGGAATCGAACCCGCAACCTTCTGCGTCTCAGGCGGGCCTTCGCCCTTTGCGCCACAGAGGTTGTCAAACATTAAATTATACAATAATGCTTTATTATGATATTGCCATATTATTCATATAATATATATATTTAACACAAAGACTTGATTATCACATACTACCTAAGAAATACTACTACATACATACAGTTGTACTAAATATATGTTTCAGTAGTTAAAAAAATCAAGTAATAATACTTAAAATAACTGTTGTCTTTGCCCAAAAATACGGAAATAGTGCGAAACTTGCAATACGGAGTTGGATTACACAGCTGGTCATATAGCATGTAACTGGATCCAGCCAAGACAGGGCAATTATCAGCCCTGTATAAACTGAGGGAACTCTGTTAGAGATGGAGAAATGGAAATAGAACTTTGTAAAAAACATGTTAAGTATACAATACATGTTAGTGCGACCGACAAATTGAACTAAGCTTGCAGCTACTACAGGCCACGTTTGAAACGCGTTACTTCCTAAGTTATCCGCAAAACATTTTTTAACAATAATATAATTTAATAATTATGTCAGTGCATGATGCGACGCGGAGGAAGAGCGTTGCGATCACTCACCCTGATGAAGCCTCTCGGAATGAGTCGAAACTTAGTCGGTGCCTGCCTACCATATGAATGATCAAATTTACGATAGTGATGAATAATTAAAACATAGTTTAATTTTAAATTCCTAAACTCCAATTCTTCATGCACAGCTTCATTCGTTTCCCGCGCAAACACGAAATGGCGTCATTGTCTCACAAAATGGCGGTAAGAGACAACAATGAACATTGACGTGGAATATACTGGCGGCTTTCCAACTGAAAGTTTTGTAGAATAAGGCTACTCGGTCGGAGTTTGAGCGAAATATCCTGCCGTTTTCTATGCATTGAGTATGCTCTGCCAGCGTTAAAAGCCGCTTATGAATAAGCGAAATATTTCAGAATGAGGTCCTAGTAGCATTTGTATAGGAACGAGGCTTGAGGTCTTCATTATTTACAACGGAAAATTAATTTGGTAGTGGCAAAGAATACCTACTTCTATAACATGGCTCGGTTTTTTTTTAACGTGAAACTTCTTTCATTTAGGTCAATATGGGGTCATTTGCTAATACCATATATAACTAAATATGTTATGACAAAATCGCTTATTGCTTTGGAAGTATAGCACCTACCGGCGTTATTGTATTACCATTATTAAGAGGATAGAGGCCATAACTTGGTAGTGCATATCTCGCGACGTTTCACATACTCCACTGCGGCTGCGTCCCCCTTTTTTATACAACTAATGTGGCAAACAAGCATACGGTCCACCTGTTAAAAAACGGTTACCGTAACTCATATGGACACTTGTAACACTCGATTCCAGAGGCATCATTCGCGCGTTGCCGACCCAGATACATAATTGTGAGTCTCTTGTACCTGTTATTTCACCATGTACCCAAAACATAATTAACTATAATAAATATACATGCTGGGTACCTACATGTCAGATGAAGGTCAATTATAAATTTCCACTTATAGGTTACTAATTAGATGAAAAATAACCCCATCACTAGACCCTACATTGTCATTGGTGCGCAACGAGGAATAAAAACTTAACATTTATACCTACTGAATGAAGAGCACCAAAAGGGGTGCGCTATTTGGAAGTACTTTGGTGCGCTTCATCTGGGTGCGCTATGTGGAAGAACTTTTGGTGCGCTTTATCTGGGTGCGCTATGTGGAAGTACTTTGGTGCGCTTCATCTTGGTGCGCTATGTGGAAGTACTTTGGTGCGCTTCATCTTGGTGCGCTATGTGGAAGTACTTTGGTGCGCTTTATCTGGGTGCGCTATGTGGAAGTACTTTGGTGCGCTTCATCTTGGTGCGCTATGTGGAAGTACTTTGGTGCGCTTCATCTTGGTGCGCTATGTGGAAGAACTTTTGGTGCGCTTTATCTGGGTGCGCTATGTGGAAGTACTTTGGTGCGCTTCATCTTGGTGCGCTATGTGGAAGTACTTTGGTGCGCTTCATCTGGGTGCGCTACGAGGAATGCCTCATTTCACCGGCACACTTATACCCTTCAAACCACAGCAATTGTTCGCATTTCTGTGTACTACTTCGGTTCTCCACTTGTAAAGACTTTACAGTTACTCATCATTAGATAGAGTATCTATTCTAGCGACATTACAAGTGGGTATAAGTACATGGGGTATTCGGGTAGATCGGCTAATCAGAGAGCGGTCAGGACATCAGCCCCTCTAATCAGGCCCCGGGCTCGACTAACGAGGTAACGTAATTTGAATTTGTTCAGGGCATCGGCGAACGCGGGAAAATGTTGTCAAGTTTTAGCGACATTTTGATTACTTACTCTATTTTAACTGTGGAATCAATAATGGATTCAATACGTGAACGCTTTCAAAAGGGTTTTAACTTATCGTTGTACAAAGAAATTTACATTTAACAATCAATTGGTTTTGGTAAACAAGGTAGACTTAATTTTATTATTTTACGGTTAGCAAATAATATTAATTTAATAATTTACTTTTGTGTTTAGGTATGCGTTACCTAAAACGCATACTTAACACCGTTAAATATTACTACTGCAGAATTTGAAGTGCAAATATAAGTTAGGACGTGTCTAGACTGTAGAAATTCGTCCCATTTTCATTCAGAAGCGATCACGTCGTCGCTTCTAGTATGTATATGTATTTTAATAATTCCTTTAGTACCTACTTTATGTATGAAACTTTTTACATAACAGCTTGAAAAAATGACATAACAATTTACTTAGGTGTTTTTTAAATCAGCTTACTCCACCGAGAAAACAATGCACGAAATGGAGAAACGTGTAATTGTACACGGTTCCGTTCATTACGACGTGGTAATTACCGACTGACAGACTGTTGGAGGGTGTCGATTACCTCCTAGTAGTCTAACTTTTATTTTTGGACTATTTTTGGAATTACAGTTTTTAGTTGTTAGTTTTTCAATTTCCCGATCAGTCAACGTAATTATAAGTTTCATACGGGTATTTATACCTTTGTTATTAATTTTCCGATGTTTCACATTACATACAAAAATTACACCAAGAGATATACAAAAATTTATAAATTTAAAAACGTAATTAAAAAACAACTTTTTATAAAGGCATACTATAAAATATCTGATTAGTTCGATGATAAAAACTCTTGGGATTGATTGGAAATGCTCCACTCGTTTGTTTTTTTTAAAGGATAATTAAAAAAAAAAACAGCTTTGTTTTCTTGCCTTTCTTTCCTGGCTTGATCGTGGAAGAACAGGCAGTAGATAAAACCGACGTTTCAAAGTGATCCTTGTGATTTTAATGAATAAATGAAATTTGACTGTGACTTACCACTTTGACATGACCCGCGATCACGGGTCGACTGGAGTATATCAAGCTATTGTCAAGAAACAAAGTCAGTAGCCGAAACTACCCTCATTTCCTCTTCAGATTCAGAAAACGACTCACAACACTTACCGTATCATCGCTCTGCAAAATCGGATCGCGACGCGTTTAGAAGTTTTTAGTTAGTGAATATTTATAAAGAGCCAATTTCAGAATCACATTTAAGGAAATATAAAGTTTTTGCAGGAGATAATGTACCTCCTTCGACAATAATAAAATTATTTGTTGAGTTTATTCTTTAGTAACTTATCTTATATATTTCACTGGCCAGCGAATTTGTAATTAGAACCTACCATTTAAGATAAACCCTCGACTAATTTCAGAAGTTTTCGGACAAACATCAAAACAACACAGTTTACGTAACTGTACATACTTGTCACCCAGCCTTCCGCTCTATAAACCTCAAATCTAAACAGTAAATGAGTTGGCTAATCCAATCAAAGTTGGCGTCCCCCGACCCTTGATTGAGTTATTGTCTGTCCGTCTGTCTGAGTTATTGTTATTAATTACCTATTTATTGGTAGATACGCCCACGGTTATGGAGACTGAAGGGTTATGGACATGGTGAAGGAGGAAGCGATTTTGAAATGGTTTGCTATGTTTTTTTTAAATATTATAAAACTTATATTTTCCTAAATTTATTTGTCGATTTTATCTATAACATAAAAAAAAAGCCTGTTTATTCCATAACAAATCAAATACAATTAATGCAATTCATTAATTTATTTATTTAATAATTATTATTGTTTGTAATTTTCTATCTTTGTATTATAATAAAATTCGATATACTTAATCTAATTTTACCACAAGTAAAAAAAACTCAGTAAACCAGGTAATGTACCATGTCACAGTGCCACGTGAGAACACTAAGGTAGAGTATCTAAGGGTTTTTTTATCAGTCAGCAGATACATACAGATTCCCCACACTAGGATTCCCTGTGTCGTGGAAATCATAAAATATATTTCCTTTTATAGTTTAGGTACGGTTTACTTAGTTTTTTTTATAATGAGTATATATTTAATGTTTTTATTTGAGCAACTAATTAATTATTATTTATTGACTAAACTGATTGCTATTAATGAAACTTAAAACGCTAAGAACTTACAGATAAATAATTCATCTTATGATCACTTAAGATAAAAGGTTGGTTAGTTGGTTAGTTTGGTTCTTGCTGGAAATTCCACTAAGTAATTAGTATTCTCTTTATACATATATTCTATCTGCATTGTGAATAATTTCTAATAAATAGTTAATCTCTTTCTTTGCTAATAAATTGTTATTATTATTATTATAATCCGAGGAAAATGAAAGTCTTTGACTGACTGTCACCACTTTGAAGTACGGTACAATCTTGAACTACACTGGCCAGAGTACCAGAAACAAATGTTTGTATGATCTGCAAATATTTGTCTCGGATCTGGGTTTTTTCTATATATATTATGTATGTGTTTACAAAAAAATATATAAGTATTATATCAGTCATGTAGTTCCAATAATACAAGCTCTGATATCCTTTTTATCCTTCACATAACTTCGTTGATTTCCAACATCATCTTTGAGCATCTCGAAGCTTTTCCACCAGCTTCTGCTTCCAACCGGTGTTCTCGCCTTTCCCTTGATCTCTACCTTACCAAGAATTGATACAAATAACATTTTGACAAGCTCTACTAGTGTCGGCCTCCATAAATAAAGTAATGGATTATAAATTGAGTGGAATGGATTGCCGTGATTGTTGCACGGTTTCGTGCAATCATTTACAAATGATTTAGTTTATCGAATAGGTAGCTATTCGATAAACTAAATCATTTGTACACTGGCAAGTAATTTTATTGTTATTTGCAAAGCTGGTCTGGGTAACTTTGCAGTCCGTTTTGTATTAAATAGATTGTTATTGTTAGGCAATATAAATACAAGATAATTTTGATTGTATAGTGTAAGGTTTTATAGGCTATTTCCAAGACTTAATACTAATTTCCATTGGTTGGAAAATTTCCATTTCTTTTTCTGTGTGGCAGTACATTTTGCAGTGTTTTGGAGACGTTTGTTTGATCTGCTTCTGTTGAGCTATCTACTTAATCTCTGACTTATGTTAGAGGAGGAAACAAACAACTGAGTTTTTTTTTCCATAAAACAATTTAAGGACTTCAAATAACGGGAAGTTGATAAGTCCAATATGAAAATTCATCCCTAATTTTTTTACTCTTACGGGTGGATCTTTTTCATAAAATAAAAAATATATATGGAACCGTACTTGAAGTATACCCTTACCCAATAAAAAATAATTATTATAATTGGTTTATACTCACAAAAACACATACAGACGAATTTTGACCTCATGCTTTATAAAACGTTTAAAAAAATAACCGTCAGAATTAATTTATCTCGATAGTTGTAGAAGTTACGGATAGTGCTATGTGCGCATTGATAGTCTACGCCTCGGTTAAAACGTAAAGGATATTCGAGAGGCATCGGCGTAGATGGGTCGATGCGTCCCAGCGCGAGGGTGATGTATTTCCCATGGGAAGCAACGGGCTTTTTACTTAGGGAACGATACTGGTATTTCAGATGCCTTTAAAGATGTGGATAAAAACTATGTATACTCCTCCCGATGTATATCATCTGTTATGTTATGATACGTATATTAATAAGATCAAGAAATGACATGAAACGAAACGTCAATAGAATAATAAGTAGGTGGCTTGTTGTGTAAAATATAATAGTGATTCCACTAAAATTTTAAATTCTACTGATGTCCACGACTAACTATAGTAGTCACCTTTCTAAAGGAAGTAGGGTTTGATTATGCGCACGCATCTGTTTCAGTATTTTTTTAACCTATTCTGTCCCACTGCTGGGTCTCATTTTCCTACCACAGATCGCGTCTCATATTGGCTCACCATCTTTTACTGGGTCTTCCACGGCGTCTTCGACCCTCTTCGAATACCCATTGGATAACGTGTTTTGCTCAAGGCTCTGGATGCATTCAAGTCACCTCGACGTGACCTCTTATCAACCGATATCAAAATAGGTTAAAATATAAACTTTCTCAATTTGTCTGTATGTTTTTTTGTTTTTCATACGCGATATAAGTTTACAAACATAGCTAAATAAATAATGCTGGACATTTTTCACACAGCATCATCAAACCCCAAACTAAGCAGAGCTTGTATTATGGGAACTAAATGACTGACAAACTACTTATATACTTTTTTTGTAAATACATACTTATTATATAAAGAAAACACTCAGACCCGAGACAAATATTTGCAGGTCATACAAACATTTGTCCTGCGGCGGGAATTGAACAGGCAATCTTTTGCGTCTCAGGCGGGCATTCGCCCACTGCGCCACAGAGGTCATCAATTCTGAACTGATTTTAATGATTCTTTTTTAATGGTTAGTCCCATCTTCAAGAGTGGTCCCATATACATTTTATGTATAAATACCACCCCTAATGGTGAAAAAATGGGGGATGAAATTTCATATTGGACTTTATCAACTTCCCGTTACGTGAAGTCGGATTTTTGTGTCAAATTATAAGTAAAAAAGCATAATAAGTTAATTAAAGTACCCTTTTGTAATAGTTTCCAGTTTCCTATTGCTAAAAGGGCTACGTGAATTAAATCAGTAACAAGGGATAGTTTAGTTGTAAGAAATCAACTAGCCTGAATCCTTTCTCCCAAATATCCCCTGTTTATCCAAAACTCGGTAACAAGTGGAGATGCGAGTTGGCGCGGGTCCTGGAATATAAATCAGGACTCGGGGGACGCATCGATCCGACAAATCGATTCTAAGTTTGAGGAACGATGGCTTTCAATGCCAGTTTGAAAATGTACGCCGTTTTTATGATATGGTTTAGCCATACGATTATAGTTTATCTTTGGTTTAACAGTCCTTTAATAACAATCCTGCTACTATTATAAACGCGAAAGTTTGTGAGGATGGATGTTTCTCTTTCTCTCTTTCTCTTTCAAAACTGTGTTACTCTTTCAAAACTACTGAACGGATTTTGATGAAACTTTACAGTAATATAGCTTATACATCAGAATAACACATAGGGCCCATCCGTTTAGGACTAGTTCTGTAGTTCACACGTACAGAAGAATAATATATATTAAGAGTAAAGTATCTGTACCAATTGTTTCCTTATTATTTCCTCGTTCTCAAACGGCATCAGACAGAGAAAAGCTTCTGTAACTGACGTCACACCTCTGTGGCGCCACGGATAAGAGCTGATACTCAAAAGTTGCGGGTTTGACTCCCGCTGCGGGACAAATGTCATTCATACATTTGTCATTCTGCAAATATTTGGTCCGAGTCTGTGTGTTAAGGTACCATGGTACTCGTAGTTCCTGATCCCAAGACACAAGGAATCCTAGTGTGAGCTCAGGACTATATTGTGACTGTTGGGTATTTATATATTACTAGCTTCTGTCCACGGCCTCGGCCGCGTGGTACCTGGATTAAAAGTAGCAAATGTTATTTTAAATTCAAATTAAAATTCTTTATTTACACATACAAATACAACATTACAGATAACTTACACATCTAATTAAGTTACAAACTATACCTACCTGTTCCGAATGTAATCCGAATCGGTTCAGCCACTGTGGAAATTATTAGCAACAAATATTAAGTTCGCATTCATAATATTAAGTACAACAATTATAATAATGAAGAAAAAAGGACAAACCGTAGAAAAATATATGACGCATAGAGTTTCTAAATACGTCTGCCAACGTACACATCGTACCTACTTTTTGCGAGAGTTTTATCTTATTTTAACGAAGTTAAGCTAAAGTTCCAACAGAATTAGCTGGCTACTCGAGTGTTTAGTTAGCTGTACGTAGGTAGTTTCCACTTGAAAAGCGCTGATCTACCATAGATAAGGTGAAGCACAGAAGACACATTCCGTTCGCAATGAGTCATCAGGTCGCGTGCGGCGCTGTCTCGCTGTCTCGCTGTCTCGCCAACTCGCCAACTTAGTGGCACATTCAAATTCGTAGCGCTGTCTGTGGGGCGATGGCGCCAGGTCACGATTTCAAAGTTTTTGCGCTTATCTTGGCTGTGATGAGAGAAAATTAGAAGGTACTGGCGGACGCTTTTTGCGAAGCCTGTTTTAGGCATGTTTTAATGTTAAAAAAATTACCATGATCGCGGGAAAAATTCAAACTCATGGTGAATATCTCGTTTTTTAGTAAATTTTTTTATGATAGTTTCAAAAGTAATGTTATAAAGTTGTCTCTCAAATGAAATGTCTCTTTTGTTCTGTACACACACTCTATAATTACCTACCTCTCCCTAAGTAAAGGTTTGCTGGAAGAAAACACATTTTAAGGTTAATATCGTCTTTGCACATGTCATATAATTCTAACTTTTGTAAGTGTTAATTTGTGTAAAATAAAGAACAACATGCCAGCATTTGTATATATTTGAGCTAGAATCTGATCTGTACGTTTTCTTTAAAATCGTTTCAGAGATTATAACTGTTACGTTAACATCGTAGACATTCCTCATTCCTTAATAAAAAAAGTCTCAACTCAAACCACATTGTCTTTAATTGAAAATCTTTATAAGATCGTGTCAGCACTGCACAGTAGTGGTAATAAAACTATTTAACCGTCTCGCAGAACACACGATCGACACTTTCTATTCGTTTAAACGAAAAGGTTCCAACCGTACCGATGGAAGCAAATAGTGTCGAGTGAAAATCCGCTAGACGGTGCCGTTTTTTCCCGCAAAAACGTCACATACTTATTGTGACGTTTTTGCGGGAAAGAGCTAATTTTATTCCTGAAAATTTTAAATCTCGCTCCGGCAGAAACAAAAAGTCTCACGTCGAAATTGTGTGTTCTTTCGGATTTGCTAAACAAAGCTTAAACACATAAGCCGTTTCCAGCAGAAAGTTTATTTGATTCGTTTTAAAAACACTTACTATTTATTACAAGAGGATTGATCTCGTATAAAATGGCATTCATTAGAAGTCCTTCAATAAAATCCTATAAAAAAGGGATGAAATTAACAGGTTAATTTCAAAAAGGGAAGGTTTTAGACATCGTTTTAAAATATACGTTTATTTATTTGATTCTGAAAAATATTTAGCTCCATCTCTCATGCTAATGAGCATTCGTTTTAACCCTTTCATTAATTAGCTTTCTTTGCGTCAGCACGTAAAATCATCATTTTCTCTCTCTGTTTACCTACGAACGCAATAAAAAAATATGTTCCTATTCAATTCACTTCACTTTTTGATTAGGGCTTTTGAAGTTCCTATTCATTTTTATCTGTCACGTAAAGTTACTTGACATTAGACAGTGTCACTTTCAAAGGAATTTGTAGATTTGAATCATACAATACTATCGTAAACTTTATAATATCCAATTTATGTGTCTAAAGCTTTGTTTTTAATATTTTGAAACATAATCCTAAAACAAACTCAATAATAAAATTAATATAAAATCCCAAAACATTGGTCGATCTTATCGTAAGATCGATGCTCATACTACGAGACATCATTTTGTGGTGTCACATTTTTACTCAACTCAGTAAGAGGTATGACACTTTTGTCGTCTTTCCAATACATTGCTGCTTTACATTAATTATAAAAATAAGATCATCTCCTAACATGTTGCGATTAATGAGGATGATCTGAAAAAGTTGTGACTATTTAAGTAGAAGGAACCTGTGCGGTGAAAGGATTCATCAGGTGAACATCATGTATCTTAATGATAATTATATTTTTTTACTCGTTTCTGTAATTATTGTAAATCACAATAAATTTCATTTAACCCATCATCACGTAAAATATAATTTTTCAAACTTTCGCGATTAGATAACATAATTATAAGTTTTACGGGTCTTTGCCGCGTTTTCCTTTTTTATGACTTGAGTAATCCCGTGACCACGGCTGTTGCAATACAGTCGAAACGTCGGGAAAATAATAAAAAAGTTGAACGCGATAAAGATCCGTAAAACTCATAATTACGTAAAATATTATCCACCTTCGCGAATAGCCAACTGCGACGCAAGTGGTGCGGGTTTGATTCCCGCTGCGGGAACAATTTAATTTGATTTAAAATCAAGTATAGATTCTTTCATATGCCATAATGCCGCACACTATCAGGAGAACAAACATACCTTTTCTTATTGAAAAAAGTAAGATGTTGCCAGCAATGGTTGTGACCCTTTGTGATAGTGTCGCTTCGTTGACGTCGAGTATAGGTACATAGGTAGGGTTATGTTTTTACCAGCGTGTACTAACATTTGTCAGTATCCCGCGTTAATAAATCAGCCGATAACATCTGTGTGTGGGTTACATTATTATTTTGTTATTAATATTTTTGTATAAGGAGTATGACATTTTCGAAGGTCGGGACGCCAGGAGAGATTGGGAACTTATATTTTTTGTGGTTGTAAAAAGTTGTCATAGTTTGGTATTCCTAGAATAGAATACATTTCTAGAACTGATAGTAAAATAATCATGAAACTTGTCTCAAGGACTTTTAAATAAATTAAAAGTTTATTTATTCCCCTTTAATAAGAGTATTTAGGTACCTGGGTATAGTGTATACGTTGAAATATTTATAATTCTGAGTAATGACCGTGACCGGACTAAATCGACTAAAATGGACTACTAATTTGTGTGGATGGATGTTTGTTAGTCTTTCACGCAATAACTACTGAACGGATTTTGATGAAATTATATATCAGAATAACACACAGGCTACTTTTTATCCGGGTACCACGCGGGCGAAGCCGTGGGCAGAAGCTTATAACAGTAAAAATATTTTCACATACTTATCGTGATATCGTGATAGAACTATCAACTATCGTGAATTTAATTATTCATATTTACAAAACGGTAATTTTCACGTCACGTAACTAACGGTCCCTTCACCGAAGTTTCGACTCATTCCGAGAGTCTTCATCGGAGTAAGTAATCGCATCGCGCAGATCGAAATATGCTTGTTATTATATAAAAATATCTTGTCGCGTCTTGGCTCAATTAGTGATATTAATGACCTTAATGAGCAATGAGCCTTTGGAGACCATACTCTAATTAACGACTTGAAACCAACAAAACTACTAGGAGTTAGTACAGAAACTATAGATTGAGCTTAAGCCTCCTTTCTTCCTTCTGAAAATGTTGATAGAAAATTATAATAACTGAGTACCACAATTTTGACACAAAATTGTTTGGTGTCTTAGCCTTGATCCTGGCTCTTTCCTGGTCATCTGACCTTCAACTAGTTCTTAACGGTTCCTTAAATTTCTCCTAATATTGGTAGGATATTCCTACCAATATTATAAAAGCGATGGATGTTTAGATATTTGGATAATATATTAGTAAGGATCTCTGTATGAAATAACACATATAGGGTAGGCACGACAACGCGAGTTAAGCAATAAGACCGCTCTTCTAAATGGCACTTACCTTAATGCATTGCAGAACAATTTGGCTGCCATCTGGTATAAGGTATGGAAACTCTTCCAGACCAAATCGCTATTAAGTATTTACCTAGTTTTCTTTATTCTTTACTGTACACACAGAAAATACAGATAAAAACACTCACATATGACATGTACAAAGGCTAGCTTAACTTAAGTTTTAAGTTTTAAGTTTCTAACGAAATTAATTCATTTATCAGAATAAATTTGTTAATATTATAATAGCGAGATGTATTTAGCTTTTACGAGTAGTAAGAGAAGACAAACTGCTTGTGGTTTCCAAAGAGCTTTATCTTAATATGCTCGTGTTTAATTAAAACGACAGCTTTGTCTGTCCGCATGCTCTAGGCACAGTCTAGTCTACGTTTCAACACCCGGCAAGCTATCCTATCGTACTTACAAAACTACACTCAATCTCCAACAAAATACAGTTACGTTTTCCTCGACATTAGTAGTTAATGTAGTAACCACAAATCAATGTTTATCATACCATTTTCAGGCTTCGCCAGTTTGGAATAGGGTTAGATTTTCGATTGAGTTTGATGAAAGCTAATATTTAAAACAGTCTAGGCTTAGCGTGGTGATCCGAACTGACAGAGCTAGTTCCTAATCAGTTGATTTAATCGCTGTTACTGAGGTCAACGACCTACACCTTTTACTCGACAACTTCAATGTGTTACAACACTATATTATTTTACTGTAACATCATTATGTACAATACATTTATTTTAATACTTTACATTAACAAGCATAGATTACATATTTTTTTACTTAATTCTATTAACTATGTTGTATAGGAATCTAATTATTTCAATCAATTAACCCAAAATAGTTCTAAACACACTTTTGAAACGCACTTTGCTTGTCTATTTTCTGATTAAGATTTCGAATTTTAATTTTAAGTTTTAAATGAGCGTTTATCGCGGACTCTCGCCTAAACTCGTAGACTCGTATAAAACTTTTTTTTCAAGACGTTTCGGCTGCGTTTCGTTGTCCGTGGTCACGGTCAGGCAGTAGCCGCAACAACGTCGGTGTATATGTCGTCGGTGTCGCGTACAAGTCAAAATAATTAACTACTACATATCAAAATGTTGTTATGGATGTCGCAGCCAAAACGTATAATCTGCTCTTCTACATAACGGCTAACTGCTTTACAAAACAGTGCTGTTTTCTAATCTGACGTATTGACGCCCAGCCGGAATTTCATAGCGATTCGTTTAAAAAAGGCTGTCAATGTTAAGCCGTACTTTAAACAAAATTGGTTCGAAGTTTATTTTTTAAATTACTAAACCGCGCTCTACATTTTGTAAAACGGCAATACATTGTTAGCCGCATTGGAAAACGCGAAACGCTTTGTTGTGACGTCAATACGCCGGGTTAGAAAACAGCACTGTTTTGTAAAACAGCTTGCGGTTATGTAAATAGCTAATTAAGCAATCCATCTGCGACATGACATCCCGTTGATATTCACACAGCTGTCGTGTTTTTGACTGTCATGCTAATTATCTACAAAGTTGATTGTTTTTTTTTCGCAATTTGATTAATATATCTGCGATGCATGCATGTTTTCACTTGATAGTGTGAATAATGAGCGATCACACTAATTTTAAAGAACTACATTGCAAAATTATAGGATTATCGATAGACTTATGAATGGCTTGACACTACTAAGTATTTTATGTATAAGCCATTGATAACCTAGTTATAGTTTAATTAGGTACTAAGACAAAATAAACAGGATATAACGTTAGGTTAACTCATTTATATTTAGTTCAACCAGGATACGATAAATTTATTACCTATATCATCGAATCGCTGGTCAAAAATCTGCCAGCCTTTAGGTCTGGTCCAATTGCACTAAAGTCAAAATCCACCACAGAGTTGATCTCACCTAACGCAAGGCGACGACAACGTGGTAGGCTTCAGAATGAGATGGTAGGAAATGGCGGAAAGAGGGTTGGTAGGCCCAGATAAGTGCCCGGAAGTGAGACTAAAATGTCTGAAAATTAAAAAAATAATAATAATTTAAATTTGTATTTCTTTATTTCGAACGTATCAAGCCTTATGTAGAACGTATCAAGAGTATTTTGACCTGTATTTGTATCGTGGAGTCATAGGTGCATAACTCTAGATTAAATAGGTATGCTATATTTTGCAGAATGACGTTTACGTACGTTATCTGGGGTCAGGCGGCGCCGCGGTCCGACGACTGCGATAACAGCTGTTTTGATTTAAGACGCATAAATCGAGAATGAAGTACATACTTACCTTTACTGCTTCGTCTAAGCAAAGAAAAACTTCTAGTTAAGGTGATTCCCCGGGGCTTAATTAGCGCTTCAAAAAGAATATATAGTTTGGAGGTAACACGAGTATATATTTATTTTAATGCTTAAATCATTCCACCACCGTTGTCGTTTAGGAGTTGAGCCCAATTTACTGTTCAAAAGAGCTTTTCTGTAGGTTTTTTTTTCCCTTACTTACATTGACTTTACTCAGAGATGGACCCATCAAAAAATTACCAATCAGCCCCACCATGCACCTATTCAAAGATAAAGATTTAATAATTTTACTAGACGTGGCTTTAATATTTAGGTGACATATTTTAGCCTGAATCATAATTATAAGCGATGCCTGAGTAACTTACCCAAAGTGCGCAATCAAATTCATATCTCAAACCATTGATCAAAGTAAGCTCTCCTTAATTTCTAGATCTGAGTGCTTCGAACCGTTCAATTCTAATTCGAACCCATTACAGCAATTACTTTCCATTCGGCCGGCAGTTAAACTTTAACTATTAAGTCATTAATATTGAAATTTCCCGGAACTTCCGCTTTAGGCCGCCATTTAGTATTTCCAAAGCATTCCAAAATGGCGGACGCCGAGGAAACAAAACAAAATGAATTCGCACGTGCGCTGAGATGGTTAAATGTTTATTTACAATTTATCGTGTAAAGCCAAACGTTGCCGGTGTGTATAACAGAATTAACAGATAACATCCCTTTGATATTGGTGTACCTATTTAGGTAGATATCTTCCATTAAAACGAGCGCGGAGAGATGGTGATAAAATGTTGTTTACGAGCTGGATTCGATTGATTTTACAGTTTTCTTGAATTTCTGATTTTCTTGTATGCTCGCATGATAATAATCGGCAAATATCTTGAAATATTTCTCAATTGCGATGAACCTCATTCATAAACTAGATCAGAAATCGACATCTGTATGAATAAAAAAAAATACATCCAACAGACACATACATACTTAATCCTGATTCCACACTAGGATTCCGTGTCGTGGGTATCAGGAATTAAGAATGCCATGATAGACAACACCCAGATCCAGAACCAATATCTGCAGAACATGCAAACATTTGTCCCGCAGCGGGAATTGAAACCGTACCTCTGCCGTTGCAGCTGATCACTCGCCCGCCACGCCACCGTAGTTGTTGATCGATATAGGTAACAGTTATAAATGTTTTTATACTACCTACTAAAGAGGTAAACAAATTAACGGCCCACCTGGTGGTAAACGGTTACCGTAGCCTATTGACGCTTGCAATACCAGAGGTATCACTCACGCGTTGCCGAAACTGAGATATCAAGATGAAAGATCACATGTAATTTCACCAGCAACGATACCCTTTAAACCCGAACACAGCAATGAGGAAATAGTGCTTGGCGGCGGGAATAGGAATGGTGGTAGCACTTCCATGGACCAGCTCTTTCACAGAAGTTCAACTACTCTTATGTACTATTGTTATTGCCTATGTAAACTTTACCTCTTTAAAATATTAGTGTATCGAATCTGCACTAATATTTTAAAGAAGTAAAGTTTGTAAGTTTTGAAATCGGATGAGAAGTTTCGGTGATTATCTCACCGAAACTTCTCATCCGATTTCAAAAAATATTTCATCAATATTTAGAATATTCCTTCAGGGTGGACGTAGGCTATATATTATCCCGTTAAAATTAAAGGGCTTTTCGTGGAGACCAATTTTGCAACGTCGAGCGAAAGCGTTTCTTACGCTTCCGGGTACCACGCGGGCAAAGCCGTGGGCAGTAGCTAGTATTTTATAAACCTGAATATGATCCCACCTCCTCTATAGCACCCTCATTTAAACAGTGAAAGCTTATAATATTTTGCCATAAAAGGTGAAATTGGACACCTTAATAAATTATGCCATTATTACACATTCACAAAGTTACAAAAGATTGTTTTGCAAAAGGAAAAGGAAGTGTCCCAAGAGCGTGCCCTGTGATATGCCACTGCGCCACAAGTCGAGCCTAAATAAATACAAATGCAAGTCGGATTGTGAGAATTGATATTTATGGTTGAAAAAATGGTGTCCCACTGTGAGGCAGCTGTTACGAGGAAAAAATGGAGGGTCTTTTAGAAATTATACTTCTCTTAGAGGCCAGAGACAACCGAATTGATTGAAGTGCGTGCGGGAAGATTATGACAAGGATTATAATTTACTTAATTGTAACTTTTTGTTTTTTAACCCTGAAATGACAAAAGATCTTGCCTTCAACTGTAGACGGGGAGAAGTAACATTATCTTATCTTCGATAAAAAAACATTTAAGTACCTACTTACCTACCAAATTATATTCTGAAAACTTATTCAGAAATGTATTAAGTTTTTCTTATAGTGTGTGTATAAATTATTTTCATTCATTCATTCATTCATGCGTTCTTCACTTACTGTTAAAATTAAACTACTGTTGTAAACTCTGGTACTCGTAGACCCTCATACCCACAATACAATCCTAGTGTGAGGTCAGTACTATGAATGTGAATACTGGGGTTTTAATAATAATAATCAGTCAGATTATTATTATTAACAGGGAACATGAATAACTCTTTCATAAATTTGACAAGAGACCTTAGTTGTGGCAATTAGTCCAATTCTCGAGCTTTTATTAACTTATGTCGCAAATTACAATGAATAGAAAGCGTTCCAAAGCACTGTTTGATTATTGTTTAGGTAGATAGTTATTACGTCCAATTACTGAACACACAAACACTAAACAACGATGCAAATAAAGCAATCAATAGCGACGTAGAGGACCTTCGGAGCTGGGATTAATAACATCTCGTCATCTCGTTAATGCCGCGTCTTTCATTTGCATACAAATTAAATTCTGCAAAACTAATAGAGCGCTCTACTATAAGTTCTCGATTTTTGATACTCACGGTACAGGTCATCCATGTGTAGGGTCAGGACCATGTGTCTGTCGGCTGTTTATTTATGTATTTAATAATCAGTCGTTTATATGTATAATTATTGATTTAATTTGCTATGACGTAATTAATTTTTTTTTTTTAAAGTAAACGTCGCAAATTTTCTTATCAATAAATAGGTCAAAGAACAAATATATTGACCTCTATTAGATTCTCGTTAGATTCTGAACCACTAATTCTACTGGCCTACAAATAGCAGTTTTTGTGATAATTTAGTAGATAAGTCAATGTGACTATGGAGTTTAACTCTTTTTATCATCATCATCATGTTTGTAGAAAGACGTAGGCTTCCTTCAAAGATTGCAATGGCGAACGATCTTGTATTACTTTTCTCCACCAGCGTCCACCAGTTGTATTATTGTAATTGTTATTAATTTACCCATTAAATTGAAATAAAATAATTCAATGAATTATCTGTCCATGGTGTGGAGGGCCTTCCTACACTGAGTCGTCTTAAACGTGATCACCTTTCGAGAATGTCGGTAATGCTAATTCTAAGAGCTATGTCGTAACATTAGTACTTCCACAGATTTCCTTGTTCTAGATTTTATCACGTAGTAAAACTGTATTTAGTTTTCAAAATATCTCTTCACACAATGAGTTCGAATACCCGTGGTAAGCTATAACAAGGTGGTCCGATGTCGTCCGTCATTCTCACAGTCCTTTATAGGTGAGGCATTATAATGTTATTAACGATCGCCTCATTCACCTCACTTCACCTCGCCTCGACTCACAACGAGCCGAAATTTACGACGTCTCCGATTATTGTGAATATTTGCATAGATTACTTTATATTCAATTTTACGCTTCTTTCGGATCGTAAATTACATTTTTAATTGGAATCAATACATGGAATATTGAAATCACTAATTGGGACTGGTATAGTTAGTGGAAGCGGTAAAATATTCCCACGAATTTTTAATTAAACAATTACATTACTACTCGTACCAAATAATCAGATAAAATAAATACCCAAAAACATAAGGAAGTATCGATTTTTTTTTTTTTTTTTTTTTATTAGTTTTTAGTGGCTTTGGTATCACTGCGGCCGTTAGGCCTATTGTGATCGCCACTTGTTTATTTTCCCCACAGGGGCGTTCATAATTCACCTCTCAGCCCTGCCGCTGTTAGAAACTGCAGGATCTTTTTGGGTGTTATGAGTTTTAGTTCATCAGGGCTAAGAATGTGTTTTCCCAGATGAAGGCTACGCTTATGTATCAGTGGTCCACACCCCCCATCGCCCTTCATCTGTCTCCTAACAGATGAAGGGGCGATTCGTCTGCCTCATTACAGAGTCTGCAGGTTTGCGTGTCACTCAGCCTTAGTTTGAACATGTGCTTGTTGAGGCGACAGTGTCCAGTCAAGGCTCTTACCATAGTGCGAAGGTTGTTTCTGTTTAGCGCTAAGATTTGGTTGGTATACCGTTTGTCAAAGGCTTTGATGAGTGTTTTAGAATGGTTCATGCCTGGAGAGTTTCTCCAAAGATTGGTCGACTCTTCAAAGCATGAGTTCAGAAGGGTTCTTTGGGCTAGGCTTTTTGGTATACCACAAAATGGCTCTGGTCCCATTTGTGTTCCGTTGGCCCCTGCACGCACAAGTTCGTCAGCACACTCGTTACCTACGATCCCAGCATGTCCCGGTACCCATCTTAGCACAACTCTGTTCCTCGAGCCCAGAGTGTTCAGTCTTGATAGACAGTCTTCTACTAGCCTGGACGTGATAACTTTCGAATCCAGAGCCAGAAGGGCCGCCTGACTATCAGAGCTGATGTAAATAGTATGGTTGGTGTAGCGCTTTTGCAGATTGGTTTCTGCACATTCTAGGATGGCGTACACCTCTGCTTGGAAGATGGATGCGTGATTTCCCAAGTTTATGCTTCTTTTGAACTTGGGTCACTCTCCATATACTCCACAGCCTACATTCAGCCCCATTTTGGAACCATCTGTGTACCAGTTGAGACACCTGTCCTCACAGAGTAGTTGGCTGTTCAACCAGTCTTCTCTAGAGGGCATTACCACAGTGAAGTGTTTTTCGAACACATGCCGTGGCAGCATGGCATCAGTTGTCATGTTCAGTACGTGTGATTCCAACGTTGAGTCTTGTAAAGATCTCAGTTTCTGGGAAAGCCAGTTTCTTCTGCCCTGGATGATTACCCTGTACATGCTGGCTTTCGCCTCTTTGTTCATATGTACCTGAAGTGGCGGTAGTCCAAGCAATGCATTGAGCGCTAATCCAGGGGAGGTGGACATGGCTCCCGTGGCCATAAGGCATGCAGTTCTTTGTAGACTGCCTAGTTTTTGTATTGCGGTAGACTGAAAGGCTTTTTCGTACCATACCATGGAGGCGTATGTGATTATCGGCCTCACAATGGTAGTGTACATCCACAGTGCAATCATGGGGTTTACACCCCAGTTGTTGCCCATCAGACGGCTGCTAGCCCCCAGGGTAATCTTAGCCTTTTGTAAAACGTTGGCCAAGTGTGTGTTCCACGTCAGTTTTTGGTCGATCGTGACGCCCAGATATTTAACTTCAGTGGAAAAGGTTATAATTTTTCCATTAAGCTTAGGCTTTACAAGATTCTGATTTGTGTTGTTGCCCTCTCCGTCCCCACCGCGCCCGGCCACCTAGAGACCTGACAATTCCTGTAGACAGGAAAAGTCGAGCCACCCGGCACCCAAACACGCCAAGGGCACGGAGCGGACAACACCATTTAAGGCGCAGAATATTCGCCTTTCGCCCTGGATCACTCAGCATCTGCAGCAGTGTAGTTCCCCCACGTAGTGCCAACGCCACGGTCGCGCGCCTCCCCGACCCCTGCTCTGATGTGCAGCAGTAAAGAAGGACGCACAGCCGCGGCGTAGGCTCTTCCGCGGATGAAGTACAGTAGGCGGTCACGCGACGACGCGTGGCTGCAGAAGGTCCCAGGGAGGACGACTGTGGACGTAGATCGCACGGACTGGCTAGAGGCTCTGCTAAGTGACTGTGTCCCGCCGGTGACACGCAGATGGTCAGTGGCATTTGTGAACTACTATCGTCACCGCGGTAGTAGCCCGCCTTGACCTTACTCTAGCTTCCCTCCCCCTTTGGAGTATCTCCCCCTTAAGGAAGTATCGATACTAAATAATTGTAAAGTTACCACATTAAAGTTTTAATCCAGCATCACCATTAAATTTTATTGGCAATATTAATAAAATAACAGAAATTATTGCTCGATTTTATTACTTTCGCGTTGTTAAGATTTTCATTGACTCTCAGAACTACTTAAGACAAATAATATAAAATAGTGTTTAATGTTGACGCTTAAAATTGTGGTTTCGTAAATAATATCCATACCACATAAAATAACAAAAGCTACCAACAAACAACCCTTTCTCACAAACCCCTGACTATGACATCGATTGTGACGGTCGATTATCCCAAATAACTATTAACAATGGTAAACAAGTCATTCTCTACAGTTGAGTTGAGCTTGGGAGTCTAAGAGATGAAAATAGTGATAGAGAAGGATGCTGAGTTATCTTTTAGTAAAGTCGCGCATGTCTCACCATTTTAGAAGCTTTCTGCATTCAGAGTTGCTTTACGACTTTGATGTGTTGTCATTGTGTATCAACTCCAGCAACAGGTTTTCATCCAATTCTACTTGTGTGTGGAGTAAGCATTTAGTTAGGGCTCCGAGGAAGTCACCTTCTACCCTGACGTTGACTATCTCTGGGTCATTCGGTGAACCTTTAAGATTTCATCTTTTTGTATCGCTCCCTATAATAATTTGTCTCTGATCTAAGGCCATTGCTAGGGCTAGAAGCTATGGTGTATTCTGTATGGTACCATGACGAATGCATTTTTGGACAAGGTAAACAAACATGTGGTCGCAGACATTTTGTTTTAGGAGGATGCGGGCCGGGATATAATAAAATTTTAAACGTTACAAATGTACCCATAAAGGGTGGCAGTAGATAGTACGATGAGATTCTCTGGCGATATGAATTTCCTTTCGAGTTTACTTTGTTAAAGTGTGAGTAGAAACCTATAAGAAAGTTTAGTAGGAGATTAAATATGTGAATCCGGATACTCATTTGACAGATTATTTTACTGTACATGTTGGTAGGTCTTGGTTATTACGATATTTTTTTGGGTATCATAAGTCTTTATTTACAAAAATATCTACTATGATGGCAGAGTCTACGATGGAAGACAAACTCAGAGAGTTAAAGTTTGTTGTTTATAAGTATTCTTATGCTTTTTCAGATAAAAAAAAAAAAAAAAAAAAAAATGGTACATCTTATTCTAGACAATACCGTAGGTATAGTTGTGTTAAAGTGAGTTTCGCCTGCGATCGAGTTGTTGTAGTAGGTATCCTCGCATCAACAATGACAATCAGTTTCTGAAGCGGACGTGTGACAGTGACATTTCAAGATGTTTAACTTTTTAACAAATAGTTGAGAATGCCACCCACACCCCATCTGAATGCTATGATGTTGTTTTTGACCTCTGTGGCGCAGTGGGCGAAAGGGTTCGATTCCCACCGCGGAACAAATGTTTGTATGATTTGCAAATATTTATCTCTCTGTTTTCAATATATAATATGTATGTATTTACAAAAAAAAAGTATCTAAGTAGCATCTTGTAGTTTCCATAATACAAGCTCTGCTTAGTTTGGGGCTAGATGATGCTGTGTGAAAAATGTCAAGTATTATTTATTATGTAAGGCACATCCTTAAATTTATTCGATACCTATTTATTAAGCTTATTAAGAAAAACATGTGAGCTATATAATTCAAACTCATACTAATAGCCCACCTAATTCAATTTTAGTGGTCCTTTTCTGGAAAAATGTAATAATAAATATTATTTATTTCTAATAAAACTCTCATCACTTGTGTCAATTCGTAGATATATCTAGCCAATTTATAAATTGAAATTAAAGTTTATATGGATTGCTATAAACACACAAACTTCTATTATTTCTATTTATGTTTTTATCTCATCAATGTTTTAAACTGAACGAGTTAAAATTCTATGTATGGATTATACAAGTATTTTATGTGCAATAGTAGGTAGGTCGTTTAAATTGTTATGAGTAATCCTACACTAACGGGCGTCATAGTTACGTAATAAAACTACATATATTATCAGTTTCAAAATCTGTCTGTATAATGTATGATACAGTCATTATTGTTGATATATTTACTTTACAATTTTAATATTTTTTATCGGCGCTGTAAAATATATTCAATTATTCATACAATTATGTAGGGATATACAACAAATACAGAAACAGCTACCTATCTAAAGATCTTTGCAAAGGATTAACAGATAGGTAAACATATCCAGATTACTATTTAAGCATTGTCATGCTGAATGACAATGCTAATGCGTTGACCAAGATACGAACCAGTTCTCTGGTCAAGCGTCGTCGCTTCGACTAGTCGCCCTGAAAGAATTTTGAAAACGTGAAATGTCCCGTAAAATAAATACATAAATACTAGACATGACTTTGAATTTGAAAATTTTTAATGTACCTAGTATCGCCAGTATCTCTCGAGATGTTTTATGTCGTTTAAATTATGAGTCAAAAAAAGTCTACAAGTGACATTTGATTGTCACTGACTGTACCTACCTGCATCTTAAGCCGAGGTAAGACGCAAGGCTGCTCATGTACCTGTGGGCCTACGCACACCTTTTGTCCCACCCACATAACACCAATATCAACTCTTACGACTTTGCATCAAAACTTCCTTTTCAAAGCTCGAATGGTAAACGTGAAAGAAGCTGGAGAGGTAAGTTGGGTAATGTTTTTTGCAACTTTTGCCTCTCTGTAAGTTGAAATTGAGTCTTATTTAGTTGTGAAAGGAGTGTAGAGGGATACTGAGAGGGATAAATTAGTAAAATGGTAGATAATGTAAACCAAAACGAACAGACGCCACCACGTCCTGCTAACGTAAACATTGCGTGAAATAAATCATCGGAGACATGTTTTGTGTTATTTTTAGAACTCTCGATTGTTTTATGAGACGTTGAAACTAAGGTTTTAGTTAGTCCGATGAATAAGTATGTTGGTGCAAGTAGGTACCTACATTGAGTTTTGGTGTTTTAAAGTAAATTGATTTAAGGTTACATAGAAATTTATATTAAGAACATTTTCAAAAGCGTCCCTCAACTTTAAGAAGTAAAAGTCTAAAATAATATTTCATCCGTATATTGCTAATAGAGCCCATAAATGATTTCCACTCAAAAACAGCTCAATAAATCATTCGGGCCATTGTCAACTCTCACGGCCCCGACCGCAAATCATACCCATTAATAATTCAAATTACTGCTGAGCATAAAACTAGCCGTATAATTCGAGCTGCCTACGAGACGTAGTAAACCGAGCTTAAACAAACCAACCACATCGGCACGCCTACCATACGGCACTGATTTTTTTATCCAGAAACCAGACCCTTCTCTTTTTTATTTTTTTCGTATAGAAACACTGTCTTTTTTGCGCGCACGACGCTGAGTCAAAATGGCGACCGATGGAGACGCTCGATAGGATGCAAACCGGATTGATAGTGCTAGGTAGCGCGTCTTGGGTGACATTTATTGCCATCCGGACCAGGAGTTATGGTCGTCGAACACTCGCAGAAAGTTAGCCTTAAAACTACTTTACTGGCAACACTCCAGAGCCGTTAAGGAAACATCTTTCTCTAGTCTATATTAATTTGCAGAACACAATATTTTTCGAAATGCCTCTGCTAGTAACTAAATATTCGCTTGCAAATATTTTAAGTGCTATTTTGTCTAACAATTAGCATTGTTTTGATTTGTTTCGACAACAAGAAATTTTAATTGTTTCGTCAACTTTTAAACAATACTATGACTCAAGACAATGAATCCGGACGAAATACGCGAATCCTCTTTGAAACATTTCTGCAGAAATTAGCGAAAAAAAAAGGTCATAATTGTGAACGCCTCTTGCTTGTTGTGTAAACATCCGTCGGCTCGATCGCATCGGGATGCCACTTTTTGCCGGAATTTCGAGGGAGATTTATGGCCAGTGACAAAGTCAATTTCATGGGGCGAGGAGATAAGGCACGACACCTCTCCTTTATGATGGAATTCGCCGGGCTTTTAGCTCAAATTGTTCTCGAGTAAACATTTTACCTGTCAATTGTGATGAATCGTTTCGCTATTGTCGTTTACTTAACAATTCAATTTCTTCGGAAGCCCATAATGAATAGCGACAAAATCTCCAAAACGCAGTAAATAGCTTTAGCTAAACATTAAAGTTTTAAGAGTGAATCTTTTTAGTATGAAAGGCACTTATGGGTTTTATTTATAATTGAAGCTTTAATACTCTACTATTTAACACAATTTTAGAAAGTAACGAAAGTATTATGAAAGTAAAGCTCTTTATTTTACGTTGTGTTTAATAACTGAATTTTAATAGACAAGATCGATCGATAATTTATTCGGATAACCTAGCGTTCCATGGTACTAGTAGGTAAGTTTAATGTTAGCTTTGACGCTTTTCATTATTGCCCGAAGTTTTATGGCAAATAGATGCAAATATGCGTATACAATTCCGATTAAGAAGCCATTTAAAAAAAACAAACCAAATTTAAATCGCTGTGCGTATCTTTAGCAATATTTGAAGCACATGCGTGTTCTAAATACGTAATTCGTCTGAAAGGAAGGATATCTCAGTCTATTAGTAATTAATATGTCACCAACGAGTTAGTTGCTTCCAGGCGCGACACTTCAGGGAAACGTTAACGCTGAGAACTAATATTATCAGTACAAATATCTCACGTCTTCGCGACTGTTTCCACGAAAACTATCTTTTGTGTCAACGTCTGTCATTTTATTTACTATAGCTTTTTAAATCTCAGATTGTTCCCAAATATCGCTATATCGTGAGTAGTGCTTATGCGACTGTTGCGTTAAATCTTGATGGTGCTACATTTAATAACTCGCGATTCGAGTCCGCGTATCTGTTTGTCAAATAAGAGGTTATTTTAGGCGCGAAATCAGTGTTGCATGGTGTCCCGCATCAATCTCCCGAGTAATGAGGAGATGCGATGATAGTGACAGGCACCGCGGCTTGACAGAGGCGTGTCCCTAACGAGCCGTGTCCCTCGGATGACAGAAAAAAAAGCAAAATAAAACGCAAACACGCGTCCGCGCGTCTTATTCAAGATATTTGTCGCGACTCTGCACTATTTTTGTTCCAATTACTGAATCGGGAGCGCACGAATGGAGCGTAATCGATTACGAATCTGTCACGAACTCGCAACACGTTCGATTCAAACGAGAAATCGATAAAGAATTCAACTTCATTATTAAATGCATTCGTTGACTACTGTGCAATACCGTATTGTGCTATGGTTGTGCTGAAAATCGAAAGTTTTTCTTATTCTATAAAATAGATATTTTACAATCGCTTTATAAGAAAAAACGTAACGATAACGTTTTCTTTTTGACAGTAATCCCCAAGATTATAGAGTCAAATTTTACCATTTCAACTGTCTTAAGACATAGTTAAGCTTTATAAATTCCGTATATTTTTTCTCATGAATGTTATCTTCAAGTCTCATAATAAATATGTGTCGTCAAATGCTATTCGACACGAAATATTATTCAGTTTATCTCACATCTCACGTTTCGGAATAACGCATCGTTCGATCATAAAACTGGCCTCGATTCCACTCCATCTTCGATGCGATCTCGCTCGTTATTCCTAGATACACTGCGACACACATTATTTTCCCTTTTGACAGTCACCAGCCAGCCAGCCACTCTATACAGTCGCCAAGCGTAGGTGGTCCCTATCTCCCGGACACTTCCTAAGTCAACAACACTCGCTGAGCTTTTGTATTGTCCAACAAGAAACAGAAAAGTACCTTCTTGGTGCCACCGACGACGTTTCAATAAAACCTCATTGGACGTCGGGTTTCAAGTTGAGAACGATCGTAAACTATCGATAAAACTATTTGTTGTATATTTGCGGACATTTTCTAAAATGTGAGTCAGACGTTAGCTCAGCGTTTTTGAGCGCTTATGCCATTACCATACAAAAGCGTGGGGGTTGGTAAATTAAATAGTTGGCAACATCACCCGCTCAGAATTTTGTAGCAATGAGAACTCTCACGCTTGCAAATAAATTAAAATGTAATGTATTTTCATAGTAAGTTCCTAGAAACTTACGCTATTAGTATCCTCCGTATGAAAATGGAAATGGACAAGTACGCTTTTATCGCATAAGTTTACGGCATCATAACTAATAAAAAAAATATTCTTAGTCGTTGTTCCGGATTTAGTATTGATTAGCACGCTCTGACCAGAGCGCGATGCAGCACCGTTTTGAAATCTTAGGAAGTTTTAAAATCTTGCAGAAGACATTTTAAAATGTTTTATTTTAAAATGTTTAAGAAGAAAATATCGAGCTTTTGTATTAACTTTTATTACCGTTGTTCACTAAGCTAATAAATGACACATACCTACATCTAGAATCTCTCTACTAGGTAATAAAAACTATGAAGTGATTAGTCCGGAGCTTTAAGAGGAGTGCCTAATTTTAAGTTTTGTCTAATAAGTAGATGTTACTACTTCAACTTCTACTCATATTTATATATTATTCATATATATAAATGTGACGACCTCTGTGGCGCAGTGGGCGAAGGCCCGCCTGAGACGCAGAAGGTTGCGGGTTTGATTCCCGCCGCGGTATGAATGTTTGTAAGATCTGCAAATTTTTGTCTCGCGTCTGGGTGTTTTCCATGTATAATATGTATGTATTTACAAAAAAAAAGTATATGAGTCATGTAGTTCCCATAATACAAGTTCTGCTTAGTTTGGGGCTAGATGATGCTATGTGAAAAATGTCCCGCATTATTATATTATTATTATTATTATTACTTTTCATATATAATGGCTGCAATATGTGTCTGAAAGCTGAAAAAAAAAGTTTTGAATTGAAATTGAATTGCATTAACCCATCCCGCAAAAACAAAAAAACTTTTGTAAATATTTAGGTTTGCTGGAAGAAAACTGTTTTTAGGGTTAAGCTCGCCATGTCATTTTTATTCTGCCTTTTTATAATTGTTTATTTGTGTGTAAAATAAAAAAATAAAGAACATCTATACGGAAATATTCAACAAAATAATATTTCAATTCGCATCAATCATCCATCATAGCGACCTCTGTGGCGCAGTAGAAGAAAGCCTGCCTGAGAAATTAGTTACGGGTTTGCTTTCCGCCGCGGGACAAATGTTTGTATGATCTGCAAATATTTGTCTCGGACCTGGTCGTTTCCTATGAATTAACAATATAAGTATAAGTAGTATATCAGTCAAGTAGTTCCCATAATACATGATGATGATGATGATGATGCTGTGTGAGAAACGTCATTATTTATTTATGTATTTATTATTTATCCATCATCAATCATTCAAGTAGGTAAGCAGGAAAGCCTAAATCACTAACCGCATTAGAGTAAACAGTGGATTTGGTCGCCAAATCCCGATTTACCAGTTCATGTACACATGTCACGTCCGGCGATGATGACAGGAATACTAATCGCCAGGCTCTGTTGATGAGGTCTGTTTGCACGAAGGGAATTAAAGACAGTAACGCTAAATGACGACTTCGGTGGCGCGGTCAATAGCCAGCAGCAACGCAATAGGTTCGATTCTCGTTGCGGGACAAATGTTTGCATGTTCTGCAGATATTTGTTCCGGGTCTGGTCGATGTAGTTCCTGATACCTATGACACAGGAAATCCTAGTGGGGGGACTATGCAAGCGTCTGTTAAAATGTTTATTTATAAAAAAAAATGTGTAGTTTAATAAAACTAAAAAAAGCTTTCAACACGCACTAAAAATTATAAAAAATAATTCCGCTATCCTCCTCCGGGCTCCATCAACAGACACCAGGCCTAATCTATTGAAAACATAAATCAATAAAAAATATAATATCTCGTCCAAACGAATCATATGAGCCCAAACACGAGGGGTTTACTAGTAGCCACTGAAGAGTTCCACTATCCACCTTTTGGCTCCATCATTAGATCAGCTAAAAGATACCAAATCGCGATAAAGACCTTATAATTATGTTATCTAATCGCGAAAGTTTGAAAAGATACCAAATTTTATTATTTACATCCGAACTACAAAGTTTCATTTCGATACTACATTTAGAAGTAAGCAGGTTACATTGACTTTCAAGATTTGATTACATTGTTTGTTATTTCATTAGTTACAATTAAAGCATTTATAAAGCGTTAAAAAAAAATATTACTATTCGAATAACTTGAAAGGACAAAGTTAAATCATTGAAGCGACAGATAAGTTTTAAATCATTACAAACGAACAATAACCTGAATTCATGTATAGTAGTATATAATTCTCCTCAAATAAACCGCTCGAGTCAATAAAGCGATCACTGGCAAGTTGCACGCTGGTAACCGGCGGCTATTGTCCTCGTGTGCAGAGGACATTAATCTTGCAGTATCCATTCCATTATGATTATAATGAAGTTATAAGCTCCACTCTGAGTTCTGACGCTTACCACTCTTTAGATAGTTCTAGTGTGTAGAAATAGCATGTTATACAAACACCTAGCCTAGTATTATATGCAAATAATTATCTCGGGTCTGGGTGTTTTCTATTTATATGAATGTATCTAAAAAAAGTGTATGTAAGTAGTATATGAGTCATGTAGTTCCCATAACACAGGCTCTGCTTACTTTGGGGCTAGATGATGTTGTGTCAAAAAAAAGTCCAGCATTATTTATTCAAAATATAAAAAGTTCTCTATATTTAACTTTGGCTTATATGTTTCGTTATATCGCTTGAGGGTTGGCGCTAATACCTATCACACAGGATACTTACTATCCTAGCTTAGGCTATTAGCTGTATCACTTAAACTAGTTACTAAAACTACCTTAAGCCTACTTTTAACAGTGTCCTCTTATTGTAAATTGTTGTTTTTCTTTAAAGTGCAAAATAAATAAATCTTTATTCTTTAAAATATATGTTGTACCTACCTATGGTTTGTATGTGACGGCATTGCTAACAGTCAAACTCACAAAATTTACTTTGTTTATTCATACAACTATGTACAAGTAGGTATATACAAAAAATACAGATGAAACAGCTAGCTATCTAAAGACCATTGCAAACGATCTATAGATAGCTCAACTGATCCAGATCACTACCAAGCGGAAGCGTTCCCAAAATACTGGCCGCATTGCCACGCTGAATGGCAATGCTAATTTACTTTGTTATATATTACTTGCTTCGAACTTATTTCATTGGGATTATTATTACCATTGGGAATCCTTCGGACCTATTATCGTTGGTAGTTCCTATCAAACGTTACTCGTTAAATTTTGTTTCATATTTCTAGAATTCAAGGTAAAAAAGTTAGAAAATCTTCTAAATTTTACAAATTGTAATTTTAATCAGTATGTGACTTACAGACAGACAGACATGCGGACACGACGAAAGTATAATGCTTCCGTTTTCACCATTTGAAATCGGAACCCTAAAAATACCAAAATGTTTATATTTTTTTTACAAAACACCATAGCGCTCTTTACAATGTGAATAACAAGACATATTTACAACTTCATACTGAATTATCAGGAGTTGATCATTAATTAAAATTAAAATATATAATTTATATTCAAATATTGGCTCATATAAATTTGTAGGTGTATGCATGTTAACATAAATTCCGGCTTTATTGCCGTGAACGGTGTGGATTGTCAGCGCGCGTTTCCCCCCATTTACTGCTGCGCCCGCGCACATGCTAATATTATTGCCATTGAATGTAGCAACACTTTTTATTGCCATGAAGGTAGAAAATATAAATTATTCCATAAATTTTCAAATGGAATTTAGATGTCCCAAGGTTTTATGGTATTTATAGGTTTATGATAATCAAATGATGTAAAATATTTAAGTAAATATTTGACAATAATCTTTTCTAGGAGGTAAAGTGATCTGAGAATCAGTCTGACAGATAGAAAGAAATAGAAACAAATCATGAACGTGTGCGAGAGGGATACGAAATCTAGAGGACACAAAATAAATGCAAAAGAAATGTAGTATTCCAAGTCCGCATTAATTTAGGGGTACTAAAAAGGGGGGGGTGATCGAAAAATAACAGACAAAGAGACAAGCCAATCGGTTAGAAACACCTGTATTGTTACCTAAATTTTGAACCTCCAATGTCAAAAAGATATTACCAGCTCCTGGCGTCGCGGGTAAAAATGCCTAAAACAAACGAAACAAAATCTTACAAATCGACTAAACCAATATTAATTTAAGCATGGCGTCGAATCGGAAAAGTATCCACCTACCCGTAATGTCTGTTTGCGCAGTTGATTCGAGAGCGACTGCGCAAACGTGCAAACACACAAACATGTCGGCTGTATAGTTTTCTCACTGCATAGCTTGTTACTAAGTACACATATTTATGTGGCTGGTGCGTGTTTTGAGAAAGTTGAACGCAGATAGGTTAAAAATTAGGTCACAATATATACATTTATTCATACAACTATGTACAAGTAGGTATATACAAAAAATACAGATGAAACAGCTAGCTATCTAAAGACCGCTGCAAACGATCTATAGATAGCTCAACTGATCCAGATCACTACCAGGCGGAAGCGTTCCCAAAATACTGGCCGCATTGCCACGCTGAATGGCAATGCTAATGCGTTGACCCAGATAAGAGCCAGCTCTCTTGTCACGCGTCGCTTCGACCAGTCGCCCTGAAAGAATTTTGAAAACGCAAAGGTCAAATAAAATATTCTTGTCGTATTATCTAAATATTTACTACAAATCATCATTTTCAATTCAATGTTTCACCTAACAGATACATGCATAGTCCGGAGCCCACGCTACGATTCCCTGTATCGTGGGTATCAGAAACTACGAGTACCATGGTACCAAAACACGCAGGTCGATCTCGGGGGGTCTTTAAGCACAGACGACCGACCGACGACGCGACGCGACTTCAATCACCGTGCAGAGTAAACCTGGGTCTAAACAAAAGTGAATATTTTTAATAATGTTGAATATAACAAACCTTAGCCTTAGCCAAACCTTCACACTAACGCATTTTTGTCAAGGAAAAACTTGGCAGAAGTCACGTGACATTTAAACCGCTAATGTTTCATTTTCCATACAATTCAATGTTTCTGCAGGTGTTAACGCCAATAGAAAGTGGTATGTCTAGATACCTTGAAGTGTAAGCCAACGCGATGATATTATTTTGAAATTCCTTTAACAGATTTGAGGACTCTCCATTTTACAGTACAATGATATTCCTATGCTTGCTACCACGCCAGATATAGTTGATTGGCCTGGTATAAGGTTAGATTGAAAACACATATTATTCAACGATCATTTTTAAAGGATTAACCCACACTTACGGGAAATCAGATTTATTTTAATATGTTAAAGTGCAACCTTTGCAGGACTCCCAAAAATTTCGACTAGGTTTGTTAGGTGCTATATCAGTTGACATAGCGTCCAAGTGGGAGGTCGCGGCCGAATTTTTGGGACCCAATATTCATTCTTAGTTTACTGCATTGAATTTTCTTTTAACTTTTCTGCAGTATTTGCTGTTTTTGAATGTGCTCAATAACGAAAACTTTATCATAAATAGCCTACACTATACAAGTCCATGCCTGACATAGGAGAGGCCTAAATGAGAGTATGCCACAGCGAACGGTCTTGTCTTATATCGCCTACATCCACCGACCTCTACCAACGAACCAATGGTAATGGCCTTCCTTTAACACATCGTCCGGACCAACTGCTTAGTTATTACAATTCAAATGTCCTCCTACACTCACACCTGTAATTTTGTACCTTACAGGTCGATTTAATACAAATTATACAGCAGCCGGTAGGAATGGACAGTAGTTAATTACTGCAATTTTGCACCTACGCCGCCATTCCGACGGCAATGTGTCAATTACGGCACTGGGCCCATAGCCTGCGCGGATACTTTGGCTAATTGATTCATTTTAAGCTTTCCGTTCCTTAATATATTTTACCTAATTATAGAGTTGATTAGATAAGTTTAAATAGGTTTAGTAATTATTCAAGCGAACGTTCTATATTTAAAGTAGTTCTATTTTATTACTATAAGCAGTAGCAGGAGGTAGTCTGTTTTTACAATTTCAGAAAAAGGTTTAAGTTCCGTTTGAGCTTTGTTCTATTGGCTTCGATTTGTGGCTTTGAGCATCGTTTTATGTCTACGTTTAAAGTTTGAATATTTATTTTTCAATATTATTGCCGTGAGTGCTATGGCATTTTGGCTGCGTAAGCTTAGTCGTTTTACAGCACAAACCGTATAATTACATGTACAATACAAGGCACCTAACTAGGCGATAATCTATTTCTAAATCATAGATGTGTTGAAAAATCTTGTAATTGTGTGGGTACCTATAGAATAATTTAATAAAAAAAAATATCACTGATCAACGTTTATCCGCTACAAAACCATTTTTTAAACAAGAAGGAACCAATATAAAAGTTTGTGTTTTTGATATTTTAACTATACACAAAATATTCACGTACCTACTTTCAAAATATATGACCAACATCAGAATCTACGTAAAGCTACCTATGTACATATATATCCCCCGATTCGAGCAATATTTGTCTCGGGTCTGGGTATTTATATGTATAAATATATATGTATTTACAAAAAAAAAAGTAAATGAGTCATGTAGTTCCCATAATACAAGCTCTGCTTACTTTGGGGCTAGATGATTCTGTGTGAAAAATTACCAGTATTATTTATTTATTATATAAAAATATTACAATGTCTTTATTAGATAGAATGCAATAATTTGTTGTGCGTATGTCTACGAAGATAAAAGACAAAATACAACAGATTTTAAACAAAAGCCCTTGGTGATTTCCAACAACTAGCCGACTAAACTTGTCACAAAACCTACAAATCACATGTCGATTTCCTCCAGACAATAGATACCTTACGTACTGCTAATCGACTGATTCGTGTGATACGTATTCAGAGTCCGTGCGTATTTGTCGATAAATAAATAAAGAAGAATACACGGATAAATTGTCAAGTACGTCGCGAATGGACGCTGAATAATTCATACTTATTGGTCTCCTGATGAAACTTTGTTTTAGGTACTTTAAAATGGTATTATAGTAGCTTTAAAAACACAAGATTTACCTAACATATACGCATATACATATTTTACTTATAATATTATTTCAAATAGAAAATGGAATACTACAAAATGTATGAGAACCGAAGATTGTTATGGTAAATTCAAAACTGCTATATTCATAACTTATCCGTCTAGTAGTAAGTGGATCAGTTGAGCTATCTGTCTTTAGATAGCTAATTGTAGGTACATAGTTGTATCAAATTAAAAAAAAACTTTATCCATATTCAATATCTACCCAATAAAGTAAAGTGTTCTATGTTTGTGGGTATTCTAGCCGGTTCAGAAATGGAGGGAAAACTCGTAGTCTTAAAAAACTATGCGTTATCGCCCCGCGACCATCAGAGGAAATTCTGACTAATCGACGCACAATTAGTATGCGGCTAACAGCTTTAACTGCGTCTATCACGAGTATGTTAATATCTATCGTAATAAATTACACCTACTAATGCCTAATTTGCAAATTTATGCAAATTCAGATGTTACCTTATAATATATATTAATATAGGTCTTATCCTTTCAAATCCCTAATACAAGCGGTGAATAAAACATTATTATATTGCTTAGTAGTAGATTAAATTTGTCGATTCATAAGCTTTTGTAGGTATTATTTCAGTTATAACTACTTTTAATTCAGCAAATAGATGTCTAAATCGATATAAATAAATCAAGTAGCAGAATACAAAGTCGTTTATGATCAGAATTTCAAATTGACCTTAAAACAATAAATAAAATAAATTGTCGGTTTATTATTTCACGGAAGGATTACATCAGAATTAAGTCTATAAGTACCTACTTACATCCGGTGTAGCCTACTATAAGCAGCTAAACTGTTGAATGTTGAAATGAATGTATTTACAGATATAAATATATTATTGTTAATTGCAGTCACAATATTATTATTTTAGTCACAGTTGCGTAGTTTCGTTACATTGCAACTGCACCTTTAGAACGCCCTAAAAATATGACAGTATTCGATTTTTGAATTGTTCTTTTTAAAGAAAAGTTTTGACAATGGCATTAAGTACATTCTACCGAGGAAAGCTCTCATTTCTGGGGAGCTGGTTATGGAAAAAAAATTGCCTCCTGTCTTCCTTAGTTTCACGTTTTGTACGAGTAAATTGGTGTCTGCCTTACCTTAGTTAGGTAAATACTAAGCAATTTGAAGCAACACGAAAAGTCACTCTACCGATGCTTCCCAGACTAAAACTAGACAATTCAGGCAGTAATGGACTGTCTACGTGAAGGTTCAAAAAGTAATTTGCTTATGCCGGAGTGGAAGTTGTATCTCAAATATTAAACTATCCACAAACGTAGAACATAGTTGTGTGATTCGGATAGGCTGTGAGGGTGAACTTTCCTAGGAGCTCTACCTTTTATTCAATTAATTACTATCTAAACAATAAGCTTTCATTAAATTTTAATAAGTATTTTAATTCTGGTAAATTTTGTATTATTATCAATTAGACATATTTATTTAATAAATCTAAAAATGTAATTGTAACTAGGTACCTACTTAATTAAATTTATCAATATACACGACCAAAATGTCGAATATAGAGAAGCTAATTGTAACTATGTAATTATACTAATATAAATACCAATATTCTTACAAATAAATATAATTATTTCATTTAAACTATGTAGGTACATCTAAACACGGTTTTTACGTCACTATTAGCGCTGAAATTCAAGATGAACACGAGTCGGGTAGAAATCAACCGAATTAGGTACAGAACGCTATGAAGCGAAATTTCATCGCAAAGGTCGTCTGTCGGAAGGTCTGTATTCCTTCGATAGTCTGTAGGAAGGGATAGAGTACGATACGATTATTTTATTCCCATGTCTAATAATATCTCGTAGAGCAAGGTGTGTATATTTATAATATTTGCATTTTAATCATTAGTTATACATAACGATCGAACGTTCACCTCGTGATATGTTAATTATTGAAATACATAATACATATAAATGGAAGCGTGTCACCGTTGATTTTTTTTTCTTGATATTTCTTGAATTTTTATGATTTTCGATAGCCCAGGTCGCGGTGATGGGCTTGCAACATGCCACGTAGAATGCTAACTCAGTGTTACGAGTTTCTACCACCTTAAAGGTTACTTTGGTAATCTTTAAGATGGTAGAAAAAATGGTTTATAATATAGTAATATCGTTAAATGCAACTTAAAATGGAAAACACTTCTGAATTAACAATTTTTAATTTCATTTATTTAACCGCATTATAACATTGGTTGTTATACAAGGCAAGTCAATTCAGTTTACAAATTTGAATTAAAATAAAACATATAAATTACAAAATTATGCTATTCATTAAAATAAGTTTATAATATCCCTATAATATACAAGTATTTGTGAAGAGACACACTACACAACCTCGTTGTCATGCAAACATGTAGATTCTGCTAGAGTCATATTCATGAACTCATTCAGACAGTAAAATCTTAAGTTAATTCAACTTTCAAGTTAATACAAGTTTCTGTAAGGACTTTGTTATTGGGGATAAAATATGAAATGTTACTTTTCACACTAAAAGGTTACTTTTTTATATATTTTAGGTAACTTTTGACAATAAAACTGTCGTCCAGTAATACCACTATACCTACTTCTACCTCCGAGCAGCAATGCTCGCATCGCTGTGTTCGTAATTGAAGGGTTATGGGTGCTGGTATAGATACAGACACATGAAAATCCCTGCAGAGTCGGCAACGCGCGAGTTATAGCTACCTTTGGTGTTGAATCACTTACCAACAGATAGGCCGTATGCTTATTTGCCTCTTAGTTGTATTAAATAAAAAATATTTCACGCAAATATATGAGCCATAACAGTACCTACTTAGTAAACCTCAACTCAACCTCAGGTCACATAACTCAAAGTGTACCCTTAGTTTCGTCATGGCATTCCACAAAGCCATTGATGAATATCGTGTTTTGACACTTTTACACTGCGGTCACGTCACAGTTTAAGTTATTGCCTAACTGTGTCATTCATAATTTCTTTTACAATTTCCATAATTTATTTTCTCTTTGACAACAGCCGCCTAAATATGTAATATTTGTGTAGTTAGATAGGTAGAAACAAAAGAAACAAAATTAGTAGAAACAACATCGTATTTGGTAAGTATTGTTGTTATCTGGATGGCAAGACCTTCAATAATAAAGTTTAAATACTCATTTATTTAAACTTTAATTTAAATACACATTGCGTGAATAATTAATGAAATGAATAATCTTCTAACGTTGTTCTTCATAAGATTAACTAAATGGCATTTTTTCATAAAAGTTACCGACGCATGTATTATGCGGAAATTTCCACAGATAAAAATAACCCAGCGTATAAAATCGCGTGCAAAAACTAGTAGAATCGGTGGTTCTCTTTACAAAATGTCTCCATTAAGACACAATGGTTCACACGCACGCGCAAATAAACGATTAATATATCGCCGGGTAAATAAAGTAACGATATCGCGACGCGATCTCCTGCTGCGCTCTGAGAGCCTGGTACTCGAACTCGAATACGTACGACCACTAATAACTTACGTTTATTTATTTAAATTTTCTGTAGAAGTGTTTTATGAAACTTTTGGTAGAAAATGTTTACCGTCAAACAATAACGCAGTCAGTACTCCTAATATATGCTACAAGCCCGGTAGTTACAATCCCGACTCCGACTCGCTATGTTTGTAAAGTTACCATCTTCAATAAAAAGAATTGATAAAGTAGGTATATTACCGCCTTCTGCACTAACGCAAAGACTTATCTCAAAACACACAACTCTTAATAATCAAAAGACAACAAAATTAATCTTGGAGACCAAAACCTCAAAAAAGGTTTATGAGCTATGCCCACTTCATTGATGCCAGCAAATTCGAAACACAGCACGAGAAATTCCCATACATAAGAACCCTACATCCTCTTTGGCGCATCAGCCGGACAGTAAACAGTGTATCAGTTCACCTCGTACTTGTATTTAATAATTTACAGTTTTAAAGTGATTTATCTCTTAAGATTTCACATTAACTATAATTCCCACCGCTTTAGTTACAAGTTAATAACAATTCAGATCCAAACTCAGTGCGTATTTAAGTGTATTCGTCAATAATCACCGGATTCAAGAATATTTTCGAAATATTCGTTTGGGGGTACTAGTCGACGCAAGTGCCGACATTGCACGAAGCCCGCATAGCATTCTCGCGGTTACGCACTGTACTTAACCGTGAAAGTCGCTTGCATGTAACAAGATACCATTGTTCGCACGTCACAACCACGAAGTGGCATAGAGTAAACTCCGCAGAACGGTCACTTTAGCCAGAGGGCATCGGTGAGTAATTTCTAAGACTTAATTACTAAATTAAGCTCAACCCACTAAAATAGCCAACATGAAGTGTGGGGGGTGCATGAAGTCTATTAAAGACTCTAACTCTACTAAATGCACAAATAACCAGTGTGACAGGATTTTCTGCTCCCTATGCATATCTATTACAACGGATAAGAGGAAAGTATGGAAATGCCCTGACTGCTGTGCTGCACAGAAAAAAGGAGGGGACAATACCCTTACTCCTATTCGCAGCGGCTCTGAAAATGTCACAAATCGTAAAAAAAACGATTCTACGGGTTCAGAGATAGGTCAGCTCGCGGAGCTCGCCCACCGTAAAAAATCCGATTCCACGGGTTCTGAAATACATCTACTCACTGAGCAGCTACGGCTCTTGACCACTGAATTCTCCTCTGTGAAGACCAAATTGGAGGATGTGACCCAGTCCCTTTCCTTCACAAATGATAAAATGAGTGAAATTATGGTTAAGCTGGATGCCGCTGACGAACGCATTAAGTACCTGGAAAAAAGGGACAAAGAAGTAGAAAATCTGCAACTTACAGTGATGCAACTCCAAGACGAACTAAAGGTTCAAGCTCAAGCTAGTCTGAGAAATGAGATTGAGATAGTAGGTATTCCAGAGTATCCATCTGAAAATCTCCACCATATCGTCCTGGTGGCTGGAAGGAAGTTGGGTGTTGAATTGGTCGACAGTGATTTAGACTGGGTGTCTCGCGTTGGACCACACAGGCCTCCGGTGACTACGACACTACCTGAAGATGGAGCTAAAATGCCGCGCCCAGTTGTAGTCCGCCTACTCCGTCGGTCGAAACGCGATCAGCTTCTCAAAGCCTCCAAGTCGCGGAAAAACATCAGTAGTGCTGATCTAGAGGTGGCTGGCACACCCAGAAAAGTCTTTTTTAACGAAAGACTTACAAAAGGAAATAGGCTTCTCTTTCGAAACAGTAGAATTCGTGCTAAAGAACATGGGTATGCCTATTGCTGGTGCAGCCATGGCGCTATCTACATCAGACAACGTGAAGGAAAAAACGCAGTGCTCATACCTTCACAACAAACCCTGGATCGCCTCTTGCCTCCGTTTCAGCACTCGATTCAGCACTCGGACAGCTCTTAGGCTCCTGACCTTATTGCGTGTGTCTGTGCTCCTGACTCTAATTCTTCATTCACGCTTTGTTACAAACATTTATTTTGTGTTTATGCTTGGTACTAATGTTTTTCACTTTATCATGAACTCGTTTATTTGGCAAATCGCTGTTAAGGTTTTTGCTTTCATTCGCTATAATGGAACTTTCCTTGTAAGTTATACTATAAAGTTGCTACTGTTTAAGACAATATTGTATTCTGTTTCTTCGTGTTATTTTATGTATGTATTGCACTATATATCTACAAGCTTTCTGATGCCTGTTTTTACCGCATTTTATATTGTTAAATCCTTAATCCTTTTGCTACATGTTTGGCAACTTTTGCAAATTATAAGTTTTGAACATGGGCAGCTTCTTTGGATATTGGATAATTTTTTTAATTCGCAATGATGTTCACTGAGGTATTAAGTTCAGACTTAGATTCGATGAAAATAAACTGTGTGGTGTTAAACGACTGGTCCAGCTGTAAACAAATCTTTACTACCGAACATACCTTTAAATTGCTTACTTTTAATATTAGAAGTATACAACAAAACTTCGATGATTTATTAGTAGCTCTAAAACGCTTGGACACACCTCTTGATATTATTATTTTGACTGAATGCTGGCTATACGACTCTGTAATCGTTCCCAAAATTCCCGAATATAACTCATTTCATACCATGAAACACAAAAACCAGAATAGTGGCGTTGTTGTATTCTTGAGGGATATCTGGAATGCAACTGTAACAGAGCCATTATGTGCAGACGCTGATATTTTAACTATAACTATTCCTAAAATTATCACCGTTATCGGTATCTACCGATCACCATCGGCCAAAAACCTGGGAACTTTTCTCAATACATTAGACTCAGTTTTAAGCGAACACCAAGATTTCCCTTGCATTACAGCTGGTGATATTAATGTAAATATAATGGATACGTTTGATGATAGAAATAGTTTGGAATATCAATGCTTTATGGCCGAGCATGGCCTGCTTCCGGCTATAACACAACCCACTAGAGGTCCTTCTTGCCTTGACCATATTTATGTTAAAGCAGTGTCCAGTACTCAATCGGCTATCGGCGTAGTGGGTCAGCTTAAAATTACGGATCATTTCCCAGTTTTGCTAGGCATAAATATTTTAAACCCCAAAATAAGTCGCCCGAAACGTTACTTCAAAAAGACAGACTTCAGTGCTGTTAAAAACGATTTAAAAAATACTGACTGGTCCAAGGTTACTAGTAGCAATGATGTAGATTCAGCGACTGAGGTTTTTGCTGACATTCTATTAAATAGTATAGACAAACACTCAAGCCCAGTTAAGATAAGTAGATCGAAATACAATCTCAAGCCCTGGATAACTCCAGGACTAATGAGATGTATGCGTAATCGTGACAAGCTGCATCAAAGTGCTAGATCCGACCCTAAAAATGAAATCCTTCGCATAACTTATTCACGTTACCATAATTTTTTCCGAACACTGCTACGTACACTTAAATCTGATTATGAAGAAAAAGAACTTGAAAAACACAAAAATAATCCAAAAAAACTCTGGGAATCGGTTAGAAACATCTGTAATTTAACTAATTATAACAAAGAACCAACAGAATTATTGTCCTTGGAGGGCTGCATAAATACTAGACAATCTATTAATCTAACAAATGATCACTTCTCTACAGTGGGACTACGGCTCGCGGATCAAATTCTTGCTAAATTAAATAAAAGTGAAACAGAACTAGCAAACGAGTCTAGAATATCAAACTCTCCAGCAGATTCCATCTTTATGAAACCAGCAGGCGATGAAGAAATAGAGAAACATATATTAAATCTTCAAACTGGTAAAGCTTCGGGTATTGACGGTATTAGCAATTCTCTCATCAAATACATTAAAGACGAAATCACTATACCGCTAACTTTCATTATAAATCTAAGCTTATCACAAGGAGTTTTTCCTCGTATCTGGAAACTCGCTATGATCTCACCAATCTTTAAAAATGGCTCGAAATTTTCTGTTAACAATTATAGACCAATCTCGCTCTTAGGCAGTTTCTCTAAACTTCTTGAGCGGCTAGTAAATGAACGTCTGGTAAATTTTCTGGAATCTCATAAACTCATATCGTCAAGGCAGTTTGGTTTCCGAAAGGGCAAAAGCACCGAAGATGCAGTTTCACTTCTTACAAGCTCGGTTGCATCGTACCTAGATAAGGGAGAACGTTGCGTTGGTGTATTCCTGGATTTGGCCAAAGCCTTCGACACTGTCTCCGTTCCAATTCTCTTGAAGAAATTGGAGAGCTTCGGAATACGTGGTATAGCTTTAGATTGGTTTAGTAGCTACCTAACGGATCGGAGACAGTGCGTAAGGATTGGTCAATTTACTAGTGACCCGCAATATATCCGCTTTGGAGTGCCGCAGGGCAGTATCTTGGGCCCCACGTTATTTCTGCTGTATATAAATGATATTCATGATATCTCTATTGGAAACGCAGACATGCTATGCTATGCGGACGATACCGCTATTCTTTTTCACGAGTCAACTTGGTCAGAGGTATGTTCATCGGCGGAGCAAGGCATGTCCCTTATCTCAAACTGGTTAAAAAACAATCTCCTAACCTTAAACACAACTAAAACTATGTATTTATGTTTTCATAAAACCTCGGTATCTGCGCCGTTTCAAAATTTTAATATTAAATTTCATGATAAATTATGCAATAGAAATCGCTGTACCTGCGTTACACTGACTCGCACTAAGACCTTTAAATATCTCGGAGTATACCTTGACGAAAACCTCACGTTCCAATTTCATATTGAAGCCCTCTCAGCTCGAGTTAGAAAAATAATAAACGTCATGCGAAACCTCAGACATGTTGCTTGCTTTCAGACTCTCAAAACTGTATACTATGCGCTGTGTCAATCTCTCATAGTATATTGCATAACGTGCTGGGGTGGCGCCGCTAAATCCCATATGATTCGGGCTGAGAGAGCACAACGATCAGTCTTAAAAGTTATGCTCCGAAAGCCATACAGGTACCCAACCACAAGCCTCTAGGCGGACGCTGGGGTTCTGAGTGTCCGTCAGCTCTACATACTTAAATCCGCCCTCTTGGTCCACAAGTCCTTAAAAATCCAGCCTGATGAGTTTAAATTGGTAGCTAGTAAAAGAGTGTATAAATTAGTTACTCCATTAGTTAAATCAAGTTTTGCCCAACGTCTCGGTTCCTTCCATAAAATACATTTTTATAACAAAGTTGTCAAATTCTGTGATATTCGAAATAAATCAGTTAGAGAAGCAAAATTCATTATATCATTATGGCTTTCCTCACTAACATATGATGACACAGAAAACTTATTCAGTATCGCAACTTAGTAATATTTAGAATTAATATTTACATGATGTTTAACATATAGCTTTTATTTTGTTAGTTATATAAAATATTTAAGTTTAGTGTAAGTATTGTATTATTATTATTATTGTTATACATAATTTAACATATAGAAAACCTATTGTTTATTTAATGCCTGTACTAGCACAATATGTCTGCTGTGCGCTTATACTGTGTATTGTTTGTTAAACTGCGACACAGGCTCCCTCGATACAGGCCTTGCCTAGTGAGGGATCCAATAATATGGCTTCGAATCAGAATAAGTTCTCTGCAGAATATGAGTGTTCTGATATTCTATGTATCTCCTATTATTTTAGATTGTAAGTTACCTAAGAATGTCCAAGATACTCTGTTTTTGCAGTAATAAATATTTTTTCTTTTTTTTTTCTTTACACTTAGGTTCTACACTTCCATTTCTCAAAGTTTTAAAATGTGGGCTTAGATTCACTGTCTCATTCAAGATCTTGTCGAAGAAATTGATTTCACCACACTTTACAAATCAAATTAGGCAAGTAGGTATACCATCAACATCAAATGACGCCTACGCGCTACTTATCATTACTATTTATTTACCTACTATAGCTATCCAAATATCGTAACATATTAGGTTGGGGAAAAAGTCTTTTCGCATTATTGTATGTATGAACTTGTAATAAAATCTCTTTGGCTATACTATTTGTATCTGGCTGGTTTTGGTATCATTAAAAGTTTAAATTTTAAAGAAGATAATTCCAAATTCAAATTAGGAAAATGTGTGATTTTTATTTGTTTTTCGTACTGTTAAGATGAGTGAATCTAATGAAGAAATTCGATACATTTTAAAATTTTACTACAAAAAAGGTAAAAATGCAACGCAAGCCGCGAAAAAAATTTGCGATGTTTATGGACCTAGTGCAGTGTCTGTGAGAGTAGCACAAATTTGGTTTAAGCGTTTTCAATCCGGAAATTTTGATGTCAAAGATGCACGTCGCTCTGGTCGCCCTATTACGGATAAAATGGATGCCATTTTTGAAAAAGTGGAGCAAGATCGGCATATCAGTAGTTACGACGTAGCTGAAGAACTGGGAATTGACCACAAAACAGTTTTGGCGCATTTGAAAAAAACTGGGTACACAAAAAAGCTCGATATTTGGGTACCTCACGAGCTCACTGAAAGAAACCTAATGAACCGTGTTCTCATTTGTGATTCTTTATTACGACGTAATGAAACCGAACCATTTTTGAAGAAATTTTTGACCATTTTTGACCTCACACATCTTTAGCCACTCAGCAAAAATTAAGAGAGTTTGGCTGGGATGTGTTAATGCATCCGCCGTATAGTCCTGACCTTGCACCTTCAGATTTCCACCTGTTTCGGTCTCTTCAGAATTCTTTAGGCAGTGTCAGGTTAACATCACGAGAGGACTGCCAAAACCACTTGTCGTGGTATTTTGAACAGAAGCCCCAAAGTTTTTATAGCAATGGGATCATGTCCCTGCCTACAAAATGGCAAAAAGTTATCGAACAAAATGGTACCTACATACTTTAGTTAAATGTAAATAAACTATATTAAAAAATGTTTTGAATTTTCTTAAAAAATGCGAAGAAACTTTTTCCCCAACCTATTATAAAAGCTCTCTGACAATTCACGCATAAATTAGTTGGATAAATAAAATTATCAGTATCGTGATGCCGGCCGGTCGTTGGGCCATCGCGTCGGTCGTTCAATAATTCAATTTGAAAATTTAATTTTTAAATTTTTGTAGTGCCATAAACGCCACCTCCATGTGTGTGTCTTATGGTGAGAACTTATGGTCGCGAAATGCAAAGTAAATTCTGACAAGTGTGAGTAACTCGCACTGGAGTGTTCCGCATCATTATTTTTGGCTTCATATCCTTCTGACTACAATGATGATATTATTATTTTTCATCTTATTTTATGGCTGCAATACCTGTGTGTGAAAGCTGTAATAACAAGTTTTGAATTTGAATTTGATATTTTTTTAAATGGCCGTCTCTGATACCTAAAAACGGATAACATAGTGAGCAACCCCATATAAGGTTTACTTTTTCTTCTAACGTACGGAACCCTATTTAAATAAAAAACAAGTTTGTAGGCATTTTGTAGTTCGTTATGGAAAACAAGCTGATTTGAATTTTAAAATAATATCAATTGCAAGCACACGGGTCTGCATATTGGATCGAAGTGGTTTATGACTGACTGAGAAACTGGCTGGCTGTAGGTAGCTACATGATGCAACAACTTCATATTTATAAAACATTTTGTAGATTGTCTTGATGGATGGATCGGAATTTTATTAGCAAATGTGGCAGTGGTATCTAAAGTCGAAAATAAAACTTAATATCGACTCTACAACATTAAGATAGCTTTAGGTTAATAAACTGATATGCATTTTCTGAGACTAAATCTTTTTTTACAGGAAAAATGTAAGCCGACTAAATAACGGGAAGTTGATAAAAAGTACACTATGAAAATTCATCCTTTATTTTACCCTACACATAAACAAAATTATTAAATCGGTTAATTGGTAAAGATATAGCATATTATATACACACACAAAACCAAACCGACGAATTGAGAACCTATTTTGAAGTCGGTTGAAAAAGGGAAAACCAGATAAATAAATTTTCAAACTATGCTTTATGCTTTATTCATATTCAAATAAATAAATTAAAGCCATGGCTGTAATTTTAGACCCAGAGAAGTACCTACGAGTATTTCTTGAGTGCGTTCCAATTTTAAAATTCCTCAGCAAGAAAAAGTTTATATAGCACAAAATATTTTTTGTAAAATTTTAAATTGTTATGTTTTCCATAGTCTATTGCAGCGCCCTAAGTGACCAGTGGCGATAAAATCTCAAAACTATCCTTAAAGTTATGGAAATACATTGCAAAAAACTGCGTTTAATCGGATATGCCATTTTGGAAATAAATGGTAAGTAAAAAAAGGAAATAAAACAGACAAAGAAACAAACAACCTCCTACGTCAAATGCATATACAGACTCTTATCGTAAATAATAAATAATGCTGGACATTTTTCACACGGCATCATCTAGCCCCAAAATAAGCAGATCCCGAGACAAATATTTTCATATGCAAACATATAGGCGGGAATTGAACCCGCAACCTTCTGCGTCTCAGGCGGGCCTTCGCTCACTGCGCCACAGAGACAATGGTAAAAGAAAACAATGTGTTTTCCAAAGAGCTTCAAATATCTACCTGCAAATTGAAGGCCCTAGATATGTAGGTACATAATGCATCTGTTAGAATGATGGTAATCCGATCTATTTGCAATTCCTAGATCGGTATGCGCAGGAGTCGCATGTCAGCTGTAAACAATACCGCAGATTTATTTGCAAAGTACCCTTCCACCACATAACATGCTCCTATAGAATGTAGGCGGTGTTTTATTGGTGATGTTAATAGCTACAGAATTAATACTTATCAGTACAGAATATATGAATGATATTATTGGGGTAATATTATTGATATTGGCTAATGAATATTCAACGCTTTTTCGACGGAATTTAAAAAAGGAGGAGGTTCTGTATTCGACTGTTTTTTGTGTGTATAATAGGCGATATCTTTGGCAATTGTGAACCGATTTGAATTATTCATTTTTTAAATAGTTCAAGGATGACATGTGCATTTTATGAAATACCACTCCTAAGGGTAAAAACTGGGGGACGAAATTTCATATTGGGCTTTTTATCAATTTCTCCAGACCCGATACAAATATTTGTAGATCATACAAACATTACAATTCAAAATGTATTTATTTAGTTATTTTGAAGTTAAAAAGCTGACTGTTTCTGTGGAAACTTGCCATTAGGCATCAGATATGGAGTAGTCTAAGTTTAATGCAAACGAGCCTGAGTGGTTTAATATGATTCAGTTTCAGAAATCTAAGCGATTTTACAAACTAGTCTTAGCTATGCAATTTAGGCCGATACTAGATAGTTTTCCGGGTCTGTTGCAATTATGATTCGTAACTAGAGCACTTCCCCGACTTCACTTGAAAGTTTGTTACTAGGCTAAAGTATAACATAAAATTTTTTTCGCTCCTCTTGCGTCGCAGCCGGCTACTCGCCCGCCACACCATCAAGGTCGTCGTATAATGGAGCTGTTTTTTTATTCAATATTTATAGGGATTTAGTATATTTTTTGATATTAAACTCTGACTCCTAATAAAAGATCGATCAAAGCCGGGCGCTAATCTACAGCTTGTAAAATTAAATGAGCAGACAATATATTTTAAGATAACATACGAAATGAATTCATTTAGTAGAAGTTAAGTAATTAATACCGATATCAAACTTACATCGAGAGGACCACCCGGCAAGCTCTCTAATAAGGAGTCTTTGTATGAACGTGGAATCTGCCAAGTTTGAGATAATAATGACAGCCCTGAAAAGGGCTTTGTGACAGACGCGATGACTAAAACACCAGTGTGGTGATAGGTGCGATATTTTCTGTCGCCAAGCAGTAGTGCTCGCATTGCTGTGTTTCGGCTTGAAGGGTACAGTTGCCGGTGAAACACAGGCACATGATACTTCATCCGTTATGTCTCAGTGTCGGCAACGCGTGAGTACCTCTGGTATTGCAAGCGTCCATAGGTTACAGTAACCACTTACCAACAGGTGGGCTGTACGCTTGTTTGCCACTGTAACTGTATAAAAAAAAACAATTTGATGAGCCGTTTCGAAGATAAATGGTAACTGAGAAACAAATATTAGGTTGGGGAAAAAGTCTTTTCGCATTATTGTATGTATGAACTTGTAATAAAATCTCTTTGGCTATACTATTTGTATCTGGCTGGTTTTGGTATCATTAAAAGTTTAAATTTTAAAGAAGATAATTCCAAATTCAAATTAGGAAAATGTGTGATTTTTATTTGTTTTTCGTACTGTTAAGATGAGTGAATCTAATGAAGAAATTCGATACATTTTAAAATTTTACTATAAAAAAGGTAAAAATGCAACGCAAGCCGCGAAAAAAATTTGCGATGTTTATGGACCTAGTGCAGTGTCTGTGAGAGTAGCACAAATTTGGTTTAAGCGTTTTCAATCCGGAAATTTTGATGTCAAAGATGCAAGTCGCTCTGGTCGCCCTATTACGGATAAAATGGATGCCATTTTTGAAAAAGTGGAGCAAGATCGGCATATCAGTAGTTACGACGTAGCTGAAGAACTGGGAATTGACCACAAAACAGTTTTGGCGCATTTGAAAAAAACTGGGTACACAAAAAAGCTCGATATTTGGGTACCTCACGAGCTCACTGAAAGAAACCTAATGAACCGTGTTCTCATTTGTGATTCTTTATTACGACGTAATGAAACCGAACCATTTTTGAAGAAATTTTTGACCATTTTTGACCTCACACATCTTTAGCCACTCAGCAAAAATTAAGAGAGTTTGGCTGGGATGTGTTAATGCATCCGCCGTATAGTCCTGACCTTGCACCTTCAGATTTCCACCTGTTTCGGTCTCTTCAGAATTCTTTAGGCAGTGTCAGGTTAACATCACGAGAGGACTGCCAAAACCACTTGTCGCGGTATTTTGAACAGAAGCCCCAAAGTTTTTATAGCAATGGGATCATGTCCCTGCCTACAAAATGGCAAAAAGTTATCGAACAAAATGGTACCTACATACTTTAGTTAAATGTAAATAAACTATATTAAAAAATGTTTTGAATTTTCTTAAAAAATGCGAAGAAACTTTTTCCCCAACCTATTATATAAACAAACCTACCTACCGTTTGTATAAAACCACTTTTGTACAGCTTCCATACAAAACAAACAAACACGCTCACGATTGTCTTCCCCATGGTGGACATGCTCAGTGAGTAGATTTTTGAGGATACCAAGTAGGAGAAGTCAGAATCACGTCCAAACATTACTTGCCCGCGTTTTGCAAGCATTCCACGTGACAGGTTGCAACTGTTGGCACATACCTTAGATTTTTTGGTTCTAGGGCATGCCGGTTTCCTCATGATGTTTTCCATCACCGTTTTGAGCACATGTTAATTCGCACATGCATTTTTCGAGTGGAAAAATCCACAACCTCCCGAACAGAAGGCCCACTAGGCCAACACGGGTCTCACGGGCTCCCATAGTCGTAAGTAAAAAGGATTGTATACTCCAATCCTCCTAACTCAGGTCTCTAGGATTTATGGTTTAGGCTGTTCGACGATTATCAATAAGTCAGACAGTCCGCATTGCGTTTTGTATATATATGACAGAAAAGGCTCATTAAAATCATAGCTACTGGAAACAATGTCCTAAGACTGTGTTCTGAGATTGGTCTTAGGGCCGGGCGGTGCCACAGATCACAATGAAGGTGGTTGTATAAATTGGCTCAGAGTTGTGAAACGTGGCCCGGAGTAGGTACTATTAGTGGACATACACCGATTTAGGGCTGAACGAATTCAACTGTATAATAAATAATGCTGGACATTTTCAGGAAGCATCATCTAGTCACCAAGTAGAGCTTGTATTATGGGACTACATGACTTATATACTCAAGAGTTTAAGTTAGATTGATAACTCGTTATTGTATACAACAAAATTAAACTTTAAATAAAATGTTATTAGCTGAGTAGTTGTGATACAATAGGTGGCCTTATCGCTAAGAGCGATCTCTTCTAATCTTTGTATGGACTTGATCAGAAATAATGTGAAGAGAGGTAGTTGATCACAATAAAATTAATTTACAAGATGATTAGAAAATAATAAAAAGGCATACTTTATAATCTAACCTTAAAATATCGTTTGCCCTGACTGACTGACTGACTGATCTATCAACGCATAGCCAAAACTACTAATTCTAGAAAGCTGAAATTTTGAATATAGGTTTATTTTATAATGTAAGCTTGTGGTAAGAAAACATTTTTGGAAATTTCAACTTTATAGTTGGTTAATGTGGGGGGGAACTTTGTATGAAAGTGTTTGTTTTTTGATGATTGAAACATGCACATTTTAACAGATACTGATCATAAATAAGATAAAATATAATGATGTGATTCAAGGTTTATGGATTTTTACTTTTTACCGAGATCGTCATCTTTTAATTTTGGTCTGTGTTGAAAAGATATCCTTTTATTCTAGAAATATGAAATTAAGTTAAAGGAGTAGCTTTCGGTAGGAACTAAACAACGAAAATTCGTTGCACGAATTTAAAAGAAAAGGAATATAATAATAATATTATCTGGACATTATTCACACAGCATCATCTAGCCCCAAAGAAAGTAGAGCTTGTGTCATGGGAACTTCATGTCTGATATACTATTTACTTATATATATTGTTTTTTTTTGGAAATACATATATATATTATAAATAGAAAACACCCGACAAATATTTGCAGATCATATTATAAACATGTGCCCCGCGGCGGGAATCAACCTTCTTCGTCTCAGGCGGGCCTTCGCCCACTGCGCCACAGAGATCATCAAATTAAATCATTACAATTATAAACGTTTTGTCAATTCAGACAGCCCTAACAGCAATTGATATGCGCACGCGCATACAACTAGTTCAAGGGCGCTGCAGCCCGCACACTGCGATTTGCTAATCCAGCCGTATATGGTAATGAGCGGAATACTTCCTGCTAGTACCAGGATTAATGTTTTGATTGGTCTGTCTTGTCGTGTCTTACATCACAGTATCGCTTTCATTATGTCAGACGACCAGCACATATAGATACATAACCTGTATAAAACAGCAAGTCCTGACTGATCGACTGGCTGAGAGATAGTAAACCGCTGGTCCTGGAAACACAGAAGGGTTCCTTTTAGTAAATCCCCTACATACTAAAAGAAACCCTTCTGAGTTTGTATTTTATGTGAAATTGCCGCGGGGCACTCTGTGTACTCTTCAGAGCAAATAAAGAAACACATATTTAAGGGTTTTTTCAAAGATACTTACTTAAAATGTTTAGATTTTAATATTTTTATTTTGAGTATGAAACTTGGCATCCCCTAGCTTAAACTAGAAATTATACCAAACTTAAATATACTTCCGTGAGCCCTGCTATGCCTCGCTAGACCAAACTTACTTTTAAAACCCCGATCACACGTGTGGCAATAGAGTTGGCCTCAAGAATTGTATGTAAATGAGGGCTTAGGTCGCTCCTTGCACATCTGGCGGTCATTATCAATTTTTCGAGACTGCTTTCCTCGAGCTTTTTGACCTTATTATACATAGGTAGATGGTAGATCGCCATAGAACTATGTAACACATACTTGAGATGCTGTATATAACGGTAGTACCTAACACAGACAATACATTTATTCATACAACTATGTACAAGTAGGTATATACAGATGAAACAGCTAGCTATCTAAAGACCGTTGCAAACGATCTATAGATACACAGACTAGGTAATATGAATTCCTGTTCACAAACTGAACACATTTGGCGGTACGAGTGACGCGCTTTTTGGTAATCTTTTATTAATAAAAAAGATTTTTATTCAAATGACAATGATTATTTTGATTCGTTGTTTGATTTTGAACTAAGTTTTTTTTTATATGTACGTGTATAAGTGAATTACGTTGATTACTGTTATGTCATTGTTATGAAACATACCTACAAACTCTGACGCAAGAGGTACGGGAAGGTTTGCATGTCCTGCAGATTTGTTCCGGGTCTGGGTTTTTTTTTGTACTCGTAGTTCCTGATACCCATGAGACAGGGAATCCTAGTGTGAGGTCAGGACTATGTATCAGTCCGTTTAATTTATTTATTTAATGCTTTATGCTGAAATACTTACTATAACAAACAACATAGAAACATAAATAGGTTAAGACCTATTTATGTTTCTATGTTGTTAATATATAAAGCTAATATGTCTAATCTTAGTTATTTTATAGCTACATGAAATGAGTATAAAAGAACAATAATAAAAAAAGGAAACACAATTAAGAGTTATACATATATTTTATAATATTAATATACCTACGAAACGATAGAATATTGAAAACGTCATAAATAAAGTTCCTACCTAGGTACCAAACGACCTCCTACGGTGATAAAGTGGAGGTGTTAAACCGCACACCGCAGTGGGTTTGATTCCCGTTCTCAGGCGTATCATCGATTGCAGTAATGTGATATGTGTTTTTGAACGTCTGTTCGTGGAGGCATGTTCGGGTGTCGTTATATTGAGCTTGGAACATGACATGTTATTTGAGTGCCTACCTAACGTTGTCATAAGTTTTGGGAATGAAAAAGGTTCACTTAAATTCTTCATATTTGAAGATTCGGAGATAAATTGGATCCCTAGAAGTGACAGCTGTTATAATTCGAACTTTATGCGTATTGTTTAGCTTTCTGCTGCTCTACTTATAGCTAAGTTTGAGCGCTATAGTTTACAGTAATGTACTGTAACCCGTAAAATAAACTCGGTTTCCTAAGAACTGGCAATCGATCACAGCCGTAATAATAGCAAAGAACTAGATTCTCAATTTAATGTAATGCTTTACCATAAACATTTCTACTACTGAATACTTTAGAAGTATCTACCTTCTCGTACTTAGTACTGTTATTATATCTCCAGTTTTATCCATATCTCTAAAAACCCGCAGGACTCGGGATTAAATATTCCTTAAAGGATTAGCTTGTCAAAGTGACGCTGTCAGTATGACAGCCAAGACTGGACTTAGAGGGATTATTGTCAGGTAGATGGGGACATTCAACAATAAATTGTTGTGACCACAAGGGTTATGTACTAGGTATAATGACAAGGAAATTCTTATTATTTAGAATTCCCTGTCATTAGCCTAAAAATGTTGGCTCCATCGCTATAATTATTTAATAACTACTCATACTCAAGCACTATTTTTACCAAGATTTTCAGCAAACAATGGAATCCAGTATTGTATTCCATGAAAGTGAGCAAATGTGTACGAAATTTTGGAAACAGGTTCTTACAGTTCGCGTTGATAACGAACCGAACAAAAATCTAAACCTGTTTCAAAGGTCACTTCTATTTATGTTTTTTCTTAACGGTTTTGGATTATCCAAGGCTTCCAAATTCAAATGTCCTGCGGGAGATTTATGGCACTGGCTGTCCGCCGCCGTCTACCCGCATGCCCATAGACTACCGTTAACTTTTTATTTCTTTCTCGAAAACCCGCCGAGCGCGTATTCGTTTTAAACCGTTTTTTTAGACTGTGTAAGTTTTACTTTTATACTTCATAGTAAAACAAACATTATCGCTCCATTTCAATAAAAATAGACAATACCTACTAATTATGTACGATTAAAGCTCATACAAATCATGCTTAACTAGGTGCCGCGCCCGTCCCCGCTCACTATAATTCACGCTACGAACACATCGTTAATGGGTTATCGAAACCAGATTGCAGTGAATAATGAGTGCGGTTTCGACCGGTTCGATCCGGTTCAACGTTTCGATCCGACATCTGTTGGTTTAATCCTTTGGTTAAATCTGAACGGGATCAGATATCCATAGATTTTAAGGTAGCTATGAGTTTGTGATAATTTTATTAGTCTCTTACAAAATACTATAGGGACTAAAATAAATTGGCCTTATATGATCCACAAAGAATACACAGGCAATATTATTTTTATTTTTTTAACTTAATGAAATGTTATAACTTTATTTAGGTATTTTGTTTTGGAGGCTACATGCAAATTTTCAAGTGTCATTTGTCTCTAGTTTCGGAGATATAGAGCTTTTTGATATATCCCCTTTTGGACCCTTCGTCTCTTAATAGTACAACCCTACACAGAAGACACCCTCCAAGTTTTTATAGGGATTAAAATAAACTAGCATACACATTAAAAAAACTTTTTTTTAGTTTTATTTATGTTACAACATACATATTACGTAAATCGATCGATGGCATTTCTTCGTATAAGTACCTACTTGACCACCTAAGAATGTTTTGATTCTGAGAACGTTCATAGAAGCAAAACATTCAAGTTTTGTTTAATAATAACTAGGATCTCTCTATCTATGTAAAGTATAAACGGAATGTAATCAAGACATTCCACAGCATATTACACATAGTACATACTGCACCGGTTTTAAAACAAGTTAAGAACATAAGATTACAATAACGACCAAAGACAAAAGAGTTCAATAAAACATTTATGTCCGATAGCGCTATAAAACCTACATAGTCTAGTATATCTAGCTACCGTATCATTAAAAAAGTGAATCGGCACATGGCAAGAGAAATTGGCAATATTATACAAACTTACTAAGCTTAACCTGGCCCTAAAATATACATAATTCTACTGAGACTAGACCAAGAAATAGGTTATTTAGCTAAAAGCCCAAACAGCCGTCAAAACCCCGATCCTAGATGAAAGGCTAGACAAATGTACCAGGCGAACATAAACAGCAAGTAGGTCGACGTATCGATAGATGACGTACACTCGGTAGCAAAACTGGCAAACAGACGTCGCATTGTGTACATACGTGCACAATGGAAGGTGGTCTTACCGGTACAGTGCAGTCGAAACACGCTATTTGATTAAATAGAGCCGTGTGTTGGATGTGGCTTTTCGAACAATAGGAATATAAAGAATTTAACTTCCATTTCTAAAAATTATGATTCTTTAAAAAATTAACGAATATGAATATAAAAATATAATGCAGTACAGTGATATAGATACCTACCTACTTATATTATTTCTGGAAATTAACATATTTTGTTTAAATCTAAAAGTATTCTTTTTCGTTATTTATTATTAGTTAAAATCGGTAAGTTTTTAGTCATTGAAATTACGAGGATCATTTTGAAACGTCGTCTTAGAAACTGAGTTTACCGCATATGCCCCGCGATTAAGGCCCATAAAAATCAGGCAACAAATCTTCACTATATTATGACAAGACCCGTTTTCTATTTCTTAGAAAACATAACGATGTTATTTGACATCTCTATCATTATGTCGTGCTCTCTATAATTGATTTAAGGCGGTTACACAACACTATCCATCAAATTTTATCGTCCCTTATCGCCACACTCTATTGTATGTACCAGCTTTATTCACATCAATATTATAATCCTAATTAACTTAGCTTGGACATAAACACAAGTTTAGAGTCTCAATTTAAAGTGCTGAATGAATTAAGTTAATAAATCGTACCGATTACAACTATTTACAAATAAATTACAATTAATTTATTGGTACTGGTTTATCTAAAAGCATAACATTATTGACTGTTTTGCCCTAATTATTATTATTTATTAATTAATTAAATAGAAAGTGATTGATGCGTCGCCGTTTCTGTCTGCCTGCTCCCAAGTGATACGCAGTTTTATTAGTCAAGGTATATCTATATATATATTTAAAATCGTTGCGTGACACACGGGCTGACAATCCACGCACAACATAAACCGTAAGTCGAATAGAAACCTGAAATTTGGAGGGTAGGTATGTTATTTTAGTGGTGCACCGAAATTCCACTCCAAATACAGTGGATGCAGTGGGCAAATGTAGTTTGGAAAAAACTAAACGCGGACAAAGTCGCGGGGCGTTCCACTAGTTATAAATAAAAGAGGTGGAGACATAGTCACTGACTACGTAGAGCCTTGAAACTGGCCGTAGAAACTTGAAACTGAGATTCGTTTAGTGTGTAGATTGTACATTCACATTCTGAAGATTCCAAAAAAGAGGTCTAAGATATCTCAAAACGCCTTTTAATGTCTAAAAATATACGTACAAGACACTTGAAAATTTGGATGCAGCCTTCTGAAAACAAAATAATCAAAATTGTTTTCAGCATTTCATGAAAACTTTCGTATTTGGGCTCTTTTATAAATGTTTTTGTGTTACGTGACTACCAGGGTCAGATGATGGAGAGGGAACACGATCAATAATGGAAAACATAATGTTTTGAATAAAAAAAACAAATATTTTAATAGTTTCTGTGAGTTGTTTGACAATAACTGCCTGGTTTGTTCAACTTCTGACGGGTGCAGCGGGTTCTTAAATCATAAATGTTTACTAAACTACAAAATTTAGGTACAAAACACATTCTCTAATAATGGTTTTACTTAATACCTTCCTACACAAACTAGGATGAATCTGTATGATGGAATGAAAAACCCTCTACACGAATGAAGGTAGTTAACCTACCTAATACAATTCTAACTTTTAAATTTAAACTCTTGGGACAGACATGAACGGACAAAAAAATGCAGCCGAAAGGAGAATGATCGAAGGAGCCTTTATGAAGTCGGTGTAAAATCGATACGGACATGAAATAATTAGGTAAGTACCTACCTCAAATAATTAGGTAATTGTAAGTTGTAATTTTTAAGAATGTAGAATAGACATCAGTAGGTAAATGTAAATATTTTCATTTCTCGGAGAAGGGCTTCGAAAATGTTTTATTCACCCCTCAAGATCAGACGCCGCTATAAGGGAGCGCTTGCGAAGCCGCCTAAAATATTCGTAACATACCTACCTATCTAGAAGGCTAATCACCGCTTCGTTTCCTAAATTTGAAACATTTTTCTTTGCGTCTAAGAAATGCAATGCACACATTAATTTCCGTCGAGCGCCGGCAAACAGACGACGACGTGGAAATTCAAAAGTGGAATTCCCGTAAATTGATTCCGGACATTGAAGGAGACGCGACGATTCCCTGTGTAAATGTTTGAAGGAAAATAATTTGAAAACGTTTTCCTAATTTATAAGGAGGAGGTCGTCTATACCCGGTAACTCAACTCACCCATTCCTCGCCCTCGCAATTATATCGACGCGCGTTTGATGGAAAAACGAATAACTATAATTTTGTAGGGACGACGCCGACGGTCCTTCTAAGTTTGTCTCCGCTTAGCGCCATCTATCGAATTCGTGCGTGAGACAGGCGAGCGAGACGAGGAAATAAGGGTGCCCCACGCGTCTTCCCCCGCTCGCTGAGCTGTGTGAGCACAGGCTTCATTCCCGTTCATTCATTCATTCGCTTACTCACTCAATCAGTCAGTCCCGTTCCGCGAGCTGTATTGAGTGCACGCGTAGTGCGCTCTCATTTTACGTAAATCGTTATTATTGTTCGAAACATTTACTCAGCTGATCAGTGATAATAAGTTTTATTGAGGCATCCTAAAGGGACGTTCTACAACAGCAGTGAACCCATCAGTGTATGTGAAAACCGGACGACAATCAAAAATACCTCATCGGTCGAATGTAAAAATATACCGCGTCGCCTGAGAGTTTGGTACCTCGTGCGACTGATCGATATTCTAAATGATAACATGGATTCATTAGAATTTTCAAGACGGTGAAGTGTAGTGTTTGGTGGCAGTGGCATCGCATTCAAACGGTAGGTACCTACCTTCATTATTGATTTAATGCCGGGTTCGTATCGGGTGAGATAAGAAAGGATTTGTTTAGAAGTGATAAATGTACGTCTGTTACTACCGTTCTTACCTACTTGGTCTGCCTGCAGTTTTGTATATGGTATGATCATCCGCAGTGCCTTGACCGGCATGTTGACCATAGAAAATGAGCAACACGTAAATTTAAAATAATAATTGTCACAAACGTTTTGGTAAAATCGCTAAAACATTATAAAACTGCAAGATGCTCTACAGTACGAATTTAAATTAAGATTTCCTGTTAAATACCTGAGTATCTAGGTACAATCGCGCTCGAAAGTATGGTTGGTAGGTAATTTATTTTATCTTTAATTTAATTTGACGCTGATACTTGAACGATATACGTTTGTTCGAGAATAAAATAAAAACTTATATTTTATTAAACTTATATCATAGCATAATATAAGACCTTGGTATTATAATTATAATCTACTATTCTGTCGTAGCTAATCTGTGGTTATATACGTGATACAAAAATTAAATAAGTGCAGACAAAAACTACTCACCTGATAACTCGAAATAAATTAATTATAAGTTTAACGGGTCTTTATCGCGTTTACCTTTTTTTTTTAATTATATTCCCGACGTTTCGACTGTATTGCAACAGCCGTGAAATAATTTTTTAAGTAAAATTAAAATCTCAAATCAGATAACCTGCTCACGCAATATCCGAGCTATTTTCCATAATATTTAATGCAAATATAAATAACCACCGTCCAAGTGCATTCATAAAACACGGAGTGCAATGCACCCTACACAGCCACATTGCGCGCACTGTTTCTGCAAATAAGTTCTCAGACCTAACTAGATACCTCCCTACTGCCTACAGAGCCTACCTTCAAGTCTACAGACACCTCGTAGAGAGTGCTGTATAAACAATACATACACTAGGTATGCAAAGGTATAGGTAGCCGATGCACTTTCTCATTTGCAAGTCGAAAATAACTCGTACGCTACTGACTCACGCCTTTATTTACGAGCTCCCATCTTCCTGCCGAAGGGGTATTAACAGCTCGATAAGTGTCCGCGAATCTATTCAGCCCGTGTGTTTGCTGTTTATAAATTTTACTGCCAATTATTCGAACCCTATTTGCTTTACATGTTGTTTGAATATTCAAACATATTAAAATATCTATTGTTAAGTTTTCCAGGACTTTTTGTTAGGTAGGTTGTAGGTATTTTGGAATCGGTTTCGAGCGAAACAGGTTCCGTCCAGGATGTAGACAAACTAACACGCGCCTTACCTAGGTTAGGTATAACTTACTAAGATTCCTGCTAAACTAACAAGCTAGAAATGTATGGATGTAATAGTTAAAGTATACCCAGTACTTACATACTTACCTGCCTACCACGCTCATATTAAAATTGGGAACAATGGATAATAAAACCATTTCGACTAAAATAAAGAGCTAAATGGGTCCGAAACGCTCATTGCACGTACAACGGCGTACGAAGGCGTTTAAAAATCCGTAATAATGTTTACTTCAATAATTACATTAGCCATCCGTCGTGTTTGTATTCGCGATGGAGCGTGGGTACGATGGTAAAAGCACCGAATCAAGCAGTATAATCGTATACGTAACTCTGTAAACAATCCTAAAAAACTCTGTTGAAACCGTTAAACACTGTTTCACATTCTCTAACACCTCCTAATTACAGGTAAAACGCATCAAATACAATTAGTGTTTATTTGAACGGATATAGAGGTGTGTGTGGGGTTCGATGCCCGGTGTAAGCAAACACAGGGATCACACGCACGATTCACGCGTCCGACTTTGCATTGTTTATATCCGAGCTATGAGGCAAAACAAATTTGAGCTCTCATAAATTAATGGCGCATTACACAACGTAATATTTAATTAGATCGTTTCATCCTGCCACGCCGGAACAATCCGTTATATTTACGTATCAAATAAAGTTATTATTCACGGAAAGCAGCTCGGTAACGTGCTTATAAATAACGCCGTATGTTTTATCTGTCTATGCAATTCCAAACTGGCGAAATTTGTAAATAACCAAAGACAATTCATACGGAGTATATACATTTTTTTGGCTCAAAAGCCAAATATTTTTGAATGACAAAATAGCTTATAAAATAAGACAAACACGCTCCCTCGGCACGTTCAAATATCTAAACTAATAATAATAATAAAATAGCTGAAGAGTTTTTTTTTGTTTGAACGCGCTTGTCTCTGGAACTACTAGTCGGATTTAAAAAAAAAAATTTTGTATTTGATAGCTTCATTCATGAGAAAGGTTATAGGCTATTTAACATCACGCTATGACCCTTAGGAAATAGTTGCAAAAGCCATAATCAAGAAGTGAAGTGAAGTGACCCTTAGGAACCGAGCAAAAGAAGTAATAGCAAGGGCGGGTGATGGGTCGGTCGGGGGCCGAGGACGGCCGTGGCACAGCTAGTTATAGTATATGGCACATATACGTGTTTTGAAAGTGATTAGCATTTCACGTGACAGGTTGAAGATATTCCAAAGGAAGTGCGCGTTTATTAAAATAATACTTTGGCCACTACAAGTCACCGGAGAGTTACCTATGAAACGAGACGACGCTAGGATACCCTTGCAGGAGTCAAGGGACGTCCAACTATTAACAATATTAACGAGCGGCGAGAAGCACGCCCGCTGGGCTACCGTCCTGTCCGCCATTTATCAAATTATTTATACATACGCCACGTCCAGCCCACCCATCGCTTTACAAGGCCCCTAAAAACTGAATCTTCACTTTTCAAACCGAAGATCGCTTCAATCTTGATAGCGTGGTAAAGGAAAAACCAAGGTTTTAATATAGTTCACAAAACGCGCTTATAAGAACAACGAATAAGCAGCCATCAATATGTTAATTAATTAATGTAACCAGACTTTAAAACTCATGACGACAAAGTATTACGAGCAGCAGCCGCTTATCAGATTGAGAAATATGTCCACAAAAGCTTCTCGAGATCCTACAGAGATTCGAAGTCCCCTAAAAAGTGTAATAAAACACGAGAACGTACCAAGATATTCATGTCTTTGAACCAATAAGACTTAATCTCTGGTGAATGCACGAAAGTAAAATGTACAGAATTAGATCGATACTTCCAGTATCTGATACACTTACCAGTAGCGAAGTGAATCAACAGTCAGTCTATTCATAACACTATTAACAACGATAACATTTTGTTGTTGGTGAAGACAAGTGCCCGACAGTGCCTGTTAAAACATCACCGTGTTTCGTAACTAACAATGGCTGTTTATTAAATATTTACTGGTTACTTACGATACTCATGAGTTTGAATTAGACTAGCCGTGAAACTCGATTTCTTGGCTCCAACAACACTTTGAAGAAGTCCAATTCAGAATTTTCTAATAGTGAGACTGAGGCATTTTAATAATATTTTCAAGAACTTTAAAAAAAAATGGAAAAAAATTAAATGAATAGGATATAGTTAGATAGTCAGCAAGCTGTCCTGTATTTTATAACGATTTCTCACATATTTTTCGCACCAAAATTTAGAGTTATCTCTACACGAGCGTTGATACTGTTTGCATTTGTGGATTATTTGCTATTAATCTCCGGATTAATTCCAAGGCTATCAGATAACTCCATGGACGTTACGCTGTTCACTCCTTTCTGTTGCTATCTTCATTATATTCATACAAGTCAATCATAAAATTGCACGAGTCGGCTCTCAATAATGTAGGTAACTAAAAATTCGTTATAATTACAAGAAATTAAATTTGACGTTAGGATTTGTTCAACAGTAACACGTACATTCAGTAGCAGCTATTGAGCATTTGACTAGAACTAATGTCGTATGAAACCATTTTCAACTTATAACTACTATTATAAACGCGAAAGTTTGTGAGGATGGATGTTTGTTACTCTGTCACGCAAAAACTACTAAACTTTTGATGAAACGTAACAGTAATATAGCTTATACATCAGAATAACACATAGGCTACTTTTTATCCGGGTACGACGCGGGCGAAGCCGTGGGTAAAAGTTAGTAATAAATAATATGTTCCACGTAAAAATGGACCTTGCTGTTAAAATGAAACGTGTCATTCGCTATCGGATGATAGGAGTAATATCAATAAATCATGTAGTCGATACCGTCTCGTAATTAACCGTGTGATCGATCACCGGCCGGTATCGAGCCAGGAGCAAGTTACATGAAATGTGTTGAGGCTGTCTGTCTGTTGTTACACTGCTATGAATTAATATAGTCCTGTCAATTTAGGTACATGGTTCCATAATTAGGAAAATGTGTATACATTTAGGTAATAAAGGTAAAGATAAAGGTATTCTGTAAGCATAATAATGTTAGAAATTAAAAGCAATTTTTTTTGTCGTGTTAATTTTGTGTATGCTTGTAGGCTCATTTACAAAATTAAATAGTAGTCACATTCCTTCTACCCGCAGGATAGTCGGAATGTTAACATATTCAACTTTCTGATATTAAAACGTAAGGAAATGAAAACATGTGTAACCATTTGTTGAGTGGTTCCCCGTTCGACCTAAGATTTTTCAACCCAATCGGTATTTTGCTCAGTTCGACCCAAAACATTTGATTCAAGTTACCCTTTCTACCCACACCTACTTATTCCTAATTTCTATTGTTTAAATTCAAATAAATGACACAGTAAAACACAAAAGTAGAAGAGTCAGCAGACAAAAATTTTTTATACCAAATCAGAATTGTCTAGATTTTTCTACCCATTTTGGAGCAGCAAGCGATAAAAAGGTTTTTTCACTGTAAGATTCGATATATACCTAACATAATATATTATTATCAGTATGAAGTGTTATCTCGCAATCTGAGTAACACAGTATTCCATGTAACGACTTCTCGTTACAACCTGTTTTTATGACAAAACTTTTCACCCACTTTTCGTCTTGTCATTCATATTTTTTATTTCCTTTTTGACTCTATCACAAACCTATTATTATCAGTACAGTGGGTAAGTATAATTTTATTTTATGACGACCTCTGTGGCGCAGTGGTCGAAGGCCCGCCTGAGACGCAGAAGGTTGCGGATCCGATTCCCGCCGCGGGACAAATGTTTTTATAACCTACAAACATTTGTCTCGAGTCTGGGTGTTTTCTATATATGTATGTATATACAAAAAAAAAGTATACAAGTTTTCTGACAATCATTAAGTTCCCATAATACAAGCTCTGCTTAGTTTGGGGCTAGATGATGCTGTGTGAAAAATAACCAGCATTATCTATTTATTTTTAAATTTTCAATAACATTACATTAAATTGTTTTCTACTAAATCAGCTGCATGACTCACTGTTTTACTTCAACACGATCATCTTGTACGTAGTGATGTATTATTATAAACAATCTGCGCGAGACGGGCGCGATCTCTCCTAAATTTAATGCTGCAATATATTCACATTAACATTTAGCAAGCACCCGTTTTGTCCAAATATTACCGCGAGCCAACACTACGCGCGCGGTATTCCGTTTTAGAACCATTAAATCGAGATGCGTGCATCGAACATCATGCAAAAAACAACCATAAATGCTATGGTGGACGACCTATTTTAGTCAATTCAGCAAATTTGGTCTGGGGATCGATTATTTGAACAAACAAGCCGGGCAATAAATCATCCAGTCCCGGTTACCTGCTGTAAGGGATCGATATGAAAAAGCACATTTTGAAACAAAAGGGAGTGACATTTGTAGCGTTGACGATGCCATGACCGTCCCCGGTATTGGAATTCCACTTCACTTGATCAAAGATTGAACTGAGTTATGAGTTCTGACGACGAATTTTTTCGTTCGGAAATTGATGTCCAGATTTTGCTATATTTCGTTTGCTAGGGTCTTGGGGCTCTTCGAATCTAATTTTATTTATATTGCTTCTTACAAAAGTAAATGCTAATAGACATTTAATAATAATCAACATATTTTTAAAATAATACTAATTATTAGCTTTAGTTTGTTTTATAGCAGAAACAATCCTAGTTTATTTGCATAGCGACAACATTATTTTACGGCACCTTGTCGTATTGTCCCGAGGCTTCCACCTAGGCTTTGTTATTATGTTGTTAAATATAATGGCTTTTTAAATTTGCGAAAGTTAAAATTCGCTACAATATTTTGCAGGTAGTGGCAATTGTTCCTGTTTTACTTTGTTCTCGCCCCTGACAACTTTTATTGTCCTGAATTGGTCTATTTATTCAAATTAGCAAGAATTAGGGCACTACAATAAAGAATATTACTTTATATTTTCAACCTTGTTGTAACGTTTCTTCACAGATCCGCTCGTAAAAATTACTGCGCATAGCTAAATTTTACTAGTATTCACCAAATTATGTGATTCAATCTACTCAACATTCTTTGATTTAAGATAAATAGGTACTTGTTATTAAAACCTGGTATATTACAAGTATTTGTAAAAATAAAGATAAAAACACCCTACAGATAAATACATAGTCCTGACACCGCACACACATTTTCCCTGTGTCGTGGGTATCAGTAACTACGAGTACCATGGTACCACACTATTTTATAGTTATTTTCAGATAGTAGATAGCTATCAATCATAATTAAAGATCAAACAGAGATTAATAATTTTAAACCGATTTGCAGCAAATCAAAAATGACCGTCTCAAAACAAAGGATACGTGCAGTCTGAGCTTCAAAGTCTGCTTCAAACCGGCGTGTTTGTAAAGCAGATGGTACTTCCGGGATCTGGCCGAAACGGACCATCTCGATCGGCGACATCCCGGTCGTCCAGAGTCTATACTGAGTTACAAATACGTTAAAAACTTTCGTATGGAAATCTTTTAGATACAACCGTCATGTTATAAATTCAGCATTATTACCAACAAATTTGTAATTACTGAACCCTATTAACGAACTTTTGAATATAAAATACGTGTTCGCCATCTTTGATTTTAAACTAAATGACAAAAGTTTGAATAGGGAAAAATAAATTCCCGTTGTACCCCGATGGGGCGAAGAATCGGGGGACAACGGGAATAACCCAGATTCGCTGGATTGACGGACGAGACGCTCCGTCAGCTTCGTAAAACCACAGAATACAGTTCTATTTTGTCGTGAAATGGTATCGAACTCTGAACAATCACTACATTGTGGATGTTCGATTGTATTTTGCATAAATCTTGCATCTGTGCACTAAAGCAGGTACCTATACTATTGGTTTCCGTTTAGAAAATACCCAGTAGATATTAAATCCAAAATGAAAAACCGTTTCGTGTGCGAGTGTACCTGCTTTGCTAAAAGACCGAATGAACGAAAAACACAATAAAACTATTAAAATCATTCGTTAAACAGGCCGTTAAAAGTTTATGACTGTACCTTGTTGGAACTTGGAAGTCAAATGGGTGGGTCCCACTCTATTAAGGGTAGTTTTCAACAGGCCTATTTCGGTGATTTGTCAGTCATTAAAAAGTTTGGGGCGCTATTGGGCAATCGTCGTCGGCTGAAATTAAGTAGTAGGAATGAATCTGGCCGGAAGGGATATGCGCCGGAATGGGTAACTAGGCACTGTATGTACATTTTCCTTATTAGTTATTTACACACCCAAACCCACCCCAGCACACCCCCTCACGACTGTAATTACCATGATCCACTTACTCAGACTCCTAAGCAGGTGCTGTGACGATTAAAAAAAACAACATGCTTATGTTTGTGATGATTAATAATAATAATAATAATACTGCAAATTTTCACACAGCATCGTCTAGATTCAATAACATTCTTCAATGGCGGTTCTTGGGCTATAGTTTTGGTGACGAATAGATACATTTTTCTATTCCATAATAGTGATTTTTATAATCACTATTATGGAATAGTGATTATAAAAAATAGATATACCTCAATCGGTATTGGTAATTTATCTTTGGATTCTACCTTCTCTTTCTCGAATTACAAGGAGAAAAAACACTTCCCTGAGCTATACTGTGATCTTATGCTTGTGAGTAGCACTTAGTTTTTATTTACATTATATCGTCCCATTCAAACAGAGATAGCTATATACTAGGACCTACTTCATCAATTAGCGCAAACATGACCCCACAAATCAAGTACTCTAATGGATAATGCTGGACAAACAAACACACTCTGCGTACGGGCTACCAATCACGTTCGCAATTAGCATGAGCATCGCCGGGTGACTCACCTAGTGCGATAACGGACAGTGGATCACTTGTACATTTATGAACGGTCAAGATGGTATTAATATTTGGCTTATGAAATATAAAGCCGCGTTCAGACATCGCGAGGCATATGCGCCGCGAATGCCTCAGGCTGGGTGCTCGGTGAGCATTCGCCGCATACGGACTTTGCGAGCCAACTCTCGAGCTACTTCACCGCTGTGTCGTGTGAAGTGTGAACGGTCTCGCCTAGATGTTTTGACTCGAGCATCATGCTTTTGTGGTTGTTGGCGGACTCACCCTCATCATATTTATATTCACACAAAACATTAATATTGTGATGTACCATGGCATGCGTGGAGAGTCATTCGCGGCACATGCCCCGCAATGCCTGTAAAGTACGATGAACTCACTTTTTGCGCTTCGAAAATCTTCTTGTAACTTCGGAAATGATAAATTTTAAGAACTCTCTCCCAATTGTACTTGAACTGCAGCTTGTAAAGTGCATAGAATTTTTAACGCACCTAGTTACCCATTTCCGAAAATACACGAAGGCATATCCGAAGTACCAAACATATGTGTACTGTGCGTGGCCTAAAATCCAACGATTGAGTTATTTTTTCCATACAACTGCATCTTCCCACTGCATTCTCTATTAGAAAAAAAAACTGAAACTTAAGCGTTCCTTTTCACGCCGTTCAATAATTTAATAAATAAGTAGTATAAAAAGCGAGACGTAAGACAACGCACCAAAGTTTCGCAAACATGTGGCATCGTCTTTTGAAATCAAACCTAGAAATATATGTTGGGTACCTTCAGAGTGGTTCAAAATTACAGTTAATCCCTTCCTTCCGTAATTATTATATTAAAGGCGGCTACAAGTAGAACTGGGTCAGAAGGTCCTTTAACACACACAGTCCAATGTCGTCCAGTGTCGAGCTGTAAAAGGAAGTAGACAGATTAATAATCCTTTAGATAATTCTATAATACCGGCTAACTTGCGAAACAGAATCTAATAATTATAGCCTTGTCTTGTCTCTAACTTCAGACTGCCATTAAAAGTCATTTACAAAGTATTATTCCGTCGCCCACGTGGGGGATTTCAGGATTTTTTTGTCTGATTTCCCCCGAATCAAATCGAGCATTCTCGTGGGGGATTTCAGGAAAACAGACTCAGGAAATCCCCCTCATAGCTCGAGCATAAAAAAATAATTAGTTCGTAACAATCTTTAACAAGTCCCCGCTGCTGGTATAAATGCCAATTCTTCTATCAAATGATATACACACAATTTGATGGTAGGTAATTAAAGTTTAAACATTTTGTTCCCTGCACTGATTATTTGATAATCAATATATTACTATTATTCTATTTTATCTATACACATTTTTTTATGAATAAAAAATGCAATTAAAATTACCGTGGTTTGGTATCATTTTAGAATATAATTACGACTATACCACGTACTATACCACGACTATACCACGTGAGTTCCCGTCTCACGACCGTCGAGCGTGGTCGCGGACGGTGCTCATGAGGAAGGACCTCTAAACGGTCAACGAAACGTCAGCAGGAGAATAGTAAAGTACGTGGTATAGTCGTAATTATATTCTAAAATAAAAAATGCATTTAACTTTCTTATGTAAGTCAAATCAACAACACTTAGTTCGGCAGCAGTTGTTAAAACCGCATGGCTACTGAAAGATCTCGTCTACAAACTCCTACGTATGGTATTCTCGTTAAAAAGCGACAATAATTAAATTTTCGGTATAAAGCATATCAGCTCCATCAATCATGAGCGAGTAAAACTGCGAGTATGACGCGCTAACGACCCAGTCTTAAATACGCAATAAACATGTAATAGGTATACACGGCATACCTTTGCTTTTTGTTACAATACAAGTTGCATTCAAAGCTTTTGCAGAAAACCTTTTTCAATTTGAAATGCAGGACTAGTGAAAAACTTAGTTGAATGGATTTTTTCGCTATTTTATTCGAGTCATGTTTTACATTAAAATATCTGTTGAATTTAGTAATGTCGCATAACGTCCAGCGGTTGCATTGGAGTATTTAAATAAAATAGGTTTATGCTTATTCATCGGCCTTCCTCACTTTACCGTCTGCTACGATGATGATGATATAAGTACGAGTGTACTAATATTAGCTAAAACAATTTTCTAATTAATAGCTGATTAGAAAATTGTACACATAAAAAAAATGCGATCAGTAAACAAAAACAATGTTATTAAAAATTTTACCTATAAAAAAATGTGTCCTTGTTATAACTTTATAAAAAAAATACAATTGTATTTCTGTTATAAATGAATTCTGTGCTAAATGAATTGAAATCAATACGTATGAAAAAGCGATTAAAAGAAAAATATTTCAACTTTTTAAAATGATCGCAAACTTTTTTTTATTTGTGCGTGTATTTTGTTGTTCATGTTTTTAGGTTACCATACTGTTTAGTAACAACTTACGATCTTTTTGACCCCACTTCACATTCCAATACGGAAGCCACAAGCAGAATACGCTCCTACCTAACCTATAACCATAATTTTCTCGACTGCCAGTCCCCATTCGCGACAGGGCGTCAAAATTACTAAAGCTGTGTATTCACTAGGCAACATTTAAGGCGCAACGTTGCACAGAAGCGCGCGACACAGCCAGATGACGCGCGTCTTGTATGTCACGTTCGTTCAACAGCAACGTTGCTACACAAAAGTTCCGCGTCGTGCTCAACATGTTGCGCCTCAAAAGTTGCCTAGTGAATACATAGCTTTATCTTGCTTTACAGCTGTCGGTAGTAAATACAGAACAGGTACCTACAAGTCCTACTAGCGCCCGTCCTCGTTGCCGGCCGGCCGCATCTCGTAAATTACAATTCTACATGTTTTTTATAACTCCAGCTCCAATGGCGTATGTAAAGAAGTCCTCACAAACTCATTCCTACACAAAATGCGTAAGTAATCGCTGGAATAAATTACGTGGAACTATAAATTCTTACATTGTAAATATTCAGCGTTTATCTGAATCGAGTTGTCTGATTGTTTTTGTAAAAAGTGAATAAAAAAATCTTAGTTAGCTATTTTTATCCAGAATCGGTTATCTTATGAGCTACTATGAGCTAATCTCTCATTCGACATCAAAAAGCTAATCCATAAATTATTTTCACACCCTACCTTCGTCATCAGTCCACTGCTGGAAATAGGCCCCGCAATCTCCCAATACGCGTCACTGAGCCGGTGTTCTCATACCAAGGAATCAGTAAAAGGTCATGTTCAGGTTAAAAACGCGTTCAACGCACTCGCAATATTCTTAGCTCACAGGAAGCGATCGCTCGTAAAATAGCGTTCGACCAGCGACCGACGGCGACAGTGCGACGTTTCTGATGCGTTTTATAGACGCGCCCGCTGCGGTTTCTTCGCGGTCGCGCGACGCGGACGCATTCCGCAACTCGTAAATAAATAACGCAGTTAAATTAAGGCAATAACTGTTTAATGATGCGGGCTTGGGTGTAAGAGAAATTATGCTGAGATCTGTGATCGTCACTCTGTCGTTCGTTACAATCGCTTAGAACCGGATCACAGCGTGCATTACTCCACACAACACATCTTTTTATCATCATCATTTTAATTTTATATTTATTTTATTTTTTGTAATGTTTTAATGTAGGTACTTTGTCACCTGTTGTGTTGTGTTGTGGTTAATAAATGTATTTTCTTTCTTTCTTTCATTACTGTTTGGTGGCAGAAATAATTAAAAATAATTTCGTGGTAGTACACCCCCGGACGAGCTCTCTCTCAAGGAGCTCCTACTTCTATTATTGAATTTGAAAGTCCCTTAAAAGTCTTGGAGTCTTTTCAATATTACTTATTCTATAATCATACGAGTACATATTCCAACAGAATAATATTATTCATCGTTTATTTTATGATAATATGAAAACTACCACGTGATAGAGATCTCAGCTAAATGATAATATACAAGGTACCACCAGAAATGTATTACATCAGATGCATTTTCTGTATTAAATTCACATAATTTTACATTATATTTATAAAACAATTGACCGCATACAACTGATCTGGATTATAAAACCTCAAAAATAATTAGCCAGCACAACGTTCTGAAATGTTCGTGTTTCAGACACAGTTTTACTATACTTTACACGCGCTGTGGGCTCTTTATTGCGCACTTAATTACGAATGAGCTAATTTTATTCATGGTTCCCTAATTCTATGCCATTACGCGCCTGTCTCTCATATCCTATTCATGTTGTCCGCAGAGGCTCTCAAACTTTTCGCTACTTTAAGTCAGCGCTTCGAAAACTGACGCTTCATCATCAGAGTCCGTGTATATATTGCTCAGTTTATTACCGTTTCGTAAGTCGTATTTCAAAACATCTGGGGACACGGGGGTGCCCCCGCCAAGACGAGCCAAAAAATAGCAGGGCACTACCTTTTCTCAAAGCGTTTCGTCTTATTTCCAAAGCCTGTTTTTTTATTATTTTACTTTTTAGGCTTCGGCCTGGATAATGCTTCAGGGCTCTCTAGAGAGCTCTAGAGAGCCCAAATTCTCAGATGATATTATCATCTTTATTAAGATATTCAGACTTATAAAACACTAAATTTCGTTTGTCTAGTTTTTTTTAATATTCTGTAGTCGCACAGACACCCCCATGGACTAATGGTGAGAAATAGAGGGGGGGTCTTTAATTTTGTTTCATGCAATAGTTTATGTTCTATTTTACGGCCATGTCATACTTTTTGACCAAGATGTAGGGTTTGTATGATTAGGGCTAAGGGGATTGGCTCGTCATGATCTCTGATAACCTTTTAACAGTGAAAGCGTTATGAGATTGTGAGTTTTGGCAAACTATTTGACATGAAATGTTTTTGGAGGGATAAAGCTTTCATGTTGTTGATAGTTTTCAAAGAACTGAATAATAATTAAATATCGTCATCACTTCTATTCTTAAGTACCATCACATTTTATTTTATCTATTTTTCCCCTAGCTGTAAAATCCTATCTTATTTCGCGACAAAGTTGAATGAGTCGAGTCAAATTAATGAACCGTCAAAACTATACCAGTCTGATGAGCGGCTGCATCTATGAGAAAGTTCGTAAACCGCAGCTTCCTCGCGAGCTCAACATCTCCATATCTCGGCTGTAATATTAATAAGTCGTCGTAAAGTCGGCGTATCGATTGCGAACGTCGGACCACGTGCGTCCCGTTCATCGTACGTACGCATTTTCATTAGCGCAGCTTGTTTGTGTCACGTGGAATGCGTCATTAGAAATGAGCGTTTGAATATTGACGCCTGCTATTGCATGCTGCAAGGTGGAGATACAATTCAAAGGAAATAATGCCAAAAAAACGTTGTAACTCGATTACTTGGCTCAACATAAATATGAAATACACAATTGCAAATTATGGATAACCTCACTATTTCCTGTATAGGTCGCAAATTATCAGCAAGTTAGAATTTATATTTGATTTTTAGGTTGCCTACAGGCATCTCACATGATTCAATCAGTAAGACAAGACAACCGAGATATCGGTCATTGATAAATGGTATTTTTGTAATTTCGTACTTCAGCTCGCATCCTCACTCTCATGGCATGCACCCCGTCAGTAAAGCAAGCTTTTAAACAGTTTGGCGCTCGGCCAGCATTTCGGGCGTCAACCCCCGCTAACTCAAATATGAACACGCCAATTGTGAACGGACTACATTCGTCAGACATTATTGACTCCACTAATTCATGCGCTATTGACCGGATAAAAACATTTGCCAAATTACTGTGCAAACACTCGCCGATTGAAAACAATTAAAAAGCGTTCCCACTGAACATTTTAAATTCTAAATTTGATGATTGGTAAACTTCAATATTTGCTTTTCAGTCCACATTTTATTACTAGTAGGAACGAATGAATTCCATTTTCCAATAAGCTTATTCGTTGGCAAACATTTGAAGCGGCCTTTATATTTTTAGACGTAATGGCAGCCTTATTAGTCAAAACAAACCATGAATAAAAGGAAATGCGACAGTTTCGTCACAAACCAACATAGAACAAAACAGTTTCCAATAACTAATACGGAATCGTAGAGCCGAGAGGTGGTAGGCAGGCAAGTAACACGTTCCGGCAATAAGGTGGTGGCTTCGGCAACTATTACCATTTCCAGTGAACCGGAATAAACGTGCGACTGTAATAAAAGTACTAGAACGGCTAGTGGGGCGCAGGTGTGAGCGGAACGAATCCGTACGCACACAATACGAACACTTGTAACCTGAAACTTTATCTGGAATTTGTTCTGGTACCATACATTTATTGCAATGCGTTATAAATACAAATGTAAATGTTATTATTCCAAAAGACACTTTATTTTAACCATTGCTAAAATTAAGCTTTTGAAATCTGCTTTTAAGTAAAAAATACTTGTCATATTTGGCTCTTGCTTAGAAAGCAGAATTAGCTCTTCATTTCCAGGTTAATTTTGTTGGCTATGAAGCTCTATGGATATGCTTTAACCACGTCGTTTATTTCGTTATTGTGAAACGTCGCTACGTTTCTTGGGTTTCTACTATTCATGATTGATGACATATGTTTTCGTTATCTCTTCTACAGTTTCCTTAATCGACCTTAAATAGTATAAACCCTTAATTGTACTCGCTTGCAGTGCAACCACTGCGTTATGCGAATGCGTTGGTTCTGTAACAGCGGGTACCGGGAACACGGCCCCTGTTTTACGATAAAACGCGTTTGTTTATAAACGCAACTCCGGGATAACATGAACTACACTATTAAATGATTAGTTTATGTGTTGGCCGCGCGATGAGGTGGTGCTCCTACAGTTACCTAACGACTGCTTTTCTTAACTATCTTAAAATTATCATATTAATGCAGCCCAAGTAATTGGTTTTCACATATAGATTAAACGGTTTACGGTAACCAGATAGTTGCATTTCAATTTCGTATGTAGTAAACCTAACTACGCTATGTCTTAAATTATTACTGCTAAGCTTTACGGAAGCGTTACCCCAAAATTACTCATGGTGCTATTTAAATCATAATAAATCCTATCACATTGTTTACTATAATTATGTTACCGCAAAATTTAGTTGCAATCATTTGTTGTTCAAACTCCTGCCTGATATGCATCCATAAAGCCACAACCAACGTTAATAATTATCCAGAAGAAACATTCACATCTCATTTCCATTCCTAATGATAGTAATTTTAACTTGCTACGATAAATGTATTACCAAATCTGGGTGTCAGTTTGTTTGTGCGATGCGGCCACGTGCACACTGCGTCGTTAAAAGCGCATTAACTGGATTCCCTGGCGATACGAGTTGCGGGTTAGGTGACACATTAGCTGATTGACACGCTTCCTGTCAGATAAGCCTCTCAGATGCAGATTCCGAGAATCCATTACGATGCCTCGTGTACCTCTGCTAAGTACAGGATTATTGTGGTCTTCCTCATAGTAATGTCCCCGCTGCTGAGAAGTAGGGCTCATTAGTTTCAACAGTCCTAACTATTCGTACCACAATTGTATTATCTCTTAGGAAGATCGTGTCATCAATCGCCAGTTAATCTTTTCATGAAAAGCAAAAAGAAGACATTTAAATGAGGACACATTGCGTATTAATCATGTTACTCCTGATTAAGACAGCGTTGAAAGATCAGTGTCTCCGAACTAAGTCTCGTATCACCCAATTCCCACATTCGGGGGAATTCCTGGCCCTTCGCGATGTGTACCATAACAATCGATCATTCACTATATGCTTATCATTGTGAAACCACGCGTTAACAAACGGATTTCACGACCAGATTCAGTTAATTATACTTGGCAAGTCCATTTGGTCCAACGAGTTCTTCATAAAATGGGCAAATCTCCGAAACTTACATAGTTTTCATTTTAAATTGTTTACACAGCTACAGTTTTCTTACGTCTAACGTTATAAACCTTTTACGTACCTATACTAAACTAATTCTAACTCGTACCTCTCGAATGTTTGTGAGTTTCGTTCCAATTTGGGAACTTCTTACCGTCCGTCTTGTACGTTTTTAGTCCGAGGCAAATGATCCGACCTGGAACTGATAGTACGTAACAATTGTATTTGATAATTGATTGCTGATCAGCACGGAACTATGAATGCATGAGGCTAATGACAAAATAAAAGGTACCTTTTTAACGTCGTACCTTGGTAACGTCGCTTTTTCGTTTAACACAAGCCGTTAAAAATGCCGTTCAAAAAAAAATATGAGAAAACTGTTTTATACGCGAATATTTTTTTTTGTTCTCGATGCAAAGCGTATCTAGATTAGATTGCTCTAATGATGATACCTCTGCATGTCGATGTCGTTTATTTCCAATGTAGCCTATTCCATGATGGAAAGCTTATTTAAACGTGTACACCGGAATTCCCGGATTTATCATTCCAACTTTTGATTTCACCAGCAATATAGCAGTATCTGATCTGTTACTTTTATTTATTCTATGGTACGTAGCATTGATTACAGACTATGTAGTTTGTTTTACGTATAGTGTCTGTCAGTAGTCGATCGGTTGTGTAATCGGCTTCGATATCGAAGATAAAACCAGATTGCCGATTACGTTTTACTTGTCGATGATATGAATAACCGAAATTCTGTTTTGATTCATATTATAGATTTTATTTGTGTGCAATAAAATGATTTAGTTGTTTTTCTTGAATGTTTCATTCAATCGGTGATCAGAGATAGGAGAGAGAAATTGATATAAAATCGCTTGATAATTTTTGTGTCCTGTTTTCCTAGTGACTATTTTAAAAATCGTGATAAAAGAGATCTGCTTTGGCACGACCGACTTAGCGACTGTTATGAATCTATCCATACAACTTTATTGTACCAACGACATGCAATCAACTTTCTTAATTTATTTCCTTCTATTCCAGATTCATAGATTTCAAGATGCGGTCATCATAGACGCAGGTGTGCATAATGTGGGGCGCGGTGGTGGCGCTGGGGGCGCTGTGCGTCGCGGTCGAGGGGGCGCTGCAGCCGCGCTGTCAGGAAATCAACATACCCATGTGTCGGGGGATTGGGTACAACCTCACCTCCTTCCCCAACGCGCTAGACCACGATACGCAGGAGGAAGCGGGACTTGAGGTGAGTCAAAAACCACACCTATTCTTGCCGTGCCGCCGTGGTCGGTCCAGACTAAAAAAATATAACAAATAAATAATATTTAAACATAAAAAAACGTAAAAGCTTATGCTTTTGGTACTGAGTTAAAGGGGTAAAATACACCGATTATGTCTTACAGTTTTGTTTTGGTGACCCTAAAGTGAAGGCGAAGTAAAGTTTGAGAATCTTACCACGTTAAGTTCCATTGTAACTTAACGATTTTGAACTTGGTTTAATTTTGTGAATACCGTTTGATAGAGTGACATATAAACTGGGCCGTAGTTATTTTTTGGAGTTCCAACAGCATCCGATTTATATTAACGCTCTTGTTAGTTTCGTCTTACGAGACGATGACGCAGTTTTAGTAATCCAAAAGAATTACGTGCAATATTATGGTGACAGCGAGCAGATCTCACGATAGATACGGAAGACAGACGACATAGTTTTACTACATGCGACGTCAAATACATCGCAACAGTATCTAATGATTGAATGAATGAAAACTTTATTTGCTTGAATACAGGTACATTGGTTCATCAACCTTCTCAGAGAAAATTTATATTAAATTTCACGCGTAACCATTAAAAGACGATAAAAATAAAATGATAAAAAACCATCTAAAACATGCCTTTATCAACTCTCGTCACAGCATCTTCATTGTTCCCACTCCACACTGCTCTCTTAACACGCTGTTCCTAACTCTATTCCGTTCTGAATTCCAGGTGCACCAGTACTGGCCTCTGGTCGAGATAAAGTGCTCCCCCGACCTGAAGTTCTTCCTGTGCTCTGTGTATACGCCGATCTGCATCGAGGACTACGCGAAGCCGCTGCCGGCGTGCCGCAGCGTGTGCGAGCGCGCGCGCGCGGGCTGCGCCCCGGTCATGCAGAAGTACAGCTTCCAGTGGCCCGAGCGCATGGCCTGCGAGCGTCTGCCGCGCGCCGGGGACCCCGACCATCTCTGCATGGAGGACACCGACCGCGCACAGGTCTGTTCCTGTTACACTACGGCAGAGCTCTGATGCAGTGACTGACTCAGAACGTGGGCTCGACACATATTATTTGTAATTTAACACACTTTTAGGCATGATGCCAGGTATTCTAAAATGAATCTGCCTAACGAAATAGGATTCAAGGATTTAGAAAAACGTATTTATTTTCATATCAATTTCATATCAAGAGCGAGATTGATATTTTATTTGGCAAAATAATACTACAAAACACAGCAATCCGCCATGATAGGTTCAACACCAATCAGAGTGTATTACGTCACATCATACTTTTGTTCCGTTTGAACTTCAATAATCTCTGCATTTTTAATAAATATCTCTATAATTAAAAGGCTTAGTCGCAGTGAAAAACCACTTCTTACTGCAAACGCATCCGTCTAACCTAGGTTAGTGATCAGCAAATAATATACTGCTATTTTTCAGGAGCCGGAACCGCCTCGGCCGCCGCCGCGCAAGAACAAACACTGTAAAGATCCAAAAAACTGCGAAAGTGCCGGCGCGGGGGCAAGCGGGGCAGGCACGGGCGGGGGGGCGGACGCGGGGGCGCCGGGCGCGGGGGGGGAGTGCGGCGTCTGTCCGTGCCGCGCGCCCCTGCTGCCTCCCGCGCCCAACCGCACCGCCTGCGCCCAGCCCTGCGCCGGCGCATTCTACTCGCGCGAGGAGAAGGTAACGCATCACTTCCTAGCCGCTGCTGCACCAGTCAACTCATTAACAGAATAAGAATAACAATTTGACTTTATAGACGAAAAAAAACAAAAACAAACTACTCGACCAACTTATAAGTAGAACTGAACTGAAATGCCTCTCGCACCTTCGGGATCCATCTAGATTCGCCAAAAAGTGTCAACTGCATTTTCTAAGGTAGCCTTAGTGGTACCCACTAAGCGCTGGTATACTGCAATACGAAGTAATTTTTCGGGTTAAACAAGGAAATTAACTTGCAAATAGCCAAGGCGAATCTTCAAAAGAAGCCGGGGGGGCTACCTACATATGTTGAACAAAAGTTATGCAATTTGGTGTCTATAATACGAGGCCAATTTGTTGTCGTGATTATTTGCGGTGTAGTGTAAGGTGTGTTGTTTGTGTGTTGTGCAGGAGTTCGCGGCGGTGTGGGTGTCGCTGTGGAGCGGTCTGTGCGCGGCGTCCACGCTGATGACCCTCACCACGTTCCTGATCGACTCGCAGAGATTTAAGTACCCTGAGCGGCCCATCGTGTACCTGTCGCTGTGCTACTGCATGGTGGCGCTGGGGCACCTGGCGCGGCTGGCGCTGGGCCGCGAGGCGGTCGTCTGCGCGGGCGCCCAGCTGCGGACGCAGGCAGCCGGCCCGGGCGCCTGCACTCTCGTCTTCGTGCTCGTCTACTTCTTCGGCATGGCCTCCTCCATCTGGTGGGTGGTGCTATCGTTCGCGTGGTTCCTCGCAGCCGGCCTCAAGTGGGGCAACGAGGCGATCGCCGGCTACGCGCAGTACTACCACCTCGCTGCGTGGCTCGTGCCCGCCGTGAAGACGATCGCGGTACTGCTCGCGGGCGCTGTGGACGGAGACCCCGTCGCCGGCATCTGCTACGTCGGCAACTCCTCGCCGGAGAACCTCAAGAAGTACGTGCTGGCGCCTCTGATAGTTTACTTCGCGCTCGGTGCTACCTTCCTGCTCGCCGGGTTCGTGTCGCTGTTCCGGATCCGGTCGGTGATCAAGCGGCAGGGCGGCATCGGCGCCGGCTCGAAGGCGGACAAGCTGGAGAAGCTGATGATCAGGATCGGCGTGTTCAGCGTGCTGTACGCGGTGCCGGCTGGGGTGGTGATCGGGTGTCTGGCGTACGAGGCGGGCGGCTACGAGCGGTGGATGCAACGCGCAGCCTGCGGCCCGGCCTGCGGGGACCGCCCGCTCTACTCCGCGCTCATGCTGAAGTACTTCATGACGCTCGCGGTGGGCATCACCTCCGGCGTCTGGATCTGGTCCGGCAAGACGCTGGATTCCTGGCGACGCGTGTGGCGCGGGAACCGCGAGCCGCCCGGCGCCGCCGCGCATCGAGCGCTCGTCAAGGGTGGTGTGTGACGCGCGGAGGGGGCGCCCCTTGCCCCCGCCCCCGCGCCCGCGCCCCTGCCCCTGCCGCCTCCGCTGTCGGCGCCCCCCACAGCCGTCGCCGTGTCCGCGCCGTCAGCGCGCTCCGCCCAGCCGCTCTCGGACTACGGCCCCGTTTAGACTGTTTGTACTGTGGGATACCGAAGACCCTATTCATTATAAGAGTGTTCAAAAACTAATATAACCGCAGTGAGTGCGCTTTAGTTCCCGACTCTGTGAATGCGTGATATGGTCGGCGAAGACGCCGTCTGCAGCCCGTGACTGAATTATTGTGCCATTGAATATAGGCTCCGTGTGTGTGTGTGTGGACGAATGCATCGACTTGTAGTGACGCCGCCGCCGTGCCTCGTCGTCTAGTCCTCCTGTTGAAACGAACGTACGGTGTGAATATATACGTAAATAGCTCATAGGGATAGTATATAATGTACTGTACAGACTGTTCCGATCCGACTGCTGGACCGTGTGTAAATCAGTAAAGTATTTGATTGTACCGAACATACTTGCTCACATCGCTGCCATTTTTGTACTCTATTTACATAATTTTACAAAAGCGCGCCGCTAGCGGAATGCGTAACAGACAATAAAACAATTTACTGATTTATAATGTAACCGTTATACCGGCTAACTTAAATTATACCGGCTGATCGTTATTTCAAGCCCGAAACTTCAAATCGGAAATAATGATAAGTCGACGTAATTTGTGATTTCAAACCTTCGAGTTGTGATCGACGAAATGTTTATCTATTCTTATGATCTCTAGGAACTTGTATATAAGTAGTTATCACCTAACCTAATGTTCGATATTCGTCACTATTTCACTCACAAGTCAATGCCTTACAAACACACATTTTAAGAAATACCTTGAATTCTTGTTCCCACCAAATCCAAGCATATTATTATACTTTAAATGAAGAGTGACACGTAAACTAATTTGACAGGAGTAAAATTCTTGCCATCCCTTTCTTGCGTACAATATCAGAAAAAGAGAGCGAGTTACAATTTAAATTATGTTTAATATACTATACCAGCAACCCAAGCGTCGACGGTAGAGTGCCAGAATTCACGTTATTTCTTCAAAAGTGTGGTTCACACTTTCAACTCGAAATGTGAGTGTGAAAGTGACAAATATCCTAACACTATGAAGCTTGGAACAAATATATTTTAATGCTTGTTGACTTTCCATTGTGGAATATTTGTAAATAAATTGTATTTATTATAATTGACGGCAGGTAGCGCTGTAGTGTATACGAGTGATTGTGTTAAACGCCATCTGTTGGCGAGTTAAATGTAATGTAGGAACAGCTCCATCTAGTGAGAGTTATGAAAAAAGTTAATATACTCGATGAGAGATGGCGCTGTGCGATCGGTAAGCGGTGCAAGAAACTTGTTTAGCTGCGATAATTATATTTTGTAATTTCACTGTAACTATAAATCAATTTAAACGCTCAAATCATAAGTATTTCATTTTATATCGTCTTGATCTATTAATAACGTGTAAACTTTTGAGAATAGTTTATGAAAAAAGGTTGTAATCTTTAACAGCGAACGCCGCAGCCGATTATTGTAATTTATTTAAAATCTAACTGTAGATAAAACAAATAAAGTGACTTTTTTTATGTAAATCCTATTTTATTAAACTGGTAAGTTCACAATTATAAATCTAAGTACCTACCAGCTGTTCCATTGTTCCATCACAATATTCGCAGGTACACCAACCCATGTTTAACAGAGAAACATCAATCAATGCATACAACAGTGTGTGTTTGTGTAGCGTAGGTACATTTATAATACTGTTTTAAATAACTTGTATACAAATAATAAAGCTAAAAAGTTTGTTTGTTTTTTGTTCGAACACGCCAATCTCTGGAACTACCAGTCGGATTTGATAAAATATTTCTTCAATTGATATCCCAATTCTTGAGGAATATTTTTTATAACAACACGCTACGACTCTTAGGAGCTGAGAAAGAGCGATACGACGCGGTGGGTCGGGGCCGAGGGCGGCCGTGGCACTGCTAGCATATTATAAATTCGTTTATCTGTACAGATACATAAGGAATAACAACATACCTTCAAATTATTGGTTCTAGGGTATGTATAATATAAATAACAGGCACTGAGACTCTGCCCGTTATGTCGCATCAGGGTCGGCAACGCGCGAGTGATACCTTTGGCTAGTATTATGTCTAATATGAACGGGGTCTCCGCACCCGGCCCACCTAGTAATTCTTTAGTTTAGCATATATTTAGTATAAACTATAATTTTAAGCAGATAATACTGATGCATTTTGGAAATAATAGTGAACTCGCCAGGCGAGTCGTCGGCACTGGAATAAGATTTACGTGAACTCTCAGGGCGAGTCGGTGGCACTGAACGTGTTGAAGTAACCGATAACCTAACCGTAGGCCACTTTGCACAATAAAAACAAAACATTTTATATTCAGATATGTAAAATATGAATGTGGATGGAAATAAAAGCAGAGGTAGGCCAAAGAAAAGATGGATTGTGTGAAGGATGACATGGTTAAGAAAGGAGTGAGTACTGAGATGACGGCTGATAGAGGAGAGTGGAAGAATAAAAAATGTTGTGCCGTCCTCACGTACTGTGGGATAAGGATAAGAATAAATAAATAGGGGATAAGGGAAAAATAATGTGCCGGTTCCTCTGTTTTCTTTACTGGGTTTGACTTATATTTTTCGTTTGGGGAAAATTCCATGGACCGGGTTAAACCCACAACCTCCAAATCGGAAGTCGGGGTACCACCCACTAGGCTAAACCTGACCATATAAGTATTTCGAGATAAAAGACTACCATCAGCTCAGTCTGTATATTTTTTCCTGAGCTTAAAAGCTAGATTAAAATGCCTAATTGATTATTGCTAGTTTGAACATTAGCATCAAAATTCTAACAAAATATTTCAAAAATAATACTTACAATGGATGAGGTTAGTACATGGTACATACATACCTACCTCTTTCCCATGTATAATAATAACTACACCTACCTGGATTACCATAATTACCTACTTATACATCACATAGAAAATTACGTATTTAATTTGGACAGTATGTACCTATTTAATTACATAAGTAGATTCTTAAGAAAGAAAAAGGGCCTGCCTAGAATTCATAAAGAAGGTAGGTAGGTACCTACTTTATATTCACCGTTACAAGACTACTCGGACAAAATGTCCAACGCTAAACTACGAAAACTACCCCGCTGACCCTTATCATTATTATGAAGGTATGACACTAATGCAATCATTTAAAATTATACATTTTCTTGGACAAATGTTTAAAAATACCTAACTCATAATATAACCTATCCCTTACCAAGAAAATCTAGCGATAGCTACAAAGGTGTACCAATAAAATAAGGACCCTCCTCTCAGGTCATCACTGTCAAACCGAGATCACGCGATCAAGCAATCACGGCAGGCGAGGACCAGTCATAGTAAAATAACAAAACAAACAGGCTTCTGATTCCCCAGGATGAACATCCACATATACATACATAATCGGTGCATATGTATATATATACAAGATTCCTTTATTTTGCTCTTTGGAAGTACTACGTATATTCTTTAGATGAGTATGTATCCGAGGATCCATACTCCACGAATATTCATAATCAGTCAGAAGCGTGTTTGTTTTGTTAATTTACTGTTATACATTTCATTTCATTTATGCTCTCATGAACCAACATAGTTTATATAGATCTTAAGTACCTAATACATCAAATAAGCAGGTAGGTATATAATCTCTGAAAGACAAGAACCAACCACGGAATTTGAAGTTTTAAAAACGGAAATATACAAGTGTTTTTTAAAGTTACTCAATAAAATAAAATTTAGGCCGCGCATTTTTGGCAGATGTTTCAGTACCGTAAAACCCGGACTACAAATGAAACCCCGCTCAGTCACTCTCCAGACGCCCTCAAAACTAGGACAAATCCGGGGAAACTCGGACGGATGGCAACCCTACCTGTAAGAATCTATTGGCGCACGATCGGGTTCGACCCCACGACCTCTAGATCGGAAGTCGGGGTACCTCCCACTAGGCCAACAAGGCCGATAATAGTAAGTAGATAATAATATAATAACACTAAACACCCAACAGACACTTAAATAGTCCTCAACCCTACACTAGGATACCCAGTGTCGTAGGTATCAGGAGTAACGTGGTACCATAACACCCAGACCCGGAACAAATATCTACAGAACATACAAACATTTGTAGCGCAATCGAACCCGCACCTGTTCCGTCGCAGCTGGCTACTCGCCCGCCGTGCCATTTATGTCGTCAAAACTGCCCAAAAAAGACTCGATAAAACTAGGTTGGTTCAATTTCTCGAGTCACTTTAAATAATGCATGTACCTCGAAGAATTACAAAGTAAATCTAAATCTACAACCGGACAGACAAGTCTTACATAATATCGCTTGTACTAGTACCTAAGCTTGGTTAATGTTGGCAGCCATTGTACATAGACAGGTACATTATTTAAGGACCCTTCTGAAAAACACGTACATAGCAATTAACTATTCACTACGTATAAGTATATATAAGTTAAAAAATTAAAGCCTCGATAATATTTTGACACGGCTTGAAACATCGATCTCTAGTTATAAAAAAAGACAGTCCATCGTCAGCAGAAATGCTGAGAAAGAGTACCCAGACACTCGATGTCTCTACAAGAAACAAATATTTTCCTGTCTCTCCTTTTCGGCAGACAAAGGACAGAGACAGACACCATTACTCTCTTCTCTTCTGTCTTGGGTGCTCAGGCTACAAGACTGCTGGTAACGTCAAAATGAATTCTGTATTCAGCCTTCCCGTCCTGAGGAGCTGTCATCTCAGCTGGTTGCAATGCTGCTAAAACTCTGGTTGTAATACACCGCTTGCCCAGTATAAGGATCTTGAGACATCGCGCTGCCGTGCGTCGATGTATCTTGAACAATGTGAGGGTATGGGTGATGGATGGAGTGCTCCTGTTCAGGGTACACGAACATTTGATGGAAGTAGTTCAAATCTTGCTGGTTTTGGACCATCTCAGGAGCGTGAGGCACTTCTTGCTGAGACGTGGGCTGGAAAATAATATAAATTTGGAATATATCTCATCTGTGTTCTATTATGTACTCAGAGATTAAAATAAGCAGCAATGGGCAGCCCATATAGATAGATAGATAAACTCTTTATCACACACCAAAAGAAAAAAAAAAGCAATGATCGGTCATATCCCTAAAAGCGATCTCTTCCTGGCAAGCTTTTGATGGACAGAAGATTTGGAAAAGGCAAAATCTTAAGATAAAACTTTTTTTTCAGGTCCTTAACGACCGTCAACCGCTGGGAACCGAACGACGTGGTGCCCCCCATCCAATGAACCGATTTCATCGTAAAGGTTGCGGGAATTCGGTGGTGGTGGCTCTTAGATCGTTCATCATGAAACTCTTTAGGGGCCTGAGCCCAGCTGTGGAATTCTACAGTCTGTTGATGATGATGTTCTAATACTTTACAAAAAACTCTGGGAGTGTTCTTAGACTTTTCAAAAGCGTTTGACACCGTATATCTTCCCATTTTACTGGCTAAATTAGTCTCTTGGTATAAGAGGAACTGCACTAAAATGGTTCAACAGTTGTGTATCGGATAGGAAACAAACAGTTAGGATAAGAGATCATCTAAGTGATGAGGTTGAAGTAAAGTTTGGAGTGCCGCAAGGCAGTATTCTTGGGCCAACACTGTTTCTGTTATATGTATATTAACGACCTCTGTGATATGAAGCTGAATAACGGTAGAGTCATAACATATGCAGACGATACGGTGCTTCTGTTTACTGGCAAAACTTGGAACACGTCACTAACGAAGGTCTCAATGTCGTGTCAACGTGGTTAAAAAATAATCTCCTCTCTGTCAATATTAAAAAAACTAAATTTATTACCTTTACAATAAACTCTAGCGCACAACCAAAAAGTCCCCTCCAAATTAAAACTTGGCCAGACTCTTGCAATTGTTCTAATATTGAATGCACGGAAGACATAAAGTACCTAGGTGTACATGTCGATAATAATCTGAATTGGAAAAAACAGATCAAAAACTTATCAGGTCACACTTGGAAACTAATTTATGTATTTAAACAACTTCGACATGTCTTGAGCCTTCAATCAATAAACAAAGTGTATCTTTGTCTTGCCCTATCTATATTACCCTATTGCAACACAGTATGGGGAAATGCAGCAGGAACACATCTTATTGATTTAGAAAGAGCTCAAAGAGCACTCCTTAAGGTTATGACCTTCAAACCTAGGATGTACTCAACAGAAGCCCTGTACAAGGAATGCTCTGTGCTTAATGTCAGACAACTTTTCATTAAAGCCACTGTTACAAGAAAACACTCTTTAGTAAGTGAACAAATACTGGACAATCTAAAAGGCAAAAGAAGAAAAGACGTCATATTCCGATCTAAAAAAGTCAAAACTAATTTTGGTAGGAAATCTATTGCCAATATGGGTCCTAGGTTGTATAATCAAATTAATAAAAACATATCAATTGTTTCTGCTAACTATAATAAATTAAAACAAATATTGAATGATTATTTACTTTAACTAAATTATAGAGAAACTGAAGAGCTACTTAAAACCATTGAGTGACCTGTCGCAACAGATAATAGTCTAAATCAAAATTTAACACTTACCTACCTATACACTATACATATTACAACTGGCATTTATATATACTTATAATAATATTTAAATTTAGTTAAATCTTGTAGTATATTATTCTTCTTCCATAACTTTTTATTTTTCTCTCCTTTTGTAGCATGCAATTATAGAGAGTCCGTCGGCGAGTCCCGTGACCCCGCTATACAGGCTATTAAAGACCTAGTGCGGGGAACAGAGCTCACCTATGGTACAATTTTAATTCCTTGTGAACCTAATTATCTAAGTTATTTGTAAGTACTAAATGTTACAAATTAAGGCAATAAAGCATTATTATATTATTATTATTACTTTCAGAGATCTATGAATAAAGTTACCTGTGCCTGATATTTGCACCTCTTGAATCTTCCGTACAATGAAGAATATGGCAGGTTGTAGTGTATAGCTGCCTGGTTAATGGACATCTGACCAACCCTAGAAAGTAACAAGTTAATTTGTCAATATTTAAAAATCTTGACTTATTTTACATATGTAGTCTTGGAATCCCTCACTAATTTAGCCTCGTTTCTCTTTTCTGTTCTATCATCAGACCCTGATCACTATCTTTCTTCCTATTCATTGAGACCATTCCAATGAGCTCGACTACAATACCTCTGCTGTAAGTTGGTGAGAAGTTGGGTATTCTGCAGATTCAAGGTGATGCTTGATCAGGTCAAGGTTACAAGGTTGAAGTAACGAAATACCAAATAACGAATCGATCAGAACTTTGGAAGTTGCTCCCTTCCCCTCATCAACTAGAAAAGAGCTGATGATCTTCAAACAGCAGAATCTTGAATCATAGCTAAGAAAACTGTCAATCTAGTCACCTTTTAATCAAACTAAATCAAAATCGTTTGGGCTTCGATGCCACAGAAAGACACGTTAAACATAATAAAACACCCTCGTCGAGGGTTAAATCTGGATAAACTTGTAACAAGTAATTATATAGGTCAATATTACCTGACTGCTTCCAGGGCCTCACCCATAGCATCTTCAGACCACGGCGTTGGGTTCGATCGGGACAGCTCTATGCCTTCCCGTTTACAACGTCCATAAAGAGTGCCTGAAATAAAACGTTTTGTTTTAATTGTCGGGAGGGCTATGCCCACCAGTGAACTAAGTGTCTATGGCATAAAAGAAGGAATAACAGCTGGAATCCCCTATTGCAAAGCAACTGCTGATGATGATGATATAAGAGAAGGGATACATAGGATATAAGAGAGGGGAGTAAGGGATGCTCTACCCCTCAATATCAGAACTGCTAAATCCCTTCCTATTTTCAAAAAGCTATTGCACAGTCACTATTTGTACTTATCTCAAAGCTCCTTTTCTATAACTTTACATAATCTACATGATAGCAACTTTGCTATCATGTAAATTATGTAAAGTTAATATGTAGGTATACGTATTCTTGTATGTACAATATGTATATTTGTTTTATATCGTAATTATGTATGTTTGTATTGTCTATACACCACCGTCCTTTATCGTTCACGTCAATTCCAGTCCATCCAAAGGTTGTCTGGAAGAGATCGCTATAAGGGATAAGACCGCCCATTGTACTCCCGCGATAAGCTTGTAATTTGCTGTGTTATTTGTAAGCAACATATTATGTACAATAAAGAGTTATCAATCTATCTAAGGATCCCACATTGCGATACGGTTTCAGGTTCTTGGTGACATAAGCTGGTGTTGGTAGGAACAGGTGATCGGTACCGGTAGGGATCCCGTAGTGCGAGGCGGCGCGCTGCACGGAGGCGCGTCCGGCGCGGATGGCTGCCAGCGCGCGCTGCAGGTCCCCGCGCCGCCACGACACCGGCGCCGCGTTGAACGGCGCGGACAGACGGATACCCTCGCGACGAGCTATCTTGTACAAGGTGCTGCTCGGAATACCTGCAATACGATATCCTTGACTGACTGTCCATTACCCATGATAGACATCGTTACGTTTATAGTCCTTGTTTATCAGACGGACGTAGATCCGTGAAGGTATGTGAGATGTCTTTAGATTCAGCCAGCTCTGTGATTTTACAAAGTATGGGATAGTCAGAGGCGGCACATGCCCACGTGTTGCACCTAAGTAATTGGCATTCCTAACTATGATTATAATAGATTGCGCCCATCGCCGCTAAACACTATTGTGAAGGACGTTGGTAGATCCATAATTGTCTAGACGTTATGCAGGAAGATGCTAGGTCATTAACGTAACGTGTTCATGTTGCGGCACTACTACCCTTTAAGGGTCGCCTCTTCTACCATTTCTGGTTAGAAATGGTTGATGGCCACATCCATGTAATAATCATAAATAAATAAATAATGCTGGACATTTTTCACACAGCATCATCTACATTATTTGTAGACGGCATGTAAATTATACACACCATAAGCCTTGCTGGCCTTGTTAGCGGATATAGCGCCGGCTCTCAGCGCGTGGAGAGCACCTCGCAGATCAGCCTCGCTCCAGGACTTTGTGGTTCCTTCCTTCTTCGGCGTATCGATGCCGAGACGATGCGCTCGCTGCCAGAGCGTGGTCGATGGGATGCCGTAAGTTGATGATGCCTGGAGAGCATCAAGAATTTTGTCTCCATTTCTAGGAATCTAAACACTGACTGACTGACTGACAATCAGCACAGCCTACACAGTCAGGGCCCGGTCAAACTGACGTAGGGGCGGGCGGTGGCGGTGACGAACAATACATTCATAGGAACTTTGACAAACACTTGACAACAATTTACCTTTGATCGCCACCGCCATCGCCCCAAGTCCCACAGACCTGTAAATTGGAAGATTCCTTTCTATGCACTAAGAAAGGAATTTTCGTCAATCCCCAAGAAGTTAAAATAGAAGTGAACTTTGTATGTAAAACTTTATTCCCTGGAGCTATAAAAGTAGCATACGAAGGGTATCTTTACCAAGAAATAATGAAATACGCATCAGAGGATTTTCCCTGGTGCAACGGAGTTTCTACAACTCCGTGCCACCAGGCAGACAGTCAGCCTGTCTGAATGCACTGAATCAATGCACAGCCTAAACTGTTTACCTTAGAGGCCAGAAACAAGGGTAGCTTACTTTATGGTGTGTAAGAAGGTTACTACAAAAGAAAGCATGTTCCGATTCCCCTAGAAAGCGCTACGAGAACTCGAGAAAATCAAGTTTGCAAACCCTCGAAGAAGACGAAGTTGCGGGGTTACGATAAGATCGGACAATCTCAATCAGTCAAAAATATTTGCTTTCGATTACCAGACGCAATAAACTAGGAACCTTAGTCAAACTCATGTTGTGATTCCTTAAAGCATCCAGTGCATTGTCCATGTCCTGCTGTCTCCAGCTCTTGGGGCTGCCCCGCGTCGAGGGCTCCGCTAACGCGCACGAGTCACTCAGATCATCGCCGCTCAGGTACTGTTGCTCTATCACAGAACACGAGGGAAATCTTAGCTAAATTGTTTTTTTTTATATATATTCCACTAAAGAGGCAAACAAGCATACGGTTCACCGCACCGGTTTTTAAGCGTTTGCCGTAGCCTATGGACGCTTTTAATACCAGAGGTGTCACCCACACGTTACCTCCCTGAGATATCAAGATGAAAGATCTCATGTACCTGTAATTTCACAGGCAACCATACCCTTAAAAAAAAAGAGTACAGGTAAGATTGTTTTCGGTGAAAGGCATCCTACTTCGAAATCGCGATTCGAATCGCGGTAAATTTTTCACTTAAATAATACATTTTGACTAACTCTGTGGCGCAGTGGGCGAAGGCCCGCCTGAGACGTAAAAGGTTGCTGGTTCGATTCCCGCTGCGGGAAAAATGTTTGTATCGGGTCTGGGTATTTTCTATGTAAGTATGAATTTCCAAAAATAAATATTAGTATTAGCATATTAGTCATGTAATTCCCATAACACAAGCTCTGCTTATTTTGGGGCTAGATGATAAAAATATGTTCGTCATGCTATCGCGCAGAAAAACAAAGTGGGGAAACAGGTCACTATCCTAGAATCAAATATATTCCGGGATGCCCTAGACTAGAACTATAGCTTATAGCGAAAGCATAATCGGTTAATGTTCCAATAAGTGGCGATGGGCTTGCAACCTGTCACGTGGAATGACACTACTTACTTGCGCAACGCGGGCATGTGCCAAATATACTGTCTGGACTTGCCTTTGACTACCCACTACTTGATATCCTCAAAGCTCCAAGCACTAAGTTTGTATCTGATGATGTCGATCGTGATATTCGTGAGCGTATTTTTTTTGTTTGTTCTTTTTCAGCGCCCAAGAATGCTTATAATGTTACCACGAATTCAATTTAAAAAGTATATTTCGTATTTTGTGATTTTCTGTTTACATAATAAAACCCCTTAGTAAATTAGCTTTCCGTCCATATTATTCGTTTTGACCTAGCCACAATATATATTGAGAATCAAGGGATTCCTTAATCGCGGAGATTTACTACGATAGCTAGTTCGTAAGCGTGGACGTATGCGGCCACGGGACTGTCCAGTCGATATACGAGTTACAATGCTATCAAGTACCCTAAAGTACCTAGAGTACTTACCTCCTTCCGAAGATGGCTCATCCTTGACAGCCAGCAGCGGCGTGAAGTTCGCCGAGTCAGGCAGTTCAGGTGACATCAATATCGCCATGTGGTGTCTCTCCAATACCAAGCCCTGAGAGATGAATCAAGGCTGAATCAACTAAACCAACTTACTTTGTTTGCTGTTTTTATTTTTTTAAACTAAAGTGGTAAACAACAATACGTCCCACCTGTTGGTAAACGGTTAACGTAAACTATGGACGCTTGCAACACCAAGCGACATAAACTATGGACGCTTGCAACACCTAGCGGAACGGAGGAAGAGGATATTTCTGTCTCTCTCTTTTGACCGGTGGTTGTTGTCCTCTACCAAAAACCATTGTCTTGAGTGCCGGTATTAATACTGGTTTTACGCCGCGTACGGTCGGAAAGAGAATTAAAAAGTAATCTACAATTTGTAAATGTAGATTACTTCAGTCACCGTTCTATGTAGGGGTAGGGCGGGCTCCAAGGTCTCGAGGTCCAGCGCAGAGCGGTCCCTCAGCTCCTGCTTCACGCAGACCGGGGTCGCCGCGGGACCCGCCGGCGCCAGGGGGGCCAGCTCTTCCAGACCTTCGGGACTCTGTTTACCAAGTTAACTCTTCGTTCGTTATTAGGTATTTTGTATCTAGCTAAGTTGCTAATGTATTTGAAATAATATAATAAGCTGTTTTTTTCCTAGGTTTACCTACATTGCAAAATCGGTCTACACGAAAACGCCCCTTATTTTAGCGGGATAATATACATAGCCTATGTCCACCCTGAAGGTCAATTATATGTCCCTATTGGTGAAATCTTTTTTGAAATCGGACAAGTAGTTTCGGAGCCTACTTGTCCGATTTCACCCCTTACCTACCCCCTACATCCAAACTTACAAACATTACATCTTTAATTATGGTATAATAGTATAGATAATAAATAATAATTAGGAAACGCTATGTTACAACTTTACAACAGCAACATAATATAATATAAGTAGATTGAAAAGCACCTTACTCAATTCCTTGCTGCAGGGCAGCTCATGGTTAGGTCTTACTTCCATAGGACAAAATAATACACCTACCCGTAAATGGTGGAGCAATGACGGCATAACATCATCATTGTGGCAATCTGCACCAGGTTTCACAGAAGTGAGCGACTGGAATTCTGAGAGGAGCTATAAATTAAATAAAATACAAACATCAATCATTTATGCTGATAAGCACAAACTATTGAATAAAAACAATAAAAAAGATCGTAACTTGACTTATTCGAAATTTTGAATCACACTTTTCCACAGACTAATTATGGGTCTAGAGATACCTACCTCGTATATCTTTTTTCGAGGCAACCAAAGAGATTGACCGCCAAATATTTAAAAAAATAATGTGAATTAATAAAATAAAATAAACTGGCTGGTGAAAGGGTGGGTGGTGCTGGCGCGCAGACGACACGCTACCAAATGAAAAAAAACGGACAAGTGCGAGTCTGACTCGCGCACCGAGATTTCCGTACAAGCTTGTATGTTCACCAAAATAATTAACATTACTCAAGTTCATAAACTATGAAAGCACCAAACATTGTTCTAATGAAAATATAAGTCGGATTGAAAGACTAACATAACACAGTTGTTGAATAACCTTTTTGTAGGATGTTTTTACATCGATCAATTCTCCAACTGCAAACGTAATTTTGTAATCGCATAAAAAAATTAAGTATGAGAAAAAGGATATCGACAGACAGACAGATAGTCTGTCTGTGTAGACAGACAGAACTAAAAAAGGCGGCAACTTACTCTGTTCACAGTTTGCAATTCAAGAGTGATTTATTAGGTAGTTAATTTTCTCATAGAGGGAGATAAAAAGTAGAGTCTACCTACCACTTAGACGCGGATTTTTTTTTTCTCAGGAAAATAGTGCATTCGCCTTAACAATATTATTTTGCTTATACTTTGATGTGGAATTTCTTAAAAATGTATATAATTAAAATTAAAAACAGACAAAATAGAACCTATCAGATAACCTACCGTATTATTTATGAAGAGTTCTGGTAACTGAGAAATATTGTCTTCTTCGTCGGAGAGAGGTTCACATTTTACGGTAGCAGTTTCGGAGCCGGGCATTTTCTGTTAACAATATAAAGCTAAACTAACAAGTGTTCATTAAATAATCGTCCCTAATAGGTACATAATAAGTAATTAGGTAGGAATCTCAATCTTAACTAATTACACTAGCTTTGGGAACGAGACAATGACTGATCTCCTAAAGTTCATAAATGGGAAATGCATGGCTACATTATTGTTTCAAGCTTACTATAAAATAAGTACTTAATTCTGTAATGTTGAGATCGACCAAACGTCCTCACCGAAACGAGGGAAGGGCATTTACTTAAGCAATAAGAAAAGAGGAAAAGCGTTTTATTGAACTTTTCTATATCGCTGTATAATGAAGGAAGACAAAGTTTGATTCCTTCTCTCTCTACGGTCCAACGGTCTCCAATTCTTATTTTTTTACGAGCTTTTTAGCTTTTTTGCATCTCCTTCATTTTATAGTCTTCTAGTGCTGTAGAAATATATTTTATGAACAATAAAGCAAGATATCCTGAATTGTTAAAACTTTACCAAGCAACAAAAAAACAAATAACTTTAAGATTAGGTAGGTACCTACTAGGAAACAACTTTATGGAATTTAAAATAGCGTGTAGATTCGCCTGTCGGAGGGTGTTAAAGACGAATAGTGAATGTAAATTTGCGCGGCTAACCCTCTCCTTGCTCCTCATGTCGTCTTGTGCTATCCTATCCGTAAAGCAGTCGTCGGCACGTCTCTGCGCGACCCAGACAGACCGCGAGACACGATAACACTTTCGCTCCACTCCAATGTCTTCCCGACACGGCGAAGGACGATGTGAAACGGGAACCGATAAACGCGAGGAAAGCGAAGACGAGACAGGCGCGAAATTCACTGACTCACCTAGTTGGTCAGCGGTGGCCGCCACAAACACTCGCTCGCGTCACACATGCACCGCGAACTTTACCAAAACTAACGCTACTGCACGGTGACCTTCGGGAAACGATGAGATGTCGCAAATGAAAGTGAATTCGGCACAAACCCAGTCGAGTCTGCGTCGCTGCGTGGCGCATGTTTAGGAGGTGCAGGGCGGGAGCTGATTTTTTTCCCAGTCAAGGAAATAAAAACAAACGCCTTTTTGCTGGGAACCGACCAGCCACCCGCCCGCCCGCTCGTTCGGGGCCGTTGCTCGCCCGTCTCGGCCTCTGAATTGTTTTCTAATAAAGCTATCAACTTCATTCTAAAGTTACTAGATAACTAGTAGCTTTATAAGAACAAACCTTGCTCTAATAGTTACAGTTATAATCGAAATTAGTAGGTAGTTATAAAACTCAAGAAATTATTGTAGAAAAGAAGAGGGTACTTGCAATAAATGTAACGCTCGTGTATATATGCAAATGGTGGTAACGAGGGGGGGACTCCCACAGGCGCCCGACCAGTCGGCGCCCCGCGCTCGGCGCCTTCTCTCCGCTCCGATTGATTTTTATTACAAGAATTTCGCTCGCGTATTTTTTCCTTTTTGTACACGAAGGCCTGGGGACGCACACAAAGACATTCGTATAATTCGTTTGTACCGACTCACTAATGCTATTGATTTTTAGAACGAACCGACAAAGCAAGTCTTCCTGTGCGATAGCTACAGGAAATGGGAAGTTTTAAACTCGAATGGGTAATTTCTGTTTTACCAGTTCTTTTATGCAGCCTTTAGGTTAAAACAGAAACTTAAAAGTTTCAATGTTTACTTTAGGAACTTAGTAAGTAAGTAAGGTAGATTCTTAACTAATTACTATTATGAAGCGTTTTAATTAGGTATCCAATTTGACTACATCACTTTTTTTCCTATCCGTCACATTAGTACGTTTCTTTTCTTTTAAAAAATCTATTATCTGAATCACTGAATAGTTTGTCTTTGGACACTCGACTGGACAATAGGCATCTCCCAAAGAATGCCAAGACAAACGATCATAGGCCACCTCCATCCACAAACTTTCCGCTTCCTTTACGATTTCTTTGGTCCATCGCGTTCCTACACAGCGTCGTCGTCCGATTCGTGGTCGCCATTTGAGAACCTTTTTCCCCAGCGGTTGTCGGTTCTGCGAGTAATATGCCCATTGCCAATTTTGCTACTTAACTACATAAGTATTATGTCGGTGACTTTAGTTCATCGGATTTTAGCATGAAAAGAAACTCCGTTTATTTCCACAGTTCGCTGATAACATTGAGCTTCTCTATGAGGCCAATAGCGACCAAGTCTCAGTGCCATTTTATGGCACTTTATATAATTATATCATCAACAAGCCGTGTTGGCCTAGTGGGCGATACCCCGACTTCTGATCCAGAGGTCGTGGGTACGAACCCGGTCGTGCACCAATGGATTTTACTACTCGAAAAATTTATGTGCGCATTAACACGTGCTCAAAACGGTGAAGGAAAACATCTTGAGAAACCGGCATGCCCTAGAACCAAAAATTCGAAGGCATGTGCCAACAGTTAGTGTTCCAATAAGCGGTGATGGGCTTGCAACCTGTCACGTGGAATGCTTACTACTTGCAAAACGCAGGCATGTACCAAATGTAATGTTTGGAAGTGCCTCTGACTACCCCCTACTTGGTATCCTCAAAGATCTACTCACTGAGTATGTATCTGAGGATGTCCACCATGGGGAAAAGCCGTGAGCGTGTTTGTTTGTTTTGTAATATCATCATTGGTGACGAACACTGGTTTTTCGTCTTGCGGCGGTATCTGTGACAAGAAGCAATATCTCCGTCCTTTGTATTAATTAGTTATGTTTGATTTGACATCAAAATTGTCATCCAACCAAACATGTACCTAGGTATGCAAAATTTTAGTTCAATCAATTATAACTTGTTTAAAATTCAGTTGTAAGATTTGACCCACAAATAGATACTTACTAACAAGGCAAGTTAAATAAAAGCTTATTTAAAAAAATCTGTGTCACAACATAATCACACAAGTCGTCCAATCTTGGGTCCATGGTAGAACCTAAAGAAAGCACTAGCATCCAACTAACTAAAATGGCGATCGTTAACTGGTATTCTATGTAATAATCGCATATCCATAAAACTTAAAGGCAAAATCTACAAACAGTCTGTTAGACAAGCCCTTACAGAATGCTGGTTAAGAAAGTGGATATTCAGAAACTGCTTATGGATACCAACCACCGAAACTCTAATAGGGACTAGAGGAGTGACAAGACTAGACATGGACAAAGTGAGAAATAATGGCATACGCATAACATTGCGAGTGGCGGAAAATGCGGAACAACTGGTCATATATTGAAACGCGACACTGACCATATGACAAGAAGGAAGGCAAGCGAGGACGCGGCAGACCACCAGTGACCTGGCAACAAATACAAAAACATTATGTTCCTACCTAATACATGGAAAACAGCGATATTAGGGAATACCGAGATGGCTCTTTTAAGAAATATACGAGGCCAGAACCCAGCCCCCAAGCCCCAGGGCCAAAGATCGGGAATAACATAGATAAATGGGATTTATGCCTGAAGAAAGAAGAAAAAAAGAGTGCTTTCATAATATCCAACATAATATAATATATAAGCCTCACGCTTAGTTTTGGTTTTCAACCGGTTTTTTTTTTTTTTATTATCTGGGTAATTTTAGTAGGTATCTTTTGTGCAGTGGTAAACAAGCATACGGCCCACCTGCTACCGTAACCGTAACCTATGAACGCTTTCAACACCAGAGATATCACTCGCTCGTTGGCGACCCTGAGACATAACGGGTGAAAAGTCTCACGTGTAATTTCACCGGCACCCATTCCCTCCAAATAGGAAGTTCTATTTTCTTTGCTTTGATTTTTAAATATTTTGTAGGTATCTTTGGACATATTATTCTAATAACATAGGTACTTAAAGTAGGTACCTACTACATACCTATAATACCGTAAAGGTTAATCAAAGTTACAAAAGCTTTGCATCAAATTTGTTTGAAATGGGCATGATAAAGATTTCTACATCTATTAGGTAGGTACCTACAGAACTCCCTCAACATAACTCTTCTTTGACTATTTATATTAACCAATAGAATAGAAATATAATGCACAATTAAATATGTAGGCACCATCAATAATGTGCAAAAGTACCTAGATAGGTAAGTACTACCTAAGGAATTATACTTCCACAAAGTGGAACAGGGTCATTTCAAAAACAAGTAAATCCTACTGAAAACGGACCAATATATACAACGGCCTCAGAGCAAAATAGACTAAATAATAATTATTGCTTCACTCCACTCCATCACCACTCCATAGAACTAAAATTAAATGTCCACAGACTAGTTAGGGATCTACTTGAGTCTACCAACGATTGGCCAAACGGAATTATATGAAATTAAAAAAATGCTACCATAAATGGTTAGATGGCGCTGATATCAATGACGATTGTTACGCGATTAGAATTGCGTAGGTAGGTAGTTACTAGAATAGTTAAGTCGTTTTTGTTAGACAGTTTCTTTGTGATTCCATAACTTTGTATAACTTACTTATTAATAAAAAGGTACAGGTAGGTAGGTACGTAGAATCACGAGATGCTGGCTCGCACAACTAGGTCTGAGGTCAAGGACAAGATGGGATGGGTGGATCATAGAATAACTAATAATGTTCTATATTCAAACAATTGAACCAAGCACGTTGCTCTACTTCTAGGCTAAAAAAAATCTAGGTTGTCATGTACATTCCTACTGTGTACAAGTCTAGCCAATTAATTATTATCAAAATCGATAAAACAAATATATTTTAAATTTCAGCTAAGCTCTTTTGCTAATGGCAACATTCATAGAGCTTATTTTGGGTCATTCGCGTCGCTCGCTCGCTTCACTTCGTTTCCATCCAACTTGCTTCGTTGGGTTGAATTTTTGTAGAGGTGCCTTTCTCTACTTGCAACATAACGTAGTGTTTTCAATTTCGTTCAAGAAAGCTGGCTGGCGGGTGTGCAAATGTGCTAAATTTATGGGGCAAATAATATCTTAGAACCTACGATACGAACTTGTGATACATTATTTATAACCAGTTGATGCAATAGTCAAGGTAAGCAATTTTAGATAAGCATTACTGCTAAGTACTACGCCATGGACTAACTTTGCCAGAACTTTTCACCTCGAAAATTTCCACTTGAGAACTTTCAAAGTAAAGTTCTAAAGTTCCTTTGTTGTCTCGAAACTTTTGCAAAGTTTCTCGCGTCGGAGCCACGCGACGAAATCGAAGCGGGTTAATGTGTCAAGAAAAGTTTGTTCAGAAAATAGTAAAACTTAGAATTTTCGTCGCCATTTTATTTTTTGTCGCGCTGGAAAAGCGGCCATTTTCTTTGTGCCGCGTCGCTTACGACTCCTAAGTGGTCCCTAAAGCTAATTTAGTAACTTGGGACGTGATCTCATCTAACAAAGTGAATCGGTGAGCTAGTTTTTGCGTCGCATGTTTGAAATAACTCTCGTCCCGTGTATGCGCAGTAGTACCTCGTACATCGCTAAGTTTTCCCAGTGGCCTAGTTATTGCGTGGTGTTTATATTGTGTTTGTGTTGAAAGGTATCTGTGTTATAGTGGGTCGGGCGCGGCGAGTGGCACGGCAAGAAGGCAATATGGACGACGATCAGCAGTTCTGCCTGCGATGGAACAACCACCAGTCGACGCTGGTTGCGGTGTTCGACACGCTGCTCGAGAAAGGAATGCACGTGGATTGCACCCTGGCGGCAGAAGGGCAGACGCTGAAGGCGCACAAAGTCGTCCTCTCAGCGTGCAGTCCCTATTTCGAGGTATGTACCTACGCACTCGCGTCAATCTAGGTCAATTGCTATCGTGTTAAAGTTGCCCCGAGCACTGGCCAGCACAGTTGTGCTCTAATAAACATAGGTACCTACCGCTTGTATTAACCAGCTTTCATGTGTTAGTAATTTGGTGCATTGATGAGTTGGCAACTGAAAGTTGTCTCTACTACTGTTTCTAAATGCAGGCAATAATTAATTAGTCAACAGTGCTTAGCTGCTGTTAACCAAATTACAAGTCAATGATTCCAATATTGCTGTCAATTAGGCATTGTTGGTGACAAATTTGATAAGAATGTTAACTTGACTGCATACTATACTTCAAAACATTCTATTGTTATCAATAGAAACAAAATATGCATAAACTTTGCTCAGAGGAAATGTAAACAAAACAAGGACCTTAGATGAGAACCATGGAGATGATTTCAATTGTTTTTACTAAAATTTGCGTATAGTGTCATAAGAATGTTAATTCCAAATTGTATTTGGAATTGACATTCTTGTGACACTATATTTTCATGAACTTGATTTTCTTTTATTTATATGAGTCTGTCAATAAAATCTTTGTTTGTTCCCACTGCTGTGGCTCTGGCCCTCTTTTTAATACCAAGAGACAATAAATATAGAGAATATCTTTGCCAATCTGCCTACTTTTTGATTTATTTCACAATAAGCAATCTTCAGGCATTAATTTAAAGTCACCATTTTATTATTCCGTTACATTTAAGTTTTCAACCTGAAGCTGTTCAACATTTGACTTTGCATTGTTCCAGAGTGTACTATCACAACAGTATGACAAGCATCCAATAATAATCCTGAAAGATGTGAAATATGCAGAACTGAGAGCTATGATGGACTATATGTACCGTGGAGAAGTGAACATATCCCAAGACCAGTTGGCTGCCTTGCTGAAGGCAGCCGAGTCACTGCAGATCAAGGGACTATCAGACAACAAGCCTTCGAGACCGCCGTCGCGCCCCGCGCCCGCGCCCCCAGCACACCCGCCCAGGGCTCCCTCACCACCACCACAAGTAAGTACCATACCCTATAAACACTTGCAATACACTTGCATACCTTGCAATTGAGGTATTATACCCTTCGAACTGGAAAACAGCAATGAGACCATTACTGCTTGGAGGCAGAAATAGACACTGTCACTTTGCACTTCCCCAGATGAGTCCTTCCACAGAAGCTTCACTACTCTATTTTTGTTTGTTTATCTTGTGTTACCTCATATTTTGACTAGCTACTTTTCAAACTTTCGCGATTAGATAACATAATTATAAGTTTAACGGGTCTTTATCGCGTTTACATTTTTTATTATATTCCCGACGTTTCGACTGTATTGCAACCGCCGTGGCCACGGCTGTTGCTGTTGCAAACTTATAATTTTGACTAGCTCTTGACGAGTTTTTGATTCTACTGGCAAAAGGGGAGGGGGACACATAACTAGCCGAAACACTTTTGTTTTTTATTCAAAATACTGTTGTCCTGAGTGTGCAAAATAACATAAGCATGTGAGGAAGTTGGTTTTTTGACATTTAATGTTTTATATTATAATATTTTAGTTTTTCTGGGATGATTCTTGCCCGTGTACACATGCCACATGCCCTTTAAAATTGAGACCCTTAATTTTGCAACAAGTATGCTTTTGCTTGCTGAATTTCTGTGAAGTTGTTTTCTTGCCTCAAAACAATGTAAACATAAAAAATGATTTGTCGGCTGATTTCAATACATACATCATGATTGATGATAATTGGAAACCACAAAAGGTGTTACTTAAATGTGTTTGCAATGTGGACTCTAGCTACACCAATTTATATGATCATGACTGTTTAGTTTTTCTTAAATAAGCAAGCCACTTATACCACAACCTTGACATTTATGTGTTTTCTATTTCCCAATAAAAACTGCCAAGTGGAATAGAATAGTTTAGTTATTAGTGTTTTATGCAAGTAAACATAATGCATTGTATGTGATAATCAGCTTTAATGACAAAGTTATTTATGAAGTGAGCTGACACCACAGAAATACTTTGTTAGTGTGTCTAAAAAACTTGCATCTGCTGCCAACATAAAAGTGATAAAACATGAAGATCACAAAGTTTGGCACTATGTTCTAAAGCAGACTTGGCAGATTATCTTGCGAGATAAACGCAGTACAAGTTGACCTACTTACAACAAAGAAGTATTCAATGGCATGAATGATCACTGGCAAGTTTATCAGAATCATGGAAATTAATTTGATGCAAACAATTAAGTATTGTATGGTCAAAATCAATCCTGTGTTATTTGTAATTTCAATGTAACATCCATTATCATTCTATACTAATATCAAGCTGAAGTTTTTTTTTTTTTAACACATATCTGGAAGTACCAGTCGGATTGGAATATTTTTGTATTTCATAGCCCAATTCTTAGGAAGGCTATTTGACATTACGCTACAAAGTCACCAACATAACTCTTACAATAAGCAAGCTGAATTAGCCTAATGTCTAATATAAATCGCGATACAAAATCAAAACCCACGACCTTCGCCTTGTATCAGCCGACGCGTGTAACTAGTTTTGTTATATTTCCCTGTTAATAGTTAAGTATACTCAGTAAGTAAATCCAAGTAGTTAATTATATTATAATATAATTAACTACTTGGATTTACGCACTGAGTATATATCTGACTGAGCATGTCCATCAGGGGGAATACAGTCGTGAGCGTGTTTGTTTTTCTTTTCATAATATCTGCTGTTCAAATTAAATTCAAGTTCAAACATTATTTCACCTTTCACATTCATACAAGTAGTTTTTCTTTTGGAGCCATGACATAGATAAACATAAAAAAAAGACACTAAAAATATATTATTATATGTTTGATGTTTGAATTAATAAATAGAACCTCCTCCTTTTTCTAAGTCAACCAAAAATATATACAAGTATTTACTGGGAAGGTGTACCAAGGTGCATACTGTGGAGAGAATCATAAAGACTGTGTCTACATCCAGTCTGCCCATTATTAATGTATACCCGTAATGTCTCACGAGCAAATGTGTTGTTTGCGTAGGTGAGAGATGGCAGCATAGACAGCCGCGAAGGGTCCGTGAGTCCGACGCGGCGCCGCAAGAAAGCACGGCGCATGTCCGAGACCGCCGTGGAACCCGCCGGCAACAGCAACGGCTGCTCGCGCGACGAACCGCATTGCAAGGAGGAGGCTCCGCGGGACGGCGTCGAGGATCTCACCCTCGACGAGGAGCCCGAGGACCCGCCTCAGACACACAACGACGTTGTCCGCAGTTAGTCACTTTTTTTTTTATACAACTAAAGTGGCAAACAAGGTTACGGCCAACGCTGTGGTAAGCGGTTAAGCGGGTAAGACGCTTGCAACACCAGAGGTATCATTGCACGTTGCCGACCCGGAGAGCAATGTGAGCTGTTTGGTGGCAGAAATGAGGTATGTTTGTAGTACTTCACCGGACAAGCTCTTTCACTTATCACTCTATCAATGTTCAAATAATTATATATTTAGGGTATGGCAGAAGAAACATGAAAGTAGAATATATGCAGTGGAAATGAGAGCTTTGAGAAAGATGTGTGGTTTGACTTTGAGAGACATAGTGAGGAATGGTATGATAAGAGAGCATTGTGGAGTGAAAGAAGCTGTAGTGCCAAGAATAGAGGTATGATATGTTGGTTTGGGCATGTAGAAAGGATGGACATAAAGAGTTTCACAAAACATAAGGAAAGCGTTAATGGGACAATTTGAAAGGGTGGACCCCAGCGAACATACTCTGACTTATGAGACTGTAGACATTCTGGAGAAAGGTCAGGTCAAGAATACCCTAAACCGGCGAGCATGAAGAGTGTGATGAGACTGAATGAAGCCTTTTGCTTCATGCAGGTATGTCAGGATCGTGGCAGGTGGAAATTTGTAGTGTTTGTCTACCCTTCCGGGAAACAGGCGTGAGTTTATGGATGCATATTTTATTTATTTCAGCAAAGAATAAAAACTGACATCAAGTAACGGGAAGTCGATAAATAGTCCAATATGGAATTTCATCCCACATAGTTTCACCCTTAGGAGTATCCTGTATGAATATCCAGTGTATAACCTGGTGTCAATACTACATATAAAGACTTGTCCAACACCATATGAGATTGACATCAGAGAAAGCTGCTCGTCTATAATTATATAAATAAATAAAATAACGTTGTTTCGCTGTTCTAAGACAAGCGGCTCCTCAACGTGCATTCACGTGTGATCCTCGCTGTGTCTGACTGTCGCCCATAACTCTACAGTTGAAGAAAGAGGTCCTGCAAAATGGATAGCGTGGTGTCTTACTTCTATATTTCAAGTCCAGTTGAATGTCTGTTTGTGTTTGTGTATGTACATAATGGAAACACACATCTATATTTCAAGTCCAGTTGAATGTCTGTTTGTGTTTGTGTATGTACATAATGGAAACACACATCTATATTTCAAGTCCAGTTGAATGTCTGTTTGTGTTTGTGTATGTACATAATGGAAACACACATCTATATTTCAAGTCCAGTTGAATGTCTGTTTGTGTTTGTGTATGTACATAATGGAAACACACATCTATATTTCAAGTCCAGTTGAATGTCTGTTTGTGTTTGTGTATGTACATAATGGAAACACACATCTATATTTCAAGTCCAGTTGAATGTCTGTTTGTGTTTGTGTATGTACATAATGGAAACACACATCTATTTTTTTATGTTGTTTAATTATTTCACGTGTTTAACTTTGATTGATTAGCTAGATCACATTAATCACACTTGAGAATAATTTTAAAAGTCGTGATATTGTTTACTTGTTGTAGGAATAGATAAACGGACACGTAAAATATTAATATTTAATGTAGTAGATTTGTTCGTATTCTAAATAAATAGAATTATCTATGTCTGGAGGTTGAGCACTGATCTAACCTAATCTGTATTAAAACATTTAAAAGTTCTTAACTTTTAAATGTTTATTTTGTTTCAATGTTGTAACTTTTGTATTTTGTTACAGATTTTCAATGGCACATGGAAAGATCTCAAGATGAAATAATGAATTCGAGTGATAATGTTCGAGACTCGCAAGGTAAGCACTTACACTATATACACTAACACTGTTGCAAGTATCAACTTACTAAATACCTGCAACGGTGCACCTTTATTCAACATGTTGCGTTGAAATTGATATTTTTTGATTCACTAGACATTATAAAAACAACGTGACATGTTCAATGGGACTCAGTATGATGGTCTGAAACAATTCACTTTTTGCTAACTAACTTGTTGAAAAGTAAACTAGATTATTTGTTTGACTAAAGGATAAAAAAAAAGTAAATTGTTACAGAGAAAAGGAACGGATGAAATGCGCAATGTCTTCCCATAATTTGAAATTAGACAACAGTCATTGCTTTAAAATAATCTATTTATAATGATATATTATATAAATATTATATTACACGACAACGGAACAAGAGTGCTAGTGTTTTCACATGTGAAACTTCAACCCTATATAAATTTTAGTATCTAATATTGATATTATAAACTACTAATATATTACGACTTCTATATTTGTGTATCGATTTAAGATATTAGGAAGGAATTTCCAGTGCTACAGGTAAAATGGTTTCGGTAACGGTATGATTTTCAATGTAGCCTTTGATGGCGAGGTAGTTTCGGTAATGAGTGGTAACTTTGCAAGGTAAGTAAAAGATTTATCAATTATTTTGTTGAATGTTTCCAAATGGTTACCTGTGAGCTTTTGTTTGTGATGGGGTTATAAACATTTAGAACGTGCATGGGTAAGGGCTAGTTTGGCTGTTGCGGTACAAATACGGCCATAACAATTTTTATTAACCGCGGTATTGAGAATTTTATTTAAAAAAAATCTACCATTTCTATTCTAATGTTGGAGTGGAATTACATAATTATAACGGTGAGTTAAATTTGAATACCTTCTATTGTTAACATATTATTTGTATTTATGTATTGTTATTATATAGTATTTAGTTGTAGACAATCATTTAAATGTGCACACCTCACTTCACCCATTTTAGGGTATACGAATTACAAAATTGATCCGTTTTTATCACCGTGATTTGATTTTTTGGTGAATCGTAAGCTTGTACACAGTGTGATTGGAATCGTAGAAGAGTTGCGTATGTGCCGCGGGAGGCCGGTGAACAAGGTAAAGGTAATTTTGGTATTTTCATATTATCTGTTTATCAATGTAGTTAGTTATGTGGCTTATTTATCTATTATTTATTATTTACTCTTTTTTTGCATTCACATGTGATTTCACTGCAGATTAAGTCTTTCTTAGCAATTCATGTTTAAGAATTATTATGTTCAACCATTTTTTTTATTCCGTTTTACTGTGCATGTTGAATAGGTATATAAATCAGCGTCAGAAAATTATGGAAGCATGTAATATGGTCATTCGAAATTCCTAGTGGATGCGCATTTCATTTTTCTATGAACACACATTTCATCTACTAGGTATAACATGTACTAGGAAACGCCAACTATAGGGAGGAAATATCGAGAACATGACATGACAGGCTAGGACAAGGTGGTACAACAAATAAATGATCAATCCTACTCATTCTAGAAAACAAGAGCTAACAAACTCTGCTTATTTTCCAATTTCCTGCTTGATTCTTACTTCTCATCGGTCACTATGAAGGAAATTAACGATACACCTGAATTAATTGACACTTGTAATAATACTACATTCACATTTCCATGCCAAAACTGCCATTTTCTTGTTACTAACCATACTTTGTGCTAATATTTTTTTATTTTCGCTTTTCATTGTTTGCCCTTCCAGAGTCATCAAACCTAACTTTCTGCAAAACCCCATTCCCATTAACCCGTGGGCTGCTAAAGATCATTGACGTTAAATCGGAGGCCATTGAGATTGCGATCGGAGCAAAAAATAAAATGGTTTTGCGAAAGAGAATAACTAAAACCAAGAGAAGGTTGCAAAAAAAGTTTAAAATATCAAAGAAGCGTAACAAAGGCACGAATACGAAGCGCTCGAACGAAAAAGAAAAACTTTTTGTCTGCTCTATTTGCAACACCAAAAAATACAAATACCGAAGAAACAAAATGCGCCACGAGAAATACGAATGTGTGACCGGGCCCCAGTTCGTGTGCGATAACTGCGGAAGAAGATATTCCCAGAAAAAGTCCCTAACAACGCACATAGGCCACAAACACCCGGACTTGTTGGCTACCCTACAAACTTTAAAGGCACTAAAGAGGGAATAGTTTTTTTCACGTTATTTCTGATTATTGAATACAGCCCATGCACAAGTCGATTAAAAAAAAATATGTTTGTTGTTATAAGATTGCTTTAAACATGAATCGTTAAAAAAGACAAAGATAATGTTTTGTGGAATACTCGTGTCAGATCTCATTGACGTAGTAGTTATAAGCTTTTGTTGATTTTTAGAAGTTCTTTTGTTATGTTTTCTTTTGCTACGACTAGACGATATCGATCATTTTGTTTACAGGAACGTTAAACGCGTTCCGTTTTTGTGTTCTTTTTTTTACTAAATATAGTTTATTTTGGTTATCATTATTTGGTTTTTATTTATATTCGCATGGGGTCACATAACTGATATCGCTCGTTCGAACCGGCCGATAAACGGACTGTATTCCATTTTCTCTTGCAGGTCGCAAAGCTCCGGCGCGAAATATCATGACGCGTAGTAAAAAAAATACCGAAGAGGATGCGCCGTTGCAGACGTTCGCTATTCTGAAGACGGTGAAGTCGCCTCCGGTCGCTCCGCCGCCGCCGCCCGCGCCCGCTGTCGACCACGCTAAAGAGAACAAGAAGCTCTCCCCCAAGTCCTCTCCCAACACTCCCAACGCCAAGAGCACGGGCTCCCCCGCCTCGCCCAAGTCGGAGTCGCGTTACAACATATTCCCGCGCAGCGAGCGTCTCTCGCTGCCGTGCGCGCAGTACAAGACCGAGAAGGGGTACAAGTGCCCCAACTGTCAGCGGTGCTACAACGCGCGCAAGAACCTCGTGCGGCACGTGACACTGGAGTGCGGGCGCGAGCCGCAGTACCGCTGTCCGTACTGCGCCTACAGCAAGCATCGTCGGAACGAGCTCAAGAAGCACATCGAGAAGAAGCACCCAGAGCAGCGGCCGCTGAGCCCCGCGCCGCCGGACCACGCCGCTGCGGCGACGCCCGCGCCCTAGCCGGGCCCGCATCGCACCTCACCTAGTGCTTTATACTAGTGCCTTATATCTTAGATAAACCACTCGATCTTCCTTTTAGATGATATTACGTAATTTTTTAATCGCCTACATTAAATTTTATATGAGCCTCGTTTACTTATGTGTAATGAAATTTGATATTCACTATTTTTTGAAATATTAAACGACTTTAAGAGTTCTCGGGCCTTTCACTTATCGCCTGGTCCCCGGCCCGGTAGGATCTTATGGGAAGATGAGTTCGAGAGACGGTTTTTGACTGTGCATGTCTGCATGAATTTAGAAGCTTCGCCTTTTATGATTTCTAACCGAGATTATTTTATATTTTTTATTATTATAACGCATTTCTTTGGTTCCTTAATTTTATTTTTAGCCTCCGTAGTATTAACATTAGTTCGGACGTAGAAGCGCTTAACACATAGATTGCAATACCGTTAATGTGTCGCATTTCAGAGGCTTGCAAGGAGGCGCGGCTGCCGTCCGCGCTGCTCTCGCTGCTGTCCATGCAGCACGCGCGCTCGCATCAGCTGGCACTCGTGGCGCCCTCGCCCGCGCCCGCGCCCCTGTTGGACTACCCGCATCCACTCGACACCATCCCCGAGAACATCAAGGCGCATCTGTTGCAGCAGGCCTTCGCGCAGAACAACAACACTCTCGGGCAGACCGCCCCCGCCGCCCCCGACTACAAGCCCAACAAGCGCGAGGAGCCGGACTCCGACAACGAGTACGACGACACGGATGACATCGTGCTGCCCGAAGAGGCGGACGCGTTCTACGAGGTGGGACTGTACGCGGAGGGGGGAGAGGGCGGCGCGGGGGCAGGGGCGGCGGGGGGCGCGGGGCAGCGCCGCGTGCGGGACGCCGGCAGCTCGGGCGACGACGCCTCGCGGCAGTTCGAGTGCCGGCACTGCGGTAAGAAGTACCGCTGGAAGAGCACGCTGCGCCGTCACGAGAACGTGGAATGCGGCGGCAAGGCGCCCGCTCACCAATGCCCCTACTGCTCGTACAAGGCCAAGCAGCGCGGGAACCTCGGCGTCCACATCCGCAAGCACCACAACAACGAGTGGTACATATACGCCACCAACAAGGTGCGCCGGAACAAGAAGACATCCGTCTGACTGATCTGAACGCAGGCGCAGACGCAGCCCGCGTCCGACAGACCAAAGTAGATACCCGACCAAATTGGTACTGCAATAATTTTATTTATACTTTACGTTATTGATTTTTGTTATAGACGTTTTTAATACACTAGCTAGAGGATAGGTAGTCGTAATGAGCACATTCCCTAACGGTTTTAGTGTTAATTTTGTTGTTTTCGTTTTAAAGTTTATTTACAGTAGTTAAGACTGACCCAAAGTATTTTATTCGGAAGAACCCGGCCTAAGGTCGCGTATATTAATGTATAGTAACAATTTGTGATGGTTTATCCCGTTCCGAATTGTATCATTGTTTAGAATTTTGTTATATATTCCAAATCCAATTGGCCAAATCATGATGCTATTGTTTTCCAAATATACGAATAGTAGCATAAGTTTCCGAGTATATTTTAACTCTCGAATTTGTTGTTAGTCGTAATAACCTATCATTCCTCAAAGGAAGTAATTCCAAAACTTTATAATTTAGTGCAATGATATTAAGAATATTAGCTGTAATATATGGTTATGTTGAATGTTGCCTGTACAGGCAGGCTGTTTATAACGTTGAACCGTCGCTGATGTCCACCACGGGTACATTATTTTTATGGCGTAGTTAATGTCATGTTATTAATTTATTTAAATTGTTTTCTTCCATATTAGTGGGACCATCCCCTTGTCTTCCTTACATTCTTATCAACCCAAAGTTTTATTAATTTAATGTTGTTAATTTATTAGGTTAATGGAGGGGACCAAATTGTCCCTTCACAAAGAATATGTTGCAGACACCTCAGCTTTTTAGGCGATCAGAATAGAGACTTCCTTTAATGAATGTCCGGCCTAGTCTGATCGACGTGTCTGTAATGTAGTAGTTTAAAGCTCATTGTTAATGTGCCTACAATGTTACCTGTAGTTTATAAAGTATTTATGATCATGTTATTTTTTGGATTGTATTTTGGTGAACTGGGAAGAAATGTGTTCAAAATTTTGTATAAAAAATAATACATATGATATTATTTGATATTTTCAGGCAATAATAATATATTTCAAGTTTTAGCATATTGACTGTTGATATTTTTGTTAACTAGGATAAACAAAGCTATTTGACCAAAGTCAGTATTAGTTTTAAAAGTGATGATAAGATGTAAAAGAATTGTAATATGTTTGTTAAGACATTCAAGTCATTGCTAAGCATAAAAAGATAATTTTGATATGCAATATTCCACCATATCATGGTATGAGGTACTGATGTATGAGAAGATTGAACAGTTTGTATGTTTACATTGTTTGTTAATGTTATTGGAAAATTAGTTAATCAATTAGTGTGATTTTTATATGAATATATTGGGGTTTACTTGGTAGAAAATTTTAATCAAATATAGATAATAGTATATTGATGTTTGTGTTTCTCTCATTGTAATTGCATCCTCCCTTATATGACCTCTTTATGGTTCGTTGTACTTCGGTAATACCTATGCATTAGGTAAGTCGTTTTCATCAGTTAGCATTTAAGTAATAATTATTTTTTAACGGCATGAATGCATGATATTTTCGTCCGACGCTTCGTTAGTTGCGCATGATGCAATTCTATTTTCGTTTTCTTTTCGTTCATACTAATCTAATTAATAATTTCAGGTAGCCAAGAAAACCCATGGGTCGGGAGACTACATTTCATTAACAAAAGTTTATTGCAATACAAAATGCTGTGTGACTAAAACGGTCCAGTAACACCATGAACTCTTTTACATGCGTTCACTCTCTTAATTCACTGCCAACGAGGAAACTTCACATTGGTCGTAGGAAAACTTCAACTTGTGATGTTTTCTTCTCAAATAAACGTTATGATTTCTCTTTTGGTTCTTTTTTTTTTTACTTTTTCCTTATTGCAAAGCTTTCATCACAGCACTCGTTGAACACTCACAGTAGAATATCCGTAAAACATTATCTATCTATGTAAACGTCCTATTTACACGTGTATTGTATGTATGTATCCGTATATAACATGTATTGTATTGTATTCGTTTCGCTTGTAACCGTCTTTAACCTGAGGGGAATGCCGTGTGCACGTCTCCGCGGTCACATCTTATGTGTCGTCTCACGCTTTCAGGAGGCGGAGGCGTCGGCGTTGTGCCGGAAGACGTATCGTTCACTAGGATCGGTGGACTGTCGTGGGAGCAGTGGTCGGCGCGACTCGCACTGCCGCTCGTAGCCGGCATGCGAGGCGTCGGCGTCGCAGGCCTCCCGCCCGCGCCCGGCGAGCCTAGCTTCACGTGCCCTGACTGCGGACGTGTCTACAAGCTCAAGTCGTCGCTGCGCAACCACCAGAAGTGGGAATGCGGCAAGGAGCCGCAGTTCCAGTGTCCGTACTGCGTGTACCGCGCCAAGCAGAAGATGCACATCGCGCGGCACATGGAGCGTATGCACCGCGAGCTGCACATGAAGCCCGACCACTACATCAAGCAGGACAACGTAGACGCTTGCACGTAGCCGGGCGGTGCGGCGCGTCGGGTCTCGCCTCCACGAAGACGCATTGCATCTTAGTCACTAAATAAATACTCCATATCGTGTCGGAATGAACGGATCGATCTTTCGAGCTTTCGGCAGTAGTTTTACCAGTTTTATATATTCCTATTAGTATCGTTGGCGCTGGAGACTGGCGACTGCGAACAGTTAAATTCTCCTCAAATTCCCGAGTTATCCCGATTGTGATAAATGTGATGTAATTAATATCTCTTGTGATAGTGGCGTCAGACAGTCACGTATTTAGATGTAATCGCAGTTTGCGAGGTCACAAATAGTGCCTTAAATCGTTACCTAATCGACGTCAGATATGACGTATAACCCAATGAATACCGCGATATTTCGAGGAAAATCATTTTGACCATTTACGTAAAGTATTCACACATGTTGCACGTTGAACTGTAGCAGTGTAAGCAACTGTTGCATTTATTCAGTTTGTAAGTCGAAGTGATGTGTATAGTTACGCTTTTCTTTTTATATATTATGTACAGCATTCATTATTATACAACTATCATTCCTGATTTTGATTGTATCTGTAGGTTTGTGACGATAGATTGTTAGAAGTACAAGAAAGTTAATTTTGGTTAAGATTGTTACCAGTTGCAGTTACTATCTCAATGAATCTGACATTAGTTAGAACTCTCCATCTGAGACAGATTAGGGGGACAGATTATTTTGAAGTAGGTACTCGAGTAGATATAAGGGATATTATGATAACGTTAATTTGTGCATCTTAGTGGTAATTGAAATGAAGTTAGGTGTATTCGCTTAGCTAGCCCGCTCTAGTTCTTCGCCATAAATGCATGTTCCATAATGTAATACTCATAAGTTTAATGTTTTATATCAATTATATTTTTAGATCTCTTTTACATCTAATGCATTTACTATCTTAATTTAGACTTGTATTCTGCCGAGAATATTGCGTGAAAACAGATTTATGTTTTTTTTACAGAATTCTGTATGTTCCTTGAAATGTCTGTTAGTTTTTGGTGTTATAAATGGGGCCAATTTTTAGTAAACTAGTTGAAATGAGTGCCTTATGATTGTTGAAGTTAAATTTTAAATAATGAGAATTTTACGAATTTCCGTTAGGTTTTATTAGCAAGAATCGTGCACAATTTTTTGGAGAGTTGAAACCAATCTTCCACTTTGTTTTTAAGTATTTTTATATACATTACCATTTAGAAATTATGTACTTTAATATTAGTTTAGGTAGCGCGTCCGTAGACTTACTCCGTCGTAACTGTAGCTACGCTGACGGGGCCTACGAGTTCGTACGGGTCACGTACGCCGCCGCGGCAGGGACCGATCTTGTTCAGAGTTATGTAGGAGTGACTTTGCCAACACTCTACCGACATTAGATTATTATCCGGAGTTACCAACATACAATCAAAATGTAGAGTTCACAGTTAAGAATAAAGTTTTCTTTACAGTTAAGAGTACAACCAGACAAGTCTTGTCAGTATCAAACTAAGTGCCTTGAAATGTTAGTCATTAGTGTTTAAAGTACCTAATTGCAGTTTGGAAATCAAATTTGATTTTGTAACTTTCAATGCAACATTTTCTAGGTTGTGATTAAAAATAACAATCTCAAAATGTAAATTGATATATATTTATATCAATTTAATATTATAACTAAATCATAGTTAACGTAAATCTGACTAAAGCTGCGATGAACAGTGAAATCAGTTATTATGTATGGATGCAATAACGTAGCAGGCCATTTTGAATCTTATATTTTTTATATTTGCCGCAAAATATGAATATCGCCGCCCGAGTGATGAAAGTAACAACTCCTTGGTAGGTCGATTATTAAATTACTACCTAGAATATTTGTAGTTCGTTAAAGATGAATATTTACATTCAATAAGAAGTTACAGTGATTTAATGCATTTGATTGTATTTTTATAACCTTTTTGTATTTTATATAATAAAGTTGCTATTCTTGATACAAACTTGTTTTAATGTTTCAAAATATTGTACTTGTTCATCTAATTTAAATTATCATTGATAAGGGCATGCTAATTTGAATTTATTTTCATGGAAGTGCTCATTAAGGATTTCCACTGAATTTGTAATTAATATCTGTATTCTGGTCGCATGCTAACATTAGGGTGCTAGATTGTTAGTACATAGTTTATATAAATTAAATGGGAGACATGGTGCATCATCCTTGGCTTTCAGTTGGTGGCACATATTTTATCTGGTGGCTTGGCTTTTCACGGTGGTAGCTGTAGTGTAATGTAGATAATGCACGTGTTTATTTTTATTTGCCTTTTATTTCAGTTGCACAGTTGTACACTCCTTATATATTGGGTTATGGCACGTCAGGGTTGAGCGGCGGTAAGGTTGGGTGGACACTCTATGAGTGCGTGGACTGCGGGAACAAATACAAACACAAGGGCTCCCTGCAGCGGCACATAAAGTACGAATGTAGGAAACAGCCCAGCTTCAAGTGCCCATACTGTGTGTACCGGGCCTATCAGAAGCATAATCTGCTGCTGCACGAGAGACATCTCCACAAAGATATGCCAGAGAAAGTGGATTTCGTGTCGGAATGACCGCCGCCGCTATCGGCTTACAATGTCAGTAAAAGTTCAACTCTCGTCTTGTTCAGTCCTAACGTGCTAACGTTGAATGCTTTTCGAGACTAATCTGTATCTCTAACCTACTCTTAGATAAATAAAATGGTGAACTAACCGAATTATTTGTCCGCCATTTTTTTTATTTAATCAGTGCCTGTCTCGCTATTCTCGGGGTACAAACTGCTCACTAACTTCAATTGACAGATTGAAAAATAAGTACATAATTGATTTAACTCACTAAGTCGTGTAATGGTTTTTAAAAGAGGTTATTTATTTCAAACCGCACGTTTTAGCATGTTATAATTTATTAAAAATAACATTTACATTAGGGTTTAAAAATGGTCAACATATTAACTACTTATGATATTTTTTTACATTTAAAAATATATTTTGACCATTTTTAAGTCGATCTTATAATCGCAATCATAAAAACTTATCAACATATTTATGTTACAGCTATCCATATAAAGAAAACCGAAGCCAAAAGAAAAGGATTTTAAACACCTACTTACAGCAAATAAGAACAAAGCATTACGGTTATGGATGTCAGTCATTCTGACCAGAATATTATTAATAATTTATATTTCTATTTATTGTTACAGTTTAGGGATTCAAAAAGAGAAAGTTTCGAAAAAATTGAGCTTGGTACAGTCTATTAAATCAAGGCAGCTAATAGCAATAGCCTGACTCGGTGGCTAGGTACCTCGGGTCCATAAACTCTATAGATAAGTAGAAAAATATTCTTTAATCTACGTAAGTTTTGTTTATTTTATACGCATAGCATTATAGATTGTTATTTTTGTTCTTGTTATTTTTAGTAAGTACCTAGGTAATTGTTTGTATTGTGTTCCTTGTTACCAAAGATTATGCAAAACGATATCCAAACAAAAGCTAATAATATTACGTAGGTATATAGACAAATGTTTAAATATTTCATTATCAGTATTTCTGTTATACGTTAAATTAATGCATTTGTTAATGTTTAATGAGTTACCTCGACAAAGTTCAAAAACATTGAATTATCATTAATATGTAAATGGAACCAAAGAATCTTAGTCGATTCTTAGCCTTAATAAGAGTTAATGAGTGCCTTAATATACATGGAAAAAAATACCTTAATATTATATTGTTTGTAAATTATTATAGTATTTTAAGAAAATAATTATTATTCAAGTTATGAATGTACAAACGCACCTTGTGTTTGTTTTTGAAGTATTGCAACTTACAAAGTTTTGAGTGTTATGTATTAAAGTTTTTTATAACTTGTTTTAAAATTAACCACTAGTTACCCACCTAAATTTAGAGCTAAGATAATAAATTGAAACTAAGTAAGCTCATGCATATTATATATCTCATAAAATGTATAAGAACCAAGTAGTGCTCGCAGTCACAAAACGCTTCCACCAAAGATAAGTATGATGTAAGTAGATATGCAATTACTTTATAATTGCAAACCTCAATTTAACTTGAACTTTTTCAATTGTATTATCGAATTATTTTATTGAGTTACCTAAATTAAGTGGTTAAGTTCTTCGAGATTGTGGATGAAAAGTATCTATGTTTTATATCTCTTGTTCGCCAAATATAGGTAATTTAATGTTATGTTATTTCTTGTTAGTTACCATTAATAACTATGTGTGTCGGTTAAAGGAGATATGTCTAAGCATTTCGCATGATAGGTACATAAAGAGATTAACCTACCTACATATTGACCCAAAAGCCAAAAAAAAACTCATCATCACTAGAACTGCGGAAACTAGATTTTACGTAAAACTAAAAAAAACTGTATTAAAAAGGTAAATGACTGCCAAGTCACTTCCCTAAAAAAATAAGTAGGTAGACTCAATCAACTCATATTTCTTGTCCGAAATCTTTGCACTACCTCTAGTAACATCAGTAACAAATTTGATCAATAATTTTAATGTCGTGAGTCTCCGGGCGTCCTAATAACGAGTAGGTAATGTTTCATTTGAGTGAAACATTACCATGTAATCTTTGTCGATTGTTTTTTATTCTGCAGATATTCCGAGTATGAGTATTCTTGTAGTTCCTGATATTCACCATACAGGGTGGCCCCAAACTAGGATTCCCTAGGACTGTGAAATGTCGAAATCTTACGATTTTGATATTACTTCATTACTGTGATTCCGGATTGATAATTGACAATTAGGCCCCTTTTAGTTTTATAAGCTGAAATGTATTTATTAGGTAGACTGAATGTACCTACCGTTTATCAAAGATCTTAAATATTTTCTTTATTTCCACCTATCAATGTTTCCCTACAAAATAAAAGGAAGGTTACCTCTACGTGAGAGTCCCATTATTTTGCCACACCTGTATAAAAAGATAACTAAAGTTGTCTCCTAACCAAATCTGTATGAAATTCATTAAATGTAATCCGAACATGTTTAAGCGAATAGACTAGGCTAGACAATGAGGTATTAAGGTGACAGACGGACAGCACAATGTTATCATTTAGTTAAATGTTTGTATTTTTATTTTTCTGTGAAGTGTGTTTGTTTGTTCTTTTTTTGGACTGCATGTGAATAAATGTTTCTCGATTGAATATAAACGTGGTTTTTAATTCCGATGCTATGTGTAAGCGTAACCTAGTGAAACTAGCAGATAGGCAGGCACGGTGAATGAAAAATGGGCTGATGTGAGATAGTTTTTCTATTTATCTGTCAATGAAATTTCATTGTTGCAGGTGAAGTGGACTTCTATAAGACAATGATGCAGAATATCCTGCCCATAGTGCCAATGAAGACAAAAAACTATTGGTCGCATTATGACATGTCGTACGAATGTGAAAAGTGTAAGAGAAAATACCGCCATAAGAGCACTTACAGAAGGCATGTAACTTATGAATGTGGTAAAGAACCTATGTTTAGATGTCCATTTTTAGACTGTTCGTATAAAGCTTATCAAAAAACACATACAGACGCTCATATCAAAACGAAACACAAACTATTAACGTTTGATTAAAATAAAGGAAGTGCATGAAATTCGGATAAATGATTGTGATATTAAATTTAACTGTATATAAAAGATTTTTCATTGTAGTTGTTTTACACGAAATAGATTGTGAGAGTAAGCAGAATTACATAGAAATTGCATTCACTGCACGTAAATCTAAACTGTATTGGAACTCGCGCGCGGCATTTATGAAACCATAGACACGCAGCAACGGAGAACACTTCTGCATAAAATTTCGGATTTTTCCGATTTTTATTTTGATGTTGTTGTCCTTAGGTGGATAAAAAAAAATGCATTGCTGCTGTCAAGACGTTGTGCATCACTTCGGTTTTTTTTTATCTGTGGCTCATTAATCCCTATATAGTCTGTGTCATTCTTTTGATTTTTCGGAAGAATTTGAGAGAAAATAAACAAACAGTCCGCCTGATTTCACCTTTATAATGAAATAGCTTTTTATTTATATAATATAATAAGCCGTATACAATTGCTGAAAGTAATCAAAACAATGAATCGTTTAGTTTGGACGAGCTGTTGCCATATCAAGCCGCATAGAAATAGTTACGGATTAAGTTTACCGCTTTTATCTCCGAAGAAAACTTTACAGCAAAATGTATTCTCCCGAGGTGTTCACGACCAGAAAGGAAAAATACGGTCTACGCTCAACTACATGGTAGCTATGGGTGTTATGACCGTAGGTTTAAGTTACGCAGCTGTCCCGCTTTATAGAATTTTTTGTCAGGTAAGCTAATACTTAACCTTTTTAAGTCAGGTAATACTTAACCTTTTTGATAACACTGCCAATCGTGTCCATCCTCTCGACGTAGTGGTTATTTCCTCTATGATATGATCCACTCCACTAGCTAGAATTTACTGGTCAAAGAAAAGTCATGGCAGGCAAATCAGAGATCATAGCTTGGCAAAGTTCTCAATCTTGTAATGAAAAGCATTCAAACATTCCAGGCGTACAGTTATGGAGGCACCACAGGCCTTGTGGAAGCTGACACCTCGGTGAGTGACATGAAAGCGGTCAAAAGCCGTCCTCTCAAGATCCGGTTCAATGCAGACACGGCTTCCTCCATGCAGTGGAACTTTAAACCACAACAACATGATATTAGTGTGAGCATTAATTTTAGTTCCTTTTTGAAGACCATTTACTGTTATTCTCATGTGAACTTACCTAGCCCCATTAAACAGTCATGTACCAGGTGCATTAATTAAGAAATCAATACAGAACTGGTCTTTTTCATCGAGACCAAAGGTGCAAGGTGGTTTATTTTTAAGCACAGGTGTCAAATGTATCTTGATGGAGAGGGAAAAAAGTTTGGAACTGACATAGTAGAAAATCAATACAAAGCTCCCAATAAAATTTTATAACCTCAGAGAGATTCCCAGAATCTTCATCTACACAGATCTTATTAATATCTTGCAATAGTACAATTTGTGAAAATTCCTGTTTTACAATATGAATGATAAGATATTGATATTGTCATAGTTTTTGGAATAAAATTTCCATTATCTTGTTAAGCCTCAAGAAAAGAAGCATCTACTAAATTGTTAATCTAATTTTGACGCTGACTGTACCATGGTACTCATTGTTTCTGATATCCCATGATCCTGGGAATCCCAGTGTTGGGTTGAGAATATCTAGGTGACTATTAAGTTAAAAATAAACCAGGTCACAATGATAAAAATTATCCATCCATTGTTATAAACAAAGGCAAGTTGTGTGAGGCACCAAAGACTATAATTTGTTTCCAGCTAGTGCCCGGTGAGACAGCTCTAGCATTCTACACAGCTAAGAACCCCACTGATAAGCCGGTGACCGGCATCAGTACATACAATGTGATACCATTTGAGGCAGGCCAGTACTTCAACAAGATACAGTGCTTCTGCTTTGAAGAACAGCAGTTGAATCCACACGAGCAGGTAACCATCATGGGCACATAGAATTTTTTTTTTTCATTATTTGGTGAAAGAAAACATCATAAGGAAACCAGCATGTCAAAATTAGAAAACAATTCCATCAATTAGTAAGCGACTACAATATTATGTAGACATAGGTAGATGTATAAAGTTTTCTTGTATTTTCCAGGTGGACATGCCAGTATTTTTCTACATAGATCCGGAATTTGTGGATGACCCCAGAATGGAGTATGTTGACGAAATAGTGCTCTCATACACATTCTTTGAAGCTAAAGAGGGTATGAAACTTCCAGTTCCGACTTATGCCAGACAATGAGATTTGAATGCTAGTTAATTTGCTCCACTTGCTGGCATATCTTGTACAAATAGTCATTAACCATGCCAGATATTTTTGTTAGCAAGTGAGGTTTAGTTTAATGTGATGAATTATGTGTTTGTTAAGTTTTAATAAAAATATTTTCAGTAAGTTTGTTATTTGCGTGGATTTAAATAATGCCAACACATCTTCATTTCACATCTGATTTATTATAGCTATATTATTCACGCTCGCATAGGAAACATAACAACAATTTATATCTGGAAGTGTCTAAAAATTTTAATGTATTTAAAGAATTCAAGCTGACCCCTTTCTAAGACTTAATGGCTGCGGTGACGGGGTAGCCCCTCCTCAGGCCCATGCATTGGTCCCTGTCGATGAACAGCGTCGTCGACTTGTTCCTCAGGTCCGCCTCTAGCCCCGCGCGCACGCCCAGCAACGTCTGGTGCGTGCCTTCAGCTGTTGCTATCTTGGAGCGGAGAGTTTCCATAGTCTCTTGCAAGTCGCAACATTCTTTCACCAGCCTGAGGATGGAAGTTAAATGTTCGTGATTCTGAACCATTCAAAAGGTACCTGCGCTGTTCTACCATAATCATAATCGGCCGTTAGATGTCTACCGCTTGGCATACACCTCCTTCCAATTTTGTAGCATTGCCGGATGACGCGCGTATGATTGTCTACTTTTAACATTTCGGTTACTAACCGGACTTCGGTATCTAATATTAACGTACATAGAATTTTGCAACACCAATTTTATGTAATGAAATATTTAACTTGCATCTAAAATCATCAGGCGACATTTTGTCAATTTGGGTTATGTGCTTGATGTGGACACACCACATTTCTAAAGAAAAGTTAACATATTGGGCTACATGTTGAGCAAAATAAAGATGGATTGTATGAAGGATATCATGGGTAAAGAAAGGAGAACTGAGATTGAGGTTGATAGAGGAGAGTAGAGTGGAAGATGGTTTTCATCTTCCATGTGCCGATGTCATATAAATTTGGACAAGAGCGGAAAGATGATACTGAGCAAATGACATTTGATGCCTTCAGTACAGTACCTGTTCTGTGCTTCGTCCCGGCACTTCTCGAGGTGCGGGCGGTTTGTTCGCGCCTGAAGCCGCGTGTGAGCCACCTTCATGGGCTGTAGCTTGTCCTCGATCGCCTTGTTGAGGAGCTCCAGCGTCTTCTCCACGTCGAAGATCTCCTGTTGGATCTGGAAACCAATATGAGAATACTGTAGGTTTGTTCGTCACTGAAAAGAGCCTTTTGGTGCGTCGATACTAAGGTTGGTTTTTAGTCTGTTGTCCTATCAAGGGCCTACAATAGCGCACCAATGGTCCCTAAAGCTCCTTTTCATCATCAATAGCCTATATAAGACCACTAAATAAATAATTTTTAACAGGGCATCATCTAGCCCTACTAATACTAAGCAGAGCTTGTATTATGGGAACTACATGACTGATATACTACTTATATACTTTTTTTTGTAAATACATAGGGGCCGTTCAAGTATTACGTAAGCACTATTGGGGGGCGGAGGGGTCTTTGGTTTGCTTATTTTGGATGACATGGGGGTAGGGGAGTCTAGATGATGATTACGTCATCGGTAGTTATTTACTTTTTTACACGAATGGCAACCCTCACATTATCTATGCTTGAAAACGAAACGCATTTTCGAGGATTCCCGCAAGTAATGCATACGTTTAGGCACTCGCTTTAGAACCGATTAGGGGAATTACCGCGTCCCTTTTTTTTTGTCCCTTACTCTATGTTGAATACTGTATCAGTAAAATCTAATCTCTATCCTAAATCTATTCTTATTTTTGAAATTATAAATAATAGGTTGGGGAAAAAGTTTCTTCGCATTTTTTAAGAAAATTCAAAACATTTTTTAATATAGTTTATTTACATTTAACTAAAGTATGTAGGTACCATTTTGTTCGATAACTTTTTGCCATTTTGTAGGCAGGGACATGATCCCATTGCTATAAAAACTTTGGGGCTTCTGTTCAAAATACCGCGACAAGTGGTTTTGGCAGTCCTCTCGTGATGTTAACCTGACACTGCCTAAAGAATTCTGAAGAGACCGAAACAGGTGGAAATCTGAAGGTGCAAGGTCAGGACTATACGGCGGATGCATTAACACATCCCAGCCAAACTCTCTTAATTTTTGCTGAGTGGCTAAAGATGTGTGAGGTCTAGCGTTATCATGATGAAAAACCACACCCCTTCTGTTGATTAACTCCGGCCGCTTTCTCTCAACTTCTTGTTTTAATCTCATCAGTTGTTCGCAGTAGAGTTCAGAATCGATGGTCCTGCCTGGTGGTAACAGCTCATAATGAATAATGCCCTTCCAATCCCACCACACACACAGCATCACCTTGTTGCGAGTTAACCCGGGTTTCGCCACAGTCTGTGAAGCCTGACCGGCCTTTGACCACGACCTTTTTCGCACGTTCTTGTCGTACGTGATCCACTTTTCATCACCAGTTATTAGCTTCTTCAAAAATGGTTCGGTTTCATTACGTCGTAATAAAGAATCACAAATGAGAACACGGTTCATTAGGTTTCTTTCAGTGAGCTCGTGAGGTACCCAAATATCGAGCTTTTTTGTGTACCCAGTTTTTTTCAAATGCGCCAAAACTGTTTTGTGGTCAATTCCCAGTTCTTCAGCTACGTCGTAACTACTGATATGCCGATCTTGCTCCACTTTTTCAAAAATGGCATCCATTTTATCCGTAATAGGGCGACCAGAGCGACGTGCATCTTTGACATCAAAATTTCCGGATTGAAAACGCTTAAACCAAATTTGTGCTACTCTCACAGACACTGCACTAGGTCCATAAACATCGCAAATTTTTTTCGCGGCTTGCGTTGCATTTTTACCTTTTTTGTAGTAAAATTTTAAAATGTATCGAATTTCTTCATTAGATTCACTCATCTTGACAGTACGAAAAACAAATAAAAATCACACATTTTCCTAATTTGAATTTGGAATTATCTTCTTTAAAATTTAAACTTTTAATGATACCAAAACCAGCCAGATACAAATAGTATAGCCAAAGAGATTTTATTACAAGTTCATACATACAATAATGCGAAAAGACTTTTTCCCCAACCTAATATAACATTATAATCATAAATAAAAAAAGATACATTTATAATTGAAAAATGTTTACGTAAGCATAGGGGGAAGGGGTAAGAGCTTTGCTTACTTTTGCTGACAAGGGGGATGGGGGGGTAAATAATTGTAATAAATCTGCTTACGTAATATTTGAACGGCCCCATACATATTATACATAGAAAACACCCAGACCCGAGACAAACATTTGTCCCGCAGCGGGAATCGAACCCGCAACCTTCTGCGTCTCAGGCGGGCCTTCGCCCACTGTGCCACAGAGGTTATGGTCATGACATATTATACATAGAACAACTAATAGAAGACTTGCATATTACCAATGGAACTTAATTCTAATAGTAATTCTAATAGCTATGTCGATGTCTTCAGTTCTACGGATTTTCATATTTTATGCATGCCATAGATTTTATGTTATGTAACTACCCTCTTTAGTTATAGCGTTGGTTACGCGATGCGCACGCGTCATTAAGTTATGATCTTCGGTTAAAGACATATAGATAGTGTGTTGGTTCTGGTTACCTTGTGTAGATGGAGCTGCAGTTTGTTCTTGATTTCGATGGTTTCCGCGATGCGGCGCGTAAACGAGCTGTTGCTGTTACTCCATTGATCCCAAATCTGCGTCGCTGATACGTTGATCAGATTATCCGTGTCTGTGGATCGAAACAGGTATTGTAATACTAATGATGTTTTTATTTTGTATAGTAGATGCACATCGTATACGAGTGACTAGTTGTTGCCAGCGGCTTTGCACGCGTACAGTTGTGTTTTTTTAAACCGATACTCTCATACAACTTTTACCCCCATTTCACCTTTTAAAATGTGAAAATCGAATTACCCTGAAACACTTCATTATTTATTTATGCTCAGTAGCCGTAATTCAAATGTAATTCTCATGTTTCTATCTTAAAAGAACAAAGACTTATAAAAAGTTCCTTCCCCATTTTCCTTCTCTAAAGTGAAAATTGCCAAAAACCATTTCTTAGCATTGAGATATAAAATAAACATATATGTTTCAAATAGTAGTTTTGGGTGTGCGTTGATAGATCAGTCAGTCAGTCAGGACAAATGATTGAGTATGTTTAGATGTAGTTAGGTGTATGATCGTCACCGGAGAGCAGCTGCACCGCCTTGGCGCGCTCGGACTGCGAGCGCTGCAGCGTCGCGGCGCTGGCGGCGGCCCAGCGCTGCGCGTCGCACACCGTCGGGTCGTAGCGCTCGATGCCCGCGTAGTATTGCAGACCCTACACAGACTTGCAACGTCGCGTTACATACTTCAAACACCTATCCAAACAACTCCAATACTCGTCTTACACTGACTTACTACCATTATTGGGCATAACTGGGACATGATTCCCATTTATCACCACTGAGGCAAAAAAACGTGTCTTACTGTTTTTTTTACAAAAATCTGTTAACCAAGACATTGCTAAGCTTAGTGCATAATCGCTCAACCCTAGCACCGAAGAGGACATTAATTGTTAACAGTTATACATGAACGTGTGTCAATGACAGAAATTATTTAATCTCTGGGTCCGGACTTGGGCGCGTTACATACCTTTGAGAAATTGTTGAGCTGATGGCACATGGAGTCTATCCCGAGCGCGTATTCCTTGTTCCTCAGGTCCGTCTCCAGCTCGTGCTGCGTCGCGCGGCAGTTCTTAGACTGCGCCCTCACCTGTGGTTAAAGACGACGATTCTCTTAAATAATTATAATATTATAATGCTAGACATTTTCACACAGCATCATCTAGCCCCCAGACCCCAGACGAATATTTGCAGATCATACAAACATAGGAATCGATACCCACAACCTTCTGTATCTCTAGCGGGCGTTCGCCCACTCCCCTACAGAGGTCGTCGAAATATCCTTGTGATTTCAATGAGGTCGTGACTAATTCTGATGGTGTCGGAGTTTTGAGAACACCAGACAGCATCCAACATAGCTAGATGACTCTTATATCTGTAACCGACATTTTATCATGCCCTCCAAAAAAGCACCGAAGCGAGAATAAACAGAGTATAAATGCTACTACCAGACACCCATCTTAATATAGACCCCCCCTCCCCTTAATTTTCACGGGGTATGGCACTGCCTTCAGTAGTAAACTATAACTTGCCTTTTCTAGCATCATGCGGAACTTGTCCTGACACTCGCGGAGTATGGCCACCTCCTTCAGCAGAGACTGTTCCACCGCGTCGTGAACCTGCTCCAACCCTGGAACCATTCATATCACGTAAACCCAATGTGGATTAGGTTGATCACAGTCTATCTCTGTTACGATGGTTTCCTCCACCGATCGGAGAACATGGTGGAACAGTTCACATTGCACGTAACTTCTTTAAAAACAACCAAATTCACAGTGAAAAGGGTATATTCTAGGACAACAATTCTTCAGTTTATCAGCATATATGACCAGCCAACTGCCACTTCAGCTTGCTCCTAAAAATTCCCACCATGATACCATAACACCCAGACTGAATATAAAGCGTTTATTTAATCTCCCAAGGGTTTTTTTTGTCTTAAAATTAAGTAACTATGTTTACAGTAATAATTCTAGGAAGATATCCGGATAACACCTATGACTGTCCAGTCCGGCAGTGAACTCACCTTGCCTCTTCTCCCGGTGGTAGAGGCACTCCTGCACGATGTGGAGAGGGCCTTCGATGCCGGCGATTGCTCGCTCCAGCTGTCTGCGCGTATCGTTCAGTTTCTCGCATGTCGCTACTAGTCGCTCCATCTCAATAGAAACCTGGGGATTTGCATTGCTTGCAATTCAACGTTCAACTTAGGGATAAACGTTGGCGTTAAATTTTCCCACCACCAACAGTTAACAGAATCCCTAACCTTCAAATTTGAAGAAAAAAAAAGTTTTCTTTATTCTTGACTTCCAGAATGAAATTACAAAGACAAGGCTAGTCAAGGAAAACCCTTATTTAAAAAAAAATAATGACTTAGTTGATTTAGTTGATGTAGACACATCTTTGTTTTTAACAATTTTCTAAATATTTTCTCTGTTGGTTATTAACGCACCTCATTGCGCCAAAAGGTGGTGTCAGTGATCCGTTCGCCGATCCTCCTGCCGGAGTCCCGCTGACCCTGAGTGCCGATCTCATCGGTCTCTCTGAAATGTTCAGGAAAAAAAGCATTAATTTAATCGGTAGCTGTCCTAACTCAAATATATATTCTGACAACCCTAGAGTTTGTATCCTCATGTACTCGTATGTTCCTATATGAGGAAGCTGAATATGTGGTACATTTATTATTTTCACATGGCTTAGATAGGTATATACATAACTACCTTCTAAGTCCAATTTATTTGTCACGTACGAACCCACGTACAAAAATCAAATTAATCAATAACACACGTGTTATTGATTAATTTGTCTCAACGCTGATTGGTAGTCACTGTCGAGACAGAGTATAAATAAATAATGCTGGACATTTTTCACACAGCATCATCTAGCCCCAAACTAAGCAGAGCTTGTATTATGGGAACTACATGACTGATATACCACTTATATACTTTTTGTAAATTATACATACATAGGAAACACCCAGACCCGAGACAAACATTTATAGCTAATCGTAAAAAAAAATATCCCTCAGCGGGTGTCGAACCCGCAACCTTCTGCGTCTCAGGCGGGCTTCGCCCACTGCGCCATAGCTTACTTCCACATCCTCAGATATCGCGCTTGGTGAAGTTCCTCTTGGCTCCTGACTTGTAGTTCTTGATGCTGTTGTTGAGGATGATGCTAAATCACCTCAGCATACTCATGATGTCGTTCCGGACGCGCTCGGAGAAGTTCCTCTTGGCGTCTGACTCGTTGTAGTTCTTGATGCTGTGGTTGAGGATGATGCTAACTCACCTCAGCATTCTCATGATGTCGTTCCGGACGCGCTCGGAGAAGTTCCTCTTGGCGTCTGACTCGTTGTAGTTCTTGATGCTGTGGTTGAGGATGATGCTAACTCACCTCAGCATTCTCATGATGTCGTTCCGGACGCGCTCGGAGAAGTTCCTCTTGGCGTCTGACTCGTTGTAGTTCTTGATGCTGTGGTTGAGGATGATGCTAACTCACCTCAGCATTCTCATGATGTCGTTCCGGACGCGCTCGGAGAAGTTCCTCTTGGCGTCTGACTCGTTGTAGTTCTTGATGCTGTGGTTGAGGATGATGCTAACTCACCTCAGCATTCTCATGATGTCGTTCCGGACGCGCTCGGAGAAGTTCCTCTTGGCGTCTGACTCGTTGTAGTTCTTGATGCTGTGGTTGAGGATGATGCTAACTCACCTCAGCATTCTCATGATGTCGTTCCGGACGCGCTCGGAGAAGTTCCTCTTGGCGTCTGACTCGTTGTAGTTCTTGATGCTGTGGTTGAGGATGATGCTAACTCACCTCAGCATTCTCATGATGTCGTTCCGGACGCGCTCGGAGAAGTTCCTCTTCGCGTCTGACTCGTTGTAGTTCTTGATGCTGTTCTGGTTCCACTCGTACTGCGTGTAGCGCGTGTAGAGGGCGGCGCGCGCCGCGTGCTCGGGGCTGCGGTCGAAGCCGGTCACCAGGTTGGGGAACCGCAGCGGCTCCGCGGCCATGCCGGCCGGCGTGTAGCACGGGTCCACCATCGTGTTGGTTATCGGCTGGGACGGCCTGAGAAACAACAATCCATAGTAATCGCATGAACTCAAATCTCGTCATTTTCTAATGGTAAATCCGATCTTACTGAAATTTACTATAGAACTATGTTTAATATAAGATAACACAAATGGAAATTTAAGACGCGGGGGTTTTTAATAAGTGGTGTCATTTTTTTAAACAGTTATTTTCAATTGCCTTTTTTTTAAGATCCAATAAATAAGAGAAAATAAAACTAATGTTGTTCGTAAATCCAGTTTCCCGTGAAAATGTAAAGAACCTATAGGATCAAATTGAGGTTCTGAGGATTTTTGCTGGTGGTGATCTTACATCGGTGTGACTTCAATCTCCTCGTAACCCATTATGGGTCTCCAGGGGTGCTTCTTAGGCGAATGGAAGCAGTACCCAACCTGCGGAGGCACGCTGGGAGCCCCCGCGGCGTCCTTCACAGGACTCCATTTCTGGAGTTGCTGTAAAACAAAAGTTAATTTTGTTAAACGACAGCATGATGTAAATAAATTATGGAAAATAGATTAAAAGCTTTACCGAGCACATCGACTCCTCTTTGGCCATGTTGATCTATTTGATGCTCTAAAATTTTGAAAAAAGTAAATCATGCATAGATGCAATCTAAAAAATATTCAAATTTGACGCCATTTTTTTGTCTTAGCTAGTTATAGGGATGCGAAGAAATATTTTTTGGATTAACCCGGTTATTCAAGTATCTATGGTTTCTTGCATGTACACCAACATGACAAAATGAATATGATCTACATCATGAGTGTCAATGTCATCGTGACATGTGAATAGACGTCAATTTCTGCGAAATTCAGTAATTAAAAAAATCGGAGGTGTTTATTTATTTGAATGGATTGAATTTCATAGTTTATTTGCCTTGATGTTTGTGTTTACGAATTTCTCTGTACAGTAAAAACTCAAACATGAGCGGTGTTCCGGATAACGCGCCCCAACGTCAGTAAAAATTCTGCCAAGAAATACAAAACTTCGATTTTTGCATTGATTAAGATTATTTTTTACTTTGCAGACTGCCCTGGGACCCAAAGTGATGATGCCGGCAAGGCCTCGGCCTGCGCTGGCTGTCCCAATCAGAATATTTGTGCCTCAGGTAGAATTCTGATAATTCTGCTAAAATAAACCTTGGCGAAGTTTTGAAATGTTAAATGTTTTCATATTTTTCGCTATAATTTTTTAGGTACTGCCTCAGCTCCAGATCCAGCTATAGAAATAATAAGAGATCGTCTCTCAAACGTGAAGCACAAGATTCTGATTCTGTCAGGCAAAGGTGGAGTGGGCAAGAGTACTGTGACATCACTACTTGGACATGCCTTAGCCGCTACCAGTCCAGATATCAATGTGAGTTTCTCATTTCATCGTTTTCTTGGAGTAATGAAACTGGTTCCTCTCAAACATACAGAATAGTTATAGTTTAAATTTATAACAAAATAATATTTAAAAAAATATATATATGATTTTTGTAAAGTAAGTACTTACCTGAACAAAATGATATCATTGATGCAGGAGGTGTGGGTTCAATTTCCAATGTGGGGCAAATGTTTACATGTTCTGCAGATATTAATTGTTCCAGGTCTGGGTATTTTGGTACCATGGTACTTGTAGTTCCTGATACCCACTATACAGAATCCTAGTGTTGGGTCGGGACTATGTGTGTGTCTGTTAGGCATTTATATTTACATAGTATGTGGATTAAGATAAAAAATAAATAAAGATATCTTTGCACTAGTACAGAACACAATCTGAATGTTATCATTGCTTCAGATATTGGTAAATATTAGACGCAACTTTAATCAGAACTTACCATCATTATCATCAACAGCCTGTAGAAGGCCACTGTGGGTGAGCGAGAACTATTCCTATTGGACAGTGTCATGACATGCAGTTTCAAGTCACCACTTCCACCCACATGCCCCATTAAGATGTCATCATCAGCCTATCTCTACATGTTTATGTCTCTACATAACTATATACACTATTTACTAGAGTGCATTCAAAGCATGTTCCATATTTCCAAGTTAAAGCTGCATCCCATTACTGAGTGCCGGACTTCTTGTCTAGATTGAAGTACTAATGCAAAATGTCACTCACCAACTTTGACGAAACAAGCTAGTGTTCATATAATGTTTAGTTAATTAAATAAAACTAAGCTTATTTTCCACTGACTTAAAAAAGGAGGAGGTTCTCAATTCATCTGTTTTTTTTTGTTTGTATTTTTATTTGACGCAATATCTTCGCCAATTGTGAACCGATTTTAGATGGGTAGATTATATTTCAATATACATTTTATTAAAAAATCACACTCCTAAGAGTGAAAAACCAAGGGATGAAATTTCTCAATGGACTTTTTATCAACTATATTATATTTAAGGCCAGTTGATTTTTTTGTAAGGAACCTACCCTGTTGTACCGCGATCTCCTCTCGTGCGAATTTCCAAACTCCATTTAATTTGATTTCGATGTAAACTTCGTAGACAGGGAGTAGATTCTGTCCCGCGCGGATATTGATTTCGTAGATTTCGCAAGACGCTGAAGTATTCGCTTTGGACGCGCCGGGACGGGGTGGTACGTGGACGTGGTACCAGCCTTTCGTTTATTTTGGATGTAGGTCAGGTTTTATCGGTTATTGTAAGGCGATGCTTTGTTTACGCAATGTGCGATGAGGTTTGTCATGCATGATTTACTTACATAATATCGTCTTCGAGTAGATGGTTGAAACAAAAGTGTAGCAGGTTCGATTCCCGCAGTTGCATGTGTGTATATTTAAATAATAAATAACTGGAAATTTTTCACACAGCATCATTTATCCCTAAACTAAGCAGAGCTTGTATTATGGGAAATAAATGACCGACTGACTACTTATATATTTTTTTTGTAAATACATACATATTATACATAAAAATACACCCAGACCTTGGACAAATATTTGCAGATCATACAAACATTTGTCCCGCGGCGGGAATCGAAACCGCAACCTTCTGCATCTGAGGCGGGCCTTCGGCCACTGCGCCACAGAGGTCAATTTATTTATTTAAGTATTTTTGTCATATAAACAATGTGAAAAGGGAGGACTTAATAAAGTCAAAGTAAATAATAAATAAATAAACACCCTACAGTCACTCGCATAGTCCTCCCACACTAGGAGTTAGTAGAGCTCCTTGTGAAGAGCTCGTCCGGGGAAGTACTACCACCATACCAACTTCTGCCGCCAAGCAGTAATGCTCGCATTGCTGTGTCTCCCGGATTGAAGGCCGGTGAAATTACAGGCCCATGAGACTTTTCACCCGTTATGTCTCAGGGTCGGCAGCGCGCGAGTGATAACCTCTGGTGTTGAAAGCGTTCAAGCGTTCATAGGTTGCGTGTTGTGGGTATCAGGAACTACGAGTTCAGTGGTATCACAATATCCAGAGCCGAAATAAATATTTGCAGATCATGCAAACATTTGTCCTTTGTCCCGTTTTAAAATACATTCCAGCGTTGGTACACGCGTCTGATTCGCTGAGTGGAAGCACTGGAGCCGCCGCAACCAGTGCTTCCACTCATTTACAACCAGCCCTGGGCCTCTAGACAAATACCTCACGCTTAGTTTTCTTGTCACGCTAACGCAAATTCGTCAAAGATGAACTTGGCAGCAGTCACGTGACATTTCTATAGCTTGCTAGCCTTTGCCCACGGCTTCGCCCGCGTGGTACTCGGATAAAAAGTAGCCTATGCGTTATTCTGATGTATAAGTTATATTACTGTAAAGTTTTAATAGTAGTAGGATGTAATTTCCATACAATTAAATGTTTGCGCAGGCGTTAACGCAAATAGAAAGTGGTTGTATAAAAGGGTGATCTGTTTGATTGTAGGTGGGTATCCTGGACGCGGATATCTGCGGGCCGAGCCAGCCGCGCGTGCTGGGCGTCCGCGGGGAGCAGGTGCACAACTCCGGCTCCGGATGGTCACCGGTCGTGAGTACTCGTCTTTTCCAATCCCCCCCTCACCCCTCCCCCATGCAAATACTCATAAGTATCGGTCTTTTCCCATAGAAAGAAAATGCATGGAGAAGTGTTTAAAACCTTACTACCATACAAACTTTCACCCCCTTTTCCCCCCCTTAAAAAGTGAAAACACGTAAAGCCTGAAATACGTCATTATTTATTTAAGATGGTTAGCTACAATTCCAATTTTCAAGTTTCTAACTGCAAAGAACAAAGACTTTTATACAAAGTTCACCCCCCATTTACCAACCTTAAAATGGAATTTGGCACATGCTTGCGTTATTAAATAAACCTATATTCCAAATTTCAGCTTTCTAGACTTAGTAGTTCTGGCTGATCTTGATAGATCAGTCAGTCAGTTAGGACAAACGACTTTATAAGTATAGAGACCTGATGGTTAATAGCCATTCATTCATTCATGTCGTGTCAATGGCTCATTTATGTTTTGTTTTTTTTTTTAAATTTGTTTTGACCAATGCGTTGCCACTTGTACAGCCTCATCGGTTGCCTCTATGAGATGTTCCCGGGTGCAGGTGATGGGGCACAGAGGGCAGGAGAGCAAGTGCCCCATGTTCTGTATGGGTTCCCCGCACTCGCACTGAACTTGAGTTGGGTCAATTATCCCCCATTTGGCTAGATTGCTTCTGCAACGGCCAACTTGGGTGCGAATCCTATTAAGCGCTTTCCAAATTGGCCACTGCAACTCGTGTCCAGGAGGCAAACGTTCTGCGGGATCTATGAAGTTCAGTGGAGGGGGGTATTTTTTCTTCCACATGTTGCATCTTGCTTCCGCTGCACTCTTATCCGAAGAAGTTGCAAGTTTCATAAAACTTCTACGACTCTTGAGTCGGGTAGGTGGAGGCTGGTGATCAAACAGAGGGTGCCGGCTATCTGTTTCCTGTTTAAGTTTTTCAATGCAGCACGCTACCTCCCGTCGGATGTCAGGTGGAGCGATGCCCGCCAGAGGGTACAACATCTTAAGGGGCGTAGGTTTTAGGCACCCTGTCACGATGCGGCAGGTGTCATTCAACGCTACATTCACTTCCTTGGCATGTGCGGAGCGGTGCCACACTGGGCACGCAAACTCGCCTGCGGAGAAGGAGAGAGAAATTCCGGTAGTGCGAAGCACGTGTGGTGTAGCTCCCCAGTTGGTGGACACCAGACGCCGGAGTAAATTGTTTCTTGCGCTGACTTTCATTTTTGTCTTGTGACAGTGTACTTGATCCAAGGTTATCCCTAAATATCGTGGGTGAGCGCAATGCTCAATGACGACACCACGCCAAGTTAGGCTGAGAGTTAGATTACTCTTAGATTGGTGGTTACGAAGGTGAAAGACACACGACTGGGTCTTTGATGGATTTGGCCGAAGGGAATTTTCGTTATAGTAGGTGTCGAGTGTTTCTAGGGCTTCTGTTAATCTCTCTTCGGCCTTTTCAAAGCAGTGTGTTTGGGCGGCCAACGCAAGATCATCCACATAAAGGAAACGTTGTGTACCTGGGGAATTAGGCTGGTCATTTGTGTAGATGTTAAACAATGCCGGCGCTAGCACGCTTCCTTGTGGAAGACCATTCTTTTGGCATCGCCATCGACTCTTAGTGTGATTGAGATGCACTTGAAAGCGCCTGTTATTTAGTATTTCACTCAGAATACGTACAAACCCTGGGTCCCGGCTCAGATCCATGGCTTTCAGAAGGAGTCTTTTTATGTTGACGGTGTCGTAAGCTGCTGAAAGATCTACAAAAACAACACCTGTGACTTTCTTAGACTCAAAACCATCTTCTATAAACTGAGTTAAGTTTAGTGTTTGGCTTGTACAAGACTTCCCGGGTCTGAAGCCAGCCTGCTCACGGATCAGTTCGATAATGGGCATCAAACGGTTCAATAACAACCTCTCAAATAGTTTAAAGGTATGGCATAGCAAGGATATGGGCCGGTAGTTCTTAGGGTCTTTGGGGCATTTACCGGGTTTAAGAAGAGCAATCACTTTAGCTCGTCTCCAGAGCTTTGGGATCATCGCATCTTTGAGGCAGGTGTTAAAAAGAGCCAAAAGCCATTATACGGCAACTGGTCCAAGATGTTTTAATTGTTCAACAGTAAGATCATCAACCCCAGCTGCTTTACCGTTTTTCATGGATTTGATTCCCGATGCGATTTCTGCCAAAGTAAAAGGCTTACTGATATGGTTACTATTTGGGTTAGGTTTAGCTATCCCATTGGTTTTGGGAAGGCGATGAGATGGTTTGCCATTCAAAATAAGTTGATGTGAAATTTGGTTTGCCGTAACCTGGCCAGGATTTATAGGCTCCGGAGGGTTATCTGTAAGTTTTTTGATAGTCTGCCATGCCTTTTTGCTGTTATGGGTCAGATCAATGCTAGTCACTAACGACATCCACTTCTTTCTGCGACTTTCTCCAATTTCGCGCATAAGCTCCTCACCACATTCCAAGGTTTGTTCGGAGAATGGGTCTAGGTTATATTGTTTTTGGTAGTTTGTGAGGAGGGTGGTGGAGTCTTTGCTCAGACCCGGCACGTAGCTAGTGCGGCATCCACGTGGGATGTGTTGGCGTGACACTCTCCAGACGATGTTGACAAACTTCTCATAGTTACCCGGCATAGGTTCTAGATTGCGCAGTCTGAAATCGATACCTTTGGAAAATAGGTCCCAGTTGGCTTTTGAAAAATTAAATCGGCGTCTAAAGGGCACGGTCTGAGTCTTCACAGCTGATTCAACACAACAAGCAATCGGCCTGTGCTGATAGCCGCTGATATTGTTAATAGCCTATAGCCGACTTAGCTTAAAAGAAGAAAGATGTGTTGCTTGGGGTCAAAATAAGTTTGTCCCTAAGTGGTATAGAACAGATGGCCCGATTTCAACGGAGCTTATTTTAACATATTGTTTAGGTATGTTTTATTGCCTCACAATACTATAATACTGTAAAAAGTAATGGAATACACAGGCAAAACAGAAAAGTGAGATGCTTCATTCAATTTGTTAACCTAGCCTCTGGTTCCAGTATGTTACGGATAACCTTTCGCTGATGTCCATCGGCTTTCTGCTGAGCAGTCCTGATGATGCAGTCATATGGAGGGGGCCCAAGAAGAACGGTATGTATTCTAGACAAACAATGTATGTCAGCATAGTGTGTCATAATGTGGAGATGCATTGAGGGTAGACGGTATGCATTCTAGATTCAGATTCACATTCATTTATTTGCGAAACATGGCTTTTGCGTGTGTTCATAAATAAAGTCGGTACAGCAATGGTCAGCTCACAAGTATTTAAAATTAATAACGTCGTACCATCTCAGAATTAATACAAAATAAGAACATTATTGAACATGTCATGCAAATGAATAAAATTAAATGTACAATAGCCATAGAACATTACAACACTACACAAAAATATATGTCGGTATAGTGTGTCATAATGTGAAGATGAAGTGTGGGTAGTTCAAGATATTGCATGAAGCATTTTTTTTAACCAATTTATAAATGTTGATATTGTCTATAGGTCATCATTATATTTACTAGATTCGATATTAACACATCACTACTATACTAACTGTAAATGGTTTCTATATTTATAACCAACTAGCTTCTGTCCACAACTTTGCCCGCGTGTTACCCGAATAAAAAGTAGCCTATGTGTGTGTTATTCTCATGTAAAAGCTATATTACTGTAAAGTTTCATCAAAATTCGTTCAGTAGTTTTTGCGTGAGACTAACAAACATCTATCCTCATAAACTATAGCGTTTATAATAGTAGTAGGATATGATTGTCTGACAGTCTGACTTGTATTTTCCAGGCATGATTAAACAGTTCCTGAGTGAAGTCGACTGGGGGGATCTAGACTACCTTCTAATAGATACTCCACCGGGTAATATAAACTTTTATTTTTTTTCTTTACCTGTTCATTATATTAATATACAGTGTGTCCCCTGGTCATGTTACATGGAGGAAAGTAATTTAAATATTGAAGTTACGAAATTTAAGTTAATGGACACTTTCCTTCATTTTTTAAAGTGTGTAATATTTATGTTGTAAATATTGTTTAATCTTTGGTAATACTGCATTCAAAGATTTAAAAAAGTCGCTTGCCTAATACGGGAAGATAAATGAAAAAAAATACCTGCTAAAGAAAAAATAACATTCTGAGTTTTTATTATAATGATCGAAAGGGTGAATCACAAGTATAAATTCCTTCTCAATAATAAGGTATCTCAAATTAAAGGATGCAAAGTAGTTAGCATGCCACGTGGCAGCTTATTAGAATATTAACCGATGGCACATAAGAATATATATTTCCCACGAATATGAAGCGGCCAGTAAGGAAAGAGATAGAAAAATACAATACACAGGAATTAATAAACATGAGACAAAATGGTAGGTATTATATAACGTGTTACAATCTGTACTTATCTATTCCAAACCTTACCGATATTCAGTTAGCGAAAAACATAACACTCTACAAAAGTTGCATGCATAATCCATACCTCACACTAGTCTTTCTCTGTGTCGTGGATATCAGGAACTACGAGTATCATGGTACTTCTTTTACCAATAAATTATCTGTATTATAGTTCGAAAACACCCAGATCCGTAAATATCCCGTTTTTTAGTAAAAAAATATGTTAAAAATTATGTAAAACCATGATAGTTTCAAAATTTATACAGAGACAAGTATTTTCAGATCATACAAACATTTGTCCCCCGCGGCGGGAATCGAACCCGTAATCTGCGTCTCGTGTCAATAACAAAAAATGCTTATTAATTCACATTGTAATGTTGCAGGGACGTCGGACGAGCATCTCTCCTCAGTGCAGTACCTCACGTCCGCGGGGCTCACGGGCGCCGTCGTGGTGACCACCCCGCAGGAAGCAGCGCTGCTGGACGTCAGGAAGGAGCTGCAGTTCTGCTCCAAAGTCGGTGTCAAAGTGCTGGGAGTCATTGAGAACATGTCGCTGTTCATTTGCCCTAACTGCAAGGTGAGGTTTGAAAGCTTACATCATATTCGGTACAGCCGTGACTTGGATTATTAGCAATGAACGCAAGCCTCTGCCCAAGGCTTCGCCCGCGTGGTACCCGGATAAAAAGTAGCCTATGTGTTATTCTGATGTATAAGCTATATTACTGTAAAGTTTCACCAAAATCCGTTCAATAGTTTTTGCGTGAAAGAGTAACAAACATTCATCCTCACAAACTTTCGCGTTTATAATAGTAGTAGGATTATAATAATTTAATGTAATCCTATTAGTAAGTTAAACATAATACTTAGTTACTTCCACATGTTCATGCTATTAATTAATTAACACTCAAATTATTCTTCTTGAATTTAACTTATTTTGGGGACTCCTTGTGTATTGTGAATGTGTGAATCTTGTCTACATGGTAATGACCCAAAATGCAAATTTAAATAAAACAGCTATCTCCACTAGTGTTAATTATGAAACAAATTTAATCCTCACTACGCAATCAGTGTTGAAGTGGTTTTTTATTAAAAAAATCCGTTGGGTTGCTGCGTTTAAGTCGCCTGACGGTAAACGCAGTTATAGTATATACTTATGAATTCTTCTTTCGAATATACCGAACTTATATTTTGTTGGAAACACAGACGCAGCAAGGCAATTTCACTTCTAAGCAAAGCTAAGGATAATTGTCCTCTAAGAGGAGGAACAAAGATTGGTACGCATGGGCGCTATGTCCACAACATACGGGTCCAACACAACATAAGGAGATGACCTCTGTAGCGCAGTGGGCGAAGGTCCGCTTGAGACGCAGAAGGTTGCGGGTTCAATTCCCGCCGCGGGACAAATGTTTGTATGACCTGCAAATGTTTGTCTCGGATCGGTGTTTTCATGTATAGTATTAATGTATTTACAAAAAAAATGTATATAAGTAGTATATCAGGCATGTAGTTCCCATAATACAAGCTCTGCTTACTTTGGGGCTAGATGATGCTGTGTGAAAATGTCCAGCTTTATTATTATTATTTAAGGGTGGTGTAACTCACCACGTCTGTGTCTGTATTGTGTGTGATCGCAGGCCCGCAGTGAGATATTCCCGGCGACGACTGGGGGCGCAGCGACGATGTGCACAGACCTGTCTGTACCGTACCTCGGGGCGCTGCCGCTGGACCCGCTGCTCGCGCGACGCTGCGACGCCGGCCTCGACCCTCCCACCTCAACCGCCTCGCCCGCCGTCCAGGCACTCACCGAGCTAGTCTCCAGTCAGTATCACAATACCTATTCTAAACACCTATACCATACCCAAGTTATAGCCACTATCAATGTGGTCTCTTATCTATAACCATTTCTAATTTTACTTACATCATTCCGTTACCATATGTAGATCACAACGGCAACAATGTGTTCTTGAAAGAAACCTCTAAAAAACATTTAAACAATATTATAAATAAGGAAATTTGTTTCAGAAATCGTGTCGGTTTGCGAAAACAGTTCCAGTTAACTCCGAAGTGGGTTAGCATTTGGTTGGTGCAATTATACTTATTTTATTGAAGTTATATATAAATCCTAGTAATGTAACAGGTATATTATGTACCTACCTAATGTTATTCTTCCAATATATAACAGAACGTTTTGTATATTATATTTTTAAAACTATTTCGATCAGAAAATATTTTGGGTCTCATAAAGGTGGTTTTATATTTTAAGTAGTGTATCTTTTAGACTTATGTTTCCTGATTTTCAAGACAAATTTGGTCACCAATTTTATTTATATCATAACTCAACCTCTTTGAGATCCTAAGTGTTATTTTTTGAGTATTTTAATGGACATCCCGCGGTTTTTATAAGTTGTATACAGCTCTTTATTATACACACGTCACATATTAAAAATTGACGAAACATTGGGATGATAATAAAAAAGATAAACCCAATCAAGACCCAAAGACAACTTCATGATAATGTGTGTTATATTAAATGTTACACAACTATGTAAGTTATATAATTTAAGAAATAAATGAACTATTATACATTATTTTAATTTCAATTAAACCACGACATGTTCTAATACTGTCGGAGGTCTGTCTGTATATAGGCTGGCGTTGAGGCTAGGCTTTATAAGAAACCTTTAAAGAAAGAAATAGTACGATATGTAAATAGTAATATGATATGAAGGGAAAAGGACGAGACTTATAAATGCTTTATTATTATATTATTCCAGAGGCCGCGAAATTTGCTGATTGCAGGTAGAGTATCAGTCCGCCGAGGCATATAGTCATTTTCTTTAAAAAATGCAAGGAAATTAATAGTTTATTATGTAAGATACTTTTACGTATTTTCTTTACTTCGCTGAAACCGGTTTCGGTGTAGTGCAGTCAATATCCATTCACTTTAAGAATCTTCGGGATTTATTTTTATTACATAATATATTCATTATCAACATTAAAATTACCTGATTAACCGCAATTTTTTTTATCTATTTGTACCAAGCTTTAGACTCTAAAGTTTAGAGTCTAAAATCAGTTCCTCGGTGAAGGCAAAGATTGAGCAATTTATTTATTTGTGTATGTATTGTGTGTAATATATATTTATATTTTTCTTTTTTTTATTTCCTAAGTATTTAAATATTACTATCAATCATCTAGGTGTACCTATTTAAAGATTTGCGTTACATAATCACTACATATTATTGTTATTTTTTTAACCCTTTCTGTGCACTACCCAATACATCTTTTTCCCAATACACAAAGGTTATCTGGAAGAGGATGCTTTTTAGCATTAAGTTCGCCTATGTAGGTACTCATATTTTGTGCAATCAAAATTTTTCTATCTATAAAGCTCGATGAAAGAGATCCAAATTCAAATAAGACAGAAAAAGTTTTACATGTGAGGTAAAGGAGTCTGCATATAGCCACTTATTTATAATTTGTACCAAGAATAAATCTATGATGGCCATCATATTTTTATTATTATGATTGCCATACAACATTGCCAGCGCATTTTCTGTACCAAATTCAAAACGAGCATTCGTTTATCGTTGTACGTAAGTAGATAAGATACTTCGCGTGTTTTGTTGTCTAAAGTAATGACCCGCGCATTTTTGAGAAAAAATATGGCGGGCAACATCATCTGTTGCGACCTCGTTCTGAAGTTACAACCCGACTATTGAAAGACCGGTAAGTTCCATACAAAACATGTACATCACTAATCATTTATTTTTAATCTGTGACTACGTTATGTTATCATATGTCATGTCAAAGTCACGTGCCAATATGACACAGCTGATTGCGCTAGAAGCACGAAATTTTGATTTTTGGCCGACAATTATTTATATTTTCGGTAACATTTTCCATGTAATTACGGTTTTAACAGCTCGTTCGTTTGTTTGTAAAAGTGAAGCATACATCTACCTCAAATAAATCTAACAGCATGCTATCTGCGGTGTAATATATTTCGGTATTGCACAACAGTAAACTCGCATTTCATGGGCTTATTTGTGATATTATCTAGCAATGCCGCCTTCACACGGTGGAGAAGAAGAAGAAAAGCCTTGTAGAGCGTGTTCAGACTTCAAATCGTGGGCCAAGAACCAGAACAAGTCAGTCCTGGCATCACCCAATAAACCGGTAATTGTAGGGAGGTTTCATAACAATGGGATTTCTAGATATTTCCATGCCAAATTGTGGCACCAGAAACTGTAGCTAGGGGTAAATCATGTATCCGCTAGCTAGTTGAATTTTTAATAACATCCTTGACAGATGATAAACTTATATTGCTGGGTTTTGTATCTTTAAAAACATAAGTTTTTAAAGACCAATACTGCTGCCTGCCTACTACAAAATATTCCACGTTATATTTCAGATACCTCCAAAATCTAACGACTGTCCACTAGATAAGGAAGAGCTTGGCAAGTCCACATGGGGCTTCCTTCACTCTATGGCATCATATTTCCCTGACAAGCCGTCAAAGTCACAGTCTGAGGATATGTCGAGATTCTTCAATATATTTGCACAGTTCTACCCTTGTGAGCCTTGCGCACTTGATTTTCAGGATGAGTAAGTATTATGTATAACCTTGTTTGCACTGCTGATCTTGCTGAATGGTTTTATGACTAAGAATTGTTCTTAGATATTCACCATAAGTCACTGGGGCACTACAACTAAGAATGAATAATATGAAGAGGATTTTCTAATATAACAAAAATTTACTTAGGATAACACTTCACTACTTTAAGTGGAAAGAACCCTAAAATTCAAGAAAAAAAAAGATGTTTCAGAAGAAAACACAGATAGATACCAGCAGTATAACAGGCTTAGAAACAGAAATAGGATTGATAGAAAGATAGGAAATACTATATTGCACACCAAATATTACATCAGCTTAGATAAGTTGTACAAACTTCGTCAAAGTTGTACAATGGGTGGTCTCTTAGCGATCTCTACTAGACACCTTACCTAACTAATGAGGCCTACCTTATCTAATGAGTAAAACTCTCTTACAGTATAAAAAAGAATCCACCGCAGACTAACTCAAGAGATGAACTGTCAAAATGGTTGTGTGAGCGGCACAACACAGTGAACCTGAAACTTGGCAAGCCACAGTTTGACTGCAGTAAAGTGCAGGAGCGGTGGAGAGATGGTTGGCTGGATGGCTCCTGTGATTAACACAAGTCATTTTCACAGTGAAATGTTGTTGACCACTGACAGACATATGGCAAAAGATTCTTAGGGCCAAAAAACTGTAGATTTCTTGGAAAACATCAGTTTTGACAAGATAGAGAAGCATGCTTACGACTTCAATTGGAACCCGGAGGTAATGGCAAATGGTGAATCCTACCACCACATTGGTTCTTTCACCTTCGTCACCATAAAAACAAAAACGCATATTACATAGGCAATGGACGTGCAGAGAAGTATTTTTGTGTCCTATCTTCATGTCTGTCATGTTTTGTTACACCATAAAAAACATATTGACCATTGATAGAATGTTTATCTAATAAGCCTATCACACTACCTCTAATCTTTTCATTGATATAATTTTAAAGTACCAAGTATCTTGAATTTACTGTGTCACAGATATTATATATTATTATTATTTTAATAATGCTGAATTTTTTATAATCACGCAGTATCATCTAGCCCCAAACTAAGCAGAGCTTGTATTATGGGGACTGCATTACTGATATACTTTTTTTTTGTAAATACATACTTATACATTGAAACACCCAGACCCCAAGACAAATATTTACAGATGGTACGCGGCGGGAATCGAACCCGCAGCCCTCTGCATATCAAACGGGCCTTCGCCCATTGAGCCACAGAGTCACAAGTCATTGGTTGACAACATTTTTGATTGTGAAACTACTAGAAGGTTATAAGCAAATGTTTTAGTTCATTTAATTTGGTTTCAGTGAGATTTGATCCACAATTTGTTTATTTATGCATTCAGAGTGATTTTGTATGAACAGTCAGTAGTTACTACATTAAACATTTATAGTTCTGTATGTTGTGTAAAAATGTACATTTGTTACCTATAATATAGTATGGTGCTCTATTGAGTAAAATGAATTTTATTTTTCCTGTAAACTATTCCCCTCTCTACTCTAAAAAAATTGGGTATTATAATGCAACAATAAAAATCGTTAAAACATAGCGAATGTTTATTAAAAACAGTGAATTGTGTCAAAATTAAAAAGTACACATATAAACATTAAAAATGCATGTATTACAAAATCAATTTGCATTCCATTAACTCTCCATATTGTTACACAAACTGGCATCATTCCAATCATAAATAATAATATAAATTATTACAACTTTAGTAAATACATATCCTTTTTGAATCTGAAGAGTCGTCAATATTATATTTGTGGTCAAGTGTATAAACATATATGTGTGCATTTGGTTATGCCTATTATCAGACAAACCAAAGCATTTCTATCTTGCTTCAACATTTATTTTTTATTAACACCCAACAGGCACATTGTTCGAAAAGTCTAAACAAATGCTATAATAGAAATACAATGAATTATACTTATACATCTAATAAATACAATAAGTACAAAAAGGCAGTGAAACTATGGCAGTTCAATTTACTTGTACAATATTTTATCACTAGAAAAATAGTAACTTTTAGACCACACATTCAGAATCATTTCAATCAGAAGTCACATCAATACTTGTATACAATATAAGAAAGGGGGTCGGTATTAGAATCGGGCCGTATGAATTTAGGGTCGTGAGGTGATTTGATGGAAGGGGTGGAAGGAGAAGGTGAAGAATTCCTTCCCTTTGAAGATATTATATTTTTAATTTTCATGAAATGAGTGACAAATCCGACAGAGCACCCCGACTCCACCTTGTGCGTGACGCCCCTAGAGGGCATATAAAAAGCACCAGAGCCAAAAGCTCAAGGGAGGTCAGGGGCGACCGCAAGAGCCTCTGGGGGAGCCCATACGGAGTCAGACATAGGGCAAACCAACTTAAGTTGGTTGGATTCGAAATTAGTGACAGATCCGACACCTAGTTTGTTTTACTTAGCAACGTCACAAAAATACAAAAAAATATTGGGTAATTTGTAGAATCAAATTCAGGTACTGAAAAATGTAATTACATAAGTGAAAGTGACAAAATTAGGTGTTACATTTTTAGTTTAGAAGCTTAAAACATTTATATCTCAGGGGGCAGGGCGGTTCCTCACTTTTCCTTGAAGGGGGGGTTCTACCCACTCCTTCCCCCATAAACGTGCGGCCAGATTCTAAAGCGAACCCAAGAACAGTTTGTAAACAGTGGTTTTATAGTCAGTGACTGTCGGGGCTCGACAGAACACTATTTGGGTCGCTCTCATAAGAATTCCATTTCCCTCTCGATGCCAACGAACTTCAGTTGCTCGGTTGGTCCATATCTGTAAAAAATGATTTCATGAGTCAAATTCAAATTTGCGTTTTGTTGCTAACTGGTAAGCAACGTCTAAAGAAATATATAAATTCAAATTCAACACCGCGCGATATTCACGTGAAGCATAGCAATGCATTTCACGCGTAGTTTCCTATCATACTAGCTTCTGACCTCGACTTCGCTCGCGTAGTACACAGATAAAGGTACAATATACATTACTATGCTTTAGCTGTTTCAAACATTATTGATGAGAGACGACCATATTTTGCATTTTTTTTATATAGTAAGAAATAATATTTTTTACTAAAAACGGGATAGTTACAATGATTTGTGAGCTATAATGTTTTCTGATATCAGTTTCTCCCGTCAACATGGTGCATGCAACTGTGCCGAAATATCGGGAAACATTACTCCATGAAAATCATGATAATTATCCTGGTTTTGGTAAAAATTACGACATAACCGTGATAGTTTCAAAATCATCTTTCGTAACCATAAGATAGAAGAATACTTTTGTAAGACCATCCGGTATTTGGTTTGTTACTCGAATTTTCTAAAGAAAACAGCATTTGAAATTCGTGCACAGCAATGAATCCACCGGCGCGAATGCCGTGACCATTTGCAGCGGTGACTACTTTTTATAAGTAGACTGTTTGTCAGGTTCAAAAGATATAATATTACCTGTAATCGAAGAATAACTCCTCCCCTGGTTGAATAGCTCTCTTCGCGAAGATCCCGATGCGATGGTCGCCGTTCACCATCATTACCTGCAATCACATAGTAAACGAACGTGAAATTACTTATTGGTTACCTCTCTGTTTAAAGATTGTACTTTAAATGAATAGTAATTTTAATATATTTTTTTTTTAATCATTAACATTATCGACTCAAAAAATTAACATAATAAACCTCTTCTTTACCTGAATTCACGCATTTTTCCTGGAGTAAGCCGCGTATTTCTAATAGTTACGATCTCTGTACTGTATACCTCCACTTAACATTAGGAACGCAAAATTAAATATTAAAAATACTCGGTGTGAGATTTTTAAAATAGCAATCTCGGTGTATTGAAATGAATAAGTGTGATTTTTACCTTGGCGTAGCAGTTCGGGTTGATGGAATGGTTCGCGAAGCGGATCTTGTTGCCTTTGCGCGTCGCGTCCACCACGAAATCTGGAAGGTGGAAGTAAGATATCATTACTTTGTCGGATATTGCTCGATCTCGTGTTCCTGCGGTGGAGTGAAAGACAAACGAGCACATTAAATTGTCGATAATTATATTGTCACAGATAACATAACAGTTACATGTGTTGGGGTGTGATCTCGATCTAGATCTACGGAACGTCACTCGTTTCACTGCTGCACTGTGGGCGGTAGACATAACTGCAACTCTGCACATTCCTACACATGGGTGCCTACCTGTAGCTACCTCTACAAACTTATTTTTAAATATCTCATTAAGTGATATTTCTAGACCCAGAAATACCTGTTGAGTAAAACTTGCAGCGCCCTTACAGGGTCCATGCTTCCAGCTTCCCTACAGCTCTTCGAAGACCTAAGCTGATGTATATTTGAGCATGAATAAATAAAATAAATAAATAAATAAATATTGCTGGACATTTTCACACAACATCATCTAGCCCCAAAGTAAGCAGAGCTTGTGTTATGGGAACTACATGACTGATATACTACTTTACTTATATACCTTTATTTTTTTTGTAAATACATACTTATTATAGATAGAAAACACCCAGACCCGAGACAAATATTTGCAGATGCAAACATTTGTCCCGCAACGGGAATCGAACCCGCAACCTTCTGCGTCTCAGGCGGGCCTTCCCCCCCTGCGCCACAGAGGTCGTCATAAATATGAATAATTTAGTTTGTAATTTTTATTAGACAAATAAGGCTCCAATGTTTACTATATTGAAAACGTAGTAGAATAAAAAAAACCTGTTCGTACACAACACAATACACCTGTTTGTAAGTGAGAAGGATCTTTAACTTGTTTTGATAAAGAAGCCATTTTGCTCTCAGATCCAGTTAGTAGTAGCCTAAAAAAAACCATCTACCGAGCAAAGCGAGTTACCAAATCCAGCATCTGTAGAGAGTAAGCAAGTTTCAGAAGCGCAAAGACCTAGTATGTGTGTAGATATTTGTTGCGGGTCTGGTAATTGTGGTACTACGATTCTCATAGTTCCTGATACCCCACGACACAGGAGTCTTAGCTTGAAGTCGGGCAAAGCATGTTTATGACGACCTCTATGGCGCAATGGGCGAAGGCCCGCCTGAGTTTGTATCTGCAAATATTTGTCTTGGGTCTGGGTCCTTTCTATGTATAATATGTACATATTTACTATGTATATAAGTAGTATATCAGTCATGTAGCTTCCATAATACGAGCTATGCTTAGTTTGGGGCTAGATCATGCTGTGTGAAAAATGTCCAGCATTATTATTTTTGTTTGTTTATGCTGAAAAAATAACCCGATAGAACCTGCACGTAAAAGTCGCAAATACTGACCGTTGTTCAGGTTGAAGAGGAAGGAGCACATGTACTTGTCGTAGACCTTCCCGCGTCGGTCGGCCTCGTCCTGCGAGATGATCTCGCCGCAGTACTCGGATATGAACTCGTTCTTGTGAGCCGCCTCCTTCAGGAAGATGCCCCAACCGGCCACGTCGCTCGGCGCCAGCAGCAGGTGCTTGTGCAGTCCTCTGCGGATACGTAACTATTACTGTATAGTGTGGTCCGTTTCTAATAGACACCTTAGAGGTGAGCGAAGCGATACACTCAGGCTTCAGAATAACGAAGCGATTATATTCAATATATGTATGTATGTATGTGTACCTCTGCACGGATATGTTCCTGCAAGCTGCGTGCTGCAGCACGGCACCGAGCGGCACGTCGGCGCCGCACGCGGAGCACAGGTCGGGGTCGCACTCGCGCACGCCGAGGTAGCACGGACACTGTTTCGTGTTGCACTGCGCCTTGCAACGACATCCCGGGAAACGATTTTGACCTGGGAACGACAGACAGCATTTTGAATATCTCAATTCTTACGGTGAAGAAATGTAAACAGACCTTTACTCATGTTTATTTTTACATGAATACATCAATTTCTTACCACATTACGTGGTGTCGGCACAACATGTTTTCTTCTTCCACTCTCCTCTATCAGCCGTCATCTCAGTACTCACTCCTTCCTTAACCATGTCATCCTTCACACAATCCATCCATCATTTCTTTGGCCTACCCCTGCTTTTATTTCCATCCACATTCATATTTAACACTCTTCTCGTAATGTGACATTCTCCTCTCCTCATACCATGCTAACCTATTACTCCTCAACTTTTCCGTCACGGGTGCTACTTTCTAACTTCCCCTGATATACTCATTCCTTATTTTGTCCATTCTAGTAACTCCACTTGGCAAGTACGCGACTAAACGAAACGCAGAGTCTACAAAACGGATAGCATACGTCCCGCTCATACGTACCCAAGTACAATACACTGACTAACTCGTTCTCTGACTAGGCATCTGTAAGGATAGAAGTGGGAGCTTGCTAGAGACAGACGTCCTGTTCACACGCGCACTCGACCCACTAACTGCTCATCAGTTCTGGTAGCCTGGTACCTACGAGTACCTGGTACATACTCGCTGACCGCGAACACGCTTTATTGACTCTTCTGCAACTTAAAAAGCGTCCCCCGTCATAGACTGGAATCCCAGTCATAGTCTAGCTAGTAGAAAAAAAATATCACAATTATATATATAATATGGCTATCGTTATTGTTAAGTGTCTTATAAATCACATTATAAAATATAAATGTGCCTGAGAGCATGAAGATGAAGAAGTCTCAATAAATATGGTTAAATCTATTAACAGCGGAATTAGTAATACTGATATTTGAGATATATAAAGAGTACGAGAAAAGAGAGACAGACTGAAAATACACCGATCGTGGTGGAATTCTTTTCCACCATTGTGAAGGTTCAAAAATGACTAAAGCTCATGGCACCAGATACATTCATATTCCTGACCCAACACTAGTATTGCTGTGTGAAAAAAATGTTCAGCGTTATTTATTATTTTTTCTTTTACGTTTTATAGTACCTACTCTTATTATAAGGTGCCAACCCTAGTGGGGCAGGATCCACCAAATATTAAGCCATTCCACTTTGTCCCACCAGCGGGGCGCCTTGGCGGGGCAAAGTGGAATATTTTTTGTAAATCGGGAGTTTTCACGTACCCACGCGACGCGGGGGGAGAGCGTCATGATCACCTCAACCTACTTGAAGACTCTCGGAATGAGTCGAAACTTAGTCGGTGCCTTCGCCGATAAACGATCACTTCCACCATGGTATTTGTAATGCTTACAGTCGCTGCTGCACTGACAGAATTTCTCGCAGAAGTTCTGTGACTGCAGGCACGGGCACATGTTGTCGCACGGCTGGTTGGGGTGGTCGCACGGCGTGTAGTTATATCTGAAACAAACAAACAAACAAACACTATACAGTCAGTTCAAATAAACTTTATTCTCATTCAAAACATTATACACACTTACATGAGATCACAGTCATTTTAGAGAACACGTTAAGTCGTGTTCTAGTTACGGATTTTGCTAAACTGTAATAACCGTAATTTTATTCTCTCTACCGTTGTTTCGTCGAATTTTGCAAAATTGCGGTCTCCATGAAAACCCCTTTTACATTGCGGGATAACTTACAGCCTATGTCCAGCCTGAACGACCATTCTAAATTGCGTTTTATTCTATATATATAGTTAGTGGGTATATTTATATAGTCGGTATAGTTACACGTGATGCGAGGCGGAGTCCTTCTTGAGTTGTATCTTGCGGCAGTGGACGGACCAGAGGCGATGCTTCTTCTTCTTCTTGCGGGGTGGAGTCAGCTCCGCCTCCACGCGGCACTCCTCCTGTCCCGTGTTGATCCAATATGTATACACCTGGAGGCAGACGACAACTGCGTTTTATCATCTTGGAACGAAATTGGAAAGCACTTCGATTGCGAAATCCTACTACTATTACAAACGCGAAAGTTTGTGAGGATGGATGTTTGTTACTCTTTCACGCAAAAACTACTGAACGGATTTTGATGTAATATAGCTTATACATCAGAATACACATATTCTACTTTTTACGGGGGCGAAGCCGTGAGCAGAGTCTAGTAAAAAATAAAACTATGAAATTTTTCTTAGCTAAAACGACACTATTTTAGAGCTTTTGAATTGAAAAATGTATTACCTGTTGGCAGTTCTTAGAGAGCATGAGTTGTGCGATGGCGCAGTAGTTGGAGGGGAACACCTTGTGCAGAGCCCTAAACAGAGACTGGTCAGAGCCCGTCCATTCAGACTCGATGTCTCCCACCGACAGACCTGGACCAAGCACAAAACATGCCTTATATTGATTTATTGATAAAAAAAAAGAACACACATTAAGACGTCAGGTGAATTAATAAAAACTAAAAAATAAAAAACATGAACAAAACCGACCTCAAATAACGGGAAGTTGATACAAAGTCCTGAAGAGAACCTCGTCATTTTTTTGAGGTCGCTTGAAAATTCATTCAACGATAAAAGGAGGAACTGAAGAACGGAAAATAATGTAAGTATCTAACTAATTTTAAGTCGGCTGCCATTATTTTACTTTATTAATTTATGAATTGGCTTGTCTGTTTAAGACATATACATTATACACTTAAAAAAATACGTCACTCTAACTCCATGCGGAAAAACGCGAAGCGGGAACATGCCATCTAGACAAATACCACTTTCTATTGGCGTTAACGTCTGCGATAAGACACACCCTTGTGCGTTTCTTTTGTTTTTTGTTATTTTATTATGTTTCTGTGTTTTGTTACAATTGGTGTTAGGCACAACAAAGAGTTTATCTATCTATCTAAAGATTGAATTATAAGACTGACATTAGCTGTGAAAATGTCACGTGACCTTCCAAGAACAATTTGCTTTTTTCTTTTCAGATATTTACGTAAATCAACTCTTATTTTAAAAAAAACTGTTCTAGTCTCCCTCAATTTAAACCGGTTAAATTTCGGTAAACCCCTCTCCATCGCCTCATTTTTTAAATCTTGTCGACACGACATTGGCAGAATTGTGGCAACCCTAACCACAGAAGCCATAAACAAAAGTTGAAGTTGAAAGTAAGCGTGAGGTATTTGTCTAGATTCCAGAAATGGATTAAGGAACGAAAGCAAAAAAAAAAACAGACACGCACACGAAGGTATGTATGTATTATGCCAAGTAGGAGGTAGTCTGAGGCACGTGCAAACATTACATTGTACATGCAAGTGGTTAGTAAAAGTTAGTAATAGTCAAGTAGTTAGTTAAAACAAAAATACGTTTCTATTAATCTAATTACCGTGATTAAATTAATTACTTAAAAAATACCTGTGAATATTTCTAGGATGGACGTAAAACAAGTTTTAGAAGTTTTAGACTATTCCAGCCAAAGTGAATTCGATTCAAGTCAACACTCAACATTCAACCTCGATTTTTTTTTATTATTCTCCGACCGAAATTATTTCAAAAAAACAATTTTTCATCTGTCATTTGTTCATTTTAAAGTGAAACTCTTTTAAAGAACATGTTATCTTAAATGTGTACCAAAAGTTCCGATAGCGGGTTCAAGTCCTGCTAAAGCGAATTCTTTGGGATTTTAGTTTCACTAATCGAGGTTATGTCTTTCGTTATATCCTCAAGTAATATCTATATTAATAAAAAGTATGTTACTTTATATTAACATATCGCCAGCGCCACCGCGACGTAACTTGTAGTTACTGAGATATAAAGTAGAATCGTTTTGCGCGGAATTCTTTAATTTGCGGTTTTGCATATATTCTACGTTTCTCAAAGAATAGTGGAGAATTACATAGTTCTAAGACAATCGTTAACCATTTCCTAATACCGCAAAATGTTATGTTTTTTGGACGGTTTCAGCCAAAGTGAATCCGGTTCAAGTCAACACTCAACATTAAATCTAGATTTTTTTTTATTCCTTCCGACCTAAACTGCATTTTCAGTCGAAACCTAATCTTCGGCCTCGGTCTCAGTTTCGGCGGTCTCAGAACCGAACCTTCGGTTGGACACTTTTACAAAATATGTGAATATTGGACATATAACTATTTATTATTAATGAATTTACTAAAAATAATGACAAAGGTCCTGACAATAATGTTGTTAAATCCGAAATAAATGATAATTGATATTAGACTAGATGGCTACTAGATATAATATTATATATCTGTATGGAAAATCTATTAGTCTAGGCCTGTTCACGTAATTTAGGTAGCTATATTAATTACGCTTATTTTACATGTTTCACCTATGACAATAAAGATATTCTATTCTATTCTATTCTTGAGAACTGTGTTTTTGTTCAACAAATAAAATAAATACATAAATAATGCTGGACATTTTGACGCAGCATCATCTAGCCCCGAAGTAAGCAGAGCTTGTGTGATGGCAACTATATGACTGATATACTACTTATATAATTTTTTAAAATACATATATAACACCCAAACCCGAGACAAATATTTGCAGATCCTACAAACATTTGTCTCGCGGCGGGAATCGAACCCGCAACCTTCTGCGTCTCAGGCGGGCCTTCGCCCACTGCGCCACAGAGGTCGTCAAATATATAATAATTAAAGTATTAAAGTGCATCCATTTATTTTGACTACTTTGCACTTACCCACTTAGGATGAAATGGTGAAGACATGGATGGATGGAAATAAATAAATAAATTATACATAGATCTACAATTCGTGAAACAAAGTGAACATTGAAATGATGCATTCGATCCTTCATAATATGTTTTTTTATGTTTTAATGTAGTTTTGATGAATACCCATTTCCATTAAATGTATTTTTAGTGAAAAATTAAAAATCAAAGCGCATAAAGTATGCCGGCCCGCTCTTAAATACGTGCGTTACTCACGCACTCATGATAAAGTATGCCGATCCGCCGCCATTGCAGGCAAGATGGCGTTTTAGAATATAATTACGACTATACCACGTACTTTACTATTCTCCTGCTGACGTTTGGCTGACCTTTTAGAGGTCCATGAGGAAGGACCTCTAAACGGCGTTGTTATAAAGCCATGATAGCATTTTTTGAGGCATCAAAAAAAGTTTGCGCTCATTTTAAAAGCAAACACATTTTTTGATATGTTGAAATACTATTAAAAATTATATAACGAATTCTTGGAAACAAACAAAATAATAAATATTTTGTTTGTTTGTATAATATTATACAAATAGTATGCTTTACTAATCCTAAAATGATGTATTTCAAACTAATAATAAATTCCTTAGAGGTTTTCGTAATAATATTACAAAGGAAACATAAATTTCATTCAGGTCCTGATTTAATAGTCTCACAGAAAGCCTCTTGAATCGGGACATGAATGAATGACAATATTGAATTGAATGAATGTATTTTAAATAAGGAATTGTACTAACACTATAACATTATGTAACTTACTAAATAATGATCAGATAACTTGATAAATAAATAAATTATTATTATTGTTATAAAAAAATCCTCGATGTTTCACTTTGCAATCAGATGCCGCGGAGTCTATCTTTTATCTTCGTCCGAGACGAAAAAATATATATTGTTAATTAAATTCATCTGAACTAAATATATTTTTCAGTTTAGTTCATCTGTTCTCGAAATCGAATTAGATTGTATTCGAAGCGAAACAGTCGCATTAAAAAAATACTAACATAATATGGACTTTTAAGAATAAAAATATATTCATAATGTAAATCGGGAATTTCCACGAACCGCACTACACCGCACGTCGCTTCTAGCAATCAGTGGTGATTGAGAGCTTCGCCATCACTCACCACTGATGAAGACTCTCGGAATGAGTCGAAACTTAATAACTACAGCGATAGTTCCCGTTTTAGAATATGAGAGATCGCAGTCGGTTACCTAGCGCGTTGTATGCCGGCTCTGTCGGAGTCTCGGCGCCGTTCTTGTTGAGTCCGCTACTCCAGTTGCTGTTGCTTGAATTGCTGTTGCTTCCTGCAAGCAGAAACAATCATATTGTATGCAGAAACTAGGATATTGTATGTGTAGACGTAGATTCCTTGACTAGACCGAGTAGCCAATGTGGCCGGCATTTAGGACGCATTGCCCAAAGCCCAATTCTCAAACATAAAGTGCACTAAATAAATAAATATAGCTAAGTATAATATTTTTGCCTGAACTAGGTGATCCAGTGTTTCAGGCGACTATAGAGCTAATTATTAAAAAAACGAAGTCAATTTACATTGGTTAGTGTCTGAAAGTAATATGGTCTATAAAAAAATAATGCTGGACATTTTCACACAGCATCATCTAGCCCCAAACTAATCAGAGCTTGTGTTATGGGAACTACATGACTGATATACTACTTATTACATTTTTTTTAAATACATACATAATGTATATATATATATATATATATAATGATGAGATGTTGTAATACCTTTCTGGAAGCGGTTACTATCGTTGCTGTCCTCGGAGGAGGCGTCGTTGGGTGAGTCGACGGCGTGCGACTTGCCCGAGTCCTCCTCTCCTGCTGCCTTCTCGCGGGCCAGCTTCTCCCGCATGCCTTCCTGGAAACAAATACGCTTTTATTGACAGCCTAAATCATGAGCAAGTTTATTGGCTATTTAACCACCACGCTACGACCCCTTAGGAGCCGAGAAAAAGTAATGCGCGAGCGGGCGGTGCAACGTATATATCCATCGTCGATTAGAACACCCAACGTGTGTATCCATCGTCGATTAGAACACCAAACGTGTGTATTCATCGTCGATTAGAACACCAAACGTGTGTATTCATCGTCGATTAGAACACCAAACGTGTGTATTCATCGTCGATTAGAACACCAAACGTGTGTATTCATCGTCGATTAGAACACCCAACGTGTGTATTCATCGTCGATTACAACACCCAACGTGTGTATCCATCGTCGATTAGAACACCAAACGTGTGTATTCATCGTCGATTAGAACACCAAACGTGTGTATTCATCGTCGATTAGAACACCAAACGTGTGTATTCATCGTCGATTAGAACACCAAACGTGTGTATTCATCGTCGATTAGAACACCAAACGTGTGTATTCATCGTCGATTAGAACACCCAACGTGTGTATTCATCGTCGATTACAACACCCAACGTGTGTATCCATCGTCGATTAGAACACCAAACGTGTGTATTCATCGTCGATTAGAACACCCAACGTATGTATTCATCGTCGATTAGAACACCCAACGTGTGTATCCATCGTCGATTAGAACACCAAACGTGTGTATTCATCGTCGATTAGAACACCCAACGTGTGTATCCATCGTCGATTAGAACACCAAACGTGTGTATTCATCGTAGATTAGAACACCCAACGTGTGGATCCATCGTCGATTAGAACACCCAACGTGTGTATCCATCGTCGATTAGAACACCCAACGTGTGTATCCATCGTCGATTAGAACACCCAACGTGTGTATCCATCGTCGATTAGAACACCCAACGTGTGTATCCATCGTCGATTAGAACACCCAACGTGTGTATCCATCGTCGATTAGAACACCCAACGTATGTATCCATTGTCGATTGGAGCATCCCCTAGTGGCTTGTGGCGACAAAACCTATCTAAGAACCACCCTTGAAGATGTATAAATCGAATTACAAACGAAACAAACAACATCTTATGGCATCAATAAAGCCATGCCTTTACATGTTTTCCGGAGGGGTAGGCAGAGACACGGATTTCCATTTGCTACGATGCCTCTTTCACTTCATTCATCCTCATACTAGAACATACTCTATAGAGTACGAGTTTTCACTCGTGACTTATAAATCACGAGTGAAAACAATAATTATATATATTTTTTTCTACTTAAAATAAATGACAACTATATTAACTCACCAAAAGCATGTAACAGCTTGGGCCGCATGGGTCAGAGAAGGCCTTCAGGTCAGGTCCCTTGCGCTTCGTCAAATTAGGTCCCGGGTGGCATGCTTGCAAACCTGTATAGTGAAAATATCAATGAAAATATACAGTATCACATGCAAACATACACTTGGATGGATTATTCATAAACGCTATATAATTCAACTCTAATGATTCAGTATGTGAGATAAAAATTAAAATATTTCGCGTTTTCTTTTATGTATCTGGGTGCTGGTGAAATAACAGGCCCATGAGACTTTTCACCCGTTATGGTAACCCTCTGCTGTTTCAAGCGTCCAGCGGTTACGGTAACCGCTTGCCAACAGATGGGCCGGCGTCTGACGTATTGCCTACCATAGACAAAGTTGAACAGTCTCATGTCGCTGGCCATACCATTCAAAGTAGAACATAGCATATAAAATATGTATATTAAATATTTATAAAAATTAACAGATGGAAATGTGTTTTATTTTAGTAATACTTAAGTCTAAAAGCGTTATAAGTAAGGCCCGTGACACGACATGATCATTCCATGATTATAAGCATTAAATATATATAATGTACATATGTTTACATGACGGAAGCAAAAATCATTAAAAATCTATTTATGAAAATAGTTAACATGCAAAAGTGATTTTAAATGCTTTTCCACTTATAAGTTTAAAACTGAGAGAGGTTTGTCAAAACAAAGAAATCGAAATGAATTTCGCTTTGATGTAACTATTTTGAATATATACTTGACTTCTTGATTATGGCTTGTGTGGCTATTCGTCACAATTCTGCCAACGTCAGTTTCATGCTAGTGTCATAAACTGGAGATATGTGTAAAATGTGAATATGAAAGGTTAATAATGGGAGAATCAGACATTAATAGAGATTCTCGCCCATACAAATGAACTGCATGACAGCGTTAGCGCGGGCGCAGGACTGGTGTATGCTCACATGATGCGCTCCAATGCTAGCCAATGAAATGATTTAATAGCTCGTAGGTCGGTCTCACCTGATTCTATATTCTGACTTCCTGTCAGCGGGGCAGAATAATACATAGTTACTATAACAGCACTAGTAACACACAGTACAACTACTTATTTCGCATACACATTATACATAAACAAGCTTAAATACTATTACTTCATTTTTTTCTTAAGTGTCAAAATCTAAAATTATTTTTTTATTTTTAAAACTAAATTTTATATTGTCCCAAAAATTCAATTTCGGCAGGGTATAGTTAAGTATATTAACACAATACATTATAACTATGTTTTAGGAGACATTAATACATTAATTTCATCCATTGGCAATTTAAACTCAACTTCAAATCTTGAATGGGGACGGAATTAAAGACCGATCAACTAAATAACAATAACTACAAATAACTAAATAAACGGCTGAACCGATTCTGATATTGATGAGTTGAGTTGTTGTTATTGGATGCTACAAGTTGGGTTCATAAATTCTAGGTGCATACAATATACTACAAGCTGCAATAGGGGTAGGCAGGGGTAGAGTTGAAACACGGAAACACCGACATGTTTTCCATCGTGTATTACGGTGCCCCCCAGTAACGTTAAGTGTCATCCTCGAAGTCATACAAATCATTTGCAAAAAACCGCATTCCAGTTTTGGCAAACATACAAACTCTATGGCAAACGCCGTTACGACACTGATGATAAAAAACAAAGGTAGGCTAGGGCTACCAGGTCTAGAGGAGTGCCGGAGGTGTTTCAGGGTAGGGTGCATTCGGCTGGGTCGGTGGAAGTGGACAAGTAGAGTGGAGTACTCACGGTGCAAGAAGCAGTCGTACTTGAAGCAGCGCCGACAGAAGAGCGTGTGGAAGGAGTGCATGGTCTGGTCACGTGACACGGACTCGGCGAGGGGTCCGTCGATGTTCGACTGGGGTCGGTGGAGGTGGACAAATAGAGTGGAGTACTCACGGTGCAAGAAGCAGTCGTACTTGAAGCAGCGCCGACAGAAGAGCGTGTGGAAGGAGTGCATGGTCTGGTCACGTGACACGGACTCGGCGAGGGGTCCGTCGATGTTCGGCGTGCATTCCGGCGGCAGTGCGTCCGGGTCTGCCAGTGACGTCAGCTCGATGTACCTGCGCAACCACCACTGTTACAACATGTGCACAAAGAGACCAACCGCAGTAAGACTTATGTGCTAATATGGTAGTACTTCTCTCTCAACTCCTGAGCGGTGCCCTTGTCAGGGAACTGAGAGCTGATGGCCTGGAAGATGACGAAAATCGGAAAATGCTTCTCGTTGATTGATTTCCTGTCTGCCTCCTTGTCATTGTCTTTGTCATCTTTCACCTTGTCTTTGTCTTTATCTTTTTCCTTTTCTTTATCCTTAGATTTATCTTTTTCTTTATCCTTCTCCTTCTCTTTATCCTTCTCCTTATCCTTCTCTTTATCTTTATCCTTTTCCTTTTCCTTTTCTTTCAGATCTTTTGAAGAGTCTTTCTGGAATTCACAAAACAAGATTAAACCTGAAATGTGTCATAGAAAATTCAATAATATTCCCATAATTTTTACTAAAAACGGGAACTCACAAAGGAGCCTGGAGAGAAGTATGAACGGAAAGAGAAAAATATGTCAAAATTAGGCACAATAACACAAGAAATACAACAAAGTACAAAATGTAAACCAAAAAATAAAACAATAAAATGGCGGTGGGCTGGTCACATGATAAAAGGAAATGGAACAAAACCATAAGCACTTAGGGGCAAGCATGGTGGGCCCATGCAGGAGCACCATGGGAGGACCGGGCGGTGTTTCATGCTCCGGTGGACTTGCGCGTCCCAATGATCTTGAAGGCTATGCCGGCAGGTATACGCATACCAGACATCCTTGAAGGGAGGGATCAGCGCGAGTTGGAGGGGGCGCCCTTTTAAGGGCGCAGATGTTGGCTCGACGTGGCCCTTTTTTTTGGGTCAGTCGAGCGGGCGGAGTGTGCCCTTTTCAGTCGCACTGTGATGGGAGGGCTGGGGCGGCTTTCGTTGCTCTGGTAGGCTTGCGTGTCCCAATATTGGTCAGGCTCGGAGGGAGAGACACCGTAAGTTGGAGAATTGGCGGAGATCGGGGACTCTGCCGTCTTGCCCGGGTGGATCCCGCTAACGGTAAATGCTAACGCGACCCCCATCTTGCCCCACTTTGGCGGGGGACTGTTAACCGAGGGGTTTTAGTGGGTTAGAGCCCCACATAGTCCCTTTCGCCACCCTCGTGGCGGAAGGGAAAAGCGTGGCATTTCCCCCACTAAAAAAAAAAAAAATATATATATATAGCTTGCAGAACCAACAACTACTGAAGAATAAAGGTGCTTACTTCTTTTTCTTCCCTAGAAAGACGTGCCTCTCTGTCTTTTTTCTCTTCAGCTACTTCATCCTTGGTTTGGAAGGACAAGAGGGCATGCACCAGGTCCACAAACAGCTGGTCATCTATAAATCCACCTTCTTTGTCTCCTGGGGACAAAAGTCACAAATTCAATAGGCAACAACTAATGCGCGTCATTATAACACATCGCAAAATGCCTCACACACCCACTTCGCACCAAACAATGTGTAACAGTGATGCGCAACATGACATTTATGTTGCTGTTTCTAATGACAATAGAAGTGACGAGGCGCAGTGGGCGCCGGATAAGATGCAAGAGGTAAGGTGTTTCAGATTGTAAGTAGGATTTCTAAGCTTTAGGTGTCCCGACAAATGGAAACTAGGCTGCATACAAATGCACATTTAATCCCTGTTCCTCAATGTTTGTTTCTACATGACTCTACCTCAATAATTTTACCGTTACCGTTTACTGGGAGAAAACTTTTTTCTGGTAAAGCTTTTGTACATATTATTTCATAAACCATCTGTTTGACCTTACTTTTCTGTTCTTGTTCTTCTTGTGTTTCTTGTTCTGGAGCCTTACTTTACTTGCACATAAACATATGTGCAAGTAAAGTAAGGCTCCTTATATTGCAGATAATAAAAAATAATGGATCGGTTGGAAATAAGTATCAAAACTAAATAAATGGAGTAATACCATGCACTTTCCCATCATAGTTCTTAATGAGCTCTTCAATGAAAGTCCCATCCTGGTCGAGCACCTCATCACCCATGTAGGGGATATTGTGTAACACCGTCTCATCTTCCACCATAAAGTTCTTCTGTGTCGGAGCCCATGTGTACATAGTTGGGATGGGGTTCACTGAGTTGATGACGCGTGTATGAACCTGCTGGTTCGTGACTACTCCGGAAGCTAGAATTATTGCAAGTTGTTTTTTAATTCATTATGAAGCTTCAGCAAGTCTTAAGAACTTTGAAAAACACAAAAAATAAATGTATTTGGGTAGTGCATATTTACCATCAGTGTAGGTAACTTCAGCACGTTTCATGACGCTCTCATGGTTCTGTGTCTGGGCGGGAGGAGGCCAAAAGGGCCTTTTGCCTTTCTCCAAAAATTCTAATTCTCGCGTTTCCACTGCATCCGACATAATCCGCAGGTTTCGGGCCCATGCCACCTTCACCTCGTCCGCACGTTTGAACCGCTAAAAACCACAAGAACCGTTCAAAATACAAAAGGATAGTGAGCAACAGAAGAAAGCCCTATTTTTGTGAGCGCACCTTCACTTGACGAAGTCTCATATATTCCGTCTTCACACGTTTCTTCCATTCCGCTGTAACTTTGGATTTACTCATGGGCAATAGATTTTTCGTAAAATTATAGTTTACGTAGATCAAAAACAGAAAAACAAAAAATTATAACGCAAAGAAAAAAATTAACCCCAGATTTAGTTCCCGCTCATCAGTGCTGCCCCTGACTTTAGGGTATTCCAATTCTAAAACTGCCGTATTTTTAGGTTAAATAAAAAAAATGCCGTATTGTAAATAAATATTTATTTAAATGAGAAAAGAAACGCATGGAATACATATTAAGTCTCTAGTCTACAATTGTATTCTTCATTGTATAGATTTTGATTACTTCTGTTGATTGTGTACTTAGATCGTCTTTCTTGTATCTTTCATATTACGAATCATTTCGTTTGGCACTCTAGGCTGTGTACAATTACCGTGATTACGGAAGAGTTCCATTAATATGGAGAATCCATACTACCATAAATGGATTAGGCGCCCCATCATGATTTATCCCGCCTACTACTAACGGATGATTATCTCTAAAAATAATCATGTATGCGCCAACATAAACATTTTTGCTTCGTGTAACGGAACACGAAGCAAAAATGTTTATGTTGGCTTTAGTCAATGACCGTATGTAATCAAATCGCTGCTGCCTATATTCGATGCCTAGAATACCCGAATGCCGGCAATTACGAATTAATTAATGAATTACGGCAATTGCCGTATTAAGAGAAACGTTTATTTCTCATTTGCCTTTTTAAAAGATTTATTTTTTATTTCATATTACCACCATTTTTACAGAAGATAAAATAAAAAGACAATAAAATTTTCTAACAATAATAAAAGACAAATTACACAAGGTCGAATTAGATTAAGATTAGGCGAGAGTCCCCTGTCTTATGCCGTGATGGTTAGCGCATCCCTAGTAAGTTTCTTCTTCATTCATCGGAAATTACCGATTTTTTATAACCTGTAATTTTGTCTATGTTACGTGTCAGTTCTATAACTCTATAAAATATAAATATTGTCTATGAGTTTGTGATAACGAGCGAGTGTATTCGTCTGCCATTTTCTGTCGAAAATAATTTTGGAAAAACGCTAATCCACAACAAGGTGAGCATAACGGTAAAGGTATCTCATGTTCATATCATCCAAAACTCTGTCCGTTGCACCCTAAAGCACGCTTTCTCATCCCCCAACTCGCGTACTCCCGTTCGGATTACGTAATTTGTTGATCATCGTCACAAAAAAAATATCCACAATTCAACTAACGCGGCCCAGCGAGGTACCGTAAACCCGAGTCAGAGACAGATACTTTAGAACTGCGTCTACACCACGAAGTTGTTCTGTTTGTAGGTGCTCACACCTCACCTACAAACGCCGCAGGTTATGCTCGCAGCGTACTCGGTATGAGCTCGTACCGCGGCGCGTGGGACGGCGGGCCTCCGGGCGCGGAGGCGGAGTACGCTGAGCCGCCCATCCCCGGAGCCGGCCCGTCCGTCTCCGTCGGGCCCGCGACCGACCCATGGACCGGCCTGCGCTACCCGCCCGCGCCCTACGCGCCTCACGTCGACCCCGACTACTCGGCTTACCACTCGTACACTGCGCCCGCCTACTACGAGTACTACCAGCCACCCGCTCCCGCCCCCGCCTCGTACTACGCGCCCCCTCCGCCCGTGCCGCACGCGCCGCGCCGCCGCTCCCCGAGCCGCGAGCGCCGCCGCACCTTCTCCTCGAGCGAACGCTCCTACTCGCGGTCATACTCTCGCTCCCCAAAGAGACGCAAGAAAAGAAAGCCTTCATCGGACTCCTCCGCCTCTGACAGATCTTACAAAAAGAAAGCTAGCCGAAGCAGAAGAAACGATCGCTCCTTGACCCCCTCGCCCCGGAGGAGCGCTCGCCGGCGATCGACCCCCGAATCTCGTGGGTTCGCAAGCGACCGGTCCGTCAGCAGAAGCAGAGATCTGAAATACCATTCCAGCCGAGATTCCAGGGGCAGGGACCGTAAGAGGGAGGTGACTACCCCGCCCCGAAAGAAAAGGGAATCGACGACCCCTCCGCCGAAGAGCAGGAAGGATCGCTCCTCGTTGACTCCACCTCGAAGATACAAGAAAGATCGAGACCGATCTCTGACTCCGCCGAAGAGTTACACATATAAATCTGACACTCCTCCTAGAAAATCTAGAAATAGTTCTATAACACCTCCCAAGAGTTATGCGAGAAGTGATTCTGTGTCTAGTGATAAGTCTGATAAGTCAGATTCGAAATCTAGTGATAAGTCACCGCCGGTTCGCCGCAAGAAGCGCGCTTCGTGGCGATCCTCAAACTCCTCCAGCGGCTCATTGTCCTCTGACTCCTCACGAGAACGTTCCAAAACAAAACGCAAAGAATCCAAGCGTAGGTCTAAATCGCGCTCCAAGAGCCGGTCGAAGCGCCGTTCCCGTTCTAATTCCGAGTCCAAGTCTCGCCGCCGGTCTAGATCTAAAGAAGGAAGAAAGCGGTCCGGTAGTCCTACGCCTCCACCTAAGGAAGGAAGGGAAGGCAGTCCAGGAGGCACGCCCAGCGACGACGAACAGCGACGCGGACAGTTCACCGTCGCTGATCGCAAACGCTTCTGGAAGATGCATAAATATCGTCAGGAGAATGACCCTAAAACTCCACCAAAGGAAGTTAAACCACCACCGGGTGCCGTCGAATCTACTACAGTTGATGACGTCGAATACGGCGTCCCCCCAGATGTGGTGGGGCCTAACTTCGCAGAGTTACTCGCCAAGCCAGACATGAATCATATAGCACAACCATCATCATCCAAATCTAAAAACGCAGTGCCCGTTATAAAGAATGACGGAACCTTTCTTGAAATGTTCAAAAAGATGCAAGAAGCCTCTAAGAAGGTCGAGGAAGCTGTTAAAAAGCCCGAAATTAAAAAGCCTACATTACCTTTCATTGGTAAAAGACGTGGTGGTAGGGTCCTAAAGACTGGGATGGTCAAGAAAGCTAAAGCTATTGATGAGAAGGCGGTCGATAACACCCCGAAGGATGCTTGGTCTCTCTATATGCAAGAAGTCAAGAAATACAGAGAGACATCCTGCGAGGAAGAGCGAAAAACACGGCCTCTCGTCAAATAAACATGCTTATTTATAATAGGATACATTACATTATCTTACTAAACATACATTTTTAAGTACCTAGTATTAAGTTTTGTATTGTGACATCTGCTGATGTATTTACGCGTTATACATTTTAATTTCTATATGACTCGAGTTTATTGTAATCGTTTAGGTCCCGTTAGTTGATGGAGTGGTAGATATAATGTATGAAGAGTTTAATATTAAAGACTATGATAGTGAACGTGTGTGTTCTTTGCAGCAAAATGCCTGAAATGATCAAATCGCAGGCCGACATCAAAACCGCGCCTTTCGACCCTCGCTTCCCTAACACCAACCAGACCAGGTAATGTAGAAAAGCAATTTTTCTAGGATTATCCTATAACTATGCAGCTCATTATTGAAATAGTTCATAGATTTAAAAACGGTCTCTTCCCGTCAACATTTGTATGGACAGGATTAAACAAAATCAAAATAGGTACCAATCAACTGTGGGATTTGATTTTTTAAAACCAACGCGTCATGAATTCAACCTTGTATTTTTATTTATTCCTAAAAACCTCCATTCACTCACTAATAACTTTAGCCCTGTCCTTTTCGCTTATAAGCGATAAGACCGTACATTGTACCTGTAAGCTTAGTATGTTATTGTTTATCTAATAAGGTGTACAATAAAGTATGTTCATTAATTTTATTTTAATTTAAAGTATGTTCACTAAACGATTGGTAGAGTCAGAATACTTTAAGCACGCTGCTAATTTAAGAGTGATTATAAATGAGAGGGTAAATCTAATAACAGAATCATCAACATAATCAGATTACAACAGATTCTATTGCCTTCTTGCACGATGACGTTGTCATTTTCCTAATTAGTTATTTCAGGCATCGCTAACTATTATCTCGAATTGCAGGCATTGCTATCAGTCGTACTTGGACTTCCACCGCTGCCAAAAGGTGCGCGGCGAGAAATACGAGCCTTGCTACTATTTCCAGGTACGTAGGTTCCTCCTATATTTCAGAATACTATTTAGGTCAGGGGCAACCGGGCGCATCGTTTCGTAAAAAAAAGTCTACATTTCTACGAAGAGTTAACTTTCCGCAGTCTGCTGTTTTTTTATTTTAGATTAGTAGGTACACCTCAGTCGTTGCGATCTTGACAGAGCGTCATGGTCATAATTATGTATTATTGAGGGCTGAACCTCATTCGCCTCACGATATCTCGCCATTTTTGGTGGTCCTAGTGCATTCATGCAGTTGGTCGGCCACTGCTGATTTGATTTGGTCGGTCCAACGCATGATCCACGGGTCTGGTACCTTCCACCTGTACACCTACTTAATAGTATTCTTTTTTTCTAGCGCGTGTACCGCTCTATGTGCCCCAACGAGTGGGTGGACAAGTGGGACAGTCAGCGCAGCGAGGGAACCTTCCCCGGCAGGATCTAAGGAGTTCCTATGTTTATTAAAACTATTTTTATTTATGTTAGGTAATGTGATCACGATATGATTTAGCGAAAAATAAAGTCAGTTGTTTCAAGCTATTGTCTTTAATTTAATAATAATAAAAACCATTTATTTTCCTTCACAAAGTTTTCAGCGATGTAAGTCCTTAAAATATAGATTTATAGGTGAAAACTATTTAAAACCTGAGACTGATGCCTGAAAGGTTAAAAATTGCAATTGTTTATTGCCGTTACTTAAGCTAGAATTTATTAATTAAAAGATATTATTATGGCAGGTATCATCATTATCCGTTTTTAGTACCTTTGGGTTATAATTTATGACGCATGCAATCTTCTGCGGTAATATCGACCGCTTTTAACGTAGCTGTGCGAGGGAGCCTCAACGTTGATTTTCTATTTTTTTTTAGGAAAACTATTGGAATTTGTATCTAGGTTAGGTACTCTCATGTGAAAATCAGAAGTACCCACCCCTACCAACAGTATCGATGGTTAGTGAGAGTCAACGTTGTACAGCACTAAGTAGGTATAGAGTTGACACACATGACGTTCCTGAGTAGGGGATTTGTATGGAAACGCCAAGAGACAGTAGGTAAGTATTGCATCACTCTTTCTCTGAAAAGGGGTCAACACTTCAACAGCCGCTTTTTTAACGAGCACCAACTAATTCAAATGTTCCTAGGAGATCCAAGGAAAAATTACCGTCGTCTTTCGCAGCCGAAAGTATAAGTTTTTATTCAAACGAAATCATAACGGTCATGTTAATGTTAAATAAGTAACATCTTTTTGTTACACAATAAATATATTCTGATTCATAATAATATAGAAACGTCGTCGGCTTAAAACTCTACGTGAATTTAAAATGTTATAAATTTATGCAGATTCCTTGCGTGCCTGACCAAGTCTATAAAAATCTCTGCTTGTTTTTTTTTGACGATCCTTCATTCAGCTATAGTGTGGTGCCAATTATACTAACTAATTCAGAACTAGAGATGTATAACAGGAACCCCAAAGTTGGCTGGTCTATCTCCATTAGGTGGGCAAGTATTGAACTGAGAACCTTGCGGCAACTCCCTGGGCCGCTGATTGCTATTACCTTTAGTTACGCATTTGTGACGCAGTTTGGCGCAATTCGAGAACCTACCATCTATACGTAAGTAGACTGCAAAACAAGAGATAACCACAAAACATTATTTATTCAATATCCCGTTTATATAGGTCCCGGGAATGCACCCTTGTCGCGCAGCTCATCCCAGTGGCTGATCCAGAAGTTGGGGCAGATGGTCTCAAAGTATCGCTTGAATATCTTGCAGTCGTCGATCTGCCCCAGTAGCCGCGTGCACTTGTAGTAATCGCAATAGTTATCGTAGCATGCTCTGCGGAAGACACAAAATGATAGGTAGGTATAGCCGTGACCATAGGATCACGGTACCTACCCATAGAGACATGGGTCGGAAACGGAGTCGAAATTAGGAGAAAACTTTTATCCGCGACGTAGAGACCCTGCTTTGGCATTTTTTTGCAATCAATTCCTGTCTTCAAGGATGGTTCTTGGATAGGTTTTATCATCAAAAGTCACTATTAGCACTCCATGATGGATATACATGCCGGGGGTTTTCAATTATTGTAAACATTAACTCGATATGACGGCGCCTGAGAAGCCTTGATTACCGCTGTAGGAAAAATGTTTGCATGTTCTCCAGACATAGGGTAAATCCAAAGTACGTAGGTAGGAAAGGGCTCTAGTCAAAGGGTCTTGGTATTTTCAGTAAGGACTCTAAGTTAACAATTAACGGACTGGACACATACCCACCTATACCATACCTAGTAGATAATTTTGATCAAAAATCTACAGAATCAATATTTTGGGTGCAGGGGGTAAGAGTTAGGTACTTACTTGGTCTGGTTTGTGAAAGGGTAACGCGGATCAATGCGTAAAGTCCTGAATTCTTGGTCACACATTTTTATTAATTTCACAGGAATGTAATAAAATACAAATAAAAATAGAAGATTGGTTTAAAAACTTTGAAATGCAAACCTAAAAACAAATGTCTGTCGACAATTTGACATAACACATCCAAATCTATGAGGTTTGGTCATAGCTATCTTATGTACAATGAAGTACTTATTTACAAAGGTTCTATTCACATAATATTGCATTATAATTTTAAGTTTCGATAATAAATTAAATACACAAGTAACAAGTTTTACATACTTCTTATTATTATTTACGAACTAAGATAAATTTCTCACCTCATTAGACATTTTCATCGCACAAAAACTACCAAATATTACTCAAAAATGTTTTCAAGAAAATCAGAAAGTGTTTCTCTTGAAAACATGATTGTGATCGCATCGGATTAGTGCTAATACTACTAAAAAACTACTCTCATCAAGACCTTTCTTGTGAAACCTTGAATATCAGTATAGTTGGAAGAAAAAATCTTATCACGTGAGATAATATTAAGACCGGCGGCGGAAGCAATGTTTTGTTTTTGTCAGTTCCTTCAGTAGGTATTATTATCTCATTTATTAAAATCCATTGAGCCGTCTGGGTGCTACGGCTCATAAGAATACAAAGAGTTTTACTTATACATCATGCCACAAAAAAAATAAGTTATTGGTGTGAGAAGCGAGCCGTGAAATTATTTGCCAGATAATTAATGATTAAACTAACTAACCTGTACGTGAAGTTTTATCATAATTATATGAAAGGCTTTGTCCTAGGGATTAGTAAATAACACTTGCACCACTAATCGGCACAACATGTGTTATTTACTAATCCCTAGGACAAAACCAAACTATTAGGTTGGGGAAAAAGTCTTTTCGCATTATTGTATGTATGAACTTGTAATAAAATATCTTTGGCTATACTATTTGTATCTGGCTGGTTTTGGTATCATTAAAAGTTTAAATTTTAAAGAAGATAATTCCAAATTCAAATTAGGAAAATGTGTGATTTTTATTTGTTTTTCGTACTGTTAAGATGAGTGAATCTAATGAAGAAATTCGATACATTTTAAAATTTTACTACAAAAAAGGTAAAAATGCAACGCAAGCCGCGAAAAAAATTTGCGATGTTTATGGACCTAGTGCAGTGTCTGTGAGAGTAGCACAAATTTGGTTTAAGCGTTTTCAATCCGGAAATTTTGATGTCAAAGATGCACGTCGCTCTGGTCGCCCTATTACGGATAAAATGGATGCCATTTTTGAAAAAGTGGAGCAAGATCGGCATATCAGTAGTTACGACGTAGCTGAAGAACTGGGAATTGACCACAAAACAGTTTTGGCGCATTTGAAAAAAACTGGGTACACAAAAAAGCTCGATATTTGGGTACCTCACGAGCTCACTGAAAGAAACCTAATGAACCGTGTTCTCATTTGTGATTCTTTATTACGACGTAATGAAACCGAACCATTTTTGAAGAAGCTGATAACTGGTGATGAAAAGTGGATCTTTAGCCACTCAGCAAAAATTAAGAGAGTTTGGCTGGGATGTGTTAATGCATCCGCCGTATAGTCCTGACCTTGCACCTTCAGATTTCCACCTGTTTCGGTCTCTTCAGAATTCTTTAGGCAGTGTCAGGTTAACATCACGAGAGGACTGCCAAAACCACTTGTCGCGGTATTTTGAACAGAAGCCCCAAAGTTTTTATAGCAATGGGATCATGTCCCTGCCTACAAAATGGCAAAAAGTTATCGAACAAAATGGTACCTACATACTTTAGTTAAATGTAAATAAACTATATTAAAAAATGTTTTGAATTTTCTTAAAAAATGCGAAGAAACTTTTTCCCCAACCTATTATAATAAAATTGAGTGAGGGGGCATACATCCACCTCTCTTAATTGTACGTCCTTAATTGAGGCAATTTAAAACCATAATTGTCAAAGTCTAAAAAGTCCGTTAACATTCAAACAAGGCACCGGCCTAAAGTGGCATACGGCCCATCTACTGGTAAGCGGATTCGTCAGCATCCTAGTAGTCTGTGGTAAGCGGTTATCGAAAGCCTATGGACGCTTGTAACACCAGTCCCCTTAGCATGACACCCAAGACAACGAACGTCTACGAAAGAGAAGACAAAAACTATGTCTGTCGCATATTCTGTCAAATAAGAGAGGGACAAAATATTTTTTGTCTTCTCTTTAGTAGACAAAACGTTGTCTTGGGTCTTCAAGAGACCACTCGATATCATATCACTCGTTGTCGACCGAGACATAACTGGTGAAACGTCTCATATACCTATAACTTCACCGGCACCCGCACCCTTTAAACCGGAACACAGCAATGAGGGCATTGCTGCTTGGCGGCAGAAATAGGTATGGTGGTAGTACTACACCGGACGAGCTCTTTCACAGGAAGCTCTACTCTACTCTTAATATTTTTTGTCCTATCTTCCGTTAGCAAAACCTTTGTCCTTTTCAAACTTTCACAATCAGTCACAGAATTAGAATTATCCTGTGACCACGGCTAATGCAACACAGTCGAAATATCGGGAAAATAATGAAAAAGGTAAACGCGATAAAGACCTGTAAAATTACATAGAATTAAAAAACCGTTGTTTTCGGAATTCTATTGTTGCTGAAGTCTCTGATTGCCTTACAACACGGAAAACTTTTATGTTATTATAAAACCATTGTCTTCGGTGCGAATGCTATTGGTGCTGATGCCTCTGCCAACACGGTACCCACAGCTGGCAAGGCACTAATGGTGCTCGGTCTCAGAGCTCTTGCTGGATATGCTGACGGTGGCGTACTGCAGCTGTCGATGGAGGATGCCGACGCACTGGAGCAAGCACTGCATGCTGGCAGCCGATGTGGCCTGCAACAGAAAATTCAACGAAAGTTTATTCTTAAAGATCTCATGTAATTTGTCAATGCTGTGCCTATAATTGGCCTAGGTCCTGTAGCATGAACGGTAGGCAGAACTTATCCTTATCATTGAGACCAACAAATCAATGGAAACAAATCTTTCAACTAACCACTGCTTAAAGGAGATTTCTTCAGATGGATCTGCAGAAAAACATATATCTTTTTCTAAACAACTCTTTAACTTTATAGACAACTTTGGAGCCTCAAGTTTTATTAATGTTTGCCTAACATTTGTTTAATCTCTATTTAATATTTTTTTATCATACTCAATCTGGGCTTCCGCAAACAGAGTAGATCTAATGACATCAAACTTGTAATTTAGTAATTTTCAAAACCCACAAATGGGTCCAATGACAAAAAAACGATTTTACTATAATCTTTTCCTATAATCTAACGTCCTTGTTAAGATTTTTAAATATTTGATTAAGCAAACCGCTCGAAAATGCCATAAACAAAGAATTGAATTGATTGACTGCATTCCCAATGGTGGAAGTGGATCCCTCAGATTCAGCCTCAGTGTGTAGATGTGTCAGTCTCTGAGGATAACAAATGTGAAAACATTGACAAAACTAAGCGCACAGGCTACATTTTATAGAATAGAATATAAAATATTTATTTTGAACAGAACTACATACACATCTTATTAAATAGTTCATCATCTTCTTGTCCTTGTCCTACATTACGTGGGGACGGCACAACATGTTTTCTTCTTCCACTCTCCTCTATCAGCCGACATATCAGTACTCACTCCTTTCTTAACCATGTCATCCTTCACACAATCCGTCCATCTTTTCTTTGGGCTACCTCTGCTTTTATTTCCATCCACATTCATATTAAACACTCTTCTCGTAATGTGACATTCTTCCCTCCTAATGACGTGCCCATACCATGCTAACCTATTACTCCTCAACTTTTCCATCACGGGTGATACTTACAAACTTCTCCTGATATACTCATTCCTTATTTTGTCCATCTCATCATTCGCATCTCAGCTGCGTGCACTCTTCTTTCAAATTTTTCCCATGAGCCCAAGAGGCATACATAGATCACATGTCGTTCCTGTAACCTGTCGCCATATCATCCATCCCGCCTTTATTCTGTTCCTCACATCCTGGTCTATCCCGCCATCGTTCCGGATTAATGAACGGATGTACCGAAAGTCAGAGCAAACTGGCAGGAACTGGCAATAGGAGTTAAATTTGAGGGACCGCCAAAGTCGCAGAGCAAATGTTCAGTTTTCGTTCTGCTGATGTTCAGTCCGACACTCTGCCCGGACAACGACACGACCAATTTTTCCTGCCATTATACCAGCCTACTCTGTACCTCAAGTTCATTTTCGTCAACAAGAACAATGTCGTCGGGAAACAGCATGCACCAGGGTGCCTCCTTCTGTATGTCCGACGTCAGTGCATCCATAAACATAACAAATAAGTACTTAAAGCCGATCCCTGGTGCAAGCCCACAGCCAACTTGTTATGGTATAATTTAATGTATAGGTATAATACCGTCAAAAAAGGCGTTATCTATTTTCCACACGCGAGAAAAGTAGGATGCAGCTTGTACTTATAAAATTCAATGCTTACTTTTAAAAGAAGTAAATCCGGATCTGTGTGAGGGAATGGAGAATCCGCCGACTCAATGCATCTGGCAAGGGCAGCATCACTGTAACACAAACAAAGGATAATCTCTTCATAAGTATTATGAAGAGTGGCTCGGCAACCCCCGTTTCCACTTTAAATGGACAGTTCATATACCACCCTATTAATCGAGCAACAGAAGGAGGATACATGGAGTGAAAGAAGGCAAAAATTAACGTAAAAAAAGGCAAACGTTTTCCACCCAGCATCATTTAGCCCCAAAGTTATTTTAGTATCTGTGCCCAAAGTAAGCAAAGCTTGTGTTATGGAAACTACATGACTGATATACTACTTATTTTTTTTTTTTTTGTAAATACAATCATTTTATACATATAAGTGCAAGTGGATCAGATCCGGTGGAAGATCTTTCCCTTTGCAAATGGATGACTAACCATGTTGTCCATAAATTCTTTTGAGCATTAAGTTCACCTTGTACACCGCCATATTGATTGTACATCCCTTTTAACAATAAGACCGCCTATTGTACCCTTTATGTTGATGAATTCAAGTATTTTTATATTTTGCTTTGGTATGCAATAAAGGGTTTATCTACCTATCTGTTCTGTTCTATTTGAGGATGACAAATATGACAGGGTTTTAAAGTTTACTCATGTATTATTTGATGGAAGTACATGCTGAACATAACATACCTCAACTCAGTAGCTTGCAGTTGTTGCCTTGCAGAGGCCATGGCGTCGTGGACCGCTAGCTGCTCCCTGGGTTGTAAAGGTGGATTTGCACCCATGGCCTGGGAATAACAAAGATCAATACTATATTTATCAAAAACTGGATAAACACTTTACTGTGGTACTAAAACCAAGAGCTTTTTTAAAAGTCTATCATGTGGTCTGTTTCTGTAGAATGATTGTTTTAGGTGCATACCTAGATACTTACAGAATCACTGTTTGGAAGCAGGTGCTTTTGGTGGTTACATTATGTTGGTACTAAAATTTAAATCCTGGCTATGTTTTCTGAGAATGAAACTGCAGAACAATGGCCTATTCACATTCCCGAGTTGCTAAAATGCCTGAGTTCGAATAGTAGGGCTTCAATAGATGGTGCTAATTACTTTAGTATGTATCTCAGCAATAGCCCTCAGTCCGTTGACCCACTCCTGCCGGGCACGGGCATCTGTAGCCCGGAGTTTCAGCATGTCTCCGGAGGCACAGTTAATGGTGAAGGTTCTGGAGTCTTCATCGCTTGGACATATTACTGCTGCTGCAAGGTGCGCCTGGAAAGTAAGGTACTTTTTTTATATAGTAGTAGGTATAATAATATATAATTCATTGTTATATCTGTACCTCCTTCGAGGGGAAGGAGATTAAATGGAATCCAATTTTAATTGGGGATGCTAATTAAAGTCCAGATTTTTTTTACAGGCATTGTATGATATCCTAAAAATTATCGCGCATCACTCTCCTTTATACGGAGCCGCAACAACACTATGCCAACGGTGCTAAGTTCGGCTATTGTGGCATGGTCTGGTAAGATATAAGTTCTACCTTCCAGTATCTTTAGGTACTCTTAAAAGTGCCTTGCTCCTATCAAAAGGCCAATATTGAGCTTGTCGTTTAGTAGTCAAAGTTTAATTGTGATTTACCTCTCCTCTGGCCGGCTGTCCTGGCTGTACGGTATCCCCAGGGCCATCGAAGAGGTAATAGGAGAGCACTCCCGTTTCAGAGTCCACAGCGAACCAGCGCTGCTGCCAGCCCTTTACGACATTAGTGTATTTGTACAGCTGGCCGGATAAAGGCCGGTGGGACCCTAAACTTGTTGTTTTCATCATTTTTTGTGATTATTTATTTGGAATAAGTTTGTTTTTGTCTAACTGACTTTTCGTCCCACAAAATCCACAGATTACTTCACTACATTCACTTAACTTCTTCACTTCACTTCATTTCTTGATTATGGCTGGCTTTTGCAACTAGACATTTGTCACAATTCTGCCAATGTCCGTTTCATGATAGTGTCATAAACTTTTGGAGCTTTAAACAAAGATTATAATAACAGACCTTAAAAGATAACTTATTACCACAGACTAGTTAGAGATACTACGTATTTATTTACCAGTTGCCTACCTACTATCCAATGTTGCTGCCGATTTGGACATGTTAAAACTCAATGTTGCTCCAAACCAAGATGTTACAAATGCACAAAAGAACATACTGGTGAAAGCTGCGATACAGAAGAATCCAAAAATACTTGTTTACACTGTTCCGGTAACCATTTTTCTTCCGACAAAAGTTGTCCTGAAAAGGAGAGAAAGATCTATCAAGAGTTTCATGTCACAAAATGGCATTTCATACGCGGATGCAACTTATACAATTTCCAAAGGTTGGAAGATCATATTCTGAAATTGCTCAGACTATGTATTTTTCCCCTAATCCTGTCCTCCAAAATTCAATCTTCCTCAATAAATTCACCGAAAACCCGTTCTTATGTTAAAACTGTATATGCTACTCGTCCCCGAGCCCTCAATCTCTTATCAAGCCATCGTCTCCAACCCATACTCAGTACTTCCAAATGGTCATGCAATAATGTCTTAAACTCTGCCATCAAAGCCCGAGACCCGTCCCTCTTTAGCTAGTAGGTAATAATGGATCTAGTACTTTTTAAACTTTCGCGATTAGATAACATAATTATAAGTTTAACGGGTCTTTATCGCGTTTACCTTTTTTATTATATTCCCGACGTTTCGACTGTATTGCAACAGCCGTGGTCACGGGATGATTGGAGTATACGGAGCTATCGTCGAGAAATAAAGGCAGTAGCCGCAACTACCCTCATTTCATCTTCAGAATCAGAAAAGTCCATTTTCACATTACGGCACACTACACTAACCGTATCATCGCACTGCACAATCGGATCGCGACGCGAACACTGTTTATCACGGGATTCCAGGACACAGAGAGCCGTCTTCACGATTAAAATTGGGGAACTTTTTGATTTCAATCGCTTCCCGCACTATTCCCTTTTAGAGGATATTTCTGCGGGTGTGAACGGGATTCCTTACTCATATATCATTAAATCTCCTGAAAATATTAAGAGTTTTTTTTTTTAAACTTAATAATAAATTCTTGGATTATGGCATTCCAAGTTCTTCTGACCAATATAGCTACATACTTATTGCGTTATCCTTTGTTTTGGCTAAGATGACGGAAAACAATTTTAACGTATTATTAAAGACTTGAATAGTTTGTTGAAAATAAAGGTATTTTAGCTTAATCCCAATATCGATTCAGGGAAGGTATGAGCACTCTCGATATATATCGTTTATAAACTCAAAAACACTCACTGAGACGCTTCTTATAAATAAATAAATAATGCTGGACATTTTTCACACAGCATCATCTAGCCCCAAACTAAGCAGAGCTTGTATTATGGGAACTACATGACTGATATACTACATAAATACTTTTTTTTTTTTAAATACCTACATATTATACATAGAAAACATCCAGACCCGAGACAAACATTACAAACATTTGTCCCGCAGCGGGAATCGAACCCGCAACCTTCTGCGTCTCAGGCGGGCCTTCGCCCACTGCGCCACAGAGGTCGTCTTCCATATCCATATGCCATATCCCCGAACATAAAAACGTTAAGTAAGTCTGCTGTGCTGTGGGGTGCGTGCCAATCAGTCAACTTGACAGACAAAGACAAGAAATAAATTCTTGTTCTGTGGGTGAATGTTTTTTTTTCCGGAAAAATGTTTAAGCGGAATCTTGATTGCAACTTAGTTTTACTGTGTAATTGTACATTATCAAAGCTGATCAAAGCCTAAACATGGGATTCAAATTAGTTCGCGTAGACGCCCCAGAGCCAGCCAAAATTCCTCTGAATGCCGGCACACAAATTATCGGCAGAGGTTCATTTCCCGACGTAAGTATTGATTTATGTTATAGGTAGAATGAGTCTGACTACTGCATGTGGTCTACTGCCTTAGGCCTCGCAGGGGTTCTTCCTAAATACCTAAAGACCTTGTAAAGACCAACAATTGCAGTATTTATTTTATTTGCTTACAAAATTTGTAAGCAACATTACTGGTGTACAAGAGTTCCTGTATTGCACGTCCATGGATTACTCGGCTCAACAATACACGACTCTGGAAAGCACTGCCAATATTATTCCAAACGATGGCTTTCAAATACTGGCTGTGCATTCCCTACATGTGTTGACCATACAGCCCGTATTGTACAAACCAACAGCCTAGGAAAGCGAAGCCACTGTTAAAACGATTTGATGCTCTGTTTTTATAAGCGAGTGCTATCAAGGGGCTAGTGCTGTGTTGCCATAGCATTTTAAGCGATTGTAAAATGACAGTAGTTTAGTTAGTTTCCTTAGTTTTTTTTTATTATTCTGCATTTAACAAGTAAGTATTTTCATGAACCAGCTTGTATATGGACCAGTAGAGCATGATAGCTGCGTTTGAGGTTTGCGCAGCTAACATGCTCTGAAACAGGCCCATATCAAGTTGGTTAACATTAAAATTCCTAACCATGCTCTTCCTCATTGATGCACTCCGGACACACTCTAAAATGTGGTACATGTCTTCCACTTGCTGAATCGGTAGCAAGTACCACATAGTGGTACACATTTAACTCCATAGGCTTCACAGTTAAGATTATCTAATTTCTTCACAAGAAATTTGAAACTATTCAGTGGCATATGTCCGGAGCACAGTCTATGCGAAATTACAATGTATTTCCTATCTAAATGAATGTCGGCAAACCAATATAAGGAATATAAGGCAGCTTGCTTTGTATTGTTTAATACCAAATACATTTCTAGAAGCAATATTAAAATACTATTTCCACTTATCTCTGATAAACCTTTAGTATTTATATAGAATCTCTGAATATTCAGGTTTTAAAAAAACTTGAGTACTGTTTGATATTGCCTCTCAAGCCAGTGTGTCTGATACCTCATTAACCTGTATGCACCAACATGTGACGGGATCCACTGCTTTCTCAGGGACGACCCTCCAGATATCAGCACCAGGACTTTCTTTAATATTCTGTAGGCAATCAATGTACCTCTGTGGCCAGAGGCGCAACAAGCATGCTGTAAAGAACTTCTGCTGTCTGACAAAATAATCACCTTCCTGATTCCTGTACTAATAATTTGGGAGAGCACCTCTGAAATGCAAAAAGTTTCAAGGCCATAACACTGCTAAACTTATTTACAAATTTATAAGATTCTCTAACATTGAGACAGGGATCATAAAATGCCGCCCCTCTAGCTTGATCTGTTAGTGATCCATCTGTAAATATTCTATTCCATCCTTTATATTTATTGTGTTACATATATATATCTAAATACAATATGTTATAACATATTGTATTTAAGAATTCTATAATCATATTTATCTTTTGACTCAACTTTAAATGTCCAGATATTTAATTGGAAACATTAAAGTAAACTGAAACTAAAAATCTGCACTATTTTATTTTTTATAATTCCTAAACCCAACCCCATTCTAGTGCAGGTAAAATCAATAACCAGTAGCAAATTCTTTGTTAGTAATGACCGCTTGACACGAATGTGGCATAGACATTATCAGTTTCTGACATGTTTCGACAGGAATGTTTACCCATGCCTCACAAAAAGCTTCATTAAGTTCATCTAAAGTTGTGGTACAACAAGTGAAAACTTTTTTCTTGATTTTGTGCCAAAGGTGCTTGATTGAATTAAGGTCCGAGCTATTTGCTGGCCAATCTAGCACTGATACCGACTGACTGATGAGGAACGACTTATGTTTGAACAGGCGGTATTTTTCGGGTCGTTATCATGCTGAAATATCCATATAATAGGGATGATGTGGAATAGAATCTTTCTTCAACAATGGTACTTTGCGAACAACTCTTCCGAACAATCTTGCTTCTAACATACGTCGTCGAACGGTCCTCGCTGATACATCGGCTCATACGTCTGCCCCAAACACATAAAAAATTAAAACAGCGCCTAAAAATTGATCTTTCTTAGCTAACCGGGTTATCATTCTATCTTCTTGGGGAGTTGTTTTTCTTGTTTTTTTTTTTTTGAGAACATTTAAAGTTGTGTTATTGCGGTTGAAATGTTGCACTGCATTGAACACCATAGTTTTTGAACAATTTAAATAATCTGCTATCATTTGGTATGACCACACACGCTTGACAAACGTCATAATAATTTTTAGAATTTTTATTTCTGCCCATTTTTATTCAAAATACTTTTCATGACTCAATATTAAAAACCCGGATTGCCGCCAAAACTATACCGAAACATTATGAGAAGATATAAATAAATAGTTTCGATTCAAATTTAGAAAATTCCCAGTAATTAGGGAAATTAAATGGCCAGCCAGCATTGTATGAACAAATAGCACTGTGATAATCTATCAGCGATACTGTAAAGAGGTTTAGTGTTCAAGGAGTGTTTATTGTTTTTAAAATCGGACACATAAATGACTAATTATATTTACATGTAACAAATCTGGAGATGATGAGATCATGTAAGATTCGTTGGAAAATAAAAATTGTGAATGTAATTTTTCTTTTCCAACGAATCTAAAAAGAATTTAATATTTGGAGAAAGTGTCCCTAATTATTTGACCATGATTGTATATAGGTACTTATATATATGTATATACATATATAAATACATATAGGTACACATAATAAGACATCAGTAAATGATATGCCTGTTCCATCTGAGCGACCTGTCCAACCAGACACCTAGATATCTAACCATTCCACAACTGAAACAATGTGATCATTGACAACCACATCTTACTGATCTCTTCTTCGTCCTCTCCTCTAAACAAACATAGCTGTGTCTTTGCGAATGGAATTTCCAGACCTAACTGACCTAGCAGTAAAGAAACGGCAAAAATATTGCTCTGCATATCTAGTACACTTCTTGATATATTATTATTTTTGACATAGAACATGACAAAATCATCGGCATATTGTAAGATGTTGATATTATTGATTGGAATATCCTGGATGTAATAAACTTAAAGAGTAGCGGAGAGATCGGGTCCCTCTTCGCTAAGCCTGTACCAGACCATCTCATATTGGGACAGTCATCATCATCATCATCTTTAATCTTTAAATATATTTTTCTTAAAAACTCAAAACAGTGTTTTTTCTTTAAACAAACCACGACTAGAGAGTCGTCTGTTTAACATTGAATGGAAAAATTTACAGATACATGAAATCAATGCAATCTGTCTAAATTTTGGCATGGTATTGGTATTATTATTAGGTTTAGGAATAGGTATTATTTTTATATTGCGCCATTGTTCTGGAATCAATGCATGTTTGAATATAAGATTATAAATCTTAAGTAATAACAATTTACTACTTAAGATGTGTAGGTAAATAGTAATTCATTGAGTAGGTGATATAATCTTCTCCTGGTGCTGAATCCTTTTTCTTCAGGCAGCTGTAGAGCTCTTGCGGAGTGGACTCACTATCTAGCTGAATATTCCTGGAATTGAATGTAGGTGCTGGAGGCTCTACGATTTTATTTAACACATCAAAGTTTATTTGGTGTAGAGTTATTTCCAAAGTTTTTGAGGGCCCAACAGCGCCTGCTACAACCCGAGACACAGCTGGGCACCAATAATGTTGTGGCTTGAACAACTTGGACGGGTTGGTGCAAACTTTTATCCCACTGTATACTTTTATCAGCCGCTCGGTTTAAATTTTCATAAAACTGAACATGGTTATTTAAAGGGATTCTACTATTAATCAAACTATTTTGGATATCATGGTAGAGTTTTCTGTCTGCTAACTTAAGGTTGCTGCGTTTGATAAACAAAGGTACATAATCTGACGGTACGACCTCTGTGGCGCAGTGGGCGAAGGTCGCAGTGGTTGCGGATTCAATTACCGCCGCGGGACAAGTGTTTGTATGATCTACAAATATTTGTCTCGGGTCTGAGTGTTTTCATGCATAGTATGTATGTTTTTACAAAAAAAAAAATGTAAGTAGTGTATCAGTCATGTAGTACCCATAAAACAAGCTTAGCTTACTTTGGGGCTAGATGATGCTGTGTGAAAATGTCCAGCATTATTTATTTATAATTTTTATTAGTGACAGACCATAAATAAAATTGCAATGTATGTAGAAAAAAACGTTTTATCAGGAGTGCTCTCTTGTTAGAACCATTAACTTATTTAAATCTTGATGTTTCTCCATCATTTATAGTAGAAAATGATGATCCACACTGGAGTCCAGTAATTGCATCCCTCTAGCGTCTGTTTTATTGGACCAGTTTGAGTGGTGACCATCGAAATCTCCTGCTATAATAGTTTTGTCTCCAAATCTTGAGAAAAATATAATCCCAACCTGATTGGGTTGTTGTAACACCTGGAGGACAGTAAACTGGAGCAATGTATTTAAGATTCTTACAATTGAAAACTTTTATACCAATAATTTATATTCCGGATTTGTTTACAATAACAGGATACAATTGAGTTTTAATGGAATTGTGGAATAAAATAGCCATTCCGCCATGCTCATCATCTTCATTTCATCTTTTCTGTAGATACCTGTAGATACTATACCCGCTGAGTCCTTGTCAGAATTTAGCCATATACCTTTTTTATCTTGTTTTAATAATACTTCAAATTCTTGTTTTTTTTTCAATGTTTGTTTTGTTGTTGGTCCTGAATATATATCAGCTCTTCATCTTCATTTCATCTTTTCTGTAGATACTATACCCGCTGAGTCCTTGTCAGAATTTAGCCATATACCTTTTTTATCTTGTTTTAATAATACTTCAAATTCTTGTTTTTTTTTCAATGTTTGTTTTGTTGTTGGTCCTGAATATATATCGGTCAACGGTCTTCGGTTTCATAACTTCTCCTCGTATTCTCTCTTTCTTTGTCCATATAACTAGATATTGCTACCTTATATGTGCAGTTTTGTTCGCACATCATTCGTATTATTTCTCTTTCTTTTAAATAAACGGGACAGTTCTTCTCAAATGCCAAATGCCATAATATGATCCTCTTTACAATTTATATATCTGTACCGTGTAGTTTCACAATTTTGTCCTCCGGAGCATTTGTGACACTTTTTTTTGATGATAGGCACATGCTAGCAAGATGGCCAAATTTCAAGCGCACCGAGCATTGGTTAACAGGGAAAGTGTAGGGTTCTACTTTGAAACGGCAGTCATATCCGTAGACATACTGTGGTAAAGAGGTACCTCTGAAGCAGAAACTTACAGTCTCACTATCGCTCCATACACTAGATTCGTTCATGCGTTTGTGTCTCTTTACAGAAAATATTTCAAACTCACTACTGAATGATTCCATCAATTCCTTTTCATCAAACTCTAATATTCGATGTATAAGTAAGGATGACTTCAAATGTGAAGTGCCATTTATAACCGAGTTCCAAAAACTTGTTACTGAGTATTCGTTTTTCTGCATCGTCTCTATTCTCAAATCGAATGAATACTTTGTAGGGGGTTTTGTATTCGATCTCTGTTATATTTGGTATATATTCTGCATTCAACAACTTAGCTAGAGCAATCTGTTTCGGCAACTCCTTTTTGAAAATGTTAGTACTGGCATACTTATTCCAACCAGGCTCGACTTTAGCATGTCAATGATCGCATCGACAAATGAGGGCTTAGGAATTTGACAAACTCGCGACCAATCAGTGTTATCTAACAGTGTCGTGTACACGGAATACAGACATGAATTCTAGGGGCGTGCAATACCATCATGTGTCTAGCTTGTACAGCGCGTATTGTACATCCAAAGCACATCCAGATAATTCAAACCCTATGTACACGGAATATTGGCAATGCATTCCATGGTTGTGTATACTCAAGTCTATCTATTTATGAAGACGGAGCATGACCCTTGTGTAATCTAACCTATGTGTCCAGACTTATAACAGCTGAACTAAGTTTCATACTGAATCCTATCACTCTTTTCTGACTCTTCACTATGGGTCATACTCTGCCTTTACAGGGCCAATATGCAGTGTGATTCAGACACCATGGTCCAAAAGAAGCAGGGCGATGAGAGGTTGTCCTGAATCTCCCCCATTGTATTGTCTACAATTTTGTATAGTTCAGTAGCTAAGGAAAATTTTCAGTCTGTCAAAATAACGACTTTACTGAAAAGTTTTTCTTGTAGATAGTTACTTTGTGGTTTTTGAAACTACCTATTTCATCTCAATTGTTGCAAATAACTTTTCAGTGTGATGACAATAGGATGTCTCGCAAACATGCTCTGGTTGTAGTTACAGGAGAAACTATGACTCTTAAATCAGTAAGTTTGTTTACATTTATTATTATTTATCAAATGGACGAGTTCGGTGGCGCGGCAGGCAAATAGCCGGTTGAGGTGCTAGTAGTGGCACTTTTGAGTGAGGCCTGTCCAGCAATGGACTTATACATGGCTGTTAGTTTATATAATATATTAACAGATTACGCTGTTGACAAATTATATCTTAAAGGTGGCGGGTAGTGGCGGATGGAGATAGCACAAGATGATTTGTCGTGGCACTCTTTGGGAGAGGCCTGTCCAGCAGTGGACTTATACAGGCTGTTGAAGATGATGGATACTAGATTGCTCAGAAATTCACAGCAATCAGTCATTAATTTTATGGAACACTACATATCTAAATCGTATAAATATGATTTGATTAATAGAATAGGTATTCAATAAAATACTAAACTTATATATTTACTTACAGCTCCATCAAAATCCATGCTTCTACAGCATATCAAAGGCACACCAAACAGTAATGTTGCCTCAAGGCAAAACTGTGTCGCTTAAAAGCGGTGACCATTTTGGTCTCCTTCCAGAAAGAAACTGGTATGAGCTTATCTATTACAAAGAAAGCGCTGAATTTACCAACCCCAGCTCAATGGCAGAAGAGAATAGAATTAGTCTCAGCGAGAGTTTCATGGGGACTTTTAGTACTCAATATGGGAATAAACAAGTATCAGGGGTGACGGAAAATACAGATTCAAAAAATAATGAAAAATCAACGAAATCATATAAGAATAAAAAGGATGATGAGGATACTGATAGTGGTTCTTCAACGCTCAGTTTGGAGGTTGAGAGAGGGGAAGAGAGTACTCAAGTGGCTGAGTCCCAACCTTCTTCATGTAAGTTGTAAAGTGACTTAATACATAATTATTACAAACTAACCTCGGAATTAGTTTTTTAAAAAGATCGTACAAATCAACCTAATCAACATTTATTCCTTACAACGACTTTAACCTAAACAATAACTATCGAGTTAACTTTAAAATCGACACTAATCGGAAAAAGGATCACTAGCACCATTAAACGTATGTCGCAACCAAAAGCCAAGCATGTAATGAACCCGCTTGTAGTGCGTGCTGCTATTTATACAATAATAGTTTACAAAATTGTTGTCCAAGCTTTATAATCTTACTTCATGTAAATATCATAATTAAATCTGATCAAATTAACTTGCAAGTGATTTTTGATTTTTTTAATGTGTTCCTTAATTCGATGGTATGATTGGACACCGTAGATTCCCTAGTTAATAAAACGGTGCGAAATGTCGCATCGTTTTTAAAGATTTCAAACGATTTTAAAACATTATCTGATCTGCTCGCCCCAGCCAGCTGTGACTTGAAACTGGATGATGACAATGCTAAGAACCAATAGGCTATTATGCTTTTGAGATTCTTACCTGCTCTGCTACGATATACAATACATTATAAACCAAGAAACGCGATTCATAAAAAAAAAACTCGCTCGCGATTGTCTTCCCCATGGTTGTCATCCTCATATACATACTCGATCTTTGAGGATACCAAGTAGTCAGAGACACGTCCAAATATTACATTTTGTATAAGCTCGCGTTTTGCAAGTTAGCATTCCACGTGACAGGTTGCAAGCCCATCGCCGCTTACACAGTTGAAACACTAACCTTCGAATTTTTGGTTCTAGGGCATGCCGGTTTCCTCACGATGTTTTCCTTTACCGTTTTGAGCACGTGTTTATGCGCACATACATTTTTCGAGTGGAAAAATCCATTGGTGCACGAACGGGTTCGAACCCACTAACTCCGGATCAGAAGTCAGGGTATCGCCCACTAGGAAAACACGGCTTTTTTTGCTATAATTAAACTGTATAAATAATATGAATATAATACAAAAATTTTTTAAAATTTGCAGCATATTTTAACGCACACAACCAAGTACCAAATGATCCAAATACATCACCAAATGAACTCGGCCAAACAGGACCTGACGAAACTTCCAGTGGTGTTCAAAGCCCTCCTGGTAAAAGATCTCACTCCCCAGACCGCATCCCTGACGCCAAGAAAATTAAAACAGAGCCTGAGAGTCCTAAGGCAGAAGGCTCTCAAGACCCAGAAGAAAAGCCTCATAGTACTCAAAAAACAAATGTACAAGTACATGACGCTTATACTACGATAGAGCCTCTGATTGCTATGGATATCGAACCACAGGATGCTAAAATTGTTGAAACAGAACCAAATAACCCTAACAATGTGAACACAGAACCTGAAAATCCTAACAATGCGAATACAGAACATCCTAATGATGCGAACATAAACTATTTAGATCCACAGACCCAGGGTAATGCTGATGACGAGAATAAAGAGCCACATGATCCTACTGATAAGAACACAGTACCAAACAATGATAATACAGAACCGCAGAACCCTATAGATATGAACACAGAACCGCAGAACCCTAAAGATATGAATACAGAGTCGCAGAACCCTATAGATAAGGATAACGACACAGATTCACTGTGTCCCAATGATACGAACACAGAATCACAAGAATCTACGGATGGTGATACAGAGGCACAGAGCCCTAAAGATGTGAAGGATGTGAAGAAAGATCCTGATGAGCCCAAACCAGGACCTAGCCAAGCTCAGCCAGTAAGTTATTAGTTAGTAAGTTATTTTCTTGTCGAAAGTTCCTGTAATTTGTGTTGAGTGATATATTTAAAACTTTTGTGAGGATCTCTATCGCGACAAAATCTTGACTGTAGTTTTCATTGAAAAATAATTTAAAGTCTTTTCATTGGATCTGAAAAGAACTGCTATAATTTTTTTTTCTGAATTCTGTTAATCGTTAAAGAATGCTGATTCTTTACCGATTAACAGAATCGTTGCAACTAACTACCACCAATGCAGCATTAAAGTATTCAACTCTGATTGCAGGGCTCTTCAAAAGATGGCGACGCCGCCCCCCCGAATCCTCAGGCCTGCCCTGCTAGAGAGCGCTGCATGTACGGTGCCAACTGTTATAGGTAAGTAGCTTCTGCAATTCTAAGGCCATAGATAAATTATAAAGTTTGTATGTAAAAAAAAGAAACATTACATTGGTCCCCGCACTAGGTCGTTGGAGGACGGTTTAGGAACGAATATATTATACCTATAATACGTCGTGTGCCGGCACGCGCGTTATAAATACCTACTATCTATCTACATATCTTACTATCTTACACTATCGAGTGTAAGATAGTCTAAGTGCGATGATATCGCATTATATTAACAACTACAAATAAGAAAAATATTGTTTGTCCTACCACTATTCTGATAAACGCTCAAAATTTTATTAATTAATGTTTTATGCATTTCACATCACTTATCGTTATCTAAACACAAACTTTTGTGTCACTTTTGTAACATCATGAAATTCAAAATACATAATTTCATACAAAATCATGATAGTTTCCCGCTTTCAAGACATAATCAAATTGCAGGAAGAACCCGCAGCATAAGATCCAGTTCTCGCATCCAGGCGAGGCTGACTACGGGGAGGGTGCCAAGGGACGGTGTCCGTACGGCGCGGACTGTCGGCGCCGTGACGTGCGTCACTGGTCGCACCACGAACATCCGCCCGGCGTCGCGCCGCCCGTAGTCAACCTAGACCCGAACAACAGAGGTACGCTGCAGGGAGGGCGACAAGGGACAGTGTCCGTACGGCGCGGACTGCCGGCGTCGCGCCGCCCGTAATCAACCTAGACCCGAACAACAGACAAGGTACGCTGCGAGGAGGGCGACAAGGGACAGTGTCCGTACGGCGCGGACTGCCAGCGTCGCGCCGCCCGTACTCAACCTAGACCCGAACAACAGACAAGGTAAGCTGCGGGGAGGGCGACAAGGGACAGTGTCCGTACGGCGCGGACTGCCGGCGTAGCGCCGCCCGTAATCTACCTAGACCCGAACTACAAACAAGTACGCTGCGGGGAGGGCGACAAGGGACAGTGTCCGTACGGCGCGGACTGCCAGCGTCGCGCCGCCCGTAATCAACCTAGACCCGAACAACAGACAAGGTACGCTGCGGGGAGGGCGACAAGGGACAGTGTCCGTACGGCGCGGACTGCCGGCGTCGCGCCGCCCGTAATCAACCTAGACCCGAACAACAGACAAGGTACGCTGCGAGGAGGGCGACAAGGGACAGTGTCCGTACGGCGCGGACTGCCAGCGTCGCGCCGCCCGTACTCAACCTAGACCCGAACAACAGACAAGGTACGCTGCGGGGAGGGCGACAAGGGACAGTGTCCGTACGGCGCGGACTGCCGGCGTCGCGCCGCCCGTAATCAACCTAGACCCGAACAACAGACAAGGTACGCTGCGGGGAGGGCGACAAGGGACAGTGTCCGTACGGCGCGGACTGCCGGCGTCGCGCCGCCCGTAATCAACCTAGACCCGAACAACAGACAAGGTACGCTGCGGGGAGGGCGACAAGGGACAGTGTCCGTACGGCGCGGACTGCCGGCGTCGCGCCGCCCGTAATCAACCTAGACCCGAACAACAGACAAGGTACGCTGCGAGGAGGGCGACAAGGGACAGTGTCCGTACGGCGCGGACTGCCAGCGTCGCGCCGCCCGTACTCAACCTAGACCCGAACAACAGACAAGGTACGCTGCGGGGAGGGCGACAAGGGACAGTGTCCGTACGGCGCGGACTGCCGGCGTCGCGCCGCCCGTTATCAACCTAGACCCGAACAACAGACAAGGTACGCTGCGGGGAGGGCGACAAGGGACAGTGTCCGTACGGCGCGGACTGCCGGCGTCGCGCCGCCCGTAATCAACCTAGACCCGAACAACAGACAAGGTACGCTGCGGGAAGGGCGACAAGGGACAGTGTCCGTACAAATTACGTATTTAATTTATACTGTGTCACTCTCTTTTACTGATAGTGCACGCAAGAAAGAGATGGCAAGCATTTTACTCCCGTCCTGTCAATTTACTTTTCGTTGGAACACCGACTGATGTCACATGCTTTCGAGTTTTTGGTTCCAGTTCCAGAGCATGTCGGTTTCCACACGATGTTTTCCTTCGCCGTTTGTAAAACTTATATCTGAACTGTTTATTTCGTTACTGTCAGTAAAAGAGATGGATAAAATTAAAGTTTAGCTTTTGTAGAAGAGAATCGGCGCCAGTGTGATATAGATATCGTTAGTGAAATGGGTATTTTGATTGTATCACAGGTATCAGGGTGGTGCAACGACGCGGTCAGATATTCTACATAAATGCGCACAGCGTGCACTTTCACGACGACTACTACGAGTTGGAGTACCAAGATGGCGACAGGGTCGATTATGATTACGAATTCTAATCGATTCATCGTCCGTTTCTCATCAATTATATTATGTTCTATTTAAATTAGTTAAATTAGTTTAATTCCAGTTCTAGTCCTTATTTATAATGTATTAGATTTATCGCGTATTTCTATTAGTTTTATCAAGATTCAACGTCAGTTTTGACAAAATTGAATCAATTATAAAAGGTTATAGTTGATTCATTTTTGAAATATATTAATTATAATTGTAATTTAATCTATTTCGGAAGATGGTAAACCAAAGAAAGTATAATGTATATTATAGATTGACCTTTCAAAACGAGATTTTCGAATATTACCTATATTTTGTAAGGATAAGACGAGTCATATGGCTAGTGGACAATGGCGTCGATTCTCCTGTACACCAAATTAACTTAATTTTATCTATCGCTCTCTTTTACTGAGAGTAACTGCTGTTAAATTAGTCAGATTTAAGTTTTCCATACAAGTTTAGTCGTAATTTTAAAACATGCTGACACGAAGAAGAGGGACACGAATATTAATTTGACAGGAGCAAGACTCTTGACATCTCTTTCTTGCGTGCACCACATATCAGTAAAGAGAGCGACCCTTTAAGTAAGTTGGTGTACAAGAGAATTGGTGCCAATAACCGTCAGAGTGAAGCGTGGTTCCGACAAGGCTTAACAATGATTATAGCCCGGACTCGAAGCACAGAAACAGGGAAGTTTTTCTCAAAAGCAGATACCAATTTACGATAGAGATATAATATAAAATAAAGGGCAGTACTAGTTCGGAGGCTTGGAATAAAACTTTATGCGAGCTTACAAAAATGTATGGGTAAGTAATTTGAAATAAGTGTTGGACTCAAAAAGTGATATTTGATTAAATGGAGCAGTAAAATGATTGTTGGTTGGTATACCTAGTAGTGCTTGTACACGCTGTGGGTATCTTTGGACAGGTTATATGCATCATGTAAATTGCGCGGCTCTAGTGACGCATCACTGTTAGCCCGCTTCATGCACCGTGTACAACCACCATACCTATAGGTAAAACTAACACGAAAATTTATAAAATTTTGTGTGAGCTTGCAAAAAGTGTATTTTAAGGGCTTATTTTTAAGGAATTTAGTTTAGTGTATAAGTACCACCGATTTCAAGCTACAAGAATTGGCCATTGATGTTTAAAGTATTTGCTATCCCACTCATTTATAAACGAGCAATTTGTCTTTTTTGATGTTCTTGCAGTATAATATAACGTAATGCTTTTATAATTTATATAAGATTCTTGATTCCCACAGCTGGGAAAAATCTCAGCAAAGCTCTGTCTACTATATATTCAGCTGTAATGTTATCTAATCAGGTAATACGGATAAAAAACGACGAAGGAATGTAGTCAGACAAGCGAGTGAGAGTGAAGATTCTGAGCAAGATTTACCGTCAACTGATTTGATTGTACATGGCAAGAGAAAGAGAAAGACTGTGAAGAGAGAGAGTTGGAGTGACTCTGGAGAGGAGTCAAAGGATCCATTCGCAACTGATGAATCTGACGAATGGGAACCGTCAAAATTACTATGAGATAGAAAAATATCATTAATTTTAATGATATTTTTAAAATATTCTGAAAAATCATCCTCGGTGGAGCGGCAGGTCGCGGGTTCGAGTTCCGACGGGGTTGTATTTTTGGGATACAAATCTTGTGATCTCCCTTAAGTATGGGTTAAACACATAAAAACCATATAATGTATTTATTGTTTTAAAATTTTCTTATATTTAGTTCAACATATTTTGTAGTAGGTGTTTGTAATTTAGAAATGTTGTAGTATATGTAAAAATAAAAGACCTATTGTAACGGCTATGCATGTTTTATATCTTCCCCTGTGATTGGTGACAGTACACTAGAAATTTTTTTTTTGGAACCTCTCATAATTCGTAATAACATTTAACACCATCTAATCTTTTATGTACTATATAGAAACACATAGTGCAGACGCTATATGCGTTATCTTTTTTTCATTATAGTGATCCTAATGAATTTAAAAATTTTAAATAGGTTAAAAAGGTGCTGCAGGCAATTGCATCCATTGTCTCCCCTGCTTAGCCTATAAGTCGCGTTTCAGCTAGAACATCCGCAAAATGAAACATCGTATGTATGTAACTGTCTAATAGAATCCTTCGTCGTCGGAGTGGTCGAGCGGATGCCAGCCGGGGCGCTCGGCGAGCAGCAGCGTGGGCGGCGCCTCGCCTCCGCGCACACGTAGCGCGTACACCGCGCTCTCCACCTTCCACACGTTGGCGCGCGTCGTGCCCTGCTTGCGCATTAGCTCCTTGCCCGCGTTGAACAGACCTGGAACAGAATCATGCTGCTTTCATAACGGCCAGCTAGTTGAAGTGAACTTTTCTGTTCTAAATCATTTGAAAGTCCATTCATTTGAACAAAAAACAGTCAAATCTGAATTATCTGATTAAAAATATGTAAACTTTTTAGTTTAAAATTACTTTGCACCATTGTGTTGGTCAATATGCAGATAAATCTGTTTTTTTTTTAATGTTGGTCACTTTCCTGTTTCCTGTTGTTAACCAAAAGTTCGAAAGCAATTGGGCAAGTGGAATACCTCATGTGAAGAAATTCTTTGGACTATGAATGGGATTCTTAACCATAGGATAGAAACATAGGTTCACTAGCCTGCCAGTTGGACGTACCTAGAAACCCAGCATACAGTTCTCGGACAGCCTGACAAGCAAAGAAGCAATCTTCACTGTCTCCACTTGAAATACTATTGATAGCTCTTCTCATCAGCTCCCCGCTCAAATCTGCCAATCCCAGCATGTAATCTAGCTCTGGTACTAAAGCTACAAGAGTTTTTTCTGTTCCATCTTTTGAGGTTATTGTATAAGTCAATTCTTTGAGTACATCAGGGTATGTAATGATTTCTTTTATTTCTATGAGTGATAGCAATGTCCTAGCTTCTATGTATTCCTGGTACCCAGCGGTCACAGCCTTGCTGTGAAGATAAGCAGGAATGTTTTCTAACTCCAAGGAAATAGCCTTTATTGGACCGTTTATGAGCTTCTGAATGCGTTCTTTGGCTTCTGCAATTTTCTTTTCGAGTGATTCCTTTCTGAAAATAAATGTCAGTGGCCTTTAAACTAGATTCAGGATCCTGAAATCAAAAGTTTGTTCATACTTATGATACTGTTAATACGGCAATATGAGACATTGCATCAAAATTAACTTTGAGCTTCTAGGTAGGCTGAGAATTATGTGACTAGAAGAACAGATGAGGCAAACTATGGCAGATCTACTTGATTGCCACCATGGGTGCAAATTAGATTGAACAGGTCAGTTTGAACGAACTTTTAGACTTGATAATGGAATGTTGGCGGTACAAGCTATGAAAGCAACAATATACCAAGGAATACCCACTTTACAATAGAATGCAGCAAAAATATGATCCTCTTGCTCTCAATAGTGACATCTCGGGAGATCTTCACCAGCCGCTCTTGCCTATCCTGTCGGCCCGTCAGCTTCTCGTGGATTCCTTGGAACATGAGCATGGTGGGACTGTCCTCAGCCAGCACTGAGGTGGCCTCGCGCGCCACGGTGGACAGTGTTTGGTTGGAATTATTGTGAAAGTTGCGGCGATGGCCACGGTTCCTGCCTAAAAATATATGAAACCGTTTGGAAAAATTATATGAATGAAAAGTGAAATTCCTACCGTTGATGGATGCAAGATTCTTACCGTTGTTAGACATAACTACGTTCACAGAGGAAATCTGTAGGTCTTGCTTGCTTGGAAATAAATAAATACAGGATATTAAGATAAAATCCTGTCTTGCTCACTCACTTCACTTCACTTCGTGATAAAACTTATTTTCCAGCGCTAAGACAAATGGAAAATATTTTTTTCCAAGGAATTTCCGTAGACACAGATGATTTCTGTTTATGTTATGAATGAATGAAAGTTTTCACAAACCTAGGCTTTTTTTTTTAATAATGGCAACTGATTCCTCTGAGTTTTGAGGAATATTACTGCCAACTTCACGTAGCTCGTTCACGGTACGGTTAAAATGGATATACAAGAATGATTAATACAATTATTGTGGCTGAAATCTAGTGTTATAACTATGACAGATAATAATTTGATTAGTAATTTATAATTTAATATTATAAAGGGTTATACATTTTAGGACAACAGTATGTGAGCAATAGAACCCACGTCTAGACCACATTCACACAGAGCTGAATCTCTAACTCTCATTTTGCGTAAATAGACCGATGAAGAACAGTGATTAATTCGCATTCTACAGATTGATGAGGTAATATGCTTTGTAGCTTTAATTTTGGTGAACCAAGGCCTAAAGGTAACAAACGGTTGGATATGACCGGCTTTTGTAACTAAGACTATGCTATCTTCAGAAAAAAGTGAAAATTGCACAGACTTAAAGAAACCAAAGAGTTCCCTTGAATTGGTATAGCCTGTGGCACTAGTGTTGAGATTTTTTGAAATCATACAACTTTGTACAATTATGTAATTATATACAAAAAATACAGATGTAACAGCTAGGTATCTAAAGAAAGTTGCAAACAATATAAAGATAGCTCAACTGATCCAGATCACTACCAGACGGAAGCGTTCCTAAAATTCTACGCAAAAGTGTTAAGGTTGTCCATTGACGTATTTTTCAAAAAGTGGGATATAAATCCCACTTCGATGTTTTTGCTATAGTCCTTAAAGTTGGAGCAAGGTGCAATGTAAAACAAAAAAGTCAAGCCAAGTCAAAACTCCATCCCACAGATCATATTTTTAGCTTCTATGGACTCCATCTGTCTACTAAGTAGTCATCCCACAGATTAACATTTTTTTGCTCTTACAGAAGTCATCCATCCATCCATTGGTGGTTGTGTGTTGATGTTAGTTGATAAACTTAATAATTTAGTTTGTTTGATAGTTTTTAAATCTAAAGACAGCGGTGCTTATCTATTGCCTTTGTTTCAGGAATTCGTGTTGACTGCCCAGAGTCCGCGAATCTTCTCCATAAAGTATCCCACCGTGCCGGGGCGTGACTAATTTTATTTTCATTTAATAACTTCAAAGGAAAGGTACAAACTATCAGCCAACCAGTACAAGTAAAATTTCACGTCTTTGCCAAGGAAATAACGTCTGATTTGAATATTTTTCAGAAAGCCACTATGTCGCAAACTTTAACTTTTGGTGACTCATGCGCTCCAATAACTGTTCACGCTTGGAATAAAGATAGAACCCGTAAGTATTAACAATGATACAACATTTTGGACCTATATTCCTTACAAAAACTACTGAGTCAGAGTATTCAATAGCTACTATTACTGTTTTCAGAAATAGCTTTCTCCCCCAATAACAATGAGGTTCACATCTACGGAAAAGAAGGAAATGATTGGAAGCAGACCAACAACCTCGTCGAGCACGACCTGAGGGTCATGGGTATTGACTGGGCCCCTAACACCAATCGCATTGTGACTTGCTCTGTAGATCGCAATGCCTATGTGTGGACCCAAGGGGAAGATGGCAAGTGGAGCACCACACTTGTGCTGCTCCGTATAAACCGCGCAGCTACTTGCGTTAAATGGTCCCCCATGGAGAACAAGTTTGCAGTTGGTTCCGGAGCTAGACTCATTTCTATTTGCTACTTTGAGAAGGAAAACAACTGGTGGGTGTCCAAGCATATTAAAAAGCCCATTCGATCAACTGTGACGTCTCTGGACTGGCATCCTAATAACATTCTATTGGTAGCTGGCTCTGCTGATTTTAAGGTGAGAGTCTTCTCAGCTTACATCAAGGATATTGAGGACCAGCCTGGACCTAATGTTTGGGGCTCCAAGCTGCCTCTGGGACAGCTACTAGCGGAATTTCCCAACACACCTTCAGGAGGTGGCTGGGTGCACAGCGTCTCATTCTCAGCTGATGGCAACAAGGTTGCGTGGGTGGGACATGACAGTTCCATTAATGTAGCTGACGCTACTCAAGGAAAAACTGTTTATAAACTGAAGACTGAATACCTTCCATTCCTGGGATGCACCTGGATTACGAACAACTCTCTTATTGCTGCAGGACATAGTTGCATTCCATTGCTGTATTGCCATGATGGCGACGAGATAAAGTTTGTCGCGAAACTAGACAATACTCAGAGAAAGGAGTCAGGGGGGCTCTCCGCTATGAAGAAGTTCCAGTCTCTCGACCGGCAGGCCCGTATCGAGACCAATGACACTTTCCTCGACTCTATCCACCAGAATGCTATAACTTGTATCAGCCCATTCAAAGGCACCAAAGCTCAAGTTAAGAAGTTTAGTACCTCAGGCCTGGATGGCCAACTGGTCATCTGGGATGTTGACACACTTGAACGCGCCATAGAGGGACTCAAGGTCGTCTAAGAAAAAACCATGTAATTTAGTGATTTTATTTTAAGGAATAATAATATAATCAGTTTGCGTGAGAGTTCTGAAGTCACTCCATAAATGTTAACACGGAAAGCTGTGGAAAATGAATCACAGATCCAATCAGTCAAGCCAAAAATGAAACCATAAGCGAATACAACAGAGAGTGAATTCAGCTCCACATTATAGTAAAAACTTTCAAATATACAGCATAAACTATCGTAAATAATTTATAGATAAAACTTTATGTTTATACAATTTTAACCAATAATGAAATTATAAATTAAATATGACTACACCCTATACATAGATCACTTTTAATACTACTGAAGTACTGATTGCTGTCAAATATTACATTAGAATTTAAGGAATTAACGAAATGTTTGTTTTAACATTAACATCAAAGTCATACTTTAACCTAGGAATCTATAAGGCCATTTGTAGTAGGTAGGTAATATCGAGCGCGTGCTATTGCGTGACTATCTTGAAGACCGGCCCGATGCGGATGAACACCCGGCGCAGGACCGAGCGTAGCTCTGGCTTTAGGTCGAAGCATGTGATCTCGCACAAAAGCGGGTAGTAGCTGGACACATGTGCCGCAAACTGAAATGGACAACACACACTGAATAGACGGTAAACGACAGCGTCATGCATGAATGATCAATGCGCGCTTGATAAATTATGACATCATCAAGATAAACAGGAAAAACTAGATTTCACATTTGCTGATCAATAGATAAGATCTTTTAATCAAATTCACGCAAGACAAAGGTGATAACTGTAAGAAATAGATACTCACTCTTTCGTCTGGCATCTTTAGTATTCTCGTAAGAATCAATAGCAGGATAGATGTCCACGCATCTCTGTGGGCCTCATTTGTGACTCCCGCGAAGTATTCCAACGCTTCGCAGCAGATGCTGATGAGGCTCTTCTGCACGGCCGGCCAGTGGTCGCGCCGCGCTTCATCACTGTACATCTTGAACAATATCCGCAGAACGCATGCAAGCGATTGCGTTTCTTGCTTCAGCATGTTCGGTTTCACTGATCCCTTGAAGTTAGCTATCCAAAGCACGTTTCGCTGCGCATTATTGGTGTTGAAAGTTTTTGCGAAGCGGTGACTGCACATGAGACATTCGACGAGTCGTAGTAAGTGCGGCGAGCTGAGCAGTCGGTACATGCCTTGCTCTTCGCGCTGACATTCCTGTTCCGTACCCGGCGTACCACCGGTCAGCTCGGCTGCGGCGAGCGCCAAGGTTTCCGCGTCTTCTTTCCTGGAAGTCGCGGGATAGAAGACGATGTTGTCGATCGTTTGAATCAGCTCGAGTTGAACGACGCATTTGATCAACAGACTGTTGAAAACCCGGTTGGTGGACTTGATCTCGTCACCTCCCTGTGGCTTCTTCAGAATACCGTGTCGAACGTGCGGCGCGTCCGCGTCGTCGCCATCGTCTGGCTTCCACGTGAGCAGCGTGGTCGGCAGCGTGCTGTTGAATATGTCCAACATGATCTGGCACGTTTTGCTCCACGTATCTTCGTTGAACTTCATGCCGTTAGAGATGACTAGATTCTCCAAACAGTTGGTGCCGGAGCGAGCGAGCTGCTCGTTGTCCTGCTGCACGCACCAGTGCAGCTGCGCATACAGCTGCTCGAGCAGGAGAGAGCCGAGAATGTCAAAGTATTGCGTGAAGACGTCCACGATCGCATACAACGCGTGATTGCATGTTGTAGTCATCCACTCGTTTTTCTCTAGTTGGTGTTCGGGTAACTTCATATTGTCGAAAATTCGGAATAAAATATTGAATAAATCTTTCCACCAGTGCGGACGGAAGGAGTCACCGTGGGTTTTTATGATCTCGAAGAGGACCGTTAGTCCTCGGGTTCGTACGTCGAGCTTGCAACGGCTGACGACGCACGACAGAGAGAAAAGCAGAGGGAACCATCCTCTCAGCCACACTCTGTCCACTTCGGGAGCACCTGGTTCTCCTTCCAGCCCCGCGTGTTCCGCGAATAGTTGCGGAGAAGCGCCGACAGCGGTCGCGCAAGATCGCACAAGCCTTATTGCTTCCATGGAAGTGTCTGGAAATTTTGCGTTGCATGCAAATTCCGATAAACATTTGACGGCATCTTGGAAGGAATCAATCATCGTTGGGAATTGTCTCTCGTACAAATCCGATATAATTTTGCCAGTAGTCTGGAATGCTAGATCGACGATGGCTTCATCTTGATCGCCTGCCGCTAAGTGGAATACTGAAAATATATTTTTCCATCCTGACCTTATGTTGTGAGCTTGCGAGTTCACCATCTGAGCGATGCACCTGACCACCATGTCTCTTATTGTTGGAGAACTATTCTTCTTCATTATGTGCTCGAATGGCCTCAAAAAATCTTTCTGGAATTTGAAATTAGCGAACTCTCCCTTTTCTATAAACTTCATAGAGAGTTGTCTTAACGAATCGACGGCAAAGAACGAAATGTCTTCGTTAGTATTGCAGCCTACTTTGTTGAAATGATCGCCGAGCACTTGCCATATTCGAGACCACTGCAATCTGATACGCCCCATGTTGTAGTATGATATTTCGACTATCTTTTGTAGAGAAAACATTCGAGGATTTGTAGGATGGCTGAGTTCATCCAGTGAGACTTGACATAAAGCTCTTACGAAATCAACAATGGCGTCACCGTCTAGTTTTGTAGAACCCGTGAATATCCTGTCCACAGCTACGACGACGCTCTGTGAGCTCGTTTCACCAATATGCTCCTTAACACTGGGATCTAAAGACATCAGGCTAAACTTCAATGAATCCGGTTGCGGTTTGATTCCTGATCCAGACAGAAACTGTGGTCGCACGCCCGTTCCTATCAGCTGGGCTAATTCGAGTTGCGAAATGCATTTGACGATGTCTAGCCAACTGGATCCCAAGTAGTTACCATCTGTATGTGCAACTGTAATTAAAGTTTTTATCGTGTCGATGTTCTTAGCTTTCATTTCAGTGATTGGCGAGTTTGCTGTGAGTAGCGTAAACCGAGCGAGTGCTTGCACGTACGCGTCTCTCTCGAGCGACATGTGGAAAATGCAGGCGATGCGGATAGCGCACCTGATGCCATCCAAACATAGGGACGCTATTTCAGGATCATCACAATCTTGCAATCCCACAGAAAAGGCCGCCAGGAAAGGAGTCCAAGCCATTTTGAACATGGGCCTCACATGCTCCATGTGCTTAGCTGTTGTGAATGGAGTCTGAACATGGGATACGGATTCCATCAAGTTCTTAGCAGCGGTCGATATCTGTTCCATTTCCATGTTCCAAATCAGCTTACGTTTCTTTTCATTTGAGATCAAGGTCTTCCCAGGCTTAGACGTGTTTTTCATTTTGATTTCATGGCCGGCGATTTCGTCATAGATTGTTGACAAGTATTCACGTGGTAGATCGTTATTGTCGCTTATTCCGCTGTTCAGTTTGATGTATTGCTCTTTAGTCATTTTATTCTTGACTTGAGGCGAATGCAAATCAGTCGTGAGCATTATAATGGAAAATGCTAATACGTAAACTGTGTCTGCGCTCGTGAATAAGGAGTTGCTAGGGTTGCATTCGCAGTAGCGTGATGCAAATTTCTCCATCAGCCGGTCGATTTTCTGCGCTTCGCCAGGCAGTCTGAAGCCTTCGAGAAAGTAGCGCAAAGCGGCTACAATATCCATGTTTGCGAAATTCATGGCGTCTACATAGGCGTACATGACTTCCTTGGAATGATCATCATTTTCGCCCAAAAATTCTCCAACAAACGTTTTGTCCAGTCTTTCGTCGCTCAAGAGCCACTCTGCGATTTCCTTAGTGGAAGTGCCTAATAAGTTTTGGTCCTGCAAAAAGGCCACACCTTTCTTAGGTTTTCTGTTGAACAGGTCAATACCGGTTTCCCATACTTCTTTCTGTTGTTTTAAAACTTCAAACTGTTCGGGAGAATCTAGCGTTTCTCTGTTGCCAATGTTGCTAGATCCTGTAGAGATTAGACTCAGACTAGACCCTCCATGAGATTTGATGCTGTGATGATCTGTGTCTTCTTTAGCTGTCCTTTCACCGAGAGTCGTCTGTAGGTTTGGATTTATGTAAAGCTCTTTGCTCCATTCCACCATACATTTCAAAATCGAAACCAGACATTCTAATCCGCGGATACGCATCGATTTCTCTTGATTTGGCGTCGCGCCTAGTTCCAAGGCTTGTCGACCTTGAGCGATCTTTGAAACATCATTGACCAATCGTTGGAAAAGATTGGCTGCAGATAAGTCGCAATCGTAATTCACGTAAATATCTACGACGCTCTGGGCGTCACCACAGATCCTCGTAAGAGCTTGGATGACCATCCACTTGTGTTCAAAGGTCGAACTTGAGGTTTCTAAGATGTTCATAAAAATCTCTTTGAAGAACACTTCTATCTGCTTTTTAAGGTGAACTTTAAAGTTTTGTAACAGAGCTAGGAATATTGCCAGTGACAGTTCGAAAACTTCAGGTACAGAACTTACGCCGTTTTTGGACAGCGCAACACACAGATATTGCTTGATAGCTGTTATGAACATCTCGTTATTTCTAAATACTGGCCCTGCATTTTGGAGAATAGATAAAAGCAAATGTAGGGAGAGAATTTTTGATCTCAACTCATGGGATTTGGGGTCAGGGGTTCCCTCAGGCAGCGGTTTCATTGACAGCTTGCAGAGAGCTCTGAATACCAAGAAGGCATCTTTCTGCAGAACATGTGTGAATTTAGCTGTCACTGAATTGTCATTCTCAGAAGCTACATCCATGCTCTCTTGAGATGGAATTCGCTTCAATGAGTCTTCTGTCAGGACCTGACCGTTGCTCTCCTGAGACACACTTCCACTGTCATGCGTGTCTATTGGGTTCTCATTGTTATCAGGTACATTGTGCAATTCTTCTCTGTTCTTCTTACTTGCAATATTGATAGCATTATCTATTACGGAATCTACTATTTGCTTAGCAATTATTTTAGCTTCATATATATCATCTAATTGTTCTAACTGAGGCATTTCTACTTCATTGCTATCTCCTTCATTTGCATTATTGCTTTCATCTGACACTACCTTCCCATTAGGTAGCTTATGTTGCACAACCTCACCTTTCCTATCATCATCTTGTATGTCATCTGTCTCTAAAGCTTGGTTTTCCATTTTAGTGAATATGACGTTAAGCATTTGTGTGAGGGTAGCTCTTGCTGTGGTTTGATTGATAAGGTTTTTACTGGCCAAGTAAATATTATAGCAAGTTCTGACAGCCAATAGAACGGTTCCTTCATGGACTTCAACATGCTGACTAGTTATAACGGTGAGAAGGGCTTTTATAATTTGGAGTTGTACTCCCTCATCAGTCTGTGGGCCGGTGAAACAACTGCAGATTGTCTCTACTATTCTGTCTATAAGAAGTTTTCTTGGTGTGGTTGAATCGGGAATGTTTCCAGTAAGGTGGCCATAAGCTATTAGCTTTTGAAGACAGTCAAGAGCTGTGACAACTATCCGGGCTGCCTTGCTCTGGCAAGCCAGCTCGAAGGGTAGAAAGTACTTTTCAGCTGTGATGATGTTCGATGCATCATTCTTGGGTAAAGGTAAAGTCCCTGTTGGACTCTCAGGTGTTTCCACTTGACCTCCATCTTTAAGTTCAGCCTTTATTTCCTCTGAAAGTAAAAATAACACTATTTTGATTGCACAATTCAATTTATAACAATATTAGGTATTTACTTGATAAAACTAACTTTTGTAAGAGACACTGACACAAAAAAACTTTCTCAGTAGCAATACCTACTATCAATGTGAACTTATGTATTATTATGTACTTACAAGAAAACATCATTTAACAAAATCTACAAGCAACTCTCACAATTGACTGTGATCATCCACTATAATGGACATCCTCAGATCCAGTGTGAAGTTACCATATAGAGGGTGGTCAGAGACACATCCAAACATTATTGCAAAAAAATGCAACAATAAAATGACCAGTACTATTATGAAAGTAGATCAGTAGCACACATGCATGACATCTGATCTATTGTGGTTATAACTTCAAAGAAAGTAGGCTCAAATGTATTATACCAACTTATACAAAGTACTTTCTGATAAGGCAAGTAGGTACTTAATAGTACCTATACAGGTGTCCACACTTTGAACTTCAAGGTCAAAACATTCACTATTTCACTTATCAATGATACAACTATTACATTATATTTCAATTTAACCTAATTAGGCGATTGGGGTTAGTTGTATATAGGTTCCTACTTATCTAATAACTAGGTATTGATAGTGTGAAACAAGATGTCAGGGCTCACCTAAAGCAATTTCACAGGATTTTTTCAACTGGCTGTGATAGGACCTTTTGATATCCTTGTCAGCCAGGATCTTTTCCAATGCCCTTACTATAAACATTTCTTTAGTTTTCAGATTGGTTTGCATCGTTATTTTGTCGGAAATCACTCCATTCGTTCCTATCGGATCGACTTAGAATTGCGGTGTTATTGTAGACATTTGCGATGTTGACGGATTGTTCATGTATTATTTTCGTGGATCTATTTTCTCTTTAAATAAAAACAGCACAAAAGAAACATCACAAGACTTTACGGAATTGCAGATTTCAGTGAAATCATTTCTGCGAGACAAAGTTTTCCTTCTACGATTCACATCACACCTCATCACAAACATGTCATGTCAATTTTGCGGCTGCGTTCAACAAAACGTTCAATAAAAGTGACGCAATAACATTTTTTTTAAATATTATTTGAACCTACTTGCTTAGCAAGGGATGGAACAATTTTAGGTTCGTCAGAAACAAAGAAAATTGAAGTGAATTTCTTCCAGCAAAGTTTTGGATTTTCTATTTATCTTTATTGATATGCAAAATAAAAGCTGCGTTCAATTGAAAATAATCTAAAAACTTGTTTAAAAAAAAAAAGAATTGTGAAATGTCAATGTCAAATAATGTCAATGTAAAACTTACTGCTTTGCTTTGCTTTTGCTGCCTTGCCTTGTGCCTGCTGCCTGCTGGCTACTTGGCTATCGTTCCGCCGAAATATTTCAAAATAGGCAAGGAAACTAAACTCAGTTGACCTGTATTTTTAGTGTAGTTGTTAATTTATAATTCCTACAAAATTGCTTCCACAATGACAGTCACGCGGGTGGCGGAGTCCCGCACAGAATTCAAGCTAAAAAGTTTGCCGGAGGACGTTATTTCAAGTGTGAAATTTGCACCGAAATCCAGCCAATTTCTGCTTGTGTCTTCTTGGGACTGTTCCGTGAGGCTGTATGATGTTACTTCGAACCTAGAGCGACACAAGTACAGTCATGAGTTGCCAGTATTGGATGTTTGTTTTCGGGTAAGAGTTTGGAGAATCTAACACGCTTCTGTAGCTCACTCGTACTTTGCTATTTTGACTCATTTGGTAATTTTGGTCAACTTAAAAGCTTCATGTTTTTGTCTCTAGGATGCAGTTCACTCCTATAGTGGAGGCCTTGATAACACCCTCAAAATGTACGACCTGAATGCTACCTCCGAGTCTACCATGGGAGAACATAAAGGTGCTATCCGCTGTGTGGAATATGCAACAGAAGTAAATGCTGTATTGACGGGCAGCTGGGATGGGACGGTGAAGATGTGGGACAGCAGAGTTCCCAACTGTGTGGGGACTTACAACCAGGGGAACGAAAGAGTAAGGCCCATTATGGAGCAATGTAAATTGAGACTATGTTGTGTTATATGTGTGGATTCCCTTATCCACACTTAAACTCCAAATTGGTTCATTGTGCATGGGAGTTTTGGCTAGTGAGTAAGCCAACTTCACCCAAAAGCGTAGAAGTTTCCTGGGGTCTTCGCAGGCTTTGCGGAGTATACTTGGGTTGCCAACGATTTGTGCGCAGTGAGTTGCTACTCCCATGAATTCCAGGATTATGTGGGCAGCTGATTCCTCTTCGGTTAGACACCCTCTGCAGATTGGGCTGTCTGTGGCTCCGATGTTGTAGAAGTGTTTGTGTCACTATGATCCGGAGATCTGATCTTTTAAAACTTCGCAGGCGACATGTCAGTCGTGGTGAGATGGCAGGTAGGGCTGCTCTTGACTGACTGCAGTCCATTGCCTGTCCCCAGACAGACAGGCCACTAAATTGAGACTAGGACAGGCCATTGAAAACTATCTAGAAATTGCTCGAGTTTCCATTAAGTTTGATGTTCTTTCTGGCTTAAGTTGGAAGGGTGATGAATATAATAGCAAAAGCATGCTAATCTGATCTAGTGAGGATCTTCCTAAACACGTGTGTGTTTAGGAAGATAGCTAGATAATTAGGAAACAATAATTTAATCAAAGTTTTTCCTACAAACCTTTAAAACGCTAATATTTTTTATTGTAGCATTATTTTTACCAGGATCTACTTTTAATCATTTTGTAATACATATTATTACATACATATTATTAATGAAAATAAAATACAAATTAAAATTAATCCCTAATTTTTTTAAATAATAAGGAATTCATTTTTATTATCTAGTAGTCCTCTTTCTTGGTGATCATATTTTATTGATATTTAATCTTACCTAAAATATTATAAATGCAAAATTTTTGATGTTTGTTGCAAATAATCTCTGAAAGTGCTGAACCAATTTGAATGAGTTTTAAATCAATGGCTAATATTGACGACTTTTATCTTGGTACCACACAAGTAAATATTGTTACCACAGAAGCTGAAGAAGAGATTTAATGACAGAAAAAAGAACAATTCAGTTCTAAAAAAAGCCAAACCTAAAACAAAGACTTGATCCAACACTGTATGATATAGATATATCAGCAAAAGCTGCTTGTCTATAGTCAAATTAATAAATTAAAAAAGAGTTTATCCCACTTACCTAATATCCGGCAGAGAGCATAGGTATACCATCACACATGTCTTTTTCTAGTTTTGATATCTATTTTGTCCATACCAGGAATATTATTATCAAAGTACCAAAACTGTTGTTCAATTTACCGATTTGTGAAGTCTGTTATAAAATAATCTTTATTATTAATTTCCAGGTGTACACAATGAGCATAGTGGGCGAAAAGTTTGTAGTGGGCACCTCAGGCCGTAAAATCTTTGTATGGGATGTCCGCAACATGGGCCATGTCAACCAACGCCGTGAGTCCTCGCTTAAATACCAAACACGCTGTATCAGGGTATTCCCTAACAAGCAGGGCTATGTGCTCAGCTCCATCGAAGGAAGAGTGGCCGTAGAGTACTTGGACAGTAACCCCGAGGTGCAGAAAAAGAAATATGCATTCAAGTGTCATCGAATCAAAGATGGAGGTAAGGTGTTTTCTATGAACTAACTATCTCGTCACTGCGTGGTTACAGCAACCACGTACTATAAGCGGGTGGCCACAGGTTCTATTGCAATCTAGGTTGATATTTTTGGGATATTTTTATTTATTTATTTACTGTATACGAAAACCAACAGCGGGGGTGTAACTATTGGATAAACTTATAAAAACAGGAAGCCAATTAAAGTTTTTCATGTCTAGAAACAATTTAAAAACAAACAAAGTATGCACAACATGCACAGAATAATAAATAAATAAAAATAATGCTGGTCAATTTTAACACCGCGTCATCTATCCCCAACCTAGCAGAATCGCTAACATGTTCTAGGGAAAATAGTTTAAGAAAATAACAGTATAAATATTTTTCGCCGTAAATTAACACGGAAAAATTATATGCTATCAAAGTCAAAATACATTTATTCATTAAAATCACAAGGATCACTTTGAAACGTCGGTTTTCTGTTTCTCCGCGACCAAGCCAGGAAAGAAAGGCAACAAAACAAGGCTGGTTATTATTTTTAATGATCCTTTTACAAAACAATGAGTTGGAGGATTTTTAATATAAAATCTAGAGATTTTCCAGGCTTAGTTACATAGTAACGAAATAAACAATACGCTTCTTGGGTAATTTAGCGATTCAAATGCAAGCTGTTATTTTAATCTCTACTGTGATATATAGTCTTCGATCCACATTCAATACTACTAGATAGAGGATCAGGGAATAAGGTCGCTCAAGTGGCCATGTTTGCACACGCTTTTATAATAATAATAATAATAATGCTGGACATTTTTCACACAGCATCATCTAGCCCCAAAGTAAGAGCAGAGCTTGTGTTATGTGAACCACAGGACTGATATACTACTTATATACATGAAAACACCCAGACCCGAGACAAATATTTGCAGATCATACAAACATTTGTCCCGCGGCGGGAATTGAACCCGCAACCTTTTCCGTCTCAAGCGGACCGTCGCCCACTGCGCCACAGAAGTCGTCATTATACATTTATGTTTCTTACTACGAAATGTAGTTTTTTTTATTAATATCATTAACATCATCCTATCCTACTACTATTATAAACGTGAAAGTTTGTGAGGATGGATGTTTGTTACTCTTTCACGTAAAAACTACTGAATTTATTTTGAGGAAACTTTACAGTATATAGCTTATGCATCAGAATAACACATAGGCTACTTTTTATCCGGGTACTACGCGGGCGAAGCCGTGGGCAGAGGAATAAAACTAGTTTATAACATTAACCTAACCTGCCGAGTCGGACCTGTCCAGGAAGGATTTTTCAGTTGTGTCTACGGAACTAATATTTGGGAATTGAGTGTTCCATTTCACATTCAGTTTGATTCGTAAAGTTATATAATTATTATGGTTGATTGGTTGTAATAATAAAACTTCAAATTTGTGTTAACTTGTTCTACGACAATTGCAGGTCTCGAAAAGATATATCCAGTGAATGCGATCAGTTTCCACTCTGTGTACAACACGTTCGCGACGGGCGGCTCCGACGGATACGTGAACATCTGGGACGGTTTCAACAAGAAGCGACTGTGCCAATTCCACAGGTAACTGCATCTGGTTTAGAAAGAAAGGATAATGTTTTATTTGTTCCCCCCCATACACAAAATTTCTGAATAATATTGGACACACGAAACAGCCTGATTTGCATGAAGACCTTAGACAACAGTTTTGTCTATCGCCGAGAAGACAAAAATATTTTATCCCTCCCTTATGTTAGTGTTATTGCTAGTGGGCGATAAGTCGTGGGTTCGAACCCGGTCGTGCACCAATGGATTTTTCCACTTGAAAAATTTATGTGCGCATTAACACTTATTCAAAAAGGTGAAGGAAAACATCGTGAGGAAACCGGCATGCCCTAAAACCAAAAATTCGAAGGCATGTGAACAGTAAGTGTTCCAATAAGCGGCGATGGGCTTGCAACCTGTCACGTGGAATTCTTACTACTTGCAAAACGCTGGCATGTACCAAATGTAATGTTTGGACGTGCCTCTGACTACACCTACTTGGTTTCCTCAAAGATCTACTAACTGAGTATGTATCTGAGGATGCCCACCATGGTGAAGACAGTCGTGAGCGTGTTTGTTTTGTATATTTAAGTGTGTTTCGAAAATTCAAATTCAGCGGGACTCTAACCTGTAAGCATAGGCCTCCATACGGCAATGCGTTGACCAATTCCGCCATGAATCGACTGACGCTGAGTCCGAATTGATTGGGTACTTTCTATTCAGCGCTTAGCTTCTTCAATGTTGAGGCGATGGTGCGGGTTCGAGTCCCACTGAAACGGAAATGTTGGGACACATTTTTTTATGTTCATCAAAAGTCTAGTTTTTACTATAAACATTTCTCTTAGGTAGTTTTTTTTTAATTTAATTAAATATTTATTTAATAATTGTTTTTTTTATCTTATTTATTTTACTCTTACAATCTCTTCTCTTGTACTTTAATAAGAATAAGATTTTGTTATATGTTTTGGTTGTACATTGAAGTGTTTTCATTTATATATTAATAAATGCACTTGTCAACAGATACAACACGGCCGTGTCGTCTCTCAGTTTCTCGCACGACGGCTCCGCGCTCGCCATCGCCTGCTCGCAGCTCGACGAGAACCAAGTAGAGGAGCCCAAGCCAGAGGACACCATCTATATACGATACGTCACCGACCAGGAGACCAAACCGAAATAGACTCGACCGATGATAATGTACTGCTTCGGCCAAACTAGCGCGAATTCCAGCACTGCTTCCAATTACATGAGAGATGGATGGACGCCCCGTTTTCTCTGTGAGAAACTGTCAGAAAATAAGTTTTTTACGGGTCACTTCAAAAATGGAGTTTTTTTTTGTGTATGTCACGTGTTATCTTCGCCAATTGTGAACGGATTTTGAATGATTCTTTTTTTAATGAGAAGTTTGCTTTAAGGTTGTGCCCATATCAATTTTATGAAAAATTACCACCACTAAGGATGAAAAAATAAGGGACGAAATTTCATATTGGACTTTTATTAGCAACCTATTAAATAAAGTCTTTTTTATGTATATATTTATATTACCGAAGTTTTAACTGTGTTGCAACAGACGTGGTCATGGGATGACGTAAAAAACTTATAATATGTTAACTGATAGCAAAAGTTTGAAAAATAAATTAAAAATCATTTTTTTCTTGTAATAACGAGGTGTTATAATTTTACGACCATAATTGAAACATGTAAGGGTGGGTTACAGTTAAGCGCAGGCCACACCGCGACTTTACTGTAGGTGTAGTTGACTGTGTGAACGTTTTTCGCGCCGGTTTGGCCTTAGCATAAGACCAAAATGTACGACTGATGAGTTATTCGACTTTTTAGATGACATGCGATTCGATCGTTCAAACACGATAGTGGAAATTAACATTTTGCGTTTAAGCATTGCCTTATATCTGGAAATAGTGAATCTAGCAATATGTGAAACAGAGATATATCAAGAAAAAGAGACGAACAGTGCCCTGGTTTTTCTTAAAAGTCATATGATGCGCCTTTTTATAAAATACATTGTGAGTTCCATAGTGTGAGTGAAATATGCATGTTTTTCATAAGAATTATGATTAAACGTGTGTGTATTGAGCTGACTTCTGACATTAGCTTAAAAGTTACATGAAATATAATGTTCTATGAAGTGTGTGATCCTTTTGCGATATTAGACTGAAAATGTTCAGTCAGCCATGTCAATGATAAATCTAACTAACGTCGGGTGTCATAGATCTAAATAGTATCTAGCTTGTATTTACTTTAAGACAGAATAAATGATTAAGATTTCCATGTTGTTTCTATTTAATTGACAAAAAAAAAATTAAGGCTCAGAAAATTATACGAGTGAAAAGATCAGTGAAATGGCCGATAGACACCGATTTATTAAGGACTATGCATGTGGCTATTAGGTATGGCATCGTTATTGTTTTATGATAGATATGATATGATAGACACGTACAAATGAAAAGAAAAACAAAAAAAAATTAAGTAAATTACAGTAAAATATAAAAGAAAATCGGATATTCATATTTTAGCCTGTATTGTCCCACTGCAGGGCAAAGGCTCCCCTCCTAATCTTCTCTGTTGCCTGCTAGTTGGGCCCAGTCCTTGATGTAGGAATCCAGCTCATCCTACCATCTCCGTCTGGGCCTTCCACGTGGCCGTCGTCTGTGGCGGTCTTCATCCACAGCTCGTTTGGCATACGACACGCATGCCCGGCCCAATCCCATTTTAGTTTTACAGCTTTTTGAGCGACATCGACTATTTGTGTTTTGGAGCGCATCAGTATCGTGTTTCTAACGCGATCTGTGAGTTTGACTCCCAAGATACTGGACCCCTGATAGATTATTTCCTTCTTTATTATTACGTGTACCTTGATAGATTTCCTGTTACTAAGGTAGTATCTTAAGGATGCGGCGAACGCAGCTCGCAACTTCAATTCGAGGCGCGTCCAAAAATCGGCCCGAATGAGATATCCGGCTGATGCGGGCCCGTGCTTGCGCGATAGCAATATTAGCCGTTCAGAATCTGTTATAAATTTAGCGTTTACATTTCATTTTGGGTAAGTATTTTGAAAAAATATATATCCAGGTACTTACTAGATAAATACTATTTGAATGCAATTGCATAATATGGTAGAAATGAGCTCTAATTACATACTATTATGGTATTATGTTTGTATGGACAATTGATCCTCCGCTGGCCTCTTAAAGAACTTTTCCAATATGCTCATCTCTCGCATGCTCGATCCCTGCGTTCTTCTGAACCCTTCAACTTCTGACACCTGTACACACCTCCTACTATGATAACTCGTTTACAGTGCAGGCTGTCCGTTTATGGAATGAACTAGGTACCTACCTCTTACCAATACTACCTATTTTTAAATCTTTGGTCAAGGAACACTACTTGTCCTCGAGTCCCTAACTATTGGCTATTTTGGATTTATCTATGTTTTGTATCATACAATAGTTTTGGTAGGTACGAGTACCTATGTAGGTATAGTGTGTATTATATAGGTATATTGCGTATATTATAGTAATTCATAGTATGTGGTAAGTACACCAATTAAACCCGCTGTTCAGGGATAATACCGCCTATTGTACAACATTGTCAAAGTTTGTAGTACTTGACTAAGTTGATGTGTTTTTGGTGATCAATAAAGTATTTTCTATCTTCTATCTAATTATAGGCTTGTAGGTATTTGCTTAAGTTGTCTGTGCTCATAAAGCTCCTACGGTAATGTTCATAGCAACATAACCCACGAACAGCCACATTAATTCCATTTAGGTTTTCGCAGCTAACTCTAGGTATATAAGTGCAAAAATTTGCACTCCATATACGATGCATTAAAACGCATTCCATAGACATGTAATTAACACGTTTGAGAACACACAAGACATGCCTGCGCTGCTGTAAGTATACCGCAATTAAAATTATGACCGTTTTTACATTATACCTTCAGTCCTTAAAACACTTATGACTAGAGAACGTAAGGGAGGCTTTTGTATGAATTTCAAGTTGAGTAAGTTTGTAGTATGAAAGTGGATGAGGTCTAAAATTGGCGCTCAAACAAAGCCCATGTTTGCGACCACCTAAAGGTTTCTAAGAAGCTGTTTTACTTGGTAAGTTGTGATTAAGTGTAGGCAAGTTTAATGGTAGTGAACTGAAATGGACCTACCTACAGTCAAGAGGGAAGTGGCCATAGACCAGAATATTATTAGATATGCTTATAACCTCATTTCACGAGCTCTACCTACGTCAAAAGGTGTGCCCATATTAGGGCGATTACATCTTCAGCTGGAATCTTTCAACTTTAACCAAATCTTGCGTGAAGTACCTAGATTTAGAGCAGGGCATGCGTTGTTGAACGTCTTAGCTCATTCGCTGCGAGGCGCACGCCCTTCGTTTGTTTCGTCAAAAAGCGGAGTAACAATGTGCAAAACTAAAATTTCTGATCTTTGTCAAATAAAGGACAACGCATCTCCGTGCTCTGCGTGTTCGTCCAAAAAATGTTGACATATTGTTGCATACCTTATGGACCATAACGCATGGAATAATAAAGAGGCGAGTTAAAATTGAAAACTATTAAATCTACGTGGACAAAGCAATTGTGACTATTGTGATTCTCGTAGTCACATATTTAGCACCTACACTCTACTTAAAAATACTAATAATTATCTACCTACAGGTTCTTAATAATGTAGATAGGTAACTAACTGTATTTAGAATTGGTACCTAATTCTAAATACAGTTACCTATGCTAGTAGGTATTTTGCTGGTGGTGCTAATTGAGGAAGTAGACATGGCGCGTGCTGCTGTTTGTCTCCCTGCTTTAGAAGCATCCATGTTGATTCGCCCTCTACTATTATAGAAACAATGTTGCTGTGTAAACAATTTTAAATTAAAATTTGTTTATTACTTCCTACTCGTATGCGCATTTGTATGTACTTAGGAGAACTTAGGAGGAACTTAGTAGACTATATAGAATGGAAGTCAAAATGTATCCATTAGTACACGGACATGCCTTCACCTTTCAAGTAGGAAACCTACATATTTTGTATGGATGGGTATATTATATCTTATATCGATTCGAGGTACACAATAGGTATATCGGTTGAAGTTGTACCTTTAAGTACTTACTACTACATTTATCTCAATGCAAACCAGCAAACTCAGATTTCCAATTTCACAATTCAGAAGGTATCTACCTGAAAATCTGAAATCAGAGAGAATTTATTTTACTATTCTGTTCTTTTTCTTTTACTTAGCCTTCTTTGACTAAGTAAGTAGATATAGGTACCATGTTCGATCCCAAGGCGTGGCAGTCTAGCTAAAACCGACGTAGACAGTCATACATCGATTTTTGTTTAAAGATAATTTCGCTAACTTTGTAAGATGATAGTAGTTACCTAGGCAAGGTATACCCGTTACCTACAAATGGATAAAATCTCGTGTTAAAAAATTTACAAATTAAAGTACCTATCAAACCTATAATTATTAGCAATGTTTAGAGACATCAAAATTGAGATTAAAAGCTCACTGGAAGTATATCGACGGAATGTTAGATATAAATAAATAGATGCATAGAAACATCTTTATTGCATGAAATATGAGTACATAGGCGGACTTAATGCTAAAAAGCGTTATCTTCCAGATAACCTTAATACACAAATGTATTGTGGAAAAGTAAGTGTTGTTAGCGAGACTAGATTGTAAAATAATTTCGAGAATGAGGTTTCTGTTTGAGTAAGTTCTATCATCATCATAAATTTGTAGAAATATGTAATACCTATGATTGAATGAACCGCACCCAATGTGCCGCGAAAATATAACGGAGCCATTAATTATGAATTCGAGGAGTGGCGAGTGGAGTCACGCACAACAAAACTGACTAAATATCTATAACTGTAGCTCCTTTGCTTTTAACTCGCTTTGAATCGAAAATGGTTCAGGAAATCAGAATGGTAAGTCCTAATTACTTACCTAAGTAGGTACTTACCCTTTTCCCTTTTAACGCGTATAAATAACTATTTATCCAGTAAATAATTTGATATATTATTTTTAAACTTATTGAATGATTTCTGGATCTAAGAATTCTGAATAAAAAGTATTTTAATTTAATTAAAGCATCCCCCACTTGGCATTTATGTACAAGGGTGTGTGAGAAAATTACTCTGTTGTATATTTTTCTTGTTTTTGGGTTAAAAAAACAAATTGTCAAGAAATAGGAGTGTCAGAGACGGACAGACATACTGACATGACAAAATCACAGAGTACATTAATCCTAAGAATGAAACACCCTGTTAACTGAGCTTTGGAACCCTAAAAACATTCTTCAACTCTCATATTTCGAAGGGTTCTTCACCCACGTGTCACCTTGCCACTTCATACCGTACATATCAACTCTCATTCAATTGTATCTCAATTTATATCGTATTAGTGAGATTAGCACGTCCGTCTGTCTGTTTGTATTTCACACGCTCCGGGAAGTGGGTGCAATAACTTTATTATGGTTTATTATAGAGAAATCATCTTTACACTAACGGTTTTAGATGAATTTTGGGAATTATCTTTAAAAAATCTTTAAAAAATCTACTATTAGCACTTTACAGTACATTCACACGAACATGTACGCATTCCATGTACCTATGTACATATTACTTTCATACCTACATCATTGATATTATTACATAGGGGTGCCGTGTTGGCCTAGTGGGTCGTATGCCGACTTCTAGTCCGAAGCTCGTGGTTTCGAACCCGTTGAGTACCAATTAATATATCAATTTGATATATTTGACTCGACTAAAACGTTCTCAAAACGGTGAAGAAAAACATCGCGAGGAAACCGGCATGTCGTATGCCCTAGAACCAAAAATTTTAAGGCATCTGCCATCTTAGTGCTCTGACTGGTGCCGTTTGGACGTGTCTCCGACTACCCCCTACTTGGTATCCTTACTGATCTGCGTACTAATTATGTATCTGAGGCTGTCCACCATGGGGATCATAGCGTGTTCGTTTTTGTTTGGATCATTCAGAAACATCAGCACAACTATGTGAAATTAAAATTTTCAATTGAATTTAGGTCAATCAAGCAACCAATTCTGCTTGTTTTTTTTATGATCCTTAACTTAGCTTTTGGTTAGGTTAGTGTACAATACAATACAAATACAATAATCAAATATACAACAGCAGTATATAGCGTATGCTATATACTGCTGTTAGCGTATGCGTATGCTATATACTGCTATATAGCAGCTATATAGCAGCTATATAGCTGTTGCAGCTATGGTAGAGTGTTTGTTTGTTTAATCTTACCTACCAATCATTTTCATCAAGACTAGCGGAACAGAGTCGTGGTTTTACGAAGTAGGATCTACTGACCTACAGACAGTCTCCTTTTTGTTCCTATAGTTAATCACCATGCAATAGGTTTTTTTTAATTTTATTAAGTTTTTTTAAACAGCTGTTATGCAATTACTGTTATGGGGTAAAGTTATCCACTATCTTTAGGATAAGTTTAACTTATCTATTAGTTTACATACAAAATGACCGTTTACTTTGCAACCAAGTTACGTACTTACTTACCTGTAAATCGATATGCATTAAGTATCACTTAAAGGCATAAATACCGGCACAATCTTTATCATTAATACAGCAACACCTATTTCACTGATAAAAGAAGCGTTATGTGTTACATAATTAGTACGAGATATGGAACCAGTCGCAAGTGTACTAACGCAGTTTACTTTGTAATGATAATGATTATTAAATGCGATTTACAAGTTAAAGGTACCACACGAAAGTAGAAGTAACGAGGTAATGCATGGACTTACTCGGAACCGCACCTTTAGTCACCGTTTAGGTCTAAGACATACAAAAGAGACGTAGACAAGGATGCGTCGCGGACACGGCTCGCGTCCGCGCCCCGTCTTCTCTGTATGTATTGCGTCGCGACTATTCTATACATAATGAAAGTTCTTTAAAGGGGCGCTACGTCCGCGACGCGTCCTTGTCTTACGTCTCCTCTATCTGTATAGCACCTTAAAGTTATGAGGGCGTTCAAATTGTTCCAAATAAACAAGGGTTATTAGTATTTTCAATATAAAACTAAGGAGGCCTGTGTCCAGCAAAGTGGACTTCCACCTACTGTTAATGACGAAGATGATGATGAAGTGACCAATGTTACTTACATACTGAAAGTAGAAATATAATTTTTTTACGCACATATTATTAAACAGTTATAGTTATGTTACTATAACTATGTGAAAGTGCTTGACATTAGTTAATAAATCAACACTTGAAGCATCTCCTGGCTTTCCTGGCTGAAGAGGGCTGAAGAGCAGAAATCGCTCAATATTGTTGTAACGACATGAATTATCCCACAACATAGGAACACTCACAGACAAAAACAACAATGGTTCATGAAGTCAAGAGGTGAGGGTGACCATAACTTGAGTATTTGTTGGGATATTTCGTTCTTTACTTGCGTTACAGTATCATTAATTCCCTAATTACCTATTTCTTGGTTTCTAAAGGCATTCAAAGTCAAGTCAAGTCAAAGTCAAAATTCATTTATTTATTAAAATCACAAGGATCACTTTGAAACGTCGGTTTTATCTACTGCCTGTTCTTCCGCGACCAAGCCAGGAAAGAAAGGCAAGAAAACAAGGCTGGTTATTCTTTTTAATGTTCCTTTTACAAAACAACGAGATGGAGCATTTTCAATCCCAAGAGTTTTTATCATCTAAATAATCAAATATTTTATAGTATGCCTTTTTATAAAGTTGTTTTTTAATTAGTTTTTAAATTTGTTAATTGTCAATTTTTGTATATATCTTGGGAGTTTGTTATAAAAGCGTACACCTTGCCCTTTAAACTTGTCATTAGGTTATATTTGTGTGTTACACATTAATTTTCATCATATACAAGTGAAGTGTGTTGTATCGTTCTTTCGTGATGATGCTCCAACTTGCTATATTTTGCATTGACAAGATAATGACATTCCTCATGATACAGTGCGTTTAATAGTAGTTTATATAAAAATGAAGACTACGGCAATGTCTAGCGTTTTCAGAGATAATTCGTAGAAATTAAATTGAAAATCTTTATTTATGGCTGTCCTACAGACAGTCAGTCCAGTCATCTCGTCTGGGAATCGCACGTATTACTCGAACGGCACTCGACTCTGAAACAGTGCTGCGATCGAACACTTGTCATCCAACACGTAGGGATGTGCAACTATCGATACATTATGTGGTAGCACAGCGACGAGGAATGGACGAAAATTTACTTTAATATTTTAAATTCACGTAGTTTTTAACGTGACGTTTCATTCAGAATTCAATGAATAATAATCCTATGGAATTTTATTTTAACTGTGACCAAACGGTACATAACTACTTAATACTAAGATAATATCCATACCTAATTAAGTGTAGGAAAGGTGTTATGACTGTATAAGATGACTGACATATTAATCTCACAGGCTTCAGTCCAGTGCTTTTTCGTACAATTTCTAAAATTTCACCCGAATTCGCCAACTAGTGTCATAGACCACTAGGTAGGGAGTGAACGCTTGTTTAGAAGCCAGAAAAATAGCAACATAAAAAAAATAATTAGTCGAGATTGTTTTTTAAATCGTAGCACGTCAAGTGCGTGAAATTCGGTATCGAAGATATCAAGTTACAAACAAACAATAACAAAACACAGCCGAATTTAAAACCTCCCCCTTTTTGAAGTCGATTAAAAAGTGCATGTTATTTCAAAAACTATTTTAGATCATTAATGCTATAAAATTGGAACTTTCACGTATCTTAATAACGATGTAGGCACCGAATCCAGTTTCGGCACATTCCGAGGTCTTCATCAGGGTGAGTAATCGATACGCTAAATACTTAATACATCCATAAACTAATGCAGTATATATTAAAAAAAAAAGTTTTATTTTGTCAAGTTGTCCTTTTTCCAAAACGGACAATGCATTAATTTATCATCGACACAATTGATATAATAGGTTGGGGAAAAAGTTTCTTCGCATTTTTTAAGAAAATTCAAAACATTTTTTAATATAGTTTATTTACATTTAACTAAAGTATGTAGGTACCATTTTGTTCGATAACTTTTTGCCATTTTGTAGGCAGGGACATGATCCCATTGCTATAAAAACTTTGGGGCTTCTGTTCAAAATACCGCGACAAGTGGTTTTGGCAGTCCTCTCGTGATGTTAACCTGACACTGCCTAAAGAATTCTGAAGAGACCGAAACAGGTGGAAATCTGAAGGTGCAAGGTCAGGACTATACGGCGGATGCATTAACACATCCCAGCCAAACTCTCTTAATTTTTGCTGAGTGGCTAAAGATGTGTGAGGTCTAGCGTTATCATGATGAAAAACCACACCCCTTCTGTTGATTAACTCCGGCCGCTTTCTCTCAACTTCTTGTTTTAATCTCATCAGTTGTTCGCAGTAGAGTTCAGAATCGATGGTCCTGCCTGGTGGTAACAGCTCATAATGAATAATGCCCTTCCAATCCCACCACACACACAGCATCACCTTGTTGCGAGTTAACCCGGGTTTCGCCACAGTCTGTGAAGCCTGACCGGCCTTTGACCACGACCTTTTTCGCACGTTCTTGTCGTACGTGATCCACTTTTCATCACCAGTTATCAGCTTCTTCAAAAATGGTTCGGTTTCATTACGTCGTAATAAAGAATCACAAATGAGAACACGGTTCATTAGGTTTCTTTCAGTGAGCTCGTGAGGTACCCAAATATCGAGCTTTTTTGTGTACCCAGTTTTTTTCAAATGCGCCAAAACTGTTTTGTGGTCAATTCCCAGTTCTTCAGCTACGTCGTAACTACTGATATGCCGATCTTGCTCCACTTTTTCAAAAATGGCATCCATTTTATCCGTAATAGGGCGACCAGAGCGACGTGCATCTTTGACATCAAAATTTCCGGATTGAAAACGCTTAAACCAAATTTGTGCTACTCTCACAGACACTGCACTAGGTCCATAAACATCGCAAATTTTTTTCGCGGCTTGCGTTGCATTTTTACCTTTTTTGTAGTAAAATTTTAAAATGTATCGAATTTCTTCATTAGATTCACTCATCTTGACAGTACGAAAAACAAATAAAAATCACACATTTTCCTAATTTGAATTTGGAATTATCTTCTTTAAAATTTAAACTTTTAATGATACCAAAACCAGCCAGATACAAATAGTATAGCCAAAGAGATTTTATTACAAGTTCATACATACAATAATGCGAAAAGACTTTTTCCCCAACCTAATATATTATGGTGAAATGAACATTGAACTTTTTATAGGGACCTGTAAATACGTTGCATCATCCACAGCAGTGGCTGTGATCTATGTGTCTGATTCTTGACGATAAAAAATAAAGAAAGCATATCCCATCACTAGCCCAGTCGACTTTCCCATAACATGTAGTGCACTTGACTGGGTGAATTTTTAATGATCACTTCATAGCTCAAATAAAATAATAAATGCGAATTGAGCAACATTGTTTTATTAGATTTCGTTTGTATTTAACTAGGTGAATATTTAACATGCATCATGAATGTACTTACGTACTACTTAATTAAGTCTTTTTTAATTTACTTATATTTGTTATGCAAAGAAATGTACAAAATCTTTCTTTGCATAACAAATTTAAGGAACTTGTAAAATGCTTACCATATTTGTTCACAACCAACTTTAAAAGAGGTGGATGTTGTCAATTCGCATCTACTCCTATGATGAATGAAATTCACATTTAAACCCTACACCAAAACGCCACTTAGGCCTCGTAAATTCCTACACTGCGAGGTGTACTGACAAGAAATGGCAATATTATTTACTGTTCCGAGAGACAATGAAACATTTTCTCACTTCTCTCGACAAATTGCTAATGAATTTATAGTGCGGTTCTTTAGTTCATATAAATCAAAGACTGAACCTCAAGATCAAACGAGTGAACTGCAATTATGAATCTTATATCTTGAAGTTTAAGTTTCATAAAGAAAGGAAAGATTGGGATATCCTTAATAGGAATGCATTTCTTTATTATTACGAGTATTTATCCATAATCATATTCCTAAGAATTCGAATATTATAAAATGTTTTAAACCACAACACTAGCACTAAACTTCAATGGCTTATTTGGAAATACACCATCAATACAATAACGGTAAAAGTCAGAAATTAGGCATCCAATTAATAAAGATTTTATATCAGTATTGTAATTTTAATTCAACATTAATATTCTGAATCTATTCGGAATCAAGGTGGAACGGCATCGTCGCGTGCCCACCGCCTAAAACCAGTCCCAAACTATTTATTATTTATTAATCATAACATTCAACGTCAACTTTATGCCCCTGATTATCATCACGCTATATCATTAAGGATCTAGTCTGAGAGGCACATTAGCACCGCGGGTCGAGGATATTAAAAGTACGATATAAATGTAATATTATACAGATGAGGCTTCACGTAGGCGGCTTCTAATTGGCCAATAACCGAGCGAGGTCAGGTCATGAGCCTAGTCTAAAATTATAATTTATATGGGCGTGTCTCTGATGGTGCAATATAAAACTGTCAATGTATCAGGCTTATAGTAATTTAGGACTCGTTATAGTTCGCAGATGTTGTTGAATTTATGTATATTATGGTGAAATGATCATTGAACTTTTTATAGGGAACTGTAAATACGTTGCGTCATCAGCTGCAGTGGCTGTGATCGATGTGTTTGATTCTTGACGATAAAAACTTATTTTGATGCGTTGTTATTCTCTATTGAAAAGACTTCAACGCGCTCGCGGTGCTACGGCGTTTTTGGTGTTAGTTACTGGACAGAATTGGACGTACTGTACATAGACTATTAACGGTAACTAGATTGTCTATGCTGAGTTTAACAACAAGACAAAACCGAATGACCATGGTCACCGACCATATCGAAAATGTTGTAAAGAAATCTTGAAAATACGGCCACCGTTTCTACAGGTTTTTAACGTATTTGAAACTCAGCATAGATCCATAATATGTGTCGAATCAAAATGAATAAGCTCCATTACTGATTGGTATAGTCTGCTGTTATATCCAGTAAACTTACCCTTGAGTAACTTAACTGAACTAACTTTAGATTAATTCAAATAATCAGGTACTTAAAAGTACGTAAATCTTACAGATATAACAAAAGATTTTCCGTACCTAGGACACCGAATGAGCGGCGGTACATCATGGCAGCATCCGCGGATGCTGGGGGAAGCTTCCAGCTGCATCCGAGATGTGCAAAGGCGATACAAAAGAGGGGCACCGGTGCGTTCTTTTGGAGATCCCGGAGCAACTTGACATGCATCGAGGCTGGTCACTGGGGGGGTTTTAGTAAGTCCTCAAGTCCGTGAACCTCGCATAACCGTCGATAGTAGGATATCTGTTAGCAGATTTACCCCTCAACCACCAAACAACCACCGTCACTTTGGTGTTCTTTGGAAGGGGGTTGCAAAAAAAAGTTTTTTAACTTTTTTGAACTTGTTCGATTGGCACCGCATCACACTACACATGAATGAAGGATCAACAAAAAAAAAAAGAGTTTCTTGCCTGATTCTTGGTCGCGCGCGAGGGATCGGCGTATTATCACTATAACATTTAAAATTTCGATATGATCCTTGTGATTTCAGTTAATAAAAACCTTTTGACTTTGACTTAGCCATACGGATCCAATATGGATTTCTAAGTTTCTAAATCAAATTTTAACATTTTTGAAGGTTAACCTGTTTAACAGCGACAATCGACATTATTCCGACAGTCTCTTCGCAATGCATCATCATAATGATGGCAATATCTGCTTCACACCGTATGAACGGTAGCGGGTCAAGGCGTCTGCACCAATCATTCGGCGTCATTATGGTTTACATTTTATATCACCATAAAACCTGTATTAGTTTTATGTTCCTTGTGTTCGATACTTTCGTCTTTACCAAGGCCTCAATAGACGTAATATCCCATGGTACCGGGATAAAAAGTAATCTTATGTAATATTCCTGGCTGGTAAACATACGCCCCCCTGTTGGTATGTGGACCTGCCTGAGACGCAGAACAAATGTTTATATGATTCGCAAATGTTTATTCATCCGTAATTCTTTATTTTACACACAGACAATACAGACAAAAAACTTAAATATAGGAGAACTATAATATAGGATGTACAAAGGCGAGCTTAACCGTAACAAGAGTTTTCTTCCAGTAAACCTTGGAAGATAGGGACAATTTGAAGATTGTTTGTCTTGGGTCTGTGTGTTTTTTATTTATATGTATTTACAAAAAAAAATATAGTAAAAATAAGTAGTATATCAGTTATGTAGTTCCCATAATGCAAGATGTTTTGTGAAAATTGTCCAGCATTATAAGAATGTGATGAGGATAAACGAAGCTGTATACCAGGATCGTGGCAACTGGAAATCAGTGGTCCCTGCTTACCCCTCCGGGAAACAGAAGTGGCAGTTTTTTCACAAAAGCTGCCTTTTTTTATTTGTATTAAGTATTTTGTTTTTTGTAAGTCTCGCTTGATTTCTCCATAAATTATGCCTGAGAGGCCTCCTTTTAATTTCAACGAGTTTATTAAGAGAGAAGTCATTTTGTTCCTGTAATCCATCACCACAAAAGCTCTAGGCTCTGAGGTCATCTACGTTCAGATGCTTCAACTTCTTTCCCACGAGCTTGCCTTTCCTATCGCTCACATCCTTAATCATTCTCTTATGACAAGCTCTTTCCCAACAGCCTGGAAACAGGCATTTGTGTTCTCCCCAAAACCCTCAATCCTACTATTTCACAATTTCGACCTATTTCCATCCTTCCTACACTATTAAAAGTCCTGAAAAACGTTGTCTATAGGCAACTTTCTCGTTTCCTTTCTTAACATAGCTGAGTCCTTTTCAATCTGGTTTTAAAAGTTTCTGACGACATACGCTGGGCCATGGACAATAAGTGTCTTACGGTCTTGTTTCTTTTGGACTTCAGCAGTGCTTTCAACTCCATTGACTACGACATCCTCCTTGCTAATCTTTCCACGTTAAATGTATCACACACAGTAATCTCTTGGTTCCAATCTTATCTTTCTGGTCGCTCGCAGTGTGTACGCCTTGACGAGTCCTACTCTGAATGGTGTGACATTACTGCTGGTGTACCACAAGGTGGCGTTCTTTCTCCTCTCCTTGAGGAGATGAATACTGAGATATTCATTAACTCTAAGGTAATTTCTTCTCACTGCTATCTGTACGCAGACGATTTACAATTGCACCATCATTTCAAGACTGATGACATAGCCGAGGGTATTACCCAAATAAACGCAGACCTAGACAGAATTCAAACATGGGCAAAATCGTTTGGTCTCTTGGTTAATCCCTCAAAGTCTTGATTTTGGGCAGCCCCTTTATGCTAAATATCATCGCTCAATCGACTATCTCTCCTGTTAGTTATGACAGCAGAATATTATTTATTCAAGCTTTATTGTCATATTAGTCATATTAAAGGGTTCATTTTGCGTTTCAGTCACTCAACAACTCAATAACAAATGTTCGTCGTCGTCGTGATCTTCACGTTTGACACTTCTCTATAAAGTTCTTTACAGCCCTCTTTCTCCCCCTTATCTCCGTGAGCGTCTTCAATTTCTGGACCTCTAAGTCCCTTTTACCTAAAACTTCCTCTCACTCATCTAGTTGCTACAGCGACTCATTTCCTGTCTATACGGTTAAGTGGTGGAATGCCCTACCCCATGTCATATGATACATAAAGTTAAAAACACTATCTGTCTCTCTAAATTATATATGGTATATGTTTTACAGTATCTAAATCAACTCTTTTTGCAGATAAATGGCATATAGTCAAGAGGGCATGTCTAACGTATTGCCAATATTATAGATGATACTTATATTACATTTATATATTTTAGCATTGTATATGTATTTTTACCTATATGTTTAGTTATTTTTGTAGTTTTAAGTAACTAAATTATTTTCCTGTTTCATTATTTTCTTCTGTACGCGATCCTATAATTACCTCTCTCTACTCTAGCTCAAAGTTTTCTGGAAGAAAACTCTTCCTGCAAAAGATTCCCGTAATACAGGCTAGCCCTAGGGTTTTTAAATACTACTAAAGAGGCAAACAAACTACCGGCACACCTATTTCTATTTGTATGTATATTTTATGTATGCATTCCACACTGGCACATTCCATGATGATCGCGTCTCATCTTTTGGTACCAAACAGCGTCGCCGCGCTCAAACATTCAAACACATATAACTCATTTGTCGGTGTTTGGTAAATTGTATTAATTCCACTGCGTTTATCATAGACCGCATATATCACAGCACGTTAGTTTAAGATCGAGCCAAAGAACACACATTCATAGATAGGTTGTTATTGTTTGAGCTGATTACTTAAAAGAGTGCTATGTAGCTCATTTGAAATAGGAGTAAGGGCCACAGTTAGGCTCTCTTTTCCGTATAAATAATTTAAAATAAATCGTATTTTTTCTAGTAGTGATAACGGTACAACTTGAATCACTTTATTTGTTAGGGAATCATTATCCACCAAGTGTAATCTGGCTGTTAAACAGATAGCGTCTGTTAACATAAAATAAGCAGAAACTATCCTGTAGTTTTCTGTCGTTTAGGTTATTTCGACGAGTTGAGCAAATTACTATATTGGCGTCGATTCTCATGTACACTAACTAAATTTATTTTAACTTTCACTCTATTTTACTAGTTAGCTAGTGCATGCAAGGACGAGCAAATTAGTTTACGTGTCGTGTTTTTTTTATAGTCAGCATGTTGTGAAATCACGACTAAATATGTCTGGAAAACTTAAATCTGATTAATTTGAAAGCACTAAAATTGTTGCTATCCCTCGATTTTTTCACTGTTAATTCTTTTGTAATTAGTTAGTAAAAGAGAGCGATATATTAAATTTAGCTAAGTTGGTGTATAATAGAATCGAGGCTATTGTTGTATTTGGTCTCAGGCCGAATTCTATGACTTATGACACCGCATAGATTAATAAAGAAATGATCACGCCGACACGCGATGCGTGTACACTTACACTATATGTATACAAAAGTGTACACATACACTTTTGTTTACATACAATATACATACAGGTTGTCCCAGAAGAGGCTTCATCATAAAAAAATCATGGTTATATTTCGTCTAATCAAAATAAAGTCCATGTTATGAAACTTTATGTAAGTATTCACTGTGTGATGTGGATGGGTTACCATTCCTAGGTTACTCTGTACCTATCTGTCTCTGAATCGTGCTTTATATATAATTCATTACAAAACCCATGGGAGGTCTACTAATTGTTGAAGTTAATATGCAAATATTTAACGAACCCCGTATATTATAAACTTTGGAAATATGAGATTTGGAACCACTTCAGGGCATAAGTATATTAATATACTATAATTTATCAAAATAATAACCTTTTAAGTTAGAAAAGGAAAATGAATTTCTATATCGGCATACTCGTGATAATTTAAGTTCTATTTACTAAGGTTTATACAGTTATTTTATGGAAATTTGTTTTCCCACGGCAAGTTATTCAACATAAGTTATGCATCTTTAAATGCTTACACGAAAGTTCATTTATAACCTGTAACTTCTGTTTATGTTTGGATCCTATTGTTTTTTGTACAAGTATCGGTACAGAGTCTTAATATTAATGTGGACTATTTCATTATTTATTACCCAGAAGCTGAACAAAGGATCGTCATAAAAAACCAGCAGAGTTTGCTGCTTGATTCTTATAGGCTAGGTAGCGCGAGGAATGCAGGTTATACAAACATTTGACCCGCGGCGGGAATCGAACCTGCAACCTACTGCGTCTCAGGCGGGCCTTCGCCCACTGCGCCACAGAGGTCGTTTTATATATATATAACACCAGACACATACATAGTCCTGACCCCAAACTAGGATTCCCTGTGTCATGGGTATCACGAACTATGAGTACCGTGGTACCACAACACGCAGACCCGGAACAAATATCTGCAGGCTACACGCCACCGACGTCTACAAAATAATAATAAAAAACTGATTCATAGATACCTTAAGTTATAGATATATTAAGTTCAAAAATCTTACATATCACAGTTCACAGGTACTTATTCTATTATCGTCAATAAATATAACAAAATTGATTGTACTGAGTTTATCTCCATAAGCCACGTATAATCTTACATATTATATACCCAATATTGTTACTCTACACTCAATAAACGGAATGCACTTGACGTAATCCTTATTTTCATAGGTGTGAGGTTGAAACTATATAATTGGGCGGGAAAGTGGCTGAATCAGTAGCCATAACTGAATATGATACTGAATTGTACACTTACAAGTGCTTATAGGGCAGGTATATGAAGTAACTTTTGACAGTTGCGTTTCAATGGCAAGTTCATGCCATTGAAAGTCGCAAAAAATGAAATCAACATAAACTTTTATAATGTAATTTTTTTTTGACGGTGTTGGTTGAAAGTCTAATTATTGAATTTTAGATGTGATGATTGAAGATGTATAAGATGTGTGAATTTTAAATGGTAGTTATAGTCAATAGTTATTATCGATCGAAGATGCAAAGCTTCGAATAATTTAGGGTTCCGTACCTCAAAAGGAAAAAAATGAACTCTTAGAGGATCACTTCGTTGTCCGTCCGTCCATCCATCCGTCTGTCTATCTGTCAAGACCCTTTGTCTCAGGAACGCGTGGAGGTATCAATTTGAAATTAATATCAAATACGTAGGTCTAAAGCCCCTTGGAGCTCTAAAAGAATAATTGAAAAAAATACGGCATTTAATGCGACATATTTTGATACTCGCAAATAAATCAAAACATTTAGGGTACTTCCTGTTGAAATAGAATCCGTTTTTTTTAACTTTGTCTTGTCTCATCAAATATATTGAATCGACATTGACCGGGACGGTTTATGACACACTATCGTGGATATCATCTACCAGCGCATACATAGCCAATATCAATACGCGGAATTGTATGTTACAAACGTGCTCAAACTCCACGGATCGTGCTCGTCTCCTAGCCGTTTCTAAATGGGAGTCAGGTCTTTGGTTGCAAGCACTTCCGTCAAACAATACTGGTACTTTAATGGATCCTTTAACATTCCGGGTTGCAGTTAGTCTACGGTTGGGTGCGCAGTGCTGTGCCCCTCATCAGTGCCAGTGCGGTACGGCGGTCGAACAGCTTGGTCATCACGGATTATCGTGTACCAGAGCCGCCGGTAGGATCTCCCGCCACGCTAGCCTTAATGATATCATACGCCGGGCTTTTACCAGCGTCAACGTTCCAGCTATTCTCGAACCGAATGGTCTACTACGTGACGATGGTAAGCGGCCTGACGGCATGACTCTTGTCCCTTGGGAGAAGGGAAGGCCTTTGGTATGGGACGCCACATGCGTAGATACCCTAGCACCATCTCATCTGTCGGGGACTTCAGTTAGAGCCGGTGCAGCGGCTGATTCGGCCGAGGATCTCAAGAGGCGCAAATATAGAAGTCTCGACAGAGCCTACTTATTTGAGCCTTTTGGGGTTGAGACTCTGGGTCCGTGGGGAACCGCGGCCCTTCGCGTTTTCAAAATTCTTTCAGGGCGACTGGTCGAAGCGACGCGTGACAAGAGAGCTGGCTCTTATCTGGGTCAACGCATTAGCATTGCCATTCAGCGTGGCAATGCGGCCAGTATTTTGGGAACGCTTCCGCCTGGTAGTGATCTGGATCAGTTGAGCTATCTATAGATCGTTTGCAACGGTCTTTAGATAGCTAGCTGTTTCATCTGTATTTTTTGTATATACCTACTTGTACATAGTTGTATGAATAAGTGCCAATATCATAGTATCGTATTAACTATCGCTCTCTGATGTAAACCACTTTTACAATAATATATTTTAGACAAAAATCGCAAAGAGATTGCGATAGTTTTGTGACGCGTCGCGCCGCACCTCGGTCGCGTTTGTTTCGCTTACGTAGGAACATAGTGTGAACGTCAAAAGTTGCTTATGATGCGAGTTATATTATCTACTTGATGGTAATTTATGTAAAGTCTCGATTATGACACCCGTTACGAATAGGATCAGTAGCCATAAAGGTACAAACATTGAGTATTCAACGTTTTGACTATTGGGTGTTTTGAATGGGTTTAGGATTTGGTGGTTAGCTAGTGTTCAACACATATTATAGTTTTTTATTGAATCCCTCAAATATGGAACAAATTATGATAGGTACCTCTACTAATTATAATGAGACATGTAAAAGTTTTCCTGCTCTATGGTAAAACTTAGTTGTACATAATTATAAATTTACTCGACGCACGAAATGCAACAAAAGGTTTAGGTATTTTTTCTACGTTTATAAGTTCGGTTAGTAATTAGATAGGTACGATAAACTTGCAACTGACACGCAGCAGGTTGCGGGTTCGATTCCAGCTGCGGGCCAAATATTTGTCTCGGGTCTGGGTGTTTTCTATGTATAATATGTAAGTATTTTCAAAAAAAAAATATATAATTCGTATATCAGTCATGAAGTTCCCTGTACAAGCTCTGCTTAGTTTGGGGCTAGATGATGCTGTGTGAAAAATGACCATTATTTACTTATTTAATGTTTGATACATTTTCTAAAAAAGGTACCTACCACTAATTCCGAAAAAAAAAACAGGATTAAAACAGCCTAGGTCAGCAGAATACCAGCACTAAGTAGATAGTCTACCTACAATATCCTGGATTGACACCTTTTTGCTGCGATATTGAAGTGTCAAGCTGTGATAAGAAGTGTCGATAAGAAGTGTTTTTTTCGGGTTGTGTCAAGCAAATGTTTTTCATTTCATTTCATTTGTGAAATGTATATAGATCTAGATACTATACCTAGAATTACATTTTTATCCGGGAACCACCCGAGCGAAACCTTGGGCATACGCTAGTATTATATAATCAGCAAGTGAATTCTTATGACACTATTCAAGCTTTGACCTCCCAACGCCCGGCCAACTTCACATAACCATAATAAAGAATGTAAGACCTAACACCACATTCCCACAACATTTATCTACATAATACCTGTACAGTTACTGTCTGTTGCTTGAGCACATCGTGGACAAGAGAGATGCCTGTGAAGATATTTGGTTTTGTAGAGACCAGTAATATGAATGATACATGTCATATTATTTATTTCACCTAATTAATTATTTTACAACGTTAAAATATTATTCTAGCAACCAACGCTTAAGTTTATTGATGAATTGATTGAGTGGTAGGTTTTTAATTTTATCAACTTCAAACATAATATATGTCTTGTCAGTTTCAGTCGATAAATTGAATGTGACGGTTTAAAAGAATTGTACGGTGAATGGATTCAGTGTACTTTGCAAAGAAAATTTCACATACATTTTAATTCACTAGAGAACGATGCCGTGATACAAGCCGCATATAACCGGAACGCTCCAATGTGCCACAACAAACATCGAACACTATATCTATATGACTCTCATACAATACCGCCTACGCGATTATAAACTACTCTAATCTTAGACATGAAAAATTAATTTTTACATTGCTTTCAAAATTGTAACGGTGTGTCGTAAAACTACTGCATTTCATTGATGATTCGTTATGTACCTACTCTGGTATTTTCATTCATACTGTAAAAATGGGAATGCTCCCGTAAACTTACTATAAATAAATAAATACTCAAGAGTATATACACATAGTACACATAGTCCTGACCCCACACAAGGATTCCTTGAGTCGTGGGTATCAGAAACTACGAGCGCCGTGGTGCCACAAAACCCATACCCGACAGATCCCAGACTATCGATGTGGATCGGAATAAGTCGATTGTTTCGACTTATTCCGAGAGTCTTCAAGGTGAATGAGAGTGTCGCAGAAAAAGAGACTTCACCCATAGTATTGAAGCGTTGTCGTGGATCCCTGCCTATGCGGTGTCCTACGTAGGTATTCGGCTAGGTAGGTAGCGGGTAGGCAGGCCAGGCGGCGTATAGAAACAGCAAGAATATTTACAGGGTTTAATGAGGATAGTCGAAAGTTACAGATGGTAGTAGATAGGTAGAAACGATACAGAACAGTTACAGAATGATAGATAGATGTAGGTATGAATTTAGCGTGATTCGCGAGTACAAAGTGCGTGAGTAGCGAGAGCAAGCGATACGTGTATCCCGTCGGAAGGCTCTGAGCGAGTGTGTCGGCGGCGCGAGCGGTATGAATATTTATTGAGCAGCCGGTGTCCTCCGCCCGCGCGCCTCTCGCATGCCCCGCAGCGCAGGCGTGCACTCGGGTGACGGACTCGGATGCGAGGATGACGCCACAGTACTCCCCCGCCGAGATCGTTACTACGATCGATAGTAGTCGGGGAATCTTACGGTTCTCCCGCTTTTCGTCTTCTTGGCGGGGATTGTAGATACCCCGTCAGGAACTGGAGCAGGATCGGAAGCGGTCATTGGCGTCGGCGTTGGCGTTGTCGTTGTCGTAGAGGTTGGCGTTAGCGTCGTGTCGTCGCTTGCGCTGTACGCTGGCTTCAGTCGATCCATGGTAACGGTAAGTACCTTGTCTTGCACTTTGATATCGTATGTCTTGGATCCTCTCCGTACGACCATGTATGGACCAGCGTAAGGTGCTTGCAATGGACGTCGGACTGGACCTTGGCGTAGGTAGACGTGCGTCGCGGTACCCAGGTCTCTTGGTATGTAGAAGGGACGTGGTGAGTGCCACGAAGTTGGTGTTGGTGCCAGCTTGCACATGCGGCTGCGCAGGCGATCGGCGAAGTCGGTGATGTCGAGTTCTTTTTCGAGTGCAGTGGTGAAAAACTGTCCAGGCAAGCGGAGAGGCTCGCCGTAGACGAGTTCGGCGGCTGAGGATTGAATATCGTCTTTCCACGCGCTGCGGATACCCAGCAGCACAATGGGAAGTACTTCGGTCCACTGTGATGACGCATGGCAGGAGATGGCGGCCTTGAGTTGGCGATGTAGACGTTCTACAAGACCGTTGGCGGCCGGGTGGTATGCGGTCGTCGTGAGGTGAGTGGCTCCGATTAAAGCGGCGATGGCCTTGAATAGGTGCGACTCAAATTGGCGGCCACGGTCGGTTGTGATGCGTGCGGGGCAGCCAAATCGTGCGACCCAACCAGAGATGAAGGCAGAGGCGCAGGTGGTAGCTGTGATGTCCGTAAGTGGGTACGCCTCAGGCCAACGTGTGAAGCGGTCGACTATCGTGAGGCAGTACCTGTGGGAAGCAGACAAAGGTAAAGGACCTATTATATCCATATGGACATGTTGAAAACGGGCTGAAGGTGGGTTGAATGCTTTAAACGGTGCAGTTGTGTGTCGCGTTATTTTGCAGCGCTGGCATTGATGACATTCCTTAGCCCATTGTCGACAGTTTCGCCTTATACCCGGCCATACGAATCTAGAAGTCACTAATCGTACTGAAGCTTTAGCGCCGGGATGACTCAGGTTATGTAGCGATTCGAAAACTTGACGGCGAAATGGTGGTGTGACGTATGGTCGAGGGTTCGTAGTAGAAGTATCGCAGTATACTTGCGTTTTAGCGTCGGGTAGGAAAACCTTTTGCAGCTGTAGACTGGATCCATCCACGAGTAGGGTTCGTAGCTCTGCGTCTGTCTCTTGGGCTTGGGCAAGGCTCTGGTAATCTAGGGGCATCGAAAGTTCTTCGATACGGGAAAGAGTATCAGCCACGATGTTGTCTTTGCCAGCGACGAATCTGATATCTGTCGAAAATTGAGATATGAAATCTAAGTATCTAAATTGTCGTGGCGAGCATTTGTCCCTTTTAGTTGTGAAGGCAAACGTTATAGGTTTGTGATCGGTCAGTATGATGAATGGTCTCGCTTCCACCATAAAACGAAAGTATCGTATCGCCTCATATATCGCCAGTAGCTCGCGGTCGAAGGTGCTATATTTCTGTTGGGCATTATTTAGCTTTCTGGAGAAAAATGCCATGGGCTGCCAATCGTTACCTTTCCGTTGTTGCAGCACGGCTCCGATAGCTACGTTAGAAGCATCGGTCTGTATAGCGAGTTCGGCGTCGGGATCTGGATGAGCTAGCAGCGTAGCGTGAGAAATGCTCGACTTACAGTCTCTGAAGGCTTCCAGCTGTTCGGGTGTGAGGTCAATCGGCTTCGAACCTTTGCTCTGTTTTCCAGCTAGCATTGCGTTGAGAGGTGCTTGTTTCTTGGCTGCTTCTGGAATGAACCTACGATAAAAGTTTAGCGTCCCTAGAAATCTTCTGAGCTCTTTCGTATTTTTCGGTGTGGGAAAGTCCATAATAGCTTTTGTTTTCGAGTCGAGGGGACTAATTCCATCGGCAGAGACGCTAAAACCCAAGAAGGTGACCTTAGGTTGACCAAAAATACATTTCGAGGTATTTATTAGGACGCCGTAATCCTTTAGGCGTGCAAAAAGTATTCGAAGATGCTCCAAGTGTTGATCTTTATTCTCTGAGTAAATGAGTACGTCGTCCAAGTAACCGTAGGTGAAGTCCAGTCCATTCAGAACTTCGTCCATGAAGCGCTGGAATGTTTGGCCCGCATTCCTCAAACCAAATGCCATGTATGGGAAATCAAACATACCGAATGGAGTAGTGATGGCAGTCTTCGGTATGTCATCCAAGAAGACTGGTATTTGATTGTATGCTCTAACTAAGTCAATAGTAGAGAATATTGTTTTACCTGTGAGCTGATTGGTAAAGTCGTGAATGTGACGCACAGGGTATCGGTCCGGGATCGTTCGGGCGTTCAGGGCTCTGTAATCCCCACAAGGTCTCCACCCGTCGTTCTTTTTCTTAGCTAGATGAAGAGGAGAAGACCAGGCGCTTTCGGACCTTCGTGCTGTCCCGCTTTGTAGCATTTCATCGAACTCTTTTTTCGCTATCTGCAATCTCTCCGGATCCAAACGACGTGGGCGACTCGACACAGGTGGTCCAGGCGTAGTCCGGATGTGATGCACGGTACTATGCTTAGGTATGGTTGGCTTACCAGCAGGGCGAGTGATATCAGGATACTCTCGTAGCAGGTTGGTGAAAATGTTGTCGTCTGCTGTGGTTCGTATGGAGGAGATATCAGGTACGTTTTCGTTAGGCTGCGGTGCGTCAATAGAGAGCATGGTGATTCCGTCGATGAGCCGTTGCTGTCTACAGTCTACAAGTAGGTGATAAAAAATTAAAAAATCTACACCAATTATAGGCTTTGTGACGTCTGCCACAGTAAAACGCCAACTGAATGCTCGTCGTAGCCCAAAATCCAAGTTAAGTTGAATATGACCGTAAGTAGATATAAGCGTGCCATTCGCGGCAAAAAGTTGGTACTTAGTCTTAGTTCGCGGCTCCCGTATGGCTAACTTTGGAAAGACACACAGGTCTGAACCCGTGTCGATCAGGAATTGCGCCTTCGATTTCCGGTCAGTGGCAAACAGGCGGCCTGTTGATTTTGGACAGTCAGCTACCGCCACTAGTGACTGCCGTTCGCATTTCCCGCCAATTTAAACGTACACGGCTGCCTGCATTTGATGGCACTAGATCCGTATACGTAATGGTACCAGCAATGCGGATGGTCGTCTGGGCGTTCTCGTGACCTTGATCGATTCCTGGAGTTTGAGCAGTATCTACAGTTACGGACGTCGTTTCTGGGTCTAGGATTTCGAGTGGATAAATTTCTAACCTGTTTCGCCAGTTCGTCAACACGTTTTGCCATTGCTTCCAATGCCGACACCGTACCTGGTACTTCACATGCTGATGAACTAGCCGCTACTGATTGCTGCGTTGGGGAAGATATATCGTTTATCTTGTCCGCTAGCTCGGCCACGGTGTGTAGTGCGCTGTCTGGCTGTGAAGCAATAATCGTTTGAATTTGTGTTGGTAATCTGTTCGACCAAATCTGCCTGATAAGGCTCTCTGGTACAGTCGGTCCCGCTAAACTTTGCAAATGTCGCATAAATTGTGAAGGTTTTCTATCACCCAGCTCTTCGTGGGTAAGTAATTGTTGGATTTTACGCTCTTGAGAAGCAGACAATCGTTTGATTAACTCAGTCTTGAGCTTTTCGTATTTACCGGTTTCCGGCGGATTCAAAATAACGTCTTTTACTTCGGACGCGTACTGTGCTTCTAACTGTCCAACAACGTAGTAAAACTTTGTCTGGTCGGAAGTAATATTAGAAATCGCGAACTGACCTTCGATCTGCGCAAACCATACGGCCGGTTCCTCTGGCCAAAATGGGGGTACTCGTACACCCACTCTCCACAATCCAGGATTTTGTCCAGAAGTTCCAGGTTCTTGGGGCTGTTCCTCGGCAGACTTCCTCATCTTCTTCGTCGGGGTCACCAGTGAAGCATTGTCGTGGATCCCTGCCTATGCGGTGTCCTACGTAGGTATTCGGCTAGGTAGGTAGCGGGTAGGCAGGCCAGGCGGCGTATAGAAACAGCAAGAATATTTACAGGGTTTAATGAGGATAGTCGAAAGTTACAGATGGTAGTAGATAGGTAGAAACGATACAGAACAGTTACAGAATGATAGATAGATGTAGGTATGAATTTAGCGTGATTCGCGAGTACAAAGTGCGTGAGTAGCGAGAGCAAGCGATACGTGTATCCCGTCGGAAGGCTCTGAGCGAGTGTGTCGGCGGCGCGAGCGGTATGAATATTTATTGAGCAGCCGGTGTCCTCCGCCCGCGCGCCTCTCGCATGCCCCGCAGCGCAGGCGTGCACTCGGGTGACGGACTCGGATGCGAGGATGACGCCACAGTATTATACGTGAAAATTCCCGTTTTTACGGTATGAAAGGTCTGATTTAAGGTGGTATCGATGATAGAATCAGACCGACAGAATCAGAGTTAGAGAAAACTGCTAAACTTAAGGTCACTTAAGGTTTAAATAAATTATAAAAGCCTGCATAATAAAAAGAAAACCCGTGTATATTAAAATAATACTATAGTGACCTTATAAGATTAATAAGAAAAGGTATATTCACTTCTGTAATTTTAACCCTGTCAGCAGTTTTGCGCCGCATTTAAACCTAAATCCCCCCTACATTTTCTTTCACTGAGCGGGCTACAACTTATAAAATCCACAAGCCTTTTCGTGCCTAATCTCTAACACAATGAATTTTCCTATGTCGTGTATTGTAAAGGTGACAAAGTAGATGGACTACACATTATAAGAGTACAGTCAACTGTCAAGGTGCCAAGTATCTAGTAAAAAAACACCAACTATCAGTGACCTGTGTCATTAGCGAACCGATAGATTTACAATACCCATAATGCTTTCTGAAACTCACTTTCAAAAACAAAATTTACTTGCATCTAGATCTTAGTAATACTAGACGATTGTAATGCTTATCTTTAAGAAGGTACGGTTTATTGTAGAGTTTTGTTAATTGTAAATAAATGCTTGTTTTATCTCGCCACCCAGGGCGAGCTTAGGCTCTATAAATGTGTACAATTTACAACGTTCTTAAGTTGAAGTTGAAAAGTTGGGCTTGTTATGTGAACTCGAGATAATGGCGGAGATAGAAAAATATTGCGTGGATATATAAATGCATTCGGCGCATTTGTCTTGTTTACGGCGGAGGCTGCGAGAGGTTATGACGCGGGTGATTGCAATCTAGAAATACTGTTACTGATTAGGTTTATTGAATATTTTCAACTGGAATTAAGAGAGTAGAGCCGTATTGGCCTAGTGGAGCAGTAATAAATTAAACATATTAAAAAAGTTTGCGATCATATTGAAAAGATGAAATATTTTCGTTTTCTTTTAATCGCTTTTCCATAATAATTGATTAGATTCATTATAAAGGTACATAAAAACAATATAAATAAAATGAGTTGTTTTTATTCTTAAACTATTTCCAACAAGAAACAATTTGTAAATATAACTTTTAATAATATTTCAATATATTAAAAAACATGTAGATTTTCAAACTGCTCGTAAATTTTTTGATGTTTGTACTCGTAGTTAGCACTTAGGTACATATAGGTGAATCAAACGATACCTATGAAAACTAAGTACCGACATAATTGTAATTACTAAAATGTGTCTTTTATTTGGATCGACGCATTAACACTGCCATTCAGTGTGACAATGCAACTTGATAATCAATTTTCGGGGACGCTTTCGTCTGGTAGTGATCTGGATCTATCGGTATTGTAAATCAGTTTACAATGGTCGGTAGATGGCTCAATGTGTATTTACCTACCTATATGTACTCATTTATTGTATATAAATCATCCAGTTCCCATAACACAAGCTCTGCTTACTTTGGGGCTAGATGATGCTGTGTGAAAAATGTCCAGCATTATTATTATTATAATTATTATTTATTATTATTTCTGTAAAAAAATACGTACTTATTAATAAATCAGAATGTTTATTTTTATTGTCCTTGTTTATGTTAGTTACATAAGCAATTAAACTCATTAAAATAAAAATCAATAAAACCACTATATTGCTATATGGCTATGGCAATATAGTGATCCGAATATAGAGAATCGAATTGTAATGATTACGTAATTACGTACATACTTGCAAATAAATACAATTAATTAATTAATTACTTTACAAAATGAAAACAACAGTTTTCATAAATCGAAGCTCCCGATGTTCCATAGATAACGGAAAATCTTATATACAATATGCCCTCTATTAACTCAAGCATATTTCATAATCTGCGCGGGCACTAAACAAGGGTACTAATTTTATAAGCTCCTCGCAAAATACGAGTCTACTATACGTAGATTGTGAACGACTATAAAATCAGTTGAAATACTTAAGACCGAAGCCGTATTCACATTGTAACCAGGTAACCTATCTACATATAAGCGCGTACCGGCACGAAACTCCCCCCATGAGGGGTGTATTCCCTTAGATAATAATAATAAATAAATAGCCCACAGACACATGTATAGTCCTGATCCCAGTCTAGGATTCCCGTGGGTATCAGGAACTACGAGTATCGTGGTACCATAACACTCAGACCCGGGACAAATATCTGCAGAATATGCTTACGATTTTGTCCCGCAGCGGAAAATGAACCAGCAGCGTCGCAGATGGCTACTCAACAGCCGCGCCACTGAGGTCGTCAAATACATACTGAGTGAGACAAGTTACCTCTAAAATAAAACTATAACATCAATTAGCAGATATTAATAAAATTTAGAAGCATACCCACTATTTATTCTGATTTCATAAATTAAGAATCTGGCTGTTTAACATTTTAATGAAAATAAAAGTAATTGAGAGACTAAATCATAGAATTGAAATAACCGTGGTATTTAAAAAATGTTGTTAAATTTTCATTCAGCATCATCTAGCCCCAAATTAAGCAGAGCTTGTATTATTTGCGTCTCAGACGGGCCTTCGGCCACTGCGCCCCGACGTCGGTATGGTATCATTTTAGGATATTATTACGATTATACCACATATTGCAATACATATTTTACTGCTGAAGAAGTTTCGTGTACCGCCACCGCTCGCGCCGGAGACACTATCCAGCCGCTGCATTTGCTGCTTTTTAATGTTCAAGTTTTTTATGTGCCTTTGACCAGCTAAGGGCTTCAAAATGAGTCCATGATTATCACTTCCGTTATAAATAATCAGGGAGGTTTGTCTCTGCTTGAATGACACCTGATTTCATAGTGAATAACTCATATTAATCATTTGATAAGGGTTTTTGATAAAGTGGGTTGATTTACGATAAGTTTACGAAGATAGGAGACGTAAATGTACAGTATAAATATATTATGATACGTTCTACATTGTTGCTTGTGTTAATATCTACAATGTTGGCTTATTGATTTGGAAGCGAAGCAATTTCTAACCAATTTATACATATATATAAAAACTATTATACTACATTTAGACATTTATTTTCATTTTTAATATTTTTTTTATTTGTATTTTATTTTCACGTCACTTCTGCAAAAACCAAAAAATGTATTTACAGTGTAAATACAGTGTGTGTGTTTACAGTGTAGTGTGTGTTTGTGACGTGTAAATAGCAAAATGGCGTGTTTTTGTTTGATTAAATTGTGAAGGGAATATAAAGTATCTATATCTAATCATAATAATAATAGTAATAATAATGCTGTCGTTCATTTTCACACAGCATTATGTAGCCAAAGTAAGCAGAGCTTATGTTATGTAGCCTACATAACTGATATACTATATCTACAGGCTGCTGATTATGGAAGACTTGTCCTGGTACTTGATAGATAGGGTTTATTGACTGTGAATTGTGTCATTTTCGGACGAATCTCAAACTGAATCATAGATGTTTTGTCATTTTTCAATGGAAATTTGTCAAAAAGTTTTCTAATTCGGGCCTATCCGGCCGTTATGGGGCTACAATATTTTTTGTTGAAATAAATATTAATATATCTTTAGTTTTGTTCTTAATGGAGACGTAATGTTTGTTTGTTTTGACAGTATAATACGCAAACTCAGTGTTTATTAAGTTATAAACATTTAATTAACACAAAACATGCAAGGGCGCGCCAATTTGTCGTACTTAAATGTCGTAAAATCGTCCTCTCAATATGACCTTGCCGGACGATTTGAACAAAAATATTATTTATGTTCTCAATAAAATATAAGATAATGATAAAATTGAGGAATACAGGTTGATTTTATTACATGGCCATCATTAAACAATTATTTGTGTTCTGTTATATATTTCAGTCCAATAATTGAAATGAATAATAAATTATGGATTTATTAATAATTATGGATGAATAATTCAATTGTACAAAATAATGAGGCTCACAAGAAAAGTAGACTTTCTTTTGCTCTTTAAAATATTATCTGGATTTTAATGAAACTATTTTTTTAAGGTAGTCAGAGAGTACAGGAATTAAATTGACAAAAAATTAACGATCGGCTCAATCGCCTCTATTCCTAAAACTATTTCCATACTTCTTATTTTTTGATGAGAGTCTCATTTTTTTACCACATCCTGTAAGGTCTAAGAATCAACAATATGTACCTCTTGTTTATCGTATGCAGACAAGATTATTATTCTCAAAGAACCTATAACTTGAATACCTTCGACATAATTCACAAATCTGTCGGCTTAGTGTTAATCAATTGATTAAGATGTTCGTTGTTCATTCTATATTTATTTGTTTTGTTTATTGCAATGTTAAATGAGAGGATATGTTTATAGCGCTCGAGGAACGTGGAAGGTCACTAGAAGTGACATTCTGTTGTGATGCACCAGCAGATGACCCAACTTATGATTAACGGTAACCTTTACAAAATCTAAAGTCAGACTTTAGACTTTAGTCAGAATTACTAAAGTTAATTCTAAAGTTAGTCTTTAGTCTTAATTACTTGAACACAATTTTCTTCCTTCATAGGTATGATAATACAAGTGGAGCTTTGTGTGTAAGTACATAATGTACCTAATGGGGTACATATATACCTATACGAAAATGTATTTTTGACTTCCATTTTTGTGCCAAAATCAACATCTAAAAGACATTTTCAGCTATACAATACAAAAATCTAACACGTCTGAATTCCATGATGGCATCCTCAGATACGGACTCAGTGCATCTCTGAGAGTACTCAGTAGTGGGTAGTCAGAGGCACGTCTCAACATTACATCTGGAACATGCCCGCGTTTTAGTTCTAGAAGCATTCCACGTGGAACCTGTTACAAGCCGATCGCCGCTCATTGGAACACTAACTGATGGCATTAAAAATTCTGATTCTACGGCATGCCGGTTGCAGAGTCTACTTAGTTATTGTAATTCAGTTTGACTGTCCGTCTTTACGATACTTACTGTAATGTAAGTAGTCTGTCAATTTATCGTATCTAATTCGATCATGACCTTTGCCCAGCAGTGGGACAGTATAGGTTAACAAAAAAATAAAAAAAAAAGTTCGATCCTATGAGACTTAATATCCAGCAGGACTTCTTTTGGGTCAGAACGATGAAATTAATTGTATATAATCTCAGTTTCTTATCATATCTTCTATGTTTATCTAAATATGAAATATATATTACCAGAACATTAGGTTATTATTTAAATCATATTAAGTTATTTTATTGCATTTTATCGTCACTATTGTCACTATTGTCACTATAGTCACTATAGTCACTATAGTCACGTCGTCTGTAGTACATATAATTAGAGGCGTTTTAAAGCAATAGGAAGTCCAAACAATACCAATATTATAACAATAATTGAATTAATATTTTATTAGGTCTCGTGTCTGTGATGTAAGGGCCGTGACATACAGATACAATATGGATGGCAAAAACATACCTTTCAAACCAGGTTCCTAGCGAGCAGATTCAGAAGAAAAAAAACTGCGACTGTATTAATTATGATGGATGGTATACTATACATACTCTGTGCGTAGATCTTTGAGGATACCTAGTAGAGGATAGTCAGAGGCACGTCCAAAAATTATATTTGACAGTTGTAATGTTTTGTAAGTAGGATAACGCAAAAATGCAAATTCAGATGAATAAGGCAGGGTCGGTATTGCTTTTTTTTTAATTAGTGGAGTCAATCGAATTATTTTCTTAATTGACAGAGAATCCAGAATGGCTATTAAGAAGGGCTATGGTCATTATCTATATAAAGTGAGAATTAGTAGCAAAAGTTAAAAATTGACCCACAAAGAAACACATAGAAAAAATAAGTTTATTTCGGTTAGATCTTTTGCAGTGCAATATGTACGAGCCTTATTGATCTTAGCATCGTGATGTCACCACAGACCATAAAACTAATTAGAGCTGACATGATAAACTCGGTTTATTGAAGTGCCGCTTCCATTGATGTTGAGGTGCACAACAAAGGTGCGTGCGTTCATCTGTTTTTTTATGAAAACTAGCTATTATTCAAATCTACATTTAATATTTAGAATTAATAATATAGAGTTATAAATAGCTTCATGATAGTTGTGTATTGAATATGGTTACACATTATTTCTTTTGCAAGCGTTAACGCCAACAGAAAGTGGTATTTGGCTATCCAAAGTCAAAGTCAAAATTCATTTATTCATTAAATCACAAGGATCACTTTGAAACGTCGGTTTTATCTACTGCATGTTCTTCCGCAACCAAGCCAGGAAAGAAAGGCAAGAAAACAAGGCTGGTTATTCTTTTTAATGATCCTTTTATAAAACAACGTGTTGGAGCATTTTCAATCCCATTTATCTAAATAATTAGATATTTTTAATATGCCTTTTTATAAAGTTGTTTTTTTTTAACCCCAGATGAAGAAAGGTTTGTTAAAAATGAACATCTTTCCCATAAGCTATTTTATGGGATCCAATATCAGTTCCATGGTTTTAAAGCACCTATCGTCGTATCTTTACGTCCACGCTTCGGTACAGCCGTGTCGAAATAGAATTCGATCGATGTCAAAGTTCGACAACCATCGTCACCATTCCAGATTAGCTTAAAAACCTGTCTAAATGCCGGCACCGTGTCACAAACAAATGTATTCCTTACCGCCGTACATTCGGGCCGGTAAAGCCGGGCTTGTTAAATAGCGGTACAGTCTTATGATGGACGCTATGTAGCATTTTATAACATGATTGATAATCAATCTAAAAAAAAGTATGGAAGTAGATATTAGACGACCTCTGAGACTCATACGGTTGCAGGTTCGATTCCGGAATGTATCTGCAAATATTTGTTTTGGGTTCTGGGTATATTCTATATATAATATGTATCTATGTATTTAAAAAAAAACATTAGTATACGTAGTATCAGTCATGTAGTTTCCATAATACAAGCTCTGCTTACTTTGTGCCAGATGATGCTGTGTGAAAAATATCCAGCATTATTTGATAATGACTGACCCGTGTTAGCCTAGTGGTAGAGGTTGTGGGTTCGGACCCGGTTGAGCACTGTGCGTATTAACACGTACTCAAATCTTTGAAAGGGGGTTTATTATAACTGTTGCGTAGGCGATGGTCTTGCTTGTTATGTGGAATACTAACTACTTGAAAAAACGCGGGCATGAGCCTCATAAAATATTTGAATGTGCCTCTGACTACCCCCTACTTAGTAAGATCTACACACTAAGTCGTGAACGTGTTTTTTTTTGTTCATTGTTGTAAGAGCCAATGTGGTGAAAGGATATAAAGGGGACTGTTTAGATAATCGCCGATATAACTAAATTATTTGTACACTAATGACGATACCGCTATCTAAGGAATCCCTAGCTTAAAGCTTCAAGATTAGTTATTGCTCTTTGCCAGGGGGAAATCCGAAAATGTCACTTTAAATAATCGTGTTCATTAGTAAACATTTAAAACACGCATTAGAAACGTCGGGTGCCGGCGCCTTCGCGATACCATCTCAAATATACGGCCGTCCTTATCTGCCCTTTGCTAAATCGGGACGGGGAAGCGAGATGTAGGACCGCGAGGCGCTCGAATAAGGAACACTGGTTGGATCGATTGTATCGATCGACGCGTCTGCGCTCGGTACTTACTAATTAAGAGGCCAAAATGCTCGATAAAGCCGATGCCCCACGACTGGACCTTATGTACCAAGCCTAAATATAGCAAATAAATGTAAAAAGGTTTTTTTTTATCTAGAATAGTCTTTAATTTTACCTATCACATGATGGTAAGTAAGGATATGGCTGACGATGGAGAATGAATGACTAGAAGATGGATAATCACTCTTACCTCGGAGAGAGCCAGATTATGCTGTGTAAACCAAGGAATTTCGTAGTGCTTAAAGACATACCATCCATGCAGATGTGTTCCACCAGCACCAGCAGTTTTTTTTAGCTACAGAGTGCATAGTTTAACCAAACAAACACTCGAGTTATATAATAATACATAACTCTTTATTGCACACCAAGTAAAAATACAAAAACACAGTAAATCAATAAAATCCAGGTACCTACTATCGGTATTATCGATAAAAGTTATCTCTTCCAGACAAACTTTGGATGGACAGGATGAAATGGAATCGAAAGACGGCGTTGTACGATTGAACCTAATAATTATGTAATTTTATTAATATACAGACACATTTAACATATATATACACATCCTATACAATATACACTTATAATTATAAAATGTTAATGGTAACAATACATATTAATTATATGTATTTAAATAAGGAACATTTCGATCGTCACCCGCAGTGACTGAAAGTATTTTTTGTAATTTTAATTGTGGATGTTACTGTCCGCTTAGTGACGTGTCGTCGATTATTGACCAAGTTATGGTATTACTTTAATTGGTCACAGTTGACATTTTACCTTTATTCAATTATTTATTTAAGATATGAGTTTTCTGTGTAGGAAATAATTGTGTTTTCTCTCCGGTCGGTCTTTTATGGGTGTATGTCGTTTAAGTAAAATATCATAATTGATTCGAAAGCGTTGGAAAGATAATAAAATAGTTTTAAAGTCGCAATTTAACCGGAAAAGTATATAAAATTAATTACATATAACTGTTCGCCCATTTTGAGGGAAAATGCTTCCTGTACCACCTACTCCTTTGTCATCGAAAACTACCTATAAGTAATAGAATTCTTGTTGAAAAAACTTAACTTGGACATTAGATGCTTTTCAATCAGGTGTCTCCTGATGGGATTTCTATATTTTATAGGTACTTGGAAGCCCTGGTACTGAATTTAGCAAGTACAACCATAGCTATGTCTATATTCTGTAGGCATGAGTTGTACAAGATAGGATACTTCCTACCTCGTTTATGATTGTTCATTTAACAAGCGTCTTAATCTACCTACAAGACAGCTTTACAAAAACTTTCAAAATATTAGCATGTTCTGATAGAGAACGTGTGTCCAACCGAACCAACGCCATTTTTCATGAAACGCTTCGTTAGCGAGATCTAGGGAACCTTTTCATTAGAATCGTCGAGTGTATTTTGAAAAAAAGATACCTTTATAGACCTTCTGGTTCAATGTGTTTTTTGAACAATGAACTGGCGGGTATGTTTTATTTCAGACCTCGCACAAAACTTAGTGCTAAATCAATGATACATCTACAAGAATTATATAATATACAAAACCAGCTTCAAAATGCTGGCCGCGTTGCTAAATTGAATGTATGCATTTAATTATATTTTTCAATCTAATGAAATTAGCAGGAAACCTATTTGTAGTAGAGCTCCTTATGAATGGCTCGTCTCGGGAAGTATTACCACCATTTCTTTCTGAAGCAGTAATGCTCGCATTGCTGTATTCCGGTTTGAAGGGTATGGGTGTCGGTGAAATTACAGGCACATGTGAATTTTCACCCGTTTATGTCTCAGGGTCGGCAACGCGCGAGTGATACCTCAGCCCGCTAAGCACCCAAGACAAAGTTTTGTCTACGAAAGAGGAGACAAAAACTATTTCTGTCGCCTATTCTACCAAACAAAAGAAAAGGACAAAATATTTTTTGTCTTCTAGGCGGTAGACAAAACTGTTGTCTTGGGCCTTTATGCTAAGCAGGCTGGTGGCAAGCGTCCATAGGTCACAGTAACCGCTTACCAACAGGTGAACCGTATTCTTGTTTGCCACTTTATATGTATGAAAAAAAAACCTTATAAGTTCCCAAACATTTTTTCTATGGCTGCTGTATTTACGTTTTATTTTATTTCAGAAAATTCAGATCGCGTGATGCGAGAAAAGCCGATTTATCGATTAGAAAATCGATTCAAACCGCTCTCGGCTCGGAACGATCTGATATACTATTATTTGCTCTGTGTATATGTGGATACAGATAAATGCTTCGATTGTATCGAACAATTATCGATTACGATTACCAATATACCCGAAATGCTGTAGGGCTATCAAGTTGTTTTGTTCACTGCGAATCTAACTAAAACTCCTTATTTATAATATAATGATAATGCTAGACATTTTCACACAGCATCATCTAGCTCCAAACTTAGCAGCGCTTTTTATATTTGAACTACATGACTGATAAGTTATATATATATTTTTTGTAAATACTTTTTTTTAGTACTCTAAAATTGTTTTATTGTTTTATGCCAATACACCATTTGTGACTCTCACTGACTCAGAGAATGAGCATAACTATTTATCAAGCCAAAGATACTAGGATGTCTTCACAAAATAATAATTGTCTATGGTTTATGACAACCCTAATACAGAACAAATAGAGATTTCATTCTCGGACATGTTTCACGGCGTGCTTAATAGAAATTGACCATTTCCTGAGTGACGAATCGATTAAGCATAACGGTTCGATTCCAATCCTAATGGAACCGAATAAATATTTAATTATCGATATATTTTATGGGCAACACTATGACGTGACGAAACAAATAATTATTTTAATTTGAAAACAATTTATATGTCCGTGTAAAACGTTATTGGGATAAATAGACAAAGTGCTGTTTATTTTAAAATTGTTATGTTCTGTTGTAGTTATTGTAATAATTAACCGCGCTTTTGACTTTTTTGTGGCTTTATAAAATTAGTCCAATATTATGACAATCTTACAAACATCAAAGATATTCGACCATGTCAATTTATTATATAAGCATTCCTTTGCAACATAAAAATATTTTACGTATTTTATATCGAAGCTCATGTTACAAAAAACCAAGAAATAAAATGTTTGAGTATATTGTGAAAGTTATCGATCAAAAACATCGATAAAGCCGAACCGTGTGAATTCGATATTCTTATTTCAAAAGAAATGAGTTCGATAGCGCTCGATAGGCGGTGCTCTGCGGCGCACATCGCACGGACTAATGTAAACCTAATCACTGTTATTAAACAACATATTATAACCCGTTTCTTTGTCGATTAGGCACGTACACCTTTGTATCGATATTTTATGCACCGCACTGTAAACTCATTTTTCAAGCAGTAAAGCACACGAATGCACGCTACACATTCCTGCATATCACACCATAAACTTAAGAGTTTTTAAATTACTCGATAACAGTTAATTATTTATTGATATAATTATCATCGACAAGTTTATCGATGTTTTATCGATAGTAAACCCATCAATCACGTTAGCATGCGAGATAAAGACATTACCCCCAATAATAACACCTTCGCTTGAAACGAGCCGCATTTATTAGATCAATAACTTTAAAATACTTTAAATATAATGCAAAACGGTTTATTGTTGTATAATTATTGCTATAGGTTATAATAGCGGCGATTAATTGGAGTAAGATGGCTAATCGACCGCGGTGTGACGAATCAAGTTGTTGGAAATCGATTTTTTTTTTACGATTATTTTTACTCGATTATTAGTTCAATTCATCGGGCATATTGCATAAGGGTACAATTAATTTGTCTCTGAATTATAAATATATATGATGTGCTCAAAAATGTATAATTCATATATTTTTTTAAACGACCTCTGAGGCGCAGTAGCCGAATGCCCGCCTGAGACGCAGAAGGTTGCAGGTTTTATTCCCGCCGCGGACAAATGTTTGTATAATCTGCAAATATTTATCTCGGGTCTTGGTGTTTTCTATATATTATAATTATGTATGTGTTTACAAAAAAAGGATATCAGTCATGAAGTTCCCATAACACAAGCTCTGCTTAGTTTAGGGCTAGATTATTCTGTGTGTAAAATGTCCAACATTATTTATTTATTTACTCCATACGTTATTCAATGTATGTAGGCTGAGTATACAAGTGAATATTAAGTAAAGTATGTATAAATGGAGTTTTATGTGTCCGCTATGTAAAGTACCGTCCTAACTAAGCCTTATCTACACGACAGTGTTAATGTTCTATCAGTAATGGAACTAATTGCTCGTATAAAGTTGTCTTAGAAGATAAAGCAACATAAACTAATTAATAAATTGGCACAACTGAAAGATGTCTATTTGTCTAGATCAGCGGTTCCTAAACATTTAAGGCAACGGAAAATTCAACAAAGTCCTTTTATTTAATTAAACCTTACATAAAAACCTTTGAAAATATTTTGTGTGTGTTTACTGTTGAATTATTTAACAGCCTAAAATAATCTAATGATTCAATGATAAATAATGCTAATATTTGTCTCGGGTCTGGGTGTTTTGTATATATAATATATATGTATTTACAAAAAAATATATATAAGCAGTGCATCAGTTATGTAGTTCCCATAATACAAGCTCTGCTTACTTTGGGGCTAGATGATGCTGTGTGAAAAATGTTCAGCATTATTTATTTTATTTTTATTTAAATGGTTTGTGGTACATTGTTGACTATTCCATGTAACCAGTAGGTTTCGCGGAACCCACTTCCGGAATCGCTGGTTTAGATTAATATTTATGACTAAAATAATAAAAGATTTAAAACTTTGTTCTCGGTAGTTACATTGATTTTTTAGTGCAGATGCATTCAAAATCAATGCAAATAAATAACGATAGGTAGCTTTTCCCTACGACCCTATTAATATCCTAAATGTAAAAGGATAGATGTTTATCCTCGGTAATTTTCGTAACTGCTGAAATGATTTAGATATTAGGTCGACCTAGAGTAATCCTAGAATAAATCTACGATTTACTCAGGAACCACCGAGCAAAGCCGTAGAAAGAATCTAGTGAGTTTCAAATAAAAATTAAATTATCGTACAAACCAATCGTTAACAAAATATAATAATATTGGTGGGAAAATCAATAAGCTATTCCTTGTTGGAAATAACAAATGCACGTTTTATAAATCCACGTTATTACAAAGTTATTATAGTAACATTTATAATATGTTTAGTTAGATACATGCCAAAAGTGGAGTACGGTAAGCGTCACCAAAGTTATTCCTTCAGTGGTTTAGAAAAAAATAAAATCTTTTTTTATTTCTGGTTTATCTCAATACTGAACTTAAAGCTTCTTAAGAGCGAGTTTATTTAAAGAGTTTATAAATCTGAACATTTATTTGCATTAATATAGGTCAGTTAATATCATACAAATAATGTAAAAAATGTTATAGGCCCTTATTTATTATACCAAATGGTGCCTACCAAATATAAACAAGATTGTAATTTTAAGGTTTTTTTAGTAATTAGTTGTATATTTAGTGTTAGACTACATTGTTACCTTAAAAAACTATACCAGTACGAGTGATAAATCTTTTAAACCCAAAAGGGGTAACCAGCTGTCGCTGTCTGTACCTACCTGATTGATCAGCGCATGCGCACACATCTCAATCCTGAAGAGCAGTCGATCACGAGCGCGGCATTTCACACACGACTTGAACTGGAGCGAGCGATCCCAGATCACTGGATGAGCCTGTATTTTATAATTTTCTCTGAGTACCTAACTACATAGGGGTTATCCTTTTTCACGTGAGGATCGAACGGGGGTTGAGGGGGGTGAAAAAATCATGATTAATCATGGGGGTGGGCGGATTATGTGACAATCACGTGTATTTATAGTTTTTCAGTGTGTGACCTAAAAAACCTCACGTGATTGAAAGTTTGGTCCCATATCGCTTTTCTCGTTTTAATAATACTTACGAGTAGTTAACCAAAAAATACCTACCTATGAAAACAGTTACAGTTTTACCCTACTGATTCTATTTTTGACAATTATAAAATATAGGTTTTTTTTTTGTAAAACAAACTTATCGAGGTAACAAAGCGAGCTATGATTTCATAAGAATATTTGTTTTAACTACATCTCGTACGCCATTCAAATAACCAGACACACTCTAACCTTGTTTTCTAAAGTGACCTTTAACCCTGTCTCTTCTAGCTGACTAGGTATATCCTCGTCGACTCCGAACAGGTGAGGGGTCATCAATTAGAACGAGCACTATTTTTAAGCCATCACCGCTCTCACCACGGTTAACCTGTAACCGCAGATTGCGGTCTAATGTGCCGCATTACCTGCGTAACAAGGGTTAGTCATGGGTTTGAGTTGGAAATTGATTTCATTTGAAAATGTGAAATGGCTCTACCTACTAAACGTCTAGCGTAGAAAAGCAGGTAAGTTGGCAGATATATGGTTGGTCGTGGAATGCTGTTGGTGGACGTATTTTGCTAATTATAACGAAGAAAAAAAAAAAAAAAACACGCTCACGACTGTCTTCCCCATGGTGGACATCCTCAGATACCTCTTCAGTTAGTAGATCTTTGATGATACCAAGTAGGGGGTAGTCAGAGGCACGTCCAAACATTACATTTGGTACATGTCCGCGTTTTGCAAGTAGTAAGCATTCCACGTGACAGGTTGCAAGCCTATCGCCGCTTATTGGAACACTAACTGTTGGCACATGCCTTCGAATTTTTGGTTCTAGGACATGCCGGTTTCCTCACGATGTTTTCCTTCACTGTTTTGAGCACGTGTTAATGCGCAAATAAATTTTCTAGTGAAAAATCCATTGGTGCCCGACCGGGTACGAACCCACGACCTCCGGATCAAAAGTCGTATCGCCCACTAGGCCAACACGGCACGGCATTAATTATAATGAATTATATCAAAATGAAGGTCTATTCTTGACAAAAAAAATCTATCCTGTTTTGCATCAATATTGCGTAGGTAATTTGTATTAATTTCATACTAGGAAGCTATTGTAACCTTTTGCGTGATTATAATTTCTACGGACATCAGGACTAATTAAGAGATTATGACATCTCTATAAGCTTTAAATTGTTTAATTGGTTATTATTTATTTGAATTACAAAATATAAGTAGCGACTTAATGGAGACTACCACTGTTTTGTACAAATCTTTGAAACACAATTTCCACTCAGAAACATAAATAATTACTTTATAAAAGGTATTCTAACTAGATATTCATAAATACATTTATATCTCTTTTACACTGACAGTTAAGCTTTCAAATACCCGAATAAAAACATAAAAACCACATAAATAAATTAATTAGATGTACTTTTTTGTTATTTTTTTGTAGTTAAAAAATCACATAGCATAACGTAAATAAAGATAACATTATATCGTCGTTGTCAGAATCAATTAATAAATAATAAATGCCAGGGTATTACGTCGTAGACAATGACCGGGACAATGTCGTATAAATCCCGGGTACAAGTGTCCCACCGATGTCTCGCTGGTCCCAGCGGAGTCCCACTGAGATGGTCCATGTGGGCCATGAGACGGGTGCGGCGCGTAAATTTATATTATGAATGTCTCGCTCTGTCAGGCTAAGTCATCACTGGACACAGTTGAGAAGATTTTATTTTGTTTTTACTATTTTTGATGTTGTGTTTAGTAAAATCTTTTAAGATACCAAATCCTGTAGTTTGTATTGTATTGTATTACTGTTATTATTGTTATTTGCTTAGTTGAGTATGTATCTGAGGATGTACATCAGGGTGAATACAGTAGTGAGCGTGTTTGTTTTGTTTTCCTCATCGCACGCTCACACTATAGAGATCTAATGCTAGCCATTTTATTCAGAGGATTGAATAAAATGGATTAATAAATTCGTAGAAAAAAAAATACATTTGTGAAGGAATGACAAAAAGAAAATCAAATCGAATTAAACTCGAATTGATTAAATTGATTAATTGATTTGAATTGACTAAATTAGAATCGCATCATAATTTTATTTTGGTTATAAAATTATGATGTTTTTTTTTAGTACATCATAATTTTACCCGCGCCCCGAAAAATAGTAAAACAAAAAAAAAATTCGAATTAAATTAATTTCACATCATAATTTTAGTTCTAAAACAAATCGGATGCTCCATACCATTGTTCTGAGAGGTAAAATAATTACATTAGTTTGGTGGCAATAACAATAATTCGGTCCGGAGACGCGCCGCGGGACGTCCGTTCACAGATCACCAGATACATCTGGGTTAGGTTGAGTTACGCGCGGCGTGTCGCGGCGTGTCGCTACGTCGGACAAAACTGACGATCAGCGTTGTAGGGTTAAATTATACATTGACCTAGTTTATAAATACTAATACCTATTTTTAACAGTAATTCTAGCATTGCTGTGGTCCAGTTTGAAGGGTATAAGGTACCCCTGAAAATACAGGCATATGACACTTTTCACCAGTTTATGTCTCAGGGCGATTGGTTAAGTTACGGTAACTGCTTACTAACAGGTTTGCCACTTTAGTTGTATAAAAATATCAGTTTTATTATTATTCAAACTTTCACCATCATTGAATATAATTGTAAGTTTTATACGGGTTATAAAACGTACAATTATATATCGCCTTTTACCTTTTTTTATTTTTATCCTGAACTTTGACTGTGCGGCAAAAGCCGTGGACTGGAGTATATCGAGAAAAAAAAGCCAGTAGCTGCATCTAACCTCATTTCATCTTCAGATTCAGAAATGCCATGTTCATGATACGATACACTAAACGCATCGTCATACTGCAAAATAGGTTGAGACTCAAACTGTCTTTCTCTGGATCTGTTGATCACGGTATTCCAAGATGCAGAGAGTCTATAGCCGTCTTCACGATTACAATTTTGGTCTTTTAACGAACCGTTCTCTTATAATATTGGGGTTCACTTGACAGCACCTTAGGGTCGTAAATATCAGTACTATCAGCATATTTTACAATGTAGTGTATTCGTTATTTTGTCGTTGTTTCGTTATTTTGTGACGATTTTTAATCTAACTACCAAGTAACCAAAATTACAGACATACAGAAAAACCTTAAAATTAAACTTGACGACCTCGCTGGAGCGGTGGGTGACTAGCCGGCTGCAACGCAAGAGGTTCCCGCTACGGAACAAATGTATTTGCATGTTCTTCACATATTTGTCCAGGTGTTGTGGTACTATGGTACTCGTAGTTCCTGATACCCACGACACAGGGAAGTAAGTACTATGTATATTGGTGTTTTCTTATAATCTACAGGCTTCAGATCCCTAAAATAAAAACCTCTCATAGGCTAGCAAATCGCTACATCCCGCTTCGAAAACCATTCGAATTTCCTCTTATTAGCGATAATGTGAACTGTTAGTAAAACAGACATGATAGCAGATAATTGTCATCATAGTTCGCCCTCGTTCCGATAAGGATTTACGACTATATTTCGGTCACGAGCTCTAAAGTAATTGTGGAAGGCTCGTCTTCGCCAATCGCACGACCGACTTGATTTGTTGCCTTGTAAACTGTCCGATTCCCATTTTTGAACGATGCTGAAATGACATTAATAGGCCATAATATCTTAATGTCTAGAATCTGTGTGTAGCTAGATATTTTGAGCCATTTTATTTTATCCGGTTAAAATGAAAGAGCTTTTCGTGGAGACCGATTTTGCAATGCAAGTCGATATAACCGATTATGCAAGTGTTATGCAATAAATATATTCATTCATTCATTCATTCATTCATTCATTCATTCATTCATCCATTCATTCATATAAAAACGGTCGAGCTAATGCGATTCTTCCGAATACTGCTGCGTTAACGGTAGTTAAAAAGGAAGTATACAAAGCGGTTGTATGGTTTATTTTTTAAGCCTTGTGCTTGTTACCTGATGTCTTCGCCAATTGTTAACCGACTTTGATGATTCTCTTGTTATTGGTAAGAATGATCCCGAGGTAGCCCCGAGGTAGGATTAAAACTTTTATTCCTGAAGGGTTGCTAGTTTTCCTGTAAAACTTAAAAGAAAACATTATCTTATGGAATCACCACCCGAAACATTTTTTGTAAGCGTTTTTTCTTTTGTTTTTTGTTCGAAAGAAACAAAATAACGTTGGCACGTGAGGTCTGATGATAGAGTACCTACCTGCAGGATAGAAACCATAAACTTGGGGCTGCAAGAGTTTCGTGAATATCGCGGTTTAATTATTATCAATATATTAATTACTTCAAAAAAGGAGTTTTGTCATTTCGGTTGATATTTTTTTTGTGTGTATCTTACGCGATATCTTCGCCAATTGTGAATCGATTTTAATGATTTTTGTTATTCATTTAAATCGATTCACAATTATGGTATTTTACTCAAGGTTGATCCCATATAAATTTTATGAAAAAAAAATGCCACTCCTAATTGTGAAAAATGTGTGATGAAATTGCATATTGGACTTTTTATCGATTTCCCGTTATATGAAGTCGGCCTTTTGACATTTAATGTCTTATAAATTATTATCATCGGCTACTTTCATTCCAGGCACCATGCGGGCAAAGCCGTGGGCAGAGACTAGAATATAAAATAGTTAAATAGGCTAGCATCATGAACGAGTAAATTCGTCCATGGCTAGAATATAGAATAGCAGATGGCAATATAGTCTTTCGTTGAGGCCGATGGTCGAGGGGACAGAATCCTTTATGTACTCTACAGAAAGGAGTTGGAAACTCCTTTCATAAACATGCCATAGAATTGACGCCTATTTTACTATTATGCATGTCTGTAGTTATCTAGAAATAGGAAAGGTATTCGTTAAATACATGGCCTAGTCACTCAATTTAAGTTACAAGTTACTCTCTGTTCTACAGAAGAAAATTAAACAAACACGCTCACGACTGTCTTCCACATGGTGGACATCCTCAGATACATACTCAGTGAGTAGATCTTTGAGGATACCAAGTAGGGGGTAGGGGGTGGACCGTCCAAACATTACATTTGGTAAATGCCCGCATTTTGCAAGTAGCAAGCATTCCACGTGACAGGTTGCAAGCCTATCGCCGCTTATTGGAACACTAAATATTGGCACATGCCTTCGAATTTTTGGTTCTAGAGCATGCCAGTTTCCTCACGATGTTTTCCTTCACCGTTTTGAGCACGAGTTAATGCGCACATAACATTTTCGAGTGGAAAAGTGAACGACCGGGTTCGAACCAACGTTCTCCAGATCAGAAGCCGGATTACCAAAACAACACGCTCACGACTATATTAAACATAAAGGAAGTCCTGAAATACATACTCAGTGAGTAGATATTTCAGGATAGCAAGCTAACAAGCTGCGGATCACTAAGTTAGCTAGCGTTTTGGGAACGCTTCCGACAGATAGGAATCTGGATCAGTTGACCTATCGGTCGTTTGTAACGGTCTTTATATAGCTAGCTTTCTCATCTGTATTTTTTCAGAAAAGTCTCAGATTTTCAGCATAAAGGTAGCACATAAATGAGCCCTGCAACGGATTAGCATCTCCTCAACTCGAGTCGTTCAATATTATTTTAATACTGCAACGCATATGCATATATGTTGCCTTATGAACTTTGGTTGATACTTTTTAGACTTGATTTTATTCTTTGATTAGTACTTTTTTTCTATTAACGTTAGACTTGAGTTTATTCTTTGTATAGTACTTTTTTTTCTAAAAACGAGTTCACCTTATTCGATTGGCACCACACTAAAGCTGAATGATGGATCATGAAAAAAATAACAAAGCAGAGTTTGTTGCCTGATTCTTCTAGGCTTGGTCGCGCGCGAGGAATCGGCGAAAATTCACTTTAAAATTTTAAATTAACATAGTTTTTAAGTTGACGTTTCTATATGATCCTTGTGATTTCAATGAATAAAAACCTATTGACTTGACTTGACTACGTCTTCAACGAGCAGTCATCTAGCCCCAAGCGTAGCCACGCCGATGCCGCGGAGGTCGTTTACAATCGTGTACTAACGTCGCGTTTACGGCTAGTTAACGGCAAGGTAGTTAATTAATTTATTGAAAAGTGTTTTTTTTTATATTACCTATAATTAATGAGAATTTATTTGAAAGACGTATAAATTTAATTACCAATTGATTATTCTATTTTTCTGAGGTGCCGCTGAGACGCTGCCGGCGTGATATGTGTGCGATAACATACATTTTTCCCTCTAAGGTTTAAGGTTTTCCCTCCTAACCGCACAACAGTTCCGAAGGTCGTCTCTACGGCCGGCGGCGTCACGCAGATTGAAGGGTCTGCGCGTGACCTCTGCCCGCTGGTGCTTGCTGCGCTGTGGTTGACATGATCAACTGATTTAGCTTTATTCGTCGCCTGGCCCCGCCCGGGGGCTAACCTACCCATAGGGCTGTCGAAGATAAACGGAAAATTTTACTACTATTATAAACGTATTCTTCGGCATGCCCTAGAACCAAAAATTCTAAGGCATGTGCCAACAGTTAGTGTTCCAATAAGCGGCGATGGGCTTGCAACCTGTCACGTGGAATGCTTACTTGCAAAACGCGGGCATGTACCAAATGTAATGGACGTGCCTCTGACTACTTGGTATCCTCAAAGATCTACTCACTGAGGATGTCCACCATGGGGAAGACTGTCGTGAGCGTGTGTGTGTGTGTGTATTATAAACGCGAAAGTTTGTGAGGATGGATGTTCGTTACTTTTTCACGCTAAAACTACTAAACGGATTTTGATGAAACTTTACAGTAATATAGCTTATGCATCAGAATAACACGTAGGCTACTTTTTATGCGGGTACCACGCGGGCGAAGCCGTGGGCAGAAGCTAGTCAGAGATACATATAAAAAATAAACATCTTCTCCATGGACACTAAGTGTTAGATACAAGTTCTAGCGTAATTTAAACCCACAGTTTCACATTTAATAAACTGCGTTAACTATTACTACGTTAACTCAGTTGATTAAATGTAGTTTAAATGGTTTTTATAGCTATGTAGGTATATTGTGTATTATATTGTAAATTGCGTATATTATAGTATATTCATAGTATGTAAGTACATTAATTAAACCCCTTGTTAACTTTCTTACAGTCCGTTCCATAAAAAGGATGTCTCGTAGAGATCGCTATTTAGCGATAAGACCGCCCATTGTACAACATTATCAAAGTTTTTAGTAATTAAGCTGATGTGTTTTTTGTTGTGCAATAAAGTATTTTCTATTCTATTTTATTCTAAATGGGAGTTTTTAGTCGACCATGAATATAGCTGACGCTGGGTTCAAAATTGTTGAGTTCATTCTATTTACCTAAGCGGTAGGTACAGCAAAGTTTTTATTAGAAGAACAACAATACATACTTAAATTCGATATATTTTATGTAAGGTTGTAACTTCCGTAGTCCAGACCATACACTAGGATTCCCTGTGGTACAACAATATGCAGAAAACAAATACCTGCAGAACATGGAAAAAAATTCCCCGCAGCTGACTACTCACCCGCCGGGCCACCGACGTCTTCGACTGTTGTGACATGTAACTGTTTCATATATGTTTTTCCTTTTCGTGGTCACAGCTAACACACCTCACAGCCCTGCCGTGCGCTGAGAAAGCCGTGTCCTTTACCCGCTCGCACTTGACTGATCGCTCGCATTACTATGTCGCCGCCATCATACTGTAATGAGACGGCGCATAGAGTACTGAACAACAGAGAGTTTACAGCCCCACGCATAGAGTACTGAACAACAGAGAGTTTACAGCCCCACGCAGTGACGGTGCATGGCTTTATGTCCGTTTATAATTCAAATTTTAATTCTATCCTATTCTACTCCCACCTTATGGGGATTTTTTTTTAGTTAACTGGTTGTAGGTAAATAAATAAATAAAATAAATAAATATTGCTGGACATTTTCACACAACATCATCCCCAGCCCCAAAGTAAGCAGAGCTTGTGTTATGGGAACTACATGACTGATATACTACTTTACTTATATACATATTTTTTTGTAATTACATATTTATTATAGGTAGAAAACACCCAGACCAGAGACAAATGTTTGCATCTGTAAATATTTGTCCCGCAACGGGACTCGAACCCGCAACTTCTGCGTCTCTTCCCCCACTGCGCCACAGAGGTCGTCAATAAGGTAATTATGTCAGTCAGGTATTAATAATGAATTGTATTTCATTACGTTTATGACTTAGAGGTAAGTTGTGGTGAGACACGGGTGGATAGACAAACAAACAGATGACATGACAAAGTTATAAAGGTACAAAATCTAAGCCGAAAGTTATGGGTAAGGTTTATTCACTGACATCACAAGGCTAATTGAGAATTGTCGACATATGAACTAAGTGAATTTAGGGTTCTATAAAAAGTGAATTTACTCGGATCCAATGCCTGGGGCAAAGCCTGATAAAATAGCCTATAAACACAGCTAGTTTTGTTTTATGGAAAAGGGTTCTTTACCATTCTGCTTCGGAACTCTAAAAATATAAGTTATCTCTACATTCTTCATTACTCTACACTGCTGTTAAAGAACGCTCGGAAAAACAGCTCGCAGGCACTTATCTCTAGTTTGGCAAATAGTTTAGTTATTTATTAAAACGACTCGGGCTTGTTATAGGTACATGAATTATGGCTTAACAAATTATTGACGACAATTTTGCATGATTGCTAATGATTAATTACAGTCCTGGAGGCTTATTATGGGGAACATAAGAACATTGGAACATAATCATAAAAATCTCAAGTTGAATAAGACTTAGAAGACATTGATGACCTCAGTGGCGCGGCGAGTAGGCTGTGACGCAGGGTTCGGTTCCCGCTGCGGGACAAATGTTTGCATTTTCTGTAGATATTTGTTCTGAGTTTGGGTATTGTGGTAACACGGTACTTGTAGTTCCTGATACCTAAGACACAGTGAATCCTAGTGTATTGTTAGGACTATGGATGTGTTTTAAAAATAAAGGAGTTTTCCAAAAAATAAGACTTTTCTCAGGGTTGGCAAAGCGCGAGTAATACCTCTGGTCTTGCAAGAGTCATGATATTAATAAAAAAAAGTAGTAAAATAAAACTTCTTAGTAGGCTTTACAAGTTAACGAGTAATAGTTGACCAACTTATAAAATGTACTTGGAGAAGTAAAAAGGAGATGTTCGTATAAATTCCATTTAAAATTACTAAGATGAAATTGTTAGTTGTGTAAAACAAGTAGTTAATATATAAGTTTATGGGCAACTACGGAACCCTACACTGCGCGTGGCTTGATACGCACTTTGCCGGTTTTTATTTTTGATGAACCTACATTTAGCCGGGGCGCCTTGAGTTGGGCCTTGAACAAGATAATTTTTACAAAATTTGAAAACTGTGTTGTTTTTTCCAGGATTGATTGCAGTGTACACCCCCCACCCTTCGATCCCAAACAACAATGCGAGTTTACAGATTGGCGGCATTTCTGACGACCTCTGTGGCGCAGTGGGCGAAGGCCCGCCTGAGACGCAGAAGGTTGCGGACTCGATTCCCGCCGCAAGACAAATGTTTGTATACTATTCAAATATTTGTCTCGGATCTGGGTATTTTCTATGTATAATATGTACGTTTTTACAAAAAAAGTATATACGTATTATATCAGTTATCCTTTAATACAAGCTATGCTTAGATGACGTTGTGTGAAAATATGTCCAGCATATGTATTTATTATTTATTTATTTCTACCAGCGTTAGGGCGCTGCAATTTGAGTTCGATATACTCGTAATAGTCAAAATATAAAATTAATAATTAGTAGATACATAATTCAAATCATTTTAAAAAGTCAAAATACAACACGAACAACGCATTGAAATTGCAATCGACAAATTATAGATCACTCGTTGACATTCTGTTCATAAAGATCAGAGAAATTGATCGTCAAATAAGGCAGGGATCGCACTAAAAATAAATGATAGGTAGGTACAGTTCAGTGCTAAGAACCGCTTAGAAGCAGGGCCTTAGCTAGGATGACTTGGGTAGGGAGTTTTTAGTCGACTTGAAATAGAAAACACTAAATCATGCTGTTTGAAAAACAGGACAGCACTGTTGGGTGTATGCAGAAGCATATAGTAAACTAGCCGATGCCCGCGGTTTTACTCGCATAGGGTAGGTAATTGAAAGGTGCATCAAAAATCATTGCATGCCTTGCACCCTAAGAGCTTTTTTGAATACCCTTATACAGGTAAAAAGGTTTTCAGCCCTTTTCACCCCCTTAGGGGTAGAATTTTCCAAATTCCTTTCTTAGCGCACCTCTACATCACAAATGAAATATACTCTCTAAGTTCCATACTTCTAGACTTAGGCTGTGCGTTGATCCAGTCAGTAACGGAACAGTTTTATAAATAAATAAATATACATCCAACAGACACATACACCCAGCAGTCCTGGCAGTCACATACATACAAAATACATGGACAGACACATACACCCAGCAGTCCTGTCTGTCAGTCAGTAATCCCGGACAGATTTTTGGGATAGTTTGATAGTTTACCTACTTTTCAAACTTTCGCGATTTGATAACATAATTATAAGTTTAACGGGTCTTTATCGCGCTTATCTTTTTTATTATTTTCCCTTATTCTATTATTATTATTATTTTTTAGGAAATAAAGATCGCGAAACGCGATAAAGACCCGTTAAACTAATAATTATGTTTACCTAGTAGTAATAATATCTTGTTTATAAACGAATTCGATTTTTATTGTTCCCCACCCACCTGAATTCGACTCTGCTAATAGTGTATAGTTAGAGAGTTTAGTTTTAGTGAAGTAATCAGGGTAAACACTGTGTTTACATTTACGACTGGTAATCTGTTAGTAAATTATGGTTTGGGAAGCGATTATTACTGTGGAACTATCTTGTTTTACCGCCACCGAGTCAGATACTGGTTGGTTCTGTAAGCATATGGAGTTTGATACGAATGTTGATTACGGGTTGGTCATAGATACATATAAAATGCTTTTAACAAGCATGCGCGAAAATATTGTCATTACTTTCGAAAAATTAACACGTGATGTTGGAAAATCGACATTTAAACCCTTTGAAGGATTGTTTATAGGATAAACAATCCTATAAACAATTGAAGGATTGTTTATAGGATAAACAATCCTTCAACTTTATAATGATACCGAGCTCTCTATTAAATCAATATTAATGTAAACTACAGTTTCGGCAATCAGTATGTGAGTCTGTACGTAATAAATTAAGTGAATAATCAAGAGAGGTATCGTCATCTCCCAATTAGTACAAAATAAGTTGCGTGCGCAGGCAAAGACAAATGATAGCAATATCTCACACGGAAACAAGATCACTACAAAGGGTGTTATAAAAAATACGTGAGATATATTTAAACTACCAATTTTTTAATCAAATAAATACATAATATAATTTTTTCATCGCATTGGTTTCATTCATCAAACCAATTTATTTAAATAAATTTTAAATAAAGCCCGTAATTTTTCACACAGCATAACTAAGCAAAAGCACAGCCAATTCTTTTTTTTTTAGCCTGAAACTAAGCAGAGCTTATGTTATGGGAACTATTTATTTATTTATATCTCTCATTCTGTTCTTGGCTTTTGGTCGCGACGGTCGTATTTCCGTTAAGTATAATTGTTAATAGTTAACTCGGTAGTTATTGTTCAGGTTAAAATTATTGTAAGAAAAATATGTCTTTTTAAAATAAAATTCTGAAGTTAGTTTGTTAGTTTGTATTACTGAATTAATCAATAATAAACTCGTACTGGTCAAAGAGTAGCGCCCTGTAATGGGTTACCACACTCGCATCTGCATACGGAGAGTGATAAATATGCGCCGGTGCATATTATTGGTGCGGGTCGACCTCTGACCGACGCGTCACGGAACATACATGGTAATTATTTATCCAGATTGCGAGGAAATTAATGCACATGTATTTATAAAATAATATTTAAGATACGAGTCGACACTTCAGTGTCCAAGCATTGTTTAAGATTTTTTTTTCTGATAAAAGGCTGATACTTCTTTGGTTCGGCGATGGGCTTGCAACTTGTCACGTGGAATGCCTACTACTTGCAAAACGCAGGCATATACCAAATGTAATGTTTGGACGTGCGCTGACTACCCCCCCAACTTGGTATCACTGAGTATGTATCTGAGGATGTCCACCATGGGGAAGACAGTCGTGAGCGTGTTTGTTTTTTACGTTAAATGGAAAAAAGTTATCAAGTGGCTTTCAGAGTTCGCGTGAATGTTTTGGTCGCCACGGAAACTAATAGGTTTTTACACAAAATGTGTTTGGAGTTTTGTTTTAATATTTTGCCTGCAAGGTCGTATAGGAAACGCTAGGAAAGTACATCATTACTTTTTCAAAATGAGGTAGAATACATTCTACCTGCATACATTCTACTTTTGTACAGACAAATATGCAAATGAAAAAAGTGTATGTAACTTATTAACGTACTGTTTTGTTTATATTGGTTTATATCAGTAGTCAATCTTATATGGTAAACTTACCCTTAACCTTATTATATTTACAAGTTTCTGTGAAAATATACATAAATTAACGAGAATCCGGAAACAGACGCAATAGCGTGCAGAAACTTGTTACAGCAAACTGATTTTAACTGAAATCGTTACAACAGAACATTTCGGCAAAACAATTATTGATAATTCTACCGTTTACCGAATCGTCTGATTCGTGATCCAGGTTTGTTTAAAGCCTGGTTTACATCTTCAAGTTTCGTTCAGTCCTCACAGTACTGACTGATGTATGATTGATGTACATAGATATCTCTGGTGTTGCAAGCGTCCTTAGGTTACGGTAACCGCTTATAAACAGGTGGGCCGCATGCTTGTTTGCCAAATTAGTTGTATGAAAAAAAATGTGTCTTTGAAGGTTTGTTGTGTAGGTTACCTTAAATGTGTTTTCACTAATAATCATCTGCAGGTAGACGGAAACATTTAATTTTAGATAATTTAGACATGTTAATTTAATACTAACAGTAGGCTAAGAAAATTGTAACTAATAAAATTATACAATGATGATTGATAAAAAAAACATATATAAATATACATTCTCCGTGATGGACAAATTGGACATCAGATACACGCTCAGTGAGTAGATCTGTGAGGATACCATGTAAGGGGTAGTCAGAGGTACAAAAATTACATATGTCACCTACCCGCGTTTTCCAAAAAGTAAGCATTCCACGTGACAGGTTCCCCATCATTTGTTGATTAATTTTTTTTTTTTTTATCGTGTTTGTATGAACTACGGTCAAATTGATGTCGAGCCTGACATCTTAACCCTTATCTCTGATTAGGCTTTTAAAACCTGGCAAGGATTTGGAGCAGGTTTTGCCGCTCGTTGTGGTCTGTTCTTTGGGTCGCTTGTCTTCTCTATTGCTGATTGCTGGTGGTGTAACATCGTCTTCTCTGCTTTTCACGTTGTCGCTATCAGAACTTATTTCTGGAGGAGCCGGATACGCCACACTCACATTTAATTTAATCATTATCAGACACGATTCCAACATTTAAATTAAAAGCAACAAATTTCCTGATAATCTGTTTCACTTCGGATCCACGTACGTACAACTCAATCGTCGAGATAGCTCGCTCATGTTTAAAAATACTATTAATTCGATAGTCTGATAAACTGTTATTTAGTGACTCGATAATGAAATGAAGATGAAGATGCAGTGTGCTTTGCTCTGTTTCCTCTGGCCTGCGTGTTTCTGGTGATTCTCTATCGGATACTACGCTATCAGGGATCTCAGATCACTTACTATATACAACTTGTATATCAAGCTTTTCGTATCGTTCAACGAACTAGTCTCGATCAAGTTTTTAGTCAGATCTCAATGTTAGTTTTCTGAAGAGTTATTATTTTGAGCAGAATAACGCTTTTGACATTTACGAGATCGAGACAAGTGTACGATCGTTTGATTATTGTAATAGCGTAATTACGTATGTGAAGAAAAATAATTTTGAGATTTTATGGAAATTATCTGCAACCAATAGTTCTTAGATATAAATAATCAATTATACGAACAATAGTCACATACATAGTCCTGACCGCACTGAACCTACGAGTATCATGGTACCATAATGTTCCAGACCCAATTATATTATTGGTACTGCAGCGGGAATCGAACCGGTACGTCTTGCGTTTCGGCCCGCTACTCAACCTTTACGCCACAATTTAGGGTCGTCATCTGCTTCATTATACATTGTTGTTATCACATATTTTCATAACACAATCTATCGATAGCTAATATCAAGCATTCCAATAAAACCTCTACATTCCTTGGCTCCGTTCGTTACCGCACTAAACCCATAATTACACGAGTGGACGACATCGGCCGCGGTAACGATTCACATTAAAAAGCGGAAAACAAATGAAGAGGAGATGTTATCGAGAACTGAGCCTCCCCGTGGCGAGCAGAGAGGGACGGTGTATAACTAGCCTATTAACTAAGATTCCTATGGGCGAACTCGTTCGTAAGGCTAGGATACACGGACTATTGGAATAATCATCGATATGATAGGAAAACAAGGATAGCATTATTTTGCAGCTAGTTGATTGAGAAAACATTAATTGAAATGAAATTGTCGGGGTTTATTGTTTAGAATACGGATTTTTAACGTATAGTTTACGGATAGTACCCGTTTCGTATGGTCGTGGACGTTGCTGCAAGCTCTTGTGGAAGGACATCCGGTCAATCTAACGTCAGCAGAAGAATAGTTAAATATGCGTAATTATATTCTAAAATTAAAACATACTTCTAAGTTTACATAATAGAGGTATTTATGGTACGGACATTTCTAATATTTACTGGAAGACTTAAACACTTAATCTCTTTTAAGCGCTAAGACCGCCCATTGTACTCTTAGTTATATTATGTTTTGTTTATTTTGTGGTGTACAATAAAGTATTTTCATTCATTCATTAATTCACTTGTTTTCTATAAATTATTTATTAGTATCAAATGATTACTTTCTATTCTATTCTATATTCTTACCTTGAATACCCAGATTGCATATTCTCTTTAAATAACAGTATATGCAGGAGTAGCCAGATACTAATCTAACATTTTGACACAAGTTCACTTAACTTGGAAGATGACATTTATTGATCTGGTTTAAAAAGCATGTTAACAACAACAATACTTTTCTGCTTAAAGTTTTGTAAACTGTCAAAGCTTTGTCATTTCGTCAAAGAGAAACGAAGCGTCGTCGGTTTACGAACCTGGGGTATATCACAAGTATTCCGTTGATAGTGTTGTCTACGGCAAAACTCGAAAGATTTTCCAAATTTTTCATTCAGTGTGACCTCAGCTTTATTCTTTCATTGACAGTTCCATAAAACCGATTTCTCCGTAATATATCTGATCAGTGTGTATAATGCAGAGCTGGATAATTATAAACTAAGCATGTTACAATATGAACGCGACAAACCACATTCTCATAATCTACATTCCAGAACAAATAAACATATTATCCCTGATTTTTATGGTTGTTTTTGCGAAAGAGACATTTTAAGAAGTAACGTAAAGCAGTTATTCTGTGCCTGACATTGCGACCGATTGCAACTAAAATCGAGCCACTTTCTGTCCTCCAAGAACCAAAATAAATACTTAAAAAAAACAACAAATACATACATAGTCATGACTAATAGGATTTCCTGTGTCGTAGGTATCAGGAACTACGAGTACCGTAGTACCACAACAGCCAGAATTGGAACAAATATCTCCAAAACAAAAACATTTGTATCGCAGCGGGAATCAAACCTGCACCTTTTGCGTCCGACTACTAGCCCATCGTGCCATCGAGGTTGATAATAAATAAAGCATTTATTTATACTCTCAAAGTTATTTTTTTTAATTGAAATGATATGCCTTCATGCATAATTATGTATGTAGTGTACCTACATACATAATTATGCATGAAGGCATCTTTTAGTTACCTATATATGCTGTCCATGTTGAGATTTAGATTTATTTATTTAAACTGAGTAGGTAAAATAGTAGGTTAATAGTATCTTAAAACCTATGTTACTTTTGTCTAGAGATTAGATTCTCGAAGTGTTATTTACCATCTGGCTAAACAGTAAGTTTTCTATACAAATTTAGTCGTAATTTCAAAACATGTGAAGAAGACTGAAACGTAAAATAATCCGCTAGGAATAACATTCTTGACATCTCTTTCTTGCGTGCACTATCAGTAAAAGAGAGCGACAATTTAAATTAAATTTAGTTGGTGTACAAGAGAATCGGCGCCTATTGTACTCACTTTGCTATCAAAATCTTCTAAGACTTAAAATCACTATAGTTTAGTTCGAGAAGTGTGAACATTGTTGAACCTAACAAAATTAATCGTCCCCCAATACCATTTTCTCGCCACGACGGACGCCTTTCCCTATAAGTTTCATTAAAAGCACAATTAACACTTTGAAACGTCAACATAATCGGACTTTGATAATCAAGTCCTAAATTAATTCCATAACCTTACAACTCCAATCTTCACGTGGATTACAACACTACCACTAATTCAAATCAAATAGAAAAATGGACGCATACCAACCTCAATCAACTGTGAGACCACCTACATCAGACCACATCAGAATATTTATAGAAACATGCGTAGTGCTAACTGTCCGTCTGTCTGAGGTGATGGTGGATGGCATCGGCCGATGTGATCATTTTGATCGGGGTGAAAGTGTGCGCGGGCGCATTGTCTGCTAATTAACAAAATAGATTAGGATAGCTATGAGATTGAGAGATGAGCCCTTTACTGTGCATAACAATATTTTAAGAAGTGGTAGAGCTTCTTGGGAATAGCTTGAGAAAATACTAACATCTTATTTATTTCTGCCGAAAAACAGTAATGCTCAAATTGCTGTATTCTGGTTTGAAGGGAATTCCAATTAATAAACCAAATATACGGCCACATGAAGCCGTTAAAATTACAGACACTTGAGACTTTTCACCCGTTACGTCTCAAGGTGTTCCAAGGGTTACAGTAACCGCTTGTCAATAGGTTGGTCGTATGGTTGTTTGCCAATTTAGTTGAGAAAAAAACTTAGGTAAAGTCTTAGGTGTATCTTAGGGCTTGCTCCACCGACTATCACCATTTAATGCAAATACCTTATGACATAATGATAACTTGTCTGAAAGAATACTGGTGTTACAATACGACATTATGTACAAACATTAGACTCTCGCTGAACGAAATAGACATTATGTACGAACATTGGTCTCTCGTTGAACAAAAGTCGTCAAGTGCTGTGGACACGCACACACCAATACTGGGCGCGATTAGGGTTGCCAGATCATTGGAAAATCCTGACAAGAAGCCTGATTTCTCTTTATTGCCGCGAGCGCGCGATGTAACGCAATTATAAGTTCACTGTGCACACAGCTGCACAGCGCGATTAAAGTTAATTTTTATGTAGAATATAAGAATTTACAAATATATTTTCATGTTAATTGTGTTGCTTTGATTCAATTTTATCGTCCTTACAAATAAAATAATAAGTAACTTATTTAGTAGGGTTTACATTAATAAAAAAAAACATTTTAAAAAAAATCGGAATCTTGACGTCTGGCAACCCTGGGAGCGAGTGATCGAATCACTAACTGTCCAATTAGCATGTCGCCTCGTTACACTGAATTGTGCGCTGACTTCATTTTCTTTAACTTTAACTTGAGTACGTATGCTTCGAACACAGACCTAACTTTTTTTATTCTACTAAAGAGGCAAACAAACTAACGACCCACCTGGTGGTAAGCGGTTACTTTAGCGCATGGACGCTAGCAATACCAGAGCACAGATAATATAATATTATACTTCAATTCCTAAGACGTGTGGTTGCTTTTTTTTCTAATGGATTTTTATCATTTAACTTACAGATAAATTTAGTTGGTTCTGCCTAAGAAAAAAAATCTATGAGACCTTTTCAATGGCCTCATAGCTAGTTTAGTCATGAAATGTGTGATTAACATATTATATTCCTATAATAAATTTATAAACAATTTGTATTTGTAGCACTGCTTGGATATATAATAACACCTACTCTTGGCACTTCTTAAAATAACAGATTTTTAAAAATATTTTTAATATATTTAAATTCCATCACTCATTGGCAGCGCTCCCTAGTGACGTGTGGCGTAAACACCAAACGAAGAATCTTTTTTGAAATCATACAAAACAATTGCGAATACCGCATTACATGGTAAGCCGTTTTGGAGAAAACGGCTAAAAACAAACTTAACACGCATATACGGGCCCCTTACGCGTGCAATAACATACGTGCTTAATACAGTTTCTTGATATTCAGATATTCAATATGGATTGCTATAAATTTATTTGAAATAATAACAGCGAAGTGACCTTATAATTTATAGGAAGGTGCAATAGTGGCTCACGAAGGCACAAGGTAAATCATGAATAAGTCATTAAAACACATCTGCTATGATGAACCCACGACCTGTGTCTCCCGTTGAATACAATCAAAACCCGCTACAAGTAGAAAGCAGGCTGCAAGCGCTTGTTTTTCGGCGCTTATGCCTATGTTACCTGCAACCTGTTTATGGAGAACACGGTTGGTGGTGTGTCCTCCATTTGCAAAAGGGAAGGTCTTCAACCGAGCTTGCCCGGGTTCCTAGAACCGATAGTTGTGTGTTGGAGGTAAGTATTATATATTATGTTCATGTTGCTCGAGAACTTTGACGGACTCTTCGTTGATGTGATGTAACGTAGATCTCAATCATGTGGCGAGAGATGCCGCTAGAAGTTATAATACCTAATAATAATAATAATGCTGGATATTTTTCACACAGCATCATCTAGCCCCAAAGTAAGCAGCGCTTGTGTTATGGGAACTAAATGACTGATATACTACTTATATACTTTTTTTTTGTAAATATATAAATACTATGCTGATCATACAAACATTTGTCCCGCGGCGGGAATTCAACCCGCAACCTTCTGCGTCTCAGGCGGACCTTCGCCAACTGCGCTACAGTTGAAACGGTATATTTCAAAATGATTTGTGAGTTTTATTGGTTTCCCGATATAGTTGGCATAGTTTCATGGCAACAACTGAGGGAGACTTAGTGCGTGGATGATGATAATTATGATGACGTGTGATGTTATTGGCAGATGAATCGATCTCGACCCTCATTCTCTTGGTAAATTACCGTTTCTAGTGAAAACTATGTTCAGGATATATATAAAAATTTACATATGTAACATAATTACTTATGGAAAACTAGCGTGAGCTCTTATTTTTCAGTTTAGTTTAATTACTTTAACGTTTTTCCTAGTTTCATATTTTTAATGTCACGCTATGCATTTAGTCTAGCCGCGGTCACCATACGGAACTTATCTGGTGCAGTGCCCTTTCAGCCCATGGACCGTAAATGATTGCGTGATTTTGCAAGTAAACTTTCCTATATTACTTAGGTTTTATCTGTTGAACCGGCGCGGCGCCCGCAAGCGTTTTATACTTTTAAAACGCTGGTAATTGTTTGCCCTTATATTCGTGTGTAAAAAGCTATACGCTCCTACTGGCACAAAGCTTTACATACTTTGACTTGATGTTGTAAGTAATTTTGCGCCGGCAAGCGCCGTACACATGTATCACCAACCTGTTTTCTAAGTTAAATCAATAAAACGTAGAAACTGGTAAAATCTGAGTTATGCGGTGGTTCGCGCATGGGTCGATGTGTTGTTTGTAGCTGTCAGTATCGTGAGCATTTTGAGGTTGCATCTTCGGTTACGTAGGTAGGTATGTAGGTCTAATTATGTAAGTACCATGGATTTGAAAATTGACATAGATAAAATTGTGAAATTGATATTAGGAGAAATGTATGGTCTAAATTGCCATGGTATACCGTAGCAATTAAAAATAGTTATACCTTAAACTAACAATTGTTTTTTTTTGTATTCGGATTTTTTAGACATAATGAAATGCAACACCTTTAAATGGATTAACCTCCTTGTTTTATTGTTATTTCTGACGTTTCTGTGACTTTCACGGTTGCAGGTAGACTAGATGACAGATGATAAATGATAAAAAGGGTGACATTCAAGGTAGGTCAAACTGGTAGGACTTAAATGGCAAGTCCTTCCCTGTTAAAATTTGAATGTTTTTTTGGGTGTATTTGGATTTGGCTGCTTCCCGTGTTTTTCTTGACATACATCGGTTCTCTTTTGCAAGGACTTGAGGATGAAACGGAGGAAATGGTTGTTACAAATGGCAGATTTTTTTGAGCTCCTATTTTTTTATTGCGGTCTAGGAATGTTACGATCGTTATTTCATTTAAATAACGATCTAATTTGACAAAACGAATTTATGCTCCATAAATAACCACAGCAAGTCCAAAGAAAATAATAACTCATCATCATCGACATACTGTAGAATTCCACAGCTTTTTTTTACCACAGATAAGGCTAACAAGCGTATGTTTGTTGTAGGTTATTCTAGACGAATGATGGCAAAGAATCATTCATATTCATTGATTTATTTTGAAAAAGCTTTATATTTACAAAAATAACTACGTTTCCTGTAAAACGTGACGAATAATGTTTTTCCATACATTATTCGTCACGACTAATTAAAATTCTAAATCAGAGGTATCTAAGATCTTAATTCAGAATGTTAAACGCGATAGATTGGGTTATAAAATTGTCTACACTTCGGTTCAAGCTGCGTAAAGTGATTTAATTTTATGGAACTGTGTAATGAGTATAATTATTGCTGATATATTTGTGTTTGACTTTTTTTACGAGCTATAAATTTAAGGCGGGTTTTATTGAGCGTTTTAACCCAGAAGCACAGTTTCAGCCCCTTAATTACACTAGCAAAATGGCACTTTACTGTTCTCTTGCTGACGTTTTGTTGACCGTTTAGAGGTCCTTCCTCATGAGCACCGTCCACGACCACGCTCGACCATGCAAGAAATGACTTAAAATGGTACCAAATCATAATAATTTCAATTTTATCATTATTATTTCCCATTGTCATTTAGGAGGTTGTGGGTTCGAACCCGGTCGTACAACAATGGATTTTTTTACTCGAAAAAATTATGTGCGTATTAACACGTGCTAAAAACGGTGAAGGAAAACATCGTGAGGAAACCGGCATGCCCTAGAACTAAAAACTCCAAGGCATGTTGCCAACAGTTAGCGTTCCAATAAGCGGCGATGGGCTTGCCTGTCACGTGGAATGCTTACTACTCGCAAAACGCGGGCATGTACCAAATGTAATGTTTGGACGTGCCTCTTACTACCCCCTACTTGGTATTCTCAAAGATCTACTCACTGAGTATGTATCTGAGGATGTCCACCATGGGGAAGACAGTTGTGAGCGTGTTTGTTTTGTTTTTGTTTTTGTCATTTAACAGTGTAATTAGTGGAGGGGGTTGGTCTTAAATGTTAGTGTCGACGAGAGCCTAATGTTCAGCGCTAGACTTGCTGTTTGTACCTAAAACCACCTAACACGTTTTTTTAAGGATTGATGATGTCATTTTGGCAAACTTTATTTAATAAATTATGGAACTCCTCGATTATTGTTTGGTTAAATAACCAAACGTCTTTAAATATCATCATAATGAAAGGCAAAAAGCTGTTATAATTTACAAAATGATATGTTCCTATTGAATATATTGAAATAAAATAGCCATGTCTGAGCATACGGCTGTAGATAGTGTTCCTTACATTAATTGCAGTTTTTCGGGCCATTTGTATGATGCTTGCGCAGTTTGCGCAGAACGAATTCCGGTATATTTACCATATGAGATGTTTTGACCTTATGGAAGATCAACAGAAATTATAGCGGTCAACAGAAATTTTAGCTTGTAATTTTCAGGAGTTTATCTTTAGTCAGTGGAAGGCGTGGAAGACCCAGAATTAGATGGAAAAACGAATTGGAAGCATACCTTGCGGAGTGGCTCCAATAATAATAGAGAAATGTGGAAAGAGGGAAGTGAGGCCTTTGTCTTGCAGTGGGACAGTCTGAACTGTTGTATTGTAAAAGAGAGACTGTGATTACAGTGAAATTAACAACTAATTTTGCTAGTATTTGCAGATGGCATAAGAAGTATTACCAGTTTTTGTATGATATATCACTCCGTAAACTTTGTATTGCCAGCAACTATTTTAATTGTTCCCCATATTTCACGTTTGTCAAACAAGTCCATTCATTTTTCTGCTCGCAAATGATTTGTGTTACCACATACATGACTTCTTGTACCAAAAACCGTGTTAATATACAATATATTACACATTAATTTTATCATACACTTGCACTTACGGCGATAGCACCTTTTTTTTTTTTTTTTTTTTTTTTTTTTTTTTTTTTTTTTCGCTGGGAAAAATGCGTTACGCATTCCCTCCCATTGGGGGATGGGAGGGATATGTGGGACTCCCCGGTCTAAGACCGGTATACCCACTAAACGACCCAGCGGCTGTCCAGCATCGTCTATGTGGAGGAGGACTGGGAATCCGGCAAAGCCTTTACGTCCAGTCCCCCGCCGACGAGCCCCCACCTTTACAGCGGGGCCAGCACGCCCCCCCCTGTAGGGAGGGGCTCGGGAACGACAGTACGGCCGTTCCCGCCCGACGGGGTGGTGAATATGTGCAATGCGGGAGAGGGCGCCCCCGCGCCTATCTCCCGCTATTCACCACCAGAAGGCAAGGAGAAGGCGACTACGATGGCCTTCTCCCACCCCTTCTCACTCTCCCCCTTCTCCTCCTTCGCCGCGGCGGCGCGAGAGGGTCCAGCTCTCGCGCACGCTCAGCCTCCTCCTTCTGTGACATCACGTCCTCACAGAAGGAGGCGACTGCTGCCCAAGCCACCTCGCTTCCCAGCATGGAATTGACCACACCGGGAAGCGAGAGGTCCGGCCCGACAACTGCTGTCAGGCCGCGGCGCGGCTCGGACCACGACGGGCACACCTCGAGGGTGTGCTGCGCCGTGTCCTCCGCTGCACCACACTCGTGGCACAGCGGGGCCTCCTCCCTTCCGATCCGGTGCAGGTACGATCCGAAGCATCCATGCCCGGATAGCACCTGCACCATACGGAAAGAGAGGAAGCCGTGGTCTCGCTCGAGCCAGTCTTGTAGGACTGGCCCCAGAGCGTCCAGGGTTCGGCGGCCAAAAACGGCGGAGGCAAGGTCCTCCGTCCAATGCTGGACGATGGCGTCCCTCGCCTGCTGCCGGACGGCCTCCCGCTCTTCCGGGGCGACGCGCTCTCCCAGCGCCCTTCGCCCCGCCGTCCACTCGTACACTCTGGCGAGCACCCACGCCTCGAGTTCCCAAGGAGGGGTGCCCGCCAGTGCGCACGCCGCCGAGAAACCTACCGAACGGTAGGCCCTGGCCACCCGCTGTGCGATGGCCCTTTGGGGCCTCCGGATCGCGGCGGCGTTCTCCCTCCTTTGGAGGGAGTCCGCCCAGATGGGGGCCCCGTACAGGGCCATACTCTTAAGGATGCCGGCATACAGCTGCCGGCATCGCGCTTTGGGCCCTCCCATATTAGGGAGGAGCCAGGAGAGCGCCCCCGCGACCTTTAGCAGGCGCGTCGACAGCCCGCAGAAGTGCGGGCCGAAGCGCCACCTGCTGTCAAGGACCAGGCCCAGATATTTCATCTGGGCCTTCACCTCGACCCTGACGCCCTCCACTACGATGTGGGCGTCAGTGGGGATGCGCTGCCGAGGCCCGTGAAAGAACACGGCCTCGGTCTTGTGCAGCGCAACCCCCAATCCGAGCCGGCGGATCCTTCCTGCGACCAGGCATCCGCCGGCCGAGGCCAGGCTCGCCGCCTCCCTATAGCTTCTCCCCCGGGCAGTGAGAAGAGTGTCATCCGCGTAGCAGATGACACTCGTGCCACGGAGGAGAGCTCCCCGCAGGAGCCAGTCGAATCCGATGTTCCACAGGAGTGGTCCTAGGACAGACCCCTGTGGAACACCGGACTCCGCGCCGTACCGCCGCATCTGGCCAGCTTTGTCTATCAGGAGGACCGCCCGGTCCTCCAGATAGCTGGCCAGGAGGCCCCGCAGGTACTGAGGCGCTCCATGGTAGCGGAGCGCCTCAAGGATTGTGGAGTGTGGGACGGAGTTGAAGGCGTTGGCTATGTCAAATGACACAGCCAACACTCCGTCACCTGCCTCCACGGCCTCCATCACCTGACCCTTGAGCTGGGCCAGCGCGTCCACCGTCGAACGCCCCCTTCGAAAACCGAATTGGGCGTCCGACAGGTTTGGCCCCACCTCCAGCAGGAGGCCATTGAGCCGGCTGGCGACAATCCCCTCGAACATCTTACCGACCTCATCGAGCAGTACGATGGGTCGGTATGCCGAGGGGGAGTCCGCCGGGCGTCCCTCCTTACGGAGGAGGCACAGCTGCCCCTCCTTCCAACATTTCGGGAACCTCCCCGATGCGAGACACGCATCGAAGAGGTCCCGAAACCTCCCCTCCATCTGGGCGGCGGCAATGGCCACCACCCGCGCGGGGACGCCGTCCGGCCCGGGGGCCGTCTTCTTGGCGCGGAGGCGTAGGACCTCCGCGGCAAGCTCCTCCGCCGTGACCGGCGGGGCTTCTTCCTCCTCCTCTTCGGGAGCCGCGCTCCGCGGGGGGTCCATTGCTGGTGGGGTGAAGTCGGTCCCGGGGGGAAATAGGGACCGAACCACTCCATCCAGCAACGCCGGCTCGAGACACTCCGTCAGCGGGGGACCATAGGGGCGCAGTTTGTTCCGCGCCGTCTTATATGGTCTCCCGTACGGGTCCCTGTCGAGACCCTCCAGCATCTCAGCTCGCGCCGCGTCATCGGCGACGGTCATTGCTGTCTTGAGTACCGTCTTTGCCTCCACATAAGAGGCGTAGAGACGGTCCTCCTCCTGGGGGTCTCGCCGGCCACGCCGCCGACTCCGCGCATACTCCCGCCTGGCCGCCACACAGTCGGCCCGGAGCCCCGCCAGTTCCTCCGACCACCAGTACACGGCGCGACGAGGGGGCGGGCGGCGGGACCGAGGCATGCTGGAGTTGCACACCTCGGTCAGGGACCTCCGGAGTTTCACCGCCGCGGCGTCCACGTCCAGGACTTCGACAGGAGGCGTGAGCCAGTCCTGGACGAACGCCGCCTCCTTAGCCGCCTCGCGGTCGAGGCGGGTAAGGGCCCACCGCGGGAAGGATGGTCGGCTCGAGGGAGCCGTCATCCGGGGGCTTTGGGTGATGGAGACGTCGAACCGCACGTATCGGTGGTCCGACAAGGTCTCCATCATCTCCACCCGCCAGTTCAAGACGCGGGCGGCCAAGACGGGGGTGGCGAACGATACGTCCACCACTGACCCTCCCCGTCGCCGCACACACGTCTGAACCGTCCCTCTGTTGAGGAGGGACAAGCCGGACGAGGCAGCCCAGAGCTCAACCAGGGGGCCCCTGGCGTCGTTCCTCGTATTGCCCCAGGCCGTCGACCAGGCGTTCAGATCGCCCATGACGACGATCTGGCGCGGCGCGGCCCTTCCCACAACCGCCCTCAGGTCTCCGAGAAAATTCTCGAATTCCTGGAGAGGGCGGTTTGGGGAAAAATAGACGCCCACCAGGGCTATTTCTCCCCACGCGGCGGCCACGTATCCCGGTCCCCTCTCTAAAAGCGAGAGGGGAGGGGAGTCTGTGGAAGACCGCGCCACCAATGCCACCAAGCCGTCCCGATCACCCAGCCAATTGCCGGGGATCGAGTACGGCTCGGAGACCACCGCCACGTCCACCAACCACTCAGCCAAGATCTGCATTAGCAGATCCTGGGCTTTCTTGCAGTGGTTGATGTTCGCCTGGAGGATGTGATGTGATGACCTATCCATCATTCATCCATCACACCTCCCTCATCAGCCGCCGAGGTCCCTGCTTGAGGGGCGGCGGTCGCAGCGGCAGGCGGGGTCTGCGCCTGGGCTTTGCCCTTCTTAGAGGGAGGATTGCAGTTCCTCCCCTTCATGATATGTCCCGCCGGACGGCCGCTGGCTGCGCACACAGCGCAGCGCGGCGTGGCGGCCTTGCAGGAGGCGGACTTGTGCCCTTCCTGGCCGCAGCGGTAGCAGCTGTCCGTCCTGTCCACTTTGGATGGACAGAGGGCCCGCGTGTGCCCGATTCCGAAGCACTTGAAGCAGCGCAGAGGCTGATCTTCAAGTGCCCGGACTCTGCAGGAAGTCGAGAGTCCCACTGTAAGCCGTCCTTTTGCGATGACGGCTTTGGCTGCGGTGACTGGGCACTCAAGGCGGATAGTGCCCATGCCACCACGGCCGGGTCTGATGTCCCGACCTTGCACCGCTGCGGTGTCGCAGCCCCCAACTGCTGCGATTGCCGCCACCACCTCCTCTTTGGTGACTGAGTCATCAAGATCAGTCACCTCCAAGGCCGCCGACTTTATAGGCCTGACCACCTTGGCCGCGTCCGCGATGACCTCTTGCAGTTTTCCTGCGAAGAGGTCTGCGTGAGCGCCGCCTTGGGCCCCTGGGAACTCGAATATTCGAGCTCCGGCTTGGGTCCGGCGGCACGTGACAGCTCCGATCCCGAGTTGGGTGGGATCGGCGTTCGTACGAGCCCGCTTGAGAACGGACTCGTACGTTTCACCGCGCTCTGCAGCCTCCGCGGTGAGCGTCACCACGACGGCTGCGGTCTTAGGAGGAGTCAGAGTTTTCTTCTGACTCCTTCCGGCGGGGGCCCTTTTAGCTGCGGGGGCAGCGGCGGCGGGCTTAGGGGCCGACTTTTTCCCCTTCCCCTTCCCCTTACCCTTGCCGGTCGTCTGGGACGGGCAAGAAGGGGTGGTGGTGGTGGGGGCGGTAGGGGCGGCGGCCGCTTTCGGCTTTTTGGCCTTGCCCTTTCCCTTGTTGACCACTTCGGTCCACGGCTGGTTGGACGGAGTGGTCGAAGGTAGTTGGGCGTCCTCCGTTTGGGAGGATGGCCCCGGCTGATTTGGCTTCTTACGCGCCGCTCGGAGCGGCGGTCGGAGGCGCTTCTCCGGTAGGAGCCTGTCCTCGATGCCATCGAGGCAGGCTCTCGTGAATGCCCTTTCCTCCATGACAACCTTGCGGATGATGTCCTCAAGGTTGGAGGAGGAGGGGCCTTCAGCCGCCGGCGCGGGTCTGGGATTGGCCTTAGAAGGCCGAGACGTGGCTTCATCAGCCGCCGGTCGCGGGTCGGCCTGGGCGGGCCGGGCCGTGGCTTCAGCCAGCTTCTTATGCAGCTGGCTGACCTCCGACTGCAGGCGGTCTACCCTAACCTGCAGTTGCCGCGTCTCGTCCGTGGCAGTGCGGTGCACCAACTCACGTACAATGCCGCGCATGCTCGCGGCCCTGCACTTTAGGGACTTCTGAAAAGTCCCTTTGAGATTGGAGGACTTAGAGGCAACCTCCGTGATCTCCTTCTCATCTTCCTGCGCCATGCGCTCCAGCTCCTCCAGGGAGTGGTCCGCGTACTGGACGCAGGATGCGCCGTAGCCAGACTTGGCCCGCGCAGCCCGCGCCTGCTGCTCTTTAGCAGCGACCTGCTCCTCCAGGTCCTGTTGTAGCTGCGCCCGGCGAGCCAGGTTCAGCTGGCGCTGCGCGTCTACCAGACCCACCTCGTGGGTGTCGGCTATGGCGACCCGCTTCTTGGCCTTAGCCTTGACCTTAGGCTTGCTCCTCTGAGTCGTAGCCGAATCCGAGGAGCCGGAACCGTCCTTAAGGAAGGCCCGCTTACGTGATGAACCCTCCGTGATTGCCGACATGGAATCAATGGACTCATTAGAGTCCGAAAAATCATCCGCTCGGCCATACAGGCCGACCGCCAATTCTTCATCAGGTTGGCCCTGAGAAGGGCCTTTTAAGAAACGCCCTTGGGCGTCTCTCGCAGGTTTCGGCAGTTTAGGCATGGTTGCCTCCGCCAGTGTCGTAGAAAGCCGCAAAAAGATTCTACAACGCACAGTGCACTTTAGCCGAGCCCAGTCTGCCACTCCGTTACGGTGGTCAGAACTGGGTCGTTTCCAGGGGACGCGACGTGGACGCAAGCACTGTGAGGGCACGGCGATAGCACCTAACGAACCAACATCAACCTTACCTTAACCTATACAAAATTCAAATTACCATTAAGACATTTGACAGATCCTGTGGCGTGCTATACAACCCTAGTGAGAAAACGCGTTCCATTATGAATGCTAGCACATTGAGTAAGAGTTGGAAATCCCATGTCTGTGATGTGTTTATATCGTTATGTTCGGAGGTACTTACACGCTTAAATACAAACAGTGTGATCTATGAACGGTGTCGCAGTATATCAACGTCCCGCTGCGTGCGCGCATCTCGAACACTCATTATTTTTAAAACATAGCGCACTTTATACGGTTATAATATTGGTGCAAAAAGTTAGGGCTGGGTACCCGTGAAGATCATACTTTAGGGAAGAATGAAATACTTTTATATGTTCCGCCAATGACGGTGAAATTTATTTATCGAAACTTCATGGATTATAGTTTAACTCCAATTTGTAGTAGTCTGAAGTCTGAAGGATGATACGACTCATAGCTTTAACATTTAGTTAAATATGTAATTTGAATTAGTTTATTTCTATCATGCATTATATTTGCACTTAAAAACACCTCATAATTCTATAATTTCTCATGTGCCTTCATAATAATTATTTCGTTGGCAACCCTAAATAAGATTAACCGTAGTTTGTCTAAAAAAGGTTTCACGGGAAAATAGTAATGGTCACTAGTTTAACGAGATTCTGTAGAATGTAACAATAATTCAGACTACTATTATAAGTAACTAGCTTCTGCCATGGCCCATGGATTCACTTGTGTAGTACCTACCTAGGACACTCGTAGTTTCTGATATCCGTGATGCAAGGAAGCCTTATTTTTACCAACAGTTAGTGTTCCAATAAGCGGCGATGGGCTTGCAACCTGTTACGTAGAATGTTAACTTGTAAAAACACGGGCATGTGCTTAATGTTGGACGTTTCTCTGACTACCCCTTACTTGGTATCCTCAACAATCTACTCAGTGAGTATGTATCTGAGGATTTATATCATGGGGAATATAGTTGTGAGCCTGTTTATTTTTATACCTAGCTAGGTTGTAATGTGTGGGTTTTAATAACGTATTCAGGTGTTCGAAATGACCTGAGATGCGGTTATTGTGCGCTTTACTACTGTTACACAAGTTACCTTATTGACATGGAGCTTAGAGATACTAGATGTTCCTAATGATTTTAATGAATAAATGAATTTTGACTTTAATCAAAGCTGCTAAACAAAGCTTTAGTTCAGATTTATTTTAAATACACTTTTTGCTCTTTTCTCCACCAATCGTGTTCAAAATATAACGATAATTTAAACAGTCGTTTTTATTCGGCTACCCTCGGTAGTCCATCGCGTCCACGGCGCGTCGGCTACGCTCGGCTCTCTTCGTCAAAACCGGCGCTCGTTCTCGCACCGCGACGTGCGCTATGATGACTTTGAAACGTCGGTTTTATCTACTGCCTGTTCCTCTGCGACCAAACAGGAAAGAAAGGCAAGAAAACAATGCTGGTTATTCTTTTGAATGATCCTTTTACAACGAGTTGGAGTATTTTCAATCCCAAGAGTTTTTATCATCTAAATAATCAGTTATTTTATAGTATGCTTTTTATAAAGTTGTTTTTTAATTACGTTTTTAAATTTGTTAATTGATAATTTTTGTATGTTATAAAAGAACAGTTGGGAGTTTGTTATAAAAGCGCACACCTTGCCCTTTAAACGATTTACTAACTTTATGGAGTCTACAAATGGCAACAGCGAGTTTATCTTTATTTCTGCTATTAACATAGTGATTATCGCTTTTTTTCTTATACAAATTAATATTTTCATGAACATACATCAGATTTTCATAGATGTATTGACAAGGAAATGTCATTATATTTTTTTCTTTAAACTTCTTTTAAAGAAATAAATATAGTTAATTAGGAAACCGGCATGCCCTAGAACCAATAATTCGAAGGCATATGCCATCAGTTATTGTTCCACATATAACGTGGAATGCTCCTTCAGATTTAATATTTATTGGTTTCATAAACATATTCAGAGGTCTTAAGATTATAATAATATCAGATTTAATATTTATTGGTTTCATAAACATATTCAGAGGTCTTAAGATTATAATAATATATACAGTGTTAGGGCGCTGCGATTTAAGTTCTTTATATTCGTAATAGCAGCTAATAAAATTTAAATTCAATGAACTACATCCAAATATTACAGATCCTCTGTACGCAGATCCGTGACAATACAAAGTAGGGATAGCCAGAGACGCGTGTAAAAATTATATACCGCATATGCCCATGTTTTGCATAGCATTCCATGTGACAGGTCGCAAGCCCGTAGCCACTTATTAGAAGAGACTGATGTCACGCCGCTGATTAAAGAGAAAACCATTGGGAGTGGAAGGCTCTTCCGCGGGCTGTATGTCCGGGTGCGGAGATGCGTCTTCAGGTCAAGGATCGCCGTTCACATGCGGCCGACTATTAAACCCAACAGTATTACCCACTGAGGAGCTTAGCGTTTCTAGTTTAGCCCGCTTTTAATGACTCATATATTAAACTATACTATCTAAATATTCGTATTGTAAAACGGGATTTTTTACGTAGATATGTTATCCGTGAAGGCACTGCATAGGAACCGCGCACAAAGAGCCGCAACGCGCAGTGCAAGACGCGACGCGGAGGAAAAGCGTCGTGATCATTAAACCTGATGAAGACTCTCGGAATGAGTCGAAACTTGTCGATGCCTTCATCTATACGGTACCTATGTGAAAAATCTCGTTTTATACATTCACTTTCATCACTAAATAATGCATGCTCGCCGTTTAAAAAAAACACAAGGGATAGTCTATATTGATTCCGCCTACCTAATAAAAAGCCCTTAGGAGTTGGCTTAGTTTCGATCGAGAGATCCTCGGATCGAACCCGGTCGTGCACCAATGGATTTTTTCACTCGAAATATTTATGTGTGCATTAAAATGCGATTAACTGATGTACATCATGGGTACTACAGTAGTGAGCGTGTTTATTTTATTTATTTGTAATAATATACCATCGTTTTCGAACCTATTATGTTCTTTTTTCTCGTACTAAACGGTTGAATATTGAAGACTCGACATTTTTTAGACTTCGACATTTTTTGTGTGCGCTAAGTGCATGATATTTGACAAGTGTCCTTGTTCAGTTGCTACTTTTGTGTCAGAGTCAAAGTCATTAGTTTGTTTTTAATTGAAATCACAAGGATCGTTAAAATGTTAAATAAAAGTGTGTACGCAGATTTTTTGGATGATCCTTCTTGAATGACAACTGAAGTTTTATTGTGGTGCCAATCTACTAATTCATAGAATAGAACAATCGTTTATTGTCTTACTGTGTGTACAAAAATAAAAAAAAAATGAAAATAGCAAAGTCTAAAAAGTATCAACCAAAGTTTATCAGATAGTCTTTAATAATTGCTGTAAATGGGTTGAATCCACTAGTGAACCAACACTCGTAACAAGTTGCAAGCCCATTGCCGCTTATTGGAACACTAACTGTTGGTAAAAATAAGGCTTCCTTGCATCACGGATATCAGAAACTACGAGTTCCCTAAGTAGGTACCACACAAGTGAATCCATGGGCCATGGCAGAAGCTAGTTACTTATAATAGTAGTATGAATTATTGTTTCAATCCATTTGTAAAGTTTTGCGAGTGCATTGATTCATACTCAAAACCGTTAATCAAAACATGTTATGGAAACCGGGATGTCCTAAAACCGAAAATTAAAATGTTTTTGGATATAATAAAATTACGTGTTTTCTCTACAGTGTGTGTTAACACTTTAAAGACAGCACAACCTCTAACATGTCATTTTCAACTATCCAAACAATGTTGACAAGGTTAACGCTCAACACGGAAGTTAATACAAATTCGCTAGAAAAATATGTTTTTGTTCTATTAATGCGCTCTTCGAAATAACCTTGTTAACTGGATTTAGGTACTAACTCTCAGAAGAACATTTTCCGAAACATCTAGACTTTTTTGTGCTTTTATGTATTTTTTTTTTAATGTAACTAACATGCATATGGGACATCTGTTACTAACTCTCATAAGAACATTTTCCGAAACATTTAGACTTTTTTTGTGTTTTTGTGTCTTTTTTTTAATACAACTAACATGCATATGGCATACCTGTTACTAACTCTCAGAATAACATTTTCCGAAACACAACTTTTTTGTGTGAATTGTGTCTTTTTTTTAATGCAACTAACATCCATATGGCACACCTGTAAACTAAGCACGCTTGAAATATAATAGGTATCTGTCGCAAGTTGCCGACCCCAAGACATAACAGGTGAAAGTAATGTACCTGTAATCTCACCGGCATCCTTCAAACTAGAACGTAGCAATGGAAGCATTACTGCTTGGCGGCAGGAATACGTAGAAGCTCAAGACGATGAGTCTATATAAATTGAAATTTACCAATACGTAAGAAGGTATAATATGTTTTAAACTAGAATTATTCTAGTTTATGTAAAAGGACCTCTTTTACTATTTACGGGTTTAAGAATGAATATTCTAACACTATAAATCAAATGAACTATGAACAATGTGGTGCGGTGGACCTTGCTGCCAATTTATCGCTGTTTAAAGATTTGCATCAAAAAGGCAGCAATGCACCTGACTTTTGGTGCGGCATAGTGCTGAAAGCCTATTTGTCCCCACACAACACAACATTTGGTGCTTAGTTTGTGTGTTTATAATTATTTCCAACTTTTGTGTAAATTAGAGACATCTTTCTTTCTTTCAGAGACTATCAAGATCTGGCCAGCCGTATTTTAAAGCGAACGATCCAAATGCTTTCTAATTTTATTGAACTTCGCCTAGTGTTTTAGTGCAGATAAAGATAATGACGCATTTTGCCGTCTATTCATTTCAGAAATGGTGGAACAAAGGATTCAATCAAACAAAAAATCGAGTGCGTGAACAATTTATTTTGTACGTCCGTCATCTGAAATGTTCTTTTAAATACACATTTTTGTGTATAAAAACACTATTTACATTATTCTACTATGTATTTACAAAAAACGTTGTTTGACAAAGTATTATGTTGAGTATGTGATTTAACAATATTGCTAAACTGAGTATGAAGATAAGGAAACGAATAAAAATATCTAAAGTTTACAATATTTTAATAATATTGAGCAATATAGGAATAATGTTTACAATCGAGTATATTTTTACCGAGTCCAGTTTAATGTTTGAAGACTTACAAACAGAATATAAATAATAATTTGGCCTAGAATCTTACAAGTAAGGGAAATTATATACTTTATCACGTTTAACATTTCCCTTACTTGTAAGGAATGTCCTATCAATATAAAGGAATGTATAGAGACAGTCAAGGTTGCGATTATACATTAAGCTTAAGTTAAGAAATAATACGAAAACTAATACAGATTACAAATAAAAACCAAGTTTCACAATGCACCCGAAGTTAAAACATTTTGTCCACAAACAACAATTCGATCAAAAATTCTTCTAAATTGAATAAATTATATTCAAAATATACAATTATATACCTATTTATTATGTAAAACTGGAATGTGGCTAAACCCGGCTGATTCCTTTCACAAAAATATATTAATTTTAAACCACTTACAAAACGTAATCTACATAAACACAATAATTTATTATTTACAGATCGATTTGTACAAAACCATCAACCGGGGTTTCTGCTCCATATAACATTTACTAACTACAAGCTTATTTTACGTATTTGGATAGACTCTTTCAAGCGATAACAATTCACAAACAAATCCACTGTCTTTAGAGATTCTACTTAATTAAAAATCACAATCCGATTTACTGGCCTTATTTATTCACTGTCGCATGTGAACTAACGACACCAAAAATGTCACGTCAGACTTTGGTGGTGAGGTCTAGAGGGTGCAGTTTGATCCTCTTTATTTGTGAGTAAGAAATGTCTTCCTCTTCACTGGCCGAGCCACCGGCGCTGGCTGAATCAGCATCATCATTGTCGTGCACGATGACTTCGCTGTCGTCGGAACGCCGCCGCGCGGAGCTCGACCGTCCATCAGACTTCACCGATAAATCCATCGGGTTCTCTTGCAACGGTGACTCGGAAGTCCGCCTTTCAGCCGGTGGAGTGGGCACGAATTCAGCCTCAGATATGACATCCTCCTGGGGAGTAGGTGGCTGTGACGACCTCTGCTGTTTCAGGATCTCATCTAGGAAGAACCGCTTTGAATGGTCTGTATTGTGATCATCGATCCTCACATCATTGTTGTTTTCCGCTACTTGCCGTAACGCGGCATGGTCTAACAGATGTCTGGAGTACAGAGGGTGGAATCCCGGAGAAAACAGGAGGGGGTGATTGGCAGCGAAGGGGTTGAACGGGTGCGGAGGTAAGAACGGCGAGTGGGGGAAGTGGGGCAAGGATGAGTGGATGTTGGCGAGCTGGAGTGGCACGAAGGTGTCTCTTGGTGGAGTGAGTGGTCTGTCCGGCGGCCTGCCTTGGGTTATTCTTGCCTTCTCGTCTAGTTTCGGCGAAGATCCGCTTCTGTGCGAATCAGGGGATCCAGAACAAGGTTTGTATTCATCCAGTCCCATCAGGGCTAGTTCTTCTTTCGTTCGTGGTCTTGTTAGACCAGGAAATAAGTGCGGAGGGAACGGCGGTGCTAGGTGATGTGGAGATGGTGGTACTCTTGGTGGTGACCGTGATTGCGCGGCTTGCTGCTGCTCTTGGAGGAGGCAGTGGATCTTGAACCAGTTGGACCGTCTCCCGTACCTTGAGCCGGATTTGCTCATGCCGACCATAAGGCACTTGCGGAGGCGACATGCCTTGCAGGCGGTTCTGTTTTTTTTGTTAATCACACATTCTCCGTTGTTCTTGCATTCCGTGATGGAGTTCAGGTTGTTGTATGATCGCCCGAAGAATGACTGGAAAGATAGAAAAGAACATGTTATTATGGTGCGATTGCTACTACGTGTCCATTTATATCATATGAATGTATCTACTGAAAGTACACTTTGGGTGGCCGATTTTTCAGCGGCTTAAACTTATTTACTAAATCTCAGACAAACATCTTGTATATCAAGTTTCAACCACGTTTCAACATATCAAAAGTAATTTCAACTTAGTCGGCATATTACATGTACAGTTTCGAAATAATATTTTATAGATGCAAATATATCTAGGGTTTAATGAAAATTAATGTAGGTGATTATCATGTACCACTGAATATGTATAATATTCACTTTAAACGCGATTACGGTAAAATATTAAAGTCTTTAGTTCAGGTATTCATTAGGATTTAGAGAGTTACATCTCGGATAGAATTCTACAAATCTATGTGAACGGAAATATAAGTAGTCACATCTCTTATACTTTTCACATCCTGTTATAGTCAACCATAATCCGATTCCCACTAGATTAAAACCACCTTCACTATCGACAACTTTGACCTAAGGCTGCGTTTACACGCCCTGCTGAGCGCACTCGGAGCGTGTGACTCCGAGAGTGAAAACACCTTAACGTCATTTCCTTCGCTGTTAATCTGTGGTTCCGGTCTAGTACGCATTATGCACGGTTTTGTTTTCTTACGACCTTGATAATTTGTTAGGTAATGAATTGTTCTTTTTGCCGATTGTTTTGAACAATGAGGTGGTAACGACTTGATTATGACGCTTCCAAACTTGGAAGCTCACGTTTTTAGATTGCTGTTAGCATTTTGGGAGTCGTTTAGATGTAAATATAGTTATCAAGTCACAGTCCTTGTCCTGAACAAAGATGTAGAAAGTTGTTTGGGTAAATATTATTTTGCAAAATATGATGGACGGAAGACGTGAGTATAAATATGTATGTAGAGATTGTAACGTCTTTAATATGTATATATATGTTTATATACAGAGTTAGATATATAGTCCACATCATTATTATCAGAATGATAAGTTCTGGACAATAGCTGCTCAAAGAGTGCCATGAAAAGTAGTTTTAAGCCATTCACCGACTTGTGGTGACATCGTACCATGGGGTTAGAAGTAGCCTGTTCATTTTCTACACACCTACACATCAATAACATAGCACAATACTAATTATAAAATGCTTCAAATTAGGAGATAAACACTCATAAATAATAAGAAAAATGATCTATAAATTTCGATACATCCTCGAAACAGACTTTACCTCGAGACAGCAAAAAGAAACCTTTAAAAGCGCAATATACGAGTAAGGGCGCGGTTCAACTGATGCGGTGGTGATTAAAGGGACATGTGGAAAGGGGTGGGGGGGAAGGGGAGGGGGTTGTCAAGTTGTTGTCAAAGTTCGCTTGACTATATTACGAATAATAATAAATATTAAAAATCATTTATTCATGTAAAATTGATGTTTGATAATGATGTTTGCGAAACTACATAAATCGTTTATTTACATGGAATGTATTCGCCACCGCTTGCGCCACCGCGTCAGTTTCACCGGGCCGAATGCCGAATTTAAACAATATTTTGACAGGCATATCGCATGCAACACATGGAAACAATTGGAACGGTGCTAACCAAACGAACACGTGTCGTTGCCAAAACACTTGAAACTGATCGCAGGGGGAATGATAAGATCAGTTGTGCTACTACGAAAGCACAGAATTGGTAGACGATTTATAATTAAATAATATTTTAATGCAGAAAAAAAATCCTGTTCTGGTACGATTGCGGGCAATTACGGTCTATATCTATATCGGAGGTATTAGGCACTAAAACTTTGACAACTGAGTTTTTATAATAAAATGATTTATTTTTCCCTATTACCACAGATGCAATAGGAAAAATATATTATTTATCATCTTATAACCGAAAATCGTGTTGTTTCCAAAACACGATTTCACTGAACCTTGTGTTTTTCTCGCATTTTTTGTCAAAAAGTTGCATTTGTTGTTTTTGTCTTGCAGTTGCTGATTTACATAAGATTAAATGTCATTATTTTGCATTTGAAACTTAAAGGGCCATATTTTGATTATTCGAGTCGGCATCTGTCTGCGCCTTAACTAAAAGCTACGCCAAAGCTAAAGCTACAAGGGTACTATAAAAAAAACATAATAATACAAGCACACGAGAAAGCGATAACAGAAATGTCTTGTTTCGCAGTAGCACTCGTTGCATCGCGTCATAGACGTGGAATTTAAACTGAAACAATGACATCTTCAAGCGTTCGTGATCCGAATATGTCACAAGCGTACTACTGTTTATGCCAGTGGGTGGTGTATGCTCATCGCTATTCTCGTAAACGATCGAAACGATGTATTGTAATCTCGTCAATCTAACTGGTTTATGGATAAAGCTTCCAACACAATGAAACTTATGAATGAATAACACATTTCTTGTAGTTTTAACTTTAATCTTTTAAATGTTTGCATTTTGATGATGTGAAAGATTTTCTGCGCGAGACAAATGTTTATAAGATTTGCAAATATTAGTCTGGGGTGTATTCTATACTTATTATTAAATACATGCATTCACACGAGTTCCAGCATGTCAACATTTTATATTTAATTCGATCATATTATATTCAAGTTTTAAATTAAGATAGTTTCTGGTATAAAACAGTAAGAAAACTATTTAAAAAAAAAATAAGATAGCGTGTCATCGGTGGTATCCCAAGAATCGTTCGTCATTGCAAACTTTGGAAGGTGACTCTGTTGATTATAATGATGATGATGATGAAGCGTTAAAGTTTTTTTTAGTTTACCTAACATTGTATCCACTCAAAAGATTCGACCCTTTCATAAAGCAAAGACAAGGGTAGTCCGAAAATGCCATCTACAAGTTGTTACTAGACTTTCTGTAACGTTTCCCAGTTCCCCTGTCCGTTTCAGGTGGTCACTCAGAGTCAAAGGTGAGCTTGAGGTCGGGTCGCTGGTAACTTCACCGCGCCCATTGCCAATTTATGCATATACTCATTACTGGATAGTTGTATACTCACGCGGAAAAGTGCTCGGATGTATTCATGATTTTACACTGGTCATTCATTTGTGATTTTGTAGAGTTCTTCAGTCATTTCATTCAGAGTTCTCTAATGTATCACGTTTTTATTTGGTTACATATATTTCGTGATAAAGCACATAGGTACTCGTAAGTATCATGTCAATAAATATACAATTTTTAAAGTATTGCCAGCGATAAACAGTGAAAGGGCTATTTCAAGTTCCTAATTAGGACAGCCTACAGTAAGCCAATTCTTTCCAAATCAAAAAGTAATGCCAGTTGGAGGCATGTAAGGCTTTGGGCGAACATACATTAAGTTATAAGACCTCATCTGTATCACATGTTTCTATGAATAAATCTAATCTGACAAGGAATGACAATACTTATTTACTTTGTATAATTTTACCAGCAAAGATACAGATAATAAACCTTATGCAATTGTAATGCGTTTGTCGCACGCGGTGTCTTTAGCTCGACTGTTAATTACTACAATATCATATCGTTTTAATTGCTTTTACAATGTTTTAACAGCTTTGGTGCAAACACCTTTGTAGTACAGCACTTTAGATTAAATAGCTTGTAAGGACGGTAGTCATTATTTTTATGACCAAAGATCTAATAAATACAAAAATATATGTATATTTTATTTATTTATTACTAAGTTGTAAATCAGTTTAAAATAAATCTTTGACTTCATGCTAGAGTAAAAGAAAAAAAAACAGATTGCATCAATCATTATTTTCTAGGTATTTTTTATAAGTGGATATTTTTTTAATATTTTATATATAAAACGACAAAATGAACTATAAGATAAACAGGCGCTATAATAAACCCGAAAAACATTGCTATCCTTTATGGTAGTCGGGTAAAATAAAGCAAAATAAACACTTGTACCTTCACAGAAGTGTAAAGATGGTACCGTTCCATACAATATAAGCTATACCTACAAAAACAATGTGAAAAACCACGACGATGACACCTATTAAATCCGGAGCCTAATTCGCGTCCTGCCACCACTAGGCAGTAAAAAGCTGTAACGAGAGACGGGCGTAAAATACTCATAAATTATCTACCTTGCAGTGACCACATTAACATTTTATAGACGAGTAGGTATAAGGCTATAGGGCTGTTTTTTACTTATAATCTCCGTAACGGCGGAATCGATTTGGATGAAATTAGGAAGCTGTATAGTTCGTTATTAAAATAACAAAGGCTACTTTTCCAAATACCAACGCAGGCGGAGTCGTGAGCAGAGTCAGAGCTAGTCTGAAATATTGCGTTAAGGTATAGTTCAAACTCTTCAATCGTGACACTGGTTTTATTATGGTCACTCTGCAGAACGTTAGAAGCATGTTACAATCTAGCACTAAGTATATAGTAGCTTCACTGAGAACTATGGCGGTAGTTTAGTTTGCAGCCTCAAGGCCGCTTGGATTTAATGGCTAATACTAATGGCTATATTTCATATTGTTAGTATTATTAACATGTTATACACTTTAATATTCCAAAAAGTACTTCATTCCCTCTGGGTAGCAAATAATCGTGTAATACGAAAGTTATATTATTTTCTTGGTTTGCGTAAATACGGTCGGGTGAAAGATTTATTGATGATTTTTTTTAAGGCTTTGTGTTATTCTTTTGTTCTAATGTAAATACACATGACAAGCTTCTGTAATGTTTATTTTTGTTAAATAAATGTATTTGTATGATCGCGACAGTAACTAATTAAGAATTAATTAGTTGTATTATTTCATTAGGGCTCCCTATCATCGTACCACGGGACATACAAACGGTCACCACCTAATAGGTAGGTATTGCTTATTTTCTACTCGGTTTTTCCCTGTTAATTTATAACTGATATATTTGAATAATACGACAATGAACTTATGATGTAAGTAGCATATATTCATATTAAGTAAATTATTCAGAAAACTATTTAAAAACCGTGTTTGTTCTTAAGGCATACGACCATCATATGCGCTAGCTTTTTGTAAACGCATTAGCAAGGCTTGTCTCATCTCCATTTGATCTTTGATCCTCTATTCGCGTATTTATGGGCACATATTCTACCTCAGAAGTAGATCTTTATTATAATAGATCGCTACAAAGTATGCCTCGTAAACAAGGGCTCAGAAAATTCGCCGTCCTGCCATTAAGACCCCATAAACTACGATATAAAACGTTATAGTACACAATTTTATGGTAATTCTGCGTGGTTTACCTACCGCAGCAAAGTTTTAATAAACTAAATAATTTTGTATTGGTGTCTCATAGTTTTAGTTTACTAGAAAGGTACTTACAAGTAATAGTATATTCGTATGCTATTACTAGTAAGTTTTTTTTTTAACAAAATCAACATTTAATTGTTAAAATCAAATGAGTGAACGCAAACGATTAATGATTTTAAGAAGCGATTTATAATTGCCCACATGAAAGGTTTCGATATCGATGCAATTTTTAATCGATAACTGTTACTGTGACAAATCGAGTGATTCTCTTGAATTGACTTTCCCAATCAACTCGGGGCTACGATCACGCACACGCGAAACCACCGTGAGAACACACGAGATAATATAACAAACTTTAATTTTTGACCTTTCTCCGACGGTAGTAGGCCTTACAAACATTAGCCAAAAGTCCTCCGTTCTTATGGTTGAAGTTATAAGATTTAAAATTGATAGGAATAGATTCTGGTATAGAGCATAAAAAGTTGGTCAAAAACGCGAGCGCGCGTCATCCCGCGTTTGCGTTCGGAAGCGGTGACCTGCACCGATGTTTTGATTAGCTCTGACATTCGAATCGATTATTCGTTTAATGTGACTCGATTTCGTGCGAGATTTACATCACTGATCTTTGAATGTGGAACACTTTGTTGCTGAATGTTTAGACAATGACGTAGGAAACGAAGAAGTCTATTTCGGTAATAAATCAACGATTAACTGTGAAGTCACAGCATATTGCTTCTCAGACTCCTCAAATTCCATTGTTCATTAAACGCTTTGGTGCATTACCGTGAAGGAGGAATTACAGTTTATGAGATAGAGATAAAATGCTCTCGCAGCATCGCTAATCCGTTATCCGTGTCAAGATTCCTGACCTCTAGAACGCAGCACAGCGCCGAAGTTATTAAAACGATGCGCGAACCTCAACAATCGCATAAATTAAGCAATAAACTAATCGTACAACATGTCCGACGGACGCCACTGCAGATTTCGTGAGGAGAATAAAAATTACTTCTATGCTCCAATAAGTCGATCGGTGTGCCAACTCGTCGTGCCCGTTGACAATTTCAACATGACCTCTATAAAACAATGACAATTAACTGTCCGATTCGCGACTCGAAATTAATGATTTAAAATTCAAATTCGCGTGACGAATTTCGTCAATACGATACAAATAAAACGAGACCGTACACGCAGAACTGAGTGAGTGCAAATTGCGGCGCGGACGCGACGAATCGATTCCCGCAACGCAATGCTGCGCCCGCGCAGTCATTGTTTCAATGCTGACGTTGCGACAAATTCACCGCTTGGTATTGATCTAATTTTTAAATTGTTTACTAATTGCGTAACATCAAGCGCCTGATTACTGATTTATATGGATTTTGCAATCGATAAGTCATTAAAATTACAATTATTAATTAGTTGGGTAGTTAATTTCGAATTGGATAAATGTCCCAAGTTTTATTGAAGCAGAGTCGCTCACTAAACGAGTTTAATTAATAGTGACTAGTCCTAAAATTAATTAACTGCAACATATAACGTTGGAGTTTAAACGGAGAAGAAAATAGCTCATTACAGGGCGCGTTCTAAATGGCAACACTTAAGCTCTGCTGGCAATTACCTAGAGCCGTATAAACAGTCCAATTAATTAACTCACATTAGAGGTCGCCATTAAAGGTCTTTGTTTTTTTTAAAGCGAGTTGACAAATTACGGAGGCAGGCGGCTTCTTTCAACGTTTCCGAAGTCGAGCGCACAATGGCGCGCGGCGCCTCTCTCGATTGTCCCCGCACAATACCCGATTACACACACAGATAATTCCAGTAAAACCTTTAAAAGCAAATTAGTAGATGATTTATTGCTGGCCGGTTGCGAAACGAAACAAAACGTCTCGCTTTAGCCCGAATATCTTTTCCGGCGAACGTTTCCCGCTCGCGTGCGTTACCGCAATTTGAATGTGCTCTAAATTTGAAAATAATTTGTGTCGGCGGCGAGACGCTGATCGTGCGAACTGCGATCGCTATCGTTATCGAGTCGCAGACAGTGCACGTCACTATTTGTCCCAGCGCAGTCCCGTCTCTCTTTTTTGTCTGACTGATCGTTCAGTTTCATTAACATAAGTAAGTGGCTTCTCTTCTGAAGACAAAACTGTTGCCTTAGTGATACTGTTTTTTAACAACTACACTGTTTACTCTAAACGAAATGATGTAGCGAAAATAAAAACATAATTAAACAGACTCATACATAGTCCTGACTCCACACTTGGATTCCCTGTGTCGTGGGTATCAGAATCTATGATTACGCGGTATCACAACACAAAGACACGGGAGAGTACATGCTTAAATTTGACCTGCATCTAAAATCGAATCCGCACATCTTGCCGCAAGAGACATAAATCATTATGTCTCTTGTCTCATATACTAGGCATAGCAAGATATCTTGAACATTATGACTTAAAATTATCTTTAAGTCTACCAAATAGTTACTTTTCCTCTTTTAAATATTAAAAAATGACTATCGTAAAAGACAACCGTGATTGGTAGTTTCCGAAGATGTGATAAAAATATATATGTATATCATTATCATTTGATTACAACATGTTACAAATATTCAAAAGTTAGCGTATTACATCCTTAGTTCCACTATATTTATTTCATCAACAACCAGCTATTACCATGTCAAACACTATCCCTGAGCAAAGATCACCGCGATCTGCTTACCCAAACAGACTATAATGATAGGTGTCTGGTGTTGCCACTACGGTAAGTAATGCCTAATTTACACGATGTGAGCTGCCGTGCTAGTTAGATTAGTATTTTGTTGTAAGGTTCGCGATCAGAAAACATAATCAAAAAGTATACAAATCCCGGGTGTTTATTAATTTGAGTGTAGCTATGGCCGTGCTTTCACCGGACAAATAAACGGATAATTACCGAACGGGTCAAATCTGAAGATGGAATGAGGGTAGTTATGGCTACTGTTTTTATTTCGCGATTCCATATACTCCAGTTAACCTGTGACCACGGCTGTTACGACATAGCCAAAACGTCGGGAAAATAAAAAAAAAATAAGCTGATAGAAACCCGTATCAAATTACTCAGCTACAGAATACCAGTTCCTATAATTAATTCCGCTTGTAGTAAAATTTTCAATGAGTGGATCTTATAGACAAGTTTTGTTTCGTGTATGTATAATTATGTCTGGTTGGTAAGTTCAACTAGCAGGTAACTAGCAGGTCAGTAGCTCGCAGTGTGTGAACTAGCCTTAAGTGATCAGTATAGCTAACCTTGTTGGTAGTGTCTTCATCACTTACGCAATAATTGTATCGGGTTGGAGTTCACACGTTTTTGCTTGTTTTCTAGAACATTATGTGTAGTATTATCTAAAGGTCGCTATTGTGATCGCTTTTAGCGATAAAGCCACCCATTACCTACCTCTAGTTTTAAAACATTTTATATATTAATAAATAACAATAATAATGCTGCTGGACATTTTTCACACAGCATCATCTAGCCCCAAAGTAAGCAGAGCTTGTGTTATGGGAACTACATGACTGATATACTACTTATATACTTGTTTTTTTGTAAATACATACATATTATACATAGAAAACACCGATTTCGAGACAAATATTTGCAGATACAAACATTTACCCCGCGGCGGGAATCGAACCCGCAACCTTCTGCGTCTCAGGCGGACCTTCGCCCATTGCGCCACAGAGGCATTATCATTGACGTCAAAGAAATATTTTTGTCGATAATCATAAAAACAGCGTGTTTATTACGCTCACGACTGTATACCAAATGATGAAACTACTTAAATACGTATCAAGTAGGGGATGGTAAGAGGCATGTATAACATTTGGCACATGCCCGCGTTTTGCAAGTAGTTATCATTCCACGTGACAGGTTGCAAGCACATTCCGCTATTATTATTCCGTAACTCAATCAAAAAGGAGAAAGGGTGATTTTGTGAGGCGTCTGGGCCTTACTGAAATTAATCTTGAAACACCAAAAGGTATTTCACCTATACGAGTACAGATAATTACAATTAGAAAGGTTTCTGTCAATTAATTTGCAAAGTCTACGCTGTATATACCTAATATGTTAAACTTGACAATCGATAATTATAATTATAATTATATTTATTTTGTTATGTTATTGCAGAATCAGAATTATGAAATATGAAGGATACGAGTCAAACAATGTCACAACATTTTCTGAGAGTAAAAAATATAAGAATTAATAAATAAAGCACAAAGGTTTATTCTGTACGAAATTCAAAACGTTCAAGTGGAAAAGTGTAAAAAACGTTAAGACAAGCCTGAGACGCAAAAGGTTGCGGGTTCGATTCCCACCGCGGGACGAATGTTTGCATATGCAAATATTTGTCTCGGGATCTGGGTGTTTTATGTATAATATGTATGTATTTACAAAAAAAAACAGTATATAAGTCATCAGTCATGTAGTTCCCATAACACAAGCTCTGCTTAGTTTGGGGCTAGATGATGCTGTGTGAAAAATATCCAGCATTATTTATTTTAAACAGTAGGCTCGTTCCATTAGAGAATTGATCTATTTGTCACTGCGCGGCTGCGCGTACGCATTACCATACAAAGCCTCGCCGACACAGTGGATCCAACTAGACTGCCGGCTAATTGCTGAGCGCTATATAGACTTACTGTCCATTGAAGCTCTGCATTTAATTAGCCTCGGTGACTTTGAAATAGACTGGGCCTTTTTTTGTGATGTCCTGTTTGTGATTAAACTGTGCTGAGAGTTTGAATGTAAGTTAGGTTAGCCATGAATTACACTAGTGCTGAGACAAAGGAACTGTTATTTTTTAAACTATTATAGTTATAACTAAAAACGGGATATTTACTATGATTTGATAGTCATACTTATTTATTCACCGTAGGAACTTTATAGTACACTTGTTTTTTTTCAAATTTGTTAATTGATAATTATGGTTATACCAAAATATCGGGAAATATGAAAATTTACAAAATGGATATAGCGTTTTAGTAAAAATTAAGATCAAGGTAAAAAAAGGTTCCTATTTTAATACTTTTTATATAATTTTTATACTTTGGTAAGTTTGATTCTTTGAAATTAGAGCTTTTATTTTTGACCTAGGGTTTTTTATTCTGTCTTAGGCCAGGTAATTTCTTTATCGCTAACTAGATGGCAGGAATTGTTAAGTTGTACACCGGCATGCCATATTTTTGACAGCATACTTTTTACCTTTCAGTGAAGCGCCATTTTGCGACGTTAAATAACTGTTAAAAAGCACATAACTTTTGAAACTATCTTAGTTATGAACATATGTTTTTTTTTAGTAAATATTATGTTAAACATTACCACGATGAAACAGATGCGTTAGTTTGGAGCAAGTCAAGAAATTGAGCAGTCTTTTAAATTAGCGAGAATTAAGTTGAAACTTTTAAGCAAATTTAAACTTTTGTGTCTAGAAAGAGAGTAAAAATCGAATGAGATTCACCCCATTACGCCCTAACCATGCACAACACAAGATCCCATCAGGCTTCATGGTGTTTGACCATCGGTTGAGAAACTCGGTATTAGAGTCACGGGCCGGAAAATCACCACGAAATATCGTAACTATTCGAGAGCATTTTCGAATGCGCAACTCTAGTTGAGAGGTCAAAGGCAGTTTAAACCATAATCCTCTATGCCTAATACTGACGTAAGTAAAGTTAAATTGACATAAATAATAACAATAATAAATAATACTGGACATTTTCACACAGCATCATCTAGTCCCAAACTAAGCAGAGCTTGTATTACGGAAACTACATGACTGATAATCTACTTAAATACTTTATTTTGTAAATACATACATATAAACACCCAGATCGGAGACAAATATTTGTAGATCATACAAACATTTGTCCCGCGGCGGGAATTGAACCTGAAGGCGAAGGTTCGCCTGGCCTTCGCCCACTGCGCCACAGAGGTCGTCAAATAAGCAACATTATCAGCCGCTAGATGTACATTGTTATACTCCACTCGGACTTAAGTGTCATGGCTATAATCTTTAACTGCGTCTATTAAACGACTTCCTGTGAAATTTGATATATAGTCAGTCTATTAAAATCAAAACATATACAAACGTATATATTTTAGAGAGTTCCCCACTATTTAGATGAAATAAAAGTGATGCATTTTTCATGTCGCATATATTTTTCAAACGTCGAAAAAGTCGAAACGTCAAGATAGTAGTAAAATGGTAAACGCGATAAAGACCCGGAGAACTTACATTGGCATTTATTTTTCACGTGGGCATCTTAAGTGTAAATCGAATGCCAACATATTAAAACTTATCGTTATGACGTCATCAGAGGCTCCTCCAAACATTATGTTCGATACATGCTCGCATTATGCAAGTTAGCATTTCACGTGACAGGTTGCAATCTCATCGCCGCTTATTGGAACACTAACATTTGACATATGTCTTCGACTTTTTAATTCTAGAGCATGCCGGTTTCCTCACAATGTTTTCCTTCACTGTTAATAGTAAGAACTTGCATTTTATTGATTTGTATGATTATGTTTTTATGTTCCAAAAATCGACTAGATACATGTTTGAGCTGTCAAATTCAGTGTTACAGGTAATTCACAAAAATCATCCATCTCGCCCGAGTGACCAGGTCACTGCGACATCCTGCGACATTTTCCGTCGTCCTTGCACAATCTATTGTCGTTCTGTTCCAATTGATACAAATGTAGCAAGTATTTACGTAAGAAGGCGGACGTTTTGAGGAAATGCCGATTTAGTTATATTGCCTGTGACGGTACAGATTATAGGGATGTGCTTATGTTACTATCGTAGTAATATTTAATACTTTATGTTATACGACTATTTGTGAGAGTATTAAAATAAAATGTGAAAAGAGATTAAGGCATGAGTTTAAAGATTAACTACTTGTAAACTGCGGGCATGCGTCAAATATAATGTTTGGACGAGCCTCTGATTATCCATATTTGGCATTTGACAGCTTAAAGGTCTATGAACTGAGTATGTATCTGAGGATGCCATCATGGGAAATACTGTCGTGTGCGTGTTTGTTAACTATATTCATGAAATTAAACTTTGATGATCACAGTGAGATTAAAAGAAAAAACAAAAAGTTAAACGAATAGCATCGATTTAGCTATTATACTTTTTGTTTCTCTTTTAAATCTCGCTATGATCATCTAAGTAGTAATTTACCATGCAATTATTCCACTAAATGGTGTTAGTCGTTTTATAGCAATTATCACATTATAAAGCACGCGATGTAATTACTAATATCAGTTCAGTAACAGAAAAAAATAAAGCGGAAAATGAGCGCGTGCTGATCGAATTATTGATGTGCATCTCCCGGAAAAACAGTCGATATCTACAGCCCACAACATTACTCACGCACAACACTAGAACCTTATATTTAGAAGTTAAGGTGTAAAGCAGGTTGGCATACGGATGGGGTAAATTGGTGAACCGGAGGATGATACGAATAAGAATCGGAATCAAAGCAATTATTGAATATTTATGATCGATTTTAAATACTAAAGCTGTTTACACAGTAACACGTTTTAGTCGCAAGTTTACGGGCTCACAAAAACGATAAAAATGTTTGTAATAAAATAATATGAAACATATCGATATTTTTCATAGTTCTTTAAAAACTGACTAACCTAGTATATTAATCGAAACTCCAAAATACTTATTTTGTAGGTCAAACACTATTAGGAAAAAGTTCGATATCTTAACGTGTCCTCCATAGTACAGAAACGGTCGGTTCGAAATGCCTTTAGGTAACTTTATGATTTCCGTGCTGGTAAGACATCATTTATACCACCAGTGCGAAATACCAATCCTTGATTTTGTTGAAAATGTTGAAATCCACAGTTCCGATTTTCTATATTATTTCCTAATTTGTACAAATGTGTTATTTGTATGCTAATAATATAAAGTAGGTTATCCTGTAGGAAATCATCCAATACTAGTTCAATATTTCGTAGCACGTGATCAGTAACTAAAAAGAGGTTAACAGTTTAGATAGCTGTTAACCTCTTTTCAGTTTTCTTTTACACATTACTTAATGATCCCGTACATGCATAATCTATAAGAGGTTATTTATTTATTTGTCTGTTACCATTTATCTCCTAAACGACTTGTCGAATTGTAATCCGGTTTTTTGCAATAGAGTTTTTAGCTTTCAATAATTATATTTAGATAGGTTGATTGCCACAAGTCTCTAGGGGCTCTGCAATAGACTACGGAAAACACGTAGGATATTTTTATTTTTTTGCAAAAATGAACCTTTGGATTGTTATATCTTTTTGAATTTTGACATATTATTTTTGGTGCGTGGATACCAAATAGTGATACGAGTAGGTAGTGTTTTGGTTACAAAGACCTCAAAAACCAAAGATATGGTGGCTCAAAACCTGCATTTTTAAAGTGGCCTCAACATAAGCAGTGTATCGTATCGTTCTCAAAAATGTGCGTGTGACCATGAGAGGGTTGAGTTGATTACGGAATAATTATTTCTCAGCTTCAGTTTATATGTGTCATTAAATTGATATGCTAGAGTTGTCACTTTAGTTCTAAAGCGCTTAAACAGTGCCTTGAATTCTTCCTTTTAGATAAGACTATTATTTTTTCAATAATTTAATTAAGTGGTTTTTACCTTGCATCCTTCACAAGTGAACGCCCCGAAGTGAAAGCCGGCCGCCGGTTCACCGCACACTTTGCACTTTTGGTTCATCTGAAAGCAAAAAAAAACACAATTTAATACTTTATCTTAATTTGGCACGTTAGTGTAAAATCTAAGAAAATATACCTAATATTCAGGGATGTCATCAGCAAAATTTTGCAACATAACTTTTAACATATTTTGTATCAATATATAGGTAGCAGATATTTTTTCAAGTTTATATTGGTTACTTCAATCACAAAAATGCTCGTGAGAGGCTTCTGTAATAAGGTTTGTTGCTAAGCTAAGAAATCAAAAAAATATGTCTCACGGAAAATTGTAACAGCGCGAAACAAAAACTTCAAATCCAAGAATAAATTAAAACATTCAGAAACTGATTAAAAACAAAGCAATGTTGTTTCTCTTATCGTCCAATATGATTTAATATCCAACTGAAAAATCGCCTCAGAAACCCAATTCAGTGTTAATACGCCGTGACCGAGATTCCATTTTCCAATCAGTCATTTACTTGTTAATTTAGAGGAGCATGGTGCATGTTATTGGTTTTCTTTTGTAACGATTAAATATCGCTTAATCGTTTTGAAATACTCGCTGTTACTAGTATAATATTGCGAGGTGTAGCACTGGCTGGTCGTGGCGTGTTCTAAGTTCAAATTTAAAAAAATAGAATTATCTTCCTTATTCAATGTTCCGTTCCATTTTTTTAAATAATTATTGGTTCTATTCGCTGCGTTATCTCATCACATTTTTAGTGCCGTCCTTAATATGGATATAAAAATACTATAAAACTCGCATCCATTGAAGTTTTATTTCGAAAAGTGTCAATAAGTAGGATCAAAACCGTTCCAAAATAAAGTACTAAGTTACCTATTAATTACCTTATTTGGCATTCAACATAAAATTACACGATACCATCTGAAAAACGGTGTCTTAATGCGAAATATGACACACCATATTAAATTTACTAAACAAAACAGCTCTGTCAATTAATATAAGTTAAGGGATTGTGTATAATCAAAGGGATAAGATTACAAGATCTTTGAAACCCCTTAGGTACCTTTTTTATTTTTAAACCAAGTTTTGGTTTTGTGTGTTTAACATAAATTTAAAAATGAATCAATTTTTTAATCAGAATTTAGTACTTAGTACGCCTGCGTATACTTAACCTGCGAATATTAAGTTTTATATATTCGTCTATTATTTCTTTTTTTAATTAAATTACTGCTTGATTCTCAGTCAGTGCTACCTGTCACGTCATAAAGGGACCTAATCATCGATTGCTCATCTAAAGAGTACCAACTTGAACTTGAACTTAAGTACCATTAAATAACTTGAACGAAACATTCAAGTTATTTAATTAATTGCCACACGTGTAGTAATTATTGAGAAAAACTAGTTTTATAAATGGACGCAATGTCATAATTTTAATTATGACATTATTTAACATTTACTCGTCGTTACAAAGATAGATTAATTGATTCATCTTTTTGTAAGTATCAATAATTAGAAATGTTACATACTTTTACTTTTTTTTTAAGTTACCTACATTCTTATTCCTGACGCTAAGTTTCCCTGTATCAGGTGCTGCGAGTACCAAGGTACAACAAGACCCAAACCACAGAATTAATATCTGCAGAACATGCCCATAGTTGTCAAGTAGCGGGAATTAAAACCACACTTGTGTCTCAGCCGGCTACTTGGCCGCCGCGCCGCCGATGTCGTCTTGGTTTTCTTTGTATTATCATTATAAGTATAACAATATAGGTTGTTCAGACTTTGAACCCACAGATTAAAGTCCCCCTTTGAATCTGATCTTCTCGTAAAGAGAAACAGAATACTTAAGTATCTTTTGCATTGGAGTTGTCGTCAAATCCTACATTATTGTTAACATTCAACTCGCAAAGCAAGCACTTAATGTTAAGTACTACTTAGTATCATAGGATCTTATGATGGCCAATTCAAGTCGTCACTTGGAGATTGAATTTACAAAGGAACCTTACATTACCATTTGCAAAGTTAATGTTTTTCAATGAAAATTGTTTGTATAGTTTTTTTAAGCAACTTAAGTAAAGTTGCAAACAGGCATGTCTGTAAGTGGTTACCGTAACCGTAGAATTAGGTATCACTCGACTTCCTGAGATATAACGGGTGAAAAGTCTCATGTGTAATTTCACCGGTACCCTTCAAACCGGAATACAGCAATGCATCACTGCTTCGCGGCATAAGTAGGTATGAATATGTTATCTTATAAGTCATCAAAGCCATTTGTAGTTATAAAAACAAAAAAAAAACAACTACAATTCTTTTTTTATAATTTATGACAGCTATTTAATCCCTTTTCGCAGTCTTATAGACAGGCGTTATACCGACTGACTGTAATTTGCGCGAACTAACCGGCCTGCCACAGGGAAAATCCTTTCACTCAAGTAAAGTGCTGAGCAATATAAAAAAAAAACAACAGGCACGCTCACGACTCACGGATGACATTCTCAGTTACATACTTAGTGCATAGATATTCGAGGATACCAAGTTGGAGGTAGTCAGAGGCACGTCCAAACACTATATCTGATACGTGCCCGCGTTTTGCTTGTAGTTAGCATTCCACATGACTTGCATGACAGCCCATCGCTGTTATTATCATTATCACCAAAATATTATTTTAAAACATATTCGCTTAACCTTTCGCTATAAAATATAAAAGGCCGCGGTCGTATTTTGCGAATCTCTCGCATCTAGTAAATCACGCAGCGGGCTCCTGCTATCGGCCGCTCATCGCCGCAAGCGCTCTAAATTAGATCGGACGAGATGCGCGCGCGCCGGTCCTCCATGCAGAATGTACGGAACGGATGATGTCGCCAATGATACCGGGGTTTTATTGTGTGTACAATGCTTTGTACGGAAATGTAGTGATTTTAAAGGGAATTTAAACTTTATTATTAAGCCTTAAAAAACAGTGTAAACAAAGCCGTATTAACATTTATAAAAGTATTTATTGGTCATGTCTCTGACTACCGCCTACTCGATACCAACACATCTTTTTCCACAATACACAAAGGTGTAATGCTTAACATGCATTGCTTCTGCATACTGGCAGATAATGCTTTTAGCATTAAGTTCACCTATGTACAACTATTAGTAATAAAGAATTTTCTATCTATCTATCTACCCTCAGAGATCTACTCACTGAATATGTATATGACGATGTTCATCATGGAAAATACAGTCGTGAGCGTGTTTATTTTTGTTTTGTTTAAAAGCACTTTCATGAAATGTGAATTGTTCAACAGTGTAGGAAGGTCTTCCCTTCCTATCGATGGATGAAAGTCTGAATGGAGGTGGCTTAAGATACCTAATAAGTAGTAGGGCGATTTAACTATTTTATCTGTGGGATAATTTCCTGAACAAGATGTCAGTCACTTTATGCGAGTAATTTCCAGGACCATATAATAGACCTACCTATATCTGCATCCTCAATGAAGAAGTCATATGCTTGATATACATCCTTACAAAGTTTCGATTCAACGCCATCTCTGCGACTTTAAAGAACTTTACAATTTCACTTGCAAAAGATCAAAAAGAAAATCTCTCATTAGAGTGTTCGACTTACGATCCGATATCCATTACAGGCCACGACACGTCATTCCGTCCACGACCTCAAACCGCAACTAAGCGCCCAAAATTATTCATTTGACATTCCCGAAAGCAGTTTTTGCTTGTAAATTAGACTAATTAAAGAGCGCCAATGTTAATTTTTGAAACGGGTTGAATAGCTTATTCGATAAATGCAATGATAACATAAAAATAAATGTAACCTTTTTTCAGACTCGTTATCGCCCTGATAGCGATCGATACACGACTTTTTGCAAAAACGCCAAGATCAATGCCAACCTTTTTAATAATGTGTAACTTGTCATGGGAGTGATTTTACGATAATTAGGTTTTACACAATAAGATAAACTTAATTTAATTTACGGCATATCTAAATTATATTACAAGAGCGCAATTATGATTTTTGAAATAAGAATGATACAGTCATCGACCTTGCGGTTTTAAAATTGGAATGAGTGACCGCGTGGACGCACATGACAGGCGCATGCGCCGAATCGTAAACTATCGGTGCGTGTAACTCGATTCAACGGACGCATCCCCTGTAAAATGACTTAATTAAATTTGCAATACAGTTTTTTTTTGACGCATTTCAAAAATCTGATCGAAAGGAATTTTCGACCTTCAATTTATTAGTTTTAAGTCCGTTTTTAATTATATTAATTTAATTATGTCAAACGGAAAACCGAAATGCTCATGACAAATAATCGAGGTATCAATTCTCGAAATTCGAGATAAAAAAAACATTGTCATTTATCTGGTACTATCTGGACACGCGATCAAGATGTTAATTATTAATCACTTATTGCGGTCATGATCATCTTTTAATAAAAACGATTAAATAAAAAATATAAGATTTGTTAAGTCATTTCTTGTTTACTTTCATAACTTTTATAGGACGGCCACATAATATCTAAAACAATGCGCAAACTTGAGATCCGTATCACACTTCAAAACCTCATTTTCAATAGTGGCTTCGATAAAGTGTAGTGATGTGCCGACAACAATATCGTATCGATAATTGAGGCGCAGACTATATTTTACTCTAGATCCTCGCGATGGCGTGTGAACGGAACGGTCTGTCATTTGCCGCCAACACCCATTATCGTAGATGGCTCTATGGTGCTCGTGGGAATACTTTATAGACCTCAGGGCTGTCGACACATGCCATGAATTTTATAAACCAAAATCGAATATGAATCCTATAAGACCGGTGAAACAGGTTACCGCAGCCTGTTTCACCGGAACTCATACTCTTCAAACCGGAACACAGCAATGCGAGCATTACTGCTTGGCGGCAGAAAAAGGTATTGAGGTGGTACTTCCCCGGACAAGCACTTTCACAAGGAACTCTAATACTTTATTAAGCTACAAAACTTACAGGAACTGCGTAAACCTGAGAGTTTATTCAAGTTACAGTTACTGTAAGTTTAGTGATCAGTGATAGTTTGTAATAACCCTTAGAACACGCGAATACATATGCATTTGTTTGTTCGTGATGAGTGATCTTAGGACGCTGGGTCGGAGGTCTGTTCATCTGCATATTCTGGTCCTCTCTCATACCACAAGGGCCATACTAGGTAGCCATAGACTAAATTGACAGTAACCGTAAACCTGAGAGCACATTCAAGCTTACAGTTACTATAAGTTTAGTGATAGTTTGTGACAACCCTTAAATTACGCGAGTAGTGTAGAGATAACAGGTGCATTTGTTGGATCGTGATGAGTGATGTCGGGACGCTGGGTCAAAGGTCTGTTCATCTGCATGACCTGGTCCTCGCTATTACCACAAAATGCCTTATATGGTAGCCATAGACAATACAGACAAGCATCGAACAATCTCTTACCCCGAATACATAATTATACTCGTGCTTACAGGCTCCTTGATTACAGTAAATTTTAACGTAGTGAGTTATCATTTGAAACAATCACGGTTATGAAAAACATGATATTTACCAATGTTTGTTGAATGTTTTCCGATATTTCGGCACAGTTGAATGTACTATGATCATAGGAGGAATTTTCCGGATATTAGTGGCAGACCAATCTATCTATCAGTTTAACTCGCTCTTTGATTGCGAACGATATGTAGTAATATCGTTTTTGGTCGAAATATCGGGAAACATTCAAACTTAAAATCATGGTAAATGCCGTTTTTTTGTGAAAATTATCTTCGTAGCCTTGATTGTTACAAAAGTAAAATATATTATTGCTCTACATTATATTCACAATGTAAATAGTAACTAATATGATTGGCCTTATATCATTCGTGATTGATAATTCCGTGACTGTGTTTTGATGAGTAATGGAATAGCAAATAAATTACTATGTGAATTATCTGGGATCCAGATCTTTGTTTTAATGGTTGAATGTCATGAGATTGGATGCATTGCTCAAAATGAACTGAGATGAATAGATCAATTGATTGAATGATAGCTCATGATTCAAAAGAGATAAACGTTTCCCACTCCAAAAATTAAGTGCGCATAAAAATGTGCTCAAATTGGCGAAGAAAAACATTGTAGCATGACAATACTCAAGTACATATTTGTATGTAACAAAGACACCTACTTAAGACTGTTTCCCTTTTTATGGACATTCTCAGATGTCCAGTATCAGTGTGTATGTCCCAACACGTTACGTTTGGTACATGCCGGTTGGAAGCCGCTGCTTATTGGAATACTAACTAGGGGCTAGATAATCCTGTGTTAAAAATCGAACAGCATTATCAGTACCTATTATATAAACTATATGGTAAAAATATTTCATACTTCGAATTTCGCAATGAAAAGTATCGATTGCAAAAACAATGCGCATGTCCTCAGCGGGCTGATACGTCTGGAGTAGTCGTTGTTCTCACAAATCGTTATATTGTAAGTGAGCGAGGCGAATGAGTAATGGCGCGGGAACTGGATGCGCGGGCGCAGCGGAGAATAAATCTGTGTGAATCGGAACATTGGTCAAACTAGAATTGGAGAAGTCTAATAGGTAATGCATATTTGTTTGTTTTACACATAATTAAGGGAAATCATAAGTTTTTTAAAATATCTCAAAAGCTTAGTTAGTATAAGCCCCCCCCACGTATCAAGAGGGATTGGTCACGGATTTGAGTTCCAGCGAGGATGCATTTTTTGCAATTTTCAATATTAAAAAAAATCTTATAGGAAAGCTATCACGAATATTGAAAAAAAAAACATTGTAATACATACATAATGTCACATTAATAAGTAAACGATATTTAATTGACAATTTTAGGAACTTTTATATATTGGATAATGAATTTTGTTTCACTATCATCCAATGAAAATTTATTAGATTCGATAATTAAGGCCACAGGTTTTAGTACCGAGTTATTTACGTAAATTCATATATTTTTAATAATAAGTTCAAACTCAAACTACCTATCAATGTTATAAGTAAGTAAAATTCCATCACCATGGCATACTAAGTGGCTGTTCAGTACAAAAAAGGTAACATGGATGAGGCGTTCATAATCAATAAAATACCCTTGTAGTTGTTTTATTATGTTACACTTTTTTTGCTGTCCGTACATTACCTTTGCACTTGATTTCGTTTTGATCGGAGTTAATTTGTTATGCTTCGGAGGTTACACTTAAGGTTCAACATGAAGCTCTTTTCAACTGTCAACGTTTAAAATTATACATTTATACTGCCCATATACTCCAAATAGCAGTATTTCAAAAAAAAACGACATCGCTTTTTTAGATAGTTTGAGATGGAGTAAAATAAAAAAAATCTAAAACGCTCCCGGCTGTTTTCTTCATAATTCCACAGATCCTTCAGGATATCAAGTCGGGCGTAGTCAGAAACACTTGCAAGCACTTAAGAGCATGAACATTTTTAAAGGAATTTAACTTTGCACAAGTTATTTTGAAAGCAACGCCCTTAACTCACGCTGCTAGGTTTGACGTACGTTTGTATTAAAACGCGTCATAATGAGACGCCCTAACCGACTGCATCACATTGGATACACATTCATGCTCATTTTTGTGTTAACAAGATTATTTCTTCTAGTTATTACCAATGATATAGTTTTTATTTAGATTCAGTTTGGCTGTTACGAATTCAAAATGGCCTCACATTGACACTATTTGTGGCGTTATTTTACGTTATCACTAAAAATCTCTTTGGGAGTCTTTATGTTCAGCAGAAGACTTCCTCCTACTATCAATAATTACTATATACTGTATCTATAAAAAGCTGTGAGCTGAGATAGCGAGGTATTTAAGTGAAAATCATCCGATTTATAAGTAAATCGAGTCGTTATTCAATTTAATTAGCCACAGATAATATCTTCTACTTGGGTAATGTTGACATAAACACCTGTCCAGTTGTTAACTATTTATTTCAATTTGCTTCGAGATGTTTTAACTCTTGACTCTTACAAATTTAGGTCTTGAAGTACAAAATACTTCAAGACTTAAATTTGTAAGAGTCAAGAATTTCCTCACACTAGAGTCTAATTGGTCACTCGGTCAGCGGATAATTAAGTTATGGAATGAATGCCTGCTGAAGTTATCCCAAATGACTACAATATAAGTTACTTAAATAGGGCGTCTTAAAAATTTTAAAAGGTCGACTACGATAATCACTTACTAACAGGGGCGTACGCTTGTTTACCACCTCTTTAGTATAAAAACATAATGGGTGATAATTAAGAGAGGTTTACTGCAAATTTATAGTTTTTAGAAAATCGTCTTAAAATGTAAGCATCTTCATTCTATGATGATGTGTTCTTTTGCTGGATTTTAAGCGACTGATTATAATCTTGAAGTTTAAGCAAAAGTTCGTTATAGCAGAAATTTTAAATTATAAGGAAGATACTATCTTGAAAATAATTATATTTGTATTTGTACAAAGATACTGAAAGTCAAATTTTATTTCAGTCAACTTGGAATGAGGTCTTAAAAGACATTGATGTAATATTTAAACCATGTTTAAGCTGTTTATTTATCTAATCGCGGTCCATTACTCTAATTTGTATGTTCAAACCGTGTTAAAACGTGTTAGAACATTTATAATAAGCATGTCTATCCGATGAGAGTTAAATTGAGCTCGAAGCCACCGAGTTACACATTTACATACAGAGAAAGAACGTCGTAAGTCCCATATAAAGTACTATTTTAAACCATCTAAGTACCTTAGAAAAAGACTATAATGCTGCAATTGACAATGGTTTTGCTTATAATTATTTTTTGCATGAATTATATCAAAGATAAACTAAAGAACTCAGATAAGAGCCACTGCTCTTTTACTGGAGTATTTTGTAGTAATGCACTTATTTAGTTTTTGATTGTAGGAAAAAATCATATCGCTATTGTTTAATCATAGCACCTTTCTACGCAACAAAATTATCTCGCTTGCTGTTGAAGGCTCTTAAAGCTAGTGATTTATGTTACTGTTATAGTTACATTTTAATACATTTATGTAGATATTGTGAATATAATATTCATCATAAAATGGTAGAGACTCATCTTATTTATTCAAAATTAAATGTAGGCTACATTTAATTTCTCTCTATATTAAAACGAAAAAAGTTGGTCAACAATTTGTTGATCGCATAAAAATGTTTAACAAAAAGGTGGGCATGTGTCGTAAACCTTTTTATAATTTTTCATTCTTCATTTGTCATAGGCAGGGCTCGCACCTTTGATCTGCAATTCCGTTAACCGATCGATTATCGATAAACGAATGATTTATTGTGCATAATCGATATAATGCATTCGTTTGCTCCGCGGGTCGTCGCGTGGTGCGTCACCCTGACACGCAACTTATGACAGACCGTGACAAATTGTTGTGACAAAATATTTCACCAGTTGCGTAGTTAACCCTCATCAACGATTTCGGAATCTCACGTATATGTTTCTATAAAATCCTCTTGACTCTATACAGACAATACACCATGTTCCCTTGTCATAGAATTTAAAATTAAATAGCACATTTAAAATGTGTAATGCAGGATAGATGACGTAGCGTTCTTAATTCAAATTCAGAATTCGAATGAATTTAGGAATGAATGGAACGATTTGGCGTTGGGAATTGTACAAATTATTTGAGTGAAGAATGCGATTTGCAAGATGACTCGTTGGAATCAATATGCAGATGTCACTTTTGGATAGAAAACGTAATACGAGAATTAAATTCTGATATCAGATGAAGAACATCTGCTCAGATGACGGTGCAACCCTTCTTATCGAATTCAATCAATACAAATTAATAATAAGTTCCAAAACTTTTTAGGGATATTTAAAGTAGAACCAAAAATTCGAAGGCGCCATAGTTTAGTATTCCGATAAGCAGCGATGAGCTTGTAACCTGTTACTTGGAATTGAAAACGAGGGATTGTGCCTCTGACTCCCCCCTACTTGTCATTTTCAAAACGTGATTACGTTTCTGAGGGTACATTTTATTTGGAAGTTAATAATGTGTCACTTCTAAACTACTTTATTGGTTGATTTAACTTAAGCTCTACTCAGCATGCCCACTACTTGAATTTAGTTTTAAAACTTCATCTTCGACAAACAATTTTTTGGGCTACCTCAATCACTTCTTTCGTTTTTACAACACCGATTTTTTGCTGAACCCACAACACTTTAAACAAATTCAATGCCTTTTTCTCATACGATTACAATTACATTCCGATTTTACCAATTCATTAATCTCCTTTCAACCGGACAGACTGACATACAAGCGTTCTTATTAGATGAGGATCTAAATAATAGATTGGATTAGCGCTTTCTACTCGTACGTGTTGTATTGTGAGCCGACCTCTGACATAGTAAAAAAATGTCTGGTTCAACTTGGTGCAGTCTTTGTAAGATATCTAGACCAGTTATAACACTATCATTTTCATTAGATCTCCTTGTGAAAGAGCTCGTCCCGTGGAGTGCTACCACCAATTTCTGCCGTTAAGCATTAATGTTCGCATGAAGTTTTTCCGGTTTGCCGGTTTGAAGGGTATGGGTGCCGGCAAAATTACAGGTCTATGAGACATCATCATTTTGTCTCAGGGTCGTCAGCTCTGGTGTTGCAAGTCTCCATAAGGCTACCGTAACCTTACCTTACCGTGGGCAGTATGTTTGTTTACCACTTCAGTGGTATTAAAGAAAACTTCCGACTATTATGACTATCAATGTTCTGCACCCCTGACTCCTGAACAGAAAAAAGTTTTTTTTTCGTCCTAAACATGCAGAGATACATATTTTACGTACTGATTGATTCGTTTTAATTACTTCTATTAAATCTAGCTATACTAATAATGAAGCTGAAGAGTTTGTTTATTTGTTCGATTTCTGGAACAACCAACCAGTCGGATTTGAATTTTTTTTTTGTATTTAATACGGTCACGAGCAAGGCTATTAAAATCACGATACGACCATAAAGAACCGAGTAAAATAATATTAGAACGAGCGGACGATACAAAGTGGGCGTGGCACAGCTAGTAAATAATAAAAATCATTTATTTTTGCACACGTGCACCTATTTGGTGTTCCACGTGACACATATTTAAAACGCATTATTTTAATCGAGGAAACGGAAATGAATGAAGTGACCCAGCTATCGCCGACACAGACTAAAAGCAATGGATGATACTAGATGACTAGTGAAAAATAATGCTATTATGATACAACGCGCCATCACCTGATTTTGTCTTTAATATGTCTATTATCTGACGACCTCTATGGCGCAGTGGGCGAAAGCCGGTCTGAGACGCAAAAGGTTGTGGGGCGGTTCGATTCCCAATGCGGGACAAATGTTTGTATGATCAGCAAATATTTGTCTTGGATCTGGGTGTTTTTACCACCCACATTTTGTTAAAAAAACGTATATAAGTAGTAAAACAGTCATGTAGTTCCCATAATACAAGCTCTTAGTTTGGGCCAGTTGGTAGTTGGTAAAAAATGTCTAGTTATATTTATTTATTATTTTAAGGGTCAAACTGACGCTGTGACTATACGACTTATATATTTTTATGTACATAGAAAACAGCCAGACAAATATTTTGAAATACAAACATTTGTCCCACGGCGGGAGGTATATGCGTAGTTTTCTGATTTCCTCGTTTTAGACTTTATCACAAGGATCTTTCTCACTCAGATTTACGCTACGTTCTTCGTTAACTTAAATGCAAATCAACACTGATTTTCAAATAATTGTTTTGCAGTTGGTTCAGACTAGCTTATACAAACTATTTTATTTTTTACTTTAAAAGTACCCTAAAGTCCAATTCATAAATAACATGTTAATTAAAATGTAAATATTAATTTTCACTATGTCACTATACCAATAAAGTTCAGACTACACCAATGTAATTTAATCTAAAATGCTTACAGAAATAACATTAAAACAGTGTAATTAATAATTTATTACCACTTAACAGTGATAATAGTTAACGTATTTGTAATTAGGTATCTAATTACAAAGCCGGTAGGTGGCCCATCAAATTAAAACTTACTACTTAAGTAATATTACTCTCAGATTACACGTTGTAATATCGCTTTATTTAATTGTGGAAAATAAGATCCTCACCATCAAAAGGTTGTCTGGAAGAACCTTCTAAGACGACAAGACCGCCCACTGTTCTTAAAATTTTTGTAGTTGTATTTATTCTTATTTTGGTATACAATGAAGTATTTTCATAAATTTGTTCATTCATAAGACAACTTCGATTGGGACATTGGCATAAGAACAAAATCAGAATAAGCCCCCGTATTCTAAGATATCAAAATGCTTCGAGATTTACTCGAATCGACTCAACCTCACTTTCGTGTTTTAGTATTAGTACACGACAAAATGTCCTCCACTCGTATTCTCCTCACAAGATTTCCGAGTATCATCTATTGGGTAAAAATGGTTAAGCTTCTTATTTTCGTGTCAACAATTCTACATTTTGTATGTATTTACAAAAAAAGTATATCAGTCATGTAGTTCCCATAACACAAGCTCTGCTTAGTTTGGGGCTAGATGATGCTGTGTGAAAATGTTCAGCATTATAATTATTTAAAAGTAAATTTACAAGATATTTGGTAACATTATCTGTTCCCTCGTTCAGGTTATCTCTCGTGTATATAAAACTTTATAATATAATACCGGACATTTTTTCACATACCATAATCTATCCCAAAGCTGCCAAAGTAGAGCTTGTGTTTTGGGAACTACATGACTGATATACTACTTACAAAATGAAGTTATCTACCGTACAATATGGCTGCATGATAGTATTGCCATTATAACAATATCAATTTTATTGTCACAAGGAACTAGATATATGAATTATTAAGTCATCAATGTGACGTCACAATAGCTACCTTGCCCCGAATAGAAACATGGAATACAACCGAGTGCCAGTAGATCAGTACTTTTATGGTTACAACGATTTATAATGTTATATAATGTCAACAAAACGGTGAAGGAAAACATCGTGAGCAAACCGGCATGCTCTAGAGACATCGAAGGTATGTATCATCAGTTAGTGGTGATGGGCTTGCATTTGTCACGCGTAATGCTAACTTGAAAAACGCGGGCATGCGAAATTTGGACGTGCCTCTGACTGCTCCCTACTTGTTATTCTCACTGGGTATGTATCTGAGTGAGGGCGTCCATAGTGGGGAATACGTGAGTGTTTCTTTTTTCTCTTCTAAAGAAAAAACGTAAAACGGTTCTTGATAGAAAAATGTAGTGTGGGTCCCGCGGCTATGTCAAGCGATGCTTTAGAATACATATTTACGTCTAGCAGCGGATTAATTTAAACTGATGATAATGATTAGGTTAGGATTAGGTCAGCTACTATTCAAAGTCAAAGTCAATATCAATAGGTTCTTATTCATTGAAATCACAAGGATCATATAGAAACCTCAACTTAAAAACTACGTGAATTTAAAATTTGAAAGTGAATTTACGCCGATTTCTCGCGCGACCAAGCCTAGAAGAATCAGGCAAAATCTGCTTGGATATTTTTTTGATGATCCTTCATTCAGCTTTAGTGTGGTGCCAATCGAATAATATTTGGGACTTCATGTCGATAGCTTTGTTTCGTACGCTTGTAACGTCTAGCAACGGATTAATATTAGCTGATGAGGTTAGGATTATGTGAGTTAAATGAGACTTCATGACGATAGCAATAGTTTCTTACGCTTTGTACTCTACCGTTTGTTGCAATCATAATTGTCTAGTATTTTATGACCTTCGGTACATAGGTAAAAAAGCAATTTGCTCCGTTATTCTAGCTCTCTAGCAGCGTCGGTGACCGGCGTGTGTTGCCATCACAACTGCTCAACAAAAGGCTGTTACGCCTTGACTTGTGCAAAATTTCTTTTCCAATTTACGACCGCTTTTGTTCCGGCGTTCGGCTTTGATGTTCACTCCGCCGTCTATTGTTTAGACCTTTTTAGCGCAAATTGTTTTACTATTACCTACCAGTTTGCGCTTACGTTGATAAGGAGTTTTGCAAAGGTTTTTATCGTATTGTGTTCGAAATATCTTTGTGCTATTGAGTGATACCTCTGGTGTTGGAAGTGTCTATGGATTCTCGTAAGCGCTTCAAATAGGTTGTATAAAAAAGTTTCAGTGCTATCATCTGTCTTTCTTGAAAAATACAATCTGCGTCTCTTCAAGGTAAGATTGAATAGTTTCTTACTCCATCGTCGGCCATTATTCATCACTTACGATCAGGTGAGATTATGGTCAAATAAAAAAAAACTCATGTTTCGGATACAATAAATTAATAACACTTCGAAAACATAGTGTCTAGACAAACTTAGTGTTAAGGTTTAAATATACTACAAGCTTATTATTTCATCTACTCAGTTTGTTGAATAGATCTAAAATCTAATTTCTTTTGATATACGATATCTCAGAGTCGGCAAAGCGCTACTGATAAATCAGTTGTTGCAAGCGTTCACAGGTTACGGTAACCGCTTACAAACAGATGGTCCAAAAGCGTATTTGTCACTTTAGTTGTTTAAAAAAAAAGCTTCAATCGATCAGTAAACTGAACCGCATAGAAAATGACATGCCTGTCACCGAGATTGGTCTAATTTTCGAATCGCCATAACGAGGGCATTTTGACATCCGATAGGTATTTGTGTGCGCACGCGTGGTACGCTCACAATGATTGGTCGCGTTCGCCCCGCCTTGTATTACGTAAGTACCAGCCCAGTGTGATGTCGGCCGATTATTTAATTACATCACATCAAATAAAAAAAATATTGAAAACTACACTAATATTGAAAACATAATTAACAATCTTGCAGACTGATTCCGGGTGCTAGCTACTTGCTTCAAAAATGATACTAGTCGATAGGGTATATATTGCTGTGTTCAGGTAGACAAAACAACTAAACATCTAAAACACAAGCTAGAACGCTTTGATATCACGTTCTAGCTTTTGGTCACATTTTTAGCGCCATCTAGTTTTAAAAACACACAATACTAACGAACACATAAAGTTTGTAAGATTAGTTGTAGGAGGTAATATCCGAATCTACTCAACTGTTTTTTACTAAAAAAATATTTTACCAATATTTTGAATATACATTCAGGGTGGATAAAGACTGTATATTATCCAGTTGAAATAAATGGAGTTTTCATGGACACAAATTTTACAACGTAAGTCGAAAAAACGATCGAGCAAAGGGGTTTCTTAGGAACGCTGCCTTAACGGTAAGCAGGTACGCGAGTAAAGCCATGGACAGTAGCTAGTTGGAAATAAATGAAATAGTTTTGCAATTTAACAAAGGGCAAAGTTTCAACTTGACTTCGGGCTCAAAATGCCGAAAATAATTACTATCTTATTTCCCTTAATCTTCAGGTCCTAGGAACTTAAGAAAGTGTATTTTATTAATTTTATAGGGATTTATATCATGTGACATGTAGTCTTTAAAACAAATAAATAAATACAATATTGTTTTCATAACTACCCTGAAAAACGATCTTATGATTTTAGGTATGAAACTTGGCATAAATAACTACACCTCAAATAAATTAAAAATACTTATTTTTGGATTTCCAACAACCCCTAGTAAAAGATGAATTCTAAATAATCCAAACGAAAGTTGCGAGCGGGTCAGCTAGTTCTATTATGTACCTTTATTTTAATTTTATTGTTGCCAAATTAACAGTCTCATTTCATATATACAATATCGTTTCAAAACAAACGCAAATAAATCAAGCAGCCTGAACAGTTGAATTCCCATTTCTTCAATCCACTCCGCAGCCCACATGGGCGCTCACCGACAAAGTGGTATCTATTCGAATCGCGCGCTATTGACACTTGAATGCGCCGGCGCCGATCATCCATATTGATCCGCGCGTATTGATCTATGAATTATTGCACAGCCGCCGTGTGATCTAGATCGCTCGTAAGGGCCAGTACACACGATGAATCAGAAAGCGATAGCTACATTCATTCGAAAAATCTATTAACGAAAGTATTCAATTAAAATTTTAATAACTATCGTGGTTGTGAGATTGTAAACGGTGGAAATATGGAATATGTTGAAGTTCAGTATTTTGACAGTGGATTTTTGAAGATTAATTATTTAGATAGTCAAACTGGACTGCTACAGATAAAAAAGCTTAAAATTGCATCTCTCATAGGACGTGTCAAGTGGACCTGTGAAATAAGCTGTCAAAACTTGACATTATTTTGGAATGTTTCTGTATCACCATTCATCAGTCATCTTTACAATGTGCAGCAAGTTTTTGTAGCGCATAAAATTATTTGAGGAAAAAGGTTAATTTACTATTCATTTAATATCACTCACCCTTCTAACTTCAATACCTTATAAATTTTAATATTTTCCCGAGCGGAAAATATATTCCCAGTTGGTGGGTAGATAAGATCTATCTAGGCTGCATCTAGACTTATCCATGATTGCACTAATATGATACAAATACTACTGGGTACCGAATGACAGTAGAATGAATAGTTTACGATGGAAGACAATTTATGGGACTGAGTTTGATACTCAAGCAAATAAATAAATACAAACATATATTCATACACCATATAGTCTTGAACCCACCCGCATTATCGAGGTAGCCTAAAAGATGTTAGATCAAAAATATTAGTTTTGTAACATAACTCACTTTCAGGTCTATAACTGATAGAGAATTGGTGACCTAATAGAAGTATTTCACTAATTTAAAAAAGGTTTTTACCAGTCGTTAAAATACTTATTATGCTATCATAAATATAAACAATGATAAAAACGGGTGATCACGCCACGCCCTGACAGTCCCATGATCTTGCTACACCCTGTGTAGTTTCTACAGACAGTATTCAAAAGCACAATAATAATATTCAAATAGTTCCATCCATTTATTGCACCTCTAGTATTACGCGCAAGGTCGGACTTGCCTTGTGACACATAGACGACCTTCCGAGGTAATGAGGGGTCATCAAAGTTGAATTACAACAGATATCAATGTGTCGTGGACGACAATGGTTGGCCAATTTCGTGGACGATTTCTTGTCAGCACCAATTTGATGGCCGGATACTAAAGTTTTTGCTAAGAAAAACTAAAGTTGAATCTTCGTATTAGATGTACCTAAAACTCAATGTGAACGACAATGGCCCACCAGCCCAGCTCTTATTATATATACCTACTTACATTATGTACTCCTAATCACACACAATGTCTTTCTCACACACACAAATACGCAAACATACACACATACAAACGGGCTCATATTATGAATTTTCCAGAATTCCTTTTGTGTTGCATTTGGTCCGTATCCTAAAAATACGACTTACGTAAGCAGTCCACTTCGAGAAAGGTCTTTTGTTTTTAGCAGTTTGTTTATGCTAAGACAGAAGACTCACTGCAAAACCAATGTGCCAATCCAACAACCGTAAGCTGCTCTTTCAATAAACTGGCCATTTAGTCAGGCAAGATGAATAGATAGTTATTAGCTAAGTTAGGTGCAGCCCATAAGCGGTGGATATGTTGAAGGGACGCTGTCGGCGGGCAGGTTGCGCAAGCGCATCCGAAGTTTGAGCCATTATCGAAGCCAGTGGAAGCCCGTCCGGGAAGCGACGATGCAAATGCCAGATTGTAGTTCTGCTGAATCGATTTATGCACAGGGGGCTCCGTTTATCGCACGTCTTAGACAAATAGTCGCAAGAATTTATGACTTACGAAGAACTGACCGAATTCTTATTAAATACTTTATTTACTTGAGCACTGCTTATTGTGTGTCAAAAGAGTAATCTGTGTGGTGAAAGAATTTAGGGAATGACGGGGGGAGTTTTATTTAAATAGCGTAGCAAATGTCAAGAACAGCAAAATGTTTTTGACATGATCTTTTTTCAATTTATCTAAGCTTTGTCTGAAATAAATCTCGATGTTATAGTTCCTTAAGAATGATTACATTATGTAAATTAAATTTAACATTCGGCTGACATTATAAATTCAATCAATAATTCAATATTAGGGAGATATAAAATAACTGTTGCTATAATCATAACCTACGAAAATACCATGTCATAAAATTATTAAAGTTTTTATGATTTACGATCAAAAAAGTTATGATATCTAAAAACTCATCTTAAAGTATAATCAAGCATCTTAAATTATAATTTCACACTCCATTTTACTTAAAGAGATATATTAATCCAGATGACCTCAAGTCCCACACATGGTTCCATGTATATTCCATGACATGGGTATCAGGAACTACGGGTACCATGGCAGGTAATACTGACATATAGTTTAGCTTGTGGCCTAACCAGCCATTGAAGCGTATTTTTAACCAACTTCAAATAAAGAAGCAGGTTCTCAATTCGTTTGTATGTTTTTTTATGTTTGTGCCTTGATATCTTCGCCAATTCTTAACCGATTTTGATGATTTTTTTGTTGTTGTATAGAAAGTTAAATGTTGTATAAAATTGTATATTCTAAAAAGGTCTTATAAAAAAAATATTCCTGAGGGATTGCTACTTTTCCCGTAAAACTCAAAACACTTCATCATCTTATGGAATCACGACTAGCCGAAACATTTTTTGTGAGCTATTTTATTTTTTATTTTTTATTCGAGCACGTGATGAAGTAGATTTTTTGACACACAAACATTTGTCCCGCAGCGGGAATCGAACCCGCAAACTTCTGCGTCTCAGGCGGGCCTTCGCCCACTACGCCACACAGGTCGTCATGAAATTCTGCTTGTAGTTTTTTTTGTTTTTTTGGAATAGCGGTCCCATGAAAATATTTTTTGAATAAGTAATTATGAGCAACTTAAGGGAAAGCATCTTTGAGTAATCGACACAAAAACCCAGAAGGCTGGTATCTTGTTTTTGTACCATCAAGCTAGATAATAAGCAGCACGATGTATTTGAGGCGTGTGTGACGGTCACAGTGGATGGCCAGACATCCTATGTGGTAAGGTGACCATCATTATTCAGTCGAGGACTCCGAAACTGTGCCAATAACTGGCTCAACCTACCATGACAAGTGCGACTCGTTTTGTATACATCCCGCTAATTTTACATGTCTTGGGTAATGTAATGATGATCTTGAAACTTAAGTTTGACTTTATCGATTGAGCCAGCGAAGATCTTATTTATTTGGGACACCCAACAGAAAAAAACTCAGTAATAGATTGATCACATAGATTTATGACAACAATATTTTAAATTGGATGTTAAATATTGTGGTATTATTTCTCTGTGTTCCACCAACTGAGTGTACATTCAGGGGGATTGAGTGTAAATTGTGTGTACGCTACAGTGTATATAAAGTAGAAAAACTTAAAATAATAAAACTTGAAATATTGCCAAGGTGACCGTGGTGGTAGGTGTAAACTCTTTGGTGTTTGTATGTCTGACTGTTACTGCAGTACCGTTTATTGATAATCTTTATGAAAATTTAAGTTATACTATTAGAATGTTTAACTTATAAGACGCTTAATCGATGGGGGGATTTTTGAACTATAAGGTAAAAACGGGCTGTACCCCATTTTTCGATCTGGAGGTCATGGTTTTAGAAGCTGGTCGTACACCAATGGATTTTTCCCCTCGAATATTTCGAGGGGATGCCCAGAAATGGTTCAGGAAAACATCGTGAAGAAACCGACATGACAACGGGGTAGGTTCCAATAAGCGGCGATGTCAAAAAAAGTATGTCCATATTGTGGAATACAGTCGTGGGTGTTTTTTAATCAATGTTTTTTTTAATTAATTTTGATGTCATTCCGGAGATTCATGAAACCTGTTACGCATGTAGCTGTTACAACTGATAAATACCACGAAATAAAAAAAAACATCTACTCTTTGAGAATGCCAAGTAGGAGACAGTATCACTGAGTATGTATCTTTGTATGTCCTTAAGAAATACAGGCTTGGTTGTTTTTTTTTTAAATTCAATGTACTTATCAGTAGGAGCTGTTGCATGAGTAACAGGTTTCATGAATCTCCGGACTCGACATCAAAATTGCTATTACATATTCAACTAGTATCAGACTAGGTTTAGCAAAGTCAAACTTTCTAGTGCACAGCTCTCACATTCTGAAACCAACCATATTTCGTGCGATGTAACATTTAAATTGCTCTGGACCTTTCGTTTAAGGTCGCCGGTACATCTTCAGAGGATGTTAGGTTTTATTGATTTGTAATAAGGTTGGGTTTTTGCTGGAGGCTGTGTGGATACTAAATGGTGGTAAGGTGCGCTTTCTGAATCAAGGGTCACGGGATGAGCCCAACCTTTCACGAGCTGGTCGTTCTAGAATGGGCGCGGTTTTATAAAATTCATTGTACAGTAGAATTTGTACCAAACGCTTAATAATTTAAGCGTTTTGCTGTACAATCAAGCCATGATATGTTTACTTTCATCAAGATAAAACAGCAAAAACTCTTAATTTATGTAATCATCAACTTCACAATCAAATCGCTATCATATACGTAATATGCAATTTAATACTGAAACATAAAATTGAAAAAAAATATGATGTCAGTTTAAATATTATGCTTGAGACTGTAAATTCAAAGGTCGAACATTCTATTGTTAATCAAACAATTAATATCGCACATATTAATTGTACGTGACAATGAAATAGATAGCGACACATTGCATCATTTTTATAGTATTTTCATATTAAGATGGTCGTGCTATCCATCTTATTCTAATAAAATAATAATAAATCACATCTACGTCGCTTCCGTATAACATATAAAAATCGTACAAGCATCTACTGTAATTTATTGTGTCAGACGGCGCAGATATACTTGTGGGTTAGAAGGTCAAGTATATCGAGATTTTAACTCATCTTCTACTGTAGTGTAACCACTTATATTTTACATTTTTAGAAGTAATTTTTAATATAATAAAATAACGATTATCGGCAACAAATACTTGATGTTAGTAATTTTAAAGACAAGTCCAAGCAATATATTTTGCATACCCCTGCATGGTAGTTGGCATTGATTAAATTGAATGGAATCTGTAAATACATTTGGTAACGTACCTACAAATGTAATAATGATATCCGATAACATTGTACATAATTTATGTTGGTACGAATATGGATTAACTTGAACAGAATGCGCGAAAATACATAATTACGTATCAATGCCTTTTGATACTGACAAAAGAAGAAACATAATTTATTAAGTACCTGATTCTGTACATTGTACAATTAGTTTTTTCTCGTATATTTTTGCGCACACTGTAGAACGCGCCGCTCTAGTCCGGCATTCAATGTACTTATTCCCCTCATCTGCAGGTTTCGTGTTACGAACATATTTTATATAATATATTTCCGTCTGTTTGTCTATCTTCACGACAACTGTCCTGGGGGTAGCCAGAAGGAATTCTAAGAATTTGTAGGGATAGCTGGAGTTTAGCATTATCGTTTGAAAATATAACAAAATCGCGCATATGCTATATTTATACATCTATGATATGGAATGTAATAATAATAACAATAATAATGCTGGGGATTGTTCACATCCCCAGTTCATACAAACATTTATCCCACGGCGGGAATCGAACCCGCAACCATCTGCGTCTAAGGCGAGCCTTCGCCCACTGCGCCACAGAAGTCGAATGTTTAAGACATAATTGTTCCCTAATTTGATTGATCGTGTGTACGGTATTTTCTTGGTCCACTGGATAACTTTAATGCAATTTTGAAGTAATGCTATAAATCTTTACTTAATAGGTGCAGAATCTCGCCGAGCACTCTCTATAAATCCTTAAGTGAACTTTTAGTAAAATTAGAAAATAATTAAATTTCCAAGTAAACTGGATTTCACATCGCAATTTAACATACACACATCAAAAAAAGTTTGCAATCAGTCAAACCTAACATGTTATTTGATATGTTGAAATAGTATTTAGAAATAAATTACGATGTTAAAAACACAACATTTAGAATAAAACAAACCAGACTTCAAAAAAGGAGGAGGCTCTAAATTTTTTCTCTAATATTATTTATAAATTAATTTTAATATATTCCAAATTGGTCGCGAGACCAAAGAGCAGGCTCTTATCTGGGTCAACGCATTAGCATTGCCATTCAGCGTGGCAATGCGCCCAGTATTTTGGGAACGCTTCCGTCTGGTAGTGATCTGGAACAGTTTAGCTATCTACAGATCGATTGCAACGGTCTTTAGACAGCTGTTTCATCTGTATTTTTTGTATATACCTACACCTACTTGTACATACGAATTTTATGAATAAATTTTGTAATGGCAAAGGCCATTAATTCCTATGAAAAAGCTATTGAATGTAAAAAGAAAATAGATCATATTTTCAAAATGATCGCAAACTTATTTTGTTGTATGTTCTACATGTAAGGTATGTCTCAGCACTGACTTACAAAGTCAAATAACTACTGTCAGTCTCACACAGCTTGACGCTAATTAAGTAAAATAGTTTACGATTGCCTTTAAAATAGTACTGTGCGGAATACTAAGTGGATTATACGAATTTTCTAGATAGTTCGTTTCCCAGGGTATTCATTAGTTTAGGTTTGTTCGCGAGATGAAAGACATTTGTACTGGGTCATTTTGTAAAAGTGATAACGCCTTTTAGAAGTTATAGAGCTTAACTTAAATATACTTAATGCATTCACACACGAGTTCCAGCATTTAGAATTTTTTGATGACAGTAATATCAATATTTAATTCGATAGTACTCTATTTAAGTTTTCATTTCAGATAGTTTGCATTTTGGTGTTAAACTGTAAGTGTACTATTTTCGAAATAAATAATTCTTATTCCTTGTGAGAGAGCATAAATTGAAAAAAAACTCCCGATCCCGAAGGTCATGGGTTCAATCGAACCCATGACCTTCGGGATCAGAAGTCAGAGCCCACTAGCCTAAAACGTAATAATTTCCGTAGTTTCAACTTTAATTCGCAAAAGGTGCGATTTCGATTCCCACTGCGGGACGAATATTAGCTTATTCTGCAGATATTTGTTTCGGGTTTAGGTGTTGTGATATCAAGAAACTTGTAGTTCCTGATACTCACGGGGTCAGGTCGTAGACGGAACTGCAAGAACTCATCAACGCATGCTCTCCGTCACCACTAACTGACAGGAGGTCAGGGATACTGGAACACTGCTGTCATCAAGCCAGAGTCCTTCTCGGCTACTTCAAGGAGTTGAGCTGGTTGGGGTCAGGTTAGAAGGGGGATAATGCACAAATGCAGGACGTCAGTGAAGACCTAAGTTCTCCCACTTACAATTAGAATTAGTGGGGTCAGGACTATGTCTGCGTCTATTGGCTGGTTTCAATCCTGGAATACCTCTTCTGCTTCATTCACTATATCACTAGGTATAAGGAACTTAGGAAGGTACTTCATTTTACAACTATATGTATAAGGTAGTTTAAATTGTGTAACCGGAAAATTCATCAGAGATCAGCCTAGATCAAGGCATTCAATGTTTTTGCTGAAAGACCGCCGACCCCTCATCTGTCGCAAAATGGCAGTAGTTCCAATTATGGGGACAATCTATCTCGAGGACGCGATTGGTCGGGGAAATGTTAAATTTGAGATTGCATTTGAGGTGGGGTTCTAGATCTAGCGGTCGCGACTATATTAGAAAAGTTTATCAGTTTATTTTACTTATATTATGTTACTATTCATAAATGTTACTGATCGTACACTTATTAGTAATAAAACCTGCCCACAGTAAAATGATACCTATCGTAATCATTACAAAACATTATATATTTTTTTTATGTTAGTTAAAATATTTTTATGACATAAACAGAACACGAAAATATAACAGACAATAAATAATGTTACGTGTTAAAATTCGTGAAATATAGCGTAAAAGCTTAGTAATATGGATAACACAAATCAATATTTATTAAAGCTTACGAAAAAGTGGTATAACGGGTTGATTAAATAAATAATTTTCTCACCGTTGTTGGAAATTGAATGCGGGTATGTTGGAACGCGCCTCAGACTACCTCCGACTACCCTCAGACTACCCCAGACTACCCTCAGATATCCCCGTATCTAAAATCATAGTATGAGGATGTATACAAATTTTTCTTTTGATCTTTGTTTGTTTAAAAAAAAAACACTAGCCGTTGTTTTTTCCGCTTCCGCTTCTGATTCAAGCCACACCACACAAGCCGTAAAGGACCGCTGTCACCGGATTACTGACACTTACTTAGCCATTACTTTGCTTAGTCGAGCCGCCGACTAAGGAACCCATCATGTGACATTGTGACTTTTCTATTCAAAGATATGTTACGACATGTGCTCAGAACTTCAGAGACCGAAAGCCTCTTACCAGATTACATAAAAATATTCCATTATGAAGTAAAAGATTAAATACTTGCAATATGCAGTGCAATTCGCATTATGTAGACGAAACAAAAATACACCTTCCTATTTACTCGGTGACGAGGTATTGACTACCTCAGTGGCGTAGTGAGCGAGTAGCCAGCTGCGATGCTAGAGGTGCGGGCTTGATACCCGCTATAGGGCAAATGTTTGCATGTTTTGCAGATATTTGTTCCGGGTCCGAGTGCTGTGATACCCACGACTGGGAATCCTAGTGTGGGGTCAGGATTATTTACGTGTCTTTTGGCTGTTTATTATTATTATTATTACTAAAAATTAACCTGTCAAATGGTTATATTGATTTTTATAAAATTCGAAGAATATATGTCATCGTTCAATCCACATTAATTTTGACATATCGTTAATTAATCCAAACAAGAACCAAACTGCAACTGACCTTACGAGAATCCCTAAAAAACGAAATGTCCTAAAAAAAGGACAGTCACATAAACTCGCATTGTACACTAATTCTTAACGACACCACACAATCAATTGTTTATTTTTATTTATTTCAAATTTCATCGCGATATTATTAACTTTATTGCGATTACGATCTTGAGAATTCATTTTTGACATTTTTATTCGAATTTATGCGATTCCATGGCACACTACAATCCTTGTATCTTCCCACGAATCTTATATTGAGCATTTTTAATGCGTTCCAATAAGGTGTAAAATGGACTGTTTGGAAAGATTAGATGTACAAATAAATTGTGGGCGCCATGAGACGCTTTGTGACTGCTCTAAGATTTTATTATTCAAAAAATTGATATTTTATTTTTTGAATTGGTCTGCTAACGCTCGCAGCGGGTGGGTGTAAACGATATATGGAATTTCAAGCTTTATTTATAGGCTGCAAGATTTATTTTGACTAGTTTGTTGCAACGTATTCTCTGGAGAAGTTTCAGGGAACTAAGATAGGAATTCGCGTCCCCAGCTCCGTAGGACGCTTAGATTAAATCTGTATCTAGTAAAACATATTAAAATTGCTTCAGATAAGTATATTTATGATAAGTGATAATGCTCATTTAATTATTTTTTTAAATCAACAATAGGCAGGCCATATAAAGCTCGTAGAACTGACAACCACTGGGAAAGAAAGGAAAGGCATCGATGACATCGTCAAGGTTCCAAGTCGGTGGATGGAGATGGCCCAAGATTGTTCGTCATGGCACTCTTTGAGGGTGGCCTATGTCCAGCAGTGGCCTTCTACAGGTTGTTGATGATGATGATGACAATAATTACATTGATTTATTTTTTTAAATGTCCCAATAATACCTAACATATCACCCATTCCAATTTAATTAAAATAGAATACATGTAAAATGTCGATGTTAATTTGTTAAGTGATATTTTATGTCTGTCAAATATGTACCTATCTAATAAAAATAAATATATCATGTTCGCGAATAACTTTAATGGAATATTCATGAGTTACCTGCAGTTATTTTAATTTGAATAACTGTTGATATTTTAATCTTACAATATAAATAGACGGACAATGCTGAGACTAAGTTTCTTTAAAAGCGCAAACAAAAAAATCCGCAAACCGCTCTAGATTTACCTATAATTATCATTAAATATAAAACAAAAATAACATACCATATTAAGATACTTAATTAGTTACAAATAATTTAAAAAAAAGTTAGTTTTCGTCTCTCGTTCATCGTTTTTATATAGAATGTTACGATCTAAAGCCGCAACCACACGAACCATTTAATAATCCAGTTCACGTAACATGACCACCGATAGTATCACACCGACAAGTTTTTATTAACTAAACTAGTCGTAAAATCAAGAAACACAGTCGATAGCGATCGCTCCCCGCAATCGCGCGCTCGCATCGAGTACCATCAAATAATCTCACAACTTTATGGATTGATCACATCTTTACAATATAGACTCTATGAAGGGTTTATTTTTGTTAAGTTACCGTTAAGAAAGTTTACATTGGCTCCAATTACTAGTACACATTATAAGACTTTAAAAACGACTATATCTAGCATTCGTAAGTGAGAATAATAATTTATTTTGAATGAGTACCATCTAGTTTTAATACACTAATATTTTTATTTAGCACTAGTGCCCGCGTTTACTTATTTTAAACATAAAAACTTTTTATGGCTTAAACATTTATGCTAAATAGCGTCGTTTACTTTTTAAGATCTACTTAGATAACTAATATTTCTGTAGTACATTATTTTCACGTCGGTACACGTGGATAAGCTAAGCAATACTTTTTCTTTCGAACTGAAAAACATTTTAATAATTAAAGAGTTTTTAGAGTTGGTTCTGTAGTTCCAGATACAGAAAAAAAACAAAAAAAAAAACAAAACAAACACGCTCACGACTGTCTTCCCCATGGTGGACATCCTCAGATATGTGAGTAGATCCTTGAGGATACCAAGTAGGGGGTAGTCAGAGGTACGTTTTGCAAGTAGTAAGCAAAAAAAGAACACAATCAAATTTTAACTCTTCATTATATAATATTAGTGTAGATGTAAATTGCAATTAAAATAATGTTGACTAAAACTGTAGTTATACACCATCTTATAGAATATGTCACGTTTAAGCAGGATCAGAAGTATTAACTTATAAGCGTTGACTAGTCCTTAGCTACTGGTTGCGTGTAGCCATGCCATTATTATATCTATTTACGACATTTGCTGACAGTTTTAACTAATCTTAGGCTAGTGCCAGACGTAGTATTTAGTCAATGAGGGCCAGTACAAAATTTACTTTAGTGTAAGACGTTTTTTTTATAAAAAAACGCTCGCGATTGTAATCCCTATGACGAAGATTCTTAGATAAAACTCAGTTATGTTCTATTTGAAACATTTCCACGTTTTGCATAGTTACAAGTAGCATTTCACGTGATAGGTTTCAAGGCCATCGCCGCTTATTGGAACACTTAACGAAGGCACATGCCTCAGATTTTCTAGTTTTTGGGCATGATTGTTTCTTCATGATGTTTACCTTCACCGTTTTGGTAACGCTTTAATGCCTATAATAAGTTTGCTTCATATTTGATCCCTTATTTATTTTGAGTGGCAAAACACGAGCAATTGAATACTAAGAGGAATATTTTCTTTGACTACAAGTTATTGAATTAAAGCTGTGAAGCGCCATCTAGTTACGCTTAACTTGATCAAGTCAATTTTGCCAAAGTCAGTTTCATGCTAGTACTTTGGTATTGTCCAAGTGCGTGCCACATAATCTACACTATATTATAAATAGATAAATAATGCTGGACATATTTCACATAGCATCATCTAGCCCCAAACTAAGCAGAGCTTGTATTATGGGAATAATAAACTACTTAGATATACTTTTTATAATTCATAGAATATTTGCAGATAATACAGACAGGAATCCCGCGGCGGGAATCGAACCCGTAGTCTTTTGCGTCTCAGGCTTTCACCCACTTCGCCACAGAGGTAATAAGATAACGTTTTTAAGTAGTTAAGGAGATTACCATATGGATGTATGGTAATGTAATGTAATGGATGAATTCAATTAAAAATATATATTACCAATATTGAGAATGAACTTTCAGGGTAGGCTAGATATTATTCTGTTAAATAAAAGGGCTTTTCGTTGAGACCGATTTTGCAACGTTTTTCGACGAAAAAAATGGTTGAATGTGTTTCTTATGAACGCAACTTTAACGGTAAGTTTTGCATCGGCTACTTTTTATAAAGATACTACGCGAGTGAAGCCGTGGGCATTAGCTAGTTCTAGACAACTATATAGATGTGCAAAAATGTCATCAAGTTTTCCACTTCCGCTGGTTTTGGCGGCTTTTCTCAGGACTCGTATTAATATTTATGATGTTTTCATAGTACTTAAGTATCTTAGTTCGTCTTGAAAATAACGTTTTACTGCTTCTGAATTACATTTGATTTTGTATTTTATATGCATGTTAGGTATCTAATGCTCTAGAATTTATTATCTAGACTTGGAGCTTCTGTGGAATAATTAAATAATTAATGTCAATAACGCAGTTGTTGCTAAAACAGGATTGTAGGTACTGATTGGCGTCAAAAATGTGTTTAGCAATAATTAAATAAATAATGCTGGACATTTTTCACACAGCATGGAAGAGATCGCTTCTTAGCAATAAGACCGCCCATTGTAACTTCTTAATAACAAAATTTTGTTTATCATTTTATTTTAAGATGTTATAAAGTATTTTCATTCATTCATTCAATCATTCATCATCTAGCCCCAAACTAAGCATAGCTTGTATTATGAGAATTATAATAATGCTGGACATTTTTCACACAGCATCATCTAGCCCCAAAGTAAGCAGAGCTTGTGTTATGGGAACTACATGACTGATATACTTTTTTTTGTAAATACATACATATTATACATAGAAAACACCCAGATCCCGAGACAAATATTTGCATAAGTAAACATTTGTCCCGAGGCGGGAATCGAACCCGCAACCTTCTGCGTCTCAGGCGGGCCTTCGCCCACTGCGCCACAGAGGTCGTCAATTTAAGATTTTTCAGGCAACTTACTATAAATTATTATAGACATATTATAAATACTTTTCTTATAAATTTTCTTATGGCATGACAAGCAGAGCGAGTGACTAGTGGCGCCAAAGTTTTACACTACCCTATAGCGACTTGCGGTACAATTATGTCAACTCGCAGGCAAAACATCAAAATAGCTGAGAAAGCCGAGCGTTTCCGCTCGGAGCCAATCGTGTAGTTCCGTAGATAATAGTTCACGAATCGAACACACGATTGTACGTAGTCCGTATCACTTTGAATCGACCATTTACGTGAAAATGATCTTTATCGCGCTGCCTTTATGTTTAACATTGACTAAGACGCGAGCTATTTGCATCAAAAATATATTTCCTGCCGTTTCAGATAATATATTTTGAGTAAACGGAATACAAGCTACAATGTAACAAAATTGCTGCTATAAGTAACAAAATTGCTTGCTTGCGTGCTACCGATCCATGCATAGTTTAAGTTTCAGTGATGATGAAGTGATACTTGTGTTTATTTTCGTACCAACTATGACATAGTCTGTGTGTATATGTGTATGGGAAACCAAGGCGTTGTAATAGAGACCTAGCTGACTATTTAGCCGGTATTGTATCTGAAAGGGCCATTTTGCGACCTTAAGTGATGGTTTACCAGAATTGTTGGGGCAAGTGGATTGCGGGTCTGTCTGTTTGAGTTGGATTATTGATTTCAACTTTACTGCAGATAAGTTGTTATGATTTCAAATAGATAATAATTTGCTTGCGGAATATGCGTTTGTCCTTTTAATGGGATAAAATAAAAAATACACTTGAATATTGTTTAGCCCTTGAGGGCTTTGACAAAGGAGTATTAATTAAAGAATTGATAGAACTGTAAAATTTGATTGACATTAGCTGTCGAAATGACACGTGAGTACAATTCAACTCCTTTCAGTTTTCTTTTTATTTATGCGGAAACAAAGGTAGTTATGCAATGGCTACAGGTGCTGAATACTCGAATATTAATTGTTAAACCCTAAACATTAAATACCTACTTAACAAATTGCCAAAGATGGCCTTAGCAGAATCAAGCTCTTAAGTTAATTATGTGCTAAATATTTTTCCTCCACCTGGTCGCCATTACAGCCCATACCTTATAATAGCGCCATTAACGAGTTGCCATTAAAAACAAACGCTCTTCCGTTGGAAATTGATTAAAAATAAATTTTCAACTGTTCATTACTTGCGCTGAATTAATATCCAGATAATAAAAGTACCTACTGGATAGGCAACATACAAGCGGACAGATGATATTTCAAGATAAGACCAATAAAGATATAAATAGCTTAGACATGGTAAAAGCACAGATTAAATAACATTTCTTCATAGATAGATAAGATTCACTTCGACGTTACTAAAACTGATACTGTTATAAATCTGTAGCACGCACGCTGATGTAGCAACAAACCAATGACATCTGCCAAAATATGCAATATTTGAATCAATTATAAAAATTGCACGATTAAGTTAAACCATTTGGCAAAAAGACAAAATTGGCGATAATTATAAGGCTCAAGCTACACCGAACCTCTGTCACTGACATGACGGCGGGCAGGCGTACTAAGGCTGACCGAGTCTCGGCATTCGGTGTGTTATAAATTGCGCCTTTTTTCCACATATATTGTATGTAATTTGAATAGAACAAAAAGACGTACACGCCAAGTCAGAGCGAGACGCCATTTCTGTGTGGATTGTGCCTTACGCTGCTGTCTCGGCCAGTAATTGAACCTACGCGCTGCAAAGTTGGCTAGTTTGACACTTGCTTTTGTAATTTTCATTATGGCAAAGATTAGTTTTGTGATGGGTTTCCTATTGTACAGCCGTTTGGCTCAACTATGCTATGCGTTAAATGTACGCACATTATTTAGTTAAAATAACTCATATTTGGAAAGCTATGAGGATAAACTACAGCTTTCATAACACAAAATGTTGTTAAGAATGTATTAATAAAATACCGCATTAGCTTCTTTTAACTGACTTGTTAATTAATTGCTTTACTTCACATGCAAATTCGGGACATTTTAATCGTTGACTGGCAACACTGAGCTGTCAATTTGAATATTGATGGAATCGTCGTCGTGACGTCGCATAATTGACGACACGAGTGACACGCTCCCGGTGTTGCGTGATCTAAAAAAAACAATTGAGTTGGGGTAAATAAGCTGGGTCTAGAACTTCGTGTCCTGATTAGTTTTGATTCTAAAAACTCTCAACAAAAAATCTCTATTTAATTATTAAAAAACATTACTATAGTTAAATTATTATAGGTTGTTGTGAACAGAACCAGAAAATATTTTACTTAAATTGTCTAAATTTAAAAATAAGTCAAAGTGAGTCATGTACTACGATATCTATATATGTACTAAATTTACAAAGAAAAAAGTTTTTAAAACTCTGTAACCATGACATGCTTAAGTTATTGCCTAATCTTAGTACATTATTTTTTCTAAACTGAGATATTTTTTTTAAAGTTCTATCTAAGAGTTTTCACTCAAAATCATTTCAATAACCACTACAAAAATACGTTTCCATTCAAAATTAACATTTAAAGCATCTGAACTTTGACTCTCAATAAATCGCCATTTCAAAGTGATAAATAAAAACAGTATCTAGGCGGGCGCGTGGGCGGCCGTGAGAACCTATCTGTCATAACACGTGCAGCGGTTGGTCTGGGCCGAAACAGAGCAATAACCGAGCTATAGTGTGCCTGTGGTGGTATGAACAATGATCCGTGCAGCCAAAGAAAAATAAAAAAATGTACTTACGATTTTGGCCAAAATTAGTACACTTTACTTTCAGTATTCCAAATGTATATGTTTACCAAAGAAATTATGTAGGCAATGTTAAGTTGGCCAAAGTCTATTTTATTTAAGTTACATTTTATATGTTCAGAAATAAAACAAAAGTTTCGTTTTGTCATGTAATATTGATTGTTTTGCCATTTAAATTGCAACAGTCAAATGCTTATCACTAGAAAAGTATTGAGACTTAAGAAAACGCTAATAACATTAAGTTCTCATTTTCTATATATATATATATTATTCTCTTTATCAGACTTCTGCTATAGTTTAAATTCTTTTATTACTCTATCAGTTCACAAAGCTTACCGGTGGGCCCTGGCAACAATAGTATAAATTGATTGTTAAGATTTATATTTTATTTGATATGTGATGGTATTATCTTATTGTGGTGTTTGATTGTAGGAAATTAGCTTTTAGAATGCCTTGTTTTTATTCATAACAATTAAATCTGAAATAAGAAATTCGTTAAAGAACTTAAGTATTTGAGGATATCTCTCAGAATTAGCAGGTTGAGGTGCAAAGGGCCACCAAAAAACTTTCTGAACTGACATCCGGATGATGGACCGGAAAATTCGCGGAACGTCAGTTGATGGAGATGACTCAAGACCGTTCGTCATGGCATTCTTTAGGGAATCTATCTTCTATCTAACTTTATATGTCTAGCAGTGGACATCTACAGGCTAGTGTTAATATTTTTTCTGATATAAAGTATTATATTCTATTTTATTTTAAATAAATGTACATAATCCTGACTTCTAGGATTCCCTGTGTCTTGAGTATCAGGAAGTGCTAGTACCGTAAAATACATATTTTGATAAAAGAAGAGCTAACGAATAAGGGCCTTAATAAGAAAGATTTAAACATATGTCTCAAATGCTCATATGATTCATACGTGTGAAAGATTTAAAATATTTGTTTCAGGTTTGGTTGTTTTTATGTATAATATGTATGTATTTACGGAATAAAAGTAAATAAATAATATATCAGTCATGTAGTTCCCATAATACAAGCTCTTCTTAGTTTGGGGCTAGATGATGCTGTGTGAAAAATTGACCAGAATTATTTATTTATATGTTTTTCTGAACAGTGTTTGTTTTCTACTATTGAATTTGAAATATCAAGAAGATTAATTGTTTCTAAGTAGCATTGTATAATTAATCAACTGCTTAAAATCTTATAAGTGAAGCCTTAATTGTGAATGATAATTTAAGAGGAAGCAGTGCACATTCAAAACACATCTTAATATATCCAAAGTACGAAAGTTCTCGTTGAATATTAAACTGTCAAAATAAAATGCTCTGAATATAGCACAAAATCACTCCGTCAGCTGGCGCATAATTATTTGAATATAAATGAGTTGCCGTGAGATATGATAGTGTAAATAGGCTTTAGACAATAGATGTATGGATGTAGGTCCTGCGTGGGCGAGGGACGCCGAACTTCTGACTCATGGTGGAGTAGGTACATAATGTTATGAGAACTGCAGCAATATTATCACAGACAATGGTAACATTTTGGAAATTTTAATTGTTACTTTGGTAATTAATGCGTTTAACTTTTTTTATTAAAAAAATATTTGTTTTGTATTGCATACATTCTCTGTATGGTATTTTTATATAAACGAATGTACACAGTTTTTCAGTATTTCACACTTCATTTCTTCTCGTGTTCGTACATGGAATTGTGCCGAAATATCGGGAAATATTGAAACTCACAAATCATGGTAAATATGTCATGGTAAAAATATGTTCAAAACCATGATAGTTTCAAAAGTTATATGAATGTACATAGGTATTTTTTCTGTCAAGGTACGTTCATACCTAAGTTTTCTACACGATTGCTGAGAGATAAGTTTTATACTATAGTTACTTTTTTAGTTATCTTAGCTTAGGTATTTCAAACCTTGTAAAACCTTTTCTTGCAAATAAATACTTAATTATATTATAATTAAAAATGTATTTGTCCCAAGCCCATATTTCTTCACACAACATTATCTAGCTCCAAAGTAAGCAGAGCTTATGTTATGGGATCTACAACGATATATTTTTCAATGCAAAACAAATGATATACTACGTCTTTCAATATTGCTTCGTAGACAGGTCACGTCGTCAATCGTTGAGGGCAAAGGAAATTAATCATTACGAATGACATTGAAAAAAAAAGTGTAAACGTCAATACTAAATAATGACGTCAATAAGTACGTATAAATTACATGACTCTGTTGGAACTCCGGTTTAAACTAAATAAAACATTGGTAGCTTCCACCTTAAGAGCCCAGCCAAACTAACGTGGTGATTAAAGGAAAATGGTTTACCATCACCATCACCGCATAATTTTGACTGGGCCCTTAATAACGATCCTAATAATTATAGAAAAGTTAATTTAATGTCAAGAATACACTAAACCGAAGAGCTTGTATGAAGAATATTATGAGAGCGAAGCGAAAGAGTTATGCCAGGATCGTAGGAAACAAAAATCCGTGGTCTCTGCCTACCCCTCCGGGAAACAAGTTTGACTACATGTATCATATTTTAATATTCCTAGTCTGGATTTAGTCGGAGCAATATTTCTAAAAGATATCAGTTATTATAGCAGCACTATCTCATTACTTGTACCTTAAACACAATTTAAACTTATAGCGTACTTAAACTAATTTGTTATAAACCCTATATTTCAGGACCATAGGTCAATTTGTAAAAATGACAATGCGAGAACCCCGCAAGAGAGAGATAGATTATACAACTTCTCATTCGAGTGATAGAGAGCTGAAGTGGCGTGCCAATCGCTCGGGGCGATAGATTATCCAGTGATGATGATATTACACCTCTTGTGCTGGTCAAATCTTTAGAATTACATTCGATCTGTTATACCAGACTGTACAACTATAATCTTAAGGTCCAGTTTATGGAACGGCAGTTTTGCAATGGTAAAACTATGGCGGTCGTTGGTCATAGAGTGTGCAACATTGCTTTATTACGTGTTATATGAGAATGCATTATTAAGGCGGCAGTTATAGATTTGGAGAAAAACTATTGAACTGAAATTTGTATTTATACGATAGACATAAATACAAATAAAACATACAACAGACTCCCTCCCACATGTTTTTTAAACCCCTACTTTTTTTTTAAATAATACCCCAGACGTCACACTAAGATGCCCTGTGTCGTGGGTATCAAGAACAACGAGTACCATGGTTCTTAAATCTTAAATCTGCTGAGCATACATACATTTGTCCCGCAGCGGGAATCAAACTCGCACTTCTGCTTGAATCTGTCCGTAGACTTGCCTAAGTCTTTGTTAAAATTTAGGGCAGATTTAATATTCAGATTTTAATTGATTTTATATCTAAGGACAAATAGTTTATATTGACAATGTGTTTGCTTAATTAAGACGTTTTATTTAACTAAGTTAACTTTGGGATAGTGAAAGTAATTGGAAGACTTTCAAAATTAATCATCAATACGACATTAAAATAAATTCAATAAATAGTATTACATAAATAATTTATTGGATCGACCCACCCAAGAGTCATAGAAATTACTTTTAATTTCCCACACAGACCATTAAATCAATATTTAGAACATAATTCTAGTTTATATCTAAAGCAATTAAAACTGGGCAAACATAATTAATAAAGCGATGTACAATCTAAACCCACAATTATAGTTTGATTATCTGTGGTCAAACAGAGATATTAAGCTTCGCCTACGGGTGTACTAAACGTAGGTTCATTTTCAATCTGTGGTTCAGATGCATACGAGAATTAAGTCTGTCGTTGTTACAACAGATACTTTGCACTTATGTTTAAAAATAAACTGATTTTCTCTGACACCAACAGTGCAATTTCCACCTACCTCGTCTTTCCACGAATAGCAAAATCTTGGATAATTTTGCAAAATTTAACGATAGAAACACGAATGCATTAAGGAATTAAAAGAAAATGTTTTGAGTAATTTATAACCTTTACCTATCCTACTCTACTAATATTATGCATATACGAAATTTTGGATTTTAGTAACGGCTCAACCGATTTGCATGAAATTTAGAATAGGTTTCGTTCGTGGCACAAAAGTTACCATGCAAGCGAAGAACAGAATCTTTAAATTTTTTTTTTCATTGGTTCCCTTTCAAAGAATTAAATTTTCCGTGAAAATTTTGGTAAACAGTAATCATTAAAATGTTTTTGATTTTTTTTACCAGATTTTGGTACGTGAGTTGAAAATGCCACATTCCACTCATCTTATATAAAAAACTAGCTTCTGCCCACGGCTTCCCCCGCGTTGTACCCAGATAAAAAGTAGCCTATGTGTTATTCTGATGTATAAGCTATATCACTGTAAAGTTTCATCAAAATCCGTTCAGTGCTTTTTGCGTGAAAGAGTAACAAACATCCATCCTCACAAACTTTCGCGTTTATAATAGTAGTAGGATAGGATAGGTCTCAATTCTAAGGTCATGTGGCAAGGCTTCTAGACGCTCGTTGTGTTGCTTATTTTGCTCATTGTGTTTTAGATAAGTTAAGTTTTTGTTATTAAACAGTATTTTCAGAATACTAAACGTATTACATAAGTTGTCCTATCATCAGGCCTAATGCTATATGATTGTTGTTACAATATTAAATAACGGTATGGCCTCGGGTCAGACCTGATTCATACCATCTCATACATCGTGATTGCAGTTTAACCTTCCGTTAATTATGGTGGAACCGGACCCTGTAATTTTACTCTACAAATTTGTTAGAAAATATAAAATTTATCGCCTAGGACTTTGTTCAAACAAACTTTTCCAATATTTTTGCAAAAATAGCATATTCAATTAGTTTTTATGAGAAAAACATTCTACAGATATCGTCATCATCAATCGCCTTTCTACAGTCCACTGCAGCGTATAGGCCTCCCCTTAAGAATGCCACGATGAACGACTCTGCGCCACCTCCATCTACCGACCTGAGTAACTTTGAATATTTTTGATAACGCTCTTTGCTCGGATTATATTTTGGACGCATAATTACAATATGGGACCAATTTCATTTTAAACACTCAGGTTATTAGGTTATATCAATTTCTTCATAAACTTGTAATGTTTTCCTTCGCCATCAAACATAAATAACGTATTAATGGATCTTAGTTTGTAATTAAAAGCAAGAAATCTCATAACGGGAAGGGGTTAATGATAAAACGTGTCTGTTTCATCTCACACTTCGTTCTGAAGCGATAAAACATCGATATTAAATCGAGACAATCGAAGAATTTGCTACACTTTGATACAGGCTGCCCATAAATAGTCCGCAGGTGAGCCGAAGGGTTGAGGGTTTAGATTAAATTGCAATCAATATATTTTTATTCATTCACTAAGATCGAGCATCCCTATTGCATCGTATTACTAGGTGGCTACACGACTATTAATAAAATATGTATTACAATTCTTTATCTTTGCGTTGAGAATAGAATAAATTAGACAAAAATATGTTGTGCAGAACTATACATACATCTTATTACATATGTAATCATCGTTATGTTATAATTTAATTTAGTATAGTCCTAGCGTCAAAGAAATGTCCGTGCTCGGCATAATGCTGTAGCGACTTTCAGTACGAACCTAAATTGACTCTCGAATAATCGGTAATGCTAAAATCTCTCTCCATAATATAGCTCGTATTTAAAAACAGTCAAAGTAAAATCGGTGTTTTAAAGAATAACAGTTGTCCTAAAAATCATCACGATCGAGATTAAAAGTGAACCAAAAGTAGACGGACACAACCCCGACCCAAAAAACAAAACAAAAGAATCCACCCCGTACAGGGTGGTAGTACCAAAGTCTGTTTTGTAGACTAATTTTGCAGGATTAAAGTATTAAGTGTATTTCTACTAATACACTAAATACTTTAATCCTGCCTCCTCCGGATGACATCATGACAATAAAGGTTGCAGGAATTCAGTGGATGAAGTTGGCCCAAGATCGTTCGATATTCTTTAGAGCAGTAGACTTCTACAGGATGATTTCACAGCCTGTATACCGGCTGGTAAACCGAGACAATCGATACGAGATCACCACGCATTCTGCCCTGCCTGCAGAGTAGAACAAAAAGTTGCAAGTTGTGCGCGAAAGCAAAACAATTGGACTATAATTTTATCGATGCCCTTTGACCCGTAGAGCGAGCGCCTCCCCTTATTAGGGACGGAATAATAACTGCTTTTAGAAATTATTCTGAACTAAGAATTACTTCAGACTATAACGTATGAGTACTTTTGCTAACTAATAAATTATATGACGCCGAAATAATCTGATATAAATGGACAGTCAGTGCTGGTATTTTGTATTTGGTAACCTAAATACAGAACAAAGTCATTTTCTGTTGGTAAAAAAAAAGTTATTATATAGGCCTGCCCACGACTTTGAACGTGTGGTACCTGGATAAAAGAAGTATGTTATCTAGGTCAAGAACTATACTTGTTCCAAATTTCATCCGAATCGGTCCAGTCGTTACCTATTTGTTAGGTAAATATCTCAGTATTACATCTATACTAAGATATTAACTTATAGTATTAGGATTATTTTTAAAACTTACATAGTGGTCAGCCATATTCTTTAAGCCAAAAATCTTCTGTTAACCGATCACTTACCTGAAAAATAAAGTAAAATTTCCAACAATTACATTTCAAAGAAAACACAACCAAAACAAAGTGTTTCAATATTTTAATCCGCCAAAAAGTCCCTACGGGATAGGACTTAACCCTAAAACGCGTTTGGGGGACAAATTAGACAATACAAAAGGCAAATTCATTATTTGATTTCTTGTTGTTTGATGTGGGTTGACTGATTTACAACTTTATTCATTGTTGAAAGCTTTGAAGGTAGCAATGATGGGATTTGAACAGATTTGGAGGATCTGGTTACTTTTTTTTTGTATTCTTTGGAAGCTGTGTTTGCATTCATTATGAATTCAAAGCTATTCAGGGGTTTTAAGTTTAGCAGAAACTATTTTTTGTGACAGTTGAAGCAAATAAACTTAAAATAAAAAATAAACTTAATTTATATATTTTTTTGTTAAGCATATATATATTTATATAGTTTTCTAATGGTTTTTCTTTCCTATCAAATAAAGTGATTTGGTTTTTCAAATTAATAAAGCGCCCGCAACTTTGTCCACGTTGAGTCTTTTCCTACACGTCAGAAGAAACGGGCCCCCACAATTTCAGGTCATTTTTCACACAGCATAATCTAGCCACAATTTTACTCGACGATTTTATTAAGAAACAAAAGCAGAGCCAAGCGATAGCAAGCTAGATCTACACGAGAAATAGTTCAGTAGGTACGAACACCCACCGTCCTAACCCTCTAACAGGTTGAGTGCTGTGTTAACACACCACAATGCGCTTGCATTGAAACTCGGTTAGCACGGGTATTGCCGGACAAAAGACCACGGTCCAACCGACCGACCTGACAAAAAGGTACACGCGTGTTAATAGACCAGGCGTGCGGTGGCATCGCCTTCGGTAATAGGTGGTTTATGGTCACCGAAGAATGCGTTTTGTTTTTGGTGTGGGAGAAAAGAATTCCTAATATCATGCAAGGAAATGCACTAGAAATTGTGCAATGTCCTTTGTGGACATTTATCTTAGAAAGTGAGCGTTAAACTTTGATGAAATAAATAGCTTCTGAAATATTTTTGTTCATAGGAACTGTATGACAGCGCTTTAAACTCAAAAGCCATTACCAGCCAGTAGCCCAATGAGTGACTCAATAATTTATTTTTACTGGCCTTAATATTGATAATGTTTTGGATGAATTATATTTGTGCTATATATTTTTAAAGATTATTATTATTATTAAAAATAATTTAATTAATTCTAATAGTAGGGTTGGCCGCTAGCTCAATGAACTTACTAAATCAATTACCATTTATTGTAATACAAATGCCACGGAGTAGTCCAACAAACATGGGGAAAGTTGAGTTTCCAAATTAGCAGCTCCAATGGTTGATAGTGGACGAATTAGCGGCTTTTGTACCCAGTCTGCCACACGACCGCGATTACGGGTTCATAGGGTGGCCATGTTGCACACTATTACATATTTATTTTACATTTTTCACACAGCATCATCTAGCCCCAAAGTAAGCAGAGCTTGTGATAAGAGAACTACATGACTGATATACTACATAAATACGTTTTTTTGGGGTATACGTGAAATTATTGTAAAATTTATAGTATTTTAACCGGCGGCGAGTATTATGAAAATTCTCGAAATATTAATTTGGCCCAAAAAAGCACTCAACTTGGAAGTTATTAAGTATTTATTCCTTTAATCACAAGGATCATTCAAAATCGTCATATTATAAACTTACGGCTAAATTCTGGAATCGCTACTCAAAATTAAAGTAAAGTTGGAACGAGATGGCACTATAAGCAATGTATGAGGCGACCTATTAATTATAGTCTAGTATCAGGCTACTGGGCACTAAAGTGGCAGTTTCGTCTACAACGTTAGCCAACATCATCACCATTAATAGCCTGTAGAAGTCTAAGCTCAGTCCATCGGGTAGGAGAGAGGCCTTCCTGCATATTCCGATTCATTGTCACCATAAGATAACTTTTCTTCCCCAGCGGTTATAGGTTCTGCAAGCTATATGCCCTGTAAATTGCCACTTCAACATGCTAATTCTAAAAGGACCTGTCTGTACAATGAGGTTTTTAATATTATTTTATTTCTCTTTTTCATGGGCACCCTACAAACCATTTAGCGATAAACATAACACAGTTCCGGTGGCATTGTGTTAACACCCACTTTTACATCGATGTGAGAGCAAACGAGAATCAACTTTTGTTTGCGCTTCTTATACAAGTACCCAGAGCGACCTCTACTCGATTTAACTTAGATTATAATATAACTTGTAGAAGTTGTTGTTAATAGTAATAATGGAGCAAGTTACAAGCAACTAGCCTAATATTATTCAAGACAAAATTAAAGTCATGGCTTGCCGACATGCGTTCTATACCGTATATAATTTCTAGATATATGATGAAATGAATGTATTTTTATGTATTTAATTTAAACGACTTAATGAATAAGACTGTAGGTACCTACTATTGCGTGACTATTAAAATTTTAATTATATATTAATTATTTCAATTATTTTTAAATTTATAAGAACTTTAACCTGTTAAATAATTTATGTTTTATTTTATTTAAATACATATTGTTTGCGTTAATATTATTAATATTGTTATTTGACTGACGTGTAAATTGTATTACCAATAAATAAATTATTGTAATTATTGTGATGATGATGAAATTAGTAGTAATTAGTAGATTGGTGCGTAAAGAGCGGAAGCGCGCAGTGCAAGACGAGAGGAGGAGGGAGAGCGTCGCGATCTCATTTGAAGACTCTCGGAATGGGAGCCGACTTTGTCGGTAGTACGGAACGGTACATAAAAAACCTCTTGAGAGGTAGACACCATCTCAAGACAAAACGCAATCATTTAATTTTTTTTTTTTTATTTCAAACGTCCACAGAAAAAATAAAGAAAATGACCAACCTGATTATACACGTTTACTCAACAAACTACAATCATTCAAATTTAATATCCGCAGATAGGTGTGAAAATATCTCCGCCTATAAATTCCAGCGAAGACCAACCATATACAACATTACCTATTTCCTTGCATTTCCTGGGCATAAATACATTCTGACCTTGAGGTCATCCTGTGCTACAAATCCGCGATAATAAGGCTGTACGTACACTGGTATATGTACGGTACATGTATGTGTACTTCGTGGGAATCTCATAAAGCGATTGACGCGGTTCGTTATGTAGAACGGACTGTAATTGCGAGGTAGCGATAGGAAAAAAGTCTAAAATCTACAAACCAACAAAACAAACACGCCGTACTCAATGCGTAGATCTTTTGTGTATACCAAGTAAAGTATTAAGTGTTGAATTTGTTTGATCATTAAAAATTTTCCCGAATTTAAATGTGTTAAGGAGTGGTTTGAACCAAAGAACTAAGTTACGTGAATATTTTTCTCACAGTTGAATTTGATAATTGATTAATTGAAATAATGTTGCAATATGTAACGACTTTAATTATTATCGAAACTATTTACAAAGCTGAAACAATTAAAGTACTAATTTAACCAATTTATGAAATTAGCTGAAATAATTTGTATAAACCATCACAATCGATCGACCTTCGATCTTACCAAATTTCAACACGTAACGTGTAAACTGTCCCACAGTCAAATGTCAATAACTGTATTTAACATTAAGTAATTATTCACACAACAAAAGCTTAAAAACCGTGACATTTATAAACATACGAACACTTTTGTAATCGATTACGAATTCAAAACGATTGATTCGGAATTCACAGAAATTATGGTTGAAACACTGATTATTTGTCGGTTTTTGAATGTAAATTAAGGAGCTTGATTTTTCTATCATTTTCTATCCCACAAACAGATCAATTTTCACCCTTTAATGTGAATTGTCGATTTATTTTTATATTGATAGATTTCTTTCAAACCCTTTTTGGATCTTTTTTCCAAATTAGGAATTTGAATCTTTCAATCTTATTTTATTCTAGAATCAAAGTGTTTTGATGACGGTACACGCAATTTTGATACGATATCATCACGCTATTTGTTAGAGGGTTATATTACTATTAAGATAAATGTATTTGCTATCTGTATTTTGTTTATTTTAATGGGTTTGTTTGATTTCAAAGCTGTATTCAGAGCAATTTGAATTGAGAAATCGATTTTAGCTACCTTTTGCAAGCAAATATTGAAAATCTACGTTAGAATTAGTTTGATTTAGAGATCGATAAGCCAATTATGGTTTAGAAATATATAGAAAGTGAACATAAGCCTAAATATGGGATAAAGTAGGTAAGAATTATAACTGTACAATTTACTCTCGATACTAATGTATGAATGTAGGTACAAGTATTATTTTCAACATTGATAAACCTCCTTAGATAAAAGTACTTAGTATTCAAGTTTTCATAGTTTTTTAGTATCTTCTTAGACACCTGTCATCTCGTCTACTAGGGACCACGAAAGCTGCAAAGCCTTTGAAACGTCAGGAATGTCAATAAAATAAAACAACGAAACCCTAAAACGTTATTATTGAGCATAAATCAACGTTTTTTTATCGAGGAAATAAGGCCATTCTAAACATTGAAAGGTCAAGGTACCAAGCTCTTCATTGACTCCTCAAATTTTAATCAACACATGATAATTACCAAGAACGCTTTAGCACCCACTCCCCTATTTGATAATCACAACGACCAATCAACGTTTCTCGCTTAGCTCATTAGAACTCATTATGCCAAGATGTATCAATACTTTACCACCAAACTATCTTGGTAATCTTCAAACTAAAACACAACACAATTTAGACCATACGCCGACGTAATTAAGGTGGTGGGATGCATTGTTGAATGTAAAAATTATAATTGTTTTTGTCCTAGGAAAATATTTTCGATGTTTTGAAATGTATCGTGAAGTTTGGAAACAAAGTTGATATTTCATTGTTTGTTTTCGAAACAGATCCGTGATTGAGTTAGGTGCGATGCAAACGAGGTGTTTTGAAATTGTTTGAACAAATGTTTAAGCTGAAGTTGGTAATAAGTTAGTTTTGGGGTTGGATTAGAAACTTAACTGTGCTTTTGTCAATATGTACCGTTGTAATCTTGAATTCTAAGAAGTTATACAAAGATTAGGATCATTATTAAGATGGGATATTTGGTCTTGTAATGTTTCATTTAGTTTTATAATTAGGATTGGTTTTAAGTTTAAATTTCAGTTCTTACTGATTCATATATCATATGAAATAGTATTTTACGAATACAACAAACAAATATAATATTCTCAATTGTGTCCTAGATAATTGTAATTTTTATATTCATGTAGAATTAAAACAAACTGCATGTTTGAATGAAAATTAGGTACACGAGGAATGCAGTCTAGACTCATAATATACTGAGGTAAAAGGTTACTTAAGTTTAAGTATTTCATAAGTTATTGACAGTTACACTTTGACATTTAAATATATAAGTCGTTTCATTTTTCGCCCCGCAACACGCAAGTGATTTAATTTTAACAAGCCTTTGTACTGAAATTCCTTAAAGACTAGCATGAATAAACTAAAAACATAATTTGACCGGACAATAGATAACTTGCAAACGTAACAAAGGAAAATAAATGAGTGTAGACTATTTATGATGTAAGGCCTCTAAAATATGTTGAGATATGAGTGTCTTCCTCATACTTCAGTAATTTACTTGGCGACCATATCACGGAGACGTAACATCTAGAGCCTGGAACTTCGTAACAAGCATTACATTTTATGTTTTTAGGTCTGGGTCATATAATTTGCAACTTTCTTTGCCACTAATATTTATTGCCTTTCAAACAAAAGTAATTGTAATTTACTGTTTAATCTCGAGACTATGTATAAGTATGAAGCTTTGGTATATATACGCAATCATTTTTAACGTAAAATAAAATATAACGTTTCTAAGATTATCATACTATTTTTTGATCTTTAGTCTCGAGATAGGTATTCTTAAATTGAGTTTGATCAGTAATCATAGAAAATATGATTAGGCATTGTTTGCTTACGGGACGTTTTATCGGGCAGGCAATAATATCGCTTCTGTCTATTTTCTTAAGGACTAATTAATGTATAATTTTACAGTCCTTTCTGAATGTAAAAATTACCTCAAAGAGATATCACTTGTACAGATTATAGCGTCTTTTGTACCTCTTATTTATTTCTTTTTGAATGTTGGAGTATTACTGATCCGGAGGTTGTGGGTTCGAACCTGGTCGTGCACTAATGGATTTTTCCACTCGAAAAGTAGTGCATATTAACACGTGCTCAAAACGGTGAAGGAAAACATCGTGTACTCTGGTGTTGCAAGCGTCCATAGGGTACGATAACCGCTTACCAACAGGTGGAAAGTAAGATATTTTGCTACCATGGTGGAGAAAAAAAAACCCATCCAAAATAGACTGCAATATTACCTTTGGCATTCTAGCTTTTTGTAATAGCTATGGTTGAAAATTCTTATAATTACATTATCCTTTGAAGGCCCTTCGATTCCAAGGATCCACAACAAAATGGTTCCCTTTTTATTACAAAACAAACAGTGTAATCGGATGACATGGTAAAGTGTGGGCTACACGAGCGCGGCACGCCATCCGCGACGGGTAAAAGTGAAAAAACTTGCTCCAGTTCTCACGAAACACTCGCACTTGTGCACGCAGCCTAAAGAACAGACTCACGCGGGACATACATAAAATACTGTGGGTGTCTAAACAAATACCTCACGCTACGATTTCCTTTCACACTATCGCAAATTTGTTAAGGAAAAATTTGGTAGCGTAAGTCAAAGATAACGTTTTTGTTCATTATTAATTCCATTTAATATACGAGCTATCGTTGCTATCGAAATGTCAATCCGTAATTTTTTTGGTTTTATAATTAAAATCAATAATTGTAGAATATAAACTACACAACTACTTTTATTCATACACCTATGTACAAGTAATAAATACAAAAACACAGATGAAACAGCTAGCTATCTAAATACCGTTGCAAACGATCTATAGATAGCTCAAATGCCAAATCAAGCAGCATTCTCAAAAAACTATCTGCATTGCCACACTGAATGACAATGCTAAAACGTTATATTAAATATTAACTTCGCTACTGACTAATAGGTGGAAAAAAAAATACTTAATAAAGTCATTGACAAGAAATTACCGAACGAAAGATCGCTTCAGCCTATAACTTAGATGGCGAACAGCCTTGATCTTGCTACTGTAATTAAATGGCGCGTGCGCATCGTGACGTCACGGCATTGTTGCCCCCGACGAGGGCTACGGTGCTAGTTAATCTTTGATGAGCTGTTCAGACGGTATAATGGACTGAGGAAAATTGAATTGTGATAAATACTGGGCAAATGGTTTGCTAGAAGCGGCGGCAACGTGAATACGTATCTAATATCGATCTACACATTCAAAACAGCTTGTAAACATAAATAAAATAAATAATGCTGGACATTTATCACACATCATTTAGCCCCAAACTAATCATAGCTTGTACTATGGGAACTACATAACTGATATAATACTTATATACTTTTTTTATATATATACACATATTATACATATAAAATACCCAGACTTTGGCTGAACCAAATGAAAGAAAGCTTTAAATGAGCTATCAAATGCGTATGACTTTCATACGTATAATTAAACTTTCAGCATCACCTACATCCTATTCTAATATCCATAAGTCACTGTGACATTACAATTATTTTCTTTATAACGATACGCTGCAGTTAAAACTGTAACCGACTTTCGAAAAGTAAAAAACGTAATAACAATCCTGTCATCGATAACATTGACAAATTAAATATCACCTACCACTCGGATGAGAGCCAACACGAAAATATCAAAACAAACCTTATTTTCGTAGAGGTAAGCGTGTTTCCGAAGGTAAGTTTAAGTTGGTGATTTATATGAGAAGTCAAAATTGGTAACGTCAAATTTTTGCTGTACTGTAATTAGAAATGAGGGGAGCATGGGGGTCATGCGAAAGAAGATAGACCGTCTTTAGATACTACTGTGAGGTGTGGCGCAAGGTGAGAGGACTAGTCTAGAGATGGACGTAATATACTATTATTGGTCACATACTTTTTAATACCAAATAGACACACATAGTTCTGACCCCACACTAGTATTCTCTGTGCCGTGGGCAGGAACTATGAGTTCGATCCCGTACCTCTTGCGTCTCAGCCGGCTAGTTGTCCACTGTGCCACCGAGGTTGTTAATATATCATCATCATCAACTTGTAGAATCCCACTGCTAGATAAAGGTTTCCTAAGTAGTGCTACGACGAACAATCCTAGGCCACCTCCATATTCACTTCACCGACTTCTCACACCGTTGAATATTATGTCCCGAAAATTTTCGTTATATTTATAACGATATCACGTTATATTCACATACAAGTCCTATCCCCACACTATGATTCCCTGTATCGTGTGTATCAGGAACTATGAGGATCTTAGGTGCGATTTGTTAGGCACTCTGAATATTAATGCTATTTTTGGGAATACCGGAACTAATATCTAAAGCAAACATGTGTCCCGCTACGGAAATCAAAATCGCGCTTCTTCCGTCGCTGTTGGTTTTTCAACATTTTTAACATTTAAGCAGCGGAGACATTTCTAAGAAATACATAAATAAAGCACATTGCCAGATCGTTTCTGCTTATCATTCCGCTACCGCTTTTAACATGTGCAGATATTAAACTTTAACTCAAAGCTAATTTAAATTAATGGTCGTTAACTGACCATCGCTTGTAAATTAATGAATCGTAAGTACCCAGGGCTACTTCAGGGTGATTATCAAGAAATGACACAAATACATTACACCGAATTGGTCTTTAGCAACATGAAAATAGACAACACATTCCTACGAAACTTTTGACTTTTCTACGTCTGAACTTGATAGACAGAAGTTTTGATGGGAGAAATCATTATTGAATCCAACATTGCGCGTTAATTACATTTTAGTAATAAAATAGAGTTAATAGATGTTTTTTTATCGCTACTGGAGAAAAATATGATTAATTATTAATGTGGTAAGTTCATATTATTATGATGACAGACAAGAGAGAGACTGGCGTGTCTATGTGGTCCGATCGAAGGAAAAGAGTGGTCGAACAGTGCTCACAAAAAGAAACATTTTACGTGAAACGATGGATCAATGATGGATCAACTTTGAGCCTGAATGCGGGAAAAGGAAGACCATTTACATCCCCCTAAAAAAACACCCTAATAACAGTGAGAAATATAATGATTCGATTCCCGTCACGGGGCAAATGTTTGTATGATCAGCAAATATTCTCGGGTCTGGGTGTAGTATATCAGTCATATACGAGTAGTTCCCATAACACAAGCTCAGCTTACTTTGGGGCTAGATGATGCTGTGTAAAAATGTGTCTAGCATTATTATTATTATTTAGTAATCCCGAGATCGAAGAAGTTATCCTCAGATCTACCAGTATACTTAGATCTGTGAGGAAAGCAAGGAGGCGAGTCTGCACTGTACTACACAAATCGGTATATTGTTGTTGCGTCACGAGCCAATAAAATATGTTGCTGTAAACAAGGACGCGGTTACATCCACGTCAATACGACAGCGTCCGAATATGGAGAGCGATGTAAACTATAGAATGCTTAAGGATGGGGAAAACTAGATTCAGTCTTGTTACAAATCAAGGACTGGACTTGTTAGTTTGAAAAAATCAAAGTCCAGTATTTTTTTTTTATAATAGGTCTGTTTGAATACCATCGCAGTTTTACATCCTGGTGGCGAGGAGTTGCAGCCACGCTGAGACAGGACCTGTTTGGCCCGCATGACATGGAGAGGACGAGGCATTCTGTATCTATCACGGTACGGCCAAAATAAACAATCTAATTCTAAAAGGTCGTAAAAGGTAAAATATTCTTACTTTGCTATTTTTTATGATACTAGAAAGCAAACACACATACGAAAAGTGCTTGGCGTCACCTATTGCCATCTGATTATCAAGGGTATTGCTAAAACATTGCCAACCCCGAACCACTGCTTGTTTTTTTAAGTGGTCTGTTTTGTTCAGTGGAAACACCTTGAAAGGAAGCTCACTCTTCAACTTGCAAGTACATTTCGTAAATCGAGTAGTACGTGACAGTTGTTTATAAATTTGGTACGAATGAACTCTGTTCAGAAGTTGCGTGCGATGCTCAACTTTTATTGAAAAACAAGACATTAAACAAGACCGGGCTTTAACCCATCCTTAGTTACCTGGACTGATCACGAACCGCGCACGATTCCATCCCAATGAAGTTGTAGGGATGTAACCTATCGGTTTTGCTTGTATGATTTTGTTTACGTTTGTCCTAACGGAACGAACATTCCCAATGCATGATAGAACGTGAGCCCGCTGTGAGATATTGTATGGGTTTACCATTAGCTTCACGTTTGTTTAGATTCAGATAGAAAATACATTTTATGTTTTGTGATGATTTACAAAACTGCTAAGTTCATAGCATCTCGAAAATGATATGCATGGAGTAAATATCAATTAAGTTTAAGAAAGTGTTTTTTTATCATAAAGTGGCAAGCTGTACTGTAAGTGTGTCCTGTAAGTCACCAGTGGAAAGTAGGCTTAAAAGGTTACATGCAATTTAAGCAATTATTCAAATTAATATCATTCAATGTTTTTCTAAAGATAAGTGCCATAATCTGCATTATTTTTATTTTATAATGAAATTGGACAAACACTTTTTTTTAATCAAGGAAATATTGGGTTTTTTTTATAGTGTTTTTATTTACATGTTGGTGCTCGTAAATCTACTTCTCTATATTATGATTAAAACCAAAACGATTCTTCACTTGAGAATTAATAATTAAATTATAATAATAAATAAAATGTTTATTTTCTTAACACAATAAGTTATTTATTTCTAAAGTATTCCTGATTATTCCTGAACTATCAGTATAGTAATACACTTTATGAACCTAGTTTGTGTTAAACTGGTGCCTGAGATAGGTTTAAGAAACCTACTACACTAAAAAAAAAACATGGTCACCATAGAATTAGATGCACGTTAAAATACTTTTTTAATAATATTTATTAAATAAGAGTTGTGAAATAATATAAAACTGCATCATGTTACGTCACGATAAGAAACGGAAAACGATTTACGGCCAAGGTGTAGTCTTTGTTTTATAAATGAGCATTCACACTGCACTAGTCCTTTTTAAAGCGCTTCTATTGTTCTAAGAATATAATGCCAAGATCTCGCCATAGATAATTTGCACTTGATTTTTATTTTTCAGATTGTTTGTTTGTATTTAAATAACTGCGTTTCTTGAAACTAGCCATGTCTAATTAGATGAAGTATATCGATTTTGAGTTCATTAGCTACACGAAACTTAACAAGCATTCAGCATATTACTTTTTTATCGTTAGAAGCTAATACCTCTAACATTTAAAAAAGTAGGAAAGTAGAACTTTAACATGCATAAAAAACGTAACTTTAACATTTAAGTTTTAAAATACTATTAACAAAAATTATGGGCAATTGTCTAAAGTAATATATGTGATATATCTTTATATTAGACTTTTTGAAAACGATGGTAAAATTTGTTGGTCTATTTGTACGAAATTATTTACATATTTAGTAAAATAATTTAAAGATTTTCTTATATTCTACCAGTTTCTATCCACTGTTCAACCGTTTAGTGTCTAGACATCTTCCAAATTTTATCAAAATTGGCTCAGCCGCTACGGAGATGCAACCAAAACGCAAACATCTGAACATCCAAACGTTCGCTTCTATAATATTTAAATGGTAAGATTAGTCGATGTAGGATTAATTACGATGCAAATCTTCCCGTCTTTCTTATACAAACTTAATAGTCTCGTTGTACCAATCTTGCAGTCTCAGTCTTTTGCTAGTGTGCAAGGGCCTAAGCCATTACAGCGGCCATTAGATGGCATTACGCGGACGTGGGAACTAGAGTGCATGTGGGAAGGCCGCCCTAGGTTACGACTCGATTCTTGAATTAGGTGTTTGTTACTTGATAGTACTTGGTAATGACGTGAGGTTAGGTTTGATTGAATATCGTTTTCAAAGCTAACCTCACGTCATTACCAGTAAATTAATTATTAAATGTGTTAATAATTAATAAATGTGTTGGTCTAGTGTGCGGTACCCATACTTCCGATCCGTGACAAGTAAACGATTTGGACGTGCCTCTGACTATCCTCTTCTTACCTACATGGATCTGCGTACTGAGTATGATAATGAGGATGTCATTCTTGTGATCGTTAACACTTTCTTTTTTAATTTATCCCATAACTTTTTTTATCACCATTAGTGTTTTAAATTCATAAACTTTACTATTTTACTAAATGAAAAACAAACAAACAAACACGCTCACGATCTGTCTCCCCCATGGTAGACATCCTCAGATACATACTCAGTGAGTAGATCTTTGGTGATACCAAGTAGGGGTAGTCAGAGGCACGTCCAAACATTACATTTGGTACATGCCCGCGTTTTGCAAGTAGTAAGCATTCCAAGTGACAGGTTGCAAGCCCATCGCCGCTAAATGATATTTGCTTTAATGTCACACTAGCAGTTATTTCAAAGTTTAAAGTTGCAATGTTTAAATCACAGATGGCAGTGAGCCCTCCTTAAGGGTTCCTAGTTGCTTTCTTAATCAGTCACCAATCACCATTTAATTGTAGCGGAACTGAGTTTTTGCGCATTTACACTTAAATAAGGTTTCAGTTCAAATAAGGGAGAATTTATTAAGTGCCGACTACACAGGCTCTGACAGGGAGAGGGATCTGAGAAACATAGAGCAAGCTATGGATAAGAGGAGAGTCTGGTATTATTCCCGCAACGATAGGTATATGCGTTTGCCGTTTGAGGGGGTTTGTTTGTTTGTATGTTATAATTTTCTTCAAAATGGCTTAACCGTTTTTTAATGCTTTTTTCTCGCAATCGATTTGAATGACAAGGGTGGTTTTATTATTGCTTCTATATACGATGGAAAACACGTCGAAGTTTTAAAGTTTTTCGAAAAATCACTTGTCTTGAATGTATTCCTGTTTTTAATACTTGTAAGCAATTTCAAATTGATTCCGTCTAATAAAATGATTGACCGATGACACGTTAAACTATTGGAAAGTGGTGTTTTTAGATATTTTAGATCGTTCGTCATGACACTCTTTGAGGTAGGTATATCTTGTTGATAAATAAAATGCCATCGACTTTGTACTCACTTTGAATTTCGTAATTTTGTCCAATAATAATTGTTTTTTTTGTTTAAATTACACTTTTACACTTCAACTCTACTTTTTGAAATCAAAACTGTACTTTTTGAAATCGTTAGTCATTAGCAAATTCTCACATTCCTGTATACTATACTATACCACACAGTTCATGTTTTTATTAGGTTAAACACGACCCATTGCTAGTAATATTACTCTGAGATAAAAATCATGTAATTACCCATGTTGTAAACTGTAAAAAGGCGCGGCAAGTTCACTGAATCAGATCTACATTAGAAATGAGATTTTACCTTTTTGTTTCAAAGAAAAAGAGACTAATGGGTTTAAGTAAGGAACTTAATAAAGACTTTGACCGCACAAAGTTGATACTTTGATCTATAAGGTAACCATAAAGAAAAAAATCTAAAATGCTGAGCAAACTTTTCAGTAGTGATATAAAATTACAATAAATAAAATCTAGGGTAGACTTTTTTTGGTCAGAGAGGTATTTAGTAACTGACACTGGTTTTTTTTAACGGATGAGAATCTAGTCCTTTTTTTGTTCAGATTTTCGTGTAGATTTTAAACCTATTAAAGATTGCAAGCGTCCATAGGTTCCTGTAACCAACCAACTAATGGGCCGTATGCTTGTATATCACAATAATTGTCTAAAAAAAACTAAGCTTGATCTGATTAAGTACTAAACTGTCAAAGTTGATTTTGTTATTAATTTTCGTGGTATTTAGAATATTTTTTTTTATAAATATATCATTGTCGCTTCAGTGACCAGTGTCTTCCATTGTCCAATTTCACAGTAATTGCTAATACAGTTTCTTTTCAAAAGATAATTATTGCCAAACGACAGTCCGAAAGCGTTTTCAATGTTCCGAGCGGATTGCGCAAACGCCGTTAATTTAGCAACAATTATACAAAGGGCTGTCGTAATTGCCAGTTGACGAGTTCACAGATAATCTATTTCTCATTTCCTTTGCATTATTGACCGATGAAAATGGATGTTGAGGGACTTGGTTTTTAACTTCACTATTTATTTAATGCCGTCAAGATGGCAAACTAGCATATGATACACCTGTAAGCAAGCGGCTACCGTAACCATAACAGCTTACATGCCTTTTACGTTATGTTTTGTCCTCTTCCACCCCATAACCCGACTATTCGATTGAAGACTCACTCTATGGTCTATTATTTCAGATGTCCGATGAAGCTGAATAATTTTCAACATTAGTATGCGCCGATATTAATGTACAATTAATGTACAGCACGCGACTGAGCAGTTATAATTGCACGCCTCGCAATTCTAGTGTCAAGTAATCTTAATTAATTAGAGTTTGTGGTGTGCGGGTTATTAGTAAAAGAAGTAAAGTTACTTGACTCCGTTGTAGAGTTCAGTATTAAACTTTTGTAAGTAAACATAATTATATGTGTTACACCGGTATTTATCGCGTTACCAAAAATTCTAAGGCATGCATCATAGGCTAGTGTTCCAATAAGCGGCGATGGGCTTGCAACCAGTCACGTGGAAACTTCTTACCATGCAAAATGCGGACACGTGCCGAATATAATATTTGAACGTATAATTACCTATCTTTTATTTAGTATAATCATAGAGTTACTGTACTGAGTATGGATTTCAGGATCTTCATCATGGAGATTACAGTCGTGTGCGTGTTTATTTTTCTGTTTGATTGAACGTGCCGTCGGTTTGTATTCTAATAATTGTCTTGCAACCTGTTACGTGGAAAGCGATCTACTTGCGAAACGCGCGCTTGTGCCAAATGTAATGCTGGACTTGGTATCTTCAAAGATGAACGCATCTGAGGATGTCCATCATGAGGATTAAAGTCGTGAGCGTGTTTGTTTTTTTTATTCAAATGGCCAAAACAATGCAAGTACAAGATAACCTACTTAACCTAAGGATAATGATTACGCGTCGTAAAGTTCAGCAACAATCGTTATTGTTCATAGTCGCATACACAGATTACGTGTCCATACAAATAGGACTTTTTGTGCATAGCCCACTGCTGGCCGTGGGAAACTGTCCCACGGTTGACCCTATTGTCTTAGACTTCAAACCTTTTTATCTCATTTTTTTAATAACAGCTTATTATAAGCATAATGGGCGATTGTTCAATTGAATCTCGATTTTTGGGGTCATTACAAACGATAGGGACTTTGTTTTGATGGTATTTCGATTGGGTGTTTGGCATGGCGGTGGTGTGGTCGGAGATTGACGAATTAAACTAAATTAATGGATGACATCTTTATGATTTTGCCATCAATTCTGTCTTTGGTAATTGTTTAACTGAATGATTTAATTGGAAAGAATTTGAGCGTAAGAATACTCTTGCTGGGTATAGTCATTTAAATGAAACAACGAACAACAAATGCACGACGCACTAAAGAAACTATTGGTTAGGGATAAATTTATATTATTATTAACTTAATATACCTTGCACGTTCAGTTTTATTATTTCCCGATATTTCAGTAGAATTGCATCTGTCAACAATGGCGTTGCATGAAAAAACGAAATATTATAATCCGCAAAGAGCGCGTTGATGTCTTTTCTAGAGAAAACTTTCACACGTAAGGAATACTGAACTCTTGGTGATATTTTTATGAAAGAAATAAACCATAGCGATATTAAATTAATGAAAATTGTTATTTTTTTTATGGAAGTCGTTCATTTGTGAATATATAACACCAAAAATAAATTGATTAGAAACTATGTATAATAAGGTTAAACATCTCGTTTGTTTTTAGGTATAGGTATTATTGGTTTTACATGCGTTTACAATGTAGGTACACATTGTTAAATTGAGGTAGGTACCTACCTACACAATACTTAATACAAGTTTTTTAATTAGGTATATATTTCAGTTTAAGTAACATGAACTATTGGAAAAAGGAATAATTTGGATACTTTTACAAATCAGTATTTTGAGATAGAAATAATTATTTACGACGCGGGGTTTTCTGTAAGAACCTACATTTTTTCATGACAGTAAAATGATGGTGAAAAACATCGCACCGGCATGTCCTAAATCCGAAAATCCGAAGGCCAATGTTCCAAGAGGCTGCTTTGGGCTTCCAGCCTGTCACTTTGAATAAATACTTGGGATGTGCGTGCATATAATCTTTGGACGTTCCACTGACTAGCCCCAATCTATCCTCACAAATCTGTGCACTGAGTATAGATTCGTGAATGTCTATAATAAGAATAGTCGTAAGCCTGTTGGTTTGTAGAAGAAGATTTGTATCACAGAAACCGAGTTTACAAAAGATAACGATTTGTGTCATAGAAACATCGCACCGACGGAAACTTAAAATGCTTTATAATTAGTTGTTATATAAATTAAAACACTAATTTAATTAACAACAATAAAGTACAAAGCCTTTATTGAATTTCATGAGGCTAAGTATTGCAAAAACCAAATAGGAAAGTGTCCGGCGAAAATCGCGTATGTCTTTTTACAGGGAACATTTTTACAGGGAACATTTTTACAGGGAACATTTTCCGCGGGATCGATGACATTATCGAAGAATACTTTTTCGGAAATTATTTATTACTAATAAAATAGAGGGAAATAAAGTTAATTCAAATCCACTATAAAAATATTAACCACTTTGACTTGTTCGCAATCAGAAGATAATCACAATTAAGAAGCCTGTAAATTTACTGTAATTTACGAAAGTTTTTAGCCTGTTCCATTTGATAATCGTAAAAAAAGTTGTAAAACCTATCTTGGACATTTCAGTTGCATAGAAAATAATTTGTATATTATACCATTCAATTACATATTCTATTAGTATGGTATATATACACAAAGAGCGGTATCTCCTAATACAAGCAAATAATTAATGACAATTTCTATGATACACCATCATAGAAATTCAAAAAAGTTTTTGGAATAAAAGTGCATACAGAGTTTGGAGTTTCCTTGTCATTAATATTTAATATATCAAAAAACACTCACCTTTCTATCTTTGGTGTAGCAGAGTCAGAACGTTTCCCAGTAATCCCACATACACTTCACACAAATTATCCTCAATTTTTTAAGTCAATACAAATTTCACTGCGGCCTTCATACGCGGTGCCTCAATTACTTAAACTATCGATTTCAAATGTCACAGTACAGTCACTTTCGATGAAAACAAACAAAGTTTCCGCACTCAATTTGCAGCCATGGTGTAACTGAAAACACAAACTGAAAAGAGACAACGCGCCGCTTCATATAACCGTCTATTGACACAACATTTTAGCAGTCTATGCAGTCTTGATATTTAAAATAAACTTTAAAAAATAATTCCACTGGCGTTTTATTGAAATCGCGCGGCCGATCCCATGCCGAAAATTTTCTATATTTTGTACGTGGTTTGCGTGTTTCTCGTTCGGCGCGCGCGCACGAATGCTCACGGAGGTGGCATCGAAGCATCGGCCACTGAGAGGGCGTGGCTAGCTTCTAACGCAACATCTATCTATAGTGCCGTCTCTGTCCCGCGTACCTCCGTCTGCATATTCCCGTTTCACGGTCTAACACCAGTGCGTTACCGGACGGCGATTTGGAGGGATCGCGTGAACTTTGCCACTGCGCCCGCGCAGCCTGCGATTAATAAAACGATACGCGACGTTATAGATCGCGGCGCGATATCGTAGTTTCATAGTTTAATGCGTTGACTTCTAATGCAAAATTAGTTTTTCTTATATGGATGCGTAATTATAAACTTATTTACGGTTATGTTGATCGAATGATTGCAATTTATGTTTATGTTTGGAATCTTTCAAGTTCATAAACGCATCTATTTCTATAAGAGTAATGCAGTTATGCAAATAAAAATGTATATGTCTAAAGATTTTTAATACGCTAGTTTTAATGTAGCAGGATGTACAGTTCAATAAAAAGGAACTGGTATTAAATGAGTTTGTTTAATGCTATTCAATATTTGATTTGAACAAAATGATCCTGATCCCGGTTGAACGGTGATATCTTAAAGGTTGCGGGAAGTTGATGGTTGACAGTTCCAGCAGGGCGATCACACTAACCCATGGCTATGGAGATGGCAATCAATCCACAAATTATCTGATTATAAGTTATGTAAAAAACGTATGACACAAGATCAAAATCAGCTAAACATCAAAAAAGCTGCCTGACTATGTGTATAAATATTTATAATAAGATTCCAAATGAATTTAAATTACTTAATGATTATTTATTTAAGAAGAAATTGTTTAATTGGCTAATTGATCGAAATTTTTATTACATTGATGAATTTATTAACCTTAAGCTTTAGACCTAATTACAAACTAATTGCATGCTATAAAATAGTGAAACATGAGTACATATTATTAGTACATTATTAGTACAAAATCCATAGCAGAGTGCCATAGTGCGCTCCAAAAATTACCTGAAAACACACTGTAATAAAAAAACGGACAAAAGGACACGGCCGCTGTCTAGATAAGATAAGATGATGAGTATATCTCTAAGGCTAAAGTATCTATACTCATGCAATAGGTGACGGAAATCTGCATGTCACATCTAGAAAAGCGATTGATTTAAAAAGACGTGCCAGAGTAAGTGGCTGTCAACGAATCGGTTTTAACCTTTCAGTGCAATGTCAATCTTTACGTCTTGCACAATCTAAGTGACCATGGCAACATTTACAACACTATAAAATAACTTATCATAAGTGTCTACGCATTTACGCTTATTGACGTTGACATAAGCCCATGTTTTTGCATGCTTTGATAATATTAATTTATTATCTTTGAATTCGTCCTGATTATAATAAATAAGTGAAGACAAGTAGGCATTTATGTTTTACCGTCTTCAAGGTTATTTCTATGGTAAATTATTGTAATATACTTAAATGACTATGTCGGTCTCATATATAAAAAAAAACTGTAGAAATAGGATTTTTGACTACTTTTAAAACTGTTATGAACATATTTTTTATTATAAAGGGGATATTTACCATGATTTATGAGTTTATCCATCCGCAAACAGTTTATTTCCTCCTGTGATCATGGTACATGCAACTGTGTCGAAATACCGGGAAATATTCAAACTCACAAATCACAATAAATCTAGTTTAAAGAAAAAAAATCTTACTAAGATTTAAACAAAACATTACATTAACACTGTTTTATAATTATATACTAGGGAGTATTTAGTAGTTAGTAACTTTGCTAGTAGAAAAGTTAAAAACATGTTTAGAACAAACATAACTAAAATGTTTTTCACTATCGAAATGCCGATCGATCACATTTCCACCCCATACAATATATAATTTTTGAACAACATGTTATGGATGCAATGCTTCGCACCCATTTTAAACTTCACATTCACATATTAGTTTCTACTTAAAGTATTGCACAAACAGAAATAGGGCCTAAACATTGTAGATATTCCAACAAAAAATATTTGCGAACATTTGCAAATAATCATAACGGTATCGCAAAAAAGCAATCTACATTCATTGTGCAATTGTTATCACTTTCTAAATTGCAACCCTAAAGTGTCTAACTTCAAAGATCCGCCGTCCCCGGCCGTCGTTAAACAAAGAATTGGCAAAATAGGCCAAAAATAATTTCGTAGAAAAGAAATTTTTGCACAAAATTAAAAAAACAAAACCTTTTTTACGTGTATAATTGCTTTATTGGTCTCCTTCGGGTGCGAGAGACAGTTATATTTACTACAATCATTACTGTTTTCGAGTTTCGAACGGTGTTTTTTTTTTTTACAAGGGTTGTCCGGTTTTAGTCCGTTAGTCGATTCCCCTGACGTCACTTTTGAGCTACGGTTTTTGTATTTTTTTTTGTAGTAATTTGGTTGTGACTTTCGACATTTTTACATTTACACCTTTTTTATCATAGATTCGATTCGATCAATCCTAAGATTGTCTAAGCCAACCTACGAAACATCGTTTGAACATTTTAGGCTTTGCACAACATTTTATGTATATCATCATTTTCAGCAGCCCGTAGAATTCCACTGCTGGACATAGGCCTCCCCTAAAGAGTGCCATGACGAAAGGTCTTGGGCCACCTCCGTCCAACGACTTCCCGGAATATTTCTATACCCGATCGATGACGCTCTTCCTCCGCGTCGCGTCGTGATCACTCACGATCGCTCACTCTGATGAAGACTCTCGGGATGAGTCGAAACTTAGTCGGTGCCTTCAGCGATAGTGCAGTTCGTGAAAAATCCCGTTTTTACAATGAATAATCAAATTCACGATAGTTTTGGAATAATGTATTGTTACTCTAAGCCTCTAGGTATGTACAAATGTATGTACCTATACACATAATAGTGTAATATTACTCTTATTTTATTATGTACAAAACTGATAGCTCATTATACATTTACGATTGGTATGACAAACAGTTTCATCTTTGTTATTATTATTCTTCCGGATTCCTTGAAAATCATAATGTAGATAATGTGATCGGGCAGTCGGCCAACACTGACTGTTTACCACTGATGGCCTTTGCATAGAGAAGAAATATACTACAGGGCGCACCATTAGTTAGCTTGAAAAAATAAGCAAACTTTCATGTCACCTATATTCATTAAGATCTATCCTGATATTGACTTTGCATGGAGAAGAAATATACTACACGGCGCACCGTTAGTTAGCTTGAAAAAATAAGCAAATTTTCATGTCACCATATTCTTTAAGATCAATCCTGATATTGTCTAGGTCTACCTTAAATCTTCGTTTGACAATTTTTAATTTCGTAATATAATGTTACTACTATCATTATTAACAGACTGCAGAAGTCCACTGCTGGCCATAAGCCTTCGAAACTATCAAAATAGGTAAACATAATAGGTATTTTCTCATAAAAATCGCAAGGAGCGTAATAGTACGTGGATTTAAATCGCTTCCTTACACGTGACCATGCCTTGAACAGACAACAAATTCTCTTTAGTTTTTTTTAATAATCTTTCATTCATTCAATGCGGTGATAATCGAACAAGGTGAAAGCAAATATGAGAAAAGCAAATAAAATACTATCTAAATAGCACCAAACAAACACTTTAGTAACTTTAGAACTAGTACAAGATGTTTTTTAAACATCTTGTACTAGTTCTGCTCACCGATTTCATTGGTCCATCGTTAACTAAGTGGAGATACCTAGAGTAGCAATTCATAAGAGAACTCCGTACGTTACAAAGTGAATTTGCAAGTCCATCATTAATAATATTATAATTTGATAAAAACATTTTAAATCCGCATTAAATTGACCGGTTATTGACGTTCTAGTGTTTGTATTATTGCTCTGATAATCCCTTGGTGACCTTTGCATATCTTATCATAGCTAACCTTGTAGGATGTATATTTTATAAATCGATGAGTTGTCTGAGGGACTATCGATTGAAATAACTATAATAAAAACAAATAAACAAACCAATAACGTGATAGGTTGCAAGCCAATCGCCGCTTATTGGAACATTAACCGAGTGCACATTGACGATCTAAAAAAAGGAAGGTTCTAGGACATGCCGGTTTCACCATGATATTTTCCGCCATAGTTTTGATCAAGTGTTGATATGCCCATAATTTTTCCGAGTGAAAAAATCCATCAATATACGACCGAACCCATGACCTTCAGATTCGGGGTACCGCCCACTAGGTCAACACAATCTCTACAATAACTGTATTAAAATATCAAAAACGTCCCAACAACCTACTAAAAACCCGTAGAAAAATACATAACACATACCCACCGTTCTAAAGGAGCCTACACATAAATCACAGTGTAACGGCTGGCTCCTTCAAATCTCGCTATCGGATTATCAGGCCGTCTGTCGTACGCGACAAATGTGCAAGCGAGCGCCGACATATCACCTTTCATATTATTTATAGGCAGATAAACTGGAAGATGATCAGTTAAATGTTATTTAGAAATGTTTCTCAATTTAAATGCAATCCTGTTGACGCATTTTTGTATGACTTTCTTTTTATACAGACGTACTTTATTCATAATAATAATAATAATGCTGGATATTTTTCACACAGCATCATCTAGCCCGAAAGTAAGCAGAGTTTGTGTTATGGGAACTACATGACTGATATACTACTTATATACATTTTTTTCATAACATACATAGAAAACACCCAGACCCAAGACAAATATTTGCAGATTAAAAAAATTGTACCGCGGCGGGAATCGAACCTGCAACCTTCTGCATCTCAGGCGGGAATTCGCCCACTGCGCCACAGAGGTCGTCGATCAAAACGCGTGTTCCTATGAACGCGTTTTCATAGGAACACACTTTTTGATAGTAGCTCTAAATTATAGCTGGCTACCTATCTTTTAGTACGCGCTACAAGGCCTCTGCGGGGTTTTCGAGATTGTTAGCTATTATATTTTGTTAATTTTTAAAAATGGTGACGAGTCGGGCGAGTAGCCGGCTGAGATGCAAGAGGTATGGGTTTGATTCCCGCGATGGGACACATCTACAAGTCTGGGCGTAGTTGCATGTGTCATAATACTCGTAGTTCCTGATACCCATGATACAGGGAATACTAGTGTAGAGTCAGGACCATGTGTCTGTTGGATATATTTATATTTATTTTTACTTTGTTTACTTTAATTAGAACGTCTTTACAAACACTAACATTACATAACAATCTAGATTAAAAACAATTTAATAAATGAACGTATTATTCTGTCATGGTACTAAAATTATGAAAGTCAAAATAAGGTTACCTAAGCAATTGCAATCTATTTAGTTGGAAAAGTAATATATTTTTCACTTCTCGCGCTCGAAAAGTGTGTAATTTTTATCTTAGCGTAGGCGGACTAAAATATATCATTTAACCTCTAGAAAAGTATTTTGTTTTATAATTTTAGACGGTATTATCAACATACTACACTAAATTAATGTGATCCTTTTATAGAGACTTGGCTTTTCGATGTACCATATTTTAAATAATTTCTTCGAAAAAAATTACCAATAAAGATTTTTTTATATTTTACTAGCTTCTGCGCACGGCTTCGCTCGCGTGGTACCCAGATAAAAAGTAGTAGTTTTTGCGTGAAAGAGTAACAAAAATCCATCCGCACAAACTTCCGTTTACAAACTTATAGTAGATTTGAATTTATTGTTGAAAAAGGAACTGAAAGCTTACTGTGCTGTAAGCTTTCAGTTCCTTTTTCAAAAAAAGTTTACTGCGTTTATGGGTGTCACTGGCTGTATGCGTCAATGCGTTTGTCTTTAATGAGAAATTTAAAAAAGTTAAAAATCTCTAGAATTTATACTGTAATACATAGTTTGTTTTATTTTCTCTCAATCGAAGTGGATAGTAGAGTGTTTAACTCTGAACTCGATTCTATAGCCCTTATTAGCTAGCGATTAGTAGCTAAAAATCTCGTATTAAATGGCTCGTATAAGTCCATTGTTGAACTATCTACTAGGTATTGTATTTTTTTATGTAAGTTACAGTGACAACCAAACGTTTGTAGTCTAGGTGATTGATAAGACAAAAAAAAAACAAAAAAAAATGCTTTTACCAGATTTTTTTTTCGCTTTTCGTGGTTTAAGTTAAGGTTTAGTTTTTTGGGATACTAATATCCCAAATCTTATAAAATATATGACAATTTTTAAAAAAAAATCTTGTTATAAATATAACTAAGAGCAGTAATTCACTGCACGGGTTCCAATGTCACTTACGTCATTGTTACTTGGAGTAAGATAATGCTTTACGTGTTTAATGTGTTAATACGATACAAAATGTCCAGAACATTTTAGGGTTCTGTACGTTTGAAATTACATACGCAAGTTGTATCTTTTAATGATAATCAAATGATACTCCCGGAATTCGATGTATTTTATTGTCCTTCGACCATTTTATTATTTTATCAATGGTAAGTTCATATGACCTCGTGGCCAACTTTGGTGTTGTCGTCTTTGGGCTGTCGAGAGGCCTCTGACATAGTTTTGTGAATATGTCAGAAGCCTTTTTGTAATAAAAATACTAGTATTTTCTTAAATAACTAAAAATTATGTCACTTATAAGTGTGACCAATTTTACCATATTTTTTTTCCAACTTCCCCCGGATCCCGGATTCCAATTCGGGATTGGTCACAAGTAATAGACAAAAAAACTAACACAAATATGTCATTTTTCAAAGAAATAAGAGGCGTTGATTTGCATGGGTAATTAATGACCTGACGACCTTGGAGGTACGGTGGGTGAGTAGCCGACTGAGACGCAACAGGTATATGTTTGATTCTCACTGCAGGACAAATGCTTGCATGTTCTGCAGATAGTTCTGTGGGTTGTGGTACCATGGTACTTGTAGTTCCTGATACCTACGACACAGAGAATCCTAGTTTGGGGTCTGGACATTGTCTGGACTACGTTTTAATAGCAAATATAAAATATAATCCAGACTAACAATTATTTTTATAAACTACTGAACCCAAATCAAGTATACTGTCCACCAATTCTTTACCAATAAATAACCAAAAAAGGCCCGTTACTCAATACTAAGTACTATCTCAAAACGCCGTATTTAGGTACACTCGGCCCAATAAATAAGCGATCCAGCGGTGTACTGTGACACCAATAAATTTATTGTAAAATTGAGATGTAGAAGATCTAATCTCGGTATGGAGATTTATTGGTGAAATAGATTTATTTTAGAAATACCGTAAGTGGCATACTAACTACCATGTATTCGGTGGCTGCATGCTCGAGGAGAGAGCAGTGATCTCGATTCCAGGAATTTGTGATAATGTCCTGTTTCTCATTTGGATTAGAATGTATGGTGGATAGATTACATGATAATTATGAAGGGATATTGACGTGTTACCAGTTATTAAGTCATTTGAAGTGTTAACCCCTACTTACTTCTATGGCTACTACTCTTTCTTAATTAATTGGCATCACACTATTGCTGAATTAAGGATAATCAAAATCTAGACCAAGCTGAGTGTGTTGCCTAATTCTTCTAGGCTAGGTCGTGTGCGAGGAATCGTAAATAAATGAATTTAGCAAAGTTCTCCCCAAATCTTAGCAACTCTCCCAAGAGTTAGTAAAAAATTGGGGAAGACCTTTGCCATTGGGATGAGACAGGTTAGGATAAATAAATATCTGTACGCTTCCATTCAAAGTCAAATAGCACGTGGTAACAAAACTAACAGACAAACACAACAAAGAAATAGATTAACGGAAACAAAGGTACCAACCGCAATTTCTAGAAAACAAAAAAAAAAACAAAGTGTGACATTACTTTTGGTCTTTTGTTTTGTTCTGGATAGGGGTGACGCCTGTGGTGACATTGTTTTGTTTTGTTAATGGCCCGTGAGAAGGTTTGGCAGATAAGCAAAGTAAAGTGTTATTTCTCTTTAAAAAAACTTAGGTACTGTTTTAACTTTATTCATAACAGCCAGACCCTTTTTCGCAACAATATATTTATTTCAAAAATTTTAACTCCCTGCATGCGTTTCAGCGTGTATGGCAGCCTCTATATTCTTATGGTAATAAAACCTATCTAAGAACCATCCTTGAAGTCATAGAACTCGATAGTAAAAAATCTAATTAAAATCGCATTAGCCATTTTGCAGGTAATTGGTAACAGAAAAACAAATAAACACAACTTAATAGCTTAATAGTAAACGAACTCCTGTCGTCACGTGTAAAAATAATCTAGATTGCAAAGATTTTTATTTTAAAGCGAGGAAGTAGGGTGATTTCGGTACAAATAGACCGTGATAGGGTTCCGTTTTCATTTGGATTCATAACCCTAAAAATGTTAATTAGATTTTTTTAAGAAAAATGCGTCACCGATCTCTCTATAACCTTTAAGGACTCCAAATGTGAGAAAGAACCATGACGACATATGATCTAGAATCAATCTAATCAGTTTAAGATCCTATCTGTCAATGATTAATTGTAACACATTATAACCGGATGACTCTAATGCCTTTAAAAAGTACAAAAATTATACCTAAATAAAGACGTCACGATAATCTAAAGATAAATAGCGGCAAAGGGATATATCAGAGCACGATCTGATAAAAACTCGGTTTAATAGAAGTATAAGGAACAGATGGAGTGTCATATACCGCCGGAAGTAACGGAGCATACGACAATACAGTTACGTATAAAAAAATATTTATATTATAAATCTCTAAACAGCGTAAACAAAACAACAAATTTCGTATTACAAAGTAAGCTTAAGTTCTTATTTTTTTCAGTGCAATGTCTAGTGTGGTAATCAGACTCTTAAACCCATCTTAAAAGTCAATTTTTTTTATCAAATTGATAAAAAAATTTGGAGATAAATAGCAGTACACAAACATACAAATATACAAAACACATTATGGCAAACTCATATACGGACTCCTTATGTCGCAGGTAAAAAAAATCGAAGGCAATGATATCGCAGAATAAAAGAGCATATTCGAACTTAATTGACATTACTTAGTCTCATATTTTTTTAATCTTTAATTCAACAAGGTCTTGATACTAAAATTATGGATTAGATACGTAAAATAAATAAATCCAAACATTTACTGGAAGAGATTTCCTTTAACGATAAGCCAGTTCATTGTATAAGCAGCATTTTTACTACAGGAAATTGAGGTAGGTGTTATTTAATAGGTACCATGAATTATTCAGCGTTGTTGTGTTATGTTCACTTCTATGTAAAACGGGGGCATATGCCATATATAATATTAAGACGTGACTTTGACCTATTACGTGGTATCCTCAAAGTTCTACGCACTAAGTATGTATTATGAGGATTTTTTATGAAATCATCTTGGTATCACGAACATTCTTAGAACTCGGATAGTTTCTTTTGATGCAGTTTCTATGCCCTTTACGTCTATGTCTCCGGTCGGTTAAAGTGAATCCTATTGATAAATTAGTAACATTTATCTGCGTGCGATTGTATCAAAATATTGTAGTGGATCCCTGGGATAAGTGTCACGTAGTAATGGCCCGGATTAGAATGGTCGAGACACCGTGGTACGCGGGCCATTCAAACCGGCGACTTAATTGTCTCAAATAGCGACCGAATGTTGCTTAAACCAGCGACACAATATACCTTACAAGATTATAACTGCGATCTTCAACCTTATCTTGTAAGCCTAAGCCATTTTACTAAAGATTACTTCTAGCGATGTAGTAATTATAAATAAGTCGTAGAAAATGCAGGTTATCTCAGTTGAGATTATAATAATCCGGTTTTTTTTTCAATTACCAGCAGGTAAATTTCGTCTTACCAGAAGGTGCTTAAGTACTGATTTCTGAGATATGTCGGTTTTATATTTGGTTAATTTTTCAATAAAGACTGGCTTCTTGAGTAATTTGGTTCGGTTCTGTATCTGGATAATCAAAAACCAGGTCATTCGTTAAGGAAATTGTATAGATAATATTTAAAATCGCATATTATTTGAAATTCGATGAACAATTGGGATACAAAGACTGCAACTTTACCTTCAAGAGTGAAGCACCCAAAGTATGCTAACCCGCTTGTCAAACTTCCCTAGCTCTCGCTATATAAATAGTATGCCGACCGGCCGCCATAGAAAGACATTACGGTGAAATTTGGCCGCACACATACGGCCAACGTTTCACATTTCATGGAACAATATAAAAGTCTGATGAGCAATATGTATATAAAATGTAAGCCATAATATACAAATTTAAAGTTCGGTAGAAGCACTCTTCTTTAAATATCGCGCACTTCTAATTTCTTTCTCGTCCGTTAAAGTTTCGGCCTCGTCTACATTTAATATAAAGATGATAGAAGTACAGAATACTCAAAGCCCATAAAACATGAAATCAGAGTTTGCCCTTAACGAATCACGTACTTATTTTATGACTCCTTAAATTAATTCGTTTCCTGGAACATAGATTGCTCTACCTGATCGACTGCATTGAGATGTGCGAAAATCCTGTTTTACAATAAACCATAAATCGCCCGTCTGCAAAACCGCGCACAATTCAACAGCGCCGACTCCCGGGCGATTCAAGCAATTCACGGCGATTCAAGGCGATTCAATAAAACTAACGGGAACCATTATCTAAATGAGTAATTTAGCTAGTGGGAAGAATTTCACGTTTAATCGCGTCTCTAATAATTCCGGATTATAACTGAACGATTGCAGGGTCGGGGGTTCAAGGCGAGATGTGTAAAAATGTGGAGGAGGCATGTCTAATATTTGTTTGTAAGAAGACACCCCGTTTGATGGTCGGTGACATCTTATCCTTTGCGGAAAGGGGTAAGATTGATGGTACCTTTCGTCATGACACTCTGGGGAAGGCCTATGTCCTTCTGTAGACTTCTGAAGGATGAAAACGACTTAACTTTTTTGCTCTTACATAATTATGTTTACTAATATTTTTGTTAGTGAACAGTTGCTGTGGCCTTTCTCCAGAATGTCTCAGTATACTGAAATCATATCCATTATTTCTGCTCTCCCAGACCAGTCCAGGCAGTCCTCAGATTTCTGTCAAGCAGGATAATTTGCCTGTGGTTAATAGTGCAGTCTTAAGCGGCGCGCAATATGTCAGAGTTTAATATCGTATGTTGTGGGATATTGTATAATGCAGGTGAGAGGGGTTTCTGGGTGGCAAACACACACAGGCACAGAATAAATAACTATACAGATAATATACATATTATTCATAAACATAGCGTAATCAGTCCATAATGTTCCCACAAGTGGGACTAGGGTCTATTCTCGATGATAGCTTGGCGAATGGTTGCTAGATTAGCTACACATTCGATTGATTGAATTGGTTTAGTATTTATCATAATGATAAATAAATTTAAATAATTTTGTACTTCTGCTAAATTTGTTAACATTGTAAAAAAATAAAAGTTTAATTAAATAACTTACCAAAAATAAAATATCTAAAGTCTGTTTGCACTAAAACGACAGAAAATACGTTTTTTTATTGTTTCAGTTTGTGTTACTTTTCCACTGCACCAACCAAAGAAGTGGTAACCAATAAAGGAAAAAAATACTGTTTTAAAAACATATTATAAAAAACATTTGATTTTTGAACCCACATTTCACACTTTGGACATATAATTTGTATCGGATCAGAAGTTGAGTTACCCAAGCAATTAGTTTAATTTCGCTGCAGTTATTTTTACTCGCGTGTAAGGAGCCCGTGTATGCATTTGTCATAAGAGGTTGTTTGTATGTATATTTTGTATGTTACCATTTATAACTTAGGACAGAAATGCGATTTTTTGGAATTAAATTTCTGTAACTTCAAATATGTTATTAGATAAGTTTTATCGCCACAAGTCACCGAGAACGCTGCAATATACAATAAAAAACACGTAGAAGTTTTAATTTTTACAAAAAAAACTTGTTTATTAAGTTAAAAAAGAACATATTTTTATATTTATGCCGCATTCTTTAAATCAGAGACAAAATCGTCTACCCAGTAATGAAACACTTTCTATTATGTTCTATTATCTATAAACAACGTCGAACACGACCAATTACTTTGCAACGAGATTATAAGACTGGTACCCTGTCTCTTTTAGTTATAACTTTATCCGTTTTAAACCATCTCATCTTAATTAAATGTCTTTAAGACGCTTATGACGACTAAGTTCTAATGGGAACTATAGTTATCCACAACACTAGTTTTATACATGTCCCGCTTCGACAAAGACGCATAAATTCATCAAACTCGCTGTCCTAATCAGTAATTATTTAAAGAGTTTTATTTCTCATACTGCTCAAAAACTAATCTGGGTCTCTTCAAGGCAAGAGAGAAGAGGTATCCTTAACTTTCGTACTCCATTAACAGTCATAAAATAACATCATTTACCATTTGGGTCAGTAAATGTTCAAATGAAAATATATTTCACGATTAAAAAAACTAAAACTTATAATTTGACTGAAATATTTGCAGACGAATCGATCTAACCTCTTTCTCACTTTTATATTACGATGGTGACAGGGAGGTCAGTGAGAGGTATATGCAACATTCAAACTCACATATCATAGAAATTATCCTGTTTTCGTCAAAAATATCTTCATAACCAAGTGAGTTTCAAAAGTTATATCTAAAACTCAATCAAAACTATTTGACAATGCAAAAATAAGCTCAAATATGTTAAACATTTGTTTGAAAGTTGACCAAGAGTAAACATAATGTTAACTATTTTGTGATAGATTTTAAATTAATTGCGAGAATATGCCTATTGCTGTTTGTATGAGAATGGACACCATATTTGCAAAATCGTAATAAAATTTAATTAATTAAATATTTAATAATCTGGACCATTAATTATGCGCCCGTTTATGTCGGTTTACGAGCTGATGGGGCATTTCGTTTACGATTTCCTATTAATTCATGTTTATAGTTTCAATTTCTATCAGTAATACCTAAAGTTTAAGTAGGCCTCGTTAAAATACTTGCAATATTGCTTGTTTGCTATAAAGAGCGCTAAATTAATTACTCTGCAACAAATACTACTAAATAGTAAGATTTGAAATCACGTGTCTTCAATACCTCAGCCCGGAATCACCTACTGCTGGATGTAGGCCTCCTTTCTCTTCTGCCAGCCTCCTCTGTGCTGTGTGTCTCTATCCAGGTGTTCTCTGCGATTGATATGATGTCGTCATCATGTGTCACAATTATCTCAGGCTGGAATCCCCTATAGCCGGATATAGGCCTTCTTTCTCTTCTGCCAGCCTCGTCTGTCCTGTGCGTCTCTATTTTGGTGTTCTCTGCTATGATGTCGTCATCATGTCTTCATTATCTCAGTTAGAAGGCCTATATCCAGCTATAATTCCCTATAGCTGGATATAGGCCTTCTTTCTCTTCTGCCAGAAGAGAAAGAATCTGCTATCCCCTACTTGATATCCTCAATAAATACTCACTGAGTATGTATCTGAGGATATCCATCAAAATACAGTTGTGAGCGTGTTTTTTTTGTCGGGTTTTTTTATTCTGCAATATTGCGATACATTATTTTAAATTACAGTTTATTAATAATACTTACATAGTCTAGTTGTGACAAAGGAGCATAATCAATATCTAAGGCTTAAGTCCACCAAAATAAACAGACGGTCAAATCAAACCGTAATAAATAAATAAATCCATAAAACTGGTCAATTTTTACATATAATCATCTAGCCCCAAACTAAGCAGAGCTTGTATTATGGGAACTATATGACTGACATAATACTTATGTCATTCGTTTTTTTTAAACATATACATATTATACATAGAAAACACACCATTGATTAGATTCCTATGAAAACATGTGTCAAAAAGCTTTGATTCGGTCTTAACCATCCGTTATTGTGTTGGTGAGCTCGGACCTTAGTACCTACATATAAGTTATGATTACCATACGTTTTGTATGACTTGATTGTTTGCCAATTAGGACACGAAGGTACTAGTTATTAAGAATATGTGGTCGATAGCCATAATTCATGCTAAATAATGGTCGATTCTACTTCTAATGATGTCTTTAGAAGAATTGGCCTAGTGGGTATTGACCATTAGGCCAACATATCAATCCCGAAGGTCATGGGTTCGAACTTAAGTGTACACATTTTTACACTCCAAAAATAAATAAACGAAATCATCGTCATTGAAAAACATCTGAAGGAAATCCGTAGTCACGGACAATATGACACCATATGAATCTCAAAAATTAGGGCAAATAATTGCTCTAATTAAAAATTATGAAGTCTATGAGGGACTATGGAGTCAAGTCATTATAACCCAACGTACCTAGCAAAAGGTATCATCTTTTCAAAAGATCGCAAACTCAATTTCCTTGTACATTGAAGAGAAGCATTTTATGATAAAGTTAATATTCGTGAATGAACGGAGAAAACTAGTTAATACCAGAGTTTTAATCTTATCTGAAGAGGCTGCGTTATGGCGTCATTGAGATATCGTATACATTAAATTATGAGTAAACTAGATAGTAACGAATGATTTGAAAGCCTACTGTAGATATGAGGTATTCAAATTATTATGCTCGTATTTTTATATTAAACTACTATGTACAAGTAGGTATGTACAAAAAATACAGATGAAACAGCTAGCTATCCGTTGCAAACGATCTTTAGATAACTCAACTGATCTAGATCACTACCAGGCGGAAGCGTTAAACTTTATAACTTATATTAAACTTAAATTCTAACACTGATAATATTGAGCTGAGCTAATACGGTTTTTAAGAAAAAAAATAGTCTTTCGGATCAACGCACCAGCAACCCAGGCAGGTGGTGCCGATGTCAATTATTGGCATATATAGGCGACGGTAAACGCTTTCCATCAGGTAGGCCGTTTGTCTTGATATAATATCGGGACTATTCTCCACACTAAATACTATCAAGTTGTCACTTTAAATAATAAATAAATATATGATGTACATTTTCATACAGCATCATCACAAACCCAGCCCCAAACTAAGCAAAGCTTGTATTATTATAACTACATGACTGATATACTACTTATATACATATTTTTTTGTAAATTTTTACATATTATACTAAGAAAACACCTAGACCCGATCTCTTTTTATTGGGAGAGGACGGAAGATCAGCGCGCTACTTACCTTCACCTTCCCGGCCCAATTTGTGGCTACTTACCTCATCAGCTATATTAGTTTTATACTTAATTAATAAGTAGTTTCAAATAAAATATTAATCTATCTATCTTTTTTGATCTTCCAGTATTAAAATTTACTAATGACACGATATAATCTTCGTGGTATTGAAATCAGGTGTTTTCACAGTAGTTAGTTTAATTGAACAAATGCTCGACTGCAACTGAAGAAGTTGGAATATTAAACTGTGATTTTAAATTGTAAACTAAGTGTTATATCAATAATCATAGAACACAATACTCTTATGTCAAATCGATGATCTATAGATAGATGGACGGATATAAGAAATCGAAGGGATGTGACATGTGATCATTTTCCTTTAGTGTGGGCGTAGTATCTATCTATTGCGGACTATATCAAATAAAATATCGATATAAATGACTTTGAGCTCAGTGTAACCCGACACGAGGTTAGAACGCTGACCGGACCCGTTGGCATTATGAGCACACGCGAAAATGATGAGCAGGTACTGGCGATGACGGAATATGTATAACTGTTAGACAATTTTTTTTTTAATGTTGCATACTGAATATTGAAAGTACAGAGATATGTTCTATGAATTAATTAATGAATGTTGTATACCATAGGAAAATAAACAAAAACAAAACAAGCAATCTTCCCCAGACAACCTCAGAAGGAAAGGAATTTACTTCAGTATAATTTATTTATTTATTTAAATCTTAGGAAAACTTACAGCTAGCTTACAGGAAAAGTATATAAGTAAATATTATACAACTATTAATGTTACATAATATAAGAAGGCCAATTAAAAGTTTCCACAAATAGAATAAGAAATGTATAAGTAAGGCATGAACAGGTAAAGTAGACGATTAGGAAAGGTAGAATATATATAAAATACAACACACACTTTTATACAAACACAATATCAGTTGCCAATAATTTATAGTTATCAATAATTTAGCCAATCCAATTTAGCAGCAATCGGCTTAATTAGATTGACTAAATAGAAGCCTACATTATAACAGAAAAACTGTATTTTAGTAGGTCTATTAAGAAGTATGTGGTCAAGCCAGGTAGGGAGAGTTCTCGATTGAGACTTTCTGTTTATGATAAATGTAGTGGACTTTTGAAACAGTTTTCTTCACGATATTACAAGTAGACGTTTATTACAAAGTACATTCAAGGAAATGAGTGCTCAGACGATAATTATCGGTCGGCCGCGGAGCCACGGACCTGGTCTGACTCCAAATTACTCTATTCATTAGACTAGGGAGGGGAACTGAATGTAAATAATCAAAAACATTTTAATTGTACAATTTACATTTAGTATAAAACGTATTGTCAGAGTTTTCAATAGGTTAAGCATTATTATTATTATAAAGCGTATCGTGTGTTGTCTTTGATACTTTTTAGACTTGATTTAATTATTTGACTAGTACTTTTTTCTATAAACGAGTTCACCTTGTTCGATTGGCACCACACTAAAGCTGAATGAAGGATCATGAAACAAATAACCAAGCAGAGTTTGTTGCCTGATTCTTCTAGGCTTGGTCGCGCGCGAGGAATCGCCGTAAATTCACTTAATTTTTTTTTATATCACGTAGTTTTTAAGTTGACGTTTCTATATGATCCTTGTGATTTTAATGAATAAAAACCTATTGACTTTGACTTTCACTTAAATAAATAGAGATTTTAACCGATACGGTCTTAAGGCGATATTATATTATTCAAATTCAATAGTAATAACTTTATTCAACCTATCACTTTTGATACATTGAACTGGTTTTCTGAAGACAGAGGGTGGATAATACAAGTATTATTTTGGTGGTTAATAAAAATTATAAAATTAGTCGTAAAACATAAAAACTAATTTAAATAAGCTTATAAATAGCGAATACCTAAGTCAAATAATTAAAGAACATTAAGGAAGATTCATATTGATTTCAGCTATTATTTGTAGTGATGATGACTTAGTAAATATTGTCAATAATTTCTTAATAATTTTACTTTTCGAACCTTTGTCATGCCTTTTTATTCAACTGTACCGAAGTGTAACAAAAAGTAAATCGATATGCTCATTAAAACTAAAAAGTTAAGTTATAAGCATGACTGGGCGATCGTACTTTGTTGATTTTAATTTGAAGACGAATTTACGAACACTTTGCTAATAAAGATTAATGCTAAGTCATCTCATTTGCAAAATATTTGGATACATTATTTGAACAAGTCCTTAAAATATACAACATTGATGAGTGCTTGATAACGAAATAACATTTTGCTAGTTTCTTATAAGAGTATTGTTTTTTTAAAGAAGGTCATGCTATTCACACCTCTGACGACCTCTGTGGCAGTGGCAGTTGCGGGTTCGATTCCCGCCGCGTGTCAAATGTTTGTATGATCTACAAATATTTGTCTCAGATCTGGGTGTTTTCTATTTACAATATGTATGTATTAACAAAATAATATATATAATGTAGTATATCAGTCATGTAGTTCCCATAACACAAGTTCTGCTTAGTTTGGGGTTAGATGATGCTGTGTCCAGCATTGTTCTTGTTATTTAAGGGCAAAAACGATAAATGAAATCATTGTACTGTTTCAGCAACTAGAGCACTAGTTCTCCGAAGATTGTAGGTCCAATATCCTAGAACTGACAATTCGACTTGACAAGTGAATATTAAGAGGAAACAAAGATGATATTGTATGAAGAGTGAAACATTTTAACCAAGTTAATATGGCATCAAATGCAGCCTTTGTGTGCAGCTGAAATTTGTCTTTGTGTACAGCTGAAATGTGTCTTTGTGTGCAGCTGAAATGTGTCAATGTGTGCAGCTGAAATGTGTCTTTGTGTGCAGCTGAAATGTGTCTTTGTGCAGCTGAAATGTGTCTTTGTGTGCAGCTGAAATGTGTCTTTGTGTGCAGCTGAAATGTGTCTTAGAAATCACAACTGGCTTAGCATAAAGGAGTGATAGTGCCGACACTTATGTATGACAGTGAAAGTTGGGTATGGCAGAAGAATCATGAAACTATAAAAAATGCAGTTGAAATGAGAGCTTTGAGAATTATGTATAGTTTGACTTTGAGAGATAAAGCAAGGAACAGTATGGATATTATAGCTTTATGGAGTAAATAAAGTAGTGTAAAGAATAGAGAAAAGTATGCTAAGATTGTTTAGAAATGTAGAATGGATGAAGTATGTTTAGAAATGTCGAATGGATGAAACATGTTTATAAGGCCAGCGAAAATGGGAAAGATTGGATTGATAGACCTCGGATAACATACTTTGTTTAAATTAGAGATGGAATTACCATCATTACAAACCCATATTAGAATACATACGATCTTATTGGTAAAATAACAATATTTTTAGACTTTGTTCAGGCGTGATCACGGGTTGTTGTTAATGGAGTTACCGTCAAAAACTATGCCAGTTGGCGCATTACGAAATACAGGACATCCGTATAAAAACGTTAGTTTGAAAATAATCTTCTAGCACATCCCTATTAGTTGGTAGGTTACATAAACGTTGAGCTTATGGTCTGCGCGCGCTTCTCTGATAAATAACACACAAATCGGTTTGTTTGCACAGATCCTATGAGGCGATATCGTCATTATAATCTGGTTTGCATATTGTAGCGAATTTTACAGTAGGATAACTTACTCACCTACCTCGTTCGCTATTTAGATACATCGTGGATGAAAATGTAGAGCAGTCACGTCGTAAACTATACTGTATGATGATTATGGTTTTATTTTAATGAATAATTACCTATTGATTTTAGCTTTGAAACCTGTAAGTTTGTAGATAAAAGCGACATAGTGGGTAGCTAGCTGCGACGTAAGAAGTGTTGGTTCGATTCCCGCTGCAGGACAATTGCACATAGAGAATAAAATGTCTGTAGAGCATTCTGCAGATTTATGTTCTTAGTCTGGGTCTTGTGGTACCACGGTTCTCATAGTTCCTGATATCCACGATATAGGGATACAATCTTAACTCCTGTGCTGAGTCAAGACATGTAATGGCATGTTAGATGTAAAAAATAGTGTTACAACAATCTGAAACCTAGAATAGTTTTGCTTGGAATAAGTATTATAGATAGCCTAATAGTTTTAGACGAAACTTCACTAATAGCTTATGTAAAATGTAGGTTAGTTATAAAAAAGTTTTTTTATAATACTAATGCGGTAAACACGCATACCACTTGCAGGTAAGCGGTTATTAAAGCTGGCAATATCAGAGGTATGATTCACGCGTTGCCTCCCTGTGATATCAAGATGAAAGATCTCATGTGTCCGTAATTTTACCGGCAACCATACCCTTCAAACTAAAACAGAGCAATGTAAGCATTACAGCTTGGAGGCAGAAATAGGCATGGTTATAGCACTCCACTATCACAGGTTAAATTTAATGTGAAAATATTATAATCCTAGTATTTTTGAGAAATAACACTGTGTTAATTTATGCTTATCCTGGTTGGCGCAAAAGAGTTTGATAAAATCTGTGTCAAAAGGCTCGCTTTTGTAGTCCAAAAGCTTTTGAAGATGAAAAGCTTACCCATGTCATGTTATAGGTAATTGATGTTCACCAATTACCTGAACTGTAAGATGGAATTATTGATAAAAAAGAATGGCGTTATAAAGAGTAAGTCTGTACCTAACAGTGAAGATGGGCTAGATGATGATAATGATTATAACCAACCGAGCGCTTCTGTGCTTCGAAGGGTACGTTGACATGTCGGTCACGGCTATTATAACAGTAGCTACGCCAAACATACTATCCATCAAGTAAAAATACTTGGTATTCACCTACTGCATAATATTTACTGTGGCACATCCTCTCGTAACTTAGATGTTATCATGTAAACATCTCCCGGAATGGCGTCCCTAGGTTTCTAGTCTGAACTTTGTGACATGTCAAAGTCGTACTAAAACCTCAGTTTTATGTAAACGGCTATAGCATTACCCTACCAGGGGTTTCTCATGAAAGCGCCGGCCGTCATAAATAAAGCGCCGGCCGTCATAAACAGTATAACAGAGATACACATTAGTACTCATTGATTATTTATTAAAACTTTAGGAACTTCAATGCTGCGATTTCACACAATATGAAATCTCTTACCAAGGGTTTAAGTTAACTTGGTTACGTAAAAAATATTGATAAATTATATATAAATGATATATTATAAACAAAAACAAAAACAAACACGCTCACGACTATCTTCCCCATGGTGGACATCCTCAGATACATACTCAGTGAGTAGATCTTTGAGGATACCAAGTAGGGGTAAGCATTCCACGTGACAGGTTGCAAGCCCATCGCCGCTTATTGGAACACTAACTATTGGCATATGCCTTCGAATTTTTGGTTCTAGAGCATGCCGGTTTCCTCACGATGTTTTCCTTCACCGTTATGAGCACGTTTTAATGCGCACATAAATTTTTCGAGTGGAAAAATCCATTGGTGCACGACCGGGTTCGAACCCACGACCTCCGGATCAGAAGTCGGGATATTAACCACTAGGCCAACACGGCTTGATACATTATAAATCTTACTTTAATTAGAGGAATTCTAGATGAGACAGGTAAAAAGTCATTTTCCTTCCGTTTTCCATCAGTGCTAACTTTGGACCCAATAAATTCGGTCTCAACGTCACTCGATTCGTGGCTTGATTGGCAAACGCATTGCTAATTAGAGACGAAAATGTAGGTTCAAGTCCCACAGCATCGGTGTTTTTAGGAGAAAGTTAAATTTCGTAATGGCGGATGCCACAGTCAGAAGATCGGCCTTTACTAGCTTCCGTTAGAGTAAATTAAATAAGTCGTGACAATTTAAACTGAAGCTGACATCTCGCAGAGGGGACTGGAAACATTTGATATGAGTTTGATTTCTACTAGAAATACTCTTTGGCTGTATTTCTCAAGAAATGTCCCAAAATATTGTATCTAGTTTCGAAAGGAAAATGTAAGTCAAAGTCAAAGTTAAAATTCATTTATTCATTAAAATCACAAGAATCACTTTGATACTCACGACACAGGGGATCCTAGTGTGTGTTGGTAAAAGTACAATGGGCTGTTTTATTGCTGAAAAGCGATCTCTTTCAGGCCACCTTTATCATTTATTTAATTAGTTACCCTGTGATAAAAAAGGATCATACCTTTTCCACTGATACACAAAAATTTTAATAGAAACAAGATTTTTCTCATTGTGCATCAAATCGGTTAAATATTTTTTAGCCTTTATTCGTGTTTTCGATATCAAAAGTTTCAGGTTTCGTTAACAAGGTACTATTTAATAACGTGAAAAACTCTCGTATTTATCTTATCTCGCATGAAAGAGCATTATTTTTGTGTCTTAGTGAAGCTTACAATTCACTATAACACAAAAATAACTTAAAGAAGCACTAGTAAAATTACATCACACAAACGTGTACAGCAATTTTCTCGTTTGAAATCCCAGTAATGCCTGTCATATTATGACAATATTATCTCAGCAATAAACGCAAGCCTTTGAGGCCTGACCTTGTATTGCCATAGTTCACACCGTCCCTTCACTGTGGAAATGTGGAAAAAACTTCACAATAGAACGGCCCTCAAGCACCGTCTCGAATAATACCTTGTAGAAGTGTAACTCCAGAATCATCATATACTTAATATATAACTATAATAGTCATGAAATAAACAAAGCGGTGTTTGCTGTCTCATTTTTGAAGAGGAATCGGCGTCAATTCACTTTCTAAAATCTAATCTAATTTCACTATGTACAAGTAGGTATATACAAAAAATACAGATGAAACAGCTAGCTATCTAAAGACCGTTGCAAACGATCTATAGATAGCTCAACTGATCCAGATCACTACCAGGCGGAAGCGTTCCCAAAATACTGGCCGCATTGCCACGCTGAATGGCAATGCTAATGCGTTGACCCAGATAAGAGCCAGCTCTCTTGTCACGCGTCGCTTCGACCAGTCGCCCTGAAAGAATTTTGAAAACGCGAAGGGCCCCTGTTCACACATTTCACTTAGTTCTAAAGTCAACGGTTCTATATGATCCTTGTGATTACAATGCAGATATAAGTAATTAATATACCTATTAACTTTGACTTACAAGCCTATTTCCGATCATTGGAACATTAAACAATTACAGGCAAGCCTTCTAATTTTCCAAAAATAAAAACAGAAAAAAGATCAAATACACTTTTGTAGAAGCACATATTACGCAGTGTGGAGAATTGATCTCATTAGTAAAGGTATTTACAAACGAGTTACGCTTCTATGTGCTAGTGTTACTGTAGATAACATCGTTGGACAAAACAATCGATTACATGCGTTAGTATGTTTATTGATTATTGTTGACGATACGAGTAGGTCCGATTGGGAAAGGAGTTCCTCAAAGCAAGGACATCCAGGCCCACAGCTTTTTTGCTCGTAATTATTTAATTGTATAGTTTTGTGTTAACTAGATACTCATATTTGCAAAATGCACGTGTGAATATTGAATAATTTAATGTAGGTGTGAATTGTGTGTTTTTATTTCATTGAAATTACGCTGTATATATTTTGCAAGAATAATGAAATTGCAACAATATTGACAAAACATAAATACTTACCTTATTACAATAAAATTTAAAAAATCTCGTCGTCCTTTTTTTCTACTTAAATACTCTTTGTTAGTGAAAAATTATATAAAAACATAGCTATTTATAAGATATATGAAAAAAAATTAAGCCACTTATTGTAATTGTCCTAAATTTTCTATTTCTTTATTATTATTTTCATGAAACCCGCGTGAAAGTATGGATGTTTCATGTTTAATCTTCGTAACGACTGAACCGATTCGGATACTAATTCATAACCTAAAATAATACATATACTTCTTTAATCCAGGTACATACGAAGTAGCTTAGCAAAATACTTTTTTTTTCAAACGGCGTTATAATATCCTCAGAAATCAGAATGTCGGAACCATAAATTCGTAGACGTGTATGATAGGAGCCTCTATCTTCAAGGTGCGCTAAATCTCCTCACAAGTCTTTTCATCACTAAGTCCTTATCAGGTCACCATACCCCCAGGTCACCGATCTGACCTTGATCAGAGTGACCAAGAAATAACTGGTTAATGACGGAGAAAAGAAATACTTCTATACTAAGTATTACTATTAAGAAGAAAAGTTTGTAAGTTAGGATGTTTGGATGTAGGAGGTAATCTCCGATACACCTTAAACGATTACAAAAAATTCACCAATATTTAGAATGTACTTTGAAGGTACGTATTACACAAGGTACATAAGCAGTATATTATCCCGTTAAAAATTAAAGTGATTTTTGTGAAGATCATTTTGCTACGTAGTTCAGTCGACAAAAAAACGGTCGAGCGAATGTGTTTCTTACAAACTATTTTAAGAGGCTAGCGGAGGATGAATTGCTCATAAAACAATAGAACTTATTTCCACCATATTTAGTTATTATTTGTATTCGAATAGTATTTATCTAAGTACCTAGATATATATTTTTTTAATATACTTAACCAAAATGAAATGTTACTATTGGCTAATATTGCTATCGCGCAATCACAGACCTGCTTCGGCCAAAAAGAGATAGTAATATTCGGGCTGATTTTTAAACGCACCTTGAACTAAAGTTGCGAGCTGCATCCTTAACAGTTATAGCTATGTTTTCATCGTCTAAATTTTAATCAGGTACCATACAGGTGAAGCCGTGGGCAGTAGCTAGTTTAATATAAAATAGTCAGTGCAAGCACAAACCCCTCGCGTTGTAGGAACAAGGAAGCCCATAATTGGTGTTAAATCAACACAGGCTAAAATCCTGCGTGAATGGAATCTGCGAATCGGAGATGACCGCGGGTTCCGCCGGCGATGCTATCACTGGACACCTAGCGCTCGCTAGAACCGAACCTGCAAAACATATAAAATCAGATACGGTATTCTAAAAAATGCATTCCCTACTTAAATGCAAGCCTTATCAAAACGTGTCTTGTACTATATTAGTTAGGGGTTTTGAGGGCAATCTGGCCAATAAAGAGAACTAAATAGTTATTTATAATTAATCAATTAATTTGCAATTTATTTATAATGCAAAGTTAAAGTCCAATGAACGAGGTGCTTGTACAGAGAGGTCAATATCATATTGACAGTGACATATTGTATAATACATCGCTTGTTTCCGTTAAAGTAGTGTATTTTTCCCAACAGTTCGGTGGAACAAAGCTCTTATTAAAACTAGGTATGGTCCAACAAACGGATATATCCTTTATCCAACTATCCTTACTGTAGCATTTTTTTAACGTAAAGCTATTACGTTAAAAAAATGCTACAGTAAGGTTACAGTTAAAAATTTTACGTAACATGGAAGCTCCGTCAAGAAAAACTTATTTTTAAAAACAATGATACTAGTCACGGTGACAAAAAAACCTGCCTCACCTAACATGTTCTGATTATTTCTTTCTTTAAGTCAAATGTTGCGTCGATACGCTTAAAACTGAAGCAGAAATTGGGGTTTGACACACGGACGGACAAACATACACAACGAAACTAGTTAACAAGTTGCCGTTTCTATATGACCCTTGTGATCTCAATGAATAAAAAAAACTATTTACTTTTGACTTTGAATTTCAACTCATTAAGTGCCTTCTCCATGTTTTCTAGTATCATGAATTTGAGGAATTTCCCGCCGAATCGTCGGCGCGGGGTGCCGCAGGTAATTGCAGATTATCGCACATTGTTCCGCTAAGGAGCACAAGGCTGGACGTGTGAGCGTCTCTGCGCGCTCTATGCATAGACATTACACTGCCACTGTGACGACCCGGTAGCCAGCTCTTTGGACAAGTCACTAGCAACAGCAGGTTTTATTCAAACGCTCTCTTTGTTTAGTTTGGCGTTTAGGTAGGGCTCCGAGGTAGTCTCTCTCTACCCTTGCGTCAACTGGCAGAGATTATCTCTGAGTTATTCGGCGAAGTTTTTAGGATTTAATTTTCAGGTGTTGATTGGATGATCCTTGCCTTTAAATTCATACGTATGGGTATCTATACCTCACATACCCATACATGTATAAATACATACACGTATATATAATATACATAATACGTTTTATATACACATAAACTATCCATTTACAATGATAATTACCATGAATTGTATGTTTGTTTGTATAGTTTAGTGGTGTTGTTAGCAATAAAATATTGAGAAAGAGGGTAGATCGATTCGTTTGCCACTTACACGCAAAGATAAAAGCAACTGTGCCAATTCATCCGGAAACTTTATAGTAACAAATCATGCTAAATATCATGTTTCTAGTAAAAAAGATGTCTATTAACATGAAAGTTTTAAAAGTTATAGTAAAACGAAATTGAAATTAAAATTAAAATTTTAATAAAAAAGGGCAATATAAATTTTGACGTTTTTAGGAAACTAATCTTGAATGAATACTTATGGTATTCATTCAAGATGAGTCTAGATAGATTTTGAAACAACTTTTCAATGGTGGAACATATTTATTTTTTATACAACTACAACAAGCATATGGTCTACCCATTAAGCGGTTACCGTAACCTATGGACGCTTGTAACACCAGAGGTATCATTCGCACGTTGCCGAACCTGATACATAACGGGTGAAAAGTCTTATATGTTTGTAACTTCACCGGCACGCATACCCTTATATTACAAACACATAAGACTTTTCATCCGGAACACAAAAAAATGAGAATTACTGCTTGCTGCCAGAAATAGATATGGTGGTAATTTTATTTAACTAAAAACTTTATATCGTGGAATTATAACGACGTAAAATTTGTGAAAAGTCAGTGGATGGAGGTGGCTTTCTATAATAATTATCAAATTCAGCATCGCAAGCAATTAATGTCCCGCAATTGACAAACAATTCTTAACTTCGAATCTCAAACTAAAACAATACAAAATGGATTGTCCTGTTAGGTCGTTTCAAAAACACCTCAATTTAGTTTCACCTTTAAATCTTCATCAAAACATAATCCATTAATCTACTTTATACTTTTTATTCATTTAAAGCTTGTACTTTTTGCTCTTAATACAAAAGAGCATAATTTTTGAAACGCAAAAAAATATAACCTAAAACGCAGCATGTAGTCTTATTCAATTATTCTTGCAAAAAACTGTTTGACCTTAATAAATCGTGTAGTCTTTGCAAAAAATATAAACTTGTATGTATGTGAATAAAGTTAAAGTATATAGATTGGACGAGTCTTTAATGTGAGTTACATTGCCTTGTCTATGTACTATAAATATTTTGGTAAACAAACAAGTGGCAACGTCACGTAAATATTTCTGGAAACAGAAATACCTTTCTGATAACATTTCTTGCCAACGTAGTGTTTGTATTAATTATGTTCGCCTTCCTTTTTAGAACTTAAGTGGCAAACAAGGACGCTTACATCCTCCAAATTAGTCACACCAGAACCATTAACCATCTTTGAATTCGCCATCTTTGATTTTAAAGAAGATGTCATTTCTTTTTCGTGTTTCTTTTGTATTTACTGGTGTAATAACAATATATCTATCAAGATGGCAAAAGTGAGAATCGGGAAGTTTTTTTTTCGGCAATTAATTTTTCCATTGTCTCCCGATCGGGCCAAAGATCGGGAGACAACGGGAATAACCCTGGAACATCAGAGAACCATGGAACTCGTGCGTTGTCGACTTTGAGACATAATTATAGAAAGTCTTATGTGCTTGTAATTTTACTGACAATATTGTTTGGCGGCAGAAATGGGTATGGTGGTATTACTTTTCCGGGCGAGCACTTTCACAAGGAGCTTTAAACAATCTTCTGCACTAAGTTTATGCCAAAACTTAATTCGTGTCCTATGTTCTTCTGCCTTAATCATGCCTTTGACAGTTTTTTTATCGAAACTTGTCCTTAAAGCTTAGTGTAAACGGAAGCCCCGAAGTAACCGATTTCTATCGTAGACGGGTATAAGTGTTTCAGAAACACGTAGTTTTTTATTTCTGTAAAAGTGATGAACAGGTATTTTATTGATTTCAGTTAGTGATTCTTATTTTCATCAATCCATTATATCTCGCAAGACGACATCGTTTCAGCCGTTGCAAAATGTACCGTTAACAAACATACACGCATACCTTCACATTTGTAAGGTAGGTTAATATAGGGTAGGATAATAACTACGTCCTACCTCAAAGTTTAAGTCAACATTCATTTATTCATTAAAATAAATGAATGTTGGGGGGAAAGGTCTGTGTCTATGCTTTAATAGTTGCTTTGCCTAGCTTGCTCTTGCTTTCTAGATTTCCTAGTTTAAGCTGCTTGCCTAGTATAGATACATGCCTGACCTACTTCGTCTCTTCAAGATGGGTAGGCCGCGAATGGTCTTAGGGGAATGTAGCGCAACAGTCGCCGATCCCTAAGGCAAGCCTGGTGGGGAATCCTTCACGTGGTTGCTCCCTGTTTTTGGTCTATTTCATTCGGAAATAGACGTAACAAAAACCACCAGACGAACGCTGCCTAGAATGGAGAGGTCATGTTCCGGCGGGTTCATCATTGTGTGATAAACATTCTGGTGGATAGTAATGACCTCCTGCGTGTTTGTGCCGTGCGCAGGAACCCGTACCGGAGGATGAAGGAGTCCTGGTGATTGAGATCGTAGCAAGCCGGTGGTTGTGCTTGCTACTATCAACACATCTCTTTGGTCTGGATTTCTCTTCACACGGGCGGTCGTGAGCTAGCCACTTACGATCAATCGGCTGTGACGCCCCGTCTGAGGGTCGTTGGCGAGGGTCCTTACCTGGGGGGTAGGCAGACAGCGAGGCGCGGGACCTGGGGTGAGCATGTGGCTTCCTCTTTGGTCACAGGCAGCCCCAGTATCCTTCGCAACGTTCAGTCTCGTCTATTTTACAGGATGGGGGCCCTAAGTTCATGTAGTAACTCTGGCGATCACGTGCTGAGCACGCGACGTCCCCGACTGAGGACTCCGTGGCGGGTGGATAACTACATGAATGATCTCTCAACCTTCCCAACCATGGCTTCTAAAATAACTTTTAGCAACCCTACACAGGCCACCCCGGTGGCAACTTCGAGTACTGCTGCGGCCTCGGCCGCGCATGCTCTTACAGTCTCGAGTACTGCTGCGGCTTCGGTCGCGCATGCTCCTACTGCTTCGAGTACTGCTGCGGCTTCGGTCGCGCATGCTCCTATAGCTTCGAGTACTGCTGCGGCTTCGGTCGCGCATGCTCTTACTACCCCCCGAGCGTCTTCGAACGCAAGATCAATTGCATCTTTGAATGCGCTAGGCTCCCGCAAGGCTGCGTCTTCGACAATGCCGAGCAGGAACCCAGCTGCTTCCCTGAGCGCGACAAGCTCGAAAACTGCGTCCACGTCAGCGCCACCTATGGCTGCGACAAAAGACACGGAGATCGAGCTGTCCGCTCTAAAAGATGCCATACCTGCGCAACAGACAGAGCCAACGTGGACTTTAGTCTCTCCGCGCAAAAACAAGAACAACAAGCGCCAGAAGGCCAAGGCGGACACTCAGGCAAGGGCACAGGCAAGACAAAAGGCTGCTGACGGGAGACGGCAACTCCAACCTGGAGCCAAGTCACCGACCCCAGTAAGCTCGACCTCTGGTCAGGCCGAACAGGTCCAGGCGCAGGCGGTGCCCAAGGCATCACCAGCGACAAGCGAAAGCAGCCAGTCTCGCCGCCGATCCAAGCCTAGAGGGAAACGCGCAGGCAAGCTGGCAGCTAAAACTCAAAAACCCACCGCGGCACACCCCAACATGCCGTCTCAACCCACCACCAAACGGTCCCGGCCCGACGATACAACCACGCCTACTGGAGACAGCAAGCGCGTGAAATCGGGGACCAACAAACATAAAGGGTCGGTCAGCTATGCAGCGGCGTTCAGGGCAAACGAGCTGTGCGTGGCAGTTATGACTGAACCCTTCAACGACCTCACGGCTGAGCAGGTCACGGTCATCCGAACTTGTTTGGAGACGAAGCACGAGGACGAACTTCTCGACCCGGCAACGTCGACCCAAACATCCAAAGTCCGGTTCCGTGGCAAAGCGCACTTTAGCGAGGGAGTCCTCAAGCTGTGGTGCGAGGACGACGTCGCTCTAGTGTGGCTACGCTGTGCGGTGGATACCGTCGCATCGCCTATCGGCGGGACTAAGCTTGTGGTTAGACCTCAAGCAGAAATCCAACGGCGTATCCTCTGTGGTCTGTTTATCCCTGAACCCAACAAGGATATCGACAGACTGCGAAGGATTTTGGCGATGCAAAACCAGTTTGTTAGCGTCAACTCTTGGTCCCTCGTGAGAGCGGAAAAACAGACGGAGCGGGAATCACCTGGTGTCCACCTGCTCCTCCGTGTTCCAGAGTCTGATGTCAACAAACTCAAACAGCAAGAGCGTCGCCTTTACTGGCGGATGGGGAACATCTACATCCGAATCCTGGAGGAGGATTCTAGACCAACCCACGCAAAAGGCGACGCTCAGCCCAAACCTACCCCTCAAAAACCCAACACTGGCGAAGAAACACCAGAGCGCCAAACAGAGAACATGGATGTGGAAACCTATCCTCCATCCACACCAAAACCCGAGGATGAAGAGTGCTTTCTGGACGTCGAGGGGAGTGAGGCCAGCGACAGCTGCCTCAACTCCTCTCCAATCCGGCACTCTTAAAATCCCCATCCTCCAAACCAACCTCCAGCACAGCCTCACTGCGACGGCTTCGCTGCGCAGAGCGCTGGAGGAAAACCCCCAGACCATAGCCCTAATCCAAGAGCCGTGGATTAGGAAGGGCAGAATCTGTGGTCTAAGCAACACCAGTGGAAAACTCTTACTCGACACCACCGTAAGTAATCCCAGAACCTGCATTATCACTCCCAAACACTTACAAACACTTTTAATCACCGAGTTCTGTTCCAGAGACCTAACTGCCGTTAGGCTCGCTACTAGACCTAACGAGAGTATAGTCCTAGCATCCGTCTACCTGCCAGGCGACGAGGACATACCAACGGCAGAGGTGGTATCCCTAGTCGAGTACTGCGAGCGGGAGAATATAGAACTTGTCATCTGCACCGACTCCAACGCGCACCACACCCTTTGGAGCAGCGACAAGACAAACACCCGAGGAGAAGAGCTGGTAAATTATCTTTTTACTACCAATCTCACAATAATCAATAGAGGTTCAGAACCGACATTTGTCACCTCTCGAGCCCAAACCATCATTGACCTCACACTTACTACAGAGAAGGTGTCCCACTCTATCACCGACTGGCACGTCTCAGACGAGGCTTCATGCTCGGACCACAGATGGATTAGATTCAATCTCTGCATGAATCTACCGACACCGCAACCAAGGCGCGCCCCACGCAAGACAGACAGGATCAAATTTGTAAAAATGGTCCGATCAGCTCTTGAGACCGAGAACGTGCCCTCAAACAACGTAAAAATCGAAGACATCGAACAATACGTGAACAAACTTACCCACATTTTAAATCACAGCTATGAACAAGCGTGTCCCCTCGTCATACCCCCGGTGGGGCCAAAGCGACACTGGTGGGGCCCCGAACTGCAGAGATTACGCCGCAAAGTAAGGAGCCTGTTCAACAGAGCAATTAACACCCGACAAATCAAGGACTGGGAAAACTACAAATCCACAAAAGCAACCTATAAAAAACGTATACGAACTAGGAAACTGGAATGCTGGAAACGCTTTTGCACAAACATAGAGAGCACAAGCCATGCATCCAGAACAAAAGGCATACTATCAAGTGGACCGGAGCGTACACTTGGTTGTCTCAAGAAACCTGATAACACCTACACTAAATCAGATGCTGAAACAAGCAAATTATTGCTAGAAACACACTTCCCAGGGTGTCAGATAACAGACAACCATGAATGGGATATATGTATTGAACGAACATCCAGTATCCAAGACTGGATCGTAGCCCATGACCTCATCGATCGAGAAAAGGTACTATGGGCCATCAACAGCTTCCTTCCCTTCAAATCGGCAGGACTAGACGGGATATTCCCGGGTCTCCTAAGATGGAGTGGCGACTTACTGGCCGACTATCTTGTCCACATATTTAGAGGCTGCGTCGCCCATCGATATATACCTCGGAAATGGAGGGAAGTGAAGGTAGTATTCATCCCAAAACCAGGGAGGAGCGACTACACACTGGCGAAATCCTTTCGACCAATAAGTCTCACATCGTTCCTTCTCAAAACACTAGAAAGGCTGTGTGATCTGGAGATAAGAGGGCACACTCTACTATGTAAGCCCCTACACCCACATCAACATGCCTACAGTCAGGACAAGTCAACTGAATCAGCACTCCACAGCGTGGTAACACGAATAGGAGATGGATTTACCAACAAGTTATTAACCCTGGGCGCCTTCATCGATATAGAAGGGGCTTTTGACAAAACATCCTTCAGCAGCATAAGCCTAGCATGAGAACGGTATGGCGTAGCCCCAACGCTAGCAGAATGGATAAACAATATGCTCAGATACAGAGCTATACAATTCACATTTAACACAACAACCAGAGGTATAGTGGCCAGAGGCTGCCCACAGGGTGGCGTTCTTTCACCACTGCTATGGAACATAGTTGTAGATGAACTCATCCAGGAACTAAATGGCCGAGGACTGTTTACAGTAGGATATGCGGATGACCTCGCTATCCTAACAACTGGACGTTTCGAGAACGTACTATGTGACCTCATGAGATCAGCTTTTAAAACAATCGAAAATTGGTGTACAAGTCATGGGTTATCGGTCAACCCTACAAAAACGGAACTCATAATGTTCACTAACAAACGGAGCCTAGGAAACTTGAGACTCCCTAAGCTATTCAACACCGAAATAAAACTAACTAACGAAGTCAATCTAGGGATCATCTTAGATAACAAACTGTTATGGAATAAACATCTTGACTACAAAATACAGCGAGCCTGCACAACCTTCTTTCAATGTAGCAGAATGCTTGGGAAAACATGGGGACTCTCCCCGAAAATAACCATGTGGCTCTACACGGCAGTGATAAGGCCAATACTCACTTACGGAGCAATCGTATGGTGGACCAGAACCGAACTAAGTACCGTAATCGCCAAGCTCCAGCGATTTCAAAGACTCGCATGCTCCGCCATTACAGGATGCATGAGAACAACCCCGACGGCCGCACTTGAGATCATCCTAGGCCTAACTCCGCTTGACCTCTATATACAGCAGGAGGCGACTATGGCCGCCCTGAGGCTCAAACACCAGGGCCTATGGGGTAACCCTAGAAGCCCGCATGCAGCCGTCCTGGACCGGGCGATGACACATGAGCCACTTCTAGCTGCCCCATGTGACAAGACCTCCAAACGACGGATATTCCAAAAACACTACCATATACAACTATACGAAGAACTAAGAGATCAATCAGGTACCAGTGAAGTCCGTGTCTACACCGATGGCTCAAAAACCAAACAAGGAACGGGCGCTGGAGTACACTCGATGGACCTCAATATCAACATTTCAATGACACTAGGCACACACAGCTCCATCTTTCAATGTGAATGTGTGGCAATTACCGAAGCCGCAACGGCGATCTACAGGAGAGAGATCGAAAACTACAACATACGCATTCTCTCTGACAGCACAGCAACACTAAGAGCTCTGGAAAGTCACAGCTGTAACTCCAAACTCGTTTACGAGTGCCACCTAGCCCTAGAGAGAATTGCGGCGATAAATAAAGTGACTCTTCAATGGATTAAGGGACATAGTGGATCACTTGGCAACGATGCTGCTGATGAATTGGCCAGAAGAGGATCAGGAACATTTACGGAAGGTCCCGCCCCATTCCTCCCTCTGCCATTTTCCCAGCTGCGCACGGGGATGCGACACCGCACTATAAACCAACACAATGGACGCTGGGGACAGGCCACGGACTGCAGACAGTCAAGAGCAGCCCTACCTGCCATCTCACCACGACTGACACGTCGCCTGCGAAGTCTTAAAAGAACAGATCTCCGGATCATCGTGGGGACCCTAACCGGTCACTGCCCCCTGAACAAACACTTCTACAACATCGGAGCCACAGACAGCCCACTCTGCAGAGGGTGTCTAACCGAAGAGGAATCAGCTGCCCACGTAATCCTGGAATGCGTGGGCGTAGCAACTCACCGCGTACAAATCCTTGGCAACCCAAGGTCACTCCGCGAAGCCTGCGAAGACCCCAGGAAGCTTCTGTGCTTCTGGGCGGAGTTGGGCTGGCTAACCCACTAGCCAAACTCCCACGCACAATGAACCAAATTGGAGTTTGAGTGCGGAAAAGGGAGTCCACACACATACATACACATACATACATATTCATTAAAATCACAAGGATCACTTTGAAACGTCAACCAAGCCAGGAAAGAAAGGCAAGAAAACAAGGCTGGTTATTCTTTTTTATGATCCTTTTACAAAACAAAAATATCAAATTTTTTTATCGAGTTGGATCTTTTTCGATCCCAAGAGTTTTAACCATCTAAATAATCAGATATTATGAAATATCTGATGTATGTCTTTAAAAAATAAAATACCTACGGGACTATCCGCATTTTTCACTACACCTACTACAAAGTTGATGTCTAAGAACCCTGTCAAACTAACGATGGGGGGCAATACATTCACGCGATCTTTGACAGCCATTTGACAATAATTTTCATTCGATCGCCACCACTACCGGCCACCGCTTCCGCCACCGCGTCCGATTGACCGGGCCTTAAAAGTATCAGAACGTGTCCTTGCCCTTTTGAAGTAGACGATGTGTTTTATGCACCGATGCACCCCGTTCTGTATATAACTTAGAGTTTTTGTATGAGATAAAAAATCTTGTGTCACTTTAAAGGCGTTATAGGTGAATATAGTCCAACAGTATAAAATGTACGTTTGAAGAGTAATATTCTATAGCGATAAACTAAAATATATAGTAATGGAAAATAATACTTTTTTTTCTCGTCGTCATAGTAACCTAACCTTAGGTACGTGCTCAGTTGACCGCTGTAAACTTATACCCATCCAGTCCATACTTACATTATAGGCAAAGCAACTTACATTTAATTCTTCAGAAAAATTAAATTTATCTGCAGTCGACGGTAATCAGCCACCTGGAGGTGGAAATAACTCTCTGGGGAGTGGAGTAGACTTCCGTCGATGTAACTATTATTCAATCTACGGTCGAGATAGGATCTAGACCCTTTGTTCACAAACAATTATTAAAAGAACAATTATCAAGCTGGATTAATAATTATTTAAACACCGCAGACATCGAAATGTGGGGACTTGAGACGGTAAATTTTTTGCTATTATTTGAAATGTTGAATTTTATTTAAGTTTTTTTAGGTCCTCAGTCCTTATGGATGGGGGACCATCCTGAACTCGGCTATTTAATATTATTAATTTATTTATTTAGCTATTTATTGCCAGCCGTTGTGACTTTAATTCTTTGACTTTGGTGGCGCGGCGGGCAAGTAGCCGATTGAGGTGCGGGTTCGCTGTTGTTAGAAAAATGTTTGATTGTTCCGGGTCTGGTAGTTTTGGTACCATGTTACTCGTAGTTACTGATACCAACGATACAGGGAAACTTAATGTGGTGTCAAGGCTATGTAACAGTTGGGTGTTTTTTTTTATTTGCTTATTCTGTGTCTAACTATGTTGTTTTCGATTCCTTATTTAAGTTCAAAGTTACCATTATTCTGATAGCAGTGTTCCAGAACAAGAAACTTCCCTTCCATAATACTATTGTTCTTAGCGCGAATAAAATATCTTTTTTATTTGACTTCAATAGCTGACTTTATAATTTTTAACCATATCTATCACACCAATCTCAACTTTACGGTCCCAACATAACAATATGTTTTTGCAAAAAGCTCCCGTTCTTTTGTAAATTTGACGTCTGCATTTGAATGCGTATCCCATATTACGGGTGCCAATTCTCAAAGAATGAATGAAAGGATTAAATGTAATGAAAAGGTGACTTTTTGTACACAGATAATATCTTAATATGATTATAATAAAGGGGTGGTAATCTGTAACTGTCTGTCTGTTGCCGTTAGTATGCTTTTGAGCAATGTTTTACACCTTGAAGGTCCTTATTCTAAGGAATGTGTTTAGTGAGATGACAATGGTAATTCGACGAAGACACAAATTAGAGTATATATGTCTAGTATGATAATTATATATTATTATTGTATCACTGATTATTTCTTAAACACCACCAAAAGTAACCCAATAGTAGAAAATATTATTGTGATTTAAGAATAATCAGAATAATCAATTTATTGGTAAATAAAAATTTACATGTCAGTCAATTAACATAAAATAAAATAAAAAAATAAACATAAAATTTTGCATTAAAATGAATATAATCTAATATTGTAGATAAAATTTATTTATTATATTATATAATTTTTAATCGTCCAAGGTACTCATCGGATTTTCACTATAAAATCCTCCACGTTATAAGGATTCATGATTATAATAATATTACCCTAATATACAGTTATAAATGAGGGCATGGTAAATAATTTAGCATGTCTTTATTTATAGCACATCGATATATTTTGCACGTGTATGACCTTCCTTAGTTTTTTATTTTGCACTTTTCCTTGTTTTTATAATTAATGCAAGAGTTTTTACAAATGTTTTTTCTTTTTGTGGATTCCTACGTGGTAGTAGTATAATTAAGTGATTTGTCAGCTCAAAACTAACATTTAAATGAATTTGTTCCAGTACATAAGCATTCTAATTCGTATTAGATTTACGGTGTCGATTTTATAAAATTGTTTATTAAGGTTTCTCACATCACTATTTTTTATCGATTTACGACAGATTCCAGAATAGGGTCCCAAAATTCCCAAGTCATATGACACGAGTTTTTATTATGTTTTCGATATTAATGCATCAACACGAGCTAAACGTTTGCGCTGATATCAATCTGATGCGGGTTCGATTCCATTTGGGGGATGTTATGGGGAAGAAATTTAACGGTTAGGGACATATGCACAAAATAGTAGGAACCGTTGGGACATTGTGAGATGAGTGGACTTAAGAAAAAAAAAAGATGATACACGTATAGTAAGAAAATAAACTGATGGAGTCAAACTCTACTAGAGTTAATGAGCATAATCTCATTGAAATGAGTTTTTATCACTACAGTGATAAAAACTAGATCTCTGGAGGCACGTGTCGTCGCTTAGTATATCAACTAGCGGAGATGGTCTTGCAATTATTTAGAATACGAACTATGCTAAAAACGTGGGCATATGCCAAATATAATGTTACCCAAAAACAACTTGTTTCTGCCTAACTGTCAGATTTGCTTCGAGTTATAAATGATTTTTAAAACAATTTTGAATAATTGGTACTAGAAAGAATAATAATAATAATAATAATGCTGGACATTTTTCACACAGCTTCATCTAGCCCCAAAGTAAGCAGAGCTTGTGTTATGGGAACTACATGACTGATATACTACTTATATACTTTTTTTTTGTAAATACATACATATTATACATAGAAAACACCCAGATACCGAGACAAATATTTGCAGATGCAAACATTTGTCCCTCGGCGGGAATCGAACCCTCAACCTTCTGCGTCTCAGGCGGGCCTTCGCACACTGCACCACAGAGGTCGTCAACACATATAATAAACACATATTATGTTTGGTTGTTTCTCTGACTATCCCTACTTACTATCTGAGGATTTCAATCATGTATATTACAGTAGTGAGCGTGTTTTTTACACAACCAATAGTTACGCAGTATAATCACCTACGAGTAGCTCTCATACAAAACTCCATACACTATTGTATAGCCCGTTGGCTAGTAATTAATTTTGATACACGACGTGTATCAAAAAGCTACCGAATTCAGTTACAAATATGCGTTCACACCTGTCACACCTAAACGATGGCTATATTACTATATAGCGACTATATTAAATTGTTCCTGATTTTAAATTTATGTTTAATAAGGAATTGTACTAACACTATGACATTTTGTAATTTACTAACAAATTATTAATTTACAAACAAGTTATTTGAATAAATTCATTAAAATAGAATAGAATAGAAAAGTATTTATATCGCTACATTACATTATTATAACTATGAAATTTTATGCGTCATCATCATTAACAGTAGATAGAAGTCGCAGCACGCCTATTCCCAGGCTATACGTTGCCGCATTAATTCTAATAGATTCCTCTCCAAACCAAGGATGTCTAGAAAATATTAACTTTTAACGGAAAAGACCGTTCATTGTACTTTTAGATTATCAAAGTTTTCGTTTATTGCAATTTACCAGTGGTTTACAATTTATTTTTATTCATTATAAACTGAATAATTTGACTTTAGCTTTAGACAGCCGTCAGAGACGTCAGAGGAGCGGGTGACATTCCTACTGCGGGACACACGGTTGTATGTTCTGCAGATATTTTTTCCGGTTGTAGTAGTGTTCGTCCTGATACCCACGATACAGGCAATCTAATCAATAATAAAAATGTGAAAGTTTAGACACTTTATGATATCCCAACAGGCTGGTAACGATTTCGTGGCTCAGTTGGTAAAGCTCCCGCGTACCACGTGCGAGGTCGTGGGTTCGAGCATTGCAGAGGTCGAGTTTTTGAGATATTATAAAAAAAATACATATAATTTAACAATTTGCAGCACGTGTATTTTAGAAAATATATTTTACCTCGCAGTGGGAATCGGTTATTACGTTTCAGCCGGCTCTCCATATATATGATAATAAAATGACAAATTACAAATATAGTAAAAATATAAACAGTTATAGTAAAAAACCAGAGTAACTATATGCGTACACGCACCGAACTATATCGAACAAGATTAGAAGCTTTCAACACACCGCCATTCATCGTCTATTTATTTATTTCATTTTATTTCATTTGGTCGCTTATTCTTCGTGACGTTTCAATTTGATGCAACAGAACGATCTACGATCGGATTTAAAAAGCCATTTGTGTAACGATCTCCAAAACTAATTGCAAGTTCTGAATGCATCTTTACTCTGCGCAAGGGTCAAATAAAGCTGTGTGTATACTAGACTAGAAGGCATGAGTAGCTTGCGTTGCTTTTAATATATTTTGATATTGCTATGATAACGTGTTTACTATTATTCCAACTCTGTTTTTCTTTTCAGCTTTAGATGCCATGTCAATAAACTTTTTTTTTACTTATTAACTTTTGTAATAACTTCCGGAAAAAGTGGCACGTGACAGGTTGGAAGCCCATCGCCGCTTATTGAAACACCAACTGTTAGCACATGTCTTCGAATTTTTGGTTCTAGGGCATGCCTGTTTCCTTACGGAAGGATTTAAAAAAAATTGTTAGCTTTGGTCTTTGTTTTAAGTTTGGTTCAGTTTTTTAGCACTGAATTGTTAAGCTGGTTCTCGCATGCGTGTACGCAGCTTTACAAGCCAGTGGCCACAGCTAACAATTTTTTTTATAACATCCTTCTGTAATCCAATTAATTTAGGTCCGTGCTTCATAAATCGCTTAACACGTGTAGGGGATCGTTGTATTCTGGTCTGTGTGTTTGTGATAATTCGATTTTGATTTGAACCAATTAGAGATGCTTACTCAGTTGCCTTCGCTATTGAGTTGCCACCTTTATAATTTTACTGGAATTAAATTTGGAAAACATACAGGGCAATATTGCAAATAAGGTTAGAGGGACTATACCAAAAGTTAAATAGATATATATAAAGTAACGTCTGACGTATCTTGACTAATGATATAACAAAAGAGAAATGAGTATAATAAACCTACTTAATTTTTTTATTATTTAATTCCAAACCTTAGATACCTTCCCCACCTACATAGCTGTATTTTATCGTACCTACTAGTTTTGTATAGGATCATTTTCGAAGTCATACAAATCGACTAAGAAGAAACGCATTTCAATCGGACAAGCCGTTCCGGATATGAATGGTACAGGTCAAGTTAAGCGTGAGAGTTTTAAGGCAACCTGAAACTCTATAAGATGGCAAAGCGTCTGTTTTTTAAACAATATCATAACGGGTCTTGCATAGCAGAGAAGCAACCAAGAGACCAGCCAGCAACCATAGTTGTAACCCCTTTTGTAATGTTGCCATCCACCTTGATCTTGCACCAATCGGACCCATGTATGACCTGCAGTTTTTACCATGTCGTCCACTTATCAGTTCTGACATCACCATAATAAATAAAACACTTTAGAATATTATTACGACTATACCACGTACTTTTCTATTGTTCCCGTCTCACGACCGTCGAGCGTGGTCGCGGACGGTGCTCATGAGGAAGAACCTCTAAACAGTCAACGAAACGTCAGCAGCAGAATAATAAAGTACGTGGTATAGTCGTAATAATATTCTAAAATGATACCAAACCACGATAATTTTAATTCCATTAATAAAACATATTCATGAAAGTGGTGTCAATAAAGCTATCACAATTGCTTCCCGTATGTTTTCACTTCAAAAAACGGTCGGAACCTCTCGTTACGAAGGCATTTTCCTTTATCATACAGAGCTGCAATGAGTATGAGCCAATGAGCCAATCCATGGATCGAATCAATCATATCCTGATCAGTGCATTCGAATTGCTGATCAATGCACGGCATGTGAGAATCTTACTAATTACTGAACAAAAAATCTGTTTTTGTATTTTTAGTAAATGTCTGCCCACTGGGCCGTGTTGGCCTATTGGGCGATACCCCGACTTCTGATCCCTCCGGATCGAACCCGGTAGAGTTGATACCAAGTTAGTGTTGACGGCGATGGGATTGCAACCTATCACGTGGAATGCTTACTACTTGCAAAACGCGGGCATGTACCAAATATAATGTTTGCACGTGCCTCTGCCTACCCCCTACTTGGTATCCTCAAAGATCTACTCACTGAGTATGTATCTGATGATGTCTACCATGGGGAAGACAGTCGTGAGCGGTTTGTTTGTGTCTGCCCGCGGCTTCGTCTGCGTTGATGTATTTCGATACAAACCTACCTAACCTTAGTAATAAAACTACATATAGGTACTTACCATTGTATTACCGACCGGACTAAGTTTATAAGATTTTATGTAAAGTGTTTGTTTAACTATAGTATATATAGTAATGAGTTACCTATCTATCTATCTTACTTAATCTGATGGCGATGTTCCTCGACGACGCACCGGGCGAGTAACCAGCTTCGATATAAGAGGTGCTGGTTCGATTCACGCTGTGGGGCATATGTTTGCATTTCTGCAGACATTTGTTTCGGGTATCGGTGTTGTGGCACCACGGTACTCGTAATTCCTGATACCCACGACACAGAGAATCTTAGTGTGGGATCAGGACTATGTAGGCGTCTGTAGAGTGTATAAAAAATTTAGCTAACTCTTAGCTCAAAAACTCACTTCATTGTTAATTAAATTAGGGTAGTTTGTTTGACCTTTTACCTAATACCACATGTTTTTTCCTAGATTATATTAAGTATAAAGAAACGCTGTTGATTACCAATAATATAATAAACTAACAAATCATGTTGTATGAAAAACGCATTTGCGTTTATACGCTTTGCTAAACGCCTCAATGATTATACGGTACCCATTTTGATCTTACAGACTAGAAAAAAAAATTAGGTACTTCGTGCCATTAATATCAAAAGTCTTATGTGCTTGTAATTTCACCGGCATCCATATCCTTCAAACCGGAACAGCATTAAAGCTTGGCGGCAGAAAAAGGTAGCACATTCCTGGACAATCTCTTTCACAACTACTAAAAAGGATTCCCAAATTAAGATGTCATAGATACGCCCCACAAATTACCATTGAAAAAAAACTCAAATCGCGTTGGACTCGCTCCGATCCGACCCATCGATCAACTTCATCCGATCACAGTCGGATTACGCGAATGTTGATTTAAAAATTGGTCATAGTGTTTATTGCGAATTCAAAATTGATTTACGTGAGAGAATTATATGGGAACCGTGCAAGGATTTTGGGCTGTGCTGAATTGTGATATCAAATCATTGTGAAAGTTTGCTAGTCGTGAATATAATTGTTGAATTTATTTAACCCCCAAATATATTAATTGTAGTTTTCTGGCGCCAAAGGTCAGCAGAATACAAACACTATGTAGGTAGCCTACGTACTTAATATTTACTGAGCTGACATTTCTTTGACGCGTCTTGGTAGATGATAAAATTAAAGTAAATCTAACCTAGAGTACACAGGCCACAGCACGACTAAACAAATCATTGAGATACCAGCCATGATTTTAAAGTCATAATGACACATATGAACCTATATTATTGTCAGAATCATTAAGAAATAATTTTAATTTAATTTACATAGAAATAAGCTATTATAATAAATATAAAAAACTGCCGTGTTGGCCTGGTAGACGATACCTCGACTTCTGATCCGGAGGTCGTGTGTTCGAACGCGGTCGTGCACCAATGGATTTTTCCACTCGATAAATATAAGTGCGCATTAACACGTGCTAAAAACGGTGAGGAAAACATCGTGAGGAAACCGGTATGCCCTAGAACCAAAAATTCGAAGGCATGTGCCAATAGTTAGTGTTCCAATAAGCGGCGATGGGCTTGCAACCTGTCACGTGGAATGCTTACTACTTGCAAAACGCGGGCATGTACCAAATGTAATGTTTGGACGTGCCTCTGACTACCCCCTACTTGGTATCCTCAAGGATCTACTCACTGAGTATATACCTGAGGATGTCCACCATGGGGAAGACAGTCTTGAGCGTGTTTGTTTTTTTTGTTTTATAAAAAACTGTTATTTAATGTCTTGTTGAGTAAGTGTTTTTCATTTTATTTCATTGAAATAAGGTCTTAAACTTGAATTGATTTTGATATCCCGTGAGAATAAATACATGGGTGACAACGCTATAAAATATCTTAATTAAATAAAGCAACCTGAAAACGTGATAGCTTTAGCAGTGATTCCAGAATTGGTTAGTTTTTTGTTTATTATTTTCAGAATTCCACGAAAGGTATTAAACGGCCTATTAAATAAATAAAATCATATATATCTTTTTCCTTTTTACAAAATATTTATTATAGAGCGATCAATCTTGATTATTGTTCTAATAATGTTAGGGAATAGAAGTATTTCATATGTTATAACTATAATATACATTTTCATTCGTTATCATTTTCGATTTATGATCTTCAAAGAATGACAAAATTCGAAATAACTAAGTACGATGACTGAAATTATTAGAATACGTTTGACGGATGGCGCAGAAAGATGGGATGTTAGTCCCAACTTTCTGCGCCATCCGTCAAACTTGCGCGTGCGCAGACGTACTCGGAGGTAAAACAGCGTTCGACATAACGTTTGGACAGTAAACCTCATAACTCCGGACGTTATTACCTTTGTGAACTCTATAAAAACCACAGCAAGTGTGAACTTTCCTCCAAACATAAAAAAACGCTGCCGTAAAACATAATGTAGTAGATTGACCCATTAAATTTTTTTTTTACAAAATTACCGCTAAAATTAGTTCATGAAAATCTCTTTACTGGGTTTTGACAAATATTTTCACCGCTGTTTTATTTGAACAAAAGAACAGTATTAGCAACACAAGAAAATTACATAAAACACGAGACCTAGAAATATACAGCTTAGGGTGGCTAATATAATACAAACTACACCTAGGCTGCTATATATTTTTTTAAGGTTTTTTTTAGAGTGGCAAACTTGCCAACGGCCCACGTGTAAATGGTTACCGAGTAGCCTAATGTCTGAGGTTATCACTCGTTATACACAAAAACTGCGAAGTTCAAAGTTTCTGAGACTACTTTCCATAACGCGAAAAACTATAAAACTACATAGACAAGTGACCATTGTCCACACAATCTCACGCACTTCCTGGATGAAACAGTTCAGCTTTTAAGTAGTGCCAACGATTGGTTCGAACTATATTAGTCACCTCTTGGGTATTCTAAGTACCTTATTATAACTTTATAAAATAACATTTATTCATACAACTATGTAAAAGTAGGTATTTACAAAAAATACAGATGAAACAGCTAGCTATCTAAAGACCGTTGCAAACGATCTATAGATAGCTCAACTGATCCAGGTCACTACCAGGCGGAAGCGTTGAATAAAATAACCGTATAAATATAGTGGATAATCGGGTTTACATGAAATTTAGTATCAGGATATTGGTTTCCATATTTAACATTCACAATTATTTTTTAAAGTTTAAAATATAATTGTAAAGATTGGTGTTAATTGAGTATTGTACTACCAAATCTGGCTTCATTTGGTAGACTGCCAGCGATATTGATAATGCCAAGCAATTATTCTGAGTTCTGAAATGAAATGAAAGGTTTATTACTATCTCAAACAGATGTCGTAGGTACATATTTTGTTATCTCTACGTATGTAAGTATTAAATAGTCTAATTCTAATAAAACAGTACCATAGGTATGCTCTGTTCCCCACACTAGGACTTTATAGCCTGTATGGCAGGGTCACAGGGACTCGCTACGGACTCTCCCACAAAAACCAAACCAAATAAAGATAATACATATCTAAATTCTGCTACGAGCATCACTAGTTTTAAATAAGTAATACATGCTATGATCTGAATTTAAATTATAACAATAGAAAATGTATGTAATTACTTGACATGATGAACGAGAAAATGTTATTTGTCATTCTAACATTGTAAGAACATTTTTTTTTTTTCTGTGATTGTAAATCAAATTAAAATGTTTTTACAATTATTTCAAACTCTTTTTTTCCCGTAGCTTCGTTGTGTGACACCTATGCGAATTAAATGCGAACAATACATTTTCTCGCATATTTTATTGAGAAATATAAATTAATGGACGAGTGAATCCACGCCTTTCAAGGAGGTCGTTGTATTACTCACTAGGCCGACAGTAACACAAATCAAGGAAACAAACAAAAAATCGCATTAATAATATTAGTTAGAGAATTCAAACATAATTAAATTAATATGCAGAATTAAAAGTAGAACATTTAATCATGAGGCATTCCAAAAAACAAAAATAACGCAACTTCACTGTAAAGTCCCTGAAATACAGCTATTTAATTTATTCCGTGGGAACTGCAGATACGCTCGAGTAATTTCAAATAAAATGTGTTTTTGTAACAAATTAAATTAGTTTCATTACTTATTTGTTAATTAATATAAATCAGAGCCAACTTGCAATTAAGATTCAAAAGTTTTTCAACTGGGTCTTAACTCACATAAAAGACACAGCTGATTTCCACCTTTGGATTTATGCCTCTCTCCCGATTTACCCATTCAAATGGTGACCAGTTGGAACTTCGCTCAATCTACAGAGGACTAGATAAACTACGTCCTTTAATGTAGCCAAGATGACTAGACACTAAAACAAAATAAAAATGTGACAATGTGACATTTCGATATTTTTTTACCAGCGACGACGTTAGGAGCTCTTTGCCGGAAGAAATTCTGTGTTTGTTTGTATGTTTGATTGTTATCATTTATCACTGAAACGGCTTATACGATTGTAATGTGTTTTTTTGCAATCGATTTGTATGACTTCAAGGATTGTCCTTAGATAGGTTTTATCAATATACTAGGGAGCGATAAGCGATGAAAATTTTACATAAATTTACTGACAAAAATTATAATCTAGTGGATTTATTTGAATGTTTTATTTTTGTACAACTAAACTGGCAGACTTGCATACGGCCCACCTGCTGGTAAGCGGTTACCGTAACCTATGGACGCTTGCATCTCCAAAGGTATTACTTGAGCGTTACTGACCCTAACGGGTGAAAAGTCTCACCTATAATTTCTCCGACACTAATACCTTTCAAACCGGAACACAGCAATGCTATTGTTACTGCTTGGCGGCAGAAATAGGTATGGTAGTACTTCCCTGAACTCTTTCACAAGGAGCTCTACTTCTACTAAAAGCTTCACTGTCCTCGGTTTTTTAAGGATGTTTATCGAAAATATACATTTACGCATTCTGCTCCCACCTCGACAAGGCCAGATTCACAAAGAACAATCGTGAGAAAAACATTGTGACATAACGACGGTAATATAATTAGATATTATAATTTGGTGCAAGGTTCCAGAATCAGGTCATGTGCGAATGTCAGAGAGTTTTGTCTTTTTGGGATCAGAGTAATAAAAAAGAAGCGTCCGAAAACGACCACAGACTAAGCGATATCCGTTTTATATGGAATTGACAGTATGTAGTGTATTTACCGTCTGTTGTCTGCGCTCGTGTTTCAAATTCATACGTGTCCATCTGTATTAAACTTAGACAGACTTGAAAAACTTAGGCATGACAGATTTCTATGAAACAAGTAAATTTTTGCAAAATTTTAACACCCGTGACGTGTTTCCCGACGTCTATTGCACCGCTCTGGTAACTTGTGGCAATAAAACCTATCTAAGAACTTTCCTTGATGTCATGTAAATTCAGCACAAAAAAACGCATTTCAATCAAATAAGCAGTTTTGGAGTTAAATAATAATAATAACGTTTTTCACACAGCATCATCTAGCCCCAAATTAAGCAGAGCTTGTGTTATGTGAACTGTGAACTGGATGATTGATATACTACTTATATACTTTTTTTTGTAAATACATATATATTATACATAGAAAACACTCAGACCCGAGACAAATATTCGCAGATACAAACATTTGTCCCGCGGCGGGAATCGAACCCGCAACCTTCTGCGTCTCAGGCGAGCCTTCGCCCACTGCGCCACAGATCGTCAATGGTAAATGGCAATAAACAACCTTTTACGTCAAAGCAATACGAGCTTCCGACGTCGCATGAAAGTAAGAGATGTAAATGTCTGCAAATAAGCTCGGTAGGCACAAAAGATTCAGAGATAGTTGTTATTGTTATTTATAGACAAACAGGCATAAAACCGGTCAGATGGTAAGCGTCTACCGTCACCTTTTAGTAATTGCTACACCATAAGCTTAATTACCACCCTTAATTTGATTTCAACAAATAATTATTAAACTAATTATTAATGCTAATAATTAAACTACCACTTGCCATCAGATATTAAATCTGAGGTTTTCCTTTCTCCGGCAGACTCTCCCATAGAACAGCTCTACTGTTATAAGACTGTAGACTGCAATGCATTGGCAAGCAAATAAGTTAAAATCATATTATTTGTTTGAACCTCAGAATGACTAGTGACTGTTTTAAAATTATTCAATTTCTATACTAGGAATAACTGACAGGAAATATTTAAAGTCTTCTTAAAAACTCAGGTTATAAGTACATCAAATGGTGAGGATGAGATTTTCCCGTTTTTTTTTGTAACGATATCGATGTTCATACTCATTCTCTTGTTTTGGCAAAGTATACCTATTTTCTGATTGTTCTTACTCTGCGATTTGGGGTATTGTTGTCGGCTAGGTGGGTGTATGGCCTTTGAATTCAGTTGCTAAGATTACTAAATTAAATGTTACGATTGTGATGACAAGTCTACGTGTTATCGCGATAGTCCATCTCGCTGGATGTGCCCTCTATTGTTAACTACTAACTAACGTTTCTAACTACTAACTAACCTTAAAAGTTTTGTTGTTTTTTTTGCCGATTTTTTAAGGGATAGGGGCATTCAGTTAGTTTTCCAATAAGCGGTGACGGGCTTGAAAACTATCACTTGAAATGCTGACTTGCAAAAACGCGAGCATATGTCAAGAAATGTTTTTTGCTCGTGTTTTCTTTTATATTTTTTATAATTTAGTATGTTTAGTAGAGTTCCTTAATTTGTACTTGTATGCTGTATCCGTATGTATTGAATATTTTTTTATCTATCTGTCAATGTTTGGACGTTCCTCTGACTACTCCTATTTGAAATCTTCAGAGATCTAAGTACAGACATGAGCGTATTTGTTTGTTTTAGGTTTGGGTCTGAGTTAGGGTTTGGGGCGTTGCAAATTATATAATTCATGCAAATAAATAAAAGTTTCTAACATTAACTCATAACAAGCCATTTCTCAGTCTGCTTTGCATAAAAATATATAATTAAATTCATAAACGGTACTTTCCCCATAACCACGATTTTATTTCCTATAATTTTCTTTTTAAATACGATTAAAAATGTTGAAAGAGCCGAAACACTATGCATGTTAAACAAATATTATTCACGATCTAATTAAAAGTTATTCAAATAAATCGTTACCTATAAATCAAGTTATGCTTCGTATACGTAAAGCTGAACTCACCAAGCGGACGAATCGGCGCGAACGAACGTAACTGAACATTCGCAAGAGAAATATATAGAATACACATTAAGTAAGGGCAGGTTTCATTACATACGGTAAATGTGATGTCTCATTTTTCCTTGAAATCATGTCAAAACTTTAATAGTTTTTAACAGAGAATCGAAATTTTAGATAAATAAATAGATAACACTTTATTGTACACCACATATTTTGCTTATAAAATATAGCAATATATAAACTAATCGCGGAAGTACAATAGGCTTATAGTGACCTCTTCCAGAAAACCTTTGGATGGACAGGAATTGACGTGAACTATAAAATACGGTGGTGTTTAGACGATAAAATACACGCATAGTGACGATTATTAGATAGATAGGACAAATATCCATATGCATAAATATATACATGAATACATTAATCACATATATTCATACAACTATGTACAAGTATGTATATACAACAAATACAGATGAAACAGCTAGCTATCTAAAGACCATTGCAAACGATCTATAGATAGCTCAACTGATCCAGATCACTACCAGGTAGAAGCGTTCCCAAAATACTGGCCGTATCGCCACGCTGAATGGCAATGCTAATGCGTTGAACCAGATAAGAGCCAGCTCTCTTGTCACGCGTCGCTTCAAAAAGTCGCCCTGAAAGAATTTTGAAAACGTGAAGAGCCCCGTTTCCCCATACATATATAATACAAATATAATCTATTGTAAGTCGGGAAAGAAGCGTACAATTTTTTTTCAAGTTCTATTGTTTTAAAAGTTTTGTGTTGGATTTCTTTTCAAAAATAGTTAAGTAGAACTTAATTCGTTCACTGTTTCGTTTGTTGAACACACAGCTTTACAAATATCCCACATTTGATTCCCAAACAATTAATGAAAGCAGTAACATAAAACCGAGACCACAATTATACAAAATTAATACGAAAACTTAACACGTGGGCGTGATTGTTTGGATCTGTTTCCATTGGACGGTATAAAGGCGTGGCCGGTTGCATAATTTCTATGCAAACGAGCTTTTAACGATGACAATGATTTGGGTGGAGCGTCTTTAATTCAATTATTTATTTCACTGACAAAATTAAAAACCTCTGAATTCTTTCGCCGCACTGGTTTAATACTGGTATTGAATGAAAAGTCATACAAACGTATTCCGGCTTCAGGAGTGAGGACTTGCAAAGAGTGACTGGCAAGAAGACCGGGCTCAGTGATGAACAATGGAACCTAGGACCTGTCAAGGACTTCGATGTTGAGAATTAATGAATGAAAATGAAATATTAAACTTAGAGTGTCTCAAACATAATATATTATGGGTCGAATTAATCTGAATGCATCCTTCGAAATAGTTAAACTTGTAATCTTTTTGGAAATAAATGAACTTGTAATTCTATCTTTGTCGATGTCAAAGTCAATATTGACTTTGACTTTGTTAATATTAGTATTAATGATTTATTCAAGAATCGTTTGGAATTTCAATGCGAATACACATCGATTTATATAATAATCAACAGTTTCTTATGAAATACTACGATGCATTTTGATTGAGTCTTACTATCAACACTAAACGGTGGCTAATTGATGGCAAAGACAGAGAACGTCTACCAGTGAGATGCATCAGAGATCTGTAGATAATGTGGTCAACGATTTTACAAAATCACTATTTCATAAAATCAACCCGAGAAAAAATCTTGCTGGTGAATTCTATCCGATATTTTAACGTGCCACAATGGAAACAATCCTCGCGTGCATATCACCTTAGCTTAATGTACCCAATTGAGTGGTTCAATTAGCCTCGGTGTCGATACACGTACCTTTGGTGCCACATCGGGACCGTTCGGGTCATATCTGGCCCATTGGGCCATCGGTGTCCATAATGGGCCCCCCCTGCTGGGTCAATTTTTTATACTAATTATTGTTTGTTTGTGCCGTGAAAGGTCTAATTTACGGGCTTGGTGTATTCATAATTCGACTATTTACTTTATAATTTATACTTATGGTGGTGAAATGATAGTCGATTTGTATGGAACTTTCAAATTGGTTTCATGCGCGTATTGGTTTTCAAGATTTTATCCATAAGTATTCATGTTTTAATCTTAAATAGTTTAAGTAATTACCGTAACTTTGAGTTCGATGCTCAGTAACTCTTTTCAAAGTTGTAGTTAAGTTAAAAATGATCAAACTCAAAGTTGCAGCTTCCCGGCGGAGGTCATTTACTTACCTACCTATGTATTATTTAAACATCTTTACTAAACTGTGTACATGAGAGCAATAAATATAGATATGAATATGAGTAGGTACCTACCTACTTAAATTATTTTAAAGGTGCCAATACAAACGATATTAGGTTACTTCCAACCTTTAAGATGTCATTCGTCTATCGGTTGGGGGGCCTACCTACACTTCAATATCGGAGTTTAACCTTTTCAAAAGTGACTATTAAGCTTGGACCGACAGCTTAACGTGTCATTCGAAGTATGAATTGATCACAAAATGTTATTATCATCATGTTTGAGACTCAATAAAAATGTATCTTATCCTTCATCGTTGCTTTGTTATTAACATCTTTTGGATTGCATGGCTCACGTGCTCAGAACGGTGAAGGAAAACATCGTAAGGAAATCGGCATGCTTATGAAAAAAAATTAAAAGGCATGTGCCATCGGTTACTGTTCTAATAAGTGGCGCTGGGCTTGCAACCTGTCTCGTGGAATGCTAACTATTTGCAAAACGCGGGCATGAGCCAAATATTATGATGTTCGGACGTGTCTCTGAGTACCCCCTACGTGGTATCCTTACGGTTCTATATACTGCGTATGGGTTTAAGGCTCTCCATCCCATGATGGAACTTTGAAACTTGCCTTGCAAACCAAACAATATAAAAAACAAACACGCTGACGAATGTAATCCCCATGGATTACAGTCGTCAGCGTGTTTGTTTTCAAAGTTTCAAAGCGTTTGAACAAACGGTGGAACGGAACTGATTCGGTTTTAGAAAAGGGTTAAAGAAACATGATAGCCCGTTTTATAACGATACAAGATCACGCTCATACGGATCAGTTAAACGCCTCTTTCGTGTCGGCTGAGCCATATTTCATAAAACAAATGTACGCTCATTGTAATTTGATAACCATTTTATCGTATGCTAATACGTTGCTTTTAATAAAAATAGTTTATGAACCCGGTCAGTTGTCTGTGTGGTCTTTTTCAGAGTGGTACTTACCAGGCTATGGCGATAAACTTTGTTAAACTCATGTAAGCAGTTTTTATTATGGTCGCCTATCCAAATTCACTTCAGTCTAATAGCTACTGAGATTGTCGGCTGTAAGTAGCCTTAGTTTAATTTTAGTATCAAGAACTCTTGTTAGGGTTTAGCTCGCCTTTGTACATGTCCTATATTTAAGTTTTTTTCTTGTCTGTATTTTCTGTGTGTACAATAAAGAAAGTAAAAACGAAAATACAGTTTCGATAGTATTCGTCTAAATTGGAATTCTGATCGAAATATCTTTCAATCTTTCTAAGAAATTATGTTTAAAGTTGAGTGCTAACTTTCAAGCAGACTAGGTAGGTGAATGTTATTGACTATCAAGGCTTTTGATTTAGAATGTATTTCTTAATTAAGAAGATAGAGCAAAATTTACTCGTTAGTAGCTAAAAAAATCTGAAGATAGTTTACTAACTTTTTCCACACACTACGTCAAGGCTAAAGAGATTCTAGATAATAGAGATAAATAAGATACTGGACTCGACGATATTTGCAAGTTTACCTATTAAATCTCCAGCAACAATTTTTTCCTCGTTTTGGACCGGGTGGCGTAGGCAACAAATGGCCGTAGACAACAAAAGTCCTAATGCAAATTTGCGTCTAAAGGATCCACCGCGCCAATTAGCACGAACCTTTACAAGTCTTAACATTATTTATATTGTAAAAACGGAAGGCAACGACTAAGTTCGGACTCATTCCAAGAGTCTTCATCAGGGTGAGTGCTCCGCGTCGCGTCGAGCACTGTGTGTGCATGACGCCCGTTACAATATGAATAATCAAATTTACGATCGATTTTTGGATTCCGTATACGATCCACGCGCTCTTCCTTCAATATTACTCTGTGATCATGTGGTGTAATTCCTTTGTTTTCTTCGAAAGTTATTTAACAAATGTGATTTCGGTATTATTTACGACTGGTGTTGTTTATAAGTTAGATTTGATGTTATTGTCTTGTATATTTTTTTATGTAATGACCTACTATGGGGTTTTTTATGACATTTAGAGTAAAGTAAATTTTTGTTGGAATAAAAATTAGAGTTTAAGATTTGGTGTAGTCGCAAGCGATAATATTTATACACCATGTTTTGTTCGAAATGAAACAAAAACTTTAAAAATTATGTTTCAATCTATTAACTAATGCAAAAATCACTATTAAATAATAAATATATAATAAATAATGCTGGACATTTTTCACACAGCGTCATCTAGCCCCAAAGTAAGCAGAGCTTGTGTTATGGAAACTACATGACTGATATACTACTTATATACGTTTTTTTTTGTAAATACATACACATTTTACATAGAAAACACCCAGATCCACACAAATATTTGCATATGCAAACATTTATCACGCGGCGGGAATCGAACCCGCAACCTTCTGCGTTTCAGGCGGGCCTTCGCCCACTGCGCCACTATACTTTTTTATTATGAAATTGTATAGTATAGCGTCATTAAAATAATAATGTGTACATTTAATCGCTTGCATCTGAAGAATTATAGGATCTCAGCAGCATTATTCTTAATCGAGAAAATTATATAAATCTCTAAATCGATTAGTTGTGTTATTTTCAAATGTATTTTTACATTAGGCAATTTTTTTGTACCTCTATTTTATTGTAAACACATGTACAGCTATCAACAACGCTTCACTTGTAACAAACAAACAGTGTTATCAAATCTTGAAAGCTAATTTTAACCCATTTCTAATTGTATCGAAATGAACTCCCGAGTTTGGGTTCATAATAATTCGTTTTGACGAGTCCAAAAGATTGGACTTGGAAACGAGGGTCTTATGATGGAATTCATTTTTATAATTTTTAATGCGTGATAAAAACATTTTTTTTTTAAATCTATTTTGTACCCTTTCTGTGCTACGTTGTTGTGTCAAATAAACTATTTTGTATTCGTATAGTTTTAAGTGTCATTGAAAGTGTCATTAATAGATCGTGGCCGTTTCAATGACAAATACATTTTTTAATTTATGAGTTATCATTCAAGTTGATAACCTTGATAATGTACAGTTACGCACTTTGTCCTCCATAAGTGTCCGCTTTCTACGATAAATTTCATTCATACAATATCACACATTGCTTATCTAATCACCATGACAATAATTCTAAAAACACAACTCCGTTTTGGTTTCACCCGGCCAATAAAACTTGGATACAAACTAATAAATTTATTAACGAATCTATAAATAATAACTTTGTCATATTCAATAACGAAAACCACCAAAATTTGAACTCTACGTCGTTTTATAGAAGGATTTCTAAACGTGTCGTGTTGGTTTTGGGAATGATAAACAAAATATTGGTGTGAACTTAGAAAGTATTTTAAAGTTGCCTTTTTAGAGTAAAACTTACTTTTATGTGTTAGAAAGCTGTTGTGCGAAAAGGGTGTGAGAGATTGTCATCTTTTGTTAAGTTCATTATTAAAACGGCTTTATTGTATATATTTTTATATATAATAGATTAACGCGTATAAAATTTACATTTGAAACTATGTTGCGAAATCATTTACCTACCATGATTTAATATTTTTCTAGTGGTATCTTTCGCAATAAAATAGTGAGAAACAGAGCAGCCCGCTTTGTCTGCTACAAACGTCCACCCTCAAAGACTTCATGGTACATGCAACTGTGCCGAAACATTGGGAAAACTTCAAACTCATAAATCATGGCAATAATCCTGATTTTAGTAAAAACAAATTCGAAAAAAAAAGCGCTCTATTTGAGCGTATTTGTTGTAAATTTGCAACAAAAACTTTGCGACCGATAATATTTTTATTACAAGAAATCTTTACTAAATTACATTACTTAGCATCTCTTCCTATCTGCCTTTAATGCCCGAGTTCCCCAACACAATATCGGATGGTAAAGTCCTAACACATGTTTCCATAGGAATCTGTCATCGTAATCAATGGTTATACTTGAGCGTCCGTTAATTTTGTTGGTGTAGTCAAGCCCCTTAAACACTTATCTTGCCCTGACAATGACCAAACTTATCAACTAAAACTACAACACAAATGGATTGTGACCATTAGCACTTATGTTGAAACACTGTGACTTATAAAACCAAAATATTGCTTACGTTTGATAAATTTCTCGATGACAGAACCCATACAATACTACCAAGAAAGTTTTCAATCAGACCTTGCTAAGTTATGCTCTATACGGTATTAAATAAGGTGGTAGCATTGATAGAATTATGTCGGTAAAGATTCCCGAAATCGGTCTAGATTAATCGCTGACCGAAAGGTATGGAAGGTGTACAAATTAGATACATAATTTTGAAGCTGAACCAATTTGTATCTTTTTTTTTTATTTGTGGTTCATTTGATCAATATTGAAACAGAGCTTTAAAATATTTACCAGCCGATATATTTGATAAAATCTTGCCGTGAGTCGATGCGCTCTTTCCATTTAGACATACGTAAAAAGTGTCATTGTTTTTAGTTTTTGGTTATATTTAGTTTCAGGAATTGCATCAAAATAAACAAACAAATCATATAATTTTAGGATATTATTACGACTAACTGTACTTTACTATTTTCTCCTGACGGAAACGAGAGTCGAATCCTAAAATAATAACAAACTACGATAATTTCAGCGCTAAAAATATTTTTTTTTATATCTTTCTAAAACTTTTTTAAATTTGCTTATGACAATTCATACCAACCAAAACTATGCAAAACTCATCTGAAATTAATTGCTGAATTAAATCACAAACCTTCTACAACGTTTCAGTAAACAGCGAAATTTTATCTAGCGAAAAATAGATCAGTAAACTCCTAAGCTCATTACCCACAGTCGCATCCCGCGATAAAATCGCGACGCGCCGCGTAAATCACGCGATCGTATCGCGCAGCCGTGTCGCACCGTGTAACCTAGGCCTAATTGTGAGCGGATTTATAGATAGGATGTAGTGTTTCAGATTTCAACGGTTTATCGGTTTTATGAGATTTTTCCGTTATAGGAGTTATTGCAGAAAATGCTGCAACGTTTGGTCCCACTATAAACAAAACAAAATCAAACAATTCAAACATGCTAACGAATTCGACATTACTAAGTAGGGGCTAGTCATAGGCAAATCTGCCTAATATTTGGCACATACCTAAAGTTTAACATTAGTAATTAGCATTCCATAAGACGGGTTAAGTATATCACTTCGAAATTTAATACGCTTTATTAAGTTTACGTGCAAATTAGGCGACCTGGCCGCGACGACCGGGTAGCGGCGTAGCAGTGAATTTACGCTGATTTCTTGAATATCCACTAAATACTTGCGTATAGGTTTTTTGTGCAATCTATAGGTACAATTTGTATTTGTATGTTTGCCATAAAAAAAACCCCGTGAATCATAACAGTACCTATTGTAATGGAATTCCGGTACAAAATAGGAGGTTTTAATATTCATCGAATACTTTCGGTTTTATCGATAAAATTCCTTTGTTTGAGGTGATTGGCATTTGATGATCATGCCCACTGACGACCTCTGTGGAGCAGTGGGCGAAGGCCCGCCTGAGACGCAGAAGGTTGCGGGTTCGATTCCCGCTGCGGGATATTTTTTTGTAAGATCTGAATATTTGTCTCGCGTCTGGGTGTTTTCCATGTATAATATGTATGCATTTACAAAAAAAAAGTATATAAGTAGTATATCAGTCATGTAGTTCTCATAATACAAGTTCTGCTTAGTTTGGGACTAGATGATGCTGTGTGAAAAATAACCATCATTATTTATTTATTTACTGGGAATGGAAATATACACTTTCATACATACAAATCATCAAATTGTCCGGTTTGCGGATAAACGACTTTGTAAATCTTTGGGTTATAAAGAAGTAAATAATTAATGAATGAAAATACTTTATTGTACATCTTAATTAAACAAATAACATAAAATCTTAAACAATAAACAAAATCTTATTATTAAGAGGGTACAATAGTGTTGTTTAACACGTGGTTTGGCTTAAACTGTATAATATAATTGAGGTTTTGTTATTCATTGGTTCATGTCAATGTCTTAGGTAATCAACTACATAGGACCATGTACTATTATTGATTAATTTAAAAGAACCTCGCACCTGTCCTTTTTCTTTTAAACGTCTTCGGGTGGTCTGTTCGTCGCTTAGATTGCCTCTAGCTTAGTTATTTGATTTCATTTTATCCTGTCCATCCAAGGGTTGTCTGGAAGAGATCGCGTTTAGTGATAAAAGTACCTTGTATGTTTGTGTTTTGTATTTTTTTGTGTGCAATAGAGTTTATCTATATAACTATATTTATACGATAACTGCAAGGAGGTGAAGCCTCGCCGAAACATCGGCGATTTTCGCCACATATTTATTTATATTTAATTACGATACGAGTCGATACGATGGTTTACTTGTGAAATTCAAGAGATGTCTTTGAAAAACTTAACCACATAAAGAGCTGGAACAGTGACAATGTAGCGTAAACTCGTAGCCTTGGAAAAGCGTTCTCTCTTGTTTCTCAAATGTCGTCATCAGGGACAGACAACGTTGTTTACGAGTCTAAACTTTAAGAGTATTAGGGCCAGCCGACCAGACGCTGATGGCCGTGGCGGTGGGTATCAAAAGGAAAATGGTTGTCAAATGGTTGACAAAGTTCACGTGAATGTACTGATCGTCACCGCCAACACCACCGTCGCCACCACCTCAGTTCGACCAGGCCTTTACTATAGCAGCATATCCGATCACCGTAACCTTGCCTGTCTATGACCTACAGATTTGTCATCGTACTTTTCTTCGCTGATGTGTCCGAGGTCAGGTGACAATGGATGCCATCCTGGTATTTAATGATTTATACTAATTGTAATATACGTTGCAGCATACCAACCGCAACACGATAACCGTCTTTACTATTCATAAAATAGAGTTTAGTATTCCGTTACCAGGTTTACAGCGAGGTGGTATACTAATGCAGGATTTGGAGGTCACGCAGTATTCGACCAACAATTATTGGATTCGTTCCAAGCGGGCACAATGCATCTTTGTTTGGCGAACAAGGCCGGCTGGGCTTCGATTAAATGTTTCCGATTAAGCTCGGGTGAACCGCTCTCGAAAGAAAGGGTTCCGGTTAAATATTGATATAAATATTTAGCATAATGAATCTATAACGTCTTCTATACTATGTAAACTTCTATACTCAAAAGTCCTATTATTTTTTTGGAGATTACCTAACCTTTACCTTGGACTATATTATCAGGAGGTAAATATTGCTGGACATTTTTCACACAGCATCATCTAGCCCCAAACTAAGCAGAGCTTGTATTATGGGAACTACATGACTGATATACTACATAAATACTTTTTTTTTGTAAATACATACATATTATACATAGAAAACACCCAGACCCGAGACAAACATTACAAACATTTGTCCCGCAGCGGGAATCGAACCCGCAACCTTCTGTGTCTCAGGCGGGCCTTCGCCCACTGTGCCACAGAGGTCGTCTTTAAATTTGACTCACAAGCATAACCTCTTGATAATATTTGTGTAGAAGTGTAAATATATATTTTAAAGAGATAACGTTTGTAAGCTTGGATGTAGAAGGTTTATCTTCGAATCTATTTTGACGAATAAAAAAAACACTAATATTTAGAACGATGTTTCAGGGTGGACAAAGGCCCTAGTAAGGCAAAAGTGTATATTATCCAGTTAAAATAAAATACCTTTTCGTAGCAACCAACGTAAGTCGACTAAAAATGGTCGAGCCCACTCTTGTCATAAATATAAGAATCTAGCGTGGTCAACTCTCACTGACTCACATTGTAGAAGTCAATTGCCCAGGAGTAAAATGATCTGATCCCACCATCTCCTTTTCACCTAAGGACAAGCAGATCCACAGCTCAGTACCATCCGCATCTTGTTAATATACCACGCATTTAAATTAAACGTTTCACAGAATAGTGAAGAAATGGATCACACTTCGATCCAATTTATATTTTTCTTTCCTGAAAAATATAAATTGGATTTCTTAAAAGAAAAAGTGAGTAGGTATCTTCTAGACCTTCATGTTCTATCATCAGCCATATCATCACTTAACATCAGGTGATTATGACAAAAGAAGGTCTTGATAAAAAAATATTTCCTAACTTTGTTCAATAACCAGCATGTCAGTTTCATAACAGTTTATTTCGTCGTTTTGAATATTAAGGTCCATTTCTACACTTCTAAGGTACAATAACGTCGACTAAGATAATACCAAATTAAATGCAATTTGTTAATCAAAAATCCACTTATATTTGTGACATAGAAACAAAGCAATAGTACAGCTGGTCAGAAGTTTCAGTTGAATACATGCATAGTTTTCGAAAATATATTTTATTTCAGTTTATAAAAAAATACGAAAACTCTAAAAGAACTATTTTAACTATTACTGAAGTTTAAGAAACTGTGTCGCGAAACTCTGTCGTGTTATATTGTGACTATTGTACAGAACTAGAATAAAAACTAAGATCACTAGACCGATTTCAGGTATTTTTTACGGATCCCTAAAAATTTAAATCGCTTCTGTGCATTGTCTAATTGTTAGTAATTAAGGATGTTCTAGAGTGGCCTTTCAAGTATCCTCTGATTGATGGGACTAAATTACTTATGGTCAAAAAAACAAAAACAGACCTTTGGGGATATCAAGTAGGGGGTAGTCAGAGGCACGTCCAAACATTACATTTCGCACGTGCCTGCGTTTTGAAAGTTGTTTGGATTCTACGTCACAGGTTACAAGCCCATCGCATAATATCGTTACGTCGCGGTAAAAAAACACTAACTGTAAATCGAATCAGCAATTTATAAAAGAGTTTTTCTTATATCGAATCAGCCTAGTTCACATTTACAAAGCAAAGAAATGGGATCACATGTTCAATAACCCGCTTACAACCAAATAGAATTCGCTACAGCTATCGATTTTCAACGGATATTAAATGTTTTACTATAAAGATTTTGGACAATCAGGTCATGTACGCACTGGCCAGCAAATACGTAGAGTTATAATTTTCATAAAAAAATCTCTACGGGTCTCGAACCTACGATCTACCGTGCACCAATACGGGTGCTTTATCGACTTAGCTAAGCCAAGCTCATTAGTATATTAATATTATCTGTTCTGCCATATCTTCTGATTCTGATTCTCATTATGTTCATATAACCTTTTAACCATACGAGAAATGGCCGACAATCTTATTGGAATCACATCAAATCACTTAATCAATAATCACTTTTCTTTACTAAAACGGGTATTTACCATTATAGTGTGTGTTCGAACGTTTAACAATTATTTTCAGCACCATTGCATGTAACATGATCTGGGGAGGAACTGAAGTATTTTCGGGTGGATTTTAGTGGCAGACGAAATGATCTACCCTCTATCTCACTTTTTATAGCGAACGATACCACTACCACGGGTTTCACTATTACATTCGAGTACATCTCGGCCCTGACACATAAATACTAAATTTACATCAATAACACTTGATAGTTTCAAAAGCAATAATAATTACAAAATCATAGAAAAAAAAACGTTGCATTATTGGACGCTAGTGCGTAAGGCTATTTACACTGTAAGAACTACATTATTTATTGACTGAAACAAAATAATGGTTTCTTAGTGAAGCGTATTGAATTTAATTGACACAAGTTAATTGTATGAAATCGTATTTAATTGCCAGGATATTGACTTTTTAATTTTATGTTATATTTTTATTTCATTTGGAATAATGACTCGTAGGTAAATGATACCGTATCATGGTTATACTGGGCCGTAAATATACTTATTCTTTTTAGAACTTTTGTTATCGCAATTCGTCAATCGTCCCAAAAAAACGACTCATTAACGAGGTTGATATTTTTCAAATTCTAACTTCTAATAATTCATAGACACACGACTCAGATAATTCTAGTAATATTGGTGTTTCTTTTTAATATGTATTTACTATAACTTACCAAACTCGATAATATTACCATAGAGTTGAATCCTTATAAACTAGTGATGCGCTTCACTCGCGATCCCGCGATAACAGAACATAGCACGGGACGTGTCTCGCATCAGCACATCGCATTCGACTAATTGATTTTATCTATCCGACTGTACGGGCTGTATCGACTAGCTTGAAAGAAAAATAAACAAGTTAGTAATGAGTGTGACTTTAGTAGTAAAAAAGATAGGAGCTATGTGGCTATAATAACATAGTAAATCATGAATATTTCTGATTCTGTTGTAAAATATTCATGAAAAATCAGGTCAAGAGTACTCTAATCCCGCGAGCATGCATGAATAATGTTAGGAAAATGAATGATGCGTAAGAGGTATGTAAGAGTCGTAGCAAATCCCTGGTCTCTTTCTGCCCCTTCGAAACAGGCATGAGTACGTATACACGTATGTCGAACACTAGGAAGTATTGCACGAGTATTTTAAAAGTCGTGACATGTTTTTTTTAAATAGAACTTTAATAAAAGAGCCATATACTACTCATTACCGCAATTAAATTATTAACGAAAACTCGACCACGACAATGCACTAAATAAACGGTATCGCGTCAGATCGGCGAGAAATAGTGCTGTACACGTTACGTTGTTAACCCCGGGTCGCGCGCAGCACTAAATTTATTTTAGTGATGTCATGTAGTCGATACATTATCCCGCGCTACCGGTCTCCGAGATCCCGCGATAAAGATCACAGAAGAAATAATAGTGCAGCGTACAGAAACTTCACTTGAACATCACTAAAGCTACTCTGATGCTTATGAATCTATGTTACACTTGATGCTAAAGTCAGTTTAGGACAGCTGAATCCCAAAAAAGAATTGTGACTTCAGCGCGCGCTGAAATCCCGACTTTCGATAATATGTGACAATCGACACTGAATTTTAAGTCGATATGATAAAGTTTGTTTTAAAATAAAAGCAGTTTGAATTGAAAGAGGCCTACAGGGATTCTAATAATTTGTTGTCGATTGCCAACTAATTTATGTTATATTTTTTGCTGTACTGATTAATTAGATGTAAAATGATATCCTTTTCTATATTGCACCCTTATTTGGACCGATATCAAGATTAGTCGAAGTGATAAGTATTGTTTATTCAATTGGTTAGAAGGTACTGATATTTTTTTTTAAACTAAAATAAAGGTACATAAGGATACGACTTAAGGGAATTGTATATTATACTGGTTTACTAAAAATCTATTGACCCAAATATATTATTGACTCGGACTATCAGAAAAAATGAAACAGAGATATATAATACTTACCATGTTATTTTAGATGAAACCTTAATTCAGAATAATAACAATAATAATACATTTTATTTATTTCAGGCAACAACATTAATGCCATCAAACTACTTTACCTAAATACCCTTGAGACTAACATACGTAATTATAATAGTATATTGTTAAAGAAATGATTAAGAAATTCCCTATTTTCTATAAAAAATATGAGCCCATAAATCAGGCCTTTTATAAACTAGACTACACAAGTCCTTTTATAATTTGGAACAACAAACAAAACGTCTCTGTCAGATAGCTCTAAATTTTAATTTTGCAAACGTTCTGTCAAAACGAAATTTATTACAAAATACGTAGAATGACCCACTTATCTCGAGTTAGATCCCAAATTCCAAATCATGTCGATACTTTTATGGGTTGCGTGCGTGTAAAGGATTCTTAGGAGTAGAATACGCCGTCGGATTTTCTTGGATATATTTCAAGAAGAACAATCCGTTGAAGAGTTTATCATTAGATTTTTCTAATATTAACTTCGAGCGATAAAGGTTAGATCAATTACAAATCACAAACGGTAGATATAAAATAAAAATACCTAAACAAACACGTTCACGACTCCAATGATGGACATACTCTGAGAGTATATCTTTGATATACTCTCAGAGATACAAATCCCTATTCATATCGTGGGCTTTAAGCAAGTGTTAATTCGCACATTTTTTTGTGTGGAAATATCCATTGGCACAGGACCGGGTTCGAACCCACAACCACCGGATTGGAAGGCCCACTAGGCTGACTCGTCTCTTGACGCAGACAATGATTGTGTAAAATAAAAACGTCATTGTACAGACAGACTATCCAAAATTATATGTATTTAACCGGACATTCTTAGCACAAAAATGTCCAAGATTTACGATTAGCCCAGGTCGCCTCGGTATTCGCGGTGCGATATGGCAGCCGATCTACAGATACACTCCCCTCGTAACTCCGGATATTTTCGGATCTCGATCTCGCGTTATTTATTTCCCGATGATATTAATCGATATTTGAGATGTCCCCGCACTATTGCGGGTGCTTTTTTATGTTATCGGATATTATTGGTGACTTCTGAATCGATACGTGGTACCATGAAGTATATAGATTCGTATTTAATTTCAGAAGTGTTAGAAATAGGGCTCGTCTGGTAAAGTACAACCACCATGCTTATTTCTGAAGCCAAGCAGTATTGACCGCATTGACGTATTCCAGTTTGAAGGGAATGGGTACCGTGAAATTAAAAGCACGTGTGATTTTTCACCCATTATGTTTCAGGGATGACAACGCACGAGTGATTAACAAGCGTCCATAGGTTACGGTAACCGCTTACCAACAGATGGGCCGTATGCATGTTTGTTACTGTATAATTGTAAATATTTTATTGTTAATTATATTTCCTTTTTGTAACAAAGAACAAAGGGAAATATTGAGGCCACTTCATCCACTAACGTCCCATAACCTTTAAGGTGTCATCGGTCTACCAAGCGGAGGACCTTCCTACACTGCGTCTTTTGGTTCATGGTTTCCATTATAGAACCTTTCTTCCTCAGTGGTTTTCGGTTCTGCTAATTTTTCCTTCAACTTCGAGTGATTCAACCAAAAATTCGAAGGCATGTGTCCACAGTTAATGTTCCAATAAGCAGCGATGGGCTTGCAACCTGTCACGTGGAATGCTTACTACTTGCAAAACGCGGGCATGTACCAAACGTAATGTTTGGACGTGCCTCTGACTACCCCCTACTTGGTATCCTCTAAGATCTACTCACTGAGTATGTATCTGAGGATGTCCACCATGGGGAATACAGTCGTGAGCGTGTTTGTTTTTTTTTTTTACTTCGAGTGATTCAATAATATGCCAGTAGTGTTTTTCCACAAATTTCCTTGTTCCAGATTTTATCAGTTTAATATAACTGGGAACAAATAAGGTCAACAAGTGGTATAATTTTAGCACCTGTCGGAGCATCCCGCCACTAAACAATGCGATATGGCAGAGTTATAGCACGACGGTACTTTGCGATGACACGTTGCGCGTCGATTGAATGGGTTTATGCAGTGGATTCGCATTTTCATGAATCTGAATGAAGACTACATCGCTGGCGCAGTGGGTGAGTAGCATGTGACTTTTGAAGGTTTATTTATTTAAAAATAAATTAGTGCTAAAATTCTTTAATTCGTATTTGTTTCTAGCGTTCGTTGTCGTGTAGGTGCCCAGTTCTTTAACTAACTTATTTTCGATAAAATTTAAATAAATAACATATAATATTTTATAAACAACTCTATGGAGAGAATAATTAATCTAAACATGACGGGACAAATGTTTGTATATTCTGCAGATATTTATTCCAAGTCTGGATGTTGTGATCCCACGGTAACCCGTAGTTTCTGACACCCACAATACCTACAGGAAATCCTAGTGATGGGTGTATGTCCTGGATCGGTTGCTGCTTTTCTATTGCATATTCCGTGACGCTGTCGTTATTTTTGTGTGCGGTCGCTCTTTATGACTATTAAGTACCTACACTATTTATAATGTTCCTCTCGATTTATACTTAAATAATAGTCAAACTTAACATAGTTAATACATATATAATAACACTTAACAAGTTTTAAGACACTACTAATTTACTCAGAAATTTAAAGCTAATCTGTTGGGTGTTGATAAATAAAAATCCAGATACTGCGCTTGTCTCTGTTCTGCATAGCACTATCCCGCGGCATAAAGCGGAGCGGAGCGGACCACCCGCATCGCGACACGCGCTCGCGGATTTACGAGCCCTTTGCCCGCAGCGCTAGTGGAGCTATATGTCTTTTGGCTGCGGTAGTACACCGTATTGTAGCATGGGAATACGCATCTTGACTTAGTTTTTATATGAATATGCTTCTATTACAAAATACGTTATTGAATCCGTGTTAAACACGTTTTGCTAATCTAAACATCGCTATAGCCCCTAAACTCCTTATCTTAGAAGATATTGCGTCTAAGCAATAAGGACATCTATTGTAGGTAGGTAAGTGACGCTAAATTTAGAGCTCCAAGGGACCGTAGAACTACGTATTTTATATAAATTTCAACTAGATAAAACGCGTTCCTGCGAAAAAGGACTGATAGACAGATGAACGGTCAACGAAGTGATCCTATAAGGGTTCCGTTTTTTCTTTCTGATGTACGGAACCCTAGAAAATAACTTACAAAATGAAAATGTAACCTATACATAGTTCCAAAGATCCAGTGGCGCCGTGTCTTAACGACACAACAAATAAAATTGGGAACGATCTAAAAAATAGGATCAAGAGTCACTATAAATTTATATAGTCATGAAAGTCGATCCAAATTGCTGTTTAGTGTAACGATAAAGTATGGCGCATAGAACAGAAGCTAGTCATGATTTTTACATACAATGTACTTCAAACAAACACGTATATATATTTGGGGAAGACTGCCGTCGAGAGGACTCCTATACGAAAGATTGGTTGACACAGCCTTTACCTTGTAGGTGAACGCTGTAGGATAATAATAACAAAAAAACAAACACGCTACGACTGTCTTCCCCATGGTGGACATCCTCAGATACATACTCAGTGAGTAGATTTTTGAGGATACCAAGTAGGGGGTAGTCAGAGGCACGTCAAAACATTACATTTGGTTTTTGCCCGCGTTTTGCAAGTAAGCATTGGGGAGGATGGGGTTGCAAGCCCATCCCCTTCGAATTTTTGGTTCTAGGGCATGCCGATTTCCTCCCGATGTTTTCCTTCACCGTTTTAAGCACGTGTTAATGCGCACAAAAAAATTTCGAGTGGAAAAATCCATTGGTGCACGACCGGATTGAACCCACGACCTCCGGATCAGAAGTCGGAGTATCGTCCACTAGGCCAACATGGCTTTTAATAACAACTGCCACTATAACAAATAACTATTAATAATAATATATCTGCCGTCAAGCAGTTGTAAGTTGTTCCGGTTTCAAGAGTGACGGTAAAATTACAGGTAGTTACAACTATTATACTATTTCATTAGAAAAACCAACGCTTTGGTAATTCCGTTGGTATTGCTGATGTAGACATCAGAAATCGCTTATCTGGTATAAATGCTTGTTTACCTTTGTTTGTGTTTGTTTGATTTGAAGGGCTGCCTGTGTCATTATTTATGGATTTAATATTCTCTGATATTAAATCCATGTAAATCAAAATTTGTATTATTAGGTACTAAAGGCCAAGTTGATAACGCATTGTCATATAGGCCCAGACTAACAGTTCATGGAGTTGATATCCCATTGGTTAAGGAAGCTCGTAATTTAGGACTTATTATAGATAGTGAAATGAGATTTGTGAAACATATAAATGAAAAAATAAAATCAGCTTTCTACAAGCTCAAAGTATTATATAACATTAGGAAGTATCTATCAAAAGAGATAAAGTTATTATTATGCGACAGTCTAGTTTTATCCCCTTTTAATTATTGCAGCGCAGTTTACGGCCCTAGGCTATGGATTAAAACAGAAAACTCCATTCAAAAAGTACAAAACGCTTGCATGAGGTTCTGCTTTAATATCCCTAGAAGAGAACATGTTACACCTTTTTTTGTTGAGCATAGCATACTTAACATGAAGTCTAGAAGAGAGCTCTACCTAGCCTGTACAACACAAAAGATAGTCTGGAATAAAAATCCAGAATATTTATTTGATAAATTAACTTGGATTAAAGACATACACGCTGCTAACACACGCTCTAAATTGCTCAACAAGCTTTTACTCCCAAAACACAAAACAGTAGGTTTCAGAGGAAGTTTCAAATATAGTGCATGTAAAATATGGAACAATTTACCACCGCCACTTAGCAAGAAAATAAGTAACGCTACATTTAAGGTCAAATATAAAGTTATGTTGCTTCGTAGGCAACAAAACAACTTTGAAAGTTAATTTAAAATTATTAAAAGTAAAAAAATTAAAATTATAAGTTCAACTGTTAAATATGAATAGGAATAATTAAACTCATTACATTAACATGACAAGGAAACAGAAACATTACACTCACACATACACTCAATATTTACAAACATCTCGACTCAAACACCTACACATACACAAAAACATTTATACACTCACCCTCATACAACACCCCCCCCCACACACACACACACATACAAATTAGTAATAAAAACTGGAACTTGTAGTTTAACTGGTAAAATGTAAACATAATGGAAGCCAAAAAAAAAAGAAAAACTATTTTTCGTCCGACTAACACCTGTCGTGCATAGGGGTACACTGAAAATCAGCGCTGCGCCTGTCTGCCAGCATTTTGCTGAGTGTGGTCCTTTTGCCGGAATATAGTCATGGCAATTGCTTAGGTAGATATAGTTAGTTTTTTTATGTATAAGTACCTACTTAATTATGTAACCTAATGCTATTATGACCATAATTTCAGGCAATAAATACTTTTTCTATTCTAATCTATTCTATTCTAATTACAAGCACATTCGATTTTTCACCCGCTATGTCTCAGGGTTGGCAACTACCGAATGATACTCCTGGTATTGCAAGTTTCCATATAGGTTACAGAGACCGCTTACCAACAGCTTGGCTTATTTGTTACTTTTGTAGTAAAATACCTTCCGAATAACATTCAAGCAGTACTTTATTCAAGAAAAACCTACAAGCAGTAAGAAAAAGCTAAAGATAAGTTAGAGCTCGATTTATCAAAAGCGTTGGGTGGCAGTGGCGGTGGGGATGGAAGGGAAATGGCTGTCAAAGTTCGCGTGAATATATTGATTGCCACCGCCACTGCCATCTGACCGGACCTTTTTTACTAAAACGAATAAAATTGACAGCATTTTTTAAATATTTTTTGCGGGTAGTTTTCACGACTTCCAGTAAAGAAATGTATGATGTAAAATTATCACCTCTGACTCCTGTCTTGCTGTAGAGACAGTAAAACTTGCATCAGATTCACAGTCGTAGGTAAATAATGTGGACACTTTTAATACGCACTCGTTTTGGACTATTACGGTCGCGTAAAGTTTAGAAAATCATTGCGGGATCCATCGTTAAAACGTAAAACTTGATGAATGTAGAGTGACTATGAATTGAGATATTTTGAGATAGTCTTATTAACATGTCCCTTCAGCCCGAAATCCGCCGATGCCAAGCGGCTTGCTGATCACGACAGAATTGTTTAAATAAGTCATTTTTACAAAATATTAAAAAAAAACAAGGCACGCACGACTCTATTCCCCATGATAGATAGATAGATAACTCTTTATTGTACACCACATAATATGATGCTCGCAAAAACACAGCAAATTACAAGCTAATCGCGGGAGTACAATCGGTCTCATCGCTTATAGACATACATGACGATTTTCTAAACATACATACTCAATGCATAGATCTTTGAGGATGTCAAGTAGGGGTAGTCTGAGGAAGGTTCAGTAGCGGGTAGTCAGAGACAGGAACTTTAAATTTGGCACATGAAAGTCGTAAATATTCCACGTGACAGGCTGTAAGCCTATTTTTATTATTTAAGTAAAATAGCAAACAAATACGGCCCACCTGTTGGAAATAAGACTGTGTGTGACTATTAAAATAATTATTCTGCTCTAACAATTTATGAGGGTGACTTAATGCTAACAGCATTCCCTACCAGTCATCCTGGACATGCAAAAGGATGCAGCGTGTCATATATGGTGGCAGATATTTATTCCATACTTCTTTCATGTCAACATGGTCGCCCTACATGTAGCTACGCCCTACGCTTTAATCAATAAATAGTACTAATATTGTCACCGTTGATTCATAGTGGTTTTCAAACGAATTGATTCGATCTTTAGCTTTACTGTGCATTATAAAATGCGTGTGGTCCCATTAACATAGACGCTTCCATGGAAATTTATATCACAATCGGATTTTCCGTTTAGTAGAAGTGTGTCTTTTGTACTTGTCTCCTTGTATTTGATGCGTACATTTCAAGAAACAGGCCTCAACGACCAAAACTAACACGCTCTCGACTGTATTCTGTCATCATGAATAGATCTGTGAGGATACCAAGTAGGGGATAGTCAGAGGCACTTCCAAAAATTTCCGTATTTTGCATTCCATATGGCAGGTTGCAAGCCCATCGTCGCTTTTCCCATTCGCTTTCCACATCAGGTTTTCTATTTAGTAGAAGTGATATTTTATTCTTGTATTTGCTTCGTCCATTGCACGTGCAATGCAATTATCAAGTACTGTCCAGGGAGAATATAAACTGATCTCCGAGATACAGTTTTCACACTAGTTCGCAGCCAGACTGGGCAGTATCGTTGTTAGCGATAAGGTTTTTAGAAACCTTAGTTTTAGTCATAGTATAGAAAATGGTTGTCAGGAAAAAAATCGCTAAATGCCATAAGACCAATTGTAGGATGATGGCACATTTGTAAAAGTGCACAACATGTTAATTTAATTCCTGACTTAAGTATATTATTAATTAAAACAAGCCCGCCTCAACGAGCAAGATAATAATTGTCGTTCTATTTAGCCGGTAACACCCACTGCTGAGTAAAGGCCTCTTCACTATTTCGCCACACCTGGCAGTCTTGTGCCGGATCCACTGCTCACCTACTGCCCTCACAATATCATCTGACCAGCGGGCAGATGGTCTGCCTCGAGGACACCATTCTGTGACTGTTTTTGTCCATCTGTAGTCCTCCTGCCTTGTCAAGTGCCCTGCCTATATCCACTTGAGCCTCGCTATCCGTATACCTACATCCTCCACTTTTGTGAGACGTCTAATTTCGATGTTTGGTGTACGGTCCACGAGATGGATTCCTTTTTGTATATTATTAAAAAAAACATACTACAGACACATTCGTTTTGACCCAACAATTGGTTTCTCTATGTTGTGGGTCAGGAAATACATGACCCGTGGTACCATAGCATCCCGGGATAAATATCTGCGGAACATGCAAACATTTGTTCTGTGGCGAGAATCGAATTCGAACCTCTTGCGTTGCAGCGGGCTGCTTGCCTGCTGCGCCACCGAGGTCGTTAGTTGTCAAGATAGAAAAATAACTCCTTAAAAATAACATAAATTAAATAAAAAGGTATAAAGCTTGAAAAATAAATAAAGGCATCGTACAATTAGCAGCTCTATCGCAAGCTCTTTCAGGAAACAACAAAATTTAAGAAGATTTTATTTTCGAAGCCTCCTATCCTCAAAGATCTACTCACTGAGTATGCTCCACCATGGGGAAGGCAGTCGTGAGCGTGTTTGTTTTGTTTTTTGTTTTTATTTGTTTTTATTTTCGAAAAGCTGGTTTTTTGAATTTGTACTTGAATGTTACCACGTTCATTTGATATATCAGTTTATAGCGGTCACAGATATTATTACACATTTTATTTGTAAAATCTATGTTTTCTCTCAAGTTTGGTGTCCCAGTTAAGTGGAATATATATCTTCACCTCTCACCTCCATTGTCCGTCACGTCGCTCAAAGCCCCAAAGCAAACTGACTTGAATATTCATAAAGGCGAAGGCATTTGACAAATTGACATAAAATTTCACACAAACACACGGAGACATTTTTTAGATAAACATTTGGGACCTGCGCAGGCGCCGCGTGAATGTATTTGGTTAAATTTGAATAATTTTGTTTGTTTTTGCTTTTTTTGTGTATATGCCTGTTTTAAGGGTAATGTATCAACCTGTCGGACTGGAAACTTGGAGTAGAAATCAAAGTAATTCACTGAAAACCAAATGAAACCTTTTGTTGCGACCATTTCATCTCACAAAATGCTGAAAAGTTCACTCAAACAAACCTGCAAAATCTGAAATTTAAGCTAATTTACTAAGAAATTTTGCTAAGTAAACAGAAAATCTCTAAACGAAAAAAAATATTTAATAGTCCACGATTACTTCATTCAAATTGTGGTCTTTTATGTTAATTTAGTAACTAGTTTTATTCATGTAAAAGTATTTGTTATGTTGATGTTTTTACATAAATTTAAATCCTGTAGTTCATTACATTATAGAAAACATGTACTTTTTCCTTTCGCAAAAAACTGACTCATAAATTATAATTACGCGCAAACCATAGATTGAACTTAAACTTCATTATTTTAATTCTAACTGACACATACATAGTCCTGACTCTACAATGGGATACCCTGTATCATGCGTATCAGGAACTATAAGTACCGTGGTACCACCCAGACCCAGAACAAATATATGCACAACTGCAAAAATTCGTCCGTATAATGTTGTCCGTTGTTATATTATATATACATATAATTTATAAGGGAAGTTGAAATAAAATCTTAACTGCTGGGGTGCCACCTTATCAATCATAACTACTTTCATGCTTTTTATGAATACTGACAAATTAGAATTTAAAAACTCTCAAACATGGTTCTAACTAGTGCAAATTGTTAGCCAGCTTCATTAACAATAGAATCGATACATCATTATTAAATAAACGATGATATTAAAGTGTTGGACGAGATCGATCGATCTCCGGTGGTGATAGTGAAGAATAAAACATTTTTTTTAATGTTTTTAACATTTATAAATAATACGCAAAAGTATTTATCAAAATATAAATAATCAAGTATTATATTATTAAATAAGTTCAAAAACAAGGAGATTACATTGGGATAGTGATGTATAATATATTGCCAATTAAAATAACCAATTCGAAGCACGTATCAGATTTCAATATAAAAAAAATGTTTGAAGCCATAGTTACATAAGTACTTAAATAATATAGAGATTTTAATTACTAATTATTGGACCTGGATTTTAAAATAATTAGTAATAATTAGTTAAATTAGTTAATCTAATCTTAATCTTAATTTCTGATATTTATTGGGGTTGGTCAACGAAATATCGATCAAACTAGCTTTAACCACCAATGGATTTGAACCTTCGACCTTTGGAACAGAAAGTAAGGTCAGCACTAACTGCGCTACACACTATATTTTAAACCATATTATAAATATTATTCTATGACAGAAACCACATGAAACATGCTAAACTTAAGCAACAGTTACCACGATTCATAGATCCCTGTATCTTCGTACATTTCATAATATTTCTCTATGTTTGACATTCAACTATTTTAACATGCAAACTGTATTTAAATCAGTTTATGGCCATCTGACTGTCAAATTTAGAAACTTTTGTTAACATATTTGTGTAGCGAACCGTACGGTGTCATAGGTCGATGGTTTTAGGTGACTTTAATAGCACCAACTAAAAACTGCACCTAGTTTTAGTAAAACCCGGCCATGTGAACTTTGCAACGCTATAAATAAGTCTTATTCATTTTTTGGGGGATGGTATTGTTTGTTTGTTTTTGTGATGGGAAAAGCAGAAGAATTGGAAAGAAGTGTGATCGCTGGCGTCTTATTGTGTATTTAAAAGATATTACCTTTGAAATATGTGAATGAACAAAGGTTATTGGTTGTAGTAATCGTAATATTCAGGTTTTATACGTATTGATTAAGATTAATTCTTTTTATGATGTGTTTTAGTGACGAATAAATGACTTGACTTATGAGTGGTTATCTTTGTGTTGAAACTGAATGGGATGAGCTTTGACAAAATTATTTAGATTTCCATTAGGTTTCATGCATTTATAGATAAACAGATGGATATAAAATGCTTTATTGCATAAGATAAAATAAGTGCATAGGCGAATTTAATGTTAATTCCTAAATAATTTAATGATCCGGAGGTCGTGGGTTCGAACCTAGTCGTAAACAAATGGATTTTTCGACTCGAAATTTATGTGCGTGCTCAAAACGGTGAAGAAAAACATCGTGAGGTTTCCTCGGCATGCCCTAGAGCCAAAAATGTGCCAACAGTTAGTGTTCCAATAAGCTGTGATAGTGCGTTTGAATAAGATTACCAAAATAAGAGAGAAAAAAAGGTACCATTTTTATCAAGGTACCATGTACCATTAGCCGTGGACAGAGTCTGTTATTAAATCATATTTTCAAGCTGAATTCAAAAGTAGAATATTTCAATTGATAATAATATTTCGTTTGCTCCAAAAAGTAAACACGTGAAGCGTGACTTTGGCACCCAAACAAAAAGATACAGCCACAGCTCGCGTTATGTATCTGTGATAATATAAAACTGAATGCCACGGGGATTTGGTAAAGTTTTTTTATTTATTTTTGTCGAAATGAACACGTACGTTAAATTTGCATACAATGCTTGCGGGTGCAATATGCTACGCTAATACTGGAGGATATACCCGAGATATATTGAGATAGGTATAAATGAGTTACAAGTTGGGAATTCTAGACAAAGTCCTCCTTTACTTCGTGGAGTCTGTGATAGATAATTGTAATTCCCTGGTGTGAATGGTCATATGCTGGAAATAGATTAGGCTGATGATTAAAGTATTTATTTAGAAGAAATATCAACGGGGATACAATATTGATAAGTAAATATAAAACAATATATATTTGTCGTTTTCTTTGAATAATATAATATGTATGTAGTTATAAAAATATATATATTAGTAGTATATCAGTCATGTAGTTCCCATAACACAAGCTCTGCTTACTTTGGGGCTAGATGATGCTGTGTGAAAAATGTCCAGCATTATTATGATTATAAATCGCAAGGCTAATAATCTATTTCTATGTTTGAGTATTGGACCTAAATTTGTTAAATTGTCTGGAAACAAAAACCTTCCTGGTTGAACAATTGGTTCCGTATTAAGGATTGGAACTCAAATGGAATACGGGATAGATTACATACTGAAGCATAGACTTTTGTCTGAATAATTAAAGGGTTACCAACACTGATTTAAAGTAATTGTTAAAAGATTGGTAGCGTACGTGTGATGCCTCTGGTGTTGCAAGCGTCAAAAAAATGAATAAACGAATGATTTTTTTTTATTAAACGACCCATAAATATCATAATGGCTGTCTAGAGGTTGTCAAAGATTGCGTGAATTTATTGATTGCCACTGCATCAGTTTGACTGTTCCTTTAGTGATTCAAAATAACTTTTGATAAAAACCTTAGAAGTGACATTACTTTCATTACGTTTTCTATTTTAGAAAGATAATATGCTACCTAGTATAATTAAAATGATGAACATACTCAGAACCATATTCAGAACTCAGAACATAACCAGATTCGTGAGGTTATCAAGTTTGAGGATATTAGAAGAAAGTCCAAAAATGTGGCAATATGCCCACGTTTAATAATTACAAGTTTAATTTAAAAAAAACTTACTTAGCATATTATATGATCGAACTCAAAGTTCATGTACCTAACTACTACGTTCCTATATATTATTTGAATAACTAAGTATACTATGTAAATTGTGTACATGAGAGCAAATACTGTGAATATAAATAATATGCATATCATTATTTAATTTTGCGTGTTACCTTTTCATATAGATAGTATTTGATAATTTACAGCCTAAGAATATCCTTTAACAATGGCACAAAAAAAACTGCTGTTCTAAACAATAAACGCCAACCATCCGTCAGTTTATAGGTGTCATGATGACACTCATCCTACGTACCACGAAGACACTTTTACGAGAACAGCTTGATGTTTCTGGTAACCTGGTATTTGTACACGGGCGGGTAAAACGTTGCGATTGAAAACACGTTTTATAAAAAGTGTCACAGAATATAATACCAAACTCATACATTAAAATTATACCAAACGATATTTTGGTATTATTTTCATATCATTAAATTGCACCAAACCATATTCTATGTCTTTTATCCAAAGCTAAATCTTTGAATCGCTTCTAAGCGATAAAACCGCTCATTGTACTTTAAGTTTTGTTAAGTTATATACATATATTTTATTGTGGTGTACAATAAAGTATTTTCATTCATTCATTCATTCATTGGCTATATTGACGCTCGTCTGTAGGAACTAGGTTTAAACTACTTTAGCAATACTTGGCGCCATTGCTATCCACGAAATGGAATCATATCCTATTGTGATCCTATAAAGCCCATTCGGATTTAACGGCGAGATTCCGTTAAATTTAGGTTTACGATATGTTAAACGGCCCTAAAGGAACGTCTCTTAACAATGATATCTTGCTTTGTGGCAAAGTTTGTGATTTCACTTCGTCAAATATTTATGTCTTTATTCTTGAAACTAGATGGATGGAGAATGTGGGTAACCCGAGATGGTTCTATATGGGATTCTTTGGGGGAAGCTCAAGCTCACGAGTGGTATTGAGCGTTCTAGGAGAGATTTTTATGTTAACCGCAGGTGGGCCGTATGTTTGTTTGGCACCTTGATCGTATAAAAAAAATTTGGAAACAGGTCCAACAGTGGACTTCTATAGCCTGTACTGTCCACGATGGAGGACATAATATCAGAGGCTCACACAAAAGACTTCAACGCGCTCAACTTTTTTGTTGAATTTTTCCCATTCTAATATATATTTTGTTATCTTATTAATATAGTATTATTATTTAATTATTTTCTGTACACAAATAATGTTAAAATAGATAACTTAATGATATACAGCATTTACTACCACTAGTCCTTATATTTTAGCAACTTTTTGCAATATTACCAGCAATAGTGGAATATTTATTACAATACATATCTAACACAACTTTGCACAGCCATCACACAAAAATGCGTATCGTTTGTCGGTCCGTACTAGCTCTTACTTTACGACTTTGAAATATTACGGGTATGCAAAATTTAGTTTTACGGCACACGCCGGCATCGGCCGTTTGTATACCTGTGCCTCTTTACTCGCCTTTCAATGTAAAAGTAGCTTTATTTCGATGATATTACATACAATATGGTTCAGAAGCATGGATATTGATTTCTGTAGAAGCCTTATTTTCCATATTATGAAATAACAATAATAATAATAAATAAATACTAAACAGACAATATATAGTCCTGACCACACTTACTTTCCCTGTGCCGAAGGTATCAGCAACGAGTACTATAGTACGCTGAAAAAAAAAAAACTACAGAACATGTAAACACTTGTCCGGCAGCGGGATTCAAAACCACACATCTTGCGTTGCAGCTGGCTATTTGCTCGCTACGCCACCGTGTTTGTCAAACATATATGAGTTGTTATTGCGATAGCTGATAGTTTCAATATCAATTGCGTAATATCACAGTATTATAGTGATACGTTAAGTACGTTATACTATTCCTTCTTCAATTGCACGCGTATTCGCATCGCACAGATTATATAAATCGTAAACGTGCAGACGTGACATACTGGAATACAGCCGTTGATATTAGACTTACGAATTTACAAGTATACGTGGTTCATAAGATTACACTAGGAGTTTAGGTGTATCATAAGATTACACTAGGAGTTTAGGTAAATTAATGTTTCTAAAGCGATTATCTTGTAGTATTCTCGTTAATTTAATAGAATGTGTTTCTTAGTGTTGGAGCTGAATAGGTAATCGGTACCTAAGTTAACTTAAATTAGGCTGGGAAAGTTAATGTCAAAATCTTTTAGCCATAATACTACAATTTTGTTCGAAATGGTATCAACATGATTTTCTCATGACTGCAATGTTTTTCACGTATAGGTACGGTCTTTCGAGCCAAAATTACCCAAAAAAGTCGACCAGACTGTAACTGGACTTAGTGATAACAACGCTCGTGTATCAGAGAGGTCGCGGGTTTGATCCACCTCGTGGCTTTATTTTTTTGCATGTTGGCAGTTACAACACTTGTCCGATAGCGGGCGATATAACAGACAGTTTTGTGTCATTTTCGTGGATCAGAGTCTATTTTCTTGTTTTATTTTGCACAGTTTACAATGGACGATGATTAGAGTTTTATTTTGCTTTTTCTTTTTATTGAATGAAATTAAAAATTTACATAGATGCTTTCTTTGCCTACACAAAATGTGTCGCATCTACAACGTATTCTATACTGCGCATATCTTTTTGTGTCTAGTGCAAGAACCAAGGCAAAGTAGTTTGGGCCATAAAGCCTGGGCAAAAACGTTATAAAGCTGAAACTTTACCATTGTGGACTAGTCTTTACTGATCAGTTTAAATTGTAAATGTTGAAGACTAGCTCTTGCCAATGACTTTGGCTGCTCGATATTTCAATTGAAAAATAATTTTTATTCGGATATACATTTCTATTGAGAACGAATTCAAATAATTCGCTCTGAGTCATGAGTATATTAGGAAATTTTAAAATTATTGGCGATAATGACGTAAAAAACTTTGAAAATAGCGTACATCAAGTAAATTGATCACGTTGGCTCGTTTATCTGAATTAACCTCATAAATATAAATAAAAAAAATACTGATCGATGAATATTCCACTGACACAGACTTACCACTTTTCTTTTAACATTTCAATACAACGCCATCTATTTGACCTAATAGAACTATAATACTACACTAGGCACAGATAAAAAAACCTCTTAATGAAAATTTGGTACCAATGAATTGGAGGAAATATATTTTAAAATAACATACTGCATACTTCCCGATACTCAAAAGTAATTCTTAACTATTAAACAAATTTTGTTGAAATTGTGTTTCATTTTTTTAATATTTCAGCAGACAATAAAACGCTGACGACTTATTTCCCCAGTATACACAACATATGCATCATATGCATATATACATATATATACGCGTGCGTGATCATTGAAGATGACCAAGTTAGCGGGTAGTCAGAGTCACGTCCAAACATTGCATTCGGCACAAACCCGCGTTTTGCAAGTAGTTAGTATTCCATATGACAGGTTGCTGGGCGAAGAATTCAGCCGAAAATATATTTTTTCCACAGAGGATATAACAAACACATGGACAAACCGTTTCCAATTTTATAGCATAGCTACGCTTCAGTGATCAGTTTAAATTATGTAAAGACTTTGTCATTGAAAGATAGGGCCCGATGCATTCAGAGTGATTTGTAACTCAAGTACAGTTCAGTGCATAAACGTTGGAATCGTAAGTACTGGGATATAAATTTGAACTGCTATTTTCTATGACTGTACCTATGTGCATATTTTTAAATCACACGAATTTCTATATGAATGTTAAAAGCCCAGTTTCGCGATGCTAGTTGTCAATAAAAGTCAATGAATAATGTACTTTCTTTTTTCAATCTTCTACTTCAGTACTCATTTCGTGTGAGTAGCATGAGTTGCAAGATACTTAAATTTGTGCCAATGCTTAGTGTTCCAATAAGCGGCGATGGGCTTGCCACCTGTCACGTGGAATGTTAACTATCTAAACATAAAATCTTTTGTCCTGACTGGCCGACTGATCTATCAACGCATAGGTAAAACTACGTAAGTCTAGAAAACGGAAATTTGAAACATACGTTTATTTGGAATTTTTGTAAAATAACTTAAAATTTGGGAAAAACCATGGACAGTAGCTAGTTTATTATAAATATACATTTACTAGACATACATAGTCCACATTGCAGATGTATAAGCGGAGCGTGGAGCGTAGGTATCTACCGTCACGGCTTTTACCACAGCCAAACACTCAGAAACATGTCGGTCCAATATTTGTACTGCTCTGACAAATTCTCTGTGTTATATCGCCCTTTCTGACACCGCTCTCTCTTTAACAATATTTGTGGGAACAGGCTTTTAAGCAAATAGTTTTGGGGTCTTTGTGGTTTTGCGAGGTGTTGATGTGGCCTTGGACAGTTTTATCTATAGGAGAAAAAAGGAATCTAGATTAGCATCGAAATTGTCGTGGTTTGGTATCATTTTAGGATATACGACTATACTATCCACGTACTTTACTATTCTATACTGGACTTCTAAACAGTCAGCTAGACGTCAGCAAGAGAAAATTAAATTACTTGGTATAGTCGTAATAATATCCTAAGACTTATATCTATGTATTTAAAAATGATTAATAACATGACCAAATATCTATGTTGTATATTTCAAAACTTAATACTAGCATCAACATAATAAAAAAATGTCGTTTGTTATGCGCTTTGAGCTTGCTTTAGTTTAATCTCCACACTGACTTGAAATGTCGACAGTTTATAGGCAGTAAGCAAATTTCAAACGAGAGCAAAGCTAGATCTGCAGATTAGTGTCGCAGCGACACTCAGTCAAAAAAACTCAGTGTCTAATGTCTAGTGTCATCGTAGACCACTCACATTTCATCATTGTTTGAAAGACATAATGAATTCTAAAAAATACAAAACATGTCAGATTTTGTGTTCCTCCGATTGGTTTAATTAACTACCCTCCTGTTTTTTAAACAGTCAACAGAAACATACATAGTCCTGACCCCACACTAGGAATCCCTGTGTCGTGGTTATCATTAACTACGAGTATCGTGGGACCACAATACTCAAACCCAGAACAAATATCTGCAGGATATGCAATAATTTGTCTTGCAGCGGGAAATGAATCAGCACCTTTTATATCGTACGCAGGTCAAAAAATCATTACATATTAAAAGTTTTTATCTTCCAGATTCTCTTACATTAACTTAACCAGTGATAATGTATTGGTTTTTTTTTCATCCAGATTCTCTAACGTTCACTTAACCAATGATAATGATTCATCGACGTATTAGGTAGCTTGGTAGCGAGAGTAAACAGCCGTGTGTGCCTTGCTAAGTACGGTAGTTGTTGACTCAGACTAGATTTATAAGCAGGGTCGATGTATGAACTGGCTGATGCTTGGACCAGGGTTCAGTGCGATTTGAATGTACTAGGCAATTAAATCTGCAGGCCTGTGACGAAGAAGGTTGCGGGTTCTAATGTTTGTCTCGGGTCTGGGTGTTTTCTAGGTATGATATGATTTATTTACAAAAAAAGTATGTAAGTAGTATATCAATTATGTAGTTCCCATAATACAAGCTCTGCTTAGTTTCGGGCTAGGTGGTGCTGTGTGAAAAATGTCCAGCAATATTTATTTATTTAATTTGTTTGTTCGAAAAGATTTTACAAAAATTCTATGTCGGTTACTTGTATATTCTTAGAAGGCTTTCCTCGTTTCGGATTTTACTGTAACAGGATCTATAAAACAAACAATGGCTCAAAGAAAGATCTTTGAACAACGTGTAATAAATTTATAAATGTTCTCGTAGGGTGATCTTTTGGGAAATTTTAAAATTTGAAATGGATTTCACTATAGTTTGTTTAGGTCTTAGGTACAATTTGACAACAACAATCATATGAAACTGAGCTATAAATAAAAAAAAATATCTAAAAATACATTTATTTCTAGAAGGCATATGATCTATTAATGGGCACTTGATCTTACAAGGATGCGTTCCCGCAATTTAATGGATATTTGAAAATAAATTAAAGGAATTCTTTGAATTAACCCTTTTTTATGCCTTTTAATAAAAGTTGAAGATACTGTTTAGAGTAAAAATTTATGTAACCAAGGTGCTGGCGCTTAGCTCGGACAGAAAATTAGCATTGCTATTCAACGAGGTAATGTCGCCAACCTTTTGGGTACACTGCTTGCGGTCGGTGTGCGGTGGTCACCACAGTAGAAGGTAGAAAATATTAAATTATAATATTTTTTTCTATAATATAATATTAGATAGATAGTTTAATTGCCTTTTTCTGTTTTAATAGTAGTTGTATATTATTATGTCGTAAAAATACATTTAAATTGTACACTTTGACATGCCAATGTCATATATTAACGAAATGGTTTAATAAATAAATATCACATATCACATTTACTCCCATATCAGGGAGTGCCAAGCAGTCTTTAGATTATAATATATATATGCATATTTAAATATATCGTTCCACAATTCATTATTGGAAATAACATGTTCACAAATCCTATTAAGAACATATGATGGGCGTATTTACTTGTCCAATTTCGATAATATTCAACAAATAATGGCAGGCTCCGAATATAATTTAATAAATATAATTTATTATGTTTATTCGATATTATCTCGTTCGGAGATCGAGACGCCCGCATTCGAGTAAGGATGGAGGATACGACTATAGAGTAGGGAGGTTTCAGAGACCATCAATATTATTGCTTGTACTCAAAATCTCGCAAACGGCTGTAGCGATTTTAATGACATTTCTATGATAAGGGTATGAAAGGTAGTACTCAGGTTGAATTACCAGATTTTTACTCACAGGGGCCTGTATATGCCTTTGCCATAAGATGTTGTTTGTTTGTTAACATTGATCACCAAAACGGCTTATCAGATTGTGATGCGGTTTCACTGATTTATTACAACAGCTAAGGTCGCAGCTAGGGGCGCTGCAATTGATGATGAAAATACAGAATATAAATTTAAAAATTTGTTTTAAATTAAAATGCCTAAGCCACATGTTTCACAAAGTATCAGTACCTAGATATGTTACTTTATTCTTGATACAAAAAAAAACTCTACTACACAGATATTTGACTTTATGGACGACAAAGTTGGAAAACGATTCTAATTTATGTTTAAAGCATTTATAAATATAAATTGGTGGCGATCAGTACATCGATGCGTACTTTGACAACCACGTGACGACCCTTCCCTTTGATCGCCACCATCAACGCCAACGCACTAGTTTGACAACAGTGTGAGTATCTGGTTTTTGATTACTCTGTCAGATCTATAAAATATATAAAATCGTTAGTGTTTGTTACATATGATCCGGGCTTGGTCCGAGTATATCTTGAATCTTAAAAATTAACAATTAAATACGCTAATTTATTACTCGGGGCTGTTCCTACCTGGACGTAAAGCAACTTGTACATTGTACTTGAGACACTATGGACATAAAGGCGCTTGTACACTGTACTTGTGTCACTTGAGTGGGTAGTGATAATTGTTATTGTAGGTAAATATTAATGTGAATGTATGAAAATACATTATTGTACACCACAATATTTTTGTTATTTCGTGGTGTACAATAAAGTATTATAAACAAAAACTCAGTTAAACTAAAAGTATGAGGTTTGCGTACAAAAAGTTTCAGAAAATCTAAAGAAACATTTTCTTTGTAATGAACAACCCCGACGCCCTCGGTGGTACGGTGGGCGAATAGCTGGCTGAGACGCAAGAGGTGCGGGTTGAATTTTGGTTCGTCATTTATATGATACTATAGTAAAATAAAAACGTTCATAAATACCGACTTCAAATGACTGAATGTTCATAAAATAATATAATAAAAATAATAAAATAATATGAAAATGCATTCCCCATTTTTCCACCCTCTTTTATATAAGATATATTTATGACCACCCTTACCCATTAAAAAATAATCATTAATTCAATTCACAATTGGCGAAGATAAGACACACACACAAAAATATAGACAAAAATTCAGAACCATCTATTTTTAAAAAAATATATTCGTGCATCTTTTTCGTTTCAATACCAGGTTCGGAAGTTTGCCACCAGGCCATTTTGCAGATAGAAACTTTGATTTTATTAAAAAAAAAACATTTATTTTCTGGAAGAGGGCATTTAAGCTCATAAAACTATAAGGTCATAATAACTTTGACACCAAGATAACCTAATCGAAATCTATTTTATTACCATACTTCAATCTTCGTTAAACCCGGAAAAGGCGAACTGCGAAAACCAGGAAAACAATTATTATATTGGAACATTAAGATAATAACACAGTCCTAAGAGAATAACTGTTACTCTATTCTAATGTTAATTCGCTGAGTTTTGGGGTATCATGGTACTCGTAGTTCCTGATACCAATGACACAGGCAATCCTAGTGCTGGGACAGGATAATGTATCTCTCTGTTAAAAAACATAATTATGTTAACAGGTGGTAAATAGTATTTTAAGAAGTCGTCTATCTAGTGATAAAAACTGTTATTTTTAGAAATAAAATACATACATTTCTGGATTCACCATATTCACTGAAGCAGCCATTTTATTTGGCGTTTGTAAACTTTTGATATCGATATAATTTAGCTGTGAGTTTATGAGCTCATGAAGGTTTCATGTGGTGTCATTTCAAGGATATTATTTCGAGAATTATAGTTGCTTTAGCGGGGTTCATGTTTTATTGCGAATTTACTGCCGCGCCCATTTATTTAATTAATCCATAAAACAATTTTATACACAGAAATGGCTATGAATGGTACTATGAATGGTACTATGAATGGTACTATGGATGGTACTATGAATGGTACTATGAATGGTACTATGAATGCTACTATGAATGGTACTATGAATGGTACTATGGATGGTACTATGGATGGTACTATGAATGGTACTATGGATGGTACTATGAATGGTACTATGAATGGTACTATGAATGGTACTATGAATGGTACTATGAATGGTACTATGGATGGTACTATGAATGGTACTATGAATGGTACTATGAATGGTACTATGGATGGTACTATGAATGGTACCATGAACGGTACTATGAATGGCACTATGGTGCGTTGAGGGTAAAACTGAAGCTGAGCTAGCTTCTGTCGACGGTTTTATCGTATGTTAGGTACCTGGGCCAAGAATCCTGTGTATTTTTGGTCTATGTGTATTATTTTTATCAAAATCAGTTCAGCTGTTACAACGATTGGTAACAAACTCTCGCGTTTGTTTTCTGGACATATTTATAAATTAAATGTGTTTCGTTCGCTTAGTTATAAGAAGTATATCAGTCATGTAGTTCCCATAACACAAGCTCTGCTTAGTTTGGGGCTAGATGATGCTGTGTGAAAAATGTTCAGCATTATTTATTTATCTATCTATATATCTATCGTTATATTTATTTGTTTATAGTTTTAACCATACGTAGCTTTTACGTCATTGGTATAAGGGTGGCTTCTCCTTTTAGCACGGACTATATTTCTTGGTCCTATGCGTATAGTACTTTACAAAAAAATCTAAGACTACGGTGATAACTAAAATTACAAAGATAATCGACCCAGTGTAATCCGGGCACAGCACTTGCGTCACAAGTATGTTAAAATTTATGTAATAGTGTTGTTTAAGTTTTTAAGTTATCTTTATATGGACAATATTATATTTTATTTGAGTTTAATATAATAATGTATCTGAAATAAAAAATATATCATTGAATTGCACGATAAGAAAACGGTCATAAAATAGGTTTTCTGGACAGTTAATACAAAAATAATATGTACTTAGCCTATGGAAAGTTGCGTGAAGCATTTTTGTTAAGTAGAACTTAACAAAAATGCTTCACGCAACTTTCCATCTAAATAGATCAATGACGCCATACGTATATGGTGTCAGCTTAACAAATTCAAAAACGTAATTTAGCAAAAACTTTATAAAAAGGCGTACTTGAGATTGAAAATGCTCCAACTCGATAAAAATGTAGGTACCCATTGTTTTGTAAAAGGATAATTAAAAAGAATAACCAGCATTGTTTTATTGCCTTTCTTTCCTGGCTTGGTCGCTGCGGAACAGGCAGCAGATAAAATTGACGTTTCAAAGTAATAATTGTGATTTTAATGAATAAATTAAATTTTACTTTGACTTTAACTTTTGACTTTGACCTACTTAGTGCTTTTACTAACAATACATTTTTTTTTATCATACCAAGATTGTAGTTCAGAATCTTCGTATCAAAAGCGACACAGAATAAAAATTAAGTATGTATTAAAACAAACACAAGAAACATATTGGGTAATAATAACTATAATAATAATAATAAATAATAATGCTGGACATATTTCACACAGCATCATCTAGCCCCAAACTAAGCAGAGCTTGTATTATGGGAACTACATGACTGATATAATACTTATATAAATTTTTTCGTTAATACATTCTTAATATACATAGAAAAAATAGGTTTACTAGGCAGTTAATTAAAAAAAAATAGATACTTAGCCTACTTATATATAGATATCATATCATACGCCGGGCTTTTACCAGCGTCAACGTTCCAGCTATTCTCGAACCGAATGGTCTACTACGTGACGATGGTAAGCGGCCTGACGGCATGACTCTTGTCCCTTGGGAGAAGGGAAGGCCTTTGGTATGGGACGCCACATGCGTAGATACCCTAGCACCATCTCATCTGTCGGGGACTTCAGTTAGAGCCGGTGCAGCGGCTGATTCGGCCGAGGATCTCAAGAGGCGCAAATATAGAAGTCTCGACAGAGCTTACTTATTTGAGCCTTTTGGGGTTGAGACTCTGGGTCCGTGGGGAACCGGGGCCTTTCGCGTTTTAAAAATTCTTTCAGGGCGACTGGTCGAAGCGACGCGTGACAAGAGAGCTGGCTCTTATCTGGGTTAACGCATTAGCATTGCCATTCAGTGTGGCAATGCGGCCAGTATTTTGGGAACGCTTCCGCCTGGTAGTGATCTGGATCAGTTGAGCTATCTATAGATCGTTTGCAACGGTCTTTAGATAGCTAGCTGTTTCATCTGTATTTTTTGTATATACCTACTTGTACATAGTTGTATGAATAAATATACATAGAAACACCCAGATCCTGAGACTATGTAAGTAAATGAAAGTAAATACTTACTTTTGTATGAAGTACGTAGGATCTAAAGATGAATTAGGTCAAGATACGACTAAAAGAGCATTCCTAAATGACCTGCGTAGTATTTTATGATTACTTAGAACGCATAATGTGTGTATGAAAATAATCAAGCCAATTTATGTTCATAATGAGTCACACAACAATACACATACAATCTCAGAAGACAATACAGACAGACACACATGCCCTTCACCTGGTTATGTAAAACCGTTACTCATATGATTGTACCTTATGACAATACTATTTTTTGTGGTTTGCACCGAGCTTTGTCTTGTGAATACTTGAAAAAGTTAACTCAGTCAAGGTATTACCTCTGTTCCTATTTTCTACCTCATTTACTAATATTATGAATGGTGAAAACATGTTGGCCTAGTGGGCTGTACTTCCGATATAAATATATCCTTATAATTTATAAAAACATAGATATACATACCTACTTACTATATTTACTTACTATACTTACCGCCTACTGGCCCCGGAGGTGTCATATTTAGTTAAGCATTAATTTTAAAATTGATTGTATCTCATTATAAGTGAACATTTTTGTTTTATGAGAAACATCTTTAAACCGATATTGGGGACTAGACAAATGTCACTTTCTGTTGGCGTTAACGCCTTCGGAAAGATTGAATTGTATGAAAACGATATTAGCTGTGGAAATTACACGTGAAAGCTGCCATGTTTTACCATGACAAAATTTGCGTTAGCGTAAAAGGAATTGTAAGCGTTAGGTATTTGTCTAGACCCTCTGAAGGTCGTCAAAACGGCAAAGGAAAACATCGTGAGGAAACTGGCATGCCCTAGAACCAAAAATTAGAAGGTATTTGTTAGTTTTCCAATAAGCGGCGTTGGACTGTGCAAACTACTATAACGTACCGAAATGTGCCAAATATAATGTTTGGACGTCTCTCTGATTACCTTATTGGGGACTTGGTATCTTCACATATCTTCGTACTGAGGATAATGGTTCTAGGGGTTATTTTTAATAGGAATGGATTATTTATATTATCTAATATACATTAAATGTCAAACAAAACTGACTTCCTTAAGTGCTTACGTTATTTCGCACGCTTGGGATGACACTCTTTCAAATAAAAAAAAAAAGTAAAATAACCCACAAAAAATGTTTCGGCTAATCGTGATTCCATAAGATGATGATGTTTTTTTTTAGTTTTACGGGAAAAGTAAAAATCCCTACATCATACAACAACAAAAAAATCATCAAAATGGGATTGATATCACGTAACAAAGATTAAAAAAATCTCGTGATTTGAAGTCGGTTAAAAATTAGTAATAGCATAGATTAAACCTTGGTTCATTGTTCTAAATTGATAGGATCTAATTTAATGAATATACATTAATTTTCATATCATTGTCTTTGCATGCAAAAATAAGTATATTGTCAAAGATCTAGATCTAACGATTTAAAACACACTGTATCTAGACTATAACGGTGTATTGGGGCAGCTATTAAAAAAATGTGAGCCGATTCAGACTATATTAATTTGCTCAAAATTGAGAGTAGTAGATCTTCTGTGAAAGGGCTCGTCCGGGGAAGTGCTAACACCATGCCTATTTCTGGTATTGCAAACGTCCATAGGCTACGGTAACCGCTTACCACCAGTTGGTCCCTTAGTTTGCCTCTTTAGATATATTAAAGAAAATGATAGGATATTCATAAAATATGGCACAGTCCTCGCAGTATGCCATCGCACATGTCCACAGTGCGGGCAGCATTAGTTAGCGTGTGTGATGAATCGAGCGCGCGCTCACTGCGACCGCGAATATTAGTCGGGAGACATAGTCTCACATTTACGCTTTGGATGTGTTCATAGAGAGAGAACAAACATTTATTGGAACGAAGTTCTTTATCGCGCGTTGTGAAAGGGGGCTAGACGGAAAACATTCTCACGAAAAGTTGTAACGACACTTTTTGCTATAGTAAGCTATTGTAAGCTGTGCGGCGTGCGCATGTTTCTCTGTCTGTCTCTCTCTCATATAGAAAGAAAGCCAGATATTTTCATTTATTTTGTTATTATTATTTATTTTTTAAGTTGGCTTGCTAAAAAAAAATGTATTACAATTCCTTCACTAATTAATCGAAAGGAACTTCGTTCCATCCGGGTGTCCCTTGACACCTCTCATTTTTTTTATATATATATCGGCGCAAAGGCGTTATTCTGCTTCTACAATGAGTCATCGGCGCAGAACCACGAGTTACTTAACGAATCATCACTTAGATTGTCAAATTACAGTGTAAAATCATTAATAAATGGCTGATTATTATTTGATTGTTGTAATCAAATAATAATTAGATTATTACGTTAGCATTGCTGACGTCACACTTTTTAAAGACCACCTTGGAGCTTCTGCTCCGTCATATATTAAACTTTCTTACAAACTTACAGCAAAGATTTTTGAAAAAGGGATACAATTTTTTATAGAATTTTAAAAAACTTATACTTTTATTGTAAACTGTTTATTATAAGGTGCAAATAATTAAAAAAAACGAATCTAACTGGCTAGGGGTGTCAATTGACTGAGTGACATACATGAAAGGAAAAAGAAGATCATCGTATAATACAAATATAAACGCGATAAAGACCTGTATAACAAATAATAATTTAGTTGAAATTAAAAAAATATTGATTTAAATACTGAACTTGAAATGCTTTCAAGTGTGCACCTACACTTGAAATGACGACAAGGACTTGAGGAAATAAGAGTTAATATAATAACTTGTTCAAAACAACCTTAAAAATGTTACCGACTTTTTGCACTTTGGTCTGTTGGCATAAAGCCATCCACATCGGCCGCACACCTCGCCACATTGACCGATGTGCGCCCGCGCAGGTGTCACAGACTATCGAATGATCATTTTTAAACCGACCGACCTGTGACCTACCGCATGTGAAACTGCAAGATATTTATGAGAAGTATCAGCGATAACACGAGTGCAAACATTTCTAGACACTTATATTTACTACGACCTCTGTGGCGCAGTGGGCGAACGCCCGCCTGAGTCGCAGAAGGTTGCGGGTTCGATTCCCGCCGCGGGACAAATTTTTGTACGATTAGCTAATGTTTGTCTCGGGTCTGGGTGTTTTCTATATATAACAAGTATGTATTTACAAAAAAAAAATATATAAGTAGTATATCAGTCATGTAGTTCTCATAACACAAGTTCTGCTTAGTTTGGGGCTAGATGATGCTGTGTGAAAAATTCAGCATTATTATTATTATTATTATTATTTACTGCAAGAAACGATCCTTTTATTTAAGTTGTCTTCTTCTTGTCGTGTCATCGGTTATTTCTTGGTCACTTTGCGTTAGCTAGTGTTCTGACCAGGTTGATCACTGACCTAGCTGCCGGTTAGTACCTGTAACTGGCATGTACCTGTAACCTGTAATATCACCGTTGGCACCCATACACTTCAAACTGGCTCGCGACATTTATGCTGTGTATGGAGAGGATGGCATTGCTGAAAGAACTGCTCGAGATTGGTATTTAATTATCTTTGCCAGTTCCCTTATCATTTGACACGAATTGATTGAAAATTGAAAATGATTTAATCGCTCTTCATTGAACTCAACTAGACTAGAACAAGGTGCGTCTTTGAAGTCAAAAATTTCATTTTCGAACTTGGAAAACCAATCAAAGACACTTCTTTTAGTGTGGGTCCTTTTATATATATATAGCACAAATATCGCGAGCATATTTTGAGGCCTTCATTAAAATCAAAAAGGTGTCGAAAATGCGTTTTTTCTCAACACGACATTCCATTTTAATTATCTGAGAATTAAAATAAATTAACTCGAACAATAATTAACATAGCACCCGGTAAAAAAAAACATCCTCTTCGAATGATTTAAAACATTATGCCATTTAAAGAAATGGAGAATTATAAAATAAAAAAAACGGCTTTAACTTATTTGCCAATCTAATGCTTTCCTCACCAGGTGTTTTTCACTTAAGACATAATTAATAGAACATGAGCAGGCCATTAACTTAAAGAAGGGTGACCAAGTTTTAGCCGTTCACAGAAAGCTGCGCTTCCTTGATAAACAAAGTTTAAAACGATAGTAAGATTGCTGAAATCCATCATTGAAACCTACGCCGCGATAACATCAGCCCATTGCAGACTATCTCCAATCGAAATATTTCACAATACTAGAGATTCATTTTCTCGTCAGTCAAACCTACACGGTGTGGTGTAATATAACTGATAATTAGTCATTTTATCTGTTATAGAAACTACGCCTACTACTTTTTTAACTAATTTAAGAAGTTTTTATTTATAACTAATTTGGCAATCTGACAAACAGGTATACGGCCCATCTGTTGATAAGTTACCATAGTCAATGTATGCTTGCAACACCTGAGGAAACACGCGCGTTGGCAACCTTTTAAAAATAATTTCGTTTCGATCATATATTTTTTTGCCGTTAACTAGGGTTAAGGGATAGCTTCCTAACCTGAATTAGTTGGAAAATATTTGTAACGGTATTAATATGGCTCTTCTCTCGAAGCGACGCGTGCCAAGAGCTAGCTCTTATCTGGGTCAACGCATTAGTATTACTATTCAGCGTGGCAATGCGGCTAGTATTTTGGGAATGCTTCCGCCTGGTAGTGATCTGGATCAGTTGAGCTATCCATAGATCGTTTGCTAGCTACTTGTACATAATTGTATGAATAAATGTCTCTAAAATTAAATTTGTTTTTTTGTATGTAAATTTGTATGTATCTTAATTCACGTTATTCAAATCTTGATTTTCAAGGTCTGTCTGGAAATCTGGGTTCGTGATGAGACACGTGCCATTGGCTTTGGCCCATGGCCAAACCAGGTGACAAAACGGACTATGGTATGCCTATGTAAACAACACTTTTGAGGACAGAATAAGAAAACTTAGTTAAATTGATATATTATGGTGATAACTTATATATATAATATATATATGTATATAAAGAAATCGAGATAGGGACTGGACATTCTGACTTATAAAAATCATAATCTGAATAACGTGAATTGCGGTGGGTGAGTAGATGGAGATGGGTTCGATTCAGGGCGACTGATCGAAGCAACGCATGACCACAGAGCTGGGTCTTATCTGGGTCAACGCATAGGCATTGCCATTCAACGTGGCATTGTGGCCAGTATTATGGGAACGCTTCTGTCTGGTAGTGATCTGGATCTATTGATCTGCAGATCGTTTGCAACGGTCTTTATATAGCTAGCTGTTTCATTTGTATTTGTTGTATATTACTTGTACATAGTTGTATGAATAAAAAAAAGAAAAGATGAGATAAAATCAAGGTAGCACAAAGCAACCCCAGCTATTTTGACAAGTTAAAATTCAACTTTCCTCACATGTTGGTTGTGTTATTTTGACGCAGTTTCTGTCATTCTCAGTTGTATGTCTACTATGGTACTCGATGGAGAAAGATTTCTTACCTTTCTTTCGGCCCACCTGTTGATGAGCGGTTACCGTAACCTGTGGACGCTCGCAATACCAGAACCTCGCGTTACCAGCCCTGAGACATAACGGGTGAAAAGTGTTATATGCCTGTAATTTTACCGTTTTTGGTTTTCACTTGGACTTATTGGACGATGTAATTTATTAAATGTCAAAAATCTGACTTCAAATCACGGGAAATTGAAAATTTTTAAATATGATTATAAGTTTAACGGGTCTTTATCGCGTTTACCTTTTTTATTATATTCCTGACGTTTCGACTGTATTGCAACAGCCGTGGTCACGGGATGACTGGAGTATACGGAGCTATCGTCGAGAAATAAAGGCAGCAGCCGCAACTACCCTCATTTCAAGTTTTAAAAATACTAAGTCAAATTTCGTCACCAATTTTTTCCACCCAAATTTGAGGAGTCCTCTCAATTGCCTCAAATCCCTCATGGATCCCATCAGCAGAACTAGATTTCTATAAAAATGAGACCAATCTGAATGTAAGTATATATAAACATAATAGGTTGGGGAAAAAGTTTCTTCGCATTTTTTAAGAAAATTCAAAACATTTTTTAATATAGTTTATTTACATTTAACTAAAGTATGTAGGTACCATTTTGTTCGATAACTTTTTGCCATTTTGTAGGCAGGGACATGATCCCATTGCTATAAAAACTTTGGGGCTTCTGTTCAAAATACCGCGACAAGTGGTTTTGGCAGTCCTCTCGTGATGTTAACCTGACACTGCCTAAAGAATTCTGAAGAGACCGAAACAGGTGGAAATCTGAAGGTGCAAGGTCAGGACTATACGGCGGATGCATTAACACATCCCAGCCAAACTCTCTTAATTTTTGCTGAGTGGCTAAAGATGTGTGAGGTCTAGCGTTATCATGATGAAAAACCACACCCCTTCTGTTGATTAACTCCGGCCGCTTTCTCTCAACTTCTTGTTTTAATCTCATCAGTTGTTCGCAGTAGAGTTCAGAATCGATGGTCCTGCCTGGTGGTAACAGCTCATAATGAATAATGCCCTTCCAATCCCACCACACACACAGCATCACCTTGTTGCGAGTTAACCCGGGTTTCGCCACAGTCTGTGAAGCCTGACCGGCCTTTGACCACGACCTTTTTCGCACGTTCTTGTCGTACGTGATCCACTTTTCATCACCAGTTATCAGCTTCTTCAAAAATGGTTCGGTTTCATTACGTCGTAATAAAGAATCACAAATGAGAACACGGTTCATTAGGTTTCTTTCAGTGAGCTCGTGAGGTACCCAAATATCGAGCTTTTTTGTGTACCCAGTTTTTTTAAAATGCGCCAAAACTGTTTTGTGGTCAATTCCCAGTTCTTCAGCTACGTCGTAACTACTGATATGCCGATCTTGCTCCACTTTTTCAAAAATGGCATCCATTTTATCCGTAATAGGGCGACCAGAGCGACGTGCATCTTTGACATCAAAATTTCCGGATTGAAAACGCTTAAACCAAATTTGTGCTACTCTCACAGACACTGCACTAGGTCCATAAACATCGCAAATTTTTTTCGCGGCTTGCGTTGCATTTTTACCTTTTTTGTAGTAAAATTTTAAAATGTATCGAATTTCTTCATTAGATTCACTCATCTTGACAGTACGAAAAACAAATAAAAATCACACATTTTCCTAATTTGAATTTGGAATTATCTTCTTTAAAATTTAAACTTTTAATGATACCAAAACCAGCCAGATACAAATAGTATAGCCAAAGAGATTTTATTACAAGTTCATACATACAATAATGCGAAAAGACTTTTTCCCCAACCTAATATATATATATATATATATATATATAATTTTCCAAATCGGTTTATAAATGACGGAGTTCTGAGGTAACAAACATAAATATAAAAAAAATACAACCGAATTGAGAACATCCTCCTTTTTTGAAGTCAGTTAAAATTATATGAGGCCTTATAGAAACTTATTTTCCAATAGCATGCTATGAAACGTAATACAATGGCGCATTGGTATTCGTATGCAAGCACCGTGGAATTTACATGTACTTTATAAATTGTTGGTTTTCCCGATTGGGAAACTAATGTCTCTTTCACTGTTGGATTTCCATATATACTTATGCTTAGTTGGTACAATAAAACGTAGAAAATACTAACAAATTTTTGTTATTTTTTTAACAGATTGTTGAAACACTATTTTTCAGGCAATTCACTCATTTGTGCTTCATCAAATCCAAAGCAATAAAGGTATTTTTGTTCATTAATATCACATGAATAATATTTATGATAAAATAGTAAATAACGCATGACTGAATCTGACTTGTTCGCCAAACAATAATAAATTAGATAAAAAATAATTCTGGCATATTTTTTCACACAGCATCATCTAGCCGCAAACTAAGCTCTGCTTAGTTTTTAGGGCTAGATGAGTATATGTGAAAAGAATGTCCAGAATTATTTATTTATTGTAAATTTATTTCCAGAGTCACTTTGGTGTGCAGTTTTTTGTACAACAAAACATACATTTTCGCAAATTCATCACCGCCAATAACACTTCAACTCGGATCTGGGATATAAACCACAATCGCGCCCCCTATCGCATTACCATATGACACATTGTCTTGTCAATCACACACGCACGCGCACCTATATCGACCAATTTGCATAATAAAGGGTGTCTTAAAAGGAGCAGGTCATGTTTTTAATAGTTCTTGTTATTATAAATCCTGCCAAATCTGGATGACCTGACATTGTACGAAGAGTCCATATATCAAAAGATTTTAATTAAGTTAGGATGATTTAATTTGATTCAATTGATGATTCCAGTGCTCGATTTTCTTTGCGAAATTGCAGCGAAATTGTCAAAATACCTTTAGAAAATTCTTATTATAATTTTAGAACTATTATAATAACATTCTATTGTAATAAAATTCTAATTCTAATTTTTACAGGTCTTTATCGTGTTAACCATCTTTATTATATTACCGTCGTTTCGACTGTATTGCAACCGTGGTCACAGGATGACTGGAGTATACGGAGCTAGCTGCAACTACCCTCATTTATTAATTTTTGGAATAAAAAATCTATGTTCACATTACGGTACACTACACTCACCGTATCACCGCACTTCACAATCGGATCGCGACGCGAACACCTGTTTATCACGGGATTCCAGAACGCAGAGTCTATAGTCGTCTTAACAATTAAAAATGTGTACTACCTGAATTCAATCGCTTCACGAACCATTCTCAATATTGGCATTCAATAGTAATATTCTTTTAGTATTTTTTTTTAAATATGGTTCTAAATTTACGATATTCTATATTTTTGAATTTCGTATTACTATATTTTTTATACGTTAGATGTAATGATGTATATTTGGACAGCATAATCTTTGGCATATCTTGCTATAGATGATACCACATGGATAAAGACGAAAGTCTACAAACAGTGAGTATTGCCAGTGGTGATATATGGCACTGAGACGATATTCCCCGTAAATTCGAATATTTATAGTTGAAAATAGGTGACACTTAAAGAATCTTTGAAGATGCTTTCACTTAAGGACTAGATAAATATTTGGAGAGGGTAGCATCCTGTATACAAGTTTCGTTATGATCAGAGCACGGGAAATCCCTAATGTGCTGGCAGACGCAACAGCGCAATATTTTATAGAAAATTTTGCCCCTTGTTTGCTTATTGTTTGTTTTATTGTCACAAGAATTTTCTTTGGTATAATGCATTGTTCCACGCTATCGGACTTCGCATCTTGTATCAAACGATAATGTTGAAGACATTTTGTGACTAGAATTATTATTTATATATTTTTTTTAAACTGAATTGATACAATGAAGCAGACTTTTAACTTTACAAATCTTTGGTGTAACATTTTCAGAAAGATTAATTTTATATATACAATAAAACTAGAACTAGATACAAGCTGAAATATCGAATGCTTATTAACGGTGAAGTATGCATGGTTTTGGTTTGTAGTTAAGTGTAATACCACAACATTTTAAAGCCTGTCGAAACAAACAATACAATTATGAATGTAGATGAAATCGGCAGGAGTCTTAAAGAGTCTGTCAAAACTGAGCTCAAAATTTCTTCTCACTTTCATTCATAGATTTGCTTATAAAGCTACAACTCATCTTGTTACAACCGTTTTGGTCGTAATATAACTAAAACTGTGTTTTTTACTAAACTGAACATCTAAACTTGGTCGGTGACCAGAAAAGGGCCAGAGATGCGAAAAAACGATTTTCACTATTCAGTGCATCAACCTCTATTATTTCTGGCAATCCTTCCTCATTTCACGCAAACACTAAAATTAGGTTTTTGTGTCAACATCCCTCATTATTTTATTGGCTCCGAGCACACAAGCATACGAAGAGCAAAACCAACGATTCTCGAATATCATATTTGCACATATTCCGTTGAACTCTCTGTGATTCGCTCCATTCACAACGCAAACAGTGGCTGCCGGGGTACCCGGTCAGAATAATCTTGATACTTGAGACGCGTTTTATTAGTATAAAAACTCATTAGATTCCATCAAACTAATTATGATGTGAGCTGCTTACATACTAAGTATTTAATAGTCAAAATTATATGTCATATATTCACATATGTACATGTATATAATATTATTATTTGTGTACAAATGTAAATATATGACATGTAATTTTGACTTTTCAAATAAAAAAACAGGCACCGTTAGGCTTTGCCTAGCAAAGCCCAGGACCTAGCACCTTGTTTTGTGGATGTATTTGAAATCTCTGAGTTTACTTAATCAATCCGGTGTTTGTATATACGTTTTTTGGATGATAATTTTGATTTTCGAATAAGAACTTAATCATATTCCATGATATATACTATATACTACCAATATACTGCGCTATAAATGTGTAAATGTGTCGTCCACACATGATTGATACGTCTCTCGTTCTACATGCTTTACGAGAACCTTTCTTCCCCGTATGTGTAAACTGTGGAATAAGTGGCCTTCTGAGACGTTTCTTATGAACTTATAGACAAATAGACGGGTCGCTTACGAAAAACGTAAGAGTCCTTCAGAGCAGGCAACGCCTCAGCAGTGCCCCAGGTATTGCAGATGTCAATAGGTGACGGTAACTGCCGTGGCTGGGCTATCTGGGTGTTTTCTTTGTATAATATGTTTTTACAAAAAAAAATTATATGAGTAGTTTAACAGTCATGTAGTTCCCATAATACAAGATCTGCTTAGTTTGGGGCTGGATGATGCTATATAAACTTTTCCATTACCTTCTGCGTCTCAGAATAATAGATTTATACACTTTCAGTAAAGAACAATGATCAAAATTGAGTAGTCGCTGTATATTTTAAAGTAATTTAAGACAGCGTTGATTCACAGCGGACATGGGGTAAGCGCAGGAGCCAGACCACTCCGCCATGCCCGCGACGTCGTTTGTTTTGCTATTTAGAGCTTAATGGCGATCACGTCGCTTTTAAACTTACACCGTAGTGTGCAAGAACCTTTATACATTAACCATTGTTCACAGAGCATGTTTACCCGAAATCAACTACATAATCACATTTTTTATGCCAGCCCGTCATCAATATTTATTCCCTAAGATTATATTAAAGTTTTAACCTAAGATATTCAGCATTTTGATGTATACTGTAAGCTTACTATTTTCTGAAATAAATAATGCTAATTCTAATTCTAATCTAAGACGCGATGAGCACGTTATTACCTAGTTGTCCACTTTTATAGATTCAATAGAGTTACCTACTTATATTAGGTATCTACATCGTCTGTCTTTCCTGAAAAATACAATCTGAGTCTTTTGAAGATAAGACTGAACAGGTCTCTTCTATATCTTTCATGCTCTTACATTCGCCATATCATCACTAACGTCAGGTGAGATTATGGACAAATAATAAAAAAATGATAAAACACTAAACGGACATATAAATAGTCTGAACTTGGGTCCTGGGTATCAGGGACTACGAGAACAGCAACACCGAGGCACAGAACAAATCTGTAGAACATACAAGCATTTGTCCTGCAGCGGGAATTAAACCAGCACCTCTTGTGTTATAGCCGACTATTCGCCCGCCAAGACATCGGGATCCTAAAAATGCAGGTATATTCATGATAAAACTGACTAGATTGTAAAATAAGAGAGGCAATGGGCTTGCAACCTGTCACGTGGAATTCTAACTACTTGTAAAACGCGGGTATGTGCTCTGGCACATTTGTGTAATATTTGGACGTGCCTTTGACTATGCCCTACTTGTAATCCTCAGAGTTCTACCCACTGAGTATGTCCATGGGCAATACAATCGTCAGGGGTTTTTTTGTAATATAATAACCAGAATTAGGTTTCTGATTTCTGACTCCAATCTGAGTACCTGAGTCACCTCATTATTTCATAACGTCGCCCACGGTGCCTCGCTGAATGGTGAGTAACCTCGGAAGTGAAGATTAATCAGGTCTGTGATTGTTATTCATGATCACTGAGGTTTGGATTAGCCTTTATTTAGAGTACAGTTACTGCAACACTGCACTTCGCTTAAGGAAGACTGGCCTTCAATACTCTATCTAAATGAATGAGTTCACCTTGTATGATTGGCACCACACAATGCCTGAATGAGGGGTTATAAAAAAAAAACAAAGTTTGTTGCCTGATGAAGCAACTTCATCAGGCAACAAACCTGATGAAGTCTTGGATGATCGTGCGCAAGGAATCGGCGTAAATTCACTAAAACATTATAATTCACATTTCTATATGTTTCTACATAATAGTAGATTTTGTCACAAGGGACTAAAATAATGTAATGAGGGCGAGAGCGTTTGTTTGAATCCAGAGCGAAGCGAAGGATTCTAGAGTAGAATCCTAAGCGTAGCGAGGGATTCAAAGTACGTCGCTCGAGGTTAAATAATTTTGGTACCGTGTGGCACACTCTGCTTTTCATCCACCTCTATGAGAAACATAAATAAGAGAGTTTTTAGTTGTGACAAATATTTATATTTACATAAACAAATTACAAATTTATATTAATATTACATACGTTTTCGCAATTTTGGAAGTTTATTAATGAAAAATGCATTTATTCATACAACTATTATTTTGTATGTACTAGTACGTATATACAAAATATACAGATGCAACAGCTTACTATCTTATGACCGTTGCACGATCTATAGATAGCTCAACTGATCAACTTAATATAATCCTTGTGATTTTAATATATACCTTTGCGCTTTCAGACGGTTGACAGTTGAAACGAATAAAGTCGTTGTGCCATTAAACCTACAAAATAAAAGATCTTATTTTTTCTGCTTATTACAGAAAATTACAACAATCCTTTCGTCACCATCATCTCAGCCTAGTATCACCCACTACCAGCCTCCTACGTCCTGCGCGTCTCTCGTCAAGATGTTCTTTGCGTCTGTTATGATTTCGTCAACCGATCTCGCTTTCGGACGACCAGGATTTCTGCAGTACAACTTTTTCGCCATCATTTGGTCACTTTGGTCCACTGGCGGTCACTAAGTCCGACCAAGTTACCTGCCCAAAGCCACTTGAGATTTATTGCTCTGTCACCAACGTCGTAGAATTTCGTCTGAAGCCGGATCTCTGTAATAAAATTAATAATGTTTTATGAGAGAAAATGTAATTAATCTGAAGTTTATATAATAGGTCGCGGTCGTGGGTTCAATCCTCACCGACGTCGATACTTTTGGGGCAAAAGTTCTTTGACAGACTCGTTTTTTTTTATCGCGAATTTTTTTCTTACCACAGATTATTTCTGGTTAGCCGCTGGATATTTTAACTACCTCTAAACATTAAAATTTAATTTTCATTCACCTGTGTATACAACTAACGAGGAACTTTCGCGATTGTAAAACATAATTTTATTATAAGTTTTATTCGCATCTTTCCCGCGATTTCCTCGTTTTTTATCGAAACTTCTTGTAAATAACATAGAAGGTAAACGTGATATAGATTCATATAAAACTTATAATTATGGGAATAAAGAATCCCAATTACAGACACACATACGAAAAACATAATCGTCCGCAGTCGGTTAAAAACAAATGACTTTAGTCATTGCCTTCTGTCAGATTCATCACTGCCAAATCACCGCGTCGCAGCGTGTGAAATCGAAAGTAGGCCTACCTAGTGTGGGTTCAATTCTGGAGGAGGATGCATTGTCTTCAGTTCAAGGTTCCAAGATGGATTAGTGAACGTGTGCAATCCGCTTTTGTTTTTAAAGGTTACATATTGATTTATTGACTGTTTGTTTGTGATTTTATATTGTTGGGAATGTACGTAAAATTTGATATGTTTATGATAGTTAATAGCTTCATAAAGTCACGCCTGTTTTCCAGGGATAGGTGAGACTCCGGATATCCACTTACTACGATTCTAACATATCTTTTCAGTTTCATTCACATCATTATTTCTTCTTGCATGCGATTTAAGTTACTCTTGATCTGACCTCACATATTCTCTCTCTCAAAGTCCTGACATGGTAAGAAAAAAGCCTTCATTTCCCTTAAAAATATCGCATTTCGAAAATTAGTGATTTCACGTTTATTTTTGACAAATTCATAGTTAAACTCTAAACCATAAGGTAGCTTTAAAAATGTAGCACAGAGTTAATCCGATTTAAATTCATATCGATAGCGGCGCGTGCGCGGTAGGTAGCGGTGCTTTGGCAGTCGGCGCACGCGTCAATCCAAACGGTGACAATGATTTGAAATTTTCGTGGAAAAACTAGACAATATTATCTTTTTTTCTAACGAATGCGCAGGATTATTTCCGAATGAAACACCTGAAGATAGTGCTTGCTAGAAGGTGAAAAAAGCCGGATTTACCAACGATTACTGGCGAAGATGCGGGTTCGAGTCACTGAATAGGATTTTTCACATTTAAAGTTATTATCATTAAGTGTAGTTGTCACTTAGTAAACAATCTTTTAAATTTAGCCAATCATTTTATATACAAAACTGAATTTTGCCGCTGGATAAATAAACTACGAAATGTCAGAAAAACGTTAATCATTATGATTTGCAGGATATTTTGCATTATTATTTTTCAGGGGTCTCACTTTCTTTGATATTATAGGACTGATAAGACAAATACAAGATGATAGATAAATAAATTATTTATTGGACACATAAACGTTTTTTGTGTATGTTTCTGTAAATCAATGGATTTGCTTTTGAATAATATAGGACTGTCCCCACCAAATCATGGTGACACTATAACATTATAGCACATTCCAAATGTCCAGACTTACTTTATTCGAGATCACGTAGTGAGCTCGCGACGGTTGTCCGTTCGACTGTACCCCTCCATGTATAAACTCTACATAATCAATACATAAACGGGAAATTATTTTAGTTTTATTTAAGCTGAAAAACGTTGCCAAGTATAGCTAAAAAGAGGGAAGAATCTGAAAAGGAGGCATGTAATCTATGGTAATAATTTAGTTGCCAATTTATTTTGGAGGACTATAATTAAAAAATAATAGTCAAGAGCCTTCCTACCATTAATTACAAAATGAAACGTAATCTAAATAATAAAGATTTTAAACAGTTGTTTATCTAACTGTTTGTTTCTTTGTTATGTTTTGTTTTTAATTTGAAATTATACTTATCTGAAGAAACAAAGCAGTGTCTAGTTAATCAACCCTGTAAAATGTTTGATAACCCACATTGTATTTCTTATCGATCCATATTTTTTCAGATATTGGAACATTTTAATATTCATTATAAACTACCTCTACAACAAAAGTGTTGCGTATCGCTTCGGCAACATAAACATGCTGTTCCATCATTACAAGGCATCAAAAGTCGACGAATATTGCTCGATATAAATTGCCCGTCTACACTACATAATGTTATCGTATTGTTATTCTGTTTTCGTTACATTTAAATACAGTACGTTGGCGAGCATGTGTTAAAGTGGAGTTGTTTTGTAAAACGAATAAAGTGACTGCATTTTACGATTTGGCCGGCGTTGAGTTTGGCCAGTGTTTTTGAAGGTAGCTGAAAGTTAGTGAATTGATGTAGCTTTCCCCTTGGTAGGCTTAAAAATAGACTGGTCTAGATACAAAAGAATTACTTTTTGTCTAGAATCTCAGTATTAGTTTTGACATTATTTTGGTTTATAAATACCTAGTACACAGTAATAAAATCAATATGTACCTACCATAAAGAAAAGTAAAAGACATAAAGATCTGGATTAAGTTGACATTACATAATTCCGTTTATAATTTTGACAGGTCCAAATGCGTCCCGAAAAGTGGGCGCATATTGTTCCTCCTTGGGTACGTTGGAGGGACAATCTAGGTTCACATGAGGCAGAGTGGTGAGAGACCGGAATGGATGGATGAATTTGGGTGATACCTTTGCCCAGCAGTGGGATATACATGTACAGAAAGCAGCTGGATTACCCTTATTTAAGTAATAAAGATCGGAATCAGCAATCGATATGATAATATTGACAGACCATTTAAAGCGAGCCGCTCTGGTTCAATGAACAAACAGACATGAATACTGATTTGTTATGAGTAAATATGCTTTGGAGAGATTAGAGCTATCACTTTTGCAGTTTCCAAAGTTTGTTTATTCTAGTATAGTCAGCCTGCAGTTGTTTAAGTAGGCATATTTGGACGCGCCTCTGACTATCCCTTACTTAGTATCCTCAAAGATTTAGTAACTGAGTAGGTATCTGTGGATGTCCATCATGGAGAACGCAGTCGTAAGCGTGATTGTTTTTTTTTGCAAAAGTTGCACAAAAACTTCCCGCTAGGCCTTAGCCCATAGTATTATTTACACGGGTGTGGAGGTAAGTTTAATTATCTTCACACCCGTGTACTCTACGACGTGTTTCATGTATTGTGAGATACAGTAAAATTTAAACAAAAATGGCGCGTAACCGCTTTTTTTTACTGGAAGAAAAAAAGAATTGGCAAATGTTATGTTTATACAAAAACCTTGTTTTTAATTTTCATCACTCACGGCTCTGAAAGTAGGTTAAATCAAAAAACGGCTCCGTAAAAAAAAAAGTATAATCTGTATTTTTTTACGGACCCATATTTAAATTTGGAATAGAACGATTAGCTTTTCTATCTAGAACGGCTCAATTTATTCTTAAAATGCTACACTGATAAGTTCAAAAAATAGTTGAGAATGTATTTTCTGAAACAGGTGGTGCACCGAAGAATTTTTCATGACAACACCTTATTACTTTCTATTTAAAAACGGAACTGTGAAAAAAAAAACAAGCGGGAAATCGTGCGTGAATGAAAGAAATTTTTCTTTTAAGTACAAAATTCTACTTATTTTTTAAGACGTTTTGTTATTAATTTCCTTGCATAATGAAAATGTTGTGTTAACTCTCGAATTAAGTTTCGGATGTAATTATCACTAATTACTCTTGTATAAGAATGCAATAAAAAAAAGAATGAACATGTGTTAAATCTCATTCTCTTTCTGTTCTTTATTTCAAACAAAATGAACAAAAAACAAAAACAAACACGCTCACGACTGTCTACCCATGGTGGACATCCTCAGGTACATACTCAGTCAGTAGATCTTTGAGGATACCAAGTAGGGTGTAGTCAGAGGCACGTCCAAACATAACATTTTAAGCATTCCACGTGACAGGTTGCAAGCCTATCGCCGCTTATTGACATAATGTAGTTTAGGTTTTTAGGTACGAACTAGCTGGTTCTAGTTAGAAGAATTAAAAAAAAATAGAAATATAGTTTAAGAACCCTCATTTCCTAGACGTACTAGATAAACATTTATTAGGTGCAGCAAAGTGATATACTTACTGCATTGGAATTTGAAAGTGTAACATTATAAGTTTTCGGAATATCCTATCCTAGAACAAGTTAACTAACTTAACTGTAGCTTACTCATGCGTTCTTGAGATTGCGAAATTTAATGTTTCAAAACTCGTCAATCAGTACGTGATCTGAACAAAACACACCGTAATTAATAGGTGTCGTGTGGGTGGGCAGATTATCGAGTTACGGATAATTTGGTGAAATAATATATACGCCTACGTAGACGAGGAGTGTAGGTTTGCACCGAGAGACATAACATACCATCCATATTACGGGTCAAAGTCGAACGAATAAAGACGTTTTTATTCGTTGAAATCATAAAGAAACGTCAACATATAAACTATATCGGTCTCATTACGAAATGACGACCTCTGTGGCGCAGTGGGCGAAGGTCCGTCTGAAACGTAGAAGGTTGCGAGTTCGATGCCCGCTGCGGGAGAAATGTTTGCTTGATCTGCATGCATTTGTCTCGGTTCTGGATGTTTTCTTAATATGTATGTATTTACAAAATAAATAAAGTAGTATATTGGTCATGTAGTTCCCATAACACAAGCTCTTACTTTGGGGCTAGATGATGCTGTGTGAAAATGTCCAGCATTATTTATTTATTTATTTTATAATGTTGTTTAAATCGGTTTATTTTATTATAATTTTTGTTTTTTGTTTTGTATAATTATATCAGACTTTTGAATCATGATTTTCAAGACAAATTGTTGTACGAAGCAAACAAGGTTTGAAATTGAATTGAATTGAAATTGATGTTAAAATAAAATAGCCGACAGTCGGATTATTGAAAATGCAGTTTGAATTGGTAAAATTATGGCATTATATATAACGAAATTCAAAGGAAAACCATTACAACTGATTAGGCTTTACAAGTTAACTAGTAATTATACTTGTAAAGCCGAACTTATAAAATGAATGAATGAATGAAAATACTTTATTGTACACCTTAAACAAATAACAAAATCCTGTTCTAAAAGAAAGTACATAAAATGTACTTCGAGAAGTAAAAAGTACAATTTCGTAAAAAAAATTTTACGATTACTTAGATTACATTAAGCTGTTAGTTGTGTAGAACAGGTAGTAAATATGTATGTGTAACTACGGAACCCTACACACGGGCGTGGCCCGACACGCACTTGGCCGGTTTTTGAAAGAAGTTTTTGCAGACCTTTGATACTAATTTCAAATTGTTACGTACAATGATGTCATTGGTATAATTTGAATTCTAATGGCGTATACGATCGGAGTGGTTGTAGCTGTGTACGGTCTAATTTGTAAGCGTTTGTAAAATTATCGCTTTGTAAATGTGCCACAGCAGTATCACTGTAGATCGTAACTACTTTTTACAATATGTACTCAAAACGGTGAAGGAAAACATCGTGAGAAAATCGGCATGCCTTTTATTCTAAGGCATGTGTCAGTCGGCATCGGTTAGAGTTCTAATAAACGGCGATGGACTTGCAACCTGTCACATGGAATGCTAACTCCTTACAAAACGCGGGTATATGTCTGAAGTAATGTTTGGCCGCGCCTCTTACTACTTAGTATCAAAGATCATGGGAAATATATTACCAGCGTTTTTTTTTAATCTTGTAGTCACGTACATACTCCTCCCACACTAGGGTTCCCGGTATCGTAGGTATCAAGAACTACAAGTACCGTGGTACCACAACACGCAGACCTAGAATAAACGTGTGCAGAACATGTAAACAATCGCCGCGCAGTGGGAATCGAACCCGCACCTTTACCGCCACGCCATCAATGTCGACTTATGCCATGAGCGCTAAAGTATACAGCCTTTGATAGTAAAGATTTTGATAGTAATACAGCTCGAATCACAACAATCTTTTTTTTCATAAATTTGGTTGATGACTTTATTATTTTAGAAAAGTTTATTTCCTAACTTGCACCATACAAGTCAGACAGACAGACAGTCGACAAATCATCCGGGCACGCGCTCCGCGGAATGTCGATTGATAATGATGCTATTCTATCGAAGTCTTCCTAACACTTGAAAAAAGTAGGCCTAGCGACTAATATCAGTTACACGATATAATAAATATTTAAATATGAAATTGCCGTTTTGTCGAACTGGCAACATTGTACTGAAATATCTGCGGTTTGAATAGAAATTCTAAATTCAAATAAGACATGCTGTTCTTTTTTCAAAAACAGTAATTTATTTGTTTTTTGTATACCTGCTAGGTATTTCATTTTTGGATTTTGATGTTCAGTGTCAAAAAACTGGGCCATTTATGTCAAATCAGCAAAACAAGCAAGCTAAATCGGATTACTATTTTCCCATACAAAACGGCGGTTTCATAAGGTTAAGACCTAATAATTTCATCACTAAACGAACTTACCTGAAGTGAAGTTGTATCTTTATTATACGAAGGCTTTAATATTAAAAGTATTTTATAAAAGAGTTTGTATATGGATGTATTCTTATGGTATGTATTTCTAATAATGATGTCAATTGATATATTTTGGTTTAAAGGGTCTAGCTACATGTGTAAAGGATTATAAAGTGTCGATAGAAAAGTACATAATTTAAAAATATGTACACTTTCAATGAAACCTTTGTGACACGAGGACTCCATCGAGACCTAATTAGCTTGGATCGTTTCGATCAGTTTTATTTTATTAACATCCAATCATGGGTCTATTATTTAGTTATTTATTAGTTTTAATAATCAACAGTTACTGATACTAAGCCTTTTTGTTACTTCTAATAAAAGCAACATGCCAAAACTCTTCAACTATGGACACAAAGTTAGAACATACAAATTTGTATGCACTGCTAACCCACTATAGCAAAGTTGACTTTTACATTAAGTATATAGTATGCTATCATACAAAATATAAAGTATGCTATCCCGAACATTATATATATTTTGTGTAACTCTTGACTAGATATTTTATCAACAACATTATATTAAATATACGAGGATTAATATAAGTTCACAGTTCAAATGCATTTTTTGTGTCAGTTTAAATGACTTATGTCGTCTATTTAGTAATAAATAAAGTTATTTTCCAAATAATATTAAATAAATTTTATTATTAGTAATAAAATAATTTCTGATTGATGTTTTTTTTGTCGTATACTTTTGGGCCTCCTCTTAGCAAGAAATAAATGAAATCTTATACCTGAAGTGCTGTTGCATTCAAAGTTAATTTCTGTGTCCAGATTAATAATAGTCTAAAGAGAAATATAATTTTACAATGATTTCACCAAGTTCATACAGAGAAAGTTTGCGTATGGCTATTCTGATGAGTTTTAAACTTTTATTATGATTAAAAGTTGTAAAATTGGATTCGACCAATGCCTGTAATCAAAGGATTAGATGAAGTTATTAACGGTAAAGTTATTGTTGGTCAAGGTACCAAGGTGTGTTGTAATTTGTCAAAAGTAAGGCAAGAATTTTCTAAAATATGTTCAAGAATACATTTTTTTTTTTACAATGTGTTAATAAAATGAACTTAAAGCTATAGAGTTTTTTTTAGAAACTATAAGACGAATGGGGCTAGACTATATTTAAACAGGAAAATAGCCATAGACAGTTTACAAGACCTAACGAAACGGAAAGTGTTCAGTGACTCCCAATATATAATTATATTGGAAACTATATTTTACCGATGACAACAGGGGCGTTTGCCATACGAGATTGTGTGTTTTTTTTGTAAATAACATACAAACATTTATGTTATCTGTAACCATTTATTTCCAAAACGGCTTATTCTATTGAAAATCAATTTTTAGCAATGCATTTGTAAGACTTCAAGATTGGTTTTAAAATAGATTTACTACGTCAAGTCACTGTGGGGCGCTGCAAAAGACGATGAAAATAAAGTTATCGGGTTAATTTAAAAAAAAACTTGTGACATATTTAAAACTTTTTATATAATCATTGTATAAAAATTTGCAAAGGTAAAAGTCAATGTTCATGATTACATTCTTTCAATAGTTCAACTAATTATAGTACAATTCAGCTAGTCCAGTTTGGCTCGCGCCTCGCCGTGGGAACGCGCGCGCTATCTTCCGCGATCTCATCTGATAGCGGCTATCTAGCGCGATCTGCGCACGAGTCCTTTCTGTGGTAGGGTAGCCATGAGTTATGGATTTTAACAAAAAATATATTTTAGTCACACTTTGAAATAATAAGAAAATGAATAAGTATTGATACATAATGTATGACAGGTCCAACTTCAGGTAAGATATGTAGTGTACGTGACGTATGTCACTATTGTAACGGCTCGCTTTGGTCTCCAGGTATGTCTATGAACTATATTTATAATATTAATTATATTAAACGTCAAGTCACACGCATATTTGCATACAAAGTACTATTATTTATTTACATTATTCAATGTAAAATATTTGTTCAGCACAACATAAATGCTGAAAAAATATGCAAAAATATGATAGTGGAGTTGAGTTTTGTTTAAAAATTATAAATGTCAAATATAATAGCCTACTTATAAACTGAAACAGAAATGCCCCACACACCTTGCTAATCCATCTACATAGAGAGTTCAATGTCGCACCACAAAGGTGGCAGCATAATGCTAGTTAAGTTGACTATTTACATAGCAATAATAATAATAATAAAGATTATTTAGATAACATAATCCAATAACGACTGATTTAGTTTCTTTTAGAATGCTGTTGTTGCTCGCGCGCACTCTGATTAGCAGTGAGGAAGTCTTTTTCCGCCAGATGCCATGAAATGTGCGCACATCGGCAAATATGCTTGAAACACTACAGAGGCGCGGGTGCCGCAAGAGTGTCCTGAGAGCAATGGTATTCTGCTGACCCTACGCAGTGCGTTTTGCCGGCTCCGGCATAGCTGGTTATTGTATGATAATACAAACAATTGCAACAAAGATAAATAAATAAACAATACAGGATATTTTTCACACAGTTGTGTTATGGGAACTACATGACTGACATAGTTTTTTAGTTTTATATTCGTTTTTTATGTAAATACTTACATAATTATTTTACATATCCATCCCAGATCCGAGGCAAATATTTTTAGATCATGTCTCAGGGTCAGCAATGCGCGAATACCTCAGGTGTTGCAAGCGTCCAGGTAACCGCTTACCTACAGGTGAGTTGTATGCTTGATGCCACTTTACCATTAATTTTACTTGGAATAAAATAAAATATTTGAAAAAGTATTTTTTTTAGTCCTCACTATTAGTGCTGAATTAGTCATGAATCGTGGTCACAGTATGCAGGGGCATTCACGCGACTCTAGCGCCAACGTTGCGGTGCTTAATCGTGATTTTAGATTCTAAAGCCACGAAGAGACTTATTGCTCCCATTGCTAAAGTTATAACTTAAATAGTGAATAATATTCTTAAGATCGGCGGAATTTAAGTAAAAGTGGATCAGAGTTTTACTTTTAAAATCAATGTTTACAATACTTTAAGAATCACTTGGCTGAGAAGAACGAGGTGTGGCTTCGATTCCCACTGCGGGACAAATGTTTGCCTGTTCTTCAGTTATTTGTTCCGGGTATTGTGGTATCTACCACGGTACTCGGAGTTTCTAATACCCACGATACAGGGAATCCTAGTGTGGGGTCAGGACTCTCTAGGTGCCTGTAAAATGTAAAAAAAATATTTTAATGAACCTGATTCTAACTAGTTCCACGAAGAGCTCTCAAAAACAAGATCTTACCATAATCAATTTGTGTTCATATTCCGATTATTTTACAACCCATTCAAGTAATCAAAGTAAATTTGAGAGGTTCAAATTTACAAGAAGTTCACAAGATTTTAATAAAACACTTGAAACTAAATATTAATAACTCCTAAACTGGACCATAAGACTAAAATCTTTTCCTCTTTAGGTCAACTCAAAGATTGTAAAATCTCAATGACCTTTTTAAACAACCTATTCATGGAACGAGTCTCAAAAAACCGAGACGAATCGAACACAAAAAATAAACTAATTATTCGAATAAGCGTTACAGAGAGAGCACGAATCGAAACAATCAAATCTATACCCAGATAATACAAAATCAATAAAATCATTGCCACATTAAAGGTGATAAAAAAACAAGATGGCCGCGTTTGATCTCGACCGCTTTCGGCGCCTTTGAAGTTCTAATAAAGAGACCAAATTAAGTCAAACGCTAAATGTGTGACGAATTGAGTTATCAAAGTATTTCTCGGCGATGACAGGCAAAGGTTGTTGCAATGACATTTGCCATAGACAAGAGGATACATTTAATCGTAACTAGTGAAACGCCCGCGACTTTGTCCATGTTGAGTTTTCTTTCCTGCAAATATTACATAAAAATTAAATATGTTATTCACCCAAGAAAAAAGTTATGGGTAGTTTTCTTTTGTCAAACCCTTTGCGTATACGTAACAGGTATCCTTGAACAGATCTCCAAATAACCAATAAGACAGACACCTAAGTCTTATCTAAGCGACAGATTTTACTAAAAATATTAGGAAGACTCCTTTGTCTAAGCTAAGTGCACACGGGCATACAATTCCCATTATTAAAATCATACATTTTTATTCAGCCATTTAATTTTTCATTGTTTAATGAGTGGACACCAAGGTGGTCGAGGTCAGAGTTGGTCTTATCACTTATATATTAAACTGTACTTTATGTTAGGATATTGAAGTCCACTATCCTTCTATACCTTTTTATCTTTGACTTAGTCTTCTAACCAGTCATACTAGGATTACCTGTGTCGTAGATATCAAGAACTACAAGTACCATGGTAACATAAATCACAGAACTGAACCTTAGTAAATTATTATACTTTATGGGAAATAGAACCTGCACCTTTTGTGTATCTGCTATTCTTAAATATTGCTGGACATTGCTGGTCATTTTTTCCACACAGCTTCATCTAGCCCCAAACTAAGCAGAGCTTGTATTATGGGAACTACATGACTGATATACTACTTGTAAACTTTTTTTTGTAAATACATACATATTATACACACATTGTACTTTTATCTTACATACTAAGATTCTAGATAGTATATGCAGACACTCACGTAATGAGTCCTAGGGTTCTCGGTTTAACGGAAGCCGATGTACAATTAAGGCTTTGCGTGTGTCTGGACGCGTGGTCACGTGTCAAGCCTTCCGTGTGAACCTGTCGACGAATAATTAATTATATTAGCTGCTGAATGTGGCTTGTGGCTTTACGATATAAAAAATAAACATAGTTCCAACTATGTTAACTCGATAGTTGGCACTGACTTGACCAGTGCATCAAATAACCTATTTTGAATAAACCTTTGTTTTTGGTCCTTGCTTGTAAAATTCAAATCATTTTAGGATATCATTTACGAAATGATTGATTAATGTTTTTAATTCGCTGTTTCGAACAGCGCCATCTGTTTTCAATGCTGAAAGTTTCATTCTGGCTACATGACCGTGAAAACCCCTCATTTTGTTGAAATTATGTGACGCGCGTACAGCTTGAAATCGTGAAATCTTGAGCCAGGCGGCAGATAGTCAAGATATCTAGTATCAAACCTACTTGCAGTTTGACAGAATTACATTGACATATAGTGATGATTCTAGCTGGGATGATAATTATATCATCTCTGAAATAACCATGGAGGAGTTTTTTACCCTGTAAGACTTTAAAAAAATCACTAGCTTATTAAAACATGACTAGCCGTATTCCGGTGATTTTTCTTTTGTTTTTTATTCGTGGCTTAAAGTTGAGCACTTTTAAAAATTAACGCTGAGTTCGTTGGAGTTTTAACATTGTTTTGTTTGTTAGGTTACGTTTGGGCAAAATAACGTGGGATCTGATGATAGAGTACCTGCAGGATAAACACTTTAAATTCAAGAGTATCGCGAAAGTCGCGATTTAATTACGATCAACCGACTTCAAAAAAGGAGTTTCTCAATTCATCTGTATTTTTTTTGTGTATGTATGTTTCGCGATATCTTCGCCAATTGTGAAGCGATTTTAATGGTTAGTTTTAAATGGGTGGAGTATACTTCAAGGGTAGTCCCATATACATTCAATCCCATCAATTTGGAATATTGTCTTGATTTTTTTTTATTTTTTATTTATATATTTTTTTTGTTGACTGTATTCTGTTTTGTGTGCCATATAAAATATTTAAATCCTACTCCTAACAAAAAACTTTAACAAACTTTTGACTTTTTTTTCAATATCTCGTTATATGAAGTAGTTCTTATGACATTTAATATATCCTATAAATTGTACTGTTGCCATATCTCGACGATGGCAGACAATTTCATTGCTTCTCAACACCGTATATAGCTGTCAAAGAGTCAAGACGCTTCAGTGTGGAAAAGTCGCAACAAGCCTTGATGAGTGGCTAATCAAGCAATCTCGGCACAAAACAACTAGGCAATTGCCGTACTATGGGGGAACGGCTTTAACTGCTGAGAGCCAATTAATTATTTTGAAGCATTCAACTGTTGTAAGATAATAGAAAACATAATATCATCACCAGCCTGTGAAAGATATAGGCCTCTGTGTCATCGGTAAAAGAAACTAAGAGTGTCATGATAACAGAACATACCAATGCCCGGAAAAATATTTGTAGCAATATCCCGCAGCGGATATACCAATTTTAAATTTTCACAGATTATAAAATCTAAATATTTTACTTGTACTGAGCGCACTGCTAGGCGGTGTTGGATGATAGTGAAATGTACCGGCGCGCGCGCATCATCGAATAATGATCGAATGCCAAATGTACCATACATCACTCGTACTTTGAATATTGACAGGTTGATGATGTTTGGTGATCACGGATCAAAACATCTTGGAAGTGATAGTACATATTTGTAATTGAATCAATAATGGAAATTGTACAGCTTAAGCAATTAACATAATAAAAAAATATATTATCAAGATAAAATAAAGACAAAGGGCGGTCTTGTCGCTTGTAATTTATTTTGTAATTTCAAGTTTTTTTTAATAAAATTAGTTCAGTAACCAACAGTAACAGTAACAATGGAGCTTAGGTTCAGTTTTCTATCTAAGTACAGACAGAAAACTGAACCTAAGCTATTCGGGAAGCAGGCGTGACTTAATTAGCTCTAAGTTTGCCCATTTACATGTTTTATCTTATGCAATAAAGCTTTTTCTATCTAGATATATATCTTATTCAAGTCATAATCAAGAACATATTATATAAAATATGACATAATTGTATGTAACAATGTCATTATTGTGTTATATAATTTATATACGACCGCTGTGGAGCAGTGGGCCAAGGCCCGCCTGAGACGCAGAAGGTTGCGGGTTCAATTCCCGCTGAGGGACAAATGTTTGTACGAGGTAAGGTTTGGGTGTTTTCTAAATATAATATATAGGTATTTACAGGAAAAAGTATATAAGTAGTATATCAGTCATGTACATTAGTAGTATATGTTTCATATTACAAGCTCTGTTTAGTTTGGGGCTAGATGATGCTGTGTGAAAAATGTCCAGCATTATTTATTATATTATTCATTTTGTTGCATATATTTCAGGTTAGACATTGTTAAATATAGTAACCCTTTTTTTTTTTTTTAAATATAGTGCCTAGAGCTCTAATTACCTACGTATTTGATAATAACGTGAGGTTAGATTTATGGGACTGAAAAATGCTGCTTTGATTCTCAATTAGATTTATATAATGTTATTTCATTAAACTTTTGTAAAAAACGTATAAAATACTGTGCCTGACTTTGGTATCTTAAGCATAAGGAACAGACATTTAAAAATTACCTACAGATATTCACAGATTTTATTTATCGTCTCTTCAATCCAATCTAATTCTACAAACCAAAGGTCATGTTAAAAATCGTCCATAACACGAGAACACTTGATTACTATTTGTAACGTATATATTAATCCAATTGAATGTAAGTTCGTCTGTCTGATTGACGTAGCGTATAACGAGTCTATTTTAAAGTATAAGAAATGGGTATTTTTATGCATAGAATTGATAAGTGTACAGATAGGACGTCCGTAAGCTTTGATAGGTAGGAAAATAATAGCGAGAGAGCATTTTTGAAATCACAAACTCAGTGGCATCGTAATGATTAGTTGAAAGGTAAAAAAATGATTTTGTGTGGGATCAGGACTGTTTATTGGGTTTAAAAAAAAACAAGTTGAAAATAAAGTGTAGTCAAACACGAAAAGCTTTGTTGATGTGCCTCATTGTAAGTGTCTTATTTATAGTGGTAACACTTAATTTACTTCATAATTTAATTGGAGATTTTGGAGAAAGGCCAAGTCCGGCTTGTATGGTCTCTACCTACCCCCCGGGAAACAGGCGTGAAAAATAACGAGGAATCAATAAATAAGTGTAAGCAGGTTCAGATTTGAACTGATTACCTGAACATTAAATATATGTAGAAAAAAAAATAACGTGTTATTGCCACTTAGTACCGCGGAGTAAGTAAATTACTTTATGATCACGTTAACTAATTTTCAATTTTGATGCTTTAGTCACAAGGATCACTTAGGTTCAATTGTTTGATGACAACTGAACCTAAGTGATCTATGTGACTTCAACGATCAAAAACTTATTAACTTTATGCGACATGGCGTTAAGAAAACGTATAATTTATAATATTAACGGGTAACAACTCATATCATTATATCTGGGTAATCTTAGAAATGTGTATCTATCTATGAATATGTAAAAACTAGCTCATCTGTACATTTATCTTTGACCGATCAATTGACAGAATATTGAAGCCGCCAAAGCGCTTGACTTCGCGACCTTTGCGCGTTTTTGTGATCGATGCTCGCTCATTACTGGCTAATGATAATAGGTAGAAATTGGTACCGTTCCCATGTCAGGGGTCATCTGATGTATGTATACTCTTTGCGAAATAAGAAGGTTTCATAACATTTTAGGTCATTGGTGAGATGAGGACATTACTTTTTTTTTTAAATATACATTCCTACTCATATTTTTCGAACACTTTATTTAAAACCTGATGCTAGACTTAAAAATCTATTTACAAATTACAAGCGAAAGGCTCAATATGCCACCGTCTAGGTGCATGATACCTTTTTTATAAACCTTTTTGAATGCTGAACGATCACTATGCCAAAAGCCATTCAACATTTTAAAAACAAACAAAAACATCACGGGCACGTCCCACTATTTGTGTGCAGTGATTATCACCATGACACAGGATTTAAGATTCACAAAAAAGAAAAAAAATCTGTAGCCCGTGAAGTCACAACACCGAGCTTCTGAGAAGATCGTCTCGCATTGTCTCTGGAAGTTGGGTAATTTTCGGAACGCGTCCATATTCAGGATGTTTTATCTATTGATGTATTCGTTACCAACATTGAATGAATATATTGATATTTAAATAATATATATTGATAAATTGATACATTATATTTTATTATGTATATTAATATATTATATAAATAAAATGATATTAGAACTACATTGCATCGATATTTTTTACATTATCACTACATAGATGACCTAGAGTTTTTTTTATCTGTGGCAGGCTTTGTTTCTTACCACTTGATAAATTACACTGATGTCAGATCTGTGAGAAAAAGATCCACATTTTTTACAGGTTTTCGTTTCTTAGCATCGCTTTCTGTGACTTCAGAATTTCATAAAATTACACTTACGAAAGATCAAAAAAACGGCCCACATTACTTTACAATACAATTTTGTCCAATACAAATTACTGCGAAAATAAATTCACTTTAATTAAAAAGGGAAACGTGTATGAAAAACTAGACACCCTGTACAATGATATTCTGTCCCTCAATATTCAAAACCCCTGCCGTGCCTCCTAGCTCAAGCTTACCATATAATGAGTCATAAATATTCCATAATCTGTCAAAAATAGATGCTTTAAGCTGCCATAATGTTTAAAAAAAATGCCATGTTTTATGACAGGCAGGGCAATGGTTTTGCCAAAAGGGTATTTATGTAAAATACTAAATATGCATAAATGTGTCCATAATACATATAATTTTCGCAATAGTAGTGGTGTTCTGGCGGAATGCATATACTGCCCGTAGCGCAGTTTTAGCTTGTCAAAATCATCGGTACCTGCGCTCTGCATTATATATAGATAGATCGAAGGAAATGTTTATGGACCAAGAAAAAATAAGTTCATACGCGAACTTAACACTAATTATCATTTAACAATTGAATACCATGAATAGAAACCACAGATAACACGAGATTTTTTTTGCTGGAATAAAATTGGAGTTTAAATTGAATTAAAATTGGAATAAAATTCCACTCATTCCCAGTTAGGAACAGTGATTATTTATACAAAGCGCGTAACTCAGTTACTAGGGGCAAGTTAATTCAATTTTAACGGTACGAGTAGAGTACAGAGGTATTTGTGTAACTAGTCTGTGGTTAGTTGACAACAAACTGTTTAACTTAAAGTTGTAAAGAGCAAAACATCTTGATACTTTCAGATGATTGAATACTCTGAGTAAATTTAATAAAATGGCAAAACATCATTGTGGTTTTTGAGAGTCTGCTGACAATATTTTTTTTGTAAATTTTTGTTTTCTCCAAGTGTTATGTACGAGATAAATATAACAAACGATTTAGGTACAAAATATTGATTGAAAACAAAATCCTATTTAATTGCTATTAGTTAATCAGTTATTAGTATTTATTATATATTAGGATTTTTTCAGTCTCCATTTGTCATTCATAATTTACATATTCGTTATTTACACGAAACGATATCTTAATAAGTTTATCTCATATCTTACATATTTAAATATTTTACGGATTTTAAAAAGAAATATCTAGTAAATACAAAGTATCAAAACTTTATTTCCCTGTACAAAACTAATCTCATTGCGGCTACATTAGCCTGCAACCACGGAAGTGTAAAAATATAATCTATTTTAAACATTTGTCGTGCCCTGCCTACCCCTTTACCCCGGCGTAATGATACACAGAACTAGATGGTGTGGTTTAGCGGTTTGTCTTGTAGAGTTGCTGTTAGTATTGTACAAATTGTTTGTCGTTTTTAGGGTTCCAAAGTTGAGTGGATAAAATCTTTCTAGTTTTTTTACGTATATCCGTTCATAGCTCGTTTTTTTTCCTCAGTTTTTAACAATAAACAAAGTAAGAATATAAAAATATAGTCCTTTTTATTTATAACATTGGTAAAACTGCACTCTGGTTGTATGGAAGAGGCGGTCTTATTATTATTAATTTATTTCAGATATAGATCCATAATAAAAATTATAAACTTAAATTGCTTAAAAGCGATATCTCCCAGACAACCTTAGACTGGAGCGGATTCTATATATTAAGCAAAAGCATGTAAGCATGGTTGGCGGAGTTAGTAATAATAAATAAAAAAGACGAGTGCATTGGGTTACAAACTACTAGATTAATTTACAAATACCTATTAAAAAATAATAAAATAACATTAATTACGTATTATAAAAATATTTGTTTCGGGTCTGGGTGTTTTCTGTGCATTATATATGTACGAATTTACAAAAATATATGCTGAGTATATAGTCATGCAGTTCCCAGAACATAAGCTGCGCGTCAGGATACTGTAAGTGATGTGTGTAGGAACCGAGATGTACTCGAATGTGACAGTGGAACCTGTGGTAGTGGTAACTTCTGACACCTGTACACACCTCTTCCTACTATGATAACTCCTTTACAGTGCAGGCTGTCCGTTTATCAGACGTGCTAAATCACTACCTATTTTTAAATCTTTGGTCAAGGAACACTACTTGTCCTCGAGTCATTAGCTGTTGCCTGCTTCTAGTCTATCTATGTTTTAGATCATACAATAGTTGTTGTAGCTATGTAGTTATATTGTGTAATAAATTGTATATTGCACATATTATAGTATGTGTACCAATTAAACCCCTTGTTAACTTTAGTACAGTCCGTTCCATCCAAAGGTTGTCTGGTAGAGATCGCTATTTAGCGATAAGACCGCCCATTGTACATTATCAAAGTTTTTTTTTAGTTATTAAGCTGATGTGTTTTTTGGTGTGCAATAAAGTATTTTCTATTCTATTCTATTTTTCGTAATAAAAGATTGAGAAAGAGGGTAGATCGATTTATCGGCCACTAAAATTCAAAACCCGCAAAATCTTCAGTTCCTACCGTGATCGTGGTACACTCAGAAATCATAGTCAAAATTTTGTTTATAACCATGATAGTTTCAAAAGTTATAACTTAAGCTCTGCTTACTTCGGGACTTGATGATGCTGTATGACAATTTCTAACATTATTTATTTATTATAATATTCTATAATAAGTTTACACATACAACGCCTTCTTTAGATTCCATTTTATCCTGTCCATCCAAAGGTTGTCCTTAATCGATTGTACTTTGTATATTTATGAATTCAGCTTTTTACTTTTATTTGGTGTGCAATAAAGAGTTTATCTATATATCTATTAGTTTTTAATCAGAAGAAAGATTTTTTAAAAACAAGTTCCTTGTGATTAGAGGTACCTACTTTGCCGGTAGCAATAACTTGTGGGGTCAGGTAGCGTGATGCTACCGCGTATGCGCTTGCAATTAGCCATGCCAAAGATCGTGAGACCTTGATCATTATCCACTAACAGCATTTTGTAAATGTTTTTTTTTAAATGTATTTAGTTAAAATATAAACATTTATTCATACAACTATGTACAAGTGGGTATTTACAAAAAATACATATGAAACAGCTAGCTATCTAAAGACCGTTGCAAACGATCTATAGATAGCTCAACTGATCCAGATCACTACCAGGCGGAAGCGTTCCCGAAATACTGGCCGCATTGCCACGCTGAATGGCAATGCTAATGCGTTGAGCCAGATATGAGCCAGCTCTCTTGTCACGCGTCGCTTCGACCAGTCGCCCTGAAAGAATTTTGAAAACGCGAAGGGCCCCGGTTCTCCACGGACCCAGAGTCTCAACCCCGAAAGGCTCAAATAAGTAAGCTCTGTCGAGACTTCTATATTTACGCCTCTTAAATAGTTGAATAAATTTAATCCATTCTACTCTATGCAATATGTGTTTATACTTGAGTCAAACTTGACGCGGAAAGTCTGCGAGACTGCGTCTCAGTCGGCTATGAGGTTTGGGTTCGATTTCCGCTTCGGCACAAATGATTTCATGTTCTGCAGATATATTTCCCGGGTCTGAGTGTTGTGGTTTCATGGTATGTGATCATAGTCCCACGATATACGTGTTGTACCCAGACAGTGTTGGAAAGAAGTACTTTTCAAACTTTCGCGATTAGATAACATAATTATAAGTTTAACGGCTCTTTATCGCGTTTACCTTTTTTATTATAATAAAACAGGTAAACGCGATAAAGACCCTAAGAAATAGTGTTGGAAAGTGTTAGCCTGAAGCGTTGTACCTCCACCTAAGAGAAAAATAGTTTGCCAAGCCTATCGAGTGACGATATTTGAAGAGATTTGTTTTACTTTCAATGATTTCCAACCTACAGTTTCTATTTTGTAGGATTATACACGATTATAACGATAAATCAAAACCTAAATTCATCAAAATTCCTTAAGGTACGTTCACCCTGTGTTGACAGCGCTCACACGGGAAAATCACGGTGCTAACCAGATTAATGGCAGCACAGGCCGATACATTTGTTAGCACTATGATCCCATCACCAAAATACAAAGATCCATCTCTCTTAAGCCCCTCACTCCTCTCCAGAACCTCAAGTCGAAAATAAGTAATCTGAAGTTTTTTTTGCTTAATATAAACAAAACTTGACTATTTTAATAGCCTAAATACCCTTTCAGGTTAACAATGTTCTGGGACATCCTGTAAATGGGAATTATCATCTATATTTTAAATCATACAAATATTTGTCCCTCTTGAATTACACGGGAAAAAAACATGCAATTGTTGGCATTGCATGTTTTTTTCCCTAGGTTTCCTTTAAATTCTCCACTTAATGAATATATTTATACTTTTTATTTATATTTTTCTATATATTTTTGGATGAAAACAACTGTAAACTGTAAAAAAATGCTACGAAGCGAATACATGAAGTAAATAAATGTATAAACATTCAATATACATACATGTATGTCTGAAACTACACTAAGATTTCCTGTGTCGTCGGTATCAGGAAATAGAGTACCGTAATACTACAACACCCAGACCAGGAACAAATATCTACAGTATCAAATATCTATTTGCAGATGCAAACATTTGTCGTGTTTTCCAAACGTGGAATCGAACCCGCAACCTTCTGCGTCTCACTGTGCCACAGAGGCTGTCGTTTTGTATGACGTTAAGATTGATAGGTTTTACCATCACAATTCACTAGGGGGTATTACAATACATAATAAGCCCTGACGTGTCATTACATATAAACCGGAGGGGTTTTAAAAAAATATATATTATTAAAAAAAAAGTACTCCGTGACTTTTGCAATGCACAATAAAATCCTAAGTTAAGTTTAAAAAATGTGTTGTACACCTGATTTTGTGAAGATGTGTGGTCCAGAAGACGAGCTCTGGGTAAAGTGGTTGGAGTATCTCATAAGGAGGAAGCAGTAAAAATCATCAGCTCTAGAGAATGTAGATGTTTCAAAAATAAAACTTCGTACAATATTCCCAAAGTTGAGTAGAATTTGAAGTAAACTTATTTGGAGTTGATGCCAGGAGTTAGTAGAAAAAATAAAAAAAAAGACTGAGGAAGAGAGTTGCAGTCTTGTATCCTAGACCAGGTAAGTCAATACTAATGCTAGAAAAACGACATTGAAAATACAAGAGGAAAGATGTGTACCGCAAGATACCAAATGAAAGAGATTGGAGAAGGTCTATGCCAAAAGTGATACAGACAGAAAAATACAAATAGCCGTCAAATTAGTATAGTTTATTAATTTCATTAAAAAATGTTAAATACCAAACACTCGTATATTTTATAGCGTAAACCTTTTGTCTGAATAAACGGCTAATTTATTTATTACTTTATTTTATTTAGCTATTTGAATTTAATGAGTACAAAAAATATATTGAAACCTAATTTGACGATCTCTGGTGTTGACTCATTTCGCCCGTAGGTCAAACAATACCATAAAAACACAAATGTGCCTGTTCTAATCAACTTCCGTTTATTTTGTATGCTCTTCAAAACCCACGCGTTTAGAGCCATATTAAAAGTCGATTTGACCTATTTTGATTACACCTGACATCATAGCATCAGCACCCTGGCTTAAGACCTCTCGATTCGGCTAACTTTTAATAAACAACAAATTCCTAAATGGACTAAAGGAAGTTCCATTTTGTTTTGTTGTGGTTCGTTGAGTCGGCAGAAGTTGAGCTGTCTTGAATCGGGGGCCCGATCCAAATTACTAAGAAATCGACCGAAATCATGACATCCCAAACATTTAGGACTAATTGCAAAAACACGAAAATAATACAAGAATAAAATGCAATTAGTTTTTTGCTGGATGCAGTCGTTTCGAGCGAAAAAAATCAATTAAGACTGACTCGTGCCAAACCGAATGGGGTTTTTTCTCATTTAAGTTTGCTGGAAAAATATAGTAAATATGACTGTCGGGTAGAGAAAAAAACATAACATAGGCATAATTATTCATTTGGCACCAAGAGGTGATAAGATTAGACTGCTATTTGATAAAATTATAACTTATCAAAACGTATCTTCTATTTATTTCATTAATTAAACTTTATCTATGGTTTTTGCCGACAAGTTCATTTGTATAGTTTTTGATTAAGATTTTAACCCTTTTTAAAATAATATTCTAATATTAGTTATTAGGTGAGACGTTTTAGTTCGTTTTTTAATCTCCTATTCTGGAGCGAAGAATTATTTATTACTCATCTTCACAATCAAAGGTAGGGTCGAATAACGAAAAAAAAAACGTTGTAAAATTACGGTAGCCGCGGAAAATAACCACATCATTTGTACCCAAAATAAAATCGACAAAAACACCAAAAAAAAATTATAACTCGATCAAGTAATTACGGATTCTGATGGACCTAAAAAGTTGTTTATAATTTGGATCATTAAAGTTCTTGCTACTGGCTGGTAGTAATGATTTTGCAAAAGTCATCGAAGTCATTTTTGCAAAGTGAATTACTGTTTTTGTTTACGTTGTGCGAGTACCTACTTCCCGGGTTTTTTTAAGTTTGAAGTCAAAGTTAAAGTCAATAGGTTTTGTACATTGAAATCACAAGGATCATTATACTTCTCGACATTACATTCATATTATTCTTAATGTTCTAAATGTAGAAAAGTCAACATCTAAAATACGTGAATTTGCGCCAATTTCTCGCGCGCAATCAAGAAGAATCAGGCAAGAAACTATACATGTTTTTTTTTGTGGAATATGTACCTTACGTGTGGTGAATAAATCTGAGAAAGAATGAATGAATGAATGAAAATACTTTATTGTACATCTTAAACAAATAACATAGTAAACAAAATCTTATAAAGAAGGTACAATGGGCGGTCTTATCGCTTAGAAGCGATCTCTTCCAGACAACCTTTGTATGGAGAGGATAATAAGAGATTGTGGGAGTGTAGACGTACAGTTGATTTTATTTTGTGTGAAAGCAGATATCTTCATGGCAATATGAAAATTTTTGCCAATATAATTTATGTAGGTTGGCAATTTTTTTAAAAAGCAATCTTCTTATTTTTTCCACAAATGAAACATTTTTATTATTTTATTTATTAAATATACACTGAACATGGTCTGGACCCCAGAATAGGATTCCCTGTAACGTTACTTACGTTAAAATAACAGGAACTACGAGTATCATGGTACCACAATGAAAGGAATAAATATCTGTAAAATATTCAAACATTTGTCCGGCAACGGAAATTGAACCCGCACCTCTGAACCTGAATTTCAAGAGAATTGAAATGCAGGTTCAGAGGTCTCTTTCGTCTCAGCCAGCTACTCGGTCGTCCCTTAAATCGATAACCAATTATTTAAAATGCTATTTTTGCGTAAGAATATTTCTTATGTTTTTTAAAGATTTATAGTATAGCATTTGACCACAATCTCATCTGATGGAAAGCGTCCATTTAGACGAAGACATAGCATTACTTTGTAACTTTAAATAGCACCTACTTACCTTGAGTCTTCACTCCAACATAATTTTATCTGAAGTCTCCAAGATAATTTAATCGGCACTCATAAACGACGTGTAAAAAAAACAAATAGTCCAAGTACAAGTTATGTATCTTTCCTCGCGTCAAAACATTAATTTTGCAACAATTCGTCAACAGCTCTGGAACAAGCAAACTGTGTTCCTAGCTAGCATCGACATCATTAATCATACCAGCTTGCGGTAAAGAGGGTTTTACACTGCTACACATTAAAATAAACTAGTAGTATGCCACAAAATGAGAAATCGCTATTTTCGAATTGTAAACCTGATCTATATTAATATTAACTGAGTTAAGATAACTCGATAATATATTTCGAAAAAGGAAAAAAAGATTATCTGATATTTCTTGAAGTCAAACTTCAAATTGGTTCTTCAAAAATGTATTCAATTTAACAGCCTTTGACGCTCTTACATTTTCCTGACCTCGCACAAGGATTCCCTGTGTCGTGGGTATCAGGAACAACGATACTCATAGTTCCTGATACCTACGACATCCGATACGGACGTCAATAAGCCAGGTGAGAAAACAGCGCTGTTTTGTAAAGTCGTTATGTAAAAGAGCGTATTATAAGTTGTAGCTACAAAACACAAACATTTAAACAAATTCAAATATTGGACTAACTATTCGAGACTTATCTTCGGAAAAACATACATAAAGTTTCTTATTCACTTCGATTTTTCCAGCCAGACTTAGGTTTTCGTTCGTTTCGCTCCCTCAATTAATAATAATAAATAAACACGAACCGACAACCGCTAAGGGCCAAAGGATTTTAAAGTGACCACGAAAGTACAAAGGTTCCCCATCCGGTGAACCTTTGTACGATGGGTATCATATTGGGATATCAACCATATCATATCATATGTATGGGATCCATATTGGGTACGGAAACTCGGTGGGTGAAGGTAGTTTAGGGGAGGCCTTGTACCCAGGACTTCTGCATGTTGATACATTTTTGTAGAGCTTAGTACGCATGACCTAGTGGCTTAATTCGTTGTCGGAGTTTTAGGTTGTCCAAAAGCCACCACATCTTCCCACCGGACGACGAAATGTGGTGTGTAAGCTGCTTAAATGATGCACCGCACTGATTTACATAGGTTATTGAGTTCTTGAACAGTATTGATGGTGTGGAGCAGTTCACACGGGCTTCCTCGTGTGGCGCGCCCTTTATCCTCCATAATAGTGTGCTAACATTATTTGTCAGAGTCCACTCAGTATCGAATTCAGTTCCTTAGCTCACCTACGTTTATCATAAACAGAATTTCTCTACAATACAATCGTTATTATTAAATAGAAATTATAGTTTAAAAAAATGCTGGTCATTTTTTCACACGTCATCTAGCTCCAAACCAAGCATAGCTTGTACTATGGGAACTACATAACTGATGTCATACTTATACATAGTAAATGCCCGGACCAAGACAAATGTTTGTATAATATTTGCAGATTATACAAACATTTGTCAAGCGGGGAATCGAACCCGCAACATTCTGCGTCTCAGGCGGGCCTTCACCCACTTAGCCAGAGAGGTTGTCAAAAAGCTGGATAAAATGAAATACGGTTAAATAACACTGTTTTTTCGACGATTACAGTGGTACTTGTAATAAGCTGTACTTTAGATTTCTAAATAAGTTTCATCATTATGGGGTCTAGATGGTACTCACAGTTCCTGATACTCACGACACAGAGAATCCTGTGTGGAATTAGGAATTTGCATGCGTATGTTAATTGATTATTCATTTGTTACTAGCTTCTGCTCACGGCTTCTCCCGCGTGGTACCCGGATAAAAAGTAGCCTATGTGTTATTCCGATGTATAAGCTATATTACTGTACAGTTTCATCAAAATCCGTTCAGTAGTTTTTGCGTGAAAGAGTAACAAACATCCATCCTCACAAACTTTATAATAGTAGTAGGATTATAATTCGTGTCGGGACATACGCGTGAATACAGAATTCTTCACCGCAGTTATATATTTTAAGCAAGGATAAAATAACAGTTCTTCAAGTTACCTATATGTATATGTCAAATAATACTATATTTAGATAATCCTATCCTACTGCTTTTATAAACGCGAAAGTTTGTAAGGAAAGATATATAAAAAAAAAACTCCCACAAAGGTTTCTTAGAGTAGGTATAGACCTACTCTAAGAAACCATAGTGTGCACCTCAAATAGTTATGGACCTATGTCTTTAAATATTTGAGGTGGACACTAATTTAAAGAAAACCTGTTTTGTGAGAGACTGGTGCCTGAGATAGGGTTTAAAGAAAACCTGTAATTTCAGGTCACCAGTGCTGACACTCCGCGGATTTAACCTTTACTTTACTGTGGGACAGAAAATTGTCTAAAAGAAAAATTTATAGAAAATATCACTATATCACATCACTATATAGGTAGGTAATAATATAAGCAAAAGCCTAGTGATGTTGATAGATGTTTGTTACTCTTTCACGCAAAAACTACTAAACGGATTTTGATGAAACTTTAAAGTGAAAGCTTATACATTAGAATAAACAGGCTATTTTTTATCCGGGTACCACGTGGGCGAAGACGTGGACAGAGTATAGTTTTCAATATATTGGTTGTGTTTGGTTTCTTCTGATATAGTACTTGTTATTTATTAGACATAGATAAAGCAATTATATTGTTAGCATATGCCCCAGGTGGTTTAAATTAACGCTGGAAATACTAATGGTCTGATTAAATAAGCCATATTTAAGTTAAAATTTATGGTGTTTATCTTTACCTAGCATTATGTACAGTAATTTACTTTATTTGGTTTAGGTACACGACAGATTTAGTGTTAAATTATATTTTAAGCTCTAAAAAGGTGTCAAGAAGGATCTTAACGGATCATTGTAAAAAGCTAACCAACGATAAAAATGTGCGTGCGTCTATTAAGCCATAGACTAATAAAAAACCAGTGTGGACGTTATGTCAGAGTGCCATCCCGCGTTCGAATCCCATTCCAAATTCGAAATTCGAAATCGTATCGCGTCCTGACGTTTCCGCTACGTGCCGTTTCCGGCGCATGCGTACAACGAATCAGTAATCGCGTGCTTTTACATTCGTTTTTTTTTTAGTTTTTTTTCTAAAAGTATATGTATCCTGTGTTTTGATTGATGATAGAGAGATAGTCCGACGAAGGCACCATTATGCAGTCCCACCTCATAGGGTACCGTTGATAAATGGGTTACTTGTATTCTGAACGCGCCGCGGCCATTTTTGTTTTGTGATGTTCGCAATCGGTTTTTTGACACGAGCGTATTTACTTTTGATTTTGTTTTTGTAACGGTTAAATTATTAATCGGGTTATTATTCTGATTGGAATTTTACCAGACGTTTGTATAAGTTTATACAATTTATCTCTCAAGATCAATCATAATTTTCATAACATTTTTTGATTTCATTTCCGTGTGTGCCTTGACGTTTTCTTCTGAATTTTTGACTTTGATTTGAAGCTTCTAAGTATTTTTTATCATTTCGAGGATAAACTTATTATTATTAGCTGTAAATTATTATAATTATTATAAAATAAACACTATGGATAATCTAAATAAAGGCTATAAATATAAATTATATTCCAACTGGACATGCAACTGATTGATTTATAAGCCACTTGTTGATATGTATCACGTCCATGATTGGTCGTTGACAGATGACTTCATTGCTGGGAACGTGCCGACTGTTGCTACTTGAAACCGGTAAGGTATATACAGCGCGAGAGAAATATTAAATCTAAAAAATCAAGAAAAAATCATTGGTTTATCTGACAAAACTTTCGATATTTTTACTGACATCTTTGAATTGAGCAAAGACCTACCTCGAAAATTCGGAGGAGGAATGTTTCCAACTCTTCCTTACTTTCGCTAATACCCACCATATTCCAGTGGTGTGAGCGAAGGTCCGCCTGAGACGCAGAAGATTGTGGGTTCGATTCCCCCGCTTGACAAATGTTTGTATAATCTGCAAATATTATACAAATATTTGTCTCGGGTCTGGGTATTTTCAATGTATAAGTATGATATCTGTAATGTAGTTTTCATAGTAGAAGCTACTCGGCCGACCCCAAGGCCATCTTTTATTTTCGGCTTCCATGGTCTTCCCATATTGCCTCTTTGTCAGTTTACATGCGGCTTACGTGCTCCGCCCAATCCCACTTGAGACTGATAATATTTTTTTCACATCTGCAGGATAGTGTTTTGCATTTGGTCAATACGTTTCAAGCCAGAATGCTACGTTCCATGGCCATCTAGCAAATTTTTAGTCTGGACTTCTGCAGCTTAAGTTATGACCATACGGAACGACATGACTAATAAACTATTTTTTTTTGTAAGTACCTACATATAATACATAGAAAACACCCACGCTCGAGGAAAATATAAGCAGATAATACAAACATGTTGTCCCACTGCGGGAACCGAACCCGTAACCTTCTACATCTCAGGCGAGCCTTCACTCATTGCGCCATAGAGGTCGTGATGAAATTAACTCATACATATTTTTTAATCTCTATTATATATCTCTCATATAATCACTACTTAACTCTCAAAACTTTTCAAAATAACACAAAAACATCACCATTAACAAAACACAAATTACAGTCTAATTCTAATTCACAAGCGATGCTAAGGCGAGCTCTTTGCAATGCAGCGCCAGCCTCGCCGGCGATACGGGGCGTACGTTAAATACAGAACAATACGATGATCTATATACGAGCTGTACACGAGCGGTGGCACGGTTATTGAATTATAATTTGAATATGGAGACATAGAGTACAGAGCTCAAGGGCAATAAAGCAGTAGAACTATTTAATGAAAGAATGCCTACACAATATCAATATCATGGTCATCTGCTAAGTATCAAAAAACCAAATTAACACTCAAAGTTTTTGAGGGGTGTTGCATGGTTAAGGTTTTTTCTTCTTAGTAAGTAATTTTGTTGATAGAATGCTGACTGAAACACATACAAACAAACAAACAAACAACCTCTTACTTTAAACACAGACTCCTACGTCGCGGGTTAAAACATGTTCGTGAAGGAGCGCGTTGATATATTTTGTATGAAAATTTGAAGATATGTTCTAACTTATCTGTACTTGTGCAAAGTAATAGTCTATGTAAGTAGTAGGCATGGAATAGTATTGTGTCGTCACTGTACCTACCCATAAACTCTTTGTCGCATAAAAATCTAAACTTATTTAAATATAGAATCACAATAAAAGATGGGATCTTTATGTACGGGATTTCCGGTGTCTACTTTATTGTCCTATCGCTAATTTCTTCAGAACTCTGATTCATATATTTTACGCGGGATATTTAAAATTAGAATATTATAGTTTTATTTATGACAGTTTTCTTTTTAGCGCCAGTTTTATTGAATTCAAGCCGTGGAAAATTCTTGCGGTGGCAGTGGCGGGATATACATATAAAATACTACAGTAGCATTTGTTTGTAGGGGGTCACACTGATGCAACTTTGACAATCTTTGGTGACGACCTCGATGGTGTGGCTGCAATGCAAGAGGTGCGTGTTCGATTCCCGCTACGGACAAATATTTGCATATTCTGCCTACATTTGTTATGGGTCTAGGTACGATACAGGGATCATAGGGTGAGGTCAGAACTAAGAATGCGTCAGTAGAGCGTAAAAAAAAAAATATTGCCATCAACATCGCCAATGCGAAATTTTCGCAAGCCTTAAATAATTAAATTGCGAGATGTTTTAGAAGGTTCGTTTCTCTGTTCAAGTGTCCGAAAATAGAGTTTACTTTAACAGCCAGTACGCCTGATTCCAAGATCCTTCAATTTAGGTAAATATATGCGAATGGTGTTACAAGAAAGCGCATGTCAACAGCTCACTAGCTCAGCTCATTAGGGAGTCATTAACATTTTAAATGATCCTTGTGATCTAAATCGGCTGATTAGTATGACGGTTGGCATGTCTGATTGTGCCAATGGTGTTGGATTTCTTAGGATAATTAATATAATATCTGTGTTTTATTAACGGTTTTTGGTAACATTTGAAACTTCTTCATTTATTATGTATACATGTTTTCATCTTAGATACTAATAATATTTTATCATTATTATTTTAAAAACTGACATAAAATTTAGTGTTCCCATCTCAAAACGAACTACTCACCTATTTAATATAAATACACATTTTAGCATCAAACTTACAAACTCGTACATATCTTAAATAATTAAAATCACTTTAACGATTTTAAAAACAGTGTTTTTATTTTATAATAATGATAATTATTATTATGACCACGATCTCTCCTGTATGATTATTTGTATAACGTATATTGTAATTTTAAGTTTAATCAATTTGTTATGAATACATTTTCCCATTGCAAAAACTATCCTGAATTCTCTCCATAAAGCTGGCAACCCTATCGTGGCCGATCTACAAGTATAGTTCGGTTTCCTGCGCATTTGATTTGGATCGGGCGATCTATTCTGGGAAACGTGTCATCGAGTCATAGTTTAAACAATGAGTTGGCAGAGATGAAGTATGGTAGATATTTGCAATAAAGATAAGAACCGTTATTTAAATACATTATATTTCTCATTTTTATTGGTAGCCGAGAAACGAAAAATTTCAATTATCATCATCAAAAGTGCTCAAAGTCAACTGCTGGAATTAAACCTAGTCTATTTAAGTGCCATATGAAATGCTCCTGGAGTCTTCATCCACCAAGTTCCCGGAATCTGTAAGATGTCACTGGTACATCGGCTGAGAGGGACCTTTTCAATCGACTTCAAAAAAGAAAGAGGTTCTCAATTCTTCTGTTTTTTGTCTGTATGTTACGCGATATCTTCACAAATTGTGAACTGGTTTTAATGGGTAAGGTACATATGTTTCAATTTCATGAAAATTTTCATGGGACCATTACAAAATAATATATTTCTTTACAAAATAATATATATACATACGTTTTTATTACACTGCGTCGTCTGGTTTGTGGTTGCCATGTGGAAACCTAAAAAAATAGAAATATCATTCCATGATCAGGATCCATTGATCCTGATTCCAAAACGGATGAATATTTTTAAAAGACAATTATCACAGATGCCACAAACAAAACACGTAAAATTATCAAAAATCACAAAGAGTAAGTACGCGCTTAATTTACGCGCAGTCTTCACAGAGGTTAACCCTCGATAGGCAATAAACTACGAAAAAACCAGAGATGATACTATTATTGTATAATTCATCTGCACGGGCGTGGGCGCCGTAATGTAACGTGCCGCGCATTTCTATCGATTATAATCACAAACTAGTGTTGTGATCTAATGTATGTAATTGAAGCGATATCGATGACGATATATCGTTACTCTTGCAGTGGCATTGGGCAGCTCATTTAGCTCGTACAACCTACAACCGCTGGGTAGAATGCGTGTAGTGGCCATAAGCGTGGCGTTGGAGCGCGTTCCTTTTCAACTTTCAGGGCCCGCTCAATATATTCACTCGAACCTTGACAACCACTTGACAAGCCTTTGAATGCCACCGCTATCGCCATCGCTATCGCCACCGCTATCGCCACCATATCGCCACCATTTTCGCCACCGCTATCGCCACCGCTATCGCCACCGCTATCGCCACCGCTATCGACACCGCTATCGCCACCGCTATCGCCACCGCTTTCGCCACCGCTGTCGCCACCGCTATCGCCACCTGCACCGCGTCATTTTCTCCGGCCCTTAACTCAATTACTTACGAGTACTAGTCAGATATTCGGAACAAGGTGTTTGACGACCTCTGTGGCCCTGTGGGCGAATGCCCGCCTGAGGAGCGGGTTCGATTACCACCAAGGGACAAATGTTGTATGATCAGGTCATACAACATTTGTCAGGTCTGGGTATTTCCGACACCCAGACCTGTCATGTCCAGCATTTTTTTTAATCAAACGACTCCTAATTAATTATAACAATTTATAAAATTACCTTATTACTTAAATTTGAATTATTAAGTTTATTAAATTAAATAACTAAAATCCGTTCAATGATTGACTACCAACGCTATAAAATCTAAAATCATAATTACAATTCGCATTTTTTTTTTAAGGTTGGATGTTGTTACTCTGTAGAGACCTGTCACTAGACATCAACTTAGGAGCAATGTATAAAACAACTATGCACTATTTATAAGTCATAGAAATAATAATTTTGTGTATTTTTTTACAGATCGAACTTTTTTTCCCATCTGTCACCCTAGGGGGACAAAGCAGGGTGACAGATGGGAATAATTCACTCGTCTACGTCATCTGCACTTTAGCAAAAATTGGAACGAAAAAGATCATATAAAATTTAAATAAGTTTGTCTACGTAAATAAAGATAATATAGGTACTTACATGTTTTTCAATCACGTCATGCTGTAAATTATCGTGCAAATTTCGAGCAACGATGATCTAATTTAATAAACATGACCATTATTTATTACGCTATTATGACCGATACAGATAAAGCTATGAAGACTTAGAAGTGATTCAGATATTATTTCAAATTAATACATAAAGATTATTTGACATTTTATTTGTAAATTGATTATTCCATTGTTAACTAGATTGCGATTGATTATGTTTTTGTTAGTGATTTTTATAATTTCTTCAACGTAACGACAATTATTACTCTAATTAAATTATATTTCAAGCTTAAACACAGATATAAAGAGTTACTTAGCAACTTACACAATCGAACTCAAACCTACTTTCTATGTATTATTTTAACACCTATACTAAACTGTGCACATGACAGCAATAAATATGAATATGAATATGAATATCTTATTTTTACCAATTCATCGGTGAAATGCGCGTGGCTTTGTCTACTTTGAGTTTTTTCCATACAAACTTCAACTTTTGACACTAGGAATCCTGTATGCGGGACAAGAACCCTAACGAGGTTCATGCACCTACCTATTTTATATGTATTGTTTTAACCATCTGTGGAATGTGCGTGGCTTTGTCTACTTTGAGTTTTTTCCATACAAACTTCAACTTTTGACACTAGGAATCCTGTATGCGGGACAAGAACCCTAACGAGGTTCATGCACCTACCTATTTTATATGTATTGTTTTAACCATCTGTGGAATGTGCGTGGCTTTGTCTACTTTGAGTTTTTTCCATACAAACTTCAACTTTTGACACTAGGAATCCTGTATGCGGGACAAGAACCCTAACGAGGTTCATGCACCTACCTATTTTATATGTATTGTTTTAACCATCTGTGGAATGCGCGTGGCTTTGTCTACTTTGAGTTTTTTCCATACAAACTTCAACTTTTGACACTAGGAATCCTGTATGCGGGACAAGAACCCTAACGAGGTTCATGCACCTACCTATTTTATATGTATTGTTTTAACCATCTGTGGAATGCTCGTGGCTTTGTCCACGTTGAGTTTTGTCCATACAAAGTTCAATTTTCGACACTAGGATTCTCTGTGTCGTGAGTATCAGGAACTACGAGTGCCATAGCATCACAACACTCAGACTATCTGCAGAACATGCAAACATTTGTCTCACAGCGGGTATCGACCCCGCACCTGTCTATTGCATCGCATTCGATGAGGTCGTCAAATATTTATGTACATTTATACATAATTGTGAAATAATTATAAGGATTTTATTGATCTTCTGGTTCGGTGCATGACAGGGTTGGTTCCTAAATAACATTTGAAAATAGTTGCCAGCAAATGACGCGGTATTACACGCGTTTCGTAGACTTGTTGTTTTGCGTCTTCTGAAAAGTTTTCTAGCTCTATGGTAGATTTAAAAGGAAGTGTGAGAAACGGGCCAAGTGAAGCCTGCGCACGATTTCTTATTAATCACTTACTTGCATAGTTTACTATTTACATCATGATTCCTGGTTCATTCATGGAATTAAAATTGTGATATCACTTTATACAGGGTTTCTGAGAATATGATGTTATATTATCCGAAAAAGTGTATTTTTAACAAATTTTTGTTCCACGAATTTTGGCATTCGGCAACTATCATAGAAGAAAATGTTTGTTATAATCAGGGATTTTCAGTAAAATCCGCTTATTGAGGTACGAAAACCAATTTAAAAAAATTGCTTCTTTATTAGCATCAGGCAATTTAGTCTATAAAATACCTGAAAATAAGTCTTATATAAAAGTGATGAAAATATCAATTTAGTTTCATATAAAAACATTTTGGTAAATCTTTTTATCTTTCAGTAAAACTTTCATATCGTGGGCAGAAATATTACCTTTCAAGATACCTACATATAATTAAACACACGTATTTTCACTATTTTAATTGATGAAACAATCTTAAAACTTATCGCATTATTTCAATCAACAACATCCCAAAGAACCGTATTTCACTATTTATTATGATAATAATGGTTAATTAATAATTTATGGGCACTTTGATCCGTATCTGGATCACGCGAGACAATAGTGTCTAATAACTGGATCAAGTACACAAAATTGAATAGACATGAGCATTAGCAAAAAAATATAGCTTTTTTATGAGGAACCAGAAGTGATTAAGAAATATTATCTATTTTAAGATCAAAATCTTTGATAGTTTTATATCTTTTTTACTATAATGCTTAACAATTAGTTTCAAGAATTTTCTAGATTTTAATTCGTTTATTTGTTTACTAGGCTTTGCCTGCGTGCCATTTTTTAAATTGGATGAGTAGTTTTGGAGATTACCTTCTACATATAAACTTTACACTAAACATATATACAACATACAAACATACTCACATCTTGATTAAGTTGAAAAATAAACATGATTAAATTCTATTGCAAAATTATGTCAAAACAGTAATATTATTTTTCCGTCTAGTAACCTTTTTATAACATCTCTTTCTAAAAGCAAGTTTAGAACTGTATTCAAAGCCGTTGCTAATCCGTTAGTCCGATACTCAAATATCTTAGAAACAAATCTTGAAGTGAGTAGTTCAAGTTGATTTTTCGGAAATGAGGAGCATCGAGATTCGGTCGAGTGCTCTCCAATCACGAGTGTGCAATGGGTAAACAAGGTTCCGTATGTCAATATACTGATTTGGATTACGGTACCCGAATGTGGTAAATTATAGATGTTCTTGGAGATTATTTTCCGATATACGGTCTGAACTAAAGTTTATTTATTTCGTAAGCCATTGGTCGGTACTAAAAGATGATTTGTTAATGAATCAGGTACTTATCTAAAAGTTTATTAAGGGACAAAGAGACTCAAAACAGATATCTGCCGAACAAAAAAAAACAAACACGCTCACGACTATATTCCCCATGATGGACAACCTCGGATACATACTCGGTCAGTAGTTCTTTGAGGATACCAAATGGGGATAGTCACAGGCACGTCGAACATTCTATTTTTTGTACATGCCCGCAATTTTGCAGGAAGTAGTTAGTATTTCGCGTGACAGGTTGCAACACCGATACATAAAGCGATTTGGAAAAATATTATTAATTTCGATAATTATCTAATGCGTTCCAACTTGTTAGAAATAGTAAATAAAATATAAACACAAACTGACTCACTTAAACTCGTTGAAGGAAAACATCGTGAGGAAACTGACCTAAATATTCGAAGGCTTATATCATCTGTTAGTGTAAATACCATATTTTTTTTCATATCTATGGTAACCGGATGTTTTCGTCGGCGCGATTCAGAAAAGGTCACTTTTTACTATAGACATCTTGCTGTGTTTTTTTGTGCCTAATATGCTTGATAATCAAAAAGTATATGGCCTTAAACAAATAAAAAAAGTCGTGTTAGAATAATATGTTTTTTTTTCATTCGAAGCTATTACCCACATAATCAGATTATCTCTTTTCACGTTTTATTTCTTAGTTCCTCTTGGACACCGATGTTCAAAACATGGTTACCGGTTAGGCTCATACGAACTTAAATAATATAACCTACCTACCTATCAAGTTTTATCATGATAAAACTTGATGATTATTTTCGTCTGTACATGATCCTACCTCTATAACCTCACTCTAGCTCAAGGTTTTCTGGAAGAAAACTCTTTTTAGGGTTAAGCTCGCCTTTTTTCATTTCATTTAATTCTGCCTTTTTGTATTTGTGTGTACAATAATGAATATAAGACGCTTCGCTCCTCCGATCAAATATACCGTAATCTGTATCTACATACAGATGTTACACCCACCGTTCCTCACATGCAGGTTTCAACTAAATCCAAATGGAGTCGGAGATCTTGATTCGCTTCGCTCTTTCGTTACCGATTCTTTCTTGCTTCGCTCTTTCGATCAAATATACTAACATAGAGATGCCACATCCACGGTTTCTCACATGCACGTTTCAAATTAATCCAAAATAAACCCAAGTGGACTAGTAGATCTTGTTTCGCTTCGCTCTCTCGTTACCTACACACAGATGCCACATCCACGGTTTCTCGGATGCAGGTTTCATATAAATTCGGTAAGTCCCCGCGTGGGCACACTGTTATCATAGAAAGCCCACTGGAATGCGGCGTGTTACACCGGAATCCTAATAATAAACATAATTATACGGTTCATCTGTCTGTTTGTTCTGTGACAATTCCTGTTGAGTGTAGATTGAAATGTTGGATGTCAAATATAAGACAACATCTAGCCTAAAAGAAAGCAGCAAATATTTGTTAAAAAATATTTACATATTATAGAAAGCATCCAGATCCGAGACAACTTTTTGTAAATTATTATCTTTTGTTCCGCTGCGGGAATCGAACCCGCAACCTTCTGGGTCTCGGGCGGGTCTTCGCACACTGCGCTGCAGAGGTTGACATTCACGCGAACTCTGACAACCACTTCAAAACCCTCGTTAGCTAACTTGATAATTTGCATATCTGTAGTAACAATTTTTTAGCAATAGGTCAAACTATATTAGTGTAAAGCGTGTCTTGTATTGTCTTAAGAACTTTGGTTGATAATTTTTAGAATTTATTTATGGATTTCTAATGTTACAACTATAAGTTGCCCCATAATTATTTAACTGCTTGGAAAAGGGGCTTATTGAACAGTTGTTAACTACAACTTTAAATCATTACTTTTTTCAGTTATAATTTATTGTTTATAAAATAGGCGGCAACGCAATTGAAGATGGATTGACTGGTATGCAACCTGCAATGCCCTATCACACGGAAACTCTTCAAATACCTAGCACCTTCACCTTCAGCTATCAATATCTCTAACAATACACATTCCTCGGTACATTCTGCTCTACAGTGAACAATAAGTACCATAGAGTATAGACAATACTGAACTAGAGACAATGCAGATGAGCGGTCACCGCCGCTGGGTAAGGCCGACTACCATCCATAGAGATAATATAGTCGTTGTTTATTTATTGGGACTAGTGCGTCCATTAAATAAAAATAAATAACATTTTTCACACAGCATAATCTAGCCCCAAACTAAGCAGAGCTTGTATTATGGGAACTACATTACTGATATACTACTTATTATACTCGATATAACAGAAGTGAGTCCATTAATCTCAGTGCTTGAACAAAGCGGTTGTTTTCCGGTTTTAAGATGGGTTGAAGTATCTTGTTTTCAAATAAATTTATTTTGTGACGCAAATTAAGGGACGGAACGCGCCATTTGTGTTATAATTTTGTCTGTGAAATAACAGACACATGACAATTTACATAGTTCATATAATATTTATTTCGAAACACGGGTAATATAGGTGTATTTACCATATTATTGTATACAATAGCATTACACATTACAAACAAATTAAATTTATCACCTGTAATGTTTCAGAAACGCGTGAGAGATACCTCTGGTGGTGCAAGCATCCATAGGTTACAGTAACCGCTTGCCAACAGGTGCACTTGATTGCCACTTCAGTTGTGTAAAAAAATACACCTTACTAAATCGTCTATTGCCTTGGCGACCATCCACTGACCACCTTCCTTTGTGCATAGAACCTGCGACTACGCATGGGCTACATTTATCATGCATTATACGCCATGAATATTCTACTGTTAACGTACCACCGCTTAATTTATTAATTGTACCCCACGACCCCAACCTTGCGATTTATGGGGCAAACTTGTTATAGTATACCCCTTGGTGTAGTGATGTAGGGTTAAGGAGCGTTTAGGGTATGCTACTAGACGTCTTTTAGGTTTGTAACTAAGAATTATGAAGTTTATTGAAATAAATGTTAAATATTTATTTGGCACTGCATAAAAAAAAACTAACAAATTAAACTACCATGTAAAATGTTGGGTCGGTAAAAAAAACTGAAGACAGCATATGCTTGGTAAGTAGGCTACCTACCTGGTTTTCTGCTGACCTTAAGCAGTGAAGCCGGAAACAAACATGGGAATACATGTAGGTAAGGATACCTACATGTAGTTAGCATTCCACGTGACTGGACCTATCGCCGCTTATTGGAACACTAACCGATTACACATAGCTAAATTTTTTTAGTTTTTGATTAAAAATAAAGTGTAATAAATTTGTATTCAATTTAATATGAGTAACATTAAATTGAAATTTCAACCAAACACAGATAAAGTCATAGAAACTGCTTTAGATAGATATAAACTGCTTTATTTCACAATATAAAACAAGTACATAGGCGAACTTCATGCTAATTATGATTTTCTTTCAACTAACCTTTGTGTAATGAAGAGTGGGGCGGTAATGCGTTGGGCTGGCGGTTCCATTAGTTCAATATACATATGTTATTCAGATAGTTTTGTGTCTCAAGGCTCCAAACACCACCTTTAGTAAGAGATGTGATAGCGACCTTAGCTATCATATATAGGTACTATTACGTATACAAGAAAGCAATTATAAAATGACTTACTTGACTTAATATTTAGTGGTATCCTAACCAATTCATCTCTAGACTGCTGACATCATTTTCAAATTGTTGCTATTCTAACTATTATATATCATGGAAAATATAATGAGGGTGGATGAAACAAACGAGGTATGTCAGGATCGTAGCGAGTAGGGTCTCTGCCTACAACTCCGGAAAACAGGCGTGAGTATGTATGTATGTATGTACCATTCTACGTCGAAGTCAATTCAGGGATATCGTAAGTAGTATATCAGTGTGATGTATGTTCACAAAAATATTAATTTGTTAATATTAAAAAGGCGATAATCACAATTTTAATACCAGAAATAAAGAGATTCTGGTAATAAGAACTCGCTGTTGCCACTTGTAGACTCCATAAAGTTAGTAAATCGTTTAAAGGGCAAGGTGTACGCTTTTATCACAAACTCCCAAGAGATATACAAAAATTGACAAAAATACTTTATAAAAAGGCATACTATAAAATATCTGATTATTTAGATGATAAAAGCTCTTGGGATTGAAAATACTCCAACTCGTTGTTTTGTAAAAGGATCATTAAAAAGAATAACTAGCCTTGTTTTCTTGCCTTTCTTTCCTTGCTTGGTCGCGGAGGAACAAGCAGTAGATAAAACCAAAGTTTCAAAGTGATCCTTGTGATTTTAATGAATAAATGAATTTTGACTTTGACTTTGAGTCATATAGTTCCCATAACACAAGATTTGCTTACTTCAGGGCTAGATGATGCTGTGTGAAAATGTCCAGCAATATTATTATTAACATAACGATCCATGTGCGTATATCATTTTTTTATTGCCAGACTAAGCAATGTAGGTAATTGAAGAGTAGTGGATCTTCTGTGAATGGTCTCGTCCGGGGAAGTGCTACCACCATGCCTATTTCTGGTGCTAAGCAGTAATGCTCTCATTGCTGTGTTCCGGTTTGAAAGGTATAATTACTGGTGAAATTAAGGCACATGAGATATTTCATCTTGATATCTCAGGAAGCAACGCGTGATAACTCTGATATTGCAAGCGTCCATAGGCTACGGTAACCGCTTACCACCAGCGAAAGTTGCCTCTTTAGTAGTACCTATAAAAAAAAACTACATTTCTTGAACTCTTTCAATTCTGGGGGGTGGGGGGGTGATCGTAACATGCCGTTTTATTGGAAAGTATTTAAGATAATAGTAAAATACGTGGTATATTTAGTCGTAGAAATATTCTACCGTAGTAAGCGTGTTTGTTTGTTCCAGGAGTATATGTCTATTCACATTACCCATACCAGTTTTCAAGTAAAGCTGGTAGATTCAACTCGTTTGATATCTAGATTTCTCGCGTCTATAAGACTCAGGCAAAAACTACGTTAATTCAATAGTATTCTCATCGTACATCAAAATATTACGACGGTAACGTCAGGATTCCCGTAAACTGCAGTATGTACCACTCGGGTTAGCGTAATGTCCTCGTCTGTTTTATATTCAAGCGCACATTATGTCGACTCGCTGCAATATTTAGAGTGTTTTAGACTATACGACTAGTAAGACTTGGAGTTAGAACTCCATGTGAAAGGGAAGTCTGTCTGTGAGACTTTTCTCGCGTTGTCTAAAAGCCGGAAACGCGCGATATCTTTGGTGTTGCAAGCGTCTATAGGTTAATGTACCACTTTTTTGCCACGATAATAAATAAAAAAAAAAACAATCTATTGCGATTTAAAACTCTTAAGCTAAGGCTGAATATCCACTTTGATATCACTTAATTTAAAAACGAACAGAATATTCAGATGAATGGTGAAAATAAACATATAAAGTGCTTTAATTTAATAAATACCAGATTGTTTTTCATTTTTGAAAGGTAATGTACCTAGTTTTAGAGGAAAATGTTTAATTGTGTTATCGTAACCGCCTTATGGATACGTATGATTTTAGTCAATTGCTAATTTTGATGTACTAAATTCTAGTTCGGTAGCTCTCTGCGCCTTGACGACTGTTAAAGTCGGGACCGACATATACCGTGCACATACACGTTTACATAAAGTTTTTTTTATTCAGTAGAATTACGAAACTGGTAACAATAACTACCAGTTACCAGTAAAAACGTAGCTTTTACGCTGTTAGGGACAGAATAATGGTATAAAAAGGAATTGTTGTATTAGGAACTATGAGTACCGTGGTACCATAACACACAGACCCGGAGCAAATATTTGCAGACCATGCAAACATTTTATTTTGCACCTGCAATCAAACCAGCACTTTTTAATAAGGAAAAAATAACGCCAATTTGCAGCTAAATTAGGCCATTGTTTTCAAAATAAACAAACAAACATGCTTGCGACGGTATTCCGCATGATAGATATCAGATACATACTCAGAGCGTAGGAGGTAGTCAGAGGCATGGCCAAATTGCCACTATTTTATTTTGATAAAAAAGTCGTGTCGTACCATAAAACTAAGCTCCCTAGCCTACATAAAACAGAGTCAGAAAATGTTAAACTTGCAAAAGCTCATAACTGCTTAACGTCCATACATCTCCCCTGTTGATGTTCGTACTGCTTTAAATAGTAGGTACCTTATTAGGTAGTAAGGTTATTTATTGGACACTTGTATAAGTATTGGTGAAAGTTGAAAGTAGAAAATTAGAAGTGTCTTCAAAGTTTGTTGCAATGTAATAAATTAAGAGGAAGCTGCAACATAGCAAATGATTGCGCCATTTACCACAGATTATCTCCGAAACGACTAATTCGATTGATTAGTTTTTCAATCAATATGACTTCAATGATGATTTTTAGATCAATTTTATTGCCTCAAGTCACTAGAAGGCACTAAAATAGACAATGGAAAACACTTCGGAGGTTTTTGAATTGTGCAAAAATCAACTTGTTTTAATTTTAGGTTTCCGTACACAAAGCGTGCCAACATTACTAAGAAAATATCACCGTCCGTTTGTTTATCTGTCTGTTTGTCACAGGGATATATAATTGTACTCGTCTTATTATGAAATCAGTTGATAACAGAATAATATTGCCTCTGTCATGAGTATAAATCGTGGTTAGCGGATATTCGCATCGCGATCCGATTGTGCAGTGCGGTTATACGATTTTCTGAATCTGAAGATGAAATGAGGTTGCAGCTAATGCCTTTATTTCTTGACATAGTTCCAGTTAACTGACCACAGCTGTTGTAACACAGTTGAAACGTACGAAAAATAATAAAACATATGAACGCGATAATGACCCGTATTAAAACTTATAATTGTTTATAGATCGCGAACAATTAAAAATAACTGAAGTCACGTCAAAGAAAATGGCCATGTAGTAGCCATTAACAAGGCCTCTTTACAGCCTCTAACTTAATTTACTAAGGGTTTTAGTAGAAAATCAATATATATCATGGCAACACTTATTGTTTGATAGTAATTTGACTGATTGCTACTATATGTTATGTTTTGTCTCAAATAATTATGTGTTATTTTTTAACAATTAACACGATAATTTTAATTCCAAAATAAATTATGGCAAAATCTCTAAAAAACCACTGAAAAGAGTAATTTCTATTATTGTCGATATTAAGCCGGCACTTGTCGAAAGGGCAACAATGATCTAAGTGAAATTACTAATCGTTTTGCACATGCTTGGTACATTCCAGACGTGTTTACTCTTAAGCCTGTGTTCTAAAAGCATCCTAATTACAATGTTCTCGCGTGGTACAGTCGACTGCATATTGCATACATTCGTTCGTTGGTAGTACTAGAATATAATAGAATATAATTTATTAAGACAGAATAACACATTAACAATTATTACTTAACTAACTTATTTATAAAATTAATTAATAAAATTGGTGTGAGTCTCTGGTCAATTTAATAAAATATAAAAAAATAATGTCCTTAATAGGTCCATACAATTTATTAATAATGGAGACGCATTTTTATATATTAATTTATTTAAATCTTGTCAATCACGTACGATTTTATTATTTTTTGTGTAAGAACCTAATAAAATTTCTAAGTTATTTGTAATTACCAGATGTCAAAATTTAAGGCAATAATATTATATTATTATTATTCTTTCAACGTCGAAACTCATTCTAGGAAAGAACGCGAGTTGCAAATGCAATGAAATTGAAGGCAACATTATATATTAAAAAAAAACATATTATGTTTTAAAAATAATGTTTTTTTGAATTTAGAATTTTTAAAACCGCAGATATTTTAATTTATAATAGCCAGATTGACATAAGGGCAATTTCACCCCTTAGTTTCATCATTATTAATGAACCACAAGAGTGTTACAGTAACAAAAAAAACTTATAACTAACCTATGCACTTGACTGTACTAAGGAGGTAAGGCACTCAAACCTAGCGGTACTAATGTTACGACCTTGCATCTGCGCGTCTGCGCATGTTACTAAGCAATAATAATGAGAAAATATTCAGCTTGCAAGAACTACTGATAAACTTGGACGTGAAATAGTTCATACCATTTTATGGCAGAGTTTTAAGTTCTTTTTCCTCGTGGCCAGTTTACGGCCAACTGAAGGCCTCTAACATGAAGCGGTTGGATACAAATGGTCTAACCATCTAAGAATGCTGATAGTTATACCATCTGAGAATGCTGATAGTTTGCTCAAAGGGTTCTATCTAGAACGGCCAAGCGCTTCGAAGTATCTACTTTGGAAATCCATCTATTTACAGATGTACAGTTTTGACATAATTTTGTGGTCCCCTTGACCTTTGTTGACCCTCAGAATAAACCACTTTTTTCGAATTCTCGGGAAATCGCTCTTAAACGGTTTCATAATTTAGAACGAAAGTTCAAAATCAATCCTCAATTTAGGACTGCTTATGTGGACTTTATGGATGACTATTTGAAGAGTGGTCATATGGAAGAAGTTGATCCTCCCCCTTCAAATGTCGGCCAGTTTTATTACATTCCGCATCATGGAATTTTGCGACCTGATTCTGTCACCACTCCGCTTCGCACAGTTTTTGATGCTAGTGCAGCGGATGGTGAAGGTAGGTCCTTGAATGACGTTTTGTTGTCTGGTCCTAAACTGCAAAAAAATATTTTCGATATTTTGATACGGTTCCGTTGGCATGCTGTCGTCTTCACTGGGGATATTCACACCATATACATATATAGATATTAACACCGGGACACTTCCTCACGTTGGAACCATTGACTATCTTGCCAGAAGAATCAATGATTGATACCAAAGTCAATGTGCTTCATCGATGGAAGCTTATCCAAAAGATGCATCAGGACTTCTGGCGCAAGTGGCATTTGGAATATACCCACACTCTCCAACAAAGGCACAAGTGGTCTGTCATCCAACCTAACATTGCCATTGGAACCCTCGTTCTGATCGTGAATGAGCAATGCAGTCCAATGAAATGGAGACTTGGCCGTGTGACTCAGCTGCATTTGGGTGCTGACAATATTTGTCGAGTTGTTACTCTCCAAACTGCATCGGGAAATTGTAAACGACCCGTAGTTAAGCTCTGCGTCCTTCCAATCTCCACACCAACCCAGCAATATGAACCTGATTGCCAGGTCTCTACTGCATCTTCTTAATCGTATCATCAAATGGCTTTATATTGATTAATGTTAATTTTATTAATTTTATTATTATTATTTTTTTTTATATTATTATTTTATTTTCGGAAAAATACTGCGCATTTTGGTGGTCGGCTAAATGTACAGTTTTGACATAATTTTGTTGAATTCAATGTGTCAATGTCAGTTTTTTAATTAGCTTTTTTTAAATTTTACAACTTTTATCGTTGGTCACTTGTCGTGTCGAGACCGTAGAGTGAACAACCTTTTTTTCTATTTGTTGTAATTCCTTATTCTCTCGCACTTTTTATCGTTGTTTTCGAGAACTGTTATTGGTGCAAAAACAAGAATTTCACCAGCCTTCAGCATTACTCTTATTACTCTTAGCTTAGTGTGGAAAGTGTGGCTGGGTAAATTGAGGCGGATTTTGGTGAGTCGATAATCCGTTATCTAGCTGAAAGGAGCTCAGTGCACGTGCCTACTGCTGGAGTACACGCAAGGGTCCCTTTGCGCAACAGGTCAGTGAAATTCTACTGTTTTAGCCCATTTCACATAGTTCACATACATCATCCCCACTTCGTCATTCTATTTCGTTTAATTTTTAAATACAGTCCACTCAATATCGTACAACAGAACTATATCTCAAGAGGTTACAAGAATAGAACTGGTCACCTATACAAGAGAAGGATGTATCTGAAAAAGACAGACGCATTTGTGTTATATTGATTATTTGTTTTAAATGAACATTAAAATGTGCAGGTTAAAAACACGCTTTAATCAGGCACTAAATGTTATAAAAAATAATTCCAATGTCCACCTCCTAGCTCCTTCACCAGACCCTCGCTACCAAGCTCAATCTATTGGACTCGTCAAAACTTATCATATGCCCTAATCATATCAACTTGAGGTTTACTAGTAGCCATTGAAGAGATCCATTATCCACCTCCTGGCTCCATCATCAGATCAGCTCTAATATACCAAATTATAGTATTGTCATCCAACCTACATATACATACCTACACAGTATAATTTCGATACGACAATTAGAAGTAGGAATTTACTTTCGAGATTTAAATACATTGTTAGTTACGAGTGAAACGTGTTAATAAACTATTAATTTTGACAAGAAGTAGACATTTTACCTCCTGTAATAGACAACTTGCCAATTCCTGAGGACTAAAGTCTTCAATCAGTGCGTCTTACCTGTTATCACCTATGGTACTCACAGTGGTTAGCTATGGAACATTGCTATGCTCAGGTTTGATTTGAAGGATCTTTACTGCCTGCCTTGCCTACTGGACTTGTCATTTAAATGCCGAAGAAACGACAGCCATTGGGTAAACGAATTCTTGAGGGGAGACCGCGTCTTGGCAAACGTAGTAAGAGGAGCGATGGCTTAAAAAGGGTGGCGAGCAGAAAGTGGACGAGAATAGCCGAACATTGGACTCAGAGGTACGTATTTTGAGAAGCCTATGCCCAGTTGTGGACTAATGTGGGCTGATGATAATGACGAATATCGTAATCGGTTAGTGATCCTTTAAAAAGCCAAATTAAACAATTGGGAAATGACATTACAATAATTAATAGACACAATGTTGTAGTGATGTCAATTCGATCTCGAAACATTTCGGATGTCGACAGTCCATCTTGGATTTCCCTCATTAGCATTACAATCGAGTCGGATCGACGGGTCGAGAGCTGAACAAACCTGCGTGTTTAATTAATTCATTGCTTACGAAATTTTGTTTGTTTTATAATCTTTGCCGGTAACACAGTCGGATTAAGAAAGGCTACACCATACTTATTGTTACAGGTAAATCGAATAAAAAAACGTTTTGGCTGCTATGTGTCGACTGATCTGAGAGTCTAGAGCAATACCTCACGCTTAGTTTTCCTTTCACGCTAACGCAAATTTGTCAACGTAAAACTTGGCAGCTGTCACGTGATATTTTCACGGCCTATGTCATTCAGTTAACGCCTGCGGAAAGATGGAATTGTATAGGAGTAACGCAAGTGGTATTTGTCTAGACCCCAGTCCTCTTAGACAACAACCTCTTTTTGTGGCGCAGTGGGCGAAGACCCGCCTGAGACACAGGTTGCGTGTTCGATTCCCGCCGCGGGACAAATGTTTGTAGGATCTGAAAATATTTGTCTCGAGTCTGAGTGTTTTCTATGTATAATATAGATGTAATTAAAAGAAAAGTGCTTGTATACTTTTTACTATTATGATACATTTATGGTTTTTTGAAATGTCATTAGCTTTTACGATTTCACGTGACTACTGCCAAGGTTTTCCTTGACAAATTTGCGTTAGCCTGTAGGGAAAACTAAGAGTGAGGTTTTGTCTAGACATCCTGGTACGAGTATTAGATGGAGATACATCATTTTTGCAATTATCTATGGATTGAACTGGCTAATTTATATAAAGCTGTTTCTGAGATGTTACTCGAGTCATTACTAACGGTCTTTAATCTTTTATCCGATTGTTTACGATAACTACTATTGAATGTTATATGACACTATTTGTTTGGTGCAGGGACCTATTCGAAGAAAGTTTTACTTTTCAAGTCTTTAAGTCTGCAGTATAGCACTGAGTAGCCTGCTTTAATTTATTTTGTATTTTAAATCTCATTTTATTTTTAGTTCTTAAGTAAATATAATTTGTATGATGGTTGGAAAAAAGTATTATCTACCTATTTATGTGGTTTGATTCCTTAACTTTTTCTGGGAAAGGCAACTCCACCATAGCAGCTTACAGGACGCCTTCTTAACCAAATATAGTGAGTTACAATACAGAAAAAACTTTACTTTTTTACTTAAAACGTTTACTCTGATTGAGAGAAAGTATATAGTTGAATCTCAGTTGGGGATATTTCGCTTATGAAGGCATGAAAAACAAGCATGCTATACCGTAGAGTTGTGGCGTTTTGCTACGAATGGGGCCTTAGTGTGTTGCTTTCGAGAATTTGTTGCAAAGAATAATATTGATTTAATGGTTTTGTTACATCAGACCTCAATTTATTGCTATCGTTATTGTCTTTCTATGAAATTATTTTGACCTAAATTGGCACAATAATGTTGACCATTTTTTTATTGTAAATAATAAGAAGGGATAATATTTTTAGATTTTGATAAGTTGAAATTCCGGATTTTTGTATAAAACCGTCAATATTTAAACTAGATTTATTATTGCAAGAACGCGGGCAAGTGTCAAATGTTTTGACGTTCCCCCTATTTGGTATCCTGAGTATGTATCTGTTAGAAGGTACCCCCTTACTTGGTATCCTGAGTATGTATCTGAGGGCGTGTCATCAAACATTCGTGGGCGTGTTTTTTTAGACAATAATAAGATAAACATTCCTGCTTATTTTAAAAAGTGTACACCTGCCACTTGATACTGATATTTTAAGAACTTTTCATAATTAAGATGATAATTAACGACTTCTAGAGAAATTGCCATCAATAGACGCGTTATTGAAGCACTTAACTAGTCATTACCAAAATGACAAATAACGGAAATCGCAGACGTCACTGAAAGAAATTAACAGTCATCGACCATGGGAATGTATGAGCGGAAAATTAATAAAACAGTCAAGTGTGAGTAAGCCTGCAAAGTATCCGTACCTTTAGTTTTAGCGCAATGATTCTTTATTATTGTACACACAAATAAACACTTATAAAAGGCAGAATTAAATGACTTGTACAAAGGCGAGCTTAACCCTAAAAACAGTTTTTTTCCAGCAAACCTTAAGTTATTGTTTTAAAATGTTTTTGTTAATTTAGATACATTCTTTATAGAATTTAACGGTCCAATTTAAGCCACTTGTAATTATGATATAGATTTTTTACGTAGGTTTGAAATTAATGATAACTACTTGAAAAATGCGGGCGTGTGCCAAATGTAGTGTTTGAACGTGCTTCTGACTACCTCCTACTTGGTATTCTCAAAGATCTACTCACTGAATATGTATATGAGGATGCTGATTAAGAGATATATAGTTGTGAGCGTGTTTGTATTTTTTTTGTTTAAACTTTATATTATATATTTTTTTTAACAGAATGCGGTTGTTGACTTTTACGGTATCTAGATAGCAAGTTAAATTCAACCATGTTTCAAGAATTGGCACTCAATCATAATTCAAGCCAAATTTTCGCAATAGTTGCGGGTTCGATTCCAGCTACGGTACAAATGTTTGCATGTTCTCCAGATTTTTGTATACTTATATGTATGTATTGTTATATGTATACCAGATTATATGTATACCGTTATACCACGGGTGTTTTGGTACCACGGTACTTGTAGTTCCTGAAACCTACGACACTACCACTAAGGAAAGACACTACGGGTCCAGACTATGTATGTGTCTGTTAGGTGTTAATTTATTTATTATCAGCTATTTGTGTAAACACAGCTTAAACCGAGCCACATTTTATAATGTATGCATACTAAATATTCTGAGCTAAAAAAAACAACCACTTTTTCGTCCAGTGATGATTTTTGATAGACAACACTTTATCCAATAAAGTATTTTTTTATATTTGAAATGCACGGAACCCTAAATAAATTTCTAAAGAAACGTATTGACTCTACATAATCGAATCATTCAAGGCACTATAAAGCACAATAACTTAATTATCCGGAACTGAATATTTATAATTCGAGTCATGCACGCTAAATAAGCCTTTAACAAATAGAAACCTTTAGGTACAGTCGCCGTGGTCTACGACTGTACCAAAAAGTAAGTACGGAATGCTATCTGCTAATGCAAAACGTGGAAATGTGCCAATTTGACGTAGGTACCTCTGATTAGGTAGGTAACAAATTGGTATCTTCACGGTATCTCTGTGGCGCAGTGGGCGAAGGCCCGCCTGAGACGCAGAAGGTTGAGCGTTCGATTCCCGCCGCGGGACAAATGTTTGCATCTGCAAATATTTGTCTCGGGATCTGGGTGTTTTCTATGTATTATATGTATGTATTTATAATAAAAAGTATATAAGTAGTATATCAGTCATGTAGTTCCCATAATACAAGCTCTGCTTAGTTTGGGGCTAGATGATGCTGTGTGAAAAATGTCCAGCATTATTTTTATTTTTATTTTATCTACTTGCAGAGAATGGATCTGAAAATAACTTTTAATGGGATTACAGTCGTGAGCATAAATGGTATTTTTTGTTTTGTAATAAAAAAAATATTGCTTAAAAAAATGTATATATAATTTAAGGGCGCAGTTTTTAAAAAAAATATTTTACGGCACAATATATCAAAAGATACATAAATAAAGTCAAAAATGAATCATCGTCGTAGATTAATTAAATAAATAGCCATGATCTATGTAAATTCGATGTTTTGGTAGTTTTTATGTTGACTTAATTAATGTCATTCACGAAATCATTATATCACAAAAATGTTATAGTTGGAAGTATATCATAATTTATATAATACATTTAAATTTATTAATTTTGGAGTTTAATAAAGTCAAGCATGAGTTATAAGAAATAATTAAGAATCATATCTGATCATATGATTCTTAATTATTTCTTTAAAAAAAAACATGTTCAGACATCTTTCATGATTTTGATAATGAATGTTTGGTGTTGGGAAATTAACTTTTTCGCGTGGAAAATATTTGTAAATAATGAGATTTGAACCCTTGACTTTGGCATCGAAAATTGGGGACTGGAGCCACAAAAATGTTAAAGCTTTTATACAACGTCCTAATGAAATAAAGCAAAATCAGGCATATATATTTTTGCAAAAAAAAAAGACTTGGTCAGTCTTCCGTCGACTTTTCCAGAACTCTCTAGTGACTTATAGCAACATAATATATCTAAGAATCATCCTTGAAGTTATACAAATCGATTTCAAAAAATCGCGTTTAAATACGATAAGCCATTTTGGAGATATATTGTAACATAATATATATTAACATACTCGTATGAATTCGCAAACAAAAAAAATATAGCAAACGTATATTTTTCGGTTCCTTGCATCGCCGGTAAAAATAGTTTGGTCATAATCGAGACCAATGTAGCTAGTTTTTTGAGTAGTTTTCTTTAACATATTTTTTAAAAATTTTGAAACACATTCTACATCCTTAGCAAATAGTGTTAAGTACAGGGATGAACAAAATGGTACACAGTAAAAATAGATGTGAGTCACTTTTGGTTTCGCTGACATCATAAAAATCGATAAGTGATCTTACACCTGACCTTTAAGTGATGAATGTGGTTGGGTACAAGTTGAGGTCGGGATCGGTTGTGGCCACGAACTTAGCGATTTGATGAGCCCAACATTATTCATATACCTTTTTTGCACGCGAAGTCTGGAGCCCATAATATATGCGATTGACTTAGAGGTTGTTTGTTTGTCTGTTAATTTGACTTTTCTGTTACTTGTTGTTGGTTGTTTCTGTTACTTTTTAACTCCATAACGGCTTATATGATTGTTTTTTTTTGTGAATATTAACTTACATAAATACATACAGAAAACACTCAGACCAGAGACAAATATCTGCAAATCCGTCAAAAAATGCGCTTTTTAAATCGGTAAGTGTTTGAGAAAGATACTTAGGTTTTATTGCCACAGATCACTAAGGGCCGCTGCAATAGACGGAATTGAAAACGCGTTAGTGGTTTAGACCTGAGTACATGTTTTTAATTTAAACTCGATACCTCCACGCGTTCCCGAGGTACGGAACCCTAAAAATAATTACTCATCGGAAGATTTTGCGCTTTTTACCTGCAACGTAAGAAGCTGTATGTTTGACGTAAGGCGTGTTTGTTAGTTTTCTGTTACCACTTCTCTCCGAAACGTTTTATCATTGCAATCGATTGAAATGAGTTTTTTTTTATCGATTTGTATGATTTCTTAAATAGGTTTTACTGCCAAAATATACTAGGAGGTGCTACAATAGACGGAGGAAAACACGTCGGAGGTTTTTTTTTTTACATAAAACACTTTTTAAATATGCACATGATTTTTAGTAAGATACCTAACGTACAAACTCTACGTGTAGTAACATCAACGTATTATTTAAAATCAATGATTTAATATGTTATTTGCCACATAAATATTTATTTTTTCATAAATATGGGTTTTTCATAAATGTGCCAATTGAGTTTGGCACTAATTGAACATAGAAAATCCTATTAAACCTTATATCCTCGACCTTTCATATAAAGTGTCTAATGGATAGTAGTTGTATAAACGATATTTGTAAACATCACGCTGTCACTAGAGACGTACCAAACAATTCCGTATCAGTAAAATAATATCGATATCTGCTGAGGGCGGGTCGCCCCGCCCTACACGAATAAATATTTAATTAAACTTATGAGAGCGCACGAATTTGTGTTCTGTTTGTTCGTGTTTTTTTTTATCGACAGATAATTTTTATGTTTTTATCAGCGTGATGAAACGAATGAAGACGGATGTTAGGTTCCATAGAGGTTTAATGCCAATGGGTTGAATAGATTTTAAGTTAGAAGGAAACCAAAAATGTATTCCTACAAAAATTACAAAAGTAATAATTTCATAATTCAGATAAAATAAGCCTAAAATAAAAAAAATTACAACATTTATTTCCAGTGTGACCCAACCTAAGCAGTAAAGATAAAAAAATGGTACTGGATCAGATAAATTAAACACTTAATTTAATAATTTCATAACACTATTGCTAAAATGCCTTTTATTGTACATTTCACTTCATTTTTCGAAAATGAAGTGAAATTTAAATCGGTAATGAGGGATGACCTCTGTGGCGCAGTGGGCGAAGGCCCGCCTGAGACGCAGAAGGTTGCAGGTTCAATTCCGCCGCGGGACAAATATTTATCTCGGGTCTGGGTGTTTTCTAAGTATAATATGTATGTATTTACAAATAAATATAAGTAGAATATAAGTAGTTTATCAGTCATGTAGTTCCCACAATACAAGCTCTGCTTAGTTTGGGGCTAGATGATACTGTGTGAAAAATGTCCAGCATTATTATTATTATTATTACGTAGTGCTTCTAATTCTGATGTAAATGATATAACTAAAAGAGGCATATATTGAAAAATGTACACAAAGTCGTAGATATACGTATTCGTAAATTCAGTTATTTTTATAATAGTATAAATTGATTTTCTAAACAATTTCCAACTAGGAAGTCCGCTATCGAATAAATTTCTTGCACAATAATATTACGCGGGCTCACACGTCGACCATCGATAAATGTAGGCGTGTATTAATTACGACGGTACACCCTTTGGGTGCATGGGAATAGAATATGGGAACAGAGGCATACTGAAGAAACTATAGAAAAACAAACAGAATTCAAACGAGCGAATGTTGTAGAAATAGAAAGATTGTTATAAAATAATGAACGTGCAAAATTTAAACTGAAAACTATTTAAAATTTAACCATTAATTTGATCTAGCCTTATGAACACATATTTTTCAAATTATTTTATTAATTCATAATTTATAACTATTTTATAAAATCGATAAGTTAACTATATTTTTTAAACTATAGTAAATTTATCGATTTTACGATTTTATAGTTTGGTACTTGTGATTCTGATGATGTCAAAGTCGATAGGTTTTGAGAGTACAAGAATCAAATGGAATGACCATAGAATAAATTATTAATCACCAATAGATACATACATAGTTCTGACCCCACAAAAGGATCGCATGTGTCGTCGGTATCAGGAATTAAGAGTACCGTAGTACCAAACCACCCAGGCTCAGAACAAAAAGAGTGTTATGTATAGGATGATATTTAACATCCCAAAAAACAGACAGACACGCTTATGGCTGTATTTCACATATCCTTAGATAAATACTCATCAAATCAATCTTTGAGGATATCACATCCAAACATTAGATTTGGCACAATCCCGCGTTTTTCAAGAAGTTAGCATTCCACATGACAAGTTGCAAACCCATCGCCGATTATTAGAATTAAATTATTATGTTACATTATAATTTAAAGAGTTGCTTTCAACCTCTAGGGATCCTCATCAGATGTGAGCATTTGTATAGGAATGGAATGGAGTCTTGAGCTTTTTTGCTTTGTTCATACCCAACATAGATCATAGGTTTGTCTATAGCTTGCTCAATAATCCCCTGAGATGATATTAAGGCAAATTCAGCTGTACGAGAGTTATGTTTAACGTAATTAGCTTACAAGTTGGCTTTTATTTTGTTTGCAATTAGGAGGTTCGGTAATGGAATCGGAATGGTGTAATTATGAAGTTTCATTGCTTGAAATCATTTTACAATCATTTAATTCTAGCCCCTACAGTCTAGAGAACTGCAAATACAATTCTACTAGGCTGTATTACCTAATTGAAGGAATTCAAATTTACCTGGACTCTTAAACGGATTTTGTAATAATAAATAATGCTTGACATTTTTCACACAGCATCATCTAACCCCAAAGTAAGCAGAGCTTACTTTGGGAACTACATGACTGATATACTACTTATATACTTTTTTTTGTAAATACATACATATTATACATAGAAAACATCCAGATCCAGATCTCGAGACAAATATTTGCATATGCAAACATTTGTCCCGCGGCGGGAATCGAACCCGCAACCTTCTGCGTCTCAGGTGGGCCTTCGCCCACTTCGCCACAGAGGTCGTTAATGGTTAATGGTTTCTTCGATAGGTTCATGGTTTAGTTTTGAGCACCCTGAACTATTAGAATGTATAAATTAAGCTGTTTTGTATGGATACGTCTCTTTCGTTTTTTATTTTTCAAAATATTCACACGCGTCTAGTCAAGCGAGTAGTCAACTTGGGCGGATCGTCCAACTTGACTACTCGCTTTGCTCGACCAATACATACTTTGTACTGGTACTGCGATCAGGCGCAGTTGCTGGTGTCGAAAGTTTTTCAGAGATAACTGTGCCATGTTTTTATCATCATCATCAACAGCCTATCACAAATAGGAAATTATGCCATGTAAGATTCTGGAAATCTGAATTTGTGTTTTTTTTTTCAATAAGGTGACAAACAAGTAAGTTACCATAGCCTATGGATGGCAACAAACGCGCGTTACCGACCCTATTAAAAACTCAAAACGTCTATTTTGAAGAATCTCATACTTGGAATAACCTCAATTAAGAGGCATTCTCGACGTTAAAATAGGTAAAACGATATTTCCAAAATCTAGGTACTACTATTATACAAATTTTAAGGTACATTCATGCATATCTTTGTGAAAAAACAATCATAATTTCATAAAATTCAATCTCAATTCAGTGAATCCAAAAGGGGAGCACAAGAACTCACATAAATCAATTTACATTATAATATGAATCACGGCTTCTGTGCGTCTAAACTGACCGCAACTGATTCGCGAAATAAAACGAGAGCGGATCACAGACGGCGCCTCACTAATGGAATAGTGGTGGGATGTGATGCAAAATTTATTTATCGATATTAATGAACGAGCAGTTTACAGTAAAGATCATCAAACCGCAAAAAAAGAAGGATTAATACCTTTTTACGTTACCTTATGTTTTGCGATTTGATGTAAAGTATTGTAATGTACTTAAGTTATGACAAGTAAAGTTTTGTATAATTTATGATTGACTTGTTTTCTATAAGAATAAGAATAAGGATCAATTTATTGTGAAACATATGTCACTATTCTAATTTATTTTCACTATGTCACCAATTTATATTGGTGTACAATATTTTACTATTAAAATACAATTAAATTAAATCACAATAATTTCATGCCGTCTATTAAAGTTCTAATAGACGGCCCCTCTAGTGACTACAAAGCCCATCTTAGAACACACACAAGTCATACAAAACGATTGAAAAATACCTATTACATGGGCTCATTACGTCTGGGTATGCAGAAGCAGTTGGTGATTTTTACTAGCTAGGTCTAAAATTATGAATAATAACAAAAATTAAATGTACTTAAACCTCATATTATATGACATATGAAAATTTTTTTTTTTTTTGTCATTTTTCATTTTTATTCTACTTCTCATGCTTCAGTGGTTTTCAAATAGCTGAAATTATCAAAATTGCACTGCAAATTTTTACATTAAATTGTTTAAAGAAAATGTATATTTTCTCTGTATTTGTTCTGTTCTGTATTTGTTTCTGAATTAGACATTATTAAAAGATTTCTTTGTAAATTACACAAAGAGACACCTAAATATTTTTCTAAGCTTAACGCAGACAGGCGGGTACAATTATTTTTTGCAACCAAAATAGGTATTTATGTAGTTTTTTTAGGATTACAAAATATCGATAAGATACCTTAATTCAACAACTACATCACTAGTTAGTGGGATTTTGCACAAACTAATCATTTTGTCTACTTGACTAAACTGAATTATATTATTTTTTATTATTATTTAATAACGTCCATAATAACTCGGACGGCGGCCTCTGTTCTAACATCTCATCTCATTGCTTTGAGCTTATTCGAATCATCCCAGTTAAGGGGAAGAATGTATTTAAGAAAACAAACAAAAAAACTCGTTTATAAACTGCGACTGCAATCCCCACGATGGAGATCCTCAGGTACATATTTAGATCTGTGTGAATATTGGTACATTTCCGCGTTTCGTACAGTAGTTAGGATATCAAGTAACATGTTGCAAGCTTATAGTCACTTATTTGTTTCTTCACCGTTTTGAGCACGTGTTAAGCGCACATACATTTAAAAATGATTGGTACACGACCGGAATCGAACTATATAATTTACCTATACATGTGAAAAGAGCCTTTTTCGTGGCAAGTTATTAAAAAACTACAAATGAAAAACATCACAACGGGTGAAAAGTCTCTTGTACTTGTAATTTCACCGGCACTTGTAATTTACCCTTCGAACCGGAAGACAGCAAAGCGAGCATTACTGCTTGGTATATTATTGCTTATCGATGTCTTAGAATACGGAAATTATTTATCGATATAAAAATAATGACTTATATTTTATTAAGACTGAGCTTCCCCTTAATACATCGTTATTAGATTACGCCGGAATATTAAGGTAGCTGTGATGATATGGCGGTTTCGCACGATATTTACTTATTACGCCGTGACTTGACAATTCAGGTTTACTTGTTTTGTTTTTGTTTCAGGATATAAATAATGAACTAATGACATGGGTTAGAAAGAAGTGAATGCAGAAATGACGGCTGATAGAAGGCTGTGGAACATGTTAGAAGAAAAATGTTTGTGCCGAGCCCACGTAATGTAGGATAATGGCGGGAAGAACAAAAAATAATTAATGAATTTCTGAATTTGTGTGTTAAAGTGGACAACTATGTACAGAAAATACAGATGAAACTGCTAGCTATCTAAACATCATTTCCAAACGATATATAGTTGGGTCAACTTGTCTAGATCAATAAAAGAAGCGTTTCTAAAATGCTACCTGCATTATCACGCTGATTGGCAATGCTAATGCGTTGACCCAGATAAGAGCTAGCTCTCTGGTCATACGTCGTTGTAGCTACTTTTAGGTAGTTCATTTTTTATGAAGCCTTGTTTATAAATAAAACATAAACTTTACAATTCCGAGCGGCTTCGCATGCACGTCATTAATTTGATAAGATTCGATGAGTTATAAAGTGATAAACACTTTTCACTACAACATAAATACGAATATCTTCTACAATAATTAACTAATTCAAATAAGTTATTGATATATCAATTTATTATACTAAATTAATTGGTGTCTGTGATTTTGCATTAAGACCCAGTACTATAGCGGTCAAAATAGTCCTTTATGTTTTTAATAGAAAAAGTCAGCATTTTTTAAATAAATATCATAAGTAAACGAACATTAATATTAACATTTAAACACCGTAAGAAATACCATAAAATATAAAATGGTAGGAAATTTTAAGATAAAGAAACGGGGATTAATATACTCCGATTTTGTTAAATTTTAACCCGCAACGACAGGACTCCGTATATGCATTTACAATAAAAGGTTTTTTGTATATTAACATGTATCACTAATAAGGCTAAAGTGATTTAAAAATAAAATAAAATAAATAATGCTGGACATTTTTTCACACAATTTTATCTAGCCCCAAACTAAGCTTAGCTTGTACTATGGGAACTACATAACTGATATAATACATATATACTTTTTTTTGTAAATATAAGCATATTATATGTATTTCCAAAAAAAAATACCCAGACTCGAGACAAATCTTTGCCGATTATACAAACATTTGTCCTGAGACGGGAATTGAACCCGCAACCTTCTGCGTCTCAGGCGGGCCTTCGCCCACTGCGCCACAGAGGTCGTCAAATCAATTTCTCACAATCCATCAATAAGGATGCTTCTTTGATAAGTTTTATATCCGGAAGTTACTGAGGGACGCTACAATAGAAAATAAAAAAATTGTCGGATGGTTTTTAATTTTGCAAAAACGAACTATTAGCTAAGAAAGAGGTCCAAGGTATTTTTTTTTTAAATATAATTATACATATTCTTTTTCATACAACTATTTACAATGTATATACAAAAAATACAGATGAAACAGCTAGCTATCTAAAAACCATTTCAAACGATCTATTGTTAGCTTAACTGATCTAGATCAATAAAAAAAAATAGATAAAATTGAATGTTAAAAAAACCTATTTCCAAATTCGTTGTCCGCATTGAGTATAACTCCAAGTTAAGTGACATATTTTAGACAAAATAAAACATATACGTAGCTATTTAACATATACAAAGTATATATGCGTGAATAAATATTGAGATTGTTTACAAAAAATACGGTAACCAGAACGCACGCAGGAAAGCTGTTTAAAAAACGTTGTATATTCGTAATGCTAATAATTATCTCGTTTTCGAACGAACAGGGCTACGAATTGGTTTTCATTCTACATTTCAACTCGTATTACGATTCTGCAAGGTTTATTTTAAGTTTAAAAGTATTCAAATTGTGTGTGGCTTTAATTTTAATGTGAACAAGCGCCATTTTTTCAAGTGTAACGGTTTGAAAATTTCGATGATTGCTTAATTGTTTGTATGACTGTAATTTAAAAAAATGCCATGTTTAAACAAAATACACGAGACTGGAAGTTTTGTTCACATAAAGGTCTCTTAAAGGTTTCTTTAGAATTATTTAGTTCCAAGCGAGGTTAGTTTTATGATGCGAATAAGGTGAAATTGTCACCAATGTCAATGTCAGGATCAGCTATTTAATATTTAAATAATATTTTTTTATCTTCATCCATCATTAATCCATAATGTAATGTCACGGTTTTGACCAGTCTGACGTGTTGGTAGTGGCAATCAATATCGTAACCGCCACACCGCCACCGCGTTTAAATGGCGCTTAGCGAAGTCCAACATTCGTGGTCAGAGCAATACACCTATAATCCTATATAATTATTACACGGAGCTACATTTTTTTGACAGCCTCTCAATATTAGTATACTGAGGAACTTCAGAACGATAATTGTTACATCAAAACTTTCTGCTAAATTATATATCTGTAAATTGTGATACGTATTGCGGGCTTAGGCAAACAACATCTTGATTTTCTATATACTATAGGAAAATATATCAGTTTTGTCAGTTTTTTCATGAGACGTCATTCGTTTATGGCTTTTAATGACTGTACGTTTGGTGGCAGTTCAATTTGACAGTATTTTCTTACCATTTGTTCTAATACTTGTCATAAGCGGATAAAGTTTGGTTTCTCTGTGAAAAACTGTCATAAATTAGATTCCTTTCTGAATAAATAATGATAATTTTTTTACGACTCTTACCGAGGTTATACTATCGGTGACTGTCAAAAATCAAAATGAAAACTTTTCTTTGGGTGCTTATTCCACAGAGGTTCCAAAAAATCACTCCTTGGTCTATGGTTTATTCCCCTTTTACGTTAGCAAAAACAAAAGACAATTGATCGGAAATTTTAAAATTGGAACATACTCGTATATAAAGCACAATTTAGACACGATTACACGCCTATTCCTTGTATTTCGATCATCGAAAAAAAAAACACCTAATAGGTAGTTTTAATGATTTTTTTATTAAAGTCGTGAGACCGGAAACTATAATTTTGTTTCAATTGATATTTAGAGGAGGAGCAATGAAAAAGTTTAATGGCCTAATGTTGGACAAAGGTCATGATCGTTTGAAAGTGTAACTCTAAATTATAACGGTTCTTTTATTACTCAATGAAAACTTGTTATTAAAAAAATATAACATTAATATTAAAAAAATAAAACTAGGCCGTGTTGGCCTAGTGGGCGATATCCCGACTTCTGATCCGGAGGTCGTGGGTTCAAACCCGGTCGTGCACCAATGGATTTGGCCACTCGACAAATTTATGTGCGTTCGTAAGCACGATGGGTTTGCAACCTGTCGCGTGGAATGCGAACTTGCAAAACGCAAACATGTACCAAATATAATGTTTGGACGTGCCTCTGACTACCCCAACTTGGTATCCAAAAAGATCTACTCACCGAGTATGTATCTGAGGATGTCCATCATGGGGAAAACAGTTGTGAGCGTGTTTGTTTTTGTTTTCTTGTTGAATGAAACAACTGTAGCAACAAGCACGGCCTGCAGATAATTTGTTCCGAGTCTGGGTCGTGTGGTACCATGGTATCCGTAGTTTCTGGTACCCCGTAGGAATCAAACCCTCACCGATCACAGCCAGCTACATTACCACAGCGCCACCGAAGTCCTCATTTACGTACATAGTCCGTATGTTTCAGTTATTATATCGCATTAAACTGCGGTCGGCGGCCATCGATGGAACACGTCGTCGTTCACAATGCGAGATGCTCTCACCACAAATCGTTCAGGACTTTTGAGTTTTATGGAGCTACGAAAAGGTTCTAGGTTCTACATACAGCATAGTTTATGAACCGACAATTGCAGGGAAGGTTCTAAGATAGCAACTGCGAACCGGTCGACGGAGAGTTGGAAGGAATAACATCATATAGGTTGCGGATGACGGGGATAGTCCAAGATAGTTCATCCATGTGGAATCATAGCAGTGGACTTCTATTTTTGCTAAGTGTCTACTAGTTTCTAATATGCCGATAGAAATGTCACGAATTCGAGATTTAATGTTATTATAAAAGAAAGGATTTATTGAGAATTTAAATAGAGCATCCACTTATTACTTATAAACAATACCTATAACTATTTATTAAAACATAATTTAGGTTCACCATTTATAGGAGCGAGACAAGAAACTACTAGTTTACACTTTCCTATTCAACTGTATCAATATGAATTATCGTAAAACACGATGTATCGACTAGGGTAAAGGGAATTCTAGTATAAAAAATATTTTTGGGTTTCTTCGTTGTTGGGTTTTCTGAACACAAGATACAGGCTTGCACGCCTAGTTCGGATCCCTCAGCTAATCATATTAAAAAACTCAATAACCTGTATACATTAAAATGTAACACTTGTTTTTGGAAATTAAATATATTCTAAATGTTCTATAATTAAACATCGAAGGCTTTCGCCACTAGTTGGTGTTTCAAAAAGCGACAATGGGCTTGCAACCTGTCACGTGGAATAATTAATTCTAAATAATTAATTAATTCTAATTAAAAATTGGGCCATGTGCCAAACATCATGTTTGGATGTGTCTCTTATTACCCCTTACCCTGTATCCTCACAGATCGTATTGTAATTTTAGATACTTTTCATCACGGGTATTACAATCATGAGCGTGTATTTTTTTTTTCTGAAAGGTTGTCTGGAAGAGATCGTTTCTAAGCTATAAGACCGCTCATTGTACCTTCTTAATAAGATTTTGTTTACTATGTTATTTGTTTAAGATGTGTAATAAAGTATTTTCATTCATCCATTCACCTTTTTCTCGATATGACGCCAAAAATCTATATCCCTATCCCACAGAGGGAACTTACAAGATACATCCACCAATCAAGCCAATGATTTACAAGTACATCTATTATAAAAAGGTAAATTTTGTAAAATTGAATGCGGGAGGCCATTTCCGAAACTAATCATCTGATTTCATGTTTTTTTTATCTAATATTTAGAATGAAAGGTGGACATAGACTATATATTATTCCGTTTAAAAAATGGATTTTCGAATTGTGCAACGTAATTCGACGGAAAAACGGTTCTTACGAACGCTGCCTGAACGGTAAGAGCTTATTTTTAACTGGGTACATCACTACTGCCTGTGAGGTAGTAGAGAATAACCCAATATTACCACCCCGGTTCGTTACTACCTCCACGTAAAGTTTGAAGTTTTTGCTCGGACATTATTGACGCGTTTGCGGAGATAGCTGCGGTCAGAGCTAAGTGGTTACCAAGTTGTTTGTTTTTGTACGCCATTTTACATTCTACCGCGTGTTTATTATTGAGCTTTATTGCACAAAAAAGGTACTAAATCTGTAACATAAACATAGATGTTACTTTATTATTGTGTAGACTTTTTGCTGTAGTGAAGTGAAGCTTCGCTGGCCGTATCAGTGTGTTCACTGATTATATTAGTGCTGCGAATATTCAAGTTGGTGTCCCAAATCTAATGGTGCACGATGTGATTCGAACCCAGGATCTTTGGATTAATAGTTAAGGTCACTAGCCACTACTACTTGTCACTATTAATCGGTTTATGTTCACTCTCTGGCATAGGTATTATTAAGTCTATAATCATTGAAAACCAATGTCTTTTTTTATATTATTATACATTCTTGTAATTAGCCTTAAGTGTAGGTTAACACTTCATAAACCAAATAATTATTAAACATATTTTGTTAAGTTACAGTTTACCATCTGTATTTAACTTTCTTTTCATTATATTCTTTATGGGCGGCGAAGGGCTTCCAACCTGTCACGTGGAATGCTAACTTGCAAAACGCGGGTCAAATGTAATGTTTAGACGTGCCTCTGACAACCCCCTACTTGGTATCCTCAAAGATCTACTCACTGAGTATGTATCTGAAGGATCATCATGGGGAATACAGTCGTGAGCGTGTTTGTTTTGTTTTTTGTATATTATCATTAGTTTAAGATTCCTTCTAGATGCTGCTAAATAGCCGCGCATGCTGAATATACAGCAGGCTGCATAAGTCGACCTAAAGTCTTTACCAACAGTATTTATACCAGTTTACTTGTGAGATCTATATAGAGCTGATATTTGTAAAACTTAATACTTTGCTATCTGATGTCGAAAGTATTATCTATATTCCTAGATTCCCAGCTTTCATTTACATTTGTCACAAGTACGTGCAAGAAAATAATACTTTTGCAATATTTTTGCAACATTTCAAAATCCTCGACTTGCTTTTGACAAAATTATCTGATTTTATAATCAACGAAATCATCGTACCTAGCTATAAAAAAATTTCTCGACAAGCCAGCGTTTAATCCTTTTTTTAAATTGAGATTTTTGTGCCCTTTTTAACATTGTCAGGACGGTTGTTATATATGTATGTATAACCGGACCTATTACATGCGTTAGTTTAGACGAATTCGCGCCGCGTTCGCGACAACGAGCGCCGCGTTCGTGATGACTCAATTTTGTGTTGGTTGCGAGTGTTATATACGTGCAAGTGGCCGTGCTGCACATAAAAGTCCAGGTTTATTCGCACGTAGATTGCCACTTGGAACATAACTATGCGGGGCAACGTGAGAATGCCTTAACTCTTGAAGTGCGGTCTCACAGATTCGTCTCTCCGGATTCCGGCCATTTTTTGCACCCGGAACGCACACTTCAGGATTCGGCGGATTCATCCCCGCCTTGGTACATCATTTTTGGATTATAATTTAATGTTGTAGTTGGTATCATCAGTAAATCTATTTATTCGGTATGGATCGGGTATAAATGCAAAATGACTAAGCATATTATTGTTTTAGCTGTCACACCATCAAACAGCTCTATAAAATCCCAAATGAGCAAAGTATTCCACGTACCAAACCTATTCACAAAATCCAACTTTGGACCTTCAAGATAAGTCTTAAAACACTTTGCAGATATACCCGTGATATATTAAAACTTGAGTATCAACAGTCCATGAGAAGAGGCTACGGACGTACGGACAAATCGCTAATTTACATATAACAAATTCTGAAGTCACGTTTTCAGTAAAAAATGTTATGTAAAGAGACGATAGAACTAAGACCGTGCGATGTCGTTCTGACTTCGCTTGTGGACCTCACTATAGCTTTAAATTTTTTACTCAAGACGTTAAGAGCCTGTATATGTGTTTGGGGTAAGAGGTCATTTTATTTTTTAAAGTTTTAACTATTACTTTTTATCTCGGAAATGGTTTGAACGACTTTAAAACAGTCCATTTTGTATGACATAACCATGTTATCAAAAAAGTTTGAATAGTCAAAGTCAATAGGTTTTTATTAATTGAAATCACAAGGGCCTCATAAGTCTGAGGTTTTCAAAATACCTTAAGATTGCATAATTAAAACACAAAAACAAAAAAAGTAAATACATAAAGTAGTTTTTTTAACATATTTATATAATCACATATTACTTTTTTTATGTAAAAAAACGAGTAAGATTCGAAGTGTTTTCTCATAACACTTCGTATCTGAAAATATACTTTGAATGTATAAATATCTTACTATCTATAGATCCTTTGCAACGGTCTTTAGATAGCTAGCTATGTATTACCACTTAGTATGTTGCTTATAAAATTAAATTAAAAAAAACATTGATAATTAAAGGGAAATTCGACGTGATATTATTATTTTTATTGAACACACAAGAAACAATTAAAAACTTGTACATACATACATTCATATTATAGTCACGCCTGTTTCTGTTGTAGGCAGAACCCACGGAGTTTCACATGCTATGATCCTGGCATACCTTTATCGCTTCATTCATCCTCATCAAATTCTTCATACAGATCTGTCCTTTCTCTAAAATGTCTCCAATTTGGTCAGATTAAGTTTGTCAAGCCCTTACCCTTCCAACTATTCCATACACGCTCGCCTTTTATACTAACTACTTGTATCTTTCAAAAAAGAGTACTTATATCAAAGAAAATAAATGTAAAGTGCATAAAAAATATGTTTAATCTGAGAAGGATTGGTTCTCATTAGCACTAGACCGCGAAAAGTGGAAGGGGAGTAGGAGGCCTTTGACCTGTTCTGGGAATACTAATAAAATAATTCCCGCAGGGCGCACTTGTGGCTGTTCGCTGCGTGACTTTACCGCGGAGCCCCATTACTCCCTGGGGTTGACAGACACCCCTGATCCTCGGCTCAGCCGGCCGGTTGCGGGTGAAGGCGCAAGATCGGAACCTATGCTCCAAGGGTGGAAGTGATAAAAATATAAAGCACGGGTGTAGCAGTACTTTCCAAACTTTCGCGATTAGATAACATAATTATAAGTTGAACAGGTCTTTATGGCGTTTACCTTTTTTATTATATTCCCGACGTTTCGACTATATTGCAACAGCCGTGGTCACGGAATCACGGGTGTAGCATTTAGTGAAACTGCAGCCACATCTCTCGACACCCTTTAGCCGTTCACACCATCGTTGCCCCTACGTTTAGAGGACGGCATCTCATCACCTACTAAGATTTGATTTGAATTTTAGTTAGAATTGACAGGTGCCGTTTCATCCTAGAATCCTAGGGTTATTAATCAAACGCCGTGTATCTACAATCTATTTTATTCGGTTTTATCTACTTCCATCCAATATCCAGGATTTATTCGTTATGATTTGGTAATCGCCTTTTCTCAGTCAAAAATGCCAAGCACCAACAACACAGACTAAAAACAGACCTCAGTTACCACAGACTAAATAACTCTCATAGAGCAACCACAACTAACAAATGACATTACTTTAAGCTGTTTTCACACTACTGCAATAGCCTAGTTTATAATCCATATTTTTAATAGTTTGTATCAGTCTCCATCCACAAAATTAAGTTAATTATGTATTTATACAAAAGATTACTTAGTGTTAGCTTCGGCTCCACTAATACCTTAAAGGCTCCAGGAATAAACCCGAGATTTTAAATAAATAATAATAATACATGCAATTAAGTATAATTGTCTACATCTCGCTAAACATATCGCATGTGTACATTATTGTAAAAGCCAACTATCCAGCGATCCACAGGTCCTGACCTGTTAAGATATTACAAAATATTTCACAAACTTACAATAGGTGCCCTTACGGTCTGCAATAATCCACCACACACTCTGATCCCTAAAACAGCATATTATGCTCCTTATTGCGGCCTAATAGGGTCCATAAATACTGAGATTTAAATTGGATGGTGGTATGTAATAATAGGAGTTCCTAGCTCGTGGCAATTAACGCATAAAGGTTGACGCACACATATCGCACCGGCTTCAGATCCCATCGCCTTGCCATCAACGCAACGTTAGCACACCACAAGAATTCAGGCTATCTACCCTCAACACCTTAGATTAATGTTGTTAGTTTAACATATCTCGGTGTATGCGAAATGCGTCTTCACACTGACATCAGCGACAACGACACGATAGAGACACATATGAACTCCTGTTAAAAAAAAATTTGGACTCTAATTCGTATTAAAATGATAGTCGTTTTAAGCGACCGCAGCACGGCACGTGTGGTTGCTGCAAATAAAACGAACGTAATTCGTGTCTTTACTTGTTTGTACTTTTTTGTCATGTCGAAAAAACGTCACGTCACCATACGGTACATAAGCATGGCGTCACCACTAGCTAGCCTTTACTAGCTTGTACTAAGGTGAGTTGATGACGTCATAAATGATTCGATGCCGATAGATGTGCGTTACATCACTACAGTACAACTACAGTATGAAGTTTCTTACAAATAATTCTCTTAGAGTAATTATTCCAAAGAATTTGGAAGAAAAACCTTTTGTAATTCTGCCTTTCACATTCATTCTTTAATTTTTGTATACAGTCCTATATCCTATCCTACTACTATTATAAATGCGAAAGTTTGTCAATGTTTGTTACTCTTTCACACAAAAACAACTAAACGAAATTTGTTGAAACTTTACAGTCATATAGCTTTTACATCAGAATAACACATTGGCTACTTTTTAACCGGGTACCACGCGGACGAAGCCGTGGGCAAAGACTAGTAAAGAATAAAGAAATAAATAATTCTCGCTAGAGTTGAAGCGATGTGATCTATTGTCGGGGCGGAGTGTGCGTCGACCCTAAACCCATCCACAACTGTGGTATTATTTAGATCCGTTCGCGAAAATTTACATGTCCATAAATGGTGAAATTATTTTGAGAGTGAACTGGGGAAATGCGAGTTGTGGAGTTGTGCTGATTGCCCGCTGTGAGATTTGTTAGATTATCTCATACAAAGTGTAATAATGTCTCCCAGAACGTGTTCATTTCAAGAACTATATGAGAGTTGGATTCGTTTCTCACGAACAATAGACGCTATTATTATAAAGTTTACTAGTGGAAGGCCAGTGGGTTTACTCGAGTAGGTATTTTTTTTAACTCGAACATCATTTCACCCCAGTTTAAGTAGCAAGTAGTTTATGAATTTAATTTCTCAAAGCCACAAAATTATGAAAGATACCTTTAAAACCATTCCATAGCTATGAAAAAGTTTCTTGAGAGTTTTCTACAAAAAAAAAAACATTGCGAGTTTTCTCTAAACAAAAAATAAATAAGCAGTGCATTGACCTTGATTATTTTTACATAAATAATACTTTACCTGATAAGTTACGTATTTTTTAGATTTTAATTTAAGTTTTAATGAGTGTTTCTCCAATATTTTATAATAATCACATTGTTACTTAAAAGTATAACATTTTACAAAGCTTAAACAATCCTTTTTACAATAGAAAAATCATTAATTTCATCCCAAACTTTACATCCCAGAGGTAATAATTTTCCTAAATTATAGGTAGGCACTTTACATTAATACACCTGAAAGAACATAATTAAGTGAAACCATTGCGCACACGCACATTTTGAAGAGTGACATGTTCATTCATTAAAACATATTTCACTTGACTCATATAACTAGTACAATACCCACCCACAGCCTCTGTCAAATGCATTGTACAAACGAACAGATGTACCAATTAAATGATTATTAAATACGTAACCTTCGTACATTCTGATTTCAGATTAATTATTGCTATTGTAGATAGAACACTATTTTAACCAAGTACATTTTACACTTATTTGAATTTGACCTCTAATGTCAATAAATAAGGTTGGTTTGAGAGGTTCACTAATTGTTTAATCCAATAACGCAAGTCGGACGCGCCTGTCAAAACCTGCAAGTTTTTAGGGTTCTTTGGGGTTTTTTTGAACACGTTTATAGTATTATTATTTTTTAAGTTTTGTAGACATTTGAAAGTATATAGTTCATTCAATAATTTAAAAATACTAACTAAGGTTGAATCATATTTTTTTCAGTTTAGTGGAAATTTGAAAGTAAATAAGTAATCTTTTCAAATAAAAATTGGATAAGAGGAATTTATTAGCTTGTCGCATTTTATGGGTTCCTTTTTAATATACAATATAACCACAGATTTTTATTAAATAAATCACAACATTAGGTACTAACATATATTTTTTCAACGATTTTGTATTCTCCTGTTGTTTTTTTTTATAATTTGCCGTAAAGTGACCCGTATCATGTGGCAGTGATACATTTGACCTATATCAAAATATACCAGGATCTATGAGGCATGGTTACATATATATTTTCTGACCTTCATGCTTCTGCCATCAGCCACATCATCACTTTACCATCAAGTAAGATCCAGAAACAAAGGCGTAATCAAATAAAAGTAAAAAAAATATAAAAGTGTACGGAACCTTGTAAGTTAATGGTGTACGCTTCTTTATGATAAATGTCAAAAAGACTACCCCACATCTATAAAGAGTACTCGAAAGGTGCTCACGTCTTTGAGTTTTCGTGTGGGAGTTAGTCGAGTGTGTTAGGTACCTTAAGAATTAAGTCTCGACCTAATAATCAACATGGGAATGTAATAATCAGATAAGTACGAAAATATGAGTTCCAATCGTGTTGTGTCACATCTTTGCAATAAAAGCATAACCTATTTGACCCCACATTAGGTACCACATTAGGTACCTTATTGACACACAACATTAGGTACCTTATTTGTCTGTTTTTTTTTGTCTATGACATCTGTTTTGTGTGTTAATATTACTTACAACTTTTGTGTATGGGTAACATATAAAACAATTTCTTTCTTTTCTTTTTTTTACTCATTTTACCCGAGAGATAGGAGCCTGCATATGCATTTTCCGTAAGATATTGTTTAATTTTATATTACCGAAAAGGCTTATCGATTTATAATGAGTTTTTTTTTCAATTTGTATGTCCTTTCTAGATAAGTTTACATTCGGCAATCAAACCCACATTGAGTTTAAACATGCCATTTAACCGCTGATCAGAGAACGTCAAAATGTGGTTAAAACTATACATTAATTACCAAGCTATCTTGATGCTAGGCGTTGATTTAAAAAACAATGTGAATTATCTTAGTAAGGCCATCACAATCACTTTGCAAAAACAATGTATGAATCACTTCGCCCACATTTGATTTGAGCTCATTATTTTGATAATCAAAGCATAACCTTCATTATCCCTACACGGATTTGTGGTGTTCAAAATTAAATTGGAAAGTCATTAGCTTGATATTTGACGGTATTTACGTAGAACCCAAATTATGCGTTTACTTTATGAGTATGTTTGTTCGGTTGGAATAAAGAAGAAATCAAGAAAATATATTTATTTTAACCCAAAAATACACAAATGGGTAATTCTACAGATTAAGCCGGATTAGTTAACGAATTAGTTGCTTAGCGTCAAAATAGGTCCCTGTCTCAGCTTAGTACAGCATCCACGTGTTTGTTTGTCTGTTACAACTATCTCCGAAACAGATTATTGGATTGTAAAGTGTTTTTTTTAATAACTTGGTTTACCGCGCGTTGACCGATAACAGGACTGGTTGCGTTACAAATGTTTTCATGATGACATGGTACCACGGTGCTCATAGTACCTGATAACCACGTTACTGGGAATCCTAGTGTGTGGTCATAATAATGTTAAATAATGTTGGACGTTTATTTATAACATACTTACTTACTGCCTTTAACTCCCAAAAACGTCAATTCCCAAATGACTATCTTTTCTAACATTCCTATTATAAATGGAAAGGTTTGTATGTGTGTTGCTAATAATCTCCGTAACTTATACTATTCAATGAAAATTGAAAAAAGTATAATTTGTGTACTTAAATATTAAAAAAAAAGTACTAGGCTACTTTTCCGGGTATCACGCGGGCGAAGCCGTGGGCAGAGGCAAGTCTGAGTGCATTAATTGAATAGTATTAACTTAATGCACTCAAAGTTGCATATTAACTTAATAGGTAATTATTCTCGTAAGACTCATTCATTTCGTATCAATCGGATGATATCAAATCCCTTATGCGAGAAGAATGCTAAGTTATAAGGCATAGATACTGTATTCTCATTAACATAAATGAAAATAAATAAGAACCTAACAGACTTAAATACAATATTACAGTCCTCCTCCTCCTCCTCCACAACACTCAGACCCGAAACAAATATCTGCAGATCATCCAAAAATTTTGTCCCGCAGCGGGAATCGATTTTATCGCAGCCGGCTACTCGCCGCCGTGCCATCGGGGTCGACATCTCTGGTCGCTGGTCTACCGCCAACCAGTATGATGACGCCAACCGGTAATCATGATGGGAGTCACTAAATTAGCTATAACAAAATCAATAAAAAACATTGAAATTAGGTCACTGAAAACACAACTTAGTTAAGTATTATACTTAACTATCGAGTACAAATAAGCAGACGCAAGCATGAATGATCTAGGAACCAGTTTTGATGTCGCGAGAGAAGGTATGGCCGATATGGCTTAGCGACTCATAGCTCAAACCGATATGTAAACGTATCCTCCAAAGCAAGGAAACTCTTGGCTCTGAATGCCACTACCGGTCACTCATCTAAATTGTAACTTTTTTTTCTAAGGGGGTATATATCCACTATGTCCACGCATTTTCCTTCCGCCACGAGGGTGGAGAAAGGGGGTATTCGCAGGGAGGACTCGTACCCACTAAAACCCCCTGGTTAACAGTCCCCCGCCTAAGTGGGGCTAGATGATATCGTGTTAGTATTCACCGAGAACCATCCAGGCCCAGGCCTTGTGTGGGGCTGTGCAAGCCGGCAGAGTCCCCCGATCTCAACCAGTGACCCTACAAACGCGCCCTGAAAAGCTGTACCCTATGCTAGTCAGAGGGACAGGTGGAAGGGGCCCCCTGTGAGTCCATTAGTTGCTCGACAATAAGATCCTACGTAGGAGAAGTTATTGTCGGGCTTAAACGAGGCGCATCGTCCCATAAGTTCCCGTTCACCCCGGATCCGTCTGATCCATAAGCGACCACAGCCTACGGGCACTCGAGAAAGTTGACTGACATGGCATCCCATCTAAATTGTAACCTGGCGTAACTTTGCTTAATTAAACTGATCTTCCTTGAGCACATCGTAAAACAAGCTTTTGCGGTAATCTTTGAATGAGTCAGAAAACATTTTATCTAACCTGTTGTAAAGAGCATAGTTGTGTGAAAAAAATACATAAAAGTTGTTGTTTTCCAGAAACAACGTATTGCACAAAAACTGCTCATAAACGTATGGCACGTTTATGAAATGCGATAAAAAGTTAGCTTTATTTTTTGTTTTTTTTTATTTTTTTTGTTTGAGTGGAGAAAATAATTATTCTGATTTGACTTACAGATTTCGACTGGTAGAAGTCTGGTGGCTTCGATTTTTGTACGTCTATTGTGTTTAGTATACCTAGTTAGGTTGATTATGGACAAAAAAATCGTCATTGTTTAAGACCATATATCGACTTTTGCTCTTTGACAGTGAGCAGATGATTTAATTTGGTATTTCTTCTTATGATGCAATTTTTATTTATATCTCTTAATTTCATAGATCCATATACTGACTCCTTCTATACCTTTCAGTTCAACATTATCTAGTAACATAGTGGTGGTACTATCGTGGGATCTAGCTCACAGTGACTCATTCCATAATACAATGATCACGAATTTATTTGTTTCAAGGTGTTTGTATGTGAATGAAAACACTATTGATAGTATGTATTACTACAACACAAAACAAAATGGACATCCTCACATTACCACCTTGTATACCATGTTGTATGCAATAAATATATTCATTCATTCAGTATGACATACTCAGTATGTCGATCTTTGAGGATACAAAAGTCAGAGGGACGTTTAAACATTATATTCACCGCTTGCTTACGTTTTCTTAAGAACTAAGCATTCCACGTGACGAGTTGCAAGCCCATCGCTGCTTCTTAGAATACTGTCTGATGGCACATGCTTTCGAATGTTGGGTTTTAAGGCATGCCGTTTTCCTTCATCGTTTAAGCACAAAGTCGACGTTTTAAATAATGAATAATTACGAAGATAATTACAGTTTTATCTTAATCATCTGAAAGTCCGTTTTGGAGACAATACCTATATCTGTCGCCAAGTAACAAGCAATACTCGCTATGCTGTCTTCCGGTCTGACGGAGAATGAATGCAGGTGAAATTATTATAATAATAATAATGCTGGTCATTTTTCACACAGTATCATCTAGCCCCAAAGTAAGCAGAGCTTGTGTTATGGGAACTGGATGATTGATATACTACTTATATACTTTTTTTTCTTTGTAAATACATACATATTATACATAGAAAACACCCAGACCCGAGACAAATATTCGCAGATATGTCCCGCGGCTGGAATCGAACCCGCAACCTTCTGCGTCTCAGGCAAGCCTTCGCCCACTGCGCCACAGAGGTCAATTATTACAGACATAATATGAATGAGAACACGTTATGAAGTCTTCTCATTCATAATATGTTTGTAATTACATCTGCTTTCATTCTCATTGCTAAACACACGTTGTCTCAGGGTCGGTAACGCGCCTGACTTGTAAGACTTTGGTTTGCAAGCGTCCATATAGGTTACGGTAACCGCTTACCAACAGGTAGGTCAACAACTTGTTTGCCATATAAGATGTATAAAAAACAAATACAGACAAACAACAAAATAGTCAATTTTTACTGAGCCCAAGATTTGACGACGATTATTTTTGATGAAGATTTAAAGGACATTACAGGCATGTAGGTACGTAGTTGATGCACCGGTTTCAATGGCCAGTTCCCATGACAATGCTATCAGCAGCATTGGGAGCTTCGCCTCGCGTCGTGCGCAGATGTGCTGACGCGAGCGTATCGCGCCCACGCAAGTCGACGGCTACACTAGTATGGATACGACGATACGATGGATCTTAGATCACTATAAAAATGCTTAATATATTTATAAAATTTTGATGAATAATACATTAACTTAATGATGAATTTGATGATGATTTTATTGCAGAGACGGTACTAAAGACAGCAGAGACTGATGCAAGTTTTAGTAACAAATTAAAAAATAATATATATGAAATAAAAATAGACACCCAATAGACACATACATAGTAATTAACTATGTATCCCTGTGGCATGGACACAAGGAACTACCTGTACTACCTGTCAGTACTACTGAGTACCAAGAAAAATGTCTGCAGAACCTGCAAATATATGTCCCGCAGCTGGAATAGAATCTGCACCTCTTGCGTCGCAGCTGGCTTCTTGCTCGCCGCTTCACCGAGGTTTCATAACCTATTTTGATACAAACGGAGTGTTTTAAATGTTGTAATAATGCATATTTAATAGTTTTTTTCCATTTATTAAATTCTAATGCATGTACCATCTGTCAGTTACATGGAACGCTAACTATTATGCAAAACGTGGACAAGTAAATAGAATGTTAAGATGTGTCTCTTACCCTACTTGGTATCCTCACAGATCTAAGTATCTCCATCATGGGGATTACAGTCTTGAGCGTTCAATTATAATAATTCACCTGGTCAAAATTTTGACGACAACCATAGTAGCCGTATTTCACATTTTTAAGAAGTTATTCTACAAAGACTTAAAAAGTATCTGATCCACAACAACCTGTCGTGGTCCATATACCGTGAGCCGGATTGCAATCTATCAGGGCGCGTTGTGTATGCTCCTCTCAAGAACATTTTATTGCTATTCACATCAGCTCCACAAAAACTTAACTACCTACCTAACTACCTACCTATACCTACATGACATATCGTAAGGTTGCTAGATATTTGACTGACATACATTAACACAAACACCCACAAACACAGGAAATCAAACATTGTACTCCACTACATAAATGTCCAATATAATATACTTATGTATCATGTGGTCCTTTTCTATCAGAACATAATTTTCTATTAATTATGTCCGAAAAATGTATTTCAAAGGAAAAGATCGTGAGCGTATTTGTTTTATTAGAGTTTCAATTTTCATCCTAATCGGTTAAACCGTTACGTAGATTTTTAGCAACAAATAATTTAGTAGGAACTATGATTTTTATAGTGATATTATAACGGCATTGGTTTTGATTTGTTTCCCTAAAGTTTATTCAATCTTCAAATTAAATCACTTATTAAACCGATAAGGATCTCTTCGATTAATTTTGGGTACCCACACAGTACGGCCTACAAAGATTTATAGCTCTAACCGTGAACTAGATAAGGCATCGCACCGCGAACTCTGCTCTCGCTGCACCCACGCCCAAACGTGGACACAGTGCACATAGAACAGCTATATTAGATTATTTAGAACTCCAATAAATACACTAATAAAATGAGTTCCAATTTTTCCAATCGAAAAATGTATGTGCGCATTACCACGTAAGGAAACCATAGTGAGGAAACTGGCATGCCCTAAAACTAAAAATTCGAAGGCATGTGCCAACAGTTAGTGTTCCAATAAGCGGCGCTGGGCTTTCCATCTGTCACGTGGAATGCTAACTAGCAGAACGCGGGCATGTACCAAATGTAATGTTTGGACGTGCCTCTGACTACCCCCTACTTTGTATCCTCAAAGATCTACTAACTGAGTATGTCCGCCATGAGGAGACAAAACTCTTTAATATTATGCCTCGTCGGAAATAGCAATTGTCTGTCTCGTATCATTTAAAGTTCTCGTCTGTGGGTTGGCCTTCAAACTAATACTCGACCTGCGATTACCTCTGCAATAATGCACTTTTAACGGTGGCAGTAAATAATTGTATATAAAAAATAACACCATAATTATTTGAGACAAAAACAAAAAAAAAATAAACTAAAAATAATAATAATAATAAGAAATCACGATCAATTAGAGGTAAAATACATTTATTCATACAATTATGTAGAAGTAGGTATATACAAAAAATACAGATGAAACAAGACTATCTAAAGACCGTTGCAAACGATCTATAGATAGCTCAACTGATCCAGATCACTACCAGGCGGAAGCGTTCCCAAAATACTAATGGTAAATGCTAATGCGTTGATCCAGATAAGAGCCAGCTCTCTTGTCACGCGTCAATTAGATAATTTCATAGCTACAATAACCTACAATTTCATAGACAATCCAGGATATTTCAGACATCAAGCACTCTCATTGGTATTTCTGATGAAATGAGCCAGATATCCTCTTTGAGCTGTGTCACAACTTACGATCCCATTGTAGTTGATTCGTGAATTTGTGGAAATATTAATTTGAGATGAGTCAGTGAGAAAATAGAGAACACGTCATGGGTGACGGAATTATTATAGTAAATCAGATGGTTTATATTGAAGGAGTGTTTTCATTCTGGGTTATTATTATAAATCTTGGTCGATAGAATGCGACGTAAAATAATTTAGGAGTTCGAGTCCCGCTGTAGTTGTTTTTTTGCGTAATTATAATTGAAAACTTGTGTGGGCTTATAAAAGCCATATAACAGTAAAAAAAAATTAAAGTCAAAAATCAAATTGAACCACATAAAATGTGTGTCCGAGATAAATAAAATATTTGGCTTGGGTCTGGGTGTTTTCTATGTAAGAATTTACAAAAAAAAATATAAGTAGTATATCAGTTATGTAGTTCCCATAACACATGCTCTGCTTACTTTGGGGCTAGATCCCAAAGTAAGCAGAGCTTGTGTTATGGGTGATGCTGTGTGAAAAACGTCCAGCATTATTTATTATTTATAAATGTAAATAATGATCAATTCGCAAGTAATTGATAAGAATTTCTGGGTTTACTTATGTGGATAGGAGGATAAATCTGTTGAAATGAAGATGGGTGAAGATGGCGTGGTGGGTAGACGGCAGATGGAAAAAGCAGTTTCCGCGAGGAGACATTAGGTGGTCAAATGATAGTGTGAAGGCGGTGTCAACATACTGGGTTAGATTGGTTCAGAACTGGGAAGAATTGCGTTCAAGAGAGGAGGCCTATAGGCTGGGTATACCCAGCAGTGGGTGAATGTGGGCTGATTAGATAAAAAGACATATTCAACTCGTGTTATTATTTGAGAACACATCGAGATTATCCCTTTCACACCCAAGAATAGCCCATATAAGTAAGACCAGGACACCATTGACCCCACATTGAAAATCTCCTCATTTTTACACATTCACAAAATAGGAAGATGCAAACTATTATTATAAATGATGGTTCAGGTTAAAATGGTTTATGAATTTGTGTCAGTTAGTGTTCCAATAAGTTGTGATGGGCTTGCAATCTGGCACGTGGATGCTTACTACTTTCAAAACGCGGGCATGTACTGTATGTAATGTATGGACGTGCCTCTGTCTGCCCTAAGTTAGTGCTCAGTTTTGTGATGCATCTCTAGTAAGTATGTAGTTTTGTGCGACCGGATGTAGAGCATCGCTTGTTAGTGACGTTCCCATGACTAATGACATTGACATCTCATTGCTTTGAAATCACCTGCCAAATTATCGGTCAAGTGGGAGTAACTAAATTAACTCGAGGTTTGAGAAACTATATTTATAAGAATGAGACAATATAAACAAAAGTTATGTAAAATATAAAAAAAAAACAAATAACACAATAGTAGTAGATTTATTGGCTGATAGCAATTTTCCCATACAGATATTTTAGACTTTTAGATATCTTTCACATACTAATCGACACAGATAAAAAAAACAATGACAAATATAGTCTCCCTAGTGGACAAACCCCTTAAATCTATTTTCAATAGGCATACAGATCCATTACGGTACTAAATAAGGGAAGTCAGACGCAAGTCCAAACATTATACTTTTTCAGTTAAGCGTTTGAGCGAACTGAAAGTCAAAGTACAGTTAGATCAAAAGGTCACTAGGAAATCACTACAAATCACTAGGGGGCGCTGTAATCGATGATGAAAATAGGCGAAGGGGGATTATCAAAATTTTGAAAAAAAAAACTCTTTACAATATTTAATGACATTGGGTCAGTTACATTCTTAATAATTCTGGTAGTATATAAAAATATTTATACTGAACCCTAAAAATCAGCCAGGTGTCATCGAAAACAATCGCCACTGACCCCTTTCCGGCTTCACACCATCAATGAGGCGATGATGAGCTTATAACTGACGTGTTCGATCCATTCTGTCATTATAAGAATTATAGCTCGAGATCGTACCATTATCTTTTTTTTATTTTAGGCTCATCAGGTAAAAAACGGTTTGAATTGAATAACACGAGAGATTATGTTATTTGGCTTGTGTGAAAAGTAAAGCATTTGTAACAGGCATACAGTTTGAAAACTCTTTGGAACATAGCAAACAAGGCGGCAGGTAGACCAAGATTTCTGATACCAATCGACCTACTTGGAGTTTGATATAATGAAGTTGATACGCTTGCGAGGATCTGTGGATATTATCTCTCTATCACCATAAGGATATCAGCGTATTTTTTTTTATTAAGGTACAAACGGTTTACAATATCAAGATAAATGGCAAAAACTAAGCATTCTAACACCAATTAAACTGCCGATATTAACACTAAGTATATAAATATTTTTTAAGACGGTACTTCTTAAACTAGGTTAGAAATAAATGAATATAAATAAGTACATATTCCGTTACCTGCATAGCTGTTAAATGACGGACGCTTGTTTTTTAAACATATTAGCTGTTAACGAACATATGTCACACTCAGAAAACTGTTCATTGTGTAGTGTAATTTGGTCTTAAAAATTATAAAGTATGATAGAGAGATCTCCAAACGATCTCCAGATCTAATATTTTACTTTCAGTTTTGTCTTTATTCAGCACTGGATCTCAATTAACCACAACGTATTTCCAGGGCAATTTGGCTTGCAACTTGTTACGTGGTATGCTAACTACTTGCAAAAAGCAGGTATGTGCCAAATGTAATGTTAAGACGTGCCTCTGATCTGCCTCAAAGATCCTCTCACTGAGTATGTATCTGAGGATGTCCATTATGGGGAATAAAGTCGTGAGCGTGTTTGTTTTTGTTTGTTTGTATATCCAGATTTATCTTAGGGAGTCTTTCTGTTCCAATAATGCCCTCCAACCTTAGCAAATTGCAGCGTACAATAAACCAATGGCCGTCTTCACGTGTGATTGTATGATTGATGCGGCTGATTTCATTTGCCCATGTGAACTGAGACCTGGGGTCGCGGGATCGTGGGAGGCTAGCTCAGTGCAGGCGATATTGTTCGGCCTTCGTGCTATCGACCAGTTTAGCTTGAGCTGTGGATATTGGTTTAATTATAAGTTTGCTTTGTAATTTTGTTAAAATAGATCAGCGCACGATTTATGACTGACTTCGAAAAAGGAGTATCTTAGTTCGGGTATTACGTTTTTTTTTCAACTATCTTGCTTTATTCGTTTTTTATTTACTATGTAGAGGACAATTCTAGAGAGGAGTCTTATTTTTTAATGGACGATTTCTAAACAGAATTTAATTAAATTAATAATAGCGAATGTTTTACCGGGAAACAGGGGAGAAAATCAATATGATGTCAGATGATATATGCCAAATAGATTCAGATTTTAAATAGATTTATGACACAGGGCGGTCCTCAAATACACAACCGTGACTGCGCATGTCTCAGTTCTCATTTTATTGGCAGACGTGCCATCTTTAGACCACGACTAGCAAATGTCTGGATTCTGACCCGTGTGGCTAATGGTAACAAAGGTCACACTAGCACAATGAGGTGACGCCTGAGTGATGTGCGGAAAATGTGATCATCACGGATTTTTGGGTGGTCACGATTTGAATCGAGATGGAGCCAATAGGTGTTGAATTAATTACCTTCGAAGGTAATTCTGTTTGATTTTCGGAAGTTTTTTTTCTATACAAATATTGTAAGCTTTTTTATGCCGTCGTGAGATGACTGAAGACTTACGGTCTCAGGTTTTCCAGGTTCACAGACTTTCTTCTTCCTTACACTTGAACCGGTTCAAGTATTCGGTGATCTGCATTATTCTCATCCTTTTTGTTCTCCGGGTAGAATGTTTCCGTAAGCATTTGGCCAAATCCTTCTGATCCAACACCTTTCCCTCCTTTACCAGAGGCAGATCTTCCTGTCTTTTGGTTACCCTACCTATGACTCTATATATCCCTTCCCACATTCCTTCCTTATCATGCTTTCTACAGAAATCTTTGCAACTTCCTGTCAGGGATTTTTTGGCATCCTGTTCATATTTTTCTCGACGATGACCTTATCTCCCCGGACCGGCGCTGCACATCGGTAAAAAAAGGTTCTTCAAAAAGGGTAGGTATTTGAATTTGTTTAAGGGTCAGCGACCTTTTATAACTCTGGTGTTGTAAGCGGCCATTGGCTACATCGCAACCAGGTGAACAAATGTGCTTGTTTGCCACATAGTGGTTAGAAAAAAAAAAAAAAAACACCCTCACGACTGTCTTCCCCATGGTGGACATCCTCAGATACATACTCAGTGATTAGATCTTTGAGGATACCAAGTAAGGGGTAGTCAGAGGCACGTCCAAACATCACATTTGGCACATGCCCGCGTTTTGCAAGTAGTTAGCATTCCGCGTGACAGGTTTTGTCGAAAAAAAAACTACCGTTTTAATAATGAGCATAGTACACTTTTTTTAGCGTAAGCGTAAGCATTAAATTTGCCAGATCAGTTGATCCGATAACTTGTACTTAGACATGTCCAATGACTTTTCTAACTTCAGACTGCCACAACTGGCACACTTGCATTTGTTTTGACTTTTTGTATTCCACATCTCACGAAACTAAAATGCTTTTTCAAGCCGTGCCTCTGGAGTTTGTATTCCAAGTAAGGATAGTATCGCTCGCTGCCGAGTCCCGATGAATGGCTGATGTTCCATTCAGTTCTCTAAACACGATTTTTGTTTTTTTTTATTGTTTCCAAAGATTTAAATTCTTACAAGCAAGGCTCTACAGGCGGATCGGTCATATTTAAAGATATTTATTTCTGTTGACGTGAGATATTTAAGTGTTGATAAATGTTACAAAACTAAATTAAAGTAGGCTAACACAATTAAATAAAATTTCAAAGTTTAGGACTTATCTTAAAGTATTTAAAAACCTGTTTAATATATATCTGTATCAATCAAATCACTTTATTATATCCGAAATTTTCCTTTACAATAACCTACCCTCCCAAAATAAAAAAAAAACAACAATTCGTTATTAGTAGTATGCCAGAATACAGCAATTTTTTTACGTTTCTGTGAAAAAGGCCTAATATCCAAAGTCGTAGACTAAAAATTGATGGATAAGTACGGATTATGATTTACTATAAAATAATTGATCTAGTGAACGAAATTAATGAAGATATCTGAATAGTTTTGGATTATTATTAATTCAATCTCGATAAATCTTGGTAACTAGGTAGGATACTATACTACTACTAGAATACTATAATTTTGAAGTTTTAAGATAAGCTTAATCGTTAGGGGGGTTCATGAAATATGGTGTACAGGAGTTTCGGTAGTAAAAACGGTATAAGCTTCGTGAGATCTCACTGTACAAACCAAAAAAAAAAAACACGCTGGCTGAGGATGTCAATATTTCCCCATAATTGACATCCTCAGATACATAATCAGTGAGTAGGTTTTTAAGAATATCAAGTAGATAGGCAGAGGCACGTCCAAACATTAAATATAGTACATGCCCGCGTTTTGACAGTTTAGCATTTCACATGACCGGTCACAAGCCGCAAGCCGTTATTGGTACACTAACTGATGTCACATGCCTTCGAATTTTAGGTTCCAGGGCATACCGGTTTTCTCACGATGTTTTCCTTGACCGTTTTGAACACGTGTTAAGCGCACATAAATTGAAAAAATCAGTAGTATATGACGTCATATACGTAATATTTAAAACACGTTTATATTAGCTTTACTTGTAACAAATAGTGTAATCAATTTTTGGAAGTAAATTTTAACCTACTTTTAACTATCGTATCGAAACGAAATATATAGTTCGGATGACAATACTACAATTTGGTATCTTGGAGCTGATCTAATGATGGAGGTGGATAGTAGAACTCTTCAATGGTTACTAGTAAACCCCTCAAGTTTGGGCTCATATGATTCATTTTGACAAGTCCAATAGAATTGGTAACAGGGTCTGATGATGGAGCCAGGAGGTGTATAGTGGAATTCTCTTTTATATTTTTTTATGCGTGTTATAGTTTATGTTCAAACTACACAATTTATTGGTTTGGCCAACTTTTATAGTGCCTGCTTCCTATCAGCCTATAGTCACTGACAGTTCGTCGTCACACACTACCATGAAATCGTCTAGTTTATGCACGTGCTACTTGGCTCAAAGGTTATCGACAATTTTGTTTGTATCGCGTGGATATCTAGAATACTACGTACCCTATTTTGAGTTCACATTCTTAAGATCACAGAGTCAAAGATTGTGGATGCGCTATTTTAATAGAAATTAAATAGACATACAAAATGCCTTCAAATTATAAATTAAACTTATTATGGAGAATTAAAATAAAATATCGCAAGATTTTCGTGCCCAAGCATACAGGGACACATCTCTATTAAATTCAGATATTAAAGGCGAAGGTTAGAGGGAAGTTCAAACGTTATGAAGATTTTATTGATATTTTAATATTTGCATTAAAATTGTTGGTATTTGGATACCAACAACGGATAACGCTAGTTCCAAAGTATATAAAAATGTATACCTTTTTACACAAAGCCTGGAAGAAAATAATGCATAGCATTAAGTTCGTATTATATACTTACTCGTACAATATAGGTATATCTATCTAGTTCTCTGAAAATATACATTTTTGTATGTCTGTTCTAAATCAAATCTACTGCTCCGTTCTATATGACTCTGAAGAACATAAGACTTGCTCGGCGCATACTTTGCTTATTGAAATAACGCAGCCATAGAAATATAAATAAAAAGTTTTTTTTTTGTCTATCGTCCTTTTATGATTATCATAGTTTGTGTTCTTCATTCCTATAGTAATCATTTATTTTTCTCTGTATTGTTCATTTTCTGATGTTAATGGGTACATACTTCACCACATGTAATGTATCTAGTTTCATTTAAGTATGTAATTAAATTTCATTTTTTTTATGCAAATTTTTTGTCTTGTTTTTGCCTATAAACCTACCAGGGGAGGAAGACACCTGCTTAGATTTGGTAAACATTTAATGTAACATAATTTTGGTATCATATTCGAATACACTTTTGAATTTGAATGTATATAAAGTTATGTTTAATGAAATGAACAAATCTCTTAATGTTCAAGCGTCTAGCACCTACGGTATTCGTAGCTCCGTGTCGTGTGTGTCAGCGATGAGCTGACTCCGGCCCACGCGCCACTCTCGGAAAGGGCAAGATGTGCTGCGAACTTGCACGCTCTCTCGTACCCATATCTCGTACACAGCCTACAGTTTCCTGAACATAGTACTAGGGTCGTATGATTACTAAGGAAGTGCTAGATTGAAACTAGTGTCGAAAGTATGTATAGCCGGAGAAAAACAACAGCTGCCCTCTAGAGAGCAGTTCCTCACGGACCAATTAGTATGCGCAACTGGTTGTGTCATAGGAACACCTGCCCAAAGTTCCGTTAGACACAACTTGGCATAACTGAAAAATCCTTCCTGGTCATATCCGACTCGGAAAGTTAAGGTTTTTTTTCTTATGGCCACCCAGAAAGTGTGATGTCATATGGCATATTTCTATGTAAGGGACCCTTATAGCAAAACTAGATGGCACAACCAGTTGTGCATACTGATTGGTCCATAAAGAACACCTGCTCGTGGACAACCCACGGGAACAGACCTCTCTGACTATCCTCAAGCGGGCCTCGGGAGGGCGGCGGTACATCGTAGCATGTGCCGTCGTTAGCAGCGCGAGGATGCTGGGGATGGTTTTTCAACTGCCACCAGGACGTGCAAAGGGCGCTATGCAAGAGGGGCACCGGTGCGTTCCTTTGGAGATCCCGGAGACTCTTGACATGCATCGAGGCCGGACCCAGGGAGGGTTTTGGTGAGTCCACGAATCCGTGAACCTCACATAACGATATCACACCCTCAATGTGGTAGGGTATCTGTTAGCAGATTTCAACCTCGTCACAAAAAAAGGGGCACAGACCTAGAGTGGTCAAACCGCTGTTAATTCATTTCCAGAATAATTGTTGAGAGGAAAGTTATGGATACTATTTCTTCTTAATAATATTATTTATATGAAACCATCGCATGACCGACTATCAAATCCTATCCTAGAGATCTGAAAGGTAAGTTTTTTTATGTGCAGGGGGGTACACATAAAGGATTTCCCTAAATTTCCATTCCTTGTGGAGTCTGTGGTAAAATGATATTCTACAATGTTAGAAATACATATCATAACAATATATATATACTTAACTCAGAGCTATGTTCTGTCAGTACAAATATACAGACATCTTAAATATATAAAACTGTTCCGTTACTGACTGATCGATTAACGCACAGCCTAAGCCATAAGTCCTAGAAGCATGAAGGGAGTGTATATTCCTTTAATTATGTAGTGATGTATTAAGAAAGGAATTTGGAAAATTCTACCCCTAAGGGGGTGAAAAGCGCTTCACACCTTTTTATGACAAATAGTATTCCTTGAACTTAAAAACTAGAAACTTCATATAAATATTATTTAATCAAAATTATAGACTAATAATGTTTTCCCTAACTACTAAAGGAAGTGTGAGAGAGTATTTAAGTGTATATGAGAACTTTTAGCGGGTGGTTCAATTTGTTTAAAACTCTAAATATTATTTAGTACAAATAATAACAGACAAAGACATGTATTTTCCAAATTACCCACAAAGGGGTTAGATGTCGCGTTAAGTTTGTATTGAAAATGTTTGATACGAGGTGCGATTTCCTGTGAACTTAGTTACTTAAAATACAAGAGAAGTGAATACGTATCAGGGTAAAAAGCCCTTACATATCATGATTTTTTATGCACCTAACAATTACCTTATTGTTAGGTGCATCAAAAAATATTAATCGCGTAGGGTAGGTACCATATGCGATTAAAAACGCGACATTGTTTACATCAATAAATGTTTTGATGTATATGATAAAAACACGAATACTATATAATTACAAAGTGAGTATGTAAGTTTGGATGTAGTAGGTAATCTCCAAAATTACTCATTCAATTTAAAAATAGATTGTACTCAAATTTAGAATGGACCTACAGAGTGGGCATAATATTATGATACCGTAAAAATAAGGCTTTTCGGGAAGAATTTTCCAACGTAATTCGACGAACTAAATGGTCGAGTGAATCGAACTGAACTGTTGAGCTAGGTCTTACGGACGAACAAGAGCTTCTTTTCATCGACTACTCTTTCCCGCTACCAGGCGGGTGAAGCCGTGGGTAGAAACTAATTTTTAATAAGAGTACAGAAACAGATTTCATTCAATGGGAACACAACATAACACTTAAACTATGGTTAAAATTGATGAGGTCTCCAACTGGACACACGCTTTATTGTCACCCGAGTAGGTCTTTCTTGCGCGAGAGTCTTTTGGTTTAGGGTAACCATAAGTTTATTATTATTAAGAATTGCAAGTAGTTTTGCAAGTAGTTAACATTCACATACATTTTTCGAGTGGAAAAATCCATTGACTCCCGACTAGGTCCGAACCCACGACCACCGGTCTAGCCATTGGAAGTCAATGCCAATATGCTACGAATGCGCTAAAACCACATTATAATAAAATACATTGATCATCATCATCTTCTTGCCAATATACCACATTACGTGGTGTCGGCACAACATGTTTTCTTCTTCCAATCACCTCTATCAGCCGTCATCTCATTACTCACTCCTTTCTTAACTATGTCATCCTTCACACAATACATCTATCTTTTCTTTTTTTTTATCTGTGCCTAGTGTAGTACTATAGTTCTATCAGGTCAAGTAGATGGCGTTGTATCGGAAAGTTAAAAGAAAAGTGGTAAGGTGGCTGTACAGAAAGTGCTTGTATTCAGTCTCTGACATTATTGACATATTCATCGATCAGTATGGTCTGCCTGCACTCTTCCCATAAAATACATATTAATGGACAACATACATACATAATTGTCCACAAAATGCCTAATCTATGGTCACTCTACTAATAAATAGCCTTAATCCTTGCACAGGACTATCTGTAATGGGTGCGATACGTACGCTCGATAACACCAGCGATTCAATACTTATAATGGTATCCCGTATTATAGTAATGGAAACTAACAAATGAAGCGCGTTTACTTATAATATAAATATATTTTTTTCATCTGTGGTGGTCTCATAATACTTTAAGATTTTCATTTGACTAATTTGTTAGATAAACAGTTTAACAGTGACTAATGAGACTACTGGCGAAAACTTAAACGAGACCTTCAGACCGTGACTCTCAATGAATTTTGAAATTTCAATGAAAATTGGAAACTTTTAGACATTTAGGGCCTTTGAAAGTGTATCTGTCATTTTCAGTTGGTAGTAGGTTTAATCACACATTTTTTGAAAACCACAATTTTAAAAAAAATGTGTTGTTCTTAATTATATAGCTAAATCAAATTAAAAAAAAAACATAAATGGATATTTACAAAATCCGAATATATTTTTGAACTCCTTCCACAGTTCTTTTTTATCTTGTTTGGTTGATGTTTTCTGGTAATTTAGGAGTTGTGGTTAAAAAATACATATTTATGTTATGTTTTTTTTTATCTTTTTGGTGTTTTTTAATAATTTGGTCGTCAGAAAGTCACAATATTCCATTTAGCTTTTTTAGCACGAGTGACAAGTTACTGTTGCATAGAATTATATAACACAACACAATTCTTAAAACACATTTTAATCTTGAAGCCTTATCAAAAATATCATAGCATCCCAATAAAATGTACCTCCTTATCTGAAACGGTTCATATTAATGTTGCTAAGTGCAAAAACTGTTACCAATTAAAACGAACGATTAACATTTAATGGTAGTGGGGATAGCGCTTGACCGCTCGCAATTTACAAACTGTGGAAGATATGAATGTATAGGTGAGAACCCAATGAAAGCACATTTGGAAAAGATAACTTTAATCAAGTTTAAACTTTGAAGCGAAGCGGTAAGGAATAAGTGGAAATAAGGAGTGGTTTTCAGAAAATAGTTGGTCATTACTAATCTACCACCTGTACGAAAACACACACGGGGCGAAAATATATCTAACATTTAGGTAGAGCGGCAGGCGTGTAGCTGGATGAGGTGTGTGTTCGATTCCCACTGCGGGACTAATATTTGCATGTTATGCAGACATTTTTTGTAGAACATGCAAATACAATAATTCATATTATTACATGTATTTGTAATATTTGTTGAGTGTTTATTTATTAATTATTTTACTACCTTCTAGGTAGTATAAATTTATTTCCGACCATTAAAATAAATATTGGTTAATATAACCAAGAAGAAGCAATAAGGGTGATAAATAAAAGAAAAATATAAACAAATTGGTAGGACCGACAGACAGTGTCTGTTAAGATTTATCTCTAAAACGGCCTATCAGATTGTAATGTATTTTGGCAACCGATTTGAATATCTTCAAGGATAGTTCGTATATAGATTGAACCGCCACAAGTCACTAAGGGGCGCTGCAAACGATGATGCAATTACACGATTTTAAAATACTCTTCAAATTAATTACTATCGTTAAAACAGACTTCTGGTTTATAAGTCTTCCGGCTGATAATGACGAAGCAACGAGTATGTTTGTTGTGCATTGAGGTCGTATGTTCCACCACATTACGGACAAAAACATATATATTTATGCTTTCAGCAATAGTTCTAGATAGCCTATCAGCTAGATTTGTGTGTCCGTTTTAAGCATAATTATTACTTAGTTACTGCATTTGACCGCGCTATTGCCCATATAAATTTCAATTGACATTTAGATAAATCAACACTTCTAGATTTAATCTGTGGTCATTTTCAAAGATCTTGAAGATAGTCTTGAAGAAAGAGTTTCCAATTAAAAAATGTATATTTAAAGTAAATACTTGCCTGTTTCTAGCATGCTTCCAAATACAAAATGTTTTGTTATAATTTTGTTTTTCTAGCCAAGTGTACTTTAAATGTACTTTAAGTTAGGGAAGTGTACGTCAATGGAGCATTGAAAAATTAAAGATTGCCGGAAATGGATGCAGGTAGCCTAAAGTCGTTCGCCATGTCACTCTTTGCAGGAGGCTTCTAGAAGTGAACTTCTACAGGCTGTTGATAATGATGGAGTTATTTAAGAACAGTCATGGCCATAACCTATCGCGACATGGAAACCGTGAAACGTGGGTCCAATTACGTCGAACCATAGACAGAATACGGAATAATGTCAATTGTATATTGTATTATGCAATTTTTCAATATAATAATAATATTCGCTTAATAAGACATTCGTGAGGTGCGGCTGGCGTTATCACGACATTCTAAAGGTAAGTGCATAGGATTTATTTGACACTAGCCTTTGAACACGGCTTAGAGCACGTGGTACTCGGATAAAAATCATATGTGTTATTCTGATGTATAAGCTATATTACTGTAAAGTTTCATTTATAAATACCTATGTAGCGGATTTTTTTTTATACTGTTCTGTTTTTACATAATTTAGTAATAAGACTGGCCAAGAGCAAGTTAATGGGTACTCTCGTAATAAGCAACAACAAGGAGGTTGTATTTTTGTACTGATTATTATTAAATATTAATAATAATAATGCTGGACATTTTTCACACAACGTCATCTAGCCTCAAACTAAGCAGATATTGTATTATGGGAACTACATGACTGATATACTACTTATATAGTTTCTCTTTTTTTGTAAATACATACATATTATACATAGAAAACACCCAGACCCGAGACAAACATTACAAACATTTATCCCGCAGCGGGAATCGAACCCGAAACCTTTTGAGTCACAGGCAGGCCTTCGCCCAATTCGCCATAGAGGTCGTCATAAGTCCATGAATAAAACAAGAATATTAAAAACAAATAGATAACTGTCATGCCCTTACCAGTTAGACCGAAAGAAGGTGGCTTAGGTTTTTTTTAAATAGTTTTCCGTTTGGACTATTTATGGAACCATTAAATTTTTTTCCAATGCAGTTTCTCGTAATTAAATTGAAAGATATTGATAGTAGCATTATATTTGTTTATTGTGGATGAGCCCTTGCAATGAGATGTTCCGCATCCATTCGAGTTCTCATCGAATTTTGAATTCGATATTTGAACGTTGCTCTGTCAACTCGAGCATAGGAATTTTATAAGGCTCGCTTTACACGAGCGTTAAGCGTTTCAACCGCGCGTTTTTTCTCATATATCATTATGAATTAAACGCTTTTAAACGGATTAATAACGTATTATTTTATTGTTATTGCTGACATTTAGTTTTGCAGCTTTCATGGTCGCAGGCAGATGACAGGTTTCTTAACAAATCTTAAAAACGATTAATACCATCACATATAATTTAATCTTCAAGATCTATACAATTTATTTTGACTTTAAGTTGTCTTACATAGGACCGATTATACAGAATATTGACACAAAAATTAAGGATTTACGTCGTAAGAAGTTTATTTATGCCTAAATCAGGAAGATCTCTAGAGATCTTAAAGAAAACTCTATACGTTAAAAATTATAAAAATAAATAAATATATTTCAGTTCATATCAGCATTAAGAGGATTAACTTTGAAGAACATGGTGGTTGGTCCTCCGTTGTTTCTTTTGTAGTCGTTTATTAAATGATTTTAATAACAAACAAAATAAAGAATGATTCTTGAATAGTTTGTTAACTACAAAAATCACTTTAAAACATTTAGGCTTAGGCAAAAATACGTCTGTTAGTTTTTTAACAGATTAAGATATTTTATAGTAAGGTAAGTAAAGTCAACGCCATTGAATGAATGAATGAAAATACGTTATTGAACACCTTAAACAAATAACATAGTAAACAAAATCTTATTCTTAAGGTACAATTGGCGGTCTTATCACTTAGAAGCGCTCCCTGCAAAACGTTATTGGACTTGTTCACCTTAGTTCTACATTATAAGGCGTTGGACTAAGTTAGTCTGTAAGTTACACTGAACAATAAAATAAATAAATAAAAGTAGGTACTCCAAAAACGCTACAGAACGCTTATGCAAAAAACGCTTCGTCTGCTAGCAGCGTGTTGTATAAACTGTCGTGCTGCTTCAGATAGCGGCTACGAGAATCGTGAAAACATCCCGTGGCCGGCGTTATAACTCATGAATGTTTTAATACGGGAACAGACATAATTTATTTACCTTCCGTTTGTCGCGAGAATTAAATGGGTATCATTTCACTATGTTTGGAGATTTCGAGAGTTGTAGCAGCCCATCCTCAGCAGGACATCCTTCCTGGACGTAGCCCGTTTTCTAAGAGGTTGTTTGTTTGTATGTTACCATCAATCTCCGGAACATCTTATCGGCGATCGATTTGTTTGTCGTCAAGAAAGGTACTCAGATAGAGTTTGTCACCATAAAATACTAGGGCCGCTGTAATCGAAGAAGGAAAAATACGAAGGGGGTTTTAACATTTTGTAGGAATATAATAATAATACGGGACATTTTTCACACAGCATCATCTGGTCCCAAAGTAAGCAGAGCTTGTGTTATGAGAACTACATGACTGATATTTTTTTTTTGTAAAATATACATAACATACATAGAAAACACCCAGCCCCGAGACAAATATTCGCAGATACAAACATTTGTCCCGCGGCGGGAATTGAACCCGCAACCTTCTGCGTCTCAGGCGGGCCTTCGCCAACTGCGCCACAGAGGTCGTCCTCTATATATTAGGTTGGGGAAAAAGTCTTTTCGCATTATTGTATGTATGAACTTGTAATAAAATCTCTTTGGCTATACTATTTGTATCTGGCTGGTTTTGGTATCATTAAAAGTTTAAATTTTAAAGAAGATAATTCCAAATTCAAATTAGGAAAATGTGTGATTTTTATTTGTTTTTCGTACTGTTAAGATGAGTGAATCTAATGAAGAAATTCGATACATTTTAAAATTTTACTACAAAAAAGGTAAAAATGCAACGCAAGCCGCGAAAAAAATTTGCGATGTTTATGGACCTAGTGCAGTGTCTGTGAGAGTAGCACAAATTTGGTTTAAGCGTTTTCAATCCGGAAATTTTGATGTCAAAGATGCACGTCGCTCTGGTCGCCCTATTACGGATAAAATGGATGCCATTTTTGAAAAAGTGGAGCAAGATCGGCATATCAGTAGTTACGACGTAGCTGAAGAACTGGGAATTGACCACAAAACAGTTTTGGCGCATTTGAAAAAAACTGGGTACACAAAAAAGCTCGATATTTGGGTACCTCACGAGCTCACTGAAAGAAACCTAATGAACCGTGTTCTCATTTGTGATTCTTTATTACGACGTAATGAAACCGAACCATTTTTGAAGAAATTTTTGACCATTTTTGACCTCACACATCTTTAGCCACTCAGCAAAAATTAAGAGAGTTTGGCTGGGATGTGTTAATGCATCCGCCGTATAGTCCTGACCTTGCACCTTCAGATTTCCACCTGTTTCGGTCTCTTCAGAATTCTTTAGGCAGTGTCAGGTTAACATCACGAGAGGACTGCCAAAACCACTTGTCGCGGTATTTTGAACAGAAGCCCTAAAGTTTTTATAGCAATGGGATCATGTCCCTGCCTACAAAATGGCAAAAAGTTATCGAACAAAATGGTACCTACATACTTTAGTTAAATGTAAATAAACTATATTAAAAAATGTTTTGAATTTTCTTAAAAAATGCGAAGAAACTTTTTCCCCAACCTATTATACAGGTTTACTGTAATGTGAGTTCTAAGATAAAGGAAGTTGAAGTGGCTATCGGTATGTCATTCCTATGTAGTTCACAGAACTGACAACTGGGGAATAAGGTTCTCATAAAGTGTGCACGAATGAACTGGACTCGCAGTTTAGGAAGGCTATATCCTTAGTAAATTCTTCCATCAGAAAGTTAGCAATTGTTTAAGTTCAGTTCAGTGAACTTCAAGCGGTCGAGTAGCCGGCTGAGACCTAGTGGTGCAAGTTTGATTCTCATTGCGTTTTTGAACACATTATTTTATCAAGATTTTATATACAAGGATTTTTTTACGTCGCGGGTAAAAACGTAACGGTGTTTACACATGTAGTAGTTTATACATTTTAGGTTGGCAGGTAGAAAATTATTTTAGCAGTAAGCCCGCCTTTGTTACCCTTTAAATACATAAATATATAACATAATAATACAATACATAATAATAGGTAAATTCAAAACCGACTTCTAGTAACGGGAAGTTGATAAAATTTCATCCCCCATTTTTCATTCGTAGGACTGGATTTTTTCCACAGTTAAAGACTACTGGTGAAGTAAACTCTAACTATCAAAAATATAATCATTAAAATCGTTTCATGATTGGCAAAGATTACGCGATACACAATAAAAAATAAGTCGAATTAGTTATTCGTCATAATCCAATCTAAGATTTATTATAATGTCATAAGATTATAAAGTTTCACGCGAATCACTCGTGTTGTGGAATCAATCTAAATCAAGGATAGATCTGATGGATCATTCGAATCAACCGCAGATCAAGGCTACTCTAATCGTAGAATCATAACACTTACATTACATCATAAACCACCGCAAATAAGTCTAAGATGACTGACTGACAGTCTCGCCATGATTTTATCACAATATGAATAGAGTAAAACTAGAGAAGGTGCCATTTTTTCAAGAGTCGAATTTTGTGAAAGTTGATAATGGGTAAGAAAGAAGTACCGAGATCATAAAGGCAAAAGATAATAATGATTTTATCAAAAGTCATGTTGGTCTAGAGGGAGGTACTGCAACTCCTGATCCAGAGGTCGTGGTTTCGAACCCGGCCGTGCACCGATTTTTCCACTTAAAAATGTATGCTCGCTAATGCGACTCAAATCGGTGAAGAAAAACATTGTGAGAAAACCGGCATGCTTTTGATAGTAGTTTTGAAGTGCGTATAACTTTGTGGACACCTTTACTTGGTATATGTGTCAAAGTTGTGAGCAGGATGTATTTTTGTAAGGTTTCCCTTAAAATATGTGAAAGATGGTCACCGTTAGAATGACATCGAAGAGCTAAATGTCAGCATTAAGATTAAGGACACATCTAGTCTCTTTGCCGGAGATTGTGTTTTTTATGTCGCTATTATAGTTTCAATGGACCAAGGAGCTATGAAACGTGATTTATGATTATTCGATGGATGAGTTTGATCTAGCTAGGCCATGTATACTTGTGTAGTTCCTTTGTCCTGTCACTGATTTATGGTGGCCCTGAAATGTACCTATTTACCGAAATTTGGAAAGTGATATGTCATTAGACATCGCTCTAGGAAAGAATATCCCAATAATTCAGTAAACAATTATGAACGTTTTTATAATCACGTCACTTCAATCATTCCACTGTTATAGAGATTGGATGCATTTGTATGGTGAATAGTAAAAGCTAGATGAGATAAAAATAAAAATTGCAGAAAAGATGCTGCACGCTTTAATGACACAAATTCACAATCACGTTATTATATTATTTTGTAGCAAATTAGTAGTTCATAGGATCGTTTTAATCGTTTTTTTTCTCTAAAGCGGTAGATTTCCTATGTTTGCGATAGTTATCTTCCATAAGGTCTGAGAATGTAAGCAAGTGATTTTTGCCAAGAGGTTTGTTGTTAGAGTGATAAGTCAAGAGTTATTATTCAAAAAGATGCCATATCCATTTTATTTCCTCCTTGCAGGTTTATATAATCATTACAATCGGTCACCTTGACTTTTCCCTATCGGTATGAAATAATTTGACATAATACCGCATCCTAGCTGTCATTACATGTCATTAGTGTTATGCGCAATCTTGGCTTGGATTAGTTTTGTTTTTACCCATGATGCTGAAGGAGACGTTAATGCGTTTGCTATAAGAGGTTGTTTATCTGCTAATATTTCTCTTACAAACGATTTATCGGAATGGATCGAATAAAAAATTAAATTGATTGCAAAAAAACTGCATAGTTTTTTTGCAATCAATTTAATTTTTTTGTAGGTAAACAATTCACTAGGAGGCGCTTAAATCTTTAACACACATGAGTCAATTTTCATACTACTAATTGATGATGCGAAAGTTTGGATGTTTGGTACGTAGATAAATAAATAAATAATACTGGTCATTTTTCACACGACCACACCTAGACCAAACTAATTACTGCAGAGCTTGCAATATGTTAGCTACATGACTATATAGGTACTACTTTTATATTATATATATTTTTGTAAATACATACATATTAGACATAGAAAACACTCAGACCCGAGACATATGTAAATATCATACAAACATTTGTTTCGCAGCGGGAATCAAATCCGCAACCTTCTGCGTCTCAAGCGAGCTCTTGCCCACTGCGCCACAAAGGTCGTCGTTGGGATGTTGTTTTTTTCCCAGTTATGGGGTTTCCCCGGATTAGTTGCTGGGATATATCCCAGATATAGATTTTGATTTTCGTCCCAATAAATCCCGTAATTTTAACAATATTTTTATATACAAATAATGATACATTGCTCAAAGAAAATTTTGATAGGGTTTAAGTTACGAAAGCTTTTTTATTTGGCTTTTACTAGGTATAGTTGTTTACATGAAAAATATTGTTTTTTTTTTAATTCCACAATAAAAGCAACAGTTATCCAAAAGCTATGTGTCAAATCGCGTGCATGAACAATAAAAGTTTTCAATTGTCTCTTCTAAATCGTAAAAGTTTATTTAATAACCACAATCAACACTAAATAGCGATCGACCACGGCAAGTTTACTCTCGAAAAAGGTGCCAAAGCGGAAAATAAGACATTTTCTAAGGTCGAAAGCACTTTTAAGTATTTTTTTTTGCGTACGCTTAAGTTTGTCAAAACAGAGTACTAGTTTTGTACCGTGACATTGCTTGCAATAAAGGGATATAATTGACCACACTTAGTCTTAGAGATTCGTATAAAATTGATTTGTCTCCGCAGTTTTATGGCACGCTAATTATTTTAATAAAATTGTGAAAGCACTTTTGTTTACTCAATACCTGTCACCTTAACTGTACTTTACGCAAAATGTGCACTGTGATCCAAAAAGTGTAGTAATACGCATTGTAAAAAAAAACAATTATATTAAATGTCGCTGTAGTAGCTTTTACTTTTAAAATTATCATCATCAGTCCATATTAGTGCACTCCTGGGCATAGGACTCTTCCGATACGCGCCACTGCACTCGGTGTTCGGCTCTTCTCATCCACTTTTTGCCCGCCGCCCTTTTTAAGCCATTGATCCACACTCCGTTTGCCAAGAAGTGGTTTCCAGTCAAAATCTCGTTTACCCCAATGGTTGTCATTTCTTCAACATGACAAGCCACTGCCAGTTCTACTTGATAATCCTCTGAGGTATATTAAAATGATTGACGTTCTAATATAGGTCTGACAGGCACTTAACTAGACTATCTTGTTTCAAAAACCGTGATTTAATTTACCTGCCTACACCATGTACTACACCTTTTTGATTTGCGTCCTACATTAGCACCTTCTTTATTGCTAAATGTCAGGGAGAGCTTTTTGTTCACCATTTGGTTGCAGACCAATTGTGTTTTTATTGATGCTGTAAAGCACAGCTGTAAAGGTTTAGAATGACCAATTTTGTCGAAAGTTTATAGGGTACAAATCTTATATAAAGGAGATGTCTATTGCTTAAAATCACATTTAGAAAGAAGGTATTAGTACCTACCCACTGTATCCGTAAGTACCTACTATTAGGTAAGTTAAATGAATATTTTCTTTCGCTGTCACAAGAAATTGGAATAAAAAGACCAATTCGAAATAATTCAATATCCGAATGCGAGACAAATGTTATGTTCTGAAGATATATTTTTTCGGGTCCCAGACCCGAAAAAATGTTGTGGTACCACGGTTCTCGTAGTTCCTGATACCTACGATACAGGGAATCCTACGATCAGGACTGTGTATGTGTCTGTCTGTTGGTGTTAATTTATTTTATTTATGTCGTTTACAATACAAAGTTCTGGGAATATTTCGTTTCTTTTAGCGCGAGGAATCGGCCTAGTTTTACAGATTTTAAGAAGAAGATTCATATGATTCTTCTGATGGCACTGTATTTATAAAACGTATTGACTTTGCTCGTCAATGTTTATAATGGTATCATATTTTAAAGATCTAACCTGTTTCGTTTTCTATTACAAAAATATGACTTTCCTAACCAAAAAAATCATTAAAATATTGTATAATTAAATAATATAATTTTCTGTAGTCAGAGGCAAGTCCAAAATTTAAACTTGGTACATGCCCGCGTTTTGCAAGTTGGCATTCCACGTGACAGGTTGCAAGCCCATCGCCGCTTAATGGAAGTTGGCACATGCCTTCGAATTTTTGGTTCAAGGTTATGCCAGATTCCTCACGATGTTTTCCTTCAACGTTTTGAGCACCGTTTTATCATAGAATTTCAAAGCTTCATAAAGCTTTCTAGCTTACGCTCTAAATCATAATTCACTCGTTACGATTCCCACAAAGTCTGAATTCTTCATCGGTCATCGTATACACTTGCACAATCAAATCTAAATAAGCTATCATGTATCAAATACCAATAATTTTAAACCGGGTGGGCACTGTAGATAACCCTACCTAATTGTGTACCAGTATGTGACATACACGGGACATAGAGGACACAAAATTGAATTGAGTGACCGGCCCTCAACCTAGAGGGTTAAAGTCAAGGAAAAGTATTGAAAAAAGTAACTTGGTTGTGCTTAGGAAACCTTATCCTTTGTTACTCGACTGCCAAGAAGGTTATATTTTTCAGGGTTTTTTTTTAGTGCACCCTGAATTCAAAACTGTTTGTTTAATTTAAGTCAATGAGGTGTCTATTCGTTCTAATATCGTAATGCAGTGTCGAAAACAATATGATGGCTATAATTATATTTCTGTTATCGGTTATTTTTTTTATATATTACTAGTTTCTGCCCGCGGCTTAACCCGCGCGGTACTCGGATAATAAGTAGCCTATGTGTTATTCTGATGTTTAAGCTATATTACTGTAAATTTTTATAAATTTTTTTCAGCAGTTTTTGCGTGTAAGAGTAACAAACATCCATCCTCACAAACTTTCGCGTTTATAATAGTAGTAGGATTTTGTCATTTCTATATCCGTCCCATAGTGACACGTAATCACGTAAGGCTGCCTACAGTACCCACCCGGTCCATTAAATAAGTTTAATGAGCCATCTCAACAATCAAGACATTTTTGAGCATCCATAAACGAAATAACTATTAACTCTATGATCTTCGCGTCAAGGTTCAAATCGATACAGTTTATATAGAAGGCTTTAGTATAATTAATCATTCGCTTGATTGGCATCAATGTGAACATTTTAGAACTTTTTGAAAATTCCGCTTGACCTACGATTTGACCTTTTATTTGTAAAATACGTACTCAGGCCCCTTTACTTGCGATTGTGTCGGAGCATTGGAATTTTGAAGGTTACGAACCTAATGAGAGCCGTTTTGGTCTAGTGGATGGTACCCTGACTTCTGATCTGGAGGTCGTGAGTTCGAACCCAGTCGTAATTTAAGTAATTAGACTAAGCTTGAAATGAATTGTTAAAAAATGCTCATATAAAGACTTCTTTCTTTCGTTCAACAATTTTTTTATGTAAAAAAAAATATACGTACTCCAAACGGTGAAAAAATACATTTTGATGACATGCCCTAGAACCAAAAATTCGAAGGCATATGTCATCAGTTAGTATTTTAATAAACAGAAGTAAAAAATATGTTAAATATATGGAAGGATGGAATAATGTACCTGACTTCCAAATCCAATACAATGATGGAATTAATTAAAAAAAAACGTCAGATAGATCAAAATCCCCTAAAACGTTTCCTATTGAATAATTAGGACGGGTTCAACTGTTCTTCCTAGGTCGCACTCGTGACTGTTTTGACCTCAGATAACGATCTCGATCGAAATATTAATTAGAAACACGATCAAAATAGTGATTTAAAAACTGATACGCCATTTATTTCATTAAATTTTAGAATTGATTCGGTTTCGAAATATTTTAATTGTTCATGTTGTATTTGCTGTTTTTTGCAATAGTCTTTTTAGGGTTAAACGCGCCTTTGTAAATTTAATTTAATTCTGCCTTTTTTAAGTGTTTATTTGTGTGTACAATAAATAATATAGAGTATTTTTATAATTTAAAACCATTATTTAATCCTAGTTTTCTTGAAGAGATTGATTGGTGGCGAGATAAACTACCATTTTTGAGTCTTTTTTTAGGTAAACAGGCATTCAGCCCACTTGGGTAAACAAACGGTTGCTATTTTTATAATTAGCCTCAGACCAATTATCTATCATAAACATCGAAACAACACTAGATACCATATTGAACTGCCTTTCTCTACTGATTATTTCTTTTCTACTGACTTCTGACATAATCTTTGAAATATTATCGTTGGTTTGGCCATTATTATCAGCAACAGCATGTAGAAGTCCACTACTGGACATAAATTATGGAATTATTTATTGAAAATACAATCTTATACATACATTACTCATCCCTGTTTCTCGAAGGGTAGGCAGAGACAATGGATTTCCACATGCTATGATCCTGGCAGACCTCTTTTGCTTCATTTAATCTCATATTTTTATGCCGGTATATAGTACTCTTGATCTGACCTTTCTCCAGAACTTCTCCAATTTGGTCAGATAATCTTATAAGTAGTTACTCCTAATCCTAAATCTTCTATCAATAACATTATTACACTAACTAAGATGACTTTTGGTTTAGCGCCCCCTAGCGGGTAAAGTTGTGAATTTGCTAATTAAATTACTAAAGAATGTAGAACAAAAATTATTAGAATAAAAATCATAACAATTATAAAATTATACTAAATCAGATATACAATGGAGTGATTGTATTTTTTTTTACAAATAATAAAAAAAAAACCTGGTCATTTTTCACACAGCATCAACTTCACGGAGGACATAATGTCGTTAAAATAAAAATACTTTTCGTAGTAGACTTACTACTTTTTATCCGGGTATAACGCAGGCGAAGCCGTAGGCAGTAGCTGTTTGTAGACTATTTTGACAAGTGACATTTTGCCCGGGTCAGCAAAACGTAGCCAAAGCGCACATAAAATGATTCAAATAGACCAGTAAAGATACCGTGCATTAGTGTAAGTCAATGTAGGAAATCGGTCAGACACCCACCCGGTGGCGTGGTTGTAAATATAGCGAGAAGGTTACATTATAAAAAATCGTGGTACCTTGATTACAAGAAACCTAGTTCTATTTCACATTACGAACTAAATCTATTCCATAAGTTTAATCTTAATTTTCGTAGATAGATAAATAAACTTTATGTTAGCACCTTCATAACACCTTAAAAGATACAATAAAATGATGTAATATTTATCAGGCTGTTTACACAGCTGTTATTGGAATTCTAAGGTAAGATTTTTCACTCTCAAATTTTTTGTCATTTTGCAAGGAAAAATGAGGCGCCATTGTACGACTGTTATTACAGACCGAGTTTGTTAACACACCACGTCTCACTTATCGCTTGTACAACAACCAATCCTCTCTTTATGTTAAAACAGACGTTGTATATCACCCCTCGCGATGCGATGCGATGCCTTTATCTAAATAGAGATATTCAAAATAACATATCAGCTAATCGATTTTGTTTATCATGATATTTTCTAAAATTTGGATTAAATGCAGTGAACAAACGATGTCTGAATTTGGTCTGTGCGTTTTCTTCATCCGTATTTTCAAAGATTCCACTGAATATGACCGGCTTAATAAAATTATTTTATAGTAGGCAACGCATCAACGATTCAGGTATGTCGCAGATATCAATAGGCGACGGTATTCGCTTTCCATCAGGTGGACCGCTTGTTGCCTTGACATATCACATAAAAAAAACGCTACATAAAAACGCTCAACGCTTTCTAGTATTTATATCGCATAAAACTGCAATTTTACATATTTTTGCATTGCTCTCTTGTACAATCTTGAAAAGATTCCAGTTCTCCAAGGATATTTCACAGATCTTGCGACATTATCACCATATGCCAATGTCATTCTGTCAAACTCCAAGTAGGTTGGATTCTAGAGATCTTGGACTGCCTGCCGCTTGGTTGATACCCGCTGCTCCAAAGAGTATTCAAGCTGTACGCCACGCCTATCGCTTACATAGCAGCCAAACCTCTCAAATCGATGTTGAAATAGACATCGTATAAACCACCTCTCGAGATGCGTTGACATGCTCTAAAAGCTTACCCAAGAGTTATTTCCGATGACCTTTCAACTATAAATACAGATATAGTGAAATTGTATCGGTATTGTGGTGGGAATCTATTGATTGTGTTCTACGCCTTTTGTAGTTTATTACGTAATTTTAAGTAGACTTAGACAATGTTTCCAACAGATAATTATGTTCACGAACCTGTCAAAAACGATACCGATATCAACATTATAGAGAAAAAAATTATGTACAGCGCCATCTTTGATATGAAAATGTTCCCCAAGTAAGTGAAACTAAATTAACGAATTTTTAAACATGCAATTCGTGTTCGAAACCTTTGATTTGAGACAATGTGTGAATCGAGGGGAAAAAAGTAAAAATCAAAAGTGTAGTAGGTATTGAGATACCTTTTGGGTAATTTTCCTTACATCGTTATAAAAAACCTACTTACGCGCTGATAATAGAGGGTCACAAATAAAACAACTCAGTTTATTTGTGATCCTCCGTAAGTGTTTGACGGACGTCAAATGAGAAATCTCAAAGTTTTATTTCATCAATTATCAGATTCCCAATACCAGACCGGATCTTGAGATCAATAAAAAATGCAATGATACACAATTTAACACGTTTTTACATTGAATCTCAAAAGATCTTCAATCGGACAAAAAATGACTTCAATTGATTATTTAGGATTGATTTTGCGCCATATTATTGATGAAATATTTAAAATGTATAACCTTTATATTGTATCATTTTTTGTGTCTTGTGGTTGTGGTTTTGAGTATGTATGTACTTATAAAATATTGAGTACTAAGTACGTACTTTTTGGTACCAAGGTCAAGATGCTAATACTACATATTTGCCTTCGTATATTTTTGGTTCTTGGGCATGCCGATTTCCTCACGATATTTTCCTTCACCGATTTGAGCACGTGTTAATGTGCATATATATTTAATATATTAAATTATGTCTGAGAAATTATACTCTTAAGCAAAACGCACATATTTTCAGGAATTAAAAAATAAAATTAATCTCATCAAATTCCATCGCCCGACCTCGATGTTTACTTCGTTTTCGCTTACCGTTCTTTCCGTATCGTGATGATATCGTTTAATAGCTTTCTCAAGAATTGGGCTATCAAATTTGGGTTCCAGAGATTAGCGCGTTCAAACAAAAAAAAAATCTTTCGCGCTATTATTAGTACTTAGCAGTCTAAGTACTAATGTCACGGCCGCCCTCGGCCCTTCGACCAACTCACAGCACCGTAGCGCTCAACCGCGCTATTACTTCTTTTGCTTGGCTCTTAAGAGTCTTATCGTGATGTAAGCCTATAATGTTCCTCAAGAATTGGGCTATCAAATGCACAAAGAATTTTTCATATCCGACTTCTAGTTTCTGAGATAAAAAAAAACAAACATACTCTCCAGCTTTATTAAAGTACAGATAAACCATTCTGGGATCAATATCTCACGCCGAAGGCGATATTAGTCTGCGCGTATCAGCCGCGTCGCGGTGATGAAACAGACCACCCATTTGCGAGCGACGCACGCATAATACTCGGTCGAGGAGGTACGGTTAGTGTGGATATGCGAGGGTATAAGGTGACTCAGTAAATCTGAAAAGGGGGGATTCTAGCCGATGCACGCATAATACTCGGCGAGGAGGTACGGTTAGTGTGGATATGCGAGGGTATAAGATGACTCAGTAAATCTGAAAAGGGGGATTCTAGCCGATGCACGCATAATACTCGGTCGAGGAGGTACGGTTAGTGTGGATATGCGAGGGTATAAGGTGACTCAGTAAATCTGAAAAGGGGGATTCTAGCCGATGCACGCATAATACGCGGTCGAGGAGGTACGGTTAGTGTGGATATGCGAGGGTATAAGGTGACTCAGTAAATCTGAAAAGGGGAGATTCTAGCCGATGCACGCACAATACTCGGCGAGGAGGTACGGTTAGTGTGGATATGCGAGGGTATAAGGTGACTCAGTAAATCTGAAAAGGGGGATTCTAGCCGATGCACGCATAATACTCGGTCGAGGAGGTACGGTTAGTGTGGATATGCTAGGGTATAAGGTGACTCAGTAAATCTGAAAAGGGGAGATTCTAGCCGATGCACGCATAATACTCGGCGAGGAGGTACGGTTAGTGTGGATATGCGAGGGTATAAGGTGACTCAGTAAATCTGAAAAGGGGGATTCTAGCCGATGCACGCATAATACTCGGTCAAGGAGGTACGGTTAGTGTGGATATGCGAGGGTATAAGATGACTCAGTAAATCTGAAAAGGGGGGATTCTAGCCGATGCACTATCCGTGAATACGTTCTAGTGTGAGTTTAGGCCTAAGTGTGTTTCTGTGGGGTGGTTTAATTGTCTGTTATTTTTTTTTGTTAATTTGCCACGAAGGTATAATTAGTATGGATATGCTAGAGTGTAAAGTGACTCAGAACATCTGGAAGTAGGTGGTGCTGGCTGACGCACTATCCGCACACTATCTCTACCTTGTCTACCTCGTTTCTCTTTACTGAAAATACAAACTGAGTCTCTTCATGGCGAATAGATAGACAGATAGAAAATGAATTATTGCACAAAATAAAATAAGTACATAGACGAACTTAATGCTACTTAGGATTTTATTATCTAATATTATTAAAATGTATAATAAATAATACTAAATATAATAATAATAGGTATATTTTAAGCCTTCTTGCTCCATAGTCGGCCATTTCATAACTAACCACCAGGTGAAGTTGTGGTCGAATAAAGGTATATTTATGATAAAAAAAACAGTCTTATCCATGCTATGCTAGCACTTACTCCCATGTATATCATTGTAATTGGATTAAACGATTTCTTTCTGTCATTGTTTCTGCGGCTGTCCATTGTTCAATGTTTTTGTATGTTTGTTTGGAACCAGCTTGTGTGCTAATAAGCTTTAATGTGATTCAATTCTTCATTCTGATAGTGTGGTAGACTATATATAATTACTTGGTAGAGCGGGCAATGCCTGACAATGACACCCTTGATAGATAGATATAGATAAACTCGTTATTGCTCACCAAAAATTTCGGGTCATAAATAACAACTTAAATATCTTGGAAACAACGGAAACCTCCGATTACACTTCGAGAGCTCAAAATGGTGCTTGTAGAGGAATGGGAGAATGTTCCCCAACATCGGATCAGAATCTTTAGCATGCCAAATCGCATGACCGCCGATAAGATTGGTTATTTTTTAGTGTCAAGTAAATTATATTAATTTTATTTAAGGGGTATTTTATTGTCTATAAATTCCAATTTATTTCACTAAGCTAGCATTCATGGTTTCCAAAATATTTAGGTTTTTTAGATGACCGGGAATTTATGCTCTCGATTTGATTTATAGGATCCATAAACATAGTTACATGGTACGATGGACGGTCTTATTGCCAAAAGCGATCTCTTCCAGACAACCTTTGGTTTGTATTATATATTATGTAGTCTTACGTTTGTTTGTTATATAACTGTTTGTTGTTCTTTCTTGGTCAGGGGTACTTGTCGTGCACTCCGTGAACACTACGAGAACTCCGAAGCACGGAAGCACTTAGTCCTATACAACACCACCGGTACCCAACCAAATGTAATGATTTGACGTTACTTTATCTAGATGCAGATAAACAGGTGTATTTACACCTGTTTTTCTTTCTTAGCTGCATAATTAACGAAGTATCGGCAGGTAAATAATTTAATTTGGAAAAAGTGTTATTATAAATATACAAACACTTCTACCAAGATCGATGTCTATAAAATCAATAATCTTATTTAAACAGACAAAGAATAACAACTAACTAGAATTGACTACTCAAATTAAATAGAGCTCCATGTCGTGTCTAAATTTGTAATTCATAGCATAACAACACGTGACAAGTACAAGATTTGTGATGTGACATCACAAATCTTGTACTTGTCACGTGTCAAGTCTCAAATTTTGCTACCAGTTTAATAATATCGTGTTAGGGTTGTACGGATACGGATAGACGGAGTTAATAATAATTTAAAATAACGGCATAAATATATGAAAACAACTTGCTCTAGCTGTTTCCTTTTAGCATCTCATATTATAAAGATAGGTAATACGTAAGTCCACCCAAAGGTGGACTTACCCCTGTTCCCTGTCAAAACAGGGAACAGCTGATAAGCGTCGGAGAGTCGTAGCCGCCACGTCAGCAGCTACATCACTAGGCGAGCCTGAAAAACAGTGTGGCTGAGTCCTCGACCTTTTTTCTTACCAGACATACCTTCTAATTATAACAACCTTCAAAGTTATTGTACCTAGGCTAGGTGTAATTGTTTGATCGGCATGGGATCACCTCTAAAATAATGCTGGTCATTTTCTACACAGCATCATCTAGCCTCAAAGTAAGCAGAGCTTGGGTTATGGGAATTACGTGACTGATATACTACTTATATATATATTTTTTGAAAATACTTACATATTATACATAGAAAACACCTATACCCGAGACAAACATTTACTAATGATACAACATTTGTCCCGCAGCTAGAATCGAACACGCAACCTTCTGCGTCTCAGGCATAGATAAATGCATTTTTATTTTTTGTATTATAAATCCTTCAGTAAAATACGATTTTCTTTAAACATGCTTCGTGCAAGCGTATTTTGATGTTGTAGGGAGTACGCCCGCACTATTGTAAGATTCTTAATATATTATCTGTGAACGGAAAAAGAACGTCACTAGACCGACGCCTTCCTTTTTGGCGGGCAGTTGACTTCTGGTGTCTTAAGACGACTGAGATATGTTAATAAAGTTTTTATACACACTACAATGTTTTATTTTATAATGGTATGACGAGACAAACAGATACACAGCCCACCTGATTGCAAGCGGTTAACTTCGCCTATTGAAGTTTGCAACGTCTGTGGAATTGCTGAAGCGTTGCCTGCTCTGAAGGACTCAGTGGAAACATCTCAATTTCATTTTCTATGTACAAGTATGATAATTTTCCCATAAGATTGATTCTCGAATGAATGATATTTGCAGAAACTCAAGAATCCTCTGGAAATGCTAGAAGTTATGAAGAAAAACAAAACTTGATCTTTCATTCAAAAATCATAAACAGAAAAAAATAAAATTCATGTACCGCATCGCATACTTTTTCCTAAAATAAAAACTAGATTTTCCAGCGAAATTTTTATTTTATTTTGAAAACGTTGAATGCATTGAATATATAAAAATCCGCTACTTTCAAAGCTCTTTAATATCCTATAAAATTATCCGCCGATGCCATCCTAAATATACAATTTAACCACATTAAAAAATCACGCTGCTTTCGACGGAATATAAATTTCGCGAAATTGGTTCGGCTCGTAAATTCGGCTATTAGGGTCCAACCGCGCTGCCTCCTGATTGTAGACATTACACGCGCTTGGTGTGGAGTAGCCCGTCTTTATACTCTCATTATATTTGTGATCTGTAATTCATAACACCGATCGAAGCGCCAGTGTAAACGAACGCAGATATTCAGCTTTCGTCGAGTTTGCCAATTTAAATCAAAACATCCTACTCCTACTAATATTGTAAACGCGAAAGTTTGTGAGGATCGATGTTTGTTACTCTTTCACGCAAAAACTACTGAATGGATTTTGATGAAACTTTACAGAAATATATATTATACATCAGAATAACACATAGGCTACTTTTTATCCTGGTAACACGCGGGCGAAAGTATCATTACATTGCCGTCTTGCTTAATTTATTCCATCTCTATAATACGTGTTCAAATGTTATAAAAACATTATCTCTTGAAGTATACATTATATATATTTTTTTCAGGCACCGTATCAGTGCATGCACCGTTTGTTTTAAATAATTTTTGAAAGTCTTCATCAGGGAGAACAATCGTGACGGACTCCTGAGCACAATCGCTATAAAGCTTTCATCATCAACTGATTGACTGTCAATTTGATAGATAAGTCATCATCACCATCAGCCACAGGCTGACTTCACCAACTGCTATGTATAGCCCCCTCTGCCGTCTCTCCCTTAGTTTGTACTATCTACGTCTGTACTACCCTAGTCTACACCATTCGAGATTCAGCTCATCTCGCTGCCAGATGTCCTACGTTTTTGTAACCGCTGCTCCGCCATAGTTATTTTTTTTATCACGGTTCCTGTCATAACCACGTTTTCTTGGGTCTAATAGTAAGCCTACTCAACGTCACAAGTTCACAAACTACAAAAAACTAAAGTTGGTGTACGAATGACCATTATACTGTGTCATTTTTGTGATCTGTAATTTATAACAGCGAATTGATGATGTACGGAAGTTTCGATCGACCTAGTTGTCTAAATGAAGGTGTTTTTTTTTAATTTACTTGTAATTTCGTGTGAATTATATGATGTGAAGTTGGAACATGAATCGGTGGTTTTTGATTTTGATAAAGGAAAAATGCATTACACGTTTTTTACTAAACGTGAAAACGTAGTCCTGTTATTTATGAATGCGGCTTAATTTCATAGCTCAGCTTTATTTTTCCAATTCTATTGTAAACGATAGATTTATCAAATAAATACAGAGTTTTACATTAAATATGTTACATAAATACAAATTGATTTATACGTTTTCAGACATTAATTTTGTAAAAAAGTTTTGTTTCTTATTCTCACTCCATAAACTTTATAATAATTATTTGCAATAAACGTTTTCGGATCTCGATCGCTGCAGTAATGGCCGTACATCGGGCCATAATGGCCCAAATTGGCCATTTTTACAAGTAAATCGATCCAATTTAGCATTAAATTAATATAAAATTTTAGTAACTAACACTTAATAAATGTAAAATGGTATTGAACTCAATTTAGCTGAGTGTTTTAGGAGTCTTTAATATGTATTGATAGTTCTTCAAGAGAATACAAAATCATTTTATTTTACTGCTCTTTCTGAATGAGAAAAGTAGAATTGAGTAAACAAAACTCTTAAATTTAAATATATTTCGGTTACATATCTCCCTAAATGTCTTGATAAAGATATATTTTTTTAAACAACATATTAATATTACAACATAATATTTGTCTCGGGATCTGGGTGTTTTCTATGTATAATATGTATGTATTTACAAAAAAAAAGTATATAAGTAGTATATCAGTCATGTAGTTCCCATAACACAAGCTCTGCTTACTTTGGGGCTAGATGATGCTGTGTCAAAAATGTCCAGCATTATTTATTTTAATTTTTTATTTTTATTATCAAACTATCATAAAGCCCACCTGTTGGTAACTTGTTAACGTAACTTCAGCACTTGCTACACCAGAGGTATCACTCGCGCGTTGCCGACCCTGAGACATAACGGGTGAAAAGTCTCACGTACCTGTAATTTCATCTGCACTTATATCCTAAAAACCGAAAAAAAGTAAGGCGAGTACTGCTTGACGGCAGGAATCAATTTTTTATGGAGTTTTGGTGGTAGTAATTTCCGTGTTGGCCTAGTGGGTGATACCCCGACTTCTGATCTGGAGGTCGTGGATTCGAACCCGGTCGTGCACCAATGGATTTTTCCACTCGAAAAAATTATGTGCGCATTAACACGTGTTCAAAACGGTGAAGGAAAATATCGTGAGGAAACCGGCATGCCCTAGAAAGAGAAATTCGAAGGCATGTGCCAAAAGTTAGTGTTCCAATAAGCGGCGTTGGGCTTGCAACCTGTCACGTGGAATGCTTACTACTTGCAAAACGCGGGCATGTACCAAATGTAATGTTTGGACGTGCCTCTGACTACCCCCTACTTGGTATCCTCAAAGATCTACTCACTGAGTATGTATCTGAGGATATCCACCATGGGAAGACAGTCGTGAGAGTGTTTGTTTTGTTTTTTTTTTTAATTCACCGGACGAGCTCTTTCACAAGAAGTTCTATTATTCTGCTTTAATAGTTAAGAGATGAGACAGTTAAAATTCGCTATATTTTTTAATAGAATCTTTTGTATTACACGTTCAGGAATATTCTACTAGTGCCAAGAGAAAACGTAAAATTTAATTATTGATTTTGTAAAGCGGGAAATTATAACAACCTTTGATTCTATTAAACTTCCAACTAAATTATACATACAAAAGTATGGATGTTTGAATGTTTGTTGCTAAAAATCGATTTGGTTGGAATACTGAACTTGAATTTCTGAAATCACAGACTACTTTTTATCGGGATACCAAGCTTTCAGGAGCTAGGTTTAAGGTTTTCAACCTTGGTGGCACACCGGGCGAGTAACCGGCTGAGATGCACGAGGTGCGGATTTGATACCGCGGTACAAATAAATATTTGGTACCGGATGTTGTGGTACCAAGGTGCTCGTAGTTCCTGATACCCACGACACAGGGAACCCTGATGTGGGGGTCAGGGCTGTAATGTGACTTTTATCTACTGTGGTAGCGTCTTTTGTTTCCACTAACATGACGCAACTTTATAAATTTCTTGAAACATACAAGTCGTTAGCAAAAACCGCATCACAATCCGTTAAGCCGTTTCAGTGATAAATGGTAACAGACAAACCGTCAAACAAACATTTTTGGCAAATGCATATACGTGCTTTTTACGTCACGGTTAAAAAAAACAGAAATCTCGTAAAAGAGGCGTTACTCCGTATCAAAGAAAATGACATGCAGTTCTCGATCATAACATAACTCGATTCACCTTTAAAATGATGTGGGTTCAACAATAACTTACAAAATTGCGTATTAAAACAATTTCATGGATAATTATTTGTGTCAGCGCAAAATGTAAACTCTCTCTTGACATTATCATAATCGGATGCCATCTTCATTACTCGATTGTGTAAGTATCGATCATTAATTTAAACAGGTATTCGATTCGATCCATATCGCTGTGCATTATAATATATATCTGTAATCGATATTTTACAATCGGGCTACGAAACTGAAATATTTCTAACTAGCTTATGCCACATGGCTCACTTCTTTTGCATTTACTATTCAAAATAATTTATTAAAATCGGATTTTGTAACCTTTTTAATTTCAATATCAAATTTGATTTATAAGAGCTACCAAATTTTGAAAAAAAATTGATAAACCCCAATTCTATGCACGAAAGCAGCACCCTTAGTGACTTGTGGTGATAAAACCATCCTCAAAAACATACAAATCGATTACAAAAAAACTGTCACATTTTTAATTTAAAATAATATCTCGAAACATTCAAACACAAAAGCATGGTAAATATCCCGTTTTACAATAAAAAAAATATTGTATAAATATGTAGTATAGACCCGCTGTACGGTTTTTCTTGTTATAAGTATAAAAATATGACCGACCGACGTTGAATATCATAAAATATACAGAAAGACCTCGTAATAATGCTGATCGATGGAACGCTGATAGCGAATATAACTTCAGAAAAAAAAATATGACACATACGATATGTGTCATATTTTTTTTTCTGAAGTACTGTTACACAATCTTATCTGATTTTCACGAAACTACTGAGATATTATCACTTTGTTTGCCGTTGAAGTCAAAATAACATTTTTTACCCGCGATGTGCAGAGCCCGCATATACGTTTACTATAAAAGTTTGTTTGTTTGTGTGTTACCATTTTTATCCGAAAAGGCCTATTACATTGTAATACGGTTTTTTGCATATGATTTATATGTCTTCAATGATCGTTCTTTATCTATAAGTCACTAAACACGTAGGAGTTTTTAAAATATTATGCGCCAAATATTTATGTTTTGTTCTATATTTTTGGCTCCTGCCCATCACAACAAAAGATCCCATATATCTCTGGTATGAGTGTTTTCTATGTATACAATGTATGGATTTACAGAAGCATATGTATATAAGTAGTATATCAGTCATGTAGTTCCCATAACACAAGCTCTGCTCTCTTTGGGGATAAATGACGCTGTGTGAAAAATCACAAGCATTATTATTAATATTGAACAATCAGAAAATACACACAAAATGCTTAAATATAAGATATGAACAAAGGTGAGCTTAAAAAATATAAAAAATATTTTTTCTCTAGCAAATTTTAAAGGATAGGGAATGTTAATGAACTAGTGGTGAGCCTAAAAATCTTTCATCAAATCTTTCCACATTATGAGAATTGTATATAAAAACGAATGCATCAAACATCTCACTTTCTAACCGATTCAACGAGTAAAAAGCTCGCTCTCACTTATCCAAATAAATTATTCGAATGCGATCACTTCATCATTCGGCATTAACATAAATAAATCATCATCGCTCGAAATCGATCAAACGAATCAATCGCACGGACTATATCGATCCATCTCTAAACCGGCGCGAATCGAGAGACAATCGATGTGTATGTTATGAATAATATGGTATCTGTAACGTAGAGGTGGTACGACTGGACTAGCCAAACGATGTATTTTTTTTTACCAATCTAAACATGAAAAATCTGAAAACAATTTAATATTACAAAATTTGAAAACGATGATGTTTTATTCCATCATTAATTGTAGTGCAACCTACAATGTGGCAATGAAATCTATATAATCTAAATAAAAATTGATTGCAAAAAAACTAAAACAGATAAAATCCCCAGGAAAACCTTACGTCTTACTAAAAACTATATACCTAAATTTTAATACAATTAATTGGTCATACTAAAATTTAAACATAAATACATCATCGAACCAACTATATTCAGCCGAGCAATCTTCCATTTTTACAAGCTTTTATTTAACTGGAAATGTTTGTATGTTAGTTTGTTTGTTTAGGTTAAATTTTGCAAGCTGAATAAGAGCCACTTTCTCTTATCCTACGGAGTTGAATTTTTAAATGTTGGCTCAGTTCTGATGGCAATGCATTTTTATGGTAAGCATGACCTGAATCGACATCCAGGATTAGCTCCAGACAAAGGAACTCTTCAACGGTCAACAGTGCAGATATAAAATGTTGTGTACGGATTTTATTATAAAAGCTGGTTTAAAGTTTTACCATAACATGGTTGCTACACTCAGGGTTTAAAGCTTGTTTCTAGAAATGTTTTTTTTATTATTAATTTATTAATGTTGATTTCCTGAACTTTACCATTTTCGTTTTATGAAGCTAAGTAAATTCGTGTAGTCCAGTGCTTTAATCTTTGAAGCTGGCAATGATTCGCTCTCGATTATAATCGTATGATTAATATTCGGTAATGGGTATCGATTTGTAATAGTGACTTTTCAAGTTGTTATGTGCAAAATCATATTAGAAACACACGTGAATTATACGTCTTTTCAGTTTCGTAATGTTCAGGTGTAGTTTTATGTTTGGAATAACAGCTGGATACTGTAAAAAATGACAGCTCTATAAATTGCTAATAGCGCCATCTCTTTTCAACTCTACTTGAATTTTAATCAACGTTTCAGTTCTTGGCCGTTATCAACATGGGTACTAGTACAACGTTTATTTTTTCATCTGGCCTTCATGCTGTCGTTGTATATTCCTAAGGTTGTTTTTTTTAAGTGCACCGTGTTTTCAGCATGTTTGAGCCGCTTACCAACAGGAAGTACCGAATATTTTTTTATTTAAAAAATAATACACTTATCATCGACATATGACTCTCACTTTATGAGACCTTTTTCTCCTTATACGTGTTATAGTTAAATGAAATTTCGTCTGTGAGGTTTCTACTAATCGAGTACAATTTAGAATGCGTTGCAAGATAAGAAATGCATCAAAAATAGTCCAGGTGTTAAAAATATCCCTATTTGATGGCAACAGCTTTCCATCAGACGACCCGTATGCATATCTGCTCCTATTATAAAAAGCGGGAACACACATTATGTTAATTAAGATATTGAAACGTGCGTATGAAGTTGTCAAAGTCTCAACAACAATGACGGAGGTTTCCCAACTGTGGGGCTTCAACAAAAATCTGTATAGCGCATGCATTGTCTAGTCCCACCCACGCCGGCTCTAGATAAATTATTAATAGTGAATTTGTAATGAGGTGTGGATTTGTAGAAGAGTGTGTGTAGAAAGGACATTTGTAACACTTTGGTATTTTTTGGGGGAAAACAAGCCGGTGGGCTACGCGACGGTATGCGGTTAACGTCGCCTTTGACATCTGCAAAACAGAGTGCATTGAAAAGTATTGCTTGAAGTAAAATGGTAGCAGACGGATTCTTTCAATGAATCCGCAAGAAAGTAAGTTGTATTATCACTATCAGACGTAAGCATTCAGAAATGGTGGCTATTGCCACGCTGAATGCTAATACGTCCAGATAAGAGTCAGATCTCTGGCCACGCTGCTCTACGTCCAATCGCCCTAAATCAATTTAGAATGAGCGAAGAGCTCCGGTACCCTGGGCAATTTAAAATATTAACGAACTTTAAGCAAACTAGTACGAATATCCTTTCACGCAGCGTCTCCGAAGCCTTTAATTTATTTTATAGCTCAAACCATCTATCGCTTTAACTAGTCTATGACCGCAAGTAAATTCGGTAAGCAATAGTAAGTTATAGCTTAACAATAGTTGGGTTCATACAATAGTATCGTTAGCTATCGACTCTGGATTAGCATAATTCGACAAGTATATGCGCTGTCATTATAAATAGAGAGTTGTGGTCCACTGATACAGATTATATCGGCACCTCTGTTGCGCAGTGGGCGAAGGCCTGTCTGAGACAAGGATGGTTGCGAGCTCGATTCCCGCCGCGACAAATGTGTGTATGATCTGCAAATATTTGGCGTCTGGGTGTTCTCTATGTATAATATGTATGTATTTACAAAAAATATACTGGCTGGCTCTTATCTGGGTCAATAAATTAGCATTGCCTATTCAGCGTGGCAATGCGGCCAGTAGATAAGGAACGCTTCCGTCTGGTAGTGATCTGGATCAGTTGAGCTATCTATAGATCGTTTGCAACGGTTTTTAGATAGCTAGCTGTACATCGTTGTATGAATAAATGTATTAAAAAAAATAAGTAAAATATCAATCACTTAGTTCCTATAACACAAGCTCTGCTTACTTTGGAGCTAGATGATGCTGTGTGAAAAATGACCAGCATTATTTATTTATTTATATTAAGGTAATTTTGGAAGACTTCTTATTCGAATCCTCGAATCCCACAAGCAGATTATCGAAAAATTTGATTGCGCACTTAAGGCCCGCGCAAGTGGCGATCACAATAGGCCTGTAACGGCCGCAGCCATCCAAAGCCACAATAAGCCAATAAAAAAAAGCCCGCGCAAACTTGTGCGGTGTCAGTGGCAGTGGCATATTATATATATAAGCTATCTATAATATATATATATGTACATATATCAATAGGCATATTGAAGCGAACTTTGACAACAACTTGACAGCCTTTTCCCTTCGCCACCGCTATTGCTGCCGCCACGGACTTCTCCACCGCGCGAGTTTGAACGGCCTTAACACGTGCTTAAAAATGTGAAGATGATTTTCAATGAAAAACTAGCAATCGGTTAGTTTTAGGATAATATTAAGACTATACCACGTGGTATTCTACTGTTGACGTTTTTTCCGTTACGTTACGTCATTGTTTAAAGATCCTTCCTCATGAGTACCGTTCGCGACCACGCGACCACGCGACCATGCGAGTGAGATGGGAACTGAATAATATCCTAATTTCAATTATTTAATCCGTTAGCGTTCCTATAAGCGGCGATGGACTTGCAACCGCTCACGTGGAATGTTAACTATTTGCAACAATGCAAGCATGTGCTAAATGTTATTTCCGGATGTGCCACTGACAACCTCCTAATGATATTTCCTTGATATTTCGTAAAATTTTATCACGATACAATCATCATTCATGAATAAACTTATTATACTGTGGCTTGTTATCCAAGTACAATTCCAGACAACTTTATAAATACTTGTTGACAAAAATTCGTAATTTACGACCCTTGTTACACTTCAGATTTCTATCTGCCATAAGTTGTCATAAATAAAGCTTTTTTCTACCATAACACAAATCTATTCCTTTATTTATGGCGCTCGCTAGACTACGCTCGCAACAAATCATAGCTTTTGTGGAACATTAATTTTGATTTTGTATTGAAAGTCGACGATGTGTTAAGATTTATCTAAGTGGTCATGAACTTGTGTTTTGGGTATAAATTGTGTGGAAACGACACTGTTTGCAAACTGAATTGAGCGTAGTTTCAAAGCATTTGACTTAGTTTTGATATTCGATCGTTCGTATCAGCTGGTGGTCAACTTTTATGTCTCCCGAAGGCTTTTGACATGGCTTAGTGGCTGAGGTAGAAGGAACAGCCATTTTCTAATTAAAACGTTCTGTTTTAACGCCACAACTAAAATGGAGACCTGGTGATATCAGTATACCAGCTGATGTAACCTGTTCAGAGGGGCACAAAGATAATGTTTTTGATGGATTAACACACAGATAAAACTACTAGAAACTTCATTTTTGTAACATGTTTAATACTAGCCTCTGCCCACGACTTTATCCTCGTGGTATCCGTATAGAAAGAAGCTTATGTATTATTCTAGATCACGAACTATATTTGTTTCAAATTTCATCCAAATCTGACTAGCCCTTACCGAAATTAAATAACAAACATCCAAACTTTGACACTTAATTATTTTATAATATTGTCAGTGGGACTGGGCCGATGTTAATATAAAATGAGTCGCTTCTAGACAAAACGAACATCTTTGACAGGGGACTTAATAAAATGTCAAAATATTTTCACCCCTCACTATTATGGGGTAACTAGGGTAACAAACCCTTTGTAGGGCATTTGCGCTTAATTTTATTTATGAACCGTGATGTTACTATTAAAAACCAAAAGAACATCGTTGTGTCAAATACTTTTCTGTTTATTGTGATCTAAGCTTTGATACTTTTATATTAAGATTTGATTTCGAACAAAGTAATTTTTGTATTGAATGCTTCTGAAGTGCCTATAAATTCACGTTCGATACAAAATTGTAACAATCGACGTATTTAAAAGTCGTATTTTGTATTGCGGGGCTCGACAAATCTATTGACAATTGGTTCAGGCCTTTAAATAAGAATTTAATACACATCCGTTGACTTTTACTACCTGGCTACCTACCCTATATATTATTTCGTATAATTCATAGCTACTTAAAGAATAAGCTTTTTTACCTACTTGAAATAAGAATTTATAACTTTCATCGTATTAACCATGGCAGTGTTACATTGTGTGATAAAAAATGTGAAAATGATATGACATAATCTCATTTTTTTACTTAGTTTGGTTATAATAAAAAAATAATCTATTTATATCGTTAACAGATCAGTCTCTGATTTCTCTACGTATTGTAATTTATAGGTCAACATTTTGATTAAATTGGTGATCATTATTTTCCAGTGTTATTTCGTCACACATTCGTCTCCGCTAAATTACGACCAGCATTATAACCGACGCTTTGTTGAAAACAGAATAGAAAATATTTATATTTAGCAGAACTATATGCACATCTTAATACATATTATTGTTATAGTTTAACTATACCTAGTGAACTGGAGGGCTGATTTTAAATTCGATTTTCACCGCTATGAAAATTCATAGCGTCTGCACCAGATTCTATATCTAACGCTTCATCAGATGCTTTGAGTCCGCGGACGTCCGTTAAAAATCTGGCTAGTCTGAATTTTACGTTTGATGTGATTCGCAGACACGTTCGATGTGATGTAAGTCTCGCTCCGGTTTCCTCAAATTTCATCTTTTTCTCCACTATCACTACTTCTTTACATGCGATAAGCGCGGCTCTCTGTGCTCGTACACATATCGCGACGGTCGTTAGTGACAGTCACTCGAACGAAAACACCGTAATTTATAACCAATACCGAATATCAAGGATTGATAAATTGATAATTTCAACAATAGATTTTATTGATTCGAATTTCAGTTCTTAGTAAACAAACAAACGCGTTCTATGGGCATTAGTCAGCAAAACTATGAACATTATGCAAATCTGCTTATGCTCGAGTAAATCATAGCTGGGCCAAGGTTGACATTGGCGTAGGATGTAGTGTAGCGTTCCAATACCGTGAAAGTAATGTTTATGAGAGAATACTAGGTCTAAATGGTATACTAAACGCCTTTGGTAACGAAAATACATATACACAGTTAAAATAAAATATAAATTCTAAAAGCTGATTCACTTGTAACGGAACTTACAAGTGAATAAAGTTCAACATGCCATTGCATTGAAAGTGCTTTTCTCATCTATCAAATTAAAAGCACATTTTCAAAACATGAAGAAAAAAAAAATGTTCTGTATGTTGGTCAATTAGTCTCGTAGAGACTGCTTGGCTGGGATGTTAAGAGCCTGTTTGCTTGGACTTACCTACCTCCTTACAAAGCTACAACACTAACTTTATAAGTCATACTTACATAAATGGACTTATATTATTATCTGATTTACTAAACAAATTTAATTTAAATACAAAAAAAAAACTTATTTATTGGGAACAGTAGAATCTTAAAGCTACTGCAACATTGATAGGCTAGGCCAAAATAAGCATTTCAGAGCTCTCAACTTTTTACCTTTAAACCTAAAAGAACCCAACGGTCACATCTTACACATAAACTTATTTATTGGGAATAGTAGAATCTTAAAGCTACTGCAACATTGATAGGCTAAGCCAAAAAAAGCATGGTAGAGCCCTCAACTTTTTACCTTTAAACCTAGAAGTATCCAACGGTCACATAAACTGCAGTCGCCGTAAACGCATCTAGGCGTATCCTCCGTGTAAAAACTAACGCGCCGCGCATGGACTAACGAAGCAGCATTGTTGTTCAATGGATCAGCGGAATCGAACTAAACTTGTTGTTGAGGGGCAAGATGGGAGTTGAAGCGAGTCTGCCTATGGTTTGGAGGTTAGCAAAATAATAAGAGGTTTTTCTTTTTAACTACCGGCCACGGCTTCACCCGTGTGATATCCAATAAAAAATAACAGATGGTACCGAAGACTTGTAATTATTCTGTAATTGTTGGTTACTTGATTCATGAGATTATCCCGCGAAGCGTTCCCGTAAAAATGTTATCGAAATCGGTGTAGATTTCGTTTCTCAAGATTTGACTACATGTTAATCTAAATCGGTTTTATGAGTTGTTAAATGAAAAGTAGCTATTACCGATCAACTTTCGTAAGAAACGCATTCGCTCGACCATTTTTTCGTCGACATAGTTGCAAAATTGGTGTCCATGACAAGACGTTTTATTTTAACCGAATGGTATGTCCACCCTAAAGGTATATTCTAAATATTGGTGAAAGAGTTTTTTTTTAATTGGATGGGTAATTTCCAATATTAAAATCCAAATTAACAAACTTTACCTCGTTTTAATATTATCGTAGACAGTCCAGGTTATAGATAAGTGGCAGTCCAGGTTAGTGAAGCGTGACCCTGGCATTAGAATTCATTAGCATTGCCATTCAGATAGTAATGCACCCTGCATTTAAGGGGCGGTCTGTTTAGTAGTTATCTGAATCATTTGATCGATCTATATTTCGTTTGAAACAGGGTAAAGAAGCGATTTTTTTCCAGAGATAGAAAATAATAATTTATTGCATACTTATACAAACCACTGTAGTTATATTATATTTTCTGTAAATAAAAATATTAAAAAGTCACTAAGTAGTAAAATCATTGAATAAAAATATAAGTTTCAGTCATGCTCGCTTCCTTCTTCCGCCACAGTTCAAACAAATCCGAGCAAAATCGAAGTGCTACCCAACAATGCCAGTCCTCAATACAATGACAATAGCTGCCTGCAGTGAGAAGAACGATTTATAGCTTACTGTTCTTGCTGCACTGCTGCTTGCACTCTACACTGTGACTAAACTGTTGAAAAACGGTTGGGGTTAAAGGGTGTTCCTTTTACTTATTAAATGGAATACTAGTATGAGGTCAAGACTATGTATAACGATCTGAAATACCTCTTTTGTTTCATTCACTCTCATTATATTCTTCACAAACATAGGTACTATATTACTATTTGTAACACATATACTAACTACTATAATATATCAAAAGCCACTGATATTTTCATGAGTAAAATTTGTAATTTCATGATAAAATCACAAGGATATTAATTATAGAATCGTCGACTTACGAACTAAATTATTGAAGATTGTAAATTATGTGTGAATTCACGCCGATTATAGCCTATAAAATCAGGTAGAAAAGCAAGCGTTAAAGAAAGGAATTGACGTCATCCCCCTGTATCTCACCCATGACCTACCCCACAGCGTCTGCACCGCGAATGTTTCCACAATAAAACATAATTGTGCGATGTTTATCTGATCGGACAGATGTAAACATAACACACTGCCTTTTTATAGTTTACGCTGTGACATTTTAACGTTATAGTTTATCTAAGATCACATTTTTTTGTAAGATTTTCAAACAGTTATCATTTTTTAAGGATGAAGTTACTACTCTGCCATTGGTTGTTCATCGTTTATATTACAACTTTTCCATAGACCATATTTTACTTTCTTTTAATATAATTAATGCGAATGTATAGATGTTTGAAAACAAAAATAAAGTATCTACCTATAATTGGCTTTATGGCCACTTTGAATGCAAATATAACATACAAGACTACTCTAGGTCTTTCAACTAAATCTAGGTTCACTACTATTTACCTAATCTCATGACAATGTGCCTAATTACTTAATTTTAGCTCACTCTTACCTCATCAATCCACTACATTCATTATAAAATGGGATAATCTGTTATTGGCCTTATACTGTAAACACATGTTTTTTTTTTAGATTACAAGTTAACAGCGTTAACGCTGTTGCTTACCAATAATACAAAAAAAAAATGTTTTTAAACGATAATCTTTATGATACCTCAACCGATTTGGAATTTTGTAATCAGATATCATCTTGGTATAACACATATTTATGCTAGCTTCTATATAGATATCTATAGATCGTTTGCAACGGTCTTTAGATAGCTAGCTGTTTCATCTGTATTTTTGGTATATACCTACTTGTACTATAGTTACTATAGTTGCTAAGCTTAAAAATGTGTTATTCTAAATACCGTTGAAAATTATTTATAGATTGTTCTTCTGATCCAGATCATATAGACGGAAGCGTCGCCAAAATGACTGGATTACCACGCTGAATGGCAATAGGTATTAATGCGTTATAGTTGGTCATAAAATTTCGCAGCCTGAACAAAATGGAACCACTCGACCGAAAACCACAATGTTATGAATCTAGCATAAATCATAGACCAATAAAATAATAGATAAACATCGTCACCTGGCAACAGTAAACAGATAAACAGATGCTATATGACAATGTGTAGATACACAATGGGGTATATTTGGTAGGCGGTGACGGTAAACTGTCCGAGACAGAAGTGGTAGTTGATTTTTTAAGGATGATATAAAGGTGGATAAGACATTGAAAATTCACAAAACTGAATATGTTATGGGAGTCAACGGTCGACACACCTAGTTATGTTTTTGTCAAACTTATTATTTTATATGCAGTTAGATGATTTTGCATATTCTTAAATATAATTGTTTTTTTTTTCTATTATTTTAATGAATTCCGTTCACGCAAGATTTTTAATTTATATATTATCATTAACTATAAAATGTATTAGTAATTTGTAGAAAAAATTTTCCAAAGAAAAGTATTGATTTAACATAAAAATCTGGGAGTAACTTGAATAACCCAGAATTATATCAAGAAATATTTTTTACAAGTACTTATATATTTTGCTAATTTGCATTATTTATTGTGTTAGTCTTGGAAATAGTTAGAAATCAATAATTTTCTATGTATTCTTTTCGTGTGGGAAGTCGTGGTCTTATCCACACTATCCTAATTTACAGGACTAATCCCAACAAATTATCCTACATTATACGAATAGCAATAATAATTTATCTTCGCCAGCCACAAAAGCAACGAGACATTGTTCAAATCATTGACACGTTTTTGTTCAATGGGGTCTCTTAGACCCCCCACTTATCACTGCAGTGTCGATTTAATGCGAGCATTGAAATACTTGGTTCAAGTTGTACGAACATCGCGATATCAATATTACAAACAATATTTTATTTGTAAATATTGATTTCATAGAGACAACTCAGATTCTAAACATCCAATTAAGTAGGAGTATTCAGAGGCATGCCCAAGTCGGCAAATGCTCAAGTTTCATTCGTAACAAAGTTCTTAAAAGTCACACAGACGGCGCTGTAAGGATAAAAGAAAGATAAGGACTTAGTTTCGAATAGAATTGAGTTTATTTTTGCATAAAAAACACGATACAGATAATCACAATAATTAATAAAGACAAACAGTAGTTGCAAAAAAAAGTCCCAACTCAGCATAATACTGGTTGCAGCAATCAGCGCTGGTCTTCCGTTAGAACTGTTTATCATTCATTACTTACTATTAATTACTATTTCTCCCCATATATATAAAAGTGCTATCTTTTTAGCTTCAGGGTATCTGAGTAACAAACTTTTAACTGAAGTTTCATTACGAAAAATGTAAGCTCTCAGAACGTTACTATACATCCATATAGTACATCTGTACCATATCATACATCATCCAAGGGGCATCCGTCCCATAAAATATACCTACCTACCTACCAACCCAGAAGAGGTTATTCTGTTCATGAATAATAACACAAATTTCTTAAGAAAAAAACCTTTAATCAACTTTATTAGATCATTCTTAATACTATATATTTTTAATTAAGATCAAGATACTGAATTATAAAAATAAATCAGGTACCTAACATGTGCGGTGGGCCTTATATAAACATGGTTGTTTGACATCGCTTTGTAAAGCAAATTTTGTCCACCATTTTCTTCAATGAATATCTGAATATCCAACAGTTGTAGAACAAATGTGGTTAACCTTTCGGGATAGTTTATAAAATATACTTTATACTTGGACTACAGATTGGAAATACTCCGCTATCTGCTTATGGCTTGAATAGCGTCAAAATTTGCACATTTTGCCCTAAAATATTGTGAGAGATCATGTCAAATGATTGCATTATTTGCTATTGACTCAATACTATACGCAATGTTTCATAACTCAAAAACTAACCTTAAACTCCTATTCTAACCCTTACCACTTGGACGGTTAAGTCCATTTTATTTAATGTTTAAGTGAAATTTTGTATTGTAATTGAATTTCACTTGAATTTTAGTACTTGGTTTTTAAAATAAAATAGGCAACGTATCGCCACTCATTCGTCAAGGTGCTTACAGCATTGTTGCTTTCTATTTGTGTCAGATATTTATGGTTTTTAGTTATCTTTGATGTGTTATAAATGTGCGAACCTTCACTTTGAAGTTGATAAAAGCGTTAAAATTGTAAAAGAATCATAGATAGTGATACAAAATGAGCAGCTGGATCACAGGCACAAGCCATCACTAGTTGATACCTTCGTAGTGATGGGATACAACGCACCTGTTACTGGTCTATGGTATCAATGTCGATGTCTATGGTATGTATTTATTTACAAAAAAAAGTATATTAGTAGTAGGTATATCAGTCATTAGTCAGTTATTTATTTTTACTTTTACAGGTAAAGAGCTGACCTGGATGTCCATAATAAAAAAAATAGTCGCGAGCATGTTTGTTTGTATAGTTAATTTTTTTTAAGAAGAGCAGGAATATTTTTTTTTAATTTAGCTATTTGTTTTTATTTATAACTCATCGGTTAGAAATGAATGACAAGGCTTGAGCAAAAAATCCGTTGCACGTTAAAGGGATGGCCCAAAAACGATAAGACTCAAAGTTATGGGCATTAATCAAAATATGAATCGCAAAAAATGTGATGCCGTGTAGGCGGATTTCTCGGAGATTACAATTCGGTCAAGTGCGTTCTCAAATCAGTGAAAGTGTTCCGAAGTGTTTCAAATCAAGAAGACAATAAAGACATTGGGCACGTTAAACATTAGTATATATCTATGACGACTCGTTCTACAGTTTTTTTTTGCTTCCTGACGTTTCGAAGACAATTCCTTCGGACACTTTTAATTTTAATAGTTTATTCACTGATTTTTCGGACACCAATGATAAACGCTGTTTTGTACAGTCAGATAATATTTTTTTTTTATTTTCTTTGTTTGACGTACTCTATATCGAAACTTGTGTATCGATCAAAATCGTTTCCAAAAACGGAACTTCTGTTGATGCGAAAACCGTTTGCGTTTTAGAGTTCTGTTGGAGTACTCTAAAACTCTGAACAATATATTTTTATCGTTTTATTTTTGTTATACCGCATTCTACCCGCATTGAATCGGACAACAATAAAATATAGAGCGAATATTTTGTCTGTAATTAATTGTTTGCAACACAATAAAAAAAAACTTTATAACGATTAGACTGTTCTGCGTAGTCTGCTGGTCGGCGGTTTAGATTCTAATAATTTTGGATAGGTTTTTAATATGATATATATCATGAAATATTTTAAGGCGCACGATATGCGGGTTCGTTTCCCGCTGCGGGACAAATGTTTGCATGTTCTGCAGATATTTGTTCCGGGTCTGGGTGTTGTGGTTCCATGATACTCGTAGTTCCTGATACCCACGACACAGGGAATTCTAGTGTGGGCCAGAACTATGTATGTGTCTGTTGAGCGTTTATTTATTAATATTTTTATTTTTATTGAAAATATAATTATATATATTAGCATAATACCCACATAAACGCTAACGACTGTATAATCCTCATTATGGACATCCATACTCAGTTTTCAGATCCGTGAGGGTACCATGTAGTCAGAGGCACGTCCAAACAATATATATTTACTAATACCCACGTTTTCCATATTTCACGTTATAGATTGCAAAAACATAAACATTTATCGAGTGGAAAAATCGATTGGTGCACGACAGTCGAACCCACGACTTCCGTATAGGCAGTCGGGGTACTGCCGTAAATCTAACCTACTAGGTACTTTCTTAACTAAATGCAGTTTTTATGCAGTAAGATAACTGATAAACATTTTAAGTATTGACACTGCAATATGCAAAAAATACATTTAATAGTATTTTTTGCATGTTTTCTTCGTTTTTACGACCTGAATTATTATTATGCTTAAGAGCTATTTCAGTTAACCTAAAGTTTTTTAGCCCTGGTCGTAAAGATCTTATAAAGCTGGTGAAGTTATTATTTCCTTGTAAGATTTTATTGTAACTTTTTACAACCCATCTCAGAGTTAGATGCAACCTTTGACCATAACTTTAATGCATTCAGGCCATAATTTTAGAGCGTACCGACCAGTCATCCACATACTAGTTACATTAGAGTTTAGTCATTTGGACAAATTTACTTTACTAAAGATAAGCCCAGACAGTCATCTGCAGTAATTCAAAACAGATTATATATTTAAGTTACCGCTACTGCCATCTATCAGCTAGCGCCGGAACTATATCGACAGCCAGCTCGTGAATGACGGGTGACAGCGCACGCGCTCACTATCGGCGAATGTCGGAATTTGTCAATCGTTTTATTGGTCATTGAATTCGAATAGGAATTTGCGATGTTATATCAAGATTCAAAAAGATTTTTTGTATAAATCTTATTAATGACCAAAACAATTTAGATAGCTTAGGTTTAAAATAACGCCATGCCTACTTAGCTAATAAATTAATAAATTATTCAGACCCACCTCAGAGTGTTTTAAACTGGACTCTAAATTATCAGATCTCGTTTGTAGAAAACGTTTCAAATAAGGCCCGCAATCTGTCTTACAGGTAAGGTTTTATTGGCGCGACACCGTGCCACAGAATAAATCATAGTATATAGGTGCCTACTTACAAACTTACAGTAATTTCACTTACTTTAAAACAGTCTAATAAGACTACAAATAGCAGATATAACATTTGACAAAACATTATTTTTAAATACGTAAAAATTATATATCAAAGTAGGTTCCTCGTTATTTTAATTTATATAAATTCAAAGCGATATAGCTGTTATTTTAAATTGAAATATTTGGAGTGAGACAGGTAAGCTGAGGTTACAAATTGTGGCGCTTTTTACTGGACCCAAGTTTGGGATGTGCAGTTATCGAAAGGGCGAGATTGGAAAGCGATTGCCGATCCAGTTTTGGTGTTACTTCAACATATCTTGTTGGTATATTCTGAAAGTGTTCCAATAAGCGGCGATGGGCTTGCAACCTGTCACATGGAATGCTTACTACTTGCAAAACGCGGGCATGTACCAAATACGAGTATAATGTTCCAAACAACGTGCCTCTGACTACCCCCTACTTGGTATCCTCAAAGATCTACTCACTGAGTATGTATCTGAGGATGTCAACCTAGGGGAAGACAGTAGTGAGCGTGTATGTATGTATGTATATTCTGAAATTGAAAGGCTGCGTTCTGGAAAACTTAGATCACGTCATACAATTTGCTTTCAAGTGAAAAAAAACATCGTGAGGTAACATTACATGTTCTGGAATCGTAGGGAGTAGACAGGAGAAGCGTTTTTTTTATCAGATTAAACTAGCAATTATATACGTTTGTAAGCGGTTACCGTAACTTATGGAACAAACCTAAAAAAAAATGCTCTAGATCCAATCTGCTCTATACATTTATTGTGCGATACTCTTTGTCGTAGTAGGCGAAGGTCCGTCTGAAACGCAGAAGGTTGCGGGTTCAATTTTCGCCGCGGGACAAAATGTATTTTTTATCTGCAAATATTTGTCTCGGGTCAAGGTGTTTTCATATATAGTTTATATTACAAACTAATATATACTATATACCTATATTACAAAAAAAATATAAGTAGTAAATCAGTCATGTAGTTCCCATAACATAAGCTCTGGTTACTTTAGCATCACCTACTTATGCTGTGTGAAAAATTACCAGATTTTTTTTTATTTATCCGCGTATGCTATCAAGAATTATATTATTTTAGGGTAATTACACAGGCTACACAGTATCTATCAAGTGTTTTGTGTTCCATTGTTAAAACTGTAAAGTAAACATATTTTATAGTTTTAGATAGAAATATATACATATCTTTAATTGTACACCAGTAATTACAAAAGAAACACGAAAAATAAATTATAATAATGCCTAGTGGTACTATTGGCGACCTTATCGTTGAAAGCGATCTCTTCCAGTCTGTCATTCATATAAAATCAAAAGTGAATTTACACCAATCCTTCGCTCGCGACCAAGCCTAGAAGAATCAGGCAAGAAACTGTTTTGTTTTTTTATGAGCTTTGATATGGTGCCAATCGAACAAGGCGAACTCATTTATTTTAAGGGTCAAAGAATTAAATAAAGTCTATTCTTATTCCTGGATTAAACTGACACCATCCGCGTCTCAGCTGGCTTGTATCTCATCGCGTCTGAGGTCGTCATTTTGAAATCAATGCCTAGAAACATTTGAATGTAACATCCCGACCTTACCGCGTTCACTACGGGTTTCATTTCGCAATGGTTCACAGGTCAAAATGGAAACACACGAGCTGGGCTACCTAGGTTTTATGGTCGCAAACCATTAAGCATTATATGCGCGAGTCATGAGGCAACCTCTAGGCATATTGTGCAAACATACAATAAAAAAAAAACTACATTCAAACTGTATTAAATAAATAAATAATGCTGGACATTTTTCACACAGCATCATCTAGCCCCAAAGTAAGCAGAGCTTGTGTTATGGGTACTACATGACTGATATACTACTTATATATATTTTTTTTGTAAATACGTACTCATTATACATAGAAAACACCGAGATGCCGAGACAAATATTTGCAGATGCAAACATTTGTCCCGCAGCGGGAATCGAACCCGCAACCTTCTGCGTCACAGGCGGGCCTACGCCCATTGCGCCACAGAGGTTTCGACCTCAGTCTCTTTAGGTGAACGCTTATTTATAAATAACAAAGTCAAAGTCAAACGTAGTACCCGGATAAAAAGTAGTACCTACTTACGCAGCGTTCGTAGGAAACGTATTCGCTCGACCGTTTTTCGTCGACTTACGTTGCAAAGTTTGTCGACGAAAAGCCTTTTTATTTTAACGGAATATTAAAACAGCACAATACAGCAGGAAGACGCCATAGTTTATGAAAAAACGCCACCACAGACAATAACACGGATACTAGTATAATATGAAAACTATTCAGGGTCTGTATTTTATAAAAACATCGTAAGTAAAATGCAGTGATCTCATAAATATGTCCACTCAATATTGGTGAAATTGGATGAGTTATTTTGGAGATTTCTTTCTATTGGACAAACTCTTATTGGAATAACAAACTCTATCTATTTATATTATTAGAATAGATATAGCTTAAGATATCTTCTGTAGCTCGCAGAACCGATAACCTGAAGGTTCATAAAGATACGTTCAGGAAGATAGAACTGAAAGGTTCTTGAATGCAGACCACGAACTGAAAAACGTACTGTATAAGACCCCACAATGATAGGTCTAGTTGAGATAAAACTTTTGGAGTGCTGGATTTTAATGATAACGGAACATGACTTTGCAAAGATAAACAGTGGCTCCATAATAAGCGGTAACGAGAAACTGTTTGTTGAGAGTAACGCAGTAACTGGCCGTTTTTATATAACTTGATTTTTAAGATCCATGATCACCTAAACGATCTAGTTTTTATGATATTTTTTGTCGTTATCTTAATAACTTAACCTACGATTAGTGACAAAGTCGCGATAGGCTTGCAATCTGTCATAATGGAATGCTACGCTACTACCTACTTGCAGATATGCGGGTTTGGTCGTATTTCTGACAACCCTCTACTTGGAATATCTATATACGGAGTATAATCCAGTATGAGGAATGAGGAATACAGTCGTGAGCTTGTTTGTTTCTTTTTGTTGTCGATCAGGAGGAAAAATGAAAGTACTTATTATGTTGGAATATTATTGACCCCGTGGAACAGTGGTAGTGTGCTCGTGATGAAGGAAGGTCAATGGTTCGATTCTAAGGTTCGATTAATAATTTTTCGCTTAGGCATAACAACTCAAAAACGCGCTAAGCTAAATTGTTGCATAGAAAATATATTTTTCTTAGGTAATTAAATAAGCTCCTTGTTTGAATAAAAAACATGTTTAATCTTAAAACGTCCCTGAATTCCATGTAGTTATGTGCATGCTAACAGAAAAATCGCGACGTGTGATCAGATAGCTGGGTCAGTGCATTAGCATTGCCATTCAGCGTGGCAATGCAGCCAGCATTTTGGGAACGTTTCCGTTTGTTAGAGTTATCTGGATCAGTCGACCTATAGGTCGTTTGTAACGGACTTACGGTATTTTTGTATATATGTAGGTATCTACTTGTACATAGATGTAAAAATAATGCGTTCACGCAGCTTAAAAGGTAAAAAAATATATCTACGCGATCGATTAAAATGAAAGTAGGTATATTTTTATTCTCTGTTGCAATAATTTTACATTAACTTTAACGAAACAATGTTTTCGAAAAACTAGGTCAATATTTTTGGTTCGCTCAATGATATCGGCGGCCATATAATTTTACGGGACATTATGAAAGGGCCGTATCGGCGTATTAATTAACTGGTATATGCCATATGTCACACTTCCCCCCACCAATACGTATTGATCTACAAATCCCCACTTTTAGGAGGGCAGTCATTGCCCCCCTATAACGGTACAGGCGGGGCTTGCGCGAAACACGCCAATCGGGGCAAATGCGCCGCACGCGCCGATGATCTAAGCGAATGATCTAGCTTGCTTGTCATTTCGCGACAACCTCATTGGTCGGAAACATGCCATCGATTTCGGCACGCTCCAGTTTCCTTATCGATTTCATTGCCCGTAATCGCCTCATTAACATTTCTTAACTTTGACCCGATCGGTTCATTCACAAACAAACCGTTATAAATCAAGTTACGATCGATAAATCGGAGCCACCTGCGCGTCGACAAATAAATTATTCGAGACGCTCCGACAAAATAGCCGCTTACAACGCCATACGGTACGTGTTTTATGGGCCCGTACGTAGAGAAAGCAACGGGACATGAAGCGGCCTTCCCACCCGGTGTCCATGCGCCGACTGACTGATGGGCGAAGCTTAACCTCTGATAATAACGGAGCGAGACAGTCAGACCGCTGTATCTTACGTGCAAGCGAGAGGGGAAACGTATCTTCTTCGGTGATCGTGAAGTGCAAGATGGGTATACAGTCACACACGGACCACATCCGAGTGAGGCTCGAGCCGCGGTTCAAAATTCGAACGCGCGTACGCATCGACGCCTGCGATTTTCTCGATTGCAATTTTGCGATTATTTCCTTACTCTTTGCGAACTTTGAGAGTTATGAAGTTGTAAAAAACTGGTGTATGTAGTGATTGTTGTGTTTGTGTAAGATGAAAATCGAATTTTAAGTTATAAACTGTTTTTTTGCGAAAATAGAGGGACTACTGCTGCTGCTGAAAAAACCTGCAAACGCGATAAGGTAAGTTTTTACAATGTTATTTATTTATTAAATTGTAAGTTACTTATATAAAATATAATAAGGATGTTTTGTTTTATGTTCCAATTTAAAAACATATTTTGTTTTATGTTTTTAAATTGGAATAGAATATATTTTGTTTATTTTTTCTAACTTTTGATAGTCCGTTTTATTTGTTTTTATTTGCAAATAAATTATATGATCAATTTTTTTCAGACTACTCTCATTTTCATAGGCTTCAGAAAATAGGTCAGTAGGTTTTCGTCTTTCAACTAGGCTATGTTACAAAGCGTACATATTTGTTAAGTACCTAGTTTCTTTTGGTATTTTATTTGACGGAGATTATGATGATATGTGAAAATATTTACAATTTTGATTTCATTTTTTTATTTTGCTTTGAGTTGCAAGACAAAACTACTTACGTAAATAAATTAACTTAAATTTATATAATCATTGTAAGTTGGGTGCAGATACTTTTTTTAAATTAATTTGTCTTTTTCGTTCCGTGATTTCCCCACATAGTTGATAACTATTTTCATGCTTTATTTAAAGCCAGAGTGCAACGTGTCACGTGGAATGATATCTTCTTACAAACGGTATGTTCCAAATGTAATGCGTTCCTCTGACTACCCCCTACTTGATATCCTCAAAGATCAAGTATCAGAGCATACCCATCATGGGACCAGTCGTGAGGTTTTTTTTAAATATTATTTTTAACAGCTCGATGAGCCTGGTGGCCACACTTATTATCCGAAAGGCCACACCACACATCAGATAAGCAGATCATATATCGTGCATACATCTCACACCTACTATTGTTTTACCGCGCAGTTGGCTAAATATCATAACAAAGCTTTTAAGATATTAACTTCCAACAGATAATTCGTATACATATATTTACGAATAGATACTTGGCTTTCAGCTACAGCTAAAAAAGTTAAAAAAAAAGATTATGTACTGAGAAACACAACAGCAGAATTAATCATTAAAGTACTTACTATGAAACTGTTATATCATTGGACATAGTAGTATATGTATAATTAGTAGGTATGTTATGACAAAATTTTTGCTCTTTTAAGGCCCGGTCAAACTAATCTAGTGGAGCTGGCGGTGCCAATCAATAGGGAATTGGTTGTCAAAGTTGAATGTATTAATCCAGCTCTGACACCGCGTTAGTTTGGCCGGGCCTTTAGAAAACTCTAAAGGCCCGACCAAACTAACAAAAAGTTACTATGATTTTTGGAAGCAGTAACCATAGTAACCTCTGTAGCCTACTACTTCAGCTAACAGCCTATAAAAGTTCACACGTAGTCCTTAATCCGATTTTCATTATAAGAGATAACTGATATCCATGATAAGGGTTCTCTGTATCATGGGTATCAGTAACTACTAGTACCATGGTACCAAAACATCCAGACCCGGAACGAATATCTGCAGATTATGGAAACATTTGTCCCGAAGCGGGAATCGAACGCGTTAAAAGAGTGCTATGACTAATTGTCCTGGTCCACCTTCATATACTGACTTTTGTAGATTGTGGTGGGGGGTTTTCCTATACTGCATTAAAATATAAATAAATAATGCTGAACATTTTTCACACAGCTTACATACTCTTTTTTTTAATACTTACATATTTTATATAGAAAATACCCAGACCGATACAAATATTTGTCCCACAGCGGGAATCGAACCCGCAACCTTCTGCGTCTCAGGCGGACTTTTGCTCACTGCGCCATATAGGTGGAAAATAACAAAAATACAAATATATTTTGTTTACTAAAAATATCAAAATTACTATAAAAAAACTATGGTTGCTGTTGGCATTGTCGCGGGAGGCCGGTTACAGATAAATTGATTTCCATAAAACTAACACAATTTTTCTCTTTTTTTAACCACTAATGAGTAAAGAAATATAGTCGTAGGTATATTGCTCTAAATAAAGGTAGTTTTAGGCGTGAAATCATTCGAGTATTGTTGAAACATTTCACACGTAGATGTTAGAATTTTAAAAACATTGCTTTAACTATTTCGATCGTCAAAGTCATAAATAACTTATATGGCAAAATGCTTGTGATCATTTAACACAATATTTTTTTACTCCTTAAATGAACTAAAGTGAATTAAATAAATAAATAATGATGTACATTTTTCACGCAGCATCATCTAGTCCCAAAATAAGCAGAGCTTATATTATGGGAAATACATGACTGATATACTACTTATATACATTTTTTATAATTATATATTGATTATAAACTTGGGATGTTTTTGACATTGTTTCGACTCATTTCGAGAGTCTTCATTAGCGTCGCGATCAGTCCCCCGGATGAAGACTCTCGGAATGTTAAAACAATGTTGTTACTTTTAGAGTACGGCTCGTCAAATATGTAGTGTTTGCGTCAAGAATTTTAACTTTTTTTTTTTTGTTTTTTTTGTGAAACTAGTGTTTGTAGTTTTGAACGAGATCATTCATACGATAAAACAGGAATCGCCTTCACCGATAGTATGATAGGTACATAAAAAATATCGTTTTACGATATGAAAGCTATTTTTAATTATCAAGAAAAATACTTTAAATTACGGGAATTTTATTAAAAGTCCAATAGGATATTTAATCACCTATTAATTTCTCCTTTGGGGTGGTAATTTTTCATAAAATGTATATTTAACTTTGAAGAATAAACGTGCCGTCTTGGCCAAGTGGGCGATACACGACTTCTGATCCGGAGGTCGTGGGTTCGAACCCGGTCGTGCACCAATGGATTTTTCCACTCGAAAAATGTATGTGCGCATTAATACGTGCTCAAAACGGTGAAGGAAACCATCGTGAGGAAACCGGGATGCCCTAGAAACAAAAATTCGAAGGCATGTGCCAAAAGTTAGTGTTCCAATAAGAGGCAATGTTCTTGCAACCTGTCACGTGGAATGCTTACTACCAAATGTAATGTTTGGACGTGCCTCTGACTACCCCCTACTTGGTATCCTCAAAGATCTACTCACTGAGTATGTATCTGAGGATGTCCACCATGGGGAAGACAGTCGTGAGCGTGTTTGTTTTTGTTTTGAAGAATAAACAAAACATTGACAAATAAAAAATAATAATAATAATAATTCTTAAAATCGTTTCAGAATTGTCGTAGACATCTGTAATCGCGTAACATGATTACAAAAAAAAACATACATACGAATTGTGAATTCCTCCTTTTTGGGAGACGACGGTTGAAACTAGTTAATATATTTTTATCACGCGCAGCGCGTTCATGTCTTTTGTACTGAAAATGTGCGAATGTGCTATTTGGTGCGGAAACCATCTCTTTGATAAGTTCTTAAAAGCTCTCAGATTATTCACTGGCTTGAGTAGCTGGAAAAGGAATTAATGAATAAAAATAGGTACTCTATTGTACAACATAAGAAAAATAAACACGACTTATGGTACAAGTTCTGTTACGCATAAAATACAGTTTCTATTATTACAGATTAGGAGCCTATGGATTTATATAATATCTGTATCATTTTATAAACTCAAATATATGTATTTATTTTTACTTTTTTTACTTACCCTAACACCTTTTTTACCTTTACCTTTTTTCTACCCGAGAAGCGATGCCTTCTAGAAAACCTTAGGATGAAGACTATGACATTCTTAGAATAGCTGGGGGTGCACTAAGGTGCAGAGGTATCACCTCTGGTGTTTATCTTATACGTATAAATAAAAACAGTTCATAAAAGTTTTATTTCGACACATAAAAAAACTGAGTAATTAGTTGAAGCAATGGCTGAATAAAATCAATTCTTATAAGTTTTAGTAAGTAAAACAAAATATAAAATGAGTACTTAGTTGAAGCAACAGCACGCTGCGATCAATCAAAGTAGATTGTGTGATGTATACGCATGCTCAAGTAAGGGTCAAGAGGTCACGGGATCTTTAAAACAATCATAATTAGATACCACCCAATTTCATGATGATATTTAACTTATAGAACAAGATAAATAAATAAACGTTTTAGTAATTTCGCAATCAATTAAAATATATTTTAGACGCGTTACAAAATACCATACTAATAGAGGCTCTAAATAGAGCCAAGCAAAAGCAAAATCTCCTATGACAAGTATTTTTCAAAGGAGATTTCATCATTGTTAAAATTAAGTATAATTTGGAAACATTATAAAATCAATAATATTGTTTTGTTATTAGAAACTTACTAACATAATTAGTTATTTAGTTTAGTTAGTCATGGCCACGGTTCGTGCAACACAGTTGAAACCTCGGGAAAATAAAAAATATGAAGGCGATAAAAATGTGTAATTCATAAACGGGGGAGTTTTTTTTATTCAACTACAGTGGCAAACTCACATACGATCTACCTGTTGGTAAAAGGGTACCCGTAACCTATGGACACTTGCAATACTAGAGGAATCAGGGGTTGCTGACCTTGAGATATAACGGGTGAAAATTCTTGTGTGCTTGTAATTTAACCTTTAAATTGGAAAACAGCAATGGGGGCATATCTGCTTGGTGGCAGAAATCCTGGCATATTGCGCGTGGCTGTACTTGGATGCTGCTGCATTTTTCTAGACTTCACTATGCCTCGATTTCAAACACATAATGGGATATATGAATGAAAACCAACTCCCAAATAATAGTCGAACAGTTGGAGTCCCCGACTATCTTTCGACCTTCAAGAGTGAGCAATGTTGGCCGAGTAATGTATTTTTTTTTTTCGCGGTCTACTACTAGACACAGCGCATTTGCGTCGTCACAGACTTTACGTGTAAACAAGTTGTGATAAGTTATCTGTTATAGTATTTTAATATTTATGTATGTTAGTCTTTAAGGTATTCATGTTATGTGCCATCATTTTATACATTGTTCATGTTGTAAACTATTTATTATTATTATTATTGTCTATTTATTTATTTAAAATTTCAGGCTTATTCCTAGAGCCTTTACAGGTATTAGTGGAGCTGAAGTCGCACTATGAGGGCTTTTTTGTACAATAAATATCATCATCATTAGGCCACATCAGTCCACTGCTGGACATAGGTCTCTCCCAATACGCGTCACCGAGCCCGGTCTTCAGCTCTTATCATCCACTTTTTGCCCGCTGTCTTTCTTACGTCATCGCTCCACCTAGCCGGGGGGCGCCCCACACTACGTTTGCCCAGACGCGGTCTCCACTCAAGAACTCGTTTATCCCAACGGTTGTCGATTCTTCGGCATATATGACCAGCCCATTACCACTTGAGCTTACTAATCCTCTGAGCTATGTCGATGACTCTAATTCTCTGTCGGATAATCTCGTTGCCGATTTTATCTATCAGAGAAACCACGAGCATAGCTCGTTCCATAGCTAGCTGTGCAACCTTGAACTGGTGGATTAGCTCTTCTGTGAGTGTCCACGTCTCGGCACCGTAGGTCATCACGGGTAGGACGCACTGGTTGAAGACTTTTGTCTTCAAGTATTGTGGTATGGGTGACAATAGGTATAAAAAACGTTATTTTGTGGATGGCGACTGATGACACTATTGGAAATATTGGGTGATAAACTGGGCTATTACATATATAATATGCTTATGGAATGGTTGCTCTGCTATGTAGGATGAAACGGCACCTGCTAATTCTGACTAAAATTTACACGTTTTATTATTTTTATTACTTCACTTGACGAGTTCTCGTAGCCCATATTATTTCTTTATTAGCCAAAATACATTGTAACTATGTACCAAATGGTGTATACACATACAATGTATGTAAGGTAATGTTCGCCCGCACCTAGAACCATCACCGCACACAGAACAAAGTAGAAAGTTTCGAAACGAAGGTTTTACGATGGGGAGTTACCGCGGTCAGCCATTTCACCTTCCTGTAATAGTGTCGTCGAGAGAAGTACTGACCCTCGTTTATCTAATTAACTTTACCTGTTGTGGTTGCAGCCACTAATAGATTGATATAGCTCTTCGACTAGTATTTATTTTTACTTTCGCGATCAGTAAACGTGTCATAAGTGGTTATTTCGGTTATTACTAGAATTAATCATATACCAAAATTTCTCGAACCTGTGAATCTCGAGATTATTAGGTACCAGACTGATCGTAATTCTTTGGATGTATATCGACTTGTGCGGTGCGGGTTCGATTCCCGCAATGTGGCAAATGTTTGCATGTTCTGCAGATATTTGTTCGCGATCTGGGCATTGTGGTACCACGGTTCTCATAGTTCCTAATACTCACAGTTCAGGAAATTCGTGTGGTCAATACTATGTATATATATGTTATAATTTAATTTATGTATATTAATGTTTTATTTATAATTTAGATTTGTTCTTATATTTTAACCATGCTTTAACATAGTTGTTCTGTTGACCAGGCAAGCTATGATAAGCTACTTAAGAACGACATTTTTATCTTTCTTGTGATGTTCAAAATAACAAATGTAAGTCTTATCTTCTAATAAACCATCTAATTTCCAAACACGTCCAATACACGGGCCTTTCTTCAACATTAATTATGCAGCGGCTATTTTGTAATCGAAGTTAAATCTTGAATCTAACGAGTAGTGATTAATTTGAAAAAGTTTTGAATAAAAATGAGGAGACTGATATCAGGGATTAAAGTCCCTTTTATACTAGGCAAAGTCAATAGGTGTTTTTTTATTGAAACCAAAAGGGCTATTTAGAATCTATAATTTCATTGAATATATTAATTGCTCTCATGCACATACATAGTTTGTGTAGATCTTAATCTAAATCTAAAATCTTTATTAAATATATTTTAAAAAAGTGGTTTAGGCAGATTTCTTGCGACTATACAAACACGCCTGCAGTTCTTAGCTACGAATTTATTTTATTTTCCTATAATGTTTCATAAATAATGACGGTAAGCCACTGTTTAACCTAAAAGTATCTGGTTCTAATTTTTAGAGAATATAGTCTATGGTATCTGTCAACCATAAAAAAATACACAGAACAGTTTTTTTTTGTGGCTAAGTAAAGCGTTTGAAGTTTCAACGCTAAGAATATTATTTCATGATTCCAAATTAGTGTTTTAGTTTCTAAAATCTTTCTGTAATATTGTTAAATATTCAATTCTAAAATAATTAAAACAGTTTTGTTCCTAAGTTCTTTGTGCAGTCATGTTTATTTTCAAACAAAACGATATGGCACAATCTTGACATTAAGAATGCGGTAGACAGAGCTAGGTCAGAGATTTTTGCATCAACTGTATTATTTTTATATACTTAAAAAAGCGAATGTAATTATGATTGAATGTCAAGTAGAATTTATGATATCATAATACCATTAAATACTGTCATAATATACGTTTTCAATAACAACGTTTTTGTTGGCCTAGTGGGCGATACCCCGACTTCTGATCCGGAGGTCGTAGGTTCGACCAATGGATTTTTCCACTCAAAAAATGTACGCCCGCATTAACACGCGCTCAAACCGGTGAAGGAAAACATCGTGAGGAAACCGGTATGCCCTAGAACCAAAAATTCGAAGGCATGTGCCAATAGTTAGTGTTCCAAAAGGCGGCGATGGGCTTGCAACATGTCACGTGGAATGCTTACTACTTGCAAAATGAGGGCATGTACCAAATTTAAGGTTTGGACGTGCCTCTGACTACACCCTACTTGGTATTCTCAAAGATCTAATCACTGAGTATGTATCTGAGGATGTCCACTATGGGGAAGACAGTCCTGAGCGTGTTTGTTTGTTTTTGTTTTGTTATTTGTTTTCCTCTCTTTAACTTGAAACTTTTTGTTAATTATCTTTCATGAAAATTTTACTGCACCCTGAATTATAGTGAATACTAAAAAAATAGGCCATATAAATAGCTGTTCCAAATCGTTAAAAATACATTATGATTTGGATAAGACACCAAATTTTCCATTAGGTAGGTACTAAGTTCTTTTTAGATCTGTATGTATATTGAGATCGCTTTTAAGCGATAATAACGCCCATTGTACTTTTATTTATATTAAGTTTTTGTTTATTATTTAATCTTGTGGTGTACAATAAAGTATTTTCACTCATTCATTCTTGAGGCCATAACTACGAGTGTACAGGGCCTTTAACAACAGTACGGAACCTTAAATAAATTGCCTATCGTGTGTTGAAGACAATGCGTCAAAATGTGTATGTAAATTTTACTGTATGATGAGAAAAAAGTGAATATTTATGTATGTAGCAATAGTTAAATAGATTTTTGTAAACCTTTTAAAATTCGTGACCTAGAGCGAAAGTTTGTAGATGTTCGTTGCTAAGGATCTCCGTAACGGCTGAAATGATTTGGATAAATTTGAAACTAGTATCAATCGTAATATAAGATAATTTTACGCTTTGGTCTTTTATTCAGGTACCAGACGGGGAAAACTGCGGGCCGTTGCTAGTCATACATAAATAAATTATAACCTTTTTTCACATCCTATTTTTTAAGACATCCGCAAAAATCTTGTTAAGGTTCTCATAATAACCTATGACTAAAATTTATCTGCAGTAAAGCTTAGTTTTATTTAATTACATCACGATCTCATCACTCCTTCATGCACTATATTAAAACGGCAATTAAAACAGCATTAATGTACTGAGCAATTGGATTAATGGTTACCAATTTAATGGAATTGAAAACAATTTACTTCGTTTTATTCGCGAATAAAATAATTTTATTGAGGATTTGAATGTGATTTGATTCAACTTTACGTTTGTAGCTCTTGTTTCATAAATATAAGCTATTTACTCTGAGGAAATAAAATGGAGCTTAGCATGGCGACCCGTCCAGTTAGTTTTGCATGGGATGCTGTTTAAATTTGTGGTCGAGTTGAGTTTATACAACCTCAAGAAACTCAATTGACCTCAAGAGTTCGAGTTCTCGATTTCGTGATAAGCGTTACCGCGACTTCCAAATCGAAGGTCAGGTCAACTCTACTATCTTTTTGATAATCCTTTATTCAGTTTAAGTGCGTAGCCATTAATGTGAAATTCAAAATAGAATGTCAATTTTTCAAACCTGTCGGATCGTCTATCAAACAATGCATTAATGGCTGGTGTTACTGTTACCGTAAACATGATTGTTTGCAGGACGACGTGTGGATGACACATACATCTAGGATAAGTAAACATAACTTAGCCCACACTTAATCTAAGCACTTTTAAAAACACTATAAGCTCTTTGCTATAATACTTTGTGAATCATTGATGGCAGTGCTAAAACTTACCATTGTACCTGTATTGCTTAAGGATTCCTGGCTTTGTATATTCCTTTCGTGTTTATTACAGTTTATCTATCTATCGATATATGTAACTATATATTTATCTGTCTATCTATTTTGCTTCAGCAACATAATTGCTTTGTAAAATCTATTTATCTAGACTTTGCTTAAATCAAAGGCAAAAGACGCTGCTAAGTTTATTTATAATAACAATATGAACAATTTTTATTCAATTGCTTACGAGATATATGATCTGTAGTAGGTAGAACTATGAAATAATATCAATACATAATATCATACATATATGTTGAAACATGACAACATTTTAACTAACGCGGTATTTTGATATGAAAATTATTGGAATAGTCTCGTAATATTGTCCGTATCACATTACCAATAAGCTATATATATCTCCTTGGTAAACTGAAAACTAGTTGCGTATCATTTTACAAAACATACTAAAACTTATACTTAAGAGTTATACTATAACTCATCTTTACTTCGAAGTTGTTAAGCATATAGTTTCTTTGAATGTCAATTGCAAAGTAGATCTTCATTACATATTATATATCTACATTTAATATTAAGAAGAGGTAAAGTTTGTATGTTTGAGTGTAGGTTATTATTTCTGCTACCAAACAGTAATGTTCACATTGCTGCGATTTGATGTGTTGAGTATGAATGTCGGTGAAATTACATGGGAAAGAAATTTTTCACGTACCGCACTATCGGTGAAGGCACCGACTAAGTTTCGACTCATTCCGAGAGTCTTCATCAGGGTGAGTGTTTGACTTTATTGTAGGCGACGTATCAGGATATGCCATGCCCCTGTCGCTAACCATTTAACATATTGTAAATAGATTGTATACTTGTTTGCCTACAAATAACTATAAAAAAACACATAAATGAAGGTGACCTTATTTTATGGAGGTTTTTAATGTTAATTTCAGTTTTTTTTAGAAGGACATAATGGTGATTTTACTCCATAAATATTTATCTTAACTTACCTTACTATTGGTGAAGGCATTTATTGGTCGATTTATTATAAATCTTACAAAGACTTATAAAAAATCGATCAGTAGATGATCAGTACTATGAGTGATCGTGTCGCAAATAGGACTTGAAATGTGACTTAGGAAAAAGTTGACACGAGATAGTTCCTACGTTTTTGTATAAATAATTAACTGGTCTACTCAAACTGAACAAACTCATTACGTAAACATAATTAGTGTTTCCAAGAAATGTGATCTACTTACAAATATCCTGGTCACATTCTATGCCGTAGTGGTTGGCTCGTTTACTGTCACTCCCGCGCATTCAAATTATCCAAGAAACTGGAATCTTAAAACGAAAAAAAAACGCTATACCAGTGCAGTAGTACACACGGGTTGCTTTTTGTATAATATGAGCCATTATCATTCTGTGAAACATAGGAACGGCAGATTATAAGACAAACAATCGCTCAAAGAATCTTACACTGTGGCAATATGTCCCAACTCGTAATTTTATTAGATTAGACAATATACAACTGTATTATTACTTGACTGATATATAAATACCATTATGTTATGGTGGAAAACAAATAAGCGGCCCACTAAATGAAAAAAACTGACTGACGATCCTCCTTGTTATTTTCTAGTTGAATCAAAACTTCGAAATGAAAAACTTGAACATTTGGTGACGGTAAACTTGTATCGTTTCATGACGTTCAAGTACTAGCTCCAGTAATTAGGCGAGTGTAAACAGAGCATGATGTGGCAACTCCTGCTAATTATCTTGCATATAGTAGCGTTGAGTAACCAGATGAGTTCTTCTTGGAAATAGGAACTGCTCTCTTAAGGATTCCTGTTTTTTAATAACTAGTATTTATCTTGATAATTACGTTTATTCTAAATTTTTTGGTTTGTATCTTTAATTATTTAATAACCAGCCACGTTGAATAGTTACTATTGCCAAAATACGGGCATGTGCCGAATGCCTCTGGGGACGTGCTTTACAAATGGTTAGTGCACGTCCGCAGAGACAACAACAGTACAACTTTGAGTATACCAAGAAAGTTCTTGGTATACAAAGACTCACTTTGACTTATAAGAGTATGTATCTGAAGATATCCAACGAGGGGAATGAAATTATGAACGTGTATGTTTACCCGGATAAAAAGTACTCTTACTTATTCTAAGTCCGTATTAATTCCAAGTTTCGGTTCAGCCGTTACTTATCGTTAAGACCATTAGCAATAAAAATCCAATCATACATACTATCGCGTTTATAATATTAAGATTGTAAATTTCCAACGATCGTCGAAATGGTAGTTCTTTAATATTTACAACAAAGAAAAATGTCGGTTTTTAAAATGTCACAAAATTAAAATTACTTAATGTTATAATTTCCAGATTACTTCAGTAACGTGTCTGGACCTGAACTATTTTTGACATTATTGTCATCTTTGCCATTTCTGAAAACAATAAAATATTCATTAGGCTAGACAGTTTTATCTATTGTTATATTATTTTGTCTAAATTGGTCCGCTAATCAAATATTTAAATTTTATCGCATAAATATTTGGAACAAAAGGATTCCATTCTAGTTTTTAGCACCTTGAAGTAGTCTCATTATAATAAATGAACCGACACCACAGTCTGAAATATACAGTTAGTTCACTTTGGCGGTGGTCGTCGACCAATCAAGTATTTGAAGATAGTTGCAATAAGGAAAATGAGGTATGGTGGCCACCACGCAAGTATTTAAAGATAGTTGCAATAAGGAAAATGAGGTATGGTGGCCACCACGCAAGTATTTGAAGATAGTTGCAATAAGGGCAATGAGGTATGGTGGCACCACGCAAGTATTTGAAGATAGTTGCAATAAGGAAAATGAGGTATGGTGGCCACCACGCAAGTATTTAAAGATAGTTGCAATAAGGAAAATGAGGTATGGTGGCCACCACGCAAGTATTTGAAGATAGTTGCAATAAGGGCAATGAGGTATGGTGGCACCACGCAAGTATTTGAAGATAGTTGCAATAAGGACAATGAGGTGTGGTGGCCAACCACGCAAGTATTTGAAGATAGTTGCAATAAGGACAATGAGGTGTGGTGGCCAAACACGCAAGTATTTGAAGATTGTAGCAATAAGGACAATGAGGTGTGGTGGCCAAACACGCAAGTATTTGAAGATTGTAGCAATAAGGACAATGAGGTGTGGTGGCCAAACACGCAAGTATTTTAAGATAATTTCAATAAGGAAAATGAGGTATGGTGGCCACCACGCAAGTATTTGAAGATAGCTGCAATAACACAGAGGTATTTTATTAATTTGAAATCAGAAATCAGGATATATATTTTCATGAATATTAGTAACACTATAAATGTGTGGCATTTTTCAAAGGCCCTTATTATATTCTTCCATCTAAATATTTAAAAAAAAAATGTTTTTAGTCAAATAAAAATGTACGTAACATTTTTAGTAGGTGTTGGTATTTTTATTAAGATTTACCCTTTTTACCTAGTAGTCTTCCTACGTAGATACTTTATACTAATCATTTTATTATTAAAATCACATCAATCACTTCACTTATTTCGTAGGGTATATGTATTCTATAGTTTGTATAGGTATCTGGTGATATTTTGCATAATAAAAGGTGACTACCACTTAAGTAGGTCCATAGTAGGTTATTAAGTTTGCTGAAATAAGTACGGTGGCTTAAAAAGCTGTTAAAAAGCTATTAATTTAAAAAAAAAATTTAGACAGTAAAAGTATTTTTAGTACCAATTTAGGATTTTATAATTTTCATCCATATTCATAGTGTTCAAATATTGTTGTTTGAGAACTTGCCGCTTTTATTTTATTTTAATTTAAACAAAACATCGATACTTGGCTACCGATCCAAAAAGTCTACATTAAATTTAAGTAAATTCTTATTTTACGACCTAAGTTTTGCCTATAAATATTATCAATAATCTAAATTCTATGACCAAATATTAATTTTTATGGAAGTTTTGTGTGTACTTTTTTAATAACTTTGACATTATTGGAAATTTTACTCGTAAAAAGCGAGTATTATTTTCGATATCACATCGCCGGTGATTTGGGAAACGTTCAAAATGTGTTTTTTATTTCTAATAAAATGAAACCACCGTTAGAAATCTAATAATTTGGCCATTGTTTATGGAATTTGATAATAATGTATTTAGAAATCCACACCGACACATTCCCTACTGCGCATAGCTTGGTTCAAATATTTCAAACTGTGACATTTATTTCATAAGTGATGGTATTCGGACATTTACGCACATTTTCGCAATGTCCGATATTTAGGCGTCTCAACAATATAACTACAACAAAACAGAGTTCGATTACTTTTAATTTGCGACGCTTTGTTGTTAACACCAATTTCATTCTGGAACCTTATTTTAGTTTGCTATAAAAAAAAAAGTTCATAAATGCCCAACACGTCCAATGCAATAATAGATTTATGATACTGATGGGATACATCGATTCGGCATTGCATCCACCATATCTGGGAGTAAATGGTTTTCACGCCATCATCCGCAAAAAACCTTCCTCATTGTTCAGCATAATTCGTAACACAAAAAGCATGCTGGTCATACCTGATAGATACGACCTGTTTCATGAAAGCTTTCATCCGGGTTCTAGGCAATTATTCTCGTAGATACTGCTATTTACTTACAACAATGTTGTATTTATAGCTCTGCTTACTTTGAGGCTAGATGACACTGTGTGAAAAAAAAAATATCCAGCATTATTTAGCTAAAATACTAACTTTTTTAAAGTTTTTCTATTTTAGTAAGGGTTAATAGATTAATTCAGTTTAATTTCAATGTATAAAAGATACTTATTAGAAAAATACACAAATTTTAATGTTATTTCTATCATTATCTAAGTACCTATCTGAAATCATCATCATTGATTTATCCAAGTATAATTCGTCACGAATGTGTCGACCTCTCACGCGCCGTGTCTTGGGATGCGTCAGCGCACGCGTAAACTAGGTTTTAATGGAGTATAGCTATAATATACACACATATATTTATATATATATATATATATATATATATACTCCATTGTAAAAATATAATATATATATCTTATCATTGAAAACCTATTTTACTAGTTTCGCGTATATAAGTATAGACCCGTACACTATATCACGTTTACCTTTTTAATATTTTCCCGTCGGTTCATAGACAGCTAGACCAACATGGTATAGCTTAACTAAAAACTTAATTTGATAATTTGAATTGGTCAAGTTCAGTATTTAATTCAAGTTGAAATAAATATTAATGAATACTGAATGCTAAGTAAGTTAAGTAACTATGCAAAAATTAGGAACATAAAAATGGTCGTGACAATCTGTATAAATAATGATGTTTTAAAAGATATCTACTAAATCGATGCATTTTAATATAATTAGTATTACTACACAATGTAGCAATGTACATTTTTACATGGCGCTGATCTAATTAGCACAAATTGACTAATTGTCAACAACTTTTAGTCTTTATTTAAGTTGTATATTAGTTTATAAGTTTCTATATGAATCTTGTATTTTCAATTAATAAAAACTTAGTGACATTGACTCTTCAAAATCTGTTTTATAGATTGCGTAATGACAATGAGCAATATTTTTATTTACAAAATCGTGATCCAATTAAAAAAAATCACCTCTTGCGTCATAAACAGGCGTCGTTCTTTTTGGCTGTCATTTCTGAAGTGTGGATGTTGACATCATACGTCAAAATATCCAAAACTCAAGTGACAGACGAGTTAATTTGAACTCCGAACAGTTTAACAAGCACGTTTAGGGTTCCTTTACTTAATTTTAACAGATAACTTAGTGTAACCCTTGCCCTAAATAAGCGGCGATGGGCTTGCGATCTGTCACGTGGAATACTAACTACTTGCAAAATACGGGCATGTGCCAGATAAAGTGTTTGCATGTGCCTCTGATTACCTGATATCCTGTAAGATCTACGCACTGAGTATGTATTAGAGGATGTCTATCTGATGAATATCAGTCAGTCAATATAACAGTAGTGAGCGTGTTTTTATCTGCAGGTAACTATATTTAAAACCAAAAAAAATCATAGCATGACACATTCTTGTGCTGCTTTTTACCAAATAAACTTTTTTCTTTAATTCTGCCACCTGGAGTCGTAACTTGAAGTTGCGACTGACGTATGTGAAAACTTGTCTCTTTATGAATAAAATATTTGTGAAGAACACTTTCGTAATTTGAAATCTAACTTAAAGTTGGGTCAAAAAAATATACGGAACCCACTAGCGGAATAGTTAGCTAGCATCCAATTTAGTTTATCTTCTGACAGGTTTATGTCAAGACGTAAAATGTTTTGAATGATTTGGTCGGTCACACAAAGGTTGTACTTGTTTTTTATTATTTTTATTTTTACATCATGTTTACAATCAAAACATTGTGAATAAAAACTTTGGTACTAAAAAATAAATCCAGTGCATTCATTTTGTTTCAAAATACAACGTTATGTTAACCTTTTTTTATAATAAAAATACAGCTTTACCACTAAATCTAGATTACAATGTCCATACTAAATATAATTACATTTCATACAAAAATATTTATAGATATCTAACTACTTATGAATATTTTGGACTATCCCACTTGAATCAACCTGTATAAATCAATACTAATGTATCTCCAACTACGACGTATAAAAATCGACCTTTATATTGTAAAACGGGAATTTTCACTAAGTTTCGTGATCCTTACGAGATCTTTTCTTACTCATTATAAACTGTGGTATGACCTGCTTTCTGAGATATTTCCGCTGAACATATATATGACTATAGCATGACTCGCTTAAAAAGTCCTTCAGAACAGGAAACGCTTCAGCAATGCCCCAGGTTTTGCAAATGTCAATAGGCCTGCTTTCCATCAGGTGGACCGGCCTGTTTATATCGTCATAAATAAAGAAAATACCTTATGGGATTCTAAGCATGTAATATTTCAAGTGCCTTTCAACTGAACATTAATCTAGATGTACCTATGTAATTTAATTTGATAATTTGTAATTTGTATTATTTTGTAACACGCATCTGCGTGATCGAACTGACGTTGTAGCGTCCTTACAGGGCTGTACATACCTGCCTATTTAACCTATTACTTAAGATCTTTGTACACACAGTAAGACAATAAACGATTATTCTATTCTATTCTATTCTATTCTATTCTATTCTATTCTATTCTATTCTATTCTATTCTATACATACTATGTTATATGCATGAAAGCAATAAAAAAATAGGAAACTGTTCTCTTTTAGCAAGTATATAATTGTAGTACATACAAGTTAGTTCAATGGAACCACAGTACGTTGGTTATTACATATTTTTTTTTTAAATCATGCTCGTACACTTATGTTTTTAAAATTCCGTGAACCACTTCACTGACGCATAAATCAAACATGGCAAGTGCGAATTTCCAAGTTCTCGAGACCCTCAAGTGACCTACATGAAGGTGGCATGTGGGCCAAAGATTTCCGCATCGGCCCACCCAGGTCGCTGTAACCTTGATAACGTCTTTCAAGGCTAGTGCCAAAAAAATTTTGGACGTGAAATCGATCAAATTTATCATCATGGGAAAAATATTATCAGCCAGTGTTCCTGCTGTTGGAAATACATATATAACTGAGCACTTTTGTAACTGAGAGGGCACGTGATTTGTTAAACAATGCTCGTAGCAGTAAGGCTAGATAAATTTATAAAACATCCAACGAGTACAAGCATAGTATTGAAACCACACTATGAATTCCTGTGTCATGGATATCAGGAACTACGAGTATCTTTGTAGAACGTGAAAACGAATCCGCAACTCTAGCGTCACAGCTACAACCTGCCCGCTGCGCCATCAAAGTGTTTGATAGATAAATATATATTTATCTAGACCCTATTTCATTGAATGAAAACCTATTTTTAACCGAATTTTAGAGAATTTACAAAATACTTTTTGTAAATCAAGTAATATATCAGCTTAGATATGTACTCCAAAATTTGACAATGTTGTACGATAGGTGGGCATACCACTAATTAGTGATATCTACCAGACAACCTTAAATAAAAAGTAAATAAATAATGCTAATCATTTTTCACACAGCATCATCTAGCCCCAAACTGATATACTAATTATAATTTTTTTTTTGTAAATATAGGTACAATTTATATAGATAATACCCAGACCCAAGACAGATATTTGCAGATCTTACAAACATTCGTCCCGTGACGATAATCGAACCCGCAACCTTCTGCGTCTCAGACGGGCCTTCCTGACAAACTAACTACAGCAGTAACTTATATGAATTTAGTAGTAAAACAAAAACCTCAAAGCATTCTATAAACTTACATAGTCAATTTCTCTTTCTAATACTTGTCTAAAACTCTTCAGTTGAATGTGGTATGTAACTTTTCACATTTTACGCCGATCGAAAGTTACCTTCTGCGGTCTAAACGGTACGGCAATAATGCAGTATTTTACGACAGCGTTTATTGTCGAGTTTCCCTTCTATGTATTCTCATGTTGCTTACATTGTCTTTCACGTTACGAGGTATTGTATGTAGGACACTATTCTGTTTTCGTGTCCTATGGAACAAAACGTAACGTTTCCATAATAAACTAAATAAATACGGAAATAACACATACCGACGATAGATAGGAGATTTTTTTTTTGACGACCTCTGTGGCGCAATGGGCGAAGGCCCATCTGAGACGCCAAAGGTTGCGGGTTCGATTCCCGCTGTGGGACAAATGTTTGTAATGTTTGTCTCGTGTCTGGGTGTGTTCTATGTATAATATGTATGTATTTTAAAAAAAGTATATAAGAAGTATATCAGTCATGTAGTTCCCATGATACAAGCTCTGCTTAGTTTGGGGCTAGATGATGCTGTGTGAAAAATGTCCAGCATTATTTATTATTATTATTGTTTTAAAAATATATTTCACACTTTTAATTATTTCTTTAAGTTTTTAGATATAAAAATTATACATTTTTGACACACCACAATTCCAAATATAGGTAATGTTGACTTAAAGAACATAAGTTATCTTTTACAATATTTTGAAGCCCTCTATGTGAATTTCTATCATCGATCCCTAGTGACTTGTAAAACCTATCTAAGAACTATCCTTGAAAAAACTGAATGAAAAAAAAAAAAACAAATTGATATTTAAAAAAAAACGCATTAGCTACAATCTGTTACGGAGATGAATGGTAAAATACAACTCAAACGGATTACAAACAACGTCTGATCGAAAATGCATATACAGACTCTTTACGTCGCGGGTAATAATATAAACATCGAAAAGTATTGTCACTGTGTACCATGCAAATTAAGAAACGTCAATGTAAATTTTGTTAAACGCAATTTATCGTTTAAAATGCTTTAGCACAAAGCGGTATTTAAAGCTACGGGATGATGCAATTTTGGAGGAAGGACAGGAAAGTATTTATATTTTGGCCTCGCTATTCAATTTTCTCTGGTATTTGTGTAGTGGTACCACGGTACTCCTAGTTCCTGGTATCAACACAGGGAATCCCAGTATCAATACCAGGAGGCAGGACTCTGTGTATTGTTTTTTATCAAGCGATTTGAATGCAATCTGAGTTTTATACTCAGTTAAATAATCTCTTTTGGTTTTGACGTAGTCGAGTAAAATTAAACGGGTAGAGACAGTTGCAATGGGATAGAGGGAACAGAGAATCCTAGAGTAAGGTCAGCCCGCACGTTCCTGATACGATTCCCTGTATCGTATCAGGAACTACGTGTAACTTAGTACCACAGACCCCGAAAAATTATTGGCAAAACATGCAAAAATTTGTCCCGCAACGGGAACCGAACCCGCAATAGCGTCACAACTCGCCCGCCTAACCATCGAGCTTGTTAAGAGCCGTCATAACATACCGTTTCTATAATTTCTTTGATAAATATTCAACACAGTAGATAGTGATCTTACCAGTATGGGTCGCGCTTTCTCGAAAACTACAAGAAATTTGATACAGCTACTAATGAAGACCACGTTTTTACATTTATACTTCATCGTTGATTTATTTCACACGATACGAACTCTTGACCTTATAACATCACTATATTAAACATTGTGATATTTGGAATGAAACCAGATTATTGAACTGTATAATATAGCACAGAAGAAATAATACTATTTTGCTGAATAATCAATTCGATTCGCAGCAACTAAGATTTGTCAGACTCAATAAAAAAAACACAGCCTTGTTCCTGAATACCGTTACATTTTTTTGACTAAAAACTCAAAAGAAGAAGAAACCTGTTGTCAAGTGGTGGACGATCGCTGTGGCGCAGTGAGCGAAGCCTCGCCTGAGATGCAGAAGTTTCGATTCCCGCCGCGGGACGAATATTTGTATGATCTGCAAATATTTGTCTCGGGTTTTGGTGTTTTCAATGTATAATATGCTAAGTATTTCACACAAAAAAATCAGTATATCAGTCATGTAAGTAGTTTCCATAACACAAGCTCGGCTTTACTTTGGGGCTAATTGATGCTGTGTGAAAAATGTCCAGCATTATTATTTTTATTCTTAAAGTCCACGTGAAAGTACTGATCGCCACCGCTATCGCCACCGGCGGCCACCGCTATCAGGTCTCAAGCGGCGAAGGGGTTGCAAGCTGTCACGTGGAATGCTAACTACTTGCAAAACGCGGGCATGCGTCAAATATAATGTTAGGACGTACCTCTGACTTCCCTCTACTTGGTAACTTCAAAGATCTACGCACTGAGTATGTGTTTGAGGATGTTAATTATAGGAATGCATTCGTGAGCATGTATGTATGTTTGTTTGTTTTTGATCATAGCAGTTGATATCTACCAGCATAAAATAAGAAGATAGAAAATGATAAAACAAGTACATAGGTCAACTTAATGCTAATTAGTATTTTCTTCCAGCTAACCTTTATTAAGATCTATTATCTATAGTTACTATAAAGCTGGAGATTTTTACGACGTGGTACGTGGTCGTGGTACGTAAATTGAGCATAATATTTAGAGTAATAAAGCCTTATTTTTAGTTCTGTTTGAGCGATGAACTCAATTTCAATGTGGTGTTTTAAACACGTTGACTCGTCCCCCCTCGGGGTTGACCCCTCAGTCCCGGATGTAGGGACGTGTTGGGATAATTTGTCAATAAAATTGGCCACGAACCGATAACCAAACATTATCTTAAATCACAAGATAAAGTTACAAGGTTGTTTAGATTTTTATCGGAATAACGGTGGTATCGGAGAAGTTACGCGACACTGAAAAGTAGGTTTTTGCTTTTTATGTTATTTAACTTTGTTGAATGTAACCGTTCGTTCGTTCGTCGTGTCTTCTTTTTTAATTATTCTGCGTTAATCCTTAGTAGGTAATTGTGTATGAAAATTAAATATATGTATTCCTATTTATGACGACCTCTGTAGCGCAGTGGACGCCTGAGACGCAGAAGATTGCGGGTTCGATTCTCGCCGCGGGACAAATGTTTGTATCTGCGATTATTTGTCTCGGGTCTGGGTGTTTTTCTATGTATGTTAATGTATGTATTTACAATAAAAAAATGTATATAAGTACCGTCATGTAGTTCCGCTAAAACAAGCTCTGCTTACTTTGGGGCTAAATGATGCTGTGTGAAAAATGTCCAGCATTATTATTATTATTATTATATTATTTATTTATATATTTTGAATTCGTTCATCTAAGTCTAGAATTAATGACTGTTGCGAAGATTAACTTGTCTCTACTCAATACCTACGATTTAAACAGAGGACATAAATTTTGTAGTTACAATTAGCAGCCACCGTCCTAATTGGCTACTGCACGCGAGTAATTTATTAATGTTTCTATTGAGCGTTATTTCAGAAACGTGCACATAAAACGTATGAGACGACATATAAAAAAAACACACCAATTACCCTATATATCAAAGTCAAAGTTAATAGGTTTTTATTCATAAAAATCTCATAGATCAATTTATAAACTACGTGAATTTAAAATTTACGCTGATTTACGAGCGCTACTATTAATATAGGAATCAGGCAACATACATACAACAGGCTTGGTTTTTTTTATGATCCTTCATTCAGCCGTAACGTGGTGCCAACCGAACAAAATGAACTTATTTATTTAGTAAAAGCATCAATCAAAGTATATGTTTACACACACACGCGATACACGCTAAACGTAGTGTGGAGTTCATTGTAAATTAGGCATTATTTTGGTATTTTAAGTAAGTTTTTGTATTTTTTTTTTGTATTTGAAGACCTAAAATAACTTTCACTGATTCTTGACTAGAATTCGTTATCATTAACAGCCTGTACAAGTCCCTCATGCTACTCTTCAGGAGAGGCCATCTCCATCCCCCGACTTCTATGCAGGAAGAATATGCTATCGATATATCATGTTGAGGCCCTTTTACACTGAAATTCTCACTGATTACCTACACCCTAAGCCGATATATCCCATGGTACCATAATGTCAATAGTATACAGGTTCATTATACATAAATCATAGAACATACGGATCGCCTCATCATCAGAAACGCTCAGATAATTCACTGCATTTGTAAACAGAAACAAGTTATTGAAAGGCATCTCTTCAACCCAAGCGAAGTGACATATCGGAGAACAAGCCTGCAAGTGTTCATGAAATAAGTATTCTGTTAAAAATCACGCTGTCCTGTTGGGACTTGTTTTACAAACACAACAAAAGAAAGATACCTACCTATTTTTAAGTCAATGTTACAGAAGGGCTATTTAGAATCGTCGACTTACGTAAGTGGATTCAAATTTTTGATCGAGATAGCGAAACGAACGAAGTTCTCTGAGTCTACTTAACCAATCTGACGTTTGTAAAAAAAGATTAAGTTATGTACCTATTAAGTTTCATCAAGTTTGAATAAACGGTTCTCGTCCGAAAAATAAACATTGGTATATTGGTACATGGTCTGAGTCGACTCAAATATTTCCTATAGTTCGATCAATTATTTCACATTGTAAAGTTGTATACTTATTACAAAAAGTCTACAACTCTAGAGTGCAGCATCCAACACTTCACTTTGCGTCATTTAATTCTGTCGCTCTGTCTATGAAAACACCATTTCCATAGATAGAGTTACTAGCTTTGCAACATTAGCTAAGCAATTACGCATGTTTGCTTATCTCGTGATCTTTGATGCAAAACTTTTCTAGAAGTCGAGTGGTTATGGGTTTTGAGTATCGATATAAATGCTTAGTTTCATGAACTTATCTTTTCTATTGGAATGTCGGGTACTTTTGCTATATATGGCATCTTAGTTCTTTGCAGAAACTAAAAAAGTGAAAAGTTTTGTTTGTTTTATTTATGTTGGTATTTTATTGTTCCTTGAGGACATACAGATGGCGTTGCACCGGAAAATTAAAGGTATGGCTGTGAGGTGTGTTTTTGCCTTTGGGCCTGCAGGATTTCTGGCTGTTAAGCGTTAAAAAAGCGTTAAGATTCACTGATGGTACTATAACCCGACTGTGGAGGGTTATGTTTTTTTATGTTTGTCGTTTAATAAACAGGCCCTTAACATTGTAGTGTAGGTCATCACTTCACTTCTTGAATTTGTCACAATTCTGCCAATGTAGTGTAGGTCATCTAGCAATCAGAGGGTTAACCTGCCTACTACAGATAAAAAAGAAAAACTCTGAGAGTTTTTCTTTTTTATCTGTGGTACTCAAGTAAAAGTTCATAAAAGGAATACGTTTCCGCCTCCTTCCTTCAATTTCTAAATTCCTAATACCTGTTTCTTAAAAAAGTTCAAACTTAGAATACCAATCCGCATTTTTGTCATAGATATAGATTTTAGAATGCACGTTATTTTTATAAATTTTAAAGTAATATTATCTTATCAACTCATTTGATTCTATCGGCACCCATCATTGAACTTTTGGGCGTGCGGCGAGACCATACTAATTCAAACCCAACGCTATTTACGACGCGCAATATTATTTTATGATAACAGAAAACTGACGACCATAAAGAAAACCCGTTTGGAAATAAACGTGAAATATTCTAGTGGAATTTCATTCATATTTCGACATTGTCACTTTTACTGGCACTTCTGTCATAAATAGTATTCAAGTTAATCCTTTTAATTTGTAGCTAGTGGCGAGGTTGGAAAATGGTTTAATTTAAAAAAAACAAACACGCTCACAACTTAATTTCCCATGATGGCCATCCTCAAATTCATACTCAATTCATAAATCTTTGAGAATACCAAGTAGTCAGAGGCACGTCTAAACATTATAGTTGGCACATGCCCACGTTTCGCAAGTAGTTAGCATTCCACATGACAGGTTGCAAACCCATCGCTTATTGAAACGCTAACGACGGTTTCCTCACGATGAAAACATCGTGAAACCCCCATGCAAAGAAAACCTTCACCGTTCAGAGTCTATGTCTTCAGAGTCTTCAGAGTTAATGTGTACATAATTTTTTCGAGTCATCATCATCATACCGGTAAAATGATCTATACATACATACAGTCACACCCGTTCTCTGGAGGGGTAGGCAGAGACCCCAGATTTCAAGTTGCTACGATCCTGGAATACCTCTTTTGTTCCACTCACTCTCATTATACGCTGGTCGATTTAGGCCCAAAGATTTATCTTCGCTAAAAGCTATAATCTTAATCGAATTATTACTAAAAGTACTAATCTCTTCTAGACAACCTTTGAATGGGACAAAAAAAAACTGATTTATACTGCAATCTAGCTGTGCCTCGGCCCCTAAACAACCGCGTAAAATCGCCCAACTACGCTATTACTTCTTTTGCTTAGCTCCTAAGGGTTGTAGAGTGATTTGAAATAGCATATAACCTTTCTCAAGAATTGGGCTATCAAAAGCAAAAACAATTCCAACTGGTGGTTCCGAGAGCTCGTTCAAACCAAAAAACAAGTTAACTCTTCAGCTTATTATTAGTATATATTAATATGTACCTACATACGAATAATAGGTATATAATATAACCTCCTACATACTCATTTTCAATGTATAGTAACATAATATAAGTCCTTGAATCTGGAGTAAGCATTTTTTTCGTATAGGTACTACTCGATCACGTAAAACATTTATGTATTCTACATTTTGCATTCACACGGTAACCACACTTTAACAGCTTAAGATCGTACTTAACACGCAAATAAATATTCATTTAGAAACCATGACTGACATTTTATTCAAAGCCTATTTTAAGGCAATCGGTAATAGATTTGTTAGGATTATCAGATTAACTGGCGGAATGCTGTACTAATTTTAAAAAGATTTTGTTACAATTTAAAAGTAAAATATTTTCACTAGAAACGAAAACGTCCTAATTCAGAAACATTTTTATATCGATTATTGTTTTAAAAATGAAATGAAGTATCTTAAAAAAAAAAAAGTATTTATTAGGAACTTAAAATAAGTACGTTAATCTATATCTTAAGCTTTTATTTACACTAAGTTCTTATCAAAAATATTGTTAAAGAGGAGTCTGCGTTGGATCTGTGCCCAACAGTGGGTGTATGTAGGATGATTAAATATATACAAAAAAAAATATCGGGGTTAATGTTAGTAGGTATTCAACGCAGCCATTTTTAACAACTCTTCTATTTAGTGGTATTTTGCATCAATTAGGTCGTTTGCAACGGTATTTAGATAGCTCAATTACGGTTTAATTTTAATACAATATTGTTTCTGTAAATAAATTAACCATAAATATACATAAAATAACAGTTACATTCAATCTTCCGTGATCTTAAAAAAATGATACACATTTGATAACCTTAATTATGTCTAAAATGATCATAATAAATATAAAAATATTTATGTTTTAACTATTGCTTTAATCTAATTAAGGACGCGCTTCACTATAAATTTTGTAAGTCTTTGGAGGGTCAACTGTCCACTAAAGAGTCACTAATGCTTAAGCCGCAAATCACTTTCGCTGCTTCATGCAGCTCCATTTATTAACTCAATGTCTTCGCTATAGCGCTTTCGCCAACGGTAACTCGTGATAGAGGCTCCAAATTATATGTAGTTTAAAAAACAATACTATTGCTAATAAATTCGCAAACGCTTTAAATAATTGCTTTGATGGACAGTGGACTTAAACTTTTAAATGTCACCGGACGCAAAATACCTGCTTGGTAATTAAGAAGCGTGATTAAGAGATTATTCTAATAACGAAAAACGTAAATAAATAAGGTTGAACTTAATCCGTTTTATTGGTTTTGAAAGTGTTTAAATGAACTGTTACAGCATTTGTGATATTAAGTGTAACGAATTATATTAAACCATTTGCTTCCTACGATTTTATGTCTCCAGCGATGATCAAAGTTTAAGGTCGACCTCTCTTCTAAGCTTGTTAGTTCGTCATATTTTTTTTTTCTTTGTACTTTACATAATCTATCTAATCTAATTAGCCTATCTGATCACACTGCAGGGAAAAGGTCTCACTTTTAGTTTTCACTATTCGCAGTCTTGTGAATCGACTGGCCAAATGCAGTGATGAAAGGAATTGTCAATGCCCTGAGTAGGGCTTGATGCTTGATGAAGGAAGAAACAGGATAAAAAACTGTCAATTTTTCTCACGCATTTCTGATGGAAATACAAAGCACCTAGTTTAAGTAGGCTTCCGTCAAAAATCGTCATCATTAGTCATCCGAAGAATTAAAGCGTCAATTGAACAAAAACAGTCGTCGCAAACAAATTGAATATTCCCACATGCGAAGGTGAAAATCCAAGGATAAATACGGGATCAAGCCTGATAAATGATCCAACAACCGCTCATACTGATTTGAACCATAGCATCGAAGATATAAAATATTATATCGCAGTTAAGAATCCAGTCCGGCATTAAAATGACAAAATCATTGCACATGGCAATTTTGATCATAACAATCTTGATATAAAGAGTAAAGTCGTAAGGCGGAAGTAGATATCGTTAGTTGTTAAAGTTTACAATCAAAATGTAGTTTTGTGTGATCGAGTCAAAAGGAAAGATCCACATGCAATCCAAAAGATTAATGATATAACTACCGAACTATTATCACTCGGTGAAGGAAGCGGGTCCATTGTTGCTATAATACCGGAGCGTGACAGAAAACAAATCTCATTCAATTGAAGTGAAAATCTCCATCTTTGACAATAGTTGAAATAAGGTCGTAAGTCGAACAGTATATGTGCATAGGATGGCGGAACGTTGTGTTAAAAAAGTTGACTAATGATTCGGGTTTGGGATCAAATATTCATGTTGTTTTTTAAGTAACTTGTTTTGTTACACTTAACGCTTTTTCTAGAAGCATCTGTTTGATAACATTACCGAAAGTCCTTTTGTCCACGCTCGATTAGTTTTCTGTGCTGTTTGTTTTGCATACCTTTGTTTAGGTACTTTTGTTCACTTTTTGCATTCTTGTATGTGGTATAACTGTTTGATTTCAAGATCACTATCATTCTTCACCTCCATTTTAAACATACTTTTATTCATCGTTTTAATGTTGGCAGCTTTTGAGTAACCTATTTCAGTGTCGAAAGCTCCTCTTCACATTATATTAAAATTAATAATTGAGGGAGCCTTAACTTTAATAATTGAGCAGACTTATTTTGAACATTTTAACATTGACTTAACGAAGCTCATAATCAGCACTTCCGTATAACATCGCAACTTTTCTAACTGTAAAATATGTTTTAGTTTTTTTTTTACATAATACTTATGTCTTACATTTTCTTTAGATAAACTACACTGGGCAGTACCAAAATGATTTCAGTACACAAAAATAAGTACAATAGTGATTATAACAAAAGACATTTGAAATGTAACACAAAATTGCTTCCTTTGGATTTTTTTTTTCAAATGACCTTTAAATTGTAAAAGCTTCATAAACATCTTTGTATCTGTTAAAATCTATACAAATATATCACGCTTAACATCGTTAGCACACACTAGTGGCGTAATAGTGCATCGATAAATAAACGAATGAACTTAAACCGGTGGCATTAGCCGTGGTAACTGGGACGACCATCTTTATTTCCTACTGCGTTTTAGATCAGGAGCTGAAAGTAAGTTTCAAACATAATTTTGTACCACGCTCAGTTTAAACAAACAAATTAACGAACGTAAAGGCCAGAGTAATAGCATAAAACACTACACACTGACTTTTAAGTGAAACCTAGTTTCGATAAGTGTAAGTGATAATCTTGTTCGTGTTTCAATTTTCAATAAATAAATGCATACCTACAGGTGATATAGGATACATAATATCTATAAAGGTAAAATAATTTCCTAGAGACAGAAAGGTTTGTAACAAAATCTTTAAAAAGTAAACTCATGTTTCTACCAAACGCTGGTGTTAAAAAGCTACATTTGTATTTGTAAATTTATTCATGTAAAATGGAGTCTTAGTAAAAGTTTGCTATTTAAAGACAATGTCTTTAAAAAACAAAAAGACTTTTGTTGTGGTCATGTCATGACCACAACAAAAGTCTTTTTGTTTTTCAAAATCTTTGATATTAATGATCGAAGGATTACCTTCTCATTCTTTCCATATCAATTGTTCTTTTTCTGTCCTTACTGGACGATAAATGTTTAAAGCTTGAACGTTTGAAGTTGATAAGTCCAAAGCAGTTTCCTATTTTACATAAAGTAAGAAAATAAGCTGCTTGCTCTCAGATTATTGCGTTTCTGTAATGTCATGTAGCAGCCAAATTAGGAGAGAGTCAACTGGGCAGATGAATTTCAAATCACGCTGTAGATTTAAACTAAGGCGGGAGATGTTTTTATTTTATTTTAGCAGGAATGAGAATATTCACCCCCTGTCTAGTACAAACTGATGCATATTTTGTATCATAAATTGATAATTTATAATATATGGGTACTTATTTACTAGTGACAAAGATATTTATATTGTTTATTTGGTTCCTCAAACCATTCATAAAATAAGTCAATCGCTGCTTTCAATCACATTTCTATAAACCAATAGCCCGAATCCAATTTGCATCAGCCGTAAATCACATTGCCATTTTGAATCCTATGTCTCAGTTGTAAAGACTGTACTGTTATGTTATTTGTACTTTGACATATAACTCAATCCGTACCATATAGGGTTGTCTAAATCGATTCTTGTTCAATATATTTATGATCTAGTTCGAATGATGGTCTATTTGAAATAAACGGTTATTCATTTTCTTCCATTTTGGATGAAATTGCGATGCGCATTGCAATATTTATGCAAATTAATGTTCTTGTCGAATTGATTCTTAATGTTATCATGTTTCTAAGTTTCTTGATATTGGAGACATTTTCCTTAGTTGGTTTTGTTTTATTGTAGTTTTATTTGCAATCGTTTTATAGGACTTGGACATATCTGGTTCCTTTTTGATTTTCACTATTGTTTGTGTACATATTATCAAATGTGGAAACAAAAAAAAATACTGTGAATGTGTAAAATAAAGACTTAAGGATATATTTTAATAGAACGACTTTACTACGTACTTTAATGTTCTACTGATGATGTTTGTTGACCATCTTGAGGTTCTTCATGCGAGTGAGAACCGAGGTCTCCGAGTCACGATAATTCCATTTCTATAATAGTGAAAATAACATGTAAAAATAATTTTCATGGACTTACCTAAGTAGATTATTAACAATTAATATTTAATGAGCTCTAAAAATAACAACATAGTTTAGGAACTGCATAAAAAAACGATCTATCTTATTACCGCATCTAGAGAAAGGCGGTGTAAAAGTTTATGATTTTCCTCAAAAACTTGACGTATTGCCTAAAAACTGGAAAAATCATGTGGGAAAATAAATCCTAGCTTACAAGCAAATTTCTGTTAGATGCGCAATTGTTACTACTTAAACTTCCAAATAAATATAATTAAATTTAAACTTTCAACTACATATGTACTTAAATAGACATCAAGTAACCTTGTAATATTTGTCTCGGGTCTGGGTGTTTTCTCTGCATGACAGCTCCCATAAAACAAGCTCTGCTTACATTGAAGCTAGATGATGCTGTGTGAAAAATTACCAGCATCATATTATATAAAAACTTGCAATCTTAACTAATAAACAAAGTTGCTATAATCATAACATTTTTTTAAAATTAAAAAAGATTGTCATTTAAATACATTGTTACAAAACCATACCCTCCTTACTGGATATCCCCAACATCCTACTGTTCCGCTTTACCTATAGACCCTGTGTCACAAAACACTATTGTCCTTTCAAAAGGGAGCACTTACCCGTACTTATGAAATTAATCACCCATCACAATGTCAATGTGTTGGTAAACTTCTGCACAAAAGCATTGTGTGATTGTTCGATGAATAAAATATTGTTATACATTAAATGCTTGAATAAACAATTGTTACTCTACATTGGATGGGTAAAGAAATATAAAAATGTTTGTTAAATAAATCGAAAGGATTAATGATTATATCTTACTTTGGAATTAGAAGCAGTTGTGGTTGAGATTAAAGGGTTTGTTTTTCTTTTATTTTGTCGGTTTTTCTTGATCTGATGCTAGGTGAAGAGTGTATTTGATTAGAGTACGTTTGTATCAGGTATCAAAGAAAACTTTCTGCAATAATAGGTATTATTTTTGATCTGTGGTGTCATTTTTATTAATAATTCATTTGAATACGCCCAGATGACGCTATAACAAAACGATAAATGACATTTACAGTACCAAAAATCTCGCGATGCGGTATTTTGTACCGATAAGACTAAAATTCAGTGCTAGAGCCATGTTTTTTTAAAACCTTTATTTGAACAATAATAATATAACTACTTGAAAAAGAGAGAAAAAAATATAGTGATTTTATTGCAAATCATGTTGTTTTTGAATTCGGTTTTAAAAAAATTCAAAGTGACCTTTCCAATTGTCAGTACGAACCCATAGCAAATGCATGTCATACGGATATCAATACTATTACATTCTTGAAAAGCTATTGATCGAAAAATGACAAGATTTCTGAGTACAATGATTTCTTTGGATTAGCCACGGAGTTTTGAGTTCAAATAGATTTACTTTTTAGATACATATTTATCGGAAATGTAAGACATTTTTGGTTTAACTTTTTTATTATTGTTAGGTGGCACAATTGTATAGAATGATAATATAAAAATATAGAAAGTAAAAATTAGTAGCCGTAAAAACCCCTTGTGAAAGAGCTCGTCCGGGTAAGTACTTCTACCATACCTACCACTGTCGCCAAGCAGTAATGTTCGTATTGCTGTGTTCTGGTTTGAAGAGTATGGCTGCCAGTGAAATTACAGGAACATTTCATCCGTTATTTCTCAAGGTCACCAATGCATGAGTGATACCTCGGATATTACAAGCTTCCATAGATTACGGTAATTCTTATCAGCAAATGAGCTGTTGGTTTGTTTAATGGAGTGTAGGGAGACCTAACCCGATGGACCGATTATAGTACCTGTAGAAAGTCGGTGGATTCACGGTATTCACGACCGTTTGTCGTGGCTCTAAGGGGATGTATGTATCCAGCTTTAGACTTTCAGGTCGATGATGATGAAAAACATCGTTATTTATTATTAGAAAAGCACAAATAGAATTTTAATGTAACTTTCTGTACAAAAACTTAAAGGTGATATTGCTTGATATTTTTTTCAGTATCAAGATAAAAAATAAAAAAAGTTTAAGTTATTTTTCATACACTTTTTTGAAAATATTTAAGCATTTGATAAACATGCTAATATTATTTAATTATAAGAAATAAATATTTTCTAGAGAGTATCTAGAAGTTGACTATTCAGATCAACTCACAGTAGGTACATTATAGGTGAGTATTATGTTTCTATATATTTAAATAAGTTTAAAATGTAAATAGAATGTTAAGCAATAACCGTCAAAATGTACGTTTACACTGTCAACATGCTAACTCTACTTTATATTATAGAACGCTAAATAAAGTTTTTTTTATTATCAAATATGATCGAAATAATGACAATTAAAACTAAGTTTTTATCGTCTGAAAAGTTTTAATTGTCTGATAATGTATGAAATGAGCGGGGACAGACTTTTAACCAACAGAAGGACTTTGAGGAGTGACATAATTAGTTTTACGAAGATTTTCATTCAATATGAAATCTAAGTTTATTTAAAGTTATCAACGCATCGGGAATATATGAAACCTAAGTATATTTCAAGTTGTAAATAAAGGATTCTACGCATCAGCAATGCTCCAGGTCACATATACTATAAAGGAGTTGTAAATGTTAATACACGATAACCGCTTTACGCTAGTGTCCACCTGACATGCCTGCTTGTCTCGTCATAACATAAAAAAAAACTTCTAATATTACTAAATTTAGTTTGGTCGCGTGAATATATTATCTGTGTGACAGTACGATATCAGTCCAGACTTTTAGTTCGTGGGTGTTCTGCTGCTCATACGAATGCAAATGGTCGATTAGCACTGATATTTAAGTATTTTAATTAGGCTCTATTGCTTTTGAATTCATTCGGACGATGATACGGAGAGATAAATGGTATGTGTTCATAGTCCACTGCAATACTTTTTGAAACCGTTTTTGACGAAATGTTGTAGGTCAAAGAGGTTTTTGTGTACAACAATTTGATATGTACTTAATAATTATGTACATTTTTATTTCACTGCCAGATAATTCGCAAAAATCATCAGACCGTAAAAATACTCAACAGGTACAACTCAAAATTCACTCAAAAATGTTTATGAAAAACCACACGTCAAAATAAAACAACTTTGAAAGTTTGTCAATTTTGTGAAAATACACTGGTAACATTAAATTTAAATGTGTGTTATATTCGTGACACTTTTAAAATTAAAAAAACAATATTACCTTAAAAAAAAGGTTTGACATTTACATAACTTGTCATAAATCAAAACTTTTGTCTCTGCATAATTTACGACATCTTTTAGATCCCGCGAAAATTAACTTCTTGTATTATTTTTCGGTTGCCGTCGGTATGTAGTCCATTGTTCACTTAAGTGGCGTAATATTTAAATAATAGACCTAATTCCTTGCAAAAAGTTTATAAAAAGATACTTAACCCTAGGAGTGTATAGAACAGTCAATTGAACCGGTTTCATGTCAAAAAGGGGTCATCTTTTAATCTATTGTCACGAAACTTTATGAATATTTTAAAGGGTCTAGCTTTATGATCTGGTTTTGCAAAAAAAAACATTTGCAAAGAGCTTCACCAAATCAATCCCTACTCTGACTGAAAATAAACAAACACGCTCACGACTGTATTTCCCATGATTGACATCCTCAGATTCATACTTTGAGGGTACCAAGTAGGGGGTAGTACTCGTGTAAACATAACATTACATTTGGTACATGCCTTTTTAGCAAGTTAGCATTCCACGTGACAGGTTGCAAGCCCGATCATTGGAATTATAGGGCATGCCGGTTACCTCACGATATTTTCCTTCTTTTTTTTAGCTGATATTAAATACTTCTACTCTAAGTATTACACTACTATGTCAAAGTCAGAGTCAAAAACAGGTTTTTATTAATTGAAATCACAAGGAACTTATAGAAACGTCAACTTAAAATTCAAGACAATTTTCATATTCGTTTCTATTCAAGACAATTTTCATTATTCGATCGATCTTCAATCCTAGATCAGTTACCATGGCAACATTGCATGTGGATTGATATATACCAGGACCAGATATATAACACTTTCCAAAACAGTCGGTGTCTTATGAAGTGTAACGCACATCCTAAACTTAAATTTATAAATCACGCACACGATTTACGATCTTCCCGTTTTTGTATAATTGCTCTCATCTCATTAAAAAACATCGAATTGATTCATACGTGTCGATACGAAAGCAAACTATTAAAGATGTGTGCATACTGGCAATAAAAAAACATATTTATTATATTAATATGTATGTATTAAAAACAAAAAAAAGGAATATAAGTACTTTATCAGTCATGTAGTTCCCATAATACAAGCTCTGCTTAGTTAGGGGCTAGATGATGCTATGTGAAAATGTCCAGCATTATTTATTTATTTATATCAGAGAGGAAAAAAATATTAAATTATTATAAAATAGTATATTTGTATTGTGGTACCATGGTACTCGTAGTTCCTAATACAGGGAATCCTAGTGTGGGGTCAGGACTATGTATGTGGGATTACTGTAATATTAAGAATTTTATGATCGCATAATATTGATTTTGACAGAATATTAAAATAATAGAAAATAATACGTCTTTTGCAATTTAATTATATGAAATTTCGTCCAAAAAATTGTATGGAAATTCATAAGGTGGTGTATCACGTGACAAGTAAGAAATTGGCCTAGGGAAACTAGATATGTGAACAAGTTGCAATTTAATGTGCACACAGCCTTAGATATGTCTGAACTAAGTTCAAAGTAACAAACGAATCAAGAAAATCAATAAAGAACAGTATGTTGGTTTCTCGATTCAATTTTATCGATTGTAGAAATTGGTGTAATTATCACTGTGTTTTAAGAATCTAATCAATATGAACTTAGTAATTATATAAATACGTAAAACTTATAACGGAAATTCGATGAGTATTATTGATGTTCGTAAAAATTAATAATTTGATCTTTGAGATCTATTTATGATAATGCCTAAGTCTAGACAGATAGTTTGGTACCTAATAAAAAATAATTAGCATCATTTTTCTTATTTTAACGGCACTGTTGATTTGAATCTGTCATTAACATAATTATAATTGTTTCGTAAGCACTATTGATTTGAATCTGTCATTAACTTAATTATAATTGTTTCACAAATAAATCTTGATAACTTAGTGATCTGGATCAGTTGAGCTATCTATAGATCGTTTGTAACGGTCTTTAGATAGCTGTTTCATTTGTATGTATTGTACATTCTAAGAATAATTACTTTAATACAAATCAAATAAATAATCATAATGTTTATTAAATTAATAATCATAGTCTTGTTTTATTATAGGAATAAAACAAGAAAAATAAAGATTTATCGCAATTATAACAAAAAAATACTGAATTATTTTTCTATGTATCAGGTACGAATATTGAGGTCACATTTTATAAGAATGCCACGCGCCGATATGCTAATTAATAATTAACTTTTTGATGACATCAGATTATGCGACAATTAAAATTATGATTCACGGCCTTTGCTATGGCACATCGTTAAAAAAAAGAGAGCCATTTCTTATCTGTATAGTGTGTCACCATCGTTTGTATTTCCTAAAAGATACAATCTGGGTCTCTTCAAGGTAAGACTGAATAGGTCTTTTCTAGACTTTCATTCTCAATCGTCGGCCATACCATAATTTACTTTCAGATGTGATTATGGTCTGTTTATATGGTCTGTCAGCCGTAATAGTCTCAATTCTTCAGGATTGATGAATTTTTTGTTATTTTTTGCGCCAGAGAAACTACCGTTTACAACATTTGGAAACAAATTTACACATAATGTGAACATACGAATTCACATAAAATATGCATTTCCATGTTTATGTTAACGGCTGGGTTTATGGCTCTACCCGCGTTAACGAGCGCTAATGACCCGAAGGAAACCTTAAGCGGTGCTTTGACGATTTTAAGATAAAACATTTTAAGCGCTTGAAACTATAGTTTTTATATATACATATAAAATCTATAGAAAATGCTTTATAGATACAGAATTTTAAAAGTTGTAGATCTTCTGTGAAAATGCTCGTCCTGGGTTGTACTACCATGTCTATTTCTGCCACCAACCAGCAATCCGATTTGAAGGTTATGGTTGCCGGTGAAATTACAGGCACATCTTACATCTTGATATCTCAGGGATGTGTGTGTGGTACCTCTGGTATTGCAAGCGTCCATAGGTTACGGTAACCGCTTACCACCAGATGGGCCGTTAGTTTGTTTGCATCTTTAGTATATAAACTGATGTTTTCACGAACTGTTCTACCGTGAAGGAACTGGTTTGTTTCGGGTCATTCCAAAAGGAATCAGGAATAATCTTGATTGAAACAGATAGTTTCAATCTATTTTTTGTCTTTTTTATCTATTCCTAAACAGCCTTACTGCTTGAAATATAGTAGAAGTACTTTTCCAGAAGAGCTCTTTCTCAAGGAGTTCTTCACATTATATAGGGTTGGCACAACATTTATACTCCTCATTCTTTATTTCTCCATCTGTCAGCTCAGTTCGCATTCCTATCTTACAAATTATAATTTACTCAATTAATCCCCCTTTTCTTGTTTCTACGTCTCTCATAATATGAGATTCGTCTACCCTCATAACGTGTCAGTACTACGCTTTTACTCCTCAACTTTTTAGTCACTGTTGCTATTCTTAAAATCATCTGACACATGCCAGATCATATCCATTTGTTAATCCTATAAATACAAGAATGGCATTCGCATCTCAAAGATTCATAAGTGGATTTTATGGCTGTAAAAGTGAAAATGTTAAAATGTATAACATTTCATTACGCACTATCTACGAGCATAGCTGTTAGTTAGTGCCTGTGGCTTTGACACTGTGGCCTTTTGTTTGTCAAAATGGCGTGTCAATAAATAATTTTCTTTGTTTCTCCTTTTTTTTTATGTAAAGCTCAATAGAAAGTGACTCCAAAAACGCCATAAAGTACTTTGGTAGGTACTAGGCGAGCATAGTTGCGTAGGAGGTGCTAACTATGACTCACTCGGACGATCACACATCCCATCGCGTTTATAATATCGTAAAACGCATACATTACTGTAAAGCCTAATACACATCAGGAGAACAAATAAATAAAACACGAAATAGACTCAAGCATAGTCCTGATCCCACACTGAGATTTCCTATGTCATTTAGTATCAGGAATTACGATTGCTGTATTATCATAAGAACCAGACCCAAAACAAATGTCTGCAGAATATGCAAACATTTGCCTCGCAGCGGGAATCGAACTCATCTTGTATCTGGCCGGCTACTAGCGCTAGTTAATTAATAAATAGTTCTTTAACTACCAGTTCACTGCTGGACATTGGTCTCCCCTAAATAGTGCCGAGACTGCACAAGATCAGTGTCTCAGAGAGCCATGGAGGGCGCCATGCTTGTCATCATTCTACTTTTGATTCCATCATATCGAACTTCGAAAGCGAACCAAAATACTAGACGCAAGAGTTAGGAGTTAGGCTGGACAATAGGTCAGGCGTGGTGTTGAAAAAGATAAGATTACTAAGTAGTTGCCTCGAGACGGTAATAGAAGTGTAGGTGGCGCTGGCGAGGTGGGTCATTTTGATTTAACAGAAATTTGTAGTAACAAGTACGATCTTTATAGTTTAATATAGTGGACCAATATCAGGATACCTGCAAAAAATACGTTTATTTTATATCATAAATATTGCCTGATTCTTCTAGACTTTGTCACGAGGAAACGATGGTGTAATTGCTGGTTTTCTTTGATTTTAATGAATGTATATCAAATATTTATATAATAAAAATATGTATTTAAAAAAAACTAAAAACACTCTTCAAAAAGTATCATATGAGCCCAAATTCTAGAGGTTTACTAGAAGCCACTGAAGAGTTTAATTATCCACCTCCTGGCTCCATCATCAGATCAGCTCCAAGATACCAAATCATTGTATTGTCATCCGAACTACATATATACATACAAAGTTTAATTTTAATACAACTTTTAGAAGTGGGTAAAAATTAACTTCCAAGATTTAATTACATTGTGTGTTAGTTAGTTGCAAGTGAAGCTGAATATAATCGTTTTAGAAATAAAAATATGTGTTTTAGTGGTAAAAAGAACAATTGAATGTTTAATTGCCTACCTTTTATCATTAAAAAGAATAACCTGCTTTGTTTTTTTGCCTTACTTTTTTCTTGGTCGCGGAGGAACAGTCAGTAAATAAAATCAATGTTTTAAAGTGTTCCTTGTCATTTTAATTAATAAATGAATTTTCACTGTAACTTTGATTTTAACTTGTACCATGAATCATGATAAATATCATAAAGAAAGTTATCATGTAATTGACTATGTCTTTATGGGAATAAACATCTAAAAGGTAAACTTATATACGAATAATATATAAAAGCCTATACACATCGACATCCCAGCACAAACTACGAACAAGTATAATGGCCACAAAACTTATAACAACCAGTGAACACCACCTTTTCAACTTTGTACATTTAGCAGGAGATCGCTATCGGGTTTATTGTTTTCGTCGTAAAAGTCTAGTTTGTACTGGGAATGCGTTTCGTATGAAATATTTTAATAGACTCGTGTGTTTATGCAACTTGTGGGTTAGTTGAGTTGGGCTGTAATGGGCTTTGTGAATATTATTTTATTTCAACTGAAATTTCACTCGTTATAATTAACAAATATTATTTAGTTTCAACACGATTCACCATGGAAATCGTGATGAAGCCGGTAGGTTCTAAAGCCAAAAATTCAAAGGTATGCGCCATCAGGCAGTGTTCCCAAAAGCGATGTTCTTGCAACCTGTCACGTGGAATGCTAACTACTTGCAAAAACGAGAGCATGTTCAGACGTGCTTCTGACTACCCCTTACTTCTTTCCTCTTGGCATCCTCATAGATTTACGTACAGAGTATGCACTACGTACATGTTTGTGGCGGTGGCGAGGCGGGAGAGTAGACCTGAGACGCAAGAGATGCAGGTTCGATTCGCGCTACGGAAACAATGTTTTCATTTTCTAAAGCTATTTGTTCGGGGTCTAGGTGTTGTACCATGGTACTCGTTGTTATACCCACGATACAGGGAATCCTAGTGTGGGGACTACGTATGTAAATGTTCCAAATTTTTGGGTATTTTAGGATGTACATCATGAGGGTTTACAGTCGTGAGCGTGATTTTTTTTCAACAGCAATTCTAACAACATGCTAAACGGATGCAACCTTCACGTTACTCTAATTAGCGAAATTCCCAAGCTCCCCGACTATGCGTGTCAAATCGCAATCATTTATCAATATCTGGCTCCCGGTCTAGCTTCAAGGTTGCCACACGCGTTGAACCGACTTTAAAGTTATTCAACTTTAGTGGTTAGAAAATAGAGTTTAACTTGGGGTTTCGCTGTTGGTTTTCATTCAAGTATTGTTTATTTCTAAAGTGTCACTAAAGGACAGATGGTGTGTAAATACATATTAATGATTTCGATGATCCCAGAGTTTGAGAGAAGAATTGCGGTTAGAAAAATTAACTGTCATGTAAAGAGAATATTTTTTATTGGATCTTAACTAGACTGCACTAAACTTTGACAGCTCCTTAGTTTAAAGACTTTAAAGGATTAAAATATAGGATTATATAGAAGAACGGTCACTCAGATATACCTAAGTCGCTGCTTAAGTTATTGCTTTAGAAACTTATATAGTATTAAAACTATTAGGTATAATTTAAGGATATTATTACCGGCATTACCGCGTACTATTCTATTCTCCTGCTGACGTTTCGTTGACCGTTTCGAGGTCCTTCCCCATGAGCAACTTCCTCGACCACGCGAACACGGTCGTGAGAACCTATGAGGTAACGAATGGTCAACGAAACGTCACCAGGAGAATAGTTAAGTACGTGGACAAGTTATAATAATATCATAAAATAACTCCATAACTTTATCAGATTCATAAAAACTGACTGCCTTTGTTTAGTATTAGAAAAGAAAATGGCTAGTGTAATTGACCTGCTAAAGTGAGTGATAATTATTAAAAGAGGGTAGATATCAAAATTCCAAGATGGTTGCCGTAAGGTTTCAACTATAAAGAAAACTATACATAACAGCTATTTAATACTACTGGTTCAACAACTTAAGATACCATAAATCTTTTATTTGCTTTTTACGTTTTAATATAATTAAACGGTCTAAACCACTTTCCCAGCTCATTTCCCATCTCGAGAGCTTTCACACGTGCTGACAGCCAACCGTGTGGAATGATAGTTGTGGTAGACAAACACCGTATATCATGGCTGGCGTATCCATCAAGCTTGATACAATGCGATCAGTTATTGTATGTTAGGAATTTTAATAGCAAATGTTCTGATAAGCAGTGAATGAAATGGCAGTAAAACAAAATGTACGGAGTGCAAAAAGTGCGAAAAAGAAACAATGCAGACTTATAAATAGCATCATCTTTACAAACCTTAGCGGTTTTTAGGTGCTATTATTATTGTTATGCATTTTTTAATTCGTTAAATAAATAAAAAAATAAAAAAAACTAAAAGTAGAAATAGGTAGTCAAAAATAAAATGTTAGATAAATTCTCACGGCAGGTCCCCAGCACGTCTGGAAGCGCTGGTTTTATTTAATTTAAATCTATTTGCCTTTTACAGTGTAACTTAAGTTAATTAGTACTAAATCTACATTTCACTATTTCCTTTGCAAACGTTCATTTAAATTACAATCGTTCTATAGACATCAAATAGTATTAAAATCCTTATTTACAACGGCGTGGATAAGAGGAAACTTTACGATTTTGGTACAGTTAGTTGCAGAACTGTATATCTGAGGTATTGCATACAATATATACTGTAGACTAGCTTCTGCTCATGGCTTCACTTAGTTATTCCTCGTATAAAAAGTAACCTTTGTGTTACCCTTGATTACGAAAAATACCTATTCCACATTGAATTAAAATAAGTTCAGCCGTCTGTACAAAATTAATAAAAAGGTAGGAGATGCGAATATTTAACTTGATTTTGAAATATTTCCTGTATTTTTGTCTCTACAGAAAAGCATTGAGAATTTTGCCATGGATTGAGCTGTCTCTGAATCCTGATTTCAGAGCACTTTCTTTTAGCAAAGCGTTTATGGGTGCCATCTTGTATCTGATTAAAAACATTCCTGCCCATAGTCTGAAATTCATTTGAGCAAGATTATATACTTACTAATTATATTATATAAGTTTTCATATAAAACTAAGCATATAATATGATCATGATTTTAATATGAGTGATTTGCCATGACCATGGACGGAAAATACCTATGTAAATACATACGGACATACAATCACGCCTATTTACTAGTGGATTACGCAGATATCACGGATTCAATTTGGTACGATCCTGACATGCCTCTATTTTTAATCACATTTTTCATGCAGTATCTAAATAACATTAAGTAATACAAAATAGTTCTTAAATTTGAACTAAACTTTTATATGCAAAAGTGTATAGCACATAAAAGTGTATATGCTATACACTTTTGCAGCCTCCTGTACTGAATTGGATTCAGACCACCATGATGTGTACAAGTAAAATCGCACGAAACATAGAGTTAGATGATCGTAAAATGGTCAGCATCTTACGCCACGGAGTTATAAAGAATCCTTTCACACCGATGCGTAAAGGCAATGATAAATCAATGGACGAATGGATTCAATGGATTCAATGTAACATTGGAAAGCTCTTTTAAAGATAATCCTATTTTCAGATTGAGTCCATTAATCGAATATAAATAATACAGCAAAACATAAACACGCCCACGACTAGAGAGGTACATTTGGCACATGCCCACGTTTGAACAAGTAGTTTTGGGCACGTGTTATGCGCACTTACATTATTCGATAAGTTTTTTCAGCAATATTTGTAATTAAGCAGATATATTGTTAGGAACGCTTGTATAATTTTATTTACATTTACGAGGATATGGACCAGCCCAAAACTTACATACTTTTTGCGTGCCCAAACCATTTCAACATACCTTTCTCAACAGCTCCTGCTAAGTGTTATAAATAACGCGAGTCTTTCACTGTTTTTTATTATAATTAAGGATTTAAGGCAAATCCTTTCACTTTCACCACAAATCAACTGCTTCTTTAAATGACGTCATTTCTCATTTTGCCATAGAAGATATTTGTTTTGTAACAATTACAAAACATAGGACATAGGAACTGATACAAACGTTTTGCGTTACTTTACGGTGTGACTTCATCCACTGAGCAATATAAAAACACTAAAACGTAATTTATACAAGAAATCCAATAAAATCTAAATCAGAGCAAGACTAACAAATGGCGACAGATTTTATTCACTCTATATAAACCTAGCTTAAACAGATAAAGTATATATTAAAAAGGTTTTATGATTGAATTTAAGCAATTATTTCTTAATACATTAAAACTCTTCAGGTTTTATTCAGAAAGGAGGTTCAAACCGTTGGTTTATCTCTATAAGATACATCAGACTTTTGAATAGTGATAAGCAGACAAGGTTTAAAATTTAATTTTAAAATAAATCCGTCATTCTATTTAAAGATCTAAAAAGATATTTAATGACAAACATCAGCTTAAACCTGCCATTATAATAATGATAAATCTTTAATTGTAACTTAAGTATTTTGTTACAATTGGAAGAGATCGCTATTAGGACCACGTACCTACATTGAGTTGCTCGATAAAGTGTTTTTTTCATTTCATTTCATTGTATACACAACTTACATACTTAACATAATATGTAGGTTCATAAGTTAGTTATCTATAACCGAATAATTAATGATATACCTACTGATTAGTTATTAAACTAAATTTTGATTTCATCTCCACACTCGGATTCCCTGTTCCGTAGAGATAAATTTACAATGATGTAAGCAAAGTATAAGTTTATTTTTATCTAGTAAAATTAAGGCGTAAAAAGACATTCTACGCGTTAATTTTACATTTAAAATGTAGGCCTTGGTAATCTTGCAATAATATTGTTTTGCAAAAAGGTATTTAATAAAACCTTGGTTAAGTGGCCCTGACTGAACTTGGACTAAACTCTAGTTTAGACCACATTGCGTAGTTTTTAAGTTAAATAAAAACATATTCTTTATTAAGGTTACAAAATTCGCATACTCGATTACTGCCGAGGTCGATTTTTTTGAGGTATACTTAAAAAAATAAAGTTTTTATAATGGGAAACTGAGAATAAATTTTAAAAGAATAAGTATTATATTAATTGATGTCGCATCAAACTCAGGTAAAAAGGTTTTAAAGATTATTATAAACTTTAAAACCAAGTTTCGTTAGTAAGGTACCTTAAAAAAACATGTTCTTGTTCTTAAAAAAACATGTTTCGCACAATCCATGTACCTACAACGAATGTTTTAGTTAACCAAGAAAAGAAATAACTTTACACATACAGGTGACTTGTACCTACTTTAATAGGTAGGTGCTAAGTTAGGTACGACATTGTTTTCATACCACCAAGTCAATCAAACATACCTGTTGGTGAGTGGTTAATTTAAAGCTTATGAACGCTTCCAACATCAAAGACAAAACACGCCCGTTTCCGATACTTTCGAAATGTCAATATTAAAGTATCGGCAACGGATTATTGTGTTCTAATATTCTATTAATTATATTTAAAAATAACGACTACCTCGTACCGCCTGAGACGCAGAAGGTTGCGCCGAGGAACAAATGTTTGTATGATCTGCAAATATTTGTCTCGGGAACACCCAGGTGTTCTATGTATAATATGTAAGTATTTACAAAATAAAATGTATATAAGTATTAATCAGTCATGTAGTTCCCATAATACAAGCTCTGCTTAGTTTGGGGCTAAGTGATGGTGTGTGAAACTGTCCAGCATTATTTATTTATTTATATTTAATATTATTATATTTTATAAGAAAATATTGCAGAATTCCGTGACTTTAGACCGTTACCACGAGAGAATAAACCGTTATTAATAATAAAACATGGCGATCCTCAAAACTAAACACCCACTACATTATTCATACACAAAACTGCTGTTGGGTCGAACGGACCGCGTGATAAATTACATGTAATTGTATCGGTATCGATTTTGTGAAAAATCACCGAGTCATGTAATACTGAGCGTTTTGCGTATCGCGAATCTTAATGGGCCTTTTTGATCCCATTATAATGAGATTTGTATTTTTATTGATGAGAGTGTGTTTATAATCTGTGTTGTTAGGTATGCCAAGTTCTCTTTTAATTTGAAACAGGCTGCATTCGTTTTCTGAACCTAGCTAGATAGTACGAAATGTCAGAGACTTAGGTACAGGGGCACAAATGAATCCATAAAGCAGACAGCCATTCTTTCCTTATTAGCTAAATCATTCGATATAGCGCCATCTATGTTACGTTGAAGAACTATAACATGAAAAATGTATCAGAAGTGTGAAGTATCTCTTGTTAGATTTCGAGCCACTTATCTTTTAATTATAAGAATCTTTTAAGAGTTTGTCAACTATTTGCGACAGATTTTGTCAAGTGTTTTTACTGATATTACATAATGTTCCAATAGTTTAAAGTCATTATTATTTATACTCTATGAAGCCTTTGTGAGATAAATTAAATGATTTATTATTTTATTTTATTATTAATTCCGGTGACTTTCTGAAAGCCATCACATGCATATACATAAACTCAACGCGTGAAAACTCATTGATTTTTTTTACCAAACTTGCCCACTGCTGGGCAAACGTCTCCCATAAATTATTTTCCTTGCTAAACAAATTATAGTGTAGGTGTTGTGTAACAATGTTTAGTTCTACAAAAATCAATTTAAACGAAGATCAAGTAGGCCTTGCTTCGTTAAATCGAACAAAAACAATAAACCCAGAATAAAGAAACGATTCATCACAAAAATCGATACAATTACAACATAACGGCACCCCATTTACCACTGTCTCGATATTAAAATCGATTCTGAATCGATCCCGCTAGTAATTGTCGGTAATGATCGGAGGTGTCGATGTAACGAGATTGCCCGTTACTTGCAAAATGCTGGTGGTCGACACTTGACTAATGCAGGGTTCAGTTTTTGCTTGGAGAGTCATATTGAAAAATAAACACGCTCACGCAGTTGTGCTACGGTTCTCATGATAAACATCTTCAGAAACATACTTAGAGGATATAAAATAGTAACATTATGTCTGGCAAATGCCCACATTTTTACAAGTAGTTCATTTAATTCAAGTTGATATTGTGAATACTTGTTTCTAGTAATTTCGCTGAGCTCTAAATGTCAAATATATTTTTAATGTTAAAGATTAGGTAAAAATAGCTTTATGGATGACTTAGCTGGGAACATTTAAAGGTCACACAAAGTATGACAGTGCTGATTACTTATTAAATTGGAGGACCATCTAATACCAGAATTATATATTTTTTCAATAACATATCAATATCTCAAAATCTACGGGCCCATGATTTCATTTAATGACTTCACTTTTATCGCTCGATCTCAAAGGATCGATGATTTTTGCTTTCGATTCTGCGCAATTGATCGAGTGTAGAGCAATATTCGATGGTCATGTATCGTATTCGGCAGAATTATATTTGATTGTAATTATATATACCGATTCAACTGTCATTGAAAATGATACAAGGGTACCAGTGATACAATCGTCTTTTTGGTTGCAGGTATGAAAATGGAGCAGTATTATAAATAACCAAGGTTGATGGCAAGTATAAAAATTAATTTAATTGTTAGTGAGGTCTTATAAGAAATTGTGGTAGAAAACTTGATACTTATTGCTGCTTACTAGAATCTGAAATAGCTAAAACCAAAAAGTATTAAAAGGAGTATATATAAGAAGTAGTAGATCGCCTTGTAAAAGAGTTCATTCGGGGAAGTCCTAAAACATACACCACACCTATTTATGCTTTCATGGCAGATTTTAAAATATAATTCGTTCATTTCTGTATACTTTTTCACTACCAACTCTGTCTCTAACTTTGGCCTCACATATAAGCTCAAGGTCATACATCAAGCTATGGAAAGAGCTATTTTAGTGTACTATATGTTATATTTAAAAACCGAAAAAGTCCGTATTTGCACTAAAATTATCGACATAGTTTTAATAAAATGCAATTGAAGTGACAATGAGCAGGCCATGTAAGATGCAGATATTTGTTCCGGGTCTGAGTGTGGTACCACGGTGCTCGTAGTCCCTGACACCCATGAAACAGGGAATCCTAGTGTGGGATCAGGACTTTGATGTGTCTGTTGGGTGATTTATTCATTTGTGCATGCTGTGTTCACTAGTTTTAAAAATTACACCGTTTATTTTTCTAATTGTATATGCTTTGTTGTGAGAATTATGGTATAATCCAAGTTGTGTACCAAATAACAATGATAATAAATAATATATCTTTAGTATTTACAAAGATTTCTCCTCTCATGTGAGTGGACACAGAGGTGTTTGTGGACGGCGAACGGCGTATCGGCAAATTGACAGAACGCCCGCTTCGCCGTTATATTGCAGGGAATGTTGGCTTTTCACACAAACTCTCAGACTGTTTACGCAGACGGGCGTGAAAAAAAGCGCTGCCTCGGCTGAATATGATATTTAACAAAAATATGCACAAATAAACATCTAACAGTCTAATATCTATATATTATTACGAACCCCATACTAGAATATGCTGTTTGTATTCAGTTAAGAATAGTGAGCTGTGTTAGCCTAGTGAGCGGTACCCCAACTTCCGATTTGGAGGTCGTTGGTTTGAATACGGTCGTGCACCAATAGATTTTCCTAGTCGAATATTTTATACCAAATGAATAATTAAATATACTCTTAAATATGATAGGCTATCATTAAATATGTCGACATGCTATGATACTTGTGAATAAATGCATTTGACTTTCGGCAGGTCTTCATTTCCCGGTGGTAGTTTTTAGAACTGAGCGCTTTCGTGCATAAGTAAACAATAATTTCCCGATGCCTATAGAAATAGACTTGTGTTCTGAATAAGTGATGCCGCGGAGGGTGAAAGTCCGTAAACCTTTTTCATCATAAGATGTCAAAACACAGGTCAAAAATCTTTCATTACTTCTTATTGGAATCATTTTGATTCGGCTTCTTTGAAACTCACTGCTTTAAAGGTACTAAAAGCCACCGCCACAGCGTCGGGTTTTAAGCGTGGTGGCGGAGGCCGGGTGACAATCAGTACATTCACGCGCACTATGACAGCCACTTGACAACCATTCATCTTTGATAGCCACCGCCACCGCGTCGGGCCCTAAACGTAGTGGCGGTGACGAGTAGAATTTGTATAGAGGAAACCATACTGATGCGAACTTTGACAATCTTCTCCACACCAATTCGCATGAATCTTTCCTCAATCAAGTATTTCAGCGAGCAGAAAACCGCCCGTCTGCAAACCACAAATTTGAATAAAGAGCACACCTCAGCAAACATTGCTTATTGCTGTTCTGCCATCGTGTTGACGGAATACAAAGCTCCACGTCCATTCAACTCTGACCTCCACCCGTCACTCAACTTACCTGACTTTACACCTAGAATGTTCAAGCTAGAGGAGGGTGGAAGGTCTTGCTATACTGGGATTGTAGTAAACATGTGTAAACTTTTTAGAAAAGAGATCGCAGCAAGGCCGGCTTTATTGTTTGACATGCTATTACTTTAGCTCGTTTGGATTCGAATGTTTCTTTGAACTTTGGAATGTTGTGTGGCAAATATGGAGTTTCTATGTTTGAGATGGATTGACGTCCGTTTGAACTACATCAAAGTATTTGAGTAGAATGTTATGAATTAATTAATGAAAATACATTGTTGTACGCAATAATATTATTTAAAATGCATCTATGTAAATTTAGTGGTTTTTTGTGATATGATTTACGTGGGGAATATATTTATTTGTAAAGATTCGGAGGATACTAAAAATGGATTATTATTATCGTACGCCATGGAACCAATAAAAACAACTTAAACCAAAACTTTAAGAACAATGTGCGAGTTTATCGCTTACAAGCGATCTCTTACAGACAACGATTGTAAGGAGAAGACTTTATGAAATTGTAAGAGTGGATTATTAGTATATACTAATATTTGTTTAAATTTGTAAAGTGTGCACTTAGTTATCAAAATATTCCAACAATAGAAAGTAAATAAAATACATAAAGCACTACTCCGTCACCTATTTAAAGACTTTTTACAAGATTTTGATACATTAAGCATCTTTCAAAATGCTTAATGCATCTGCTATTTGTACTTTGACTTGAATGTTGATGATGATGATGACTTTGTGGTAGGGACCACGCTTATTTACTAAGTTACTCCTTGCAACATAATATATATAAACTCAATCAAAAGTCATAGACGTGAATCAAGCAATTTTTGCCTTGTTAAAGTTATTTGCAAATCATTTGCAAATAACTTTAACAAGGCAAATCAGTTGTTCGTAACAGCATCATTGTTTCATAATTGACAACGAAAGAGGTCATCTTTAAATTAAAAGTAATATAATTATAAAAATCAAAGGTCAATAATAACCCGGAGCGATATACAATTTAATTATAATACTAATTGACAGGTCCTATTTAATTTATAATTGGGATGACGAGTCTATATTGAAGCAATTGCAATCTGTTGGAATGAATTGAGTTGTATGCGGCTGATGAAAAAAAAAACCATTAGAGACTTGCAAAACATTACATATTTTTTTCCGGAAACTATATATATTTTTTTAATTGATTTAATATGTTTTTAACTAATGAATAAACTTTTATATTACACCCAGCATTCCATTCACATACATAGAGTCCTGACTCAGAACTATAATTCCCTGTGTCGTTGGTATCAGGAACTACGAGTACCGTGATACCACAATACCAAGATTAGAAACAAATATCTATTGAACTACAGGGATGCATGTTCTACAGGAATCAAACCCGCAACCTGTTGCATCGCAGCCGGCCTCTCGCCTGCCGCGCCATCGACGTCAACATTTATGATTGTCTAATTGAGCAAACACTTATTTTTACGGATATAAATATAGTTAATTATGTAGCCAATTACTATATGACTTTAATTTTATAGTCAGTTTATTGGTATCATTGAAGTTTTATAACTGAATGGCAATTAGCATTTAAGTGACATTTGCAAAGACTTTATGTTCAGTAGCTTATAAAAATCTGTATCAAATTTAAATATTAAATACACGAAATAGATAATGCCGTGGTCAAAGGCCGTGTTTGGGTTTTCATCATATTTGACCTCTCAGAGTTCTATTGTTACGAGGATATTTGCAAAAAAACATTAAACTTCCAATCTTTCCTACCAATATTATTAGTAGGGCTTACTTGTTTATTTAAAAAACGTTATTGCATAATTTAAAAAAGTATCAATAAGCGGGCGTGGTGTTTATAGCATTTTCCACTAGCCGACCTAATTTATATAGGCCTGTTAAAACATCCTCCTGACAAGATTTTTAGATCATTTTGCTGATTATATTTTTGTATATTTACATAAACTGTAGTAGTAATAAATGCTTTCCACCATTATGCAAAGTGAATTGTACCATCGATGACATATTGATTCCAATACTTATTTATATGACATTGACTCATAAAATTTATATGACAGATCTAGTACGGACCGAGACGAATCATGGACTTTAAATCACAAAACACGTCACAACAACATTAAAAATAATTAAAATTAATTATCGATAATGTCTATAAATTAATAAGCGTCCAGCCGACAATTTCACTCAATGTTTTGTGGTTAGAGCTGGCACAAGTCCGGCCATTTGGTCCTTCCTACCTTTCTGAACAAAGCCTTCCTTTGTTTTAGGTTTAGCAACTAACTAAATGTGGATTCTGACTACTCACAGTCAGTTGCAGACATTAAAATTAAAGTTGTAAAATCCATAGTTGTAATATAATAACTCATCGCATATTGTTGACCATTCTTCACCCAAAAAATCCTTGGTTGAAAATCTAGGTATTGCCGATAATCCCACCAGACTTAGTCCCGCCGAAAAAAAATGTAAAATGTAATAAATATTTGTATTTGTATTTCTCGGGTCAAAATAAGTCAAAGCTGAGATAACACATATGCACTGTTTCCAAAATGAGCAATGTTTACTAAAGACTCAGTTAACTAACCAGAGCTAACTATCTTATCATGTTAAATGGTGAATTTTGTACACAAAAAACTAAACGGAATATTGTAATAATTTAAATCTAAATAATTTCAATGAATAAAATACCTATTGAACTCCATCAAAAGTCACACACTCAAATAACTGAAAAGTCCGGCTATTTTATTGCAGATTAACTTTTACAACCCTATTTTTAGTACTTTGTAAGTCCCTCAGGCGCGCGAAGTCAGAAAATGATTTATGGTTCCGTATCCAAAAATGCGTTTATTTCTTTTCTTACCCTAAGGTGCTTGAACTCTTTTTAGGGTAGCCGAAAGGTAATTAGCGGTTATTGAATTCCTTTTCTTTTGAAGACCTGTGAGAATTAATAGTTTTTGTTTTATGGTATGATGTAGGTGTTGGCTTGAGGACATTTGGTTGCAATGAAACATGGATGTAGGGTTTCCCTTGCGGATTCTAACAATTAGGAGTTTTACTACGTGATATAATCTGATAGTAACAAAGTAAATATGTTTATCCTACTACTATTACTACGCGAAAGTTTGTGAGTTTGAATGTTTGTTACTCTTTCACAACTGAACGGATTTTGATCAAACTTTACAGTAATTATAACTTATACAGCAATATAACACATTGGCTATTTTTTATCCGGGTAACACGCGGGTGAATCCGTGTGCAGAAGCTAGTAATCAATAAAATTACGAAGAAAATATAGAAACGTCAGCTTAAAAACTAAGTGACAATAATATTTTAAACTGAATCTACTCCGATTCATCGCGTTAAAGTCTGTTAGAATTACTGAATAGAAGATGGAGAAATTTTACGCTACGATTGTCTCTTTCTTAATTGTTACCTAAGTTGTTTATCCTGTTATTATTTTTTAGCAGGCAGTGTCCACTTATAACTGGTCGGTCAATCACTTACCATAATATGCTTGTTATTTATAGATAGTATCTTTATAACACCCACAGGTAGACCAAATATATAAAATAAAAACATAATTATACTCACAATAATAATCTAGTAAAAGAAGCTAATTATTTTGAATATCATAAGGTTGTTGGAAGAAATATCACTTTTTGCGATAAGACCGCCCATCGTGCATTTTTTTTTAATGTTTTTGTATAATAATAATAATGCTGGACATTTTTCACAAAGCTAGCCCCAAACTAAGCAGAGCTTGTAATATGGGAACTACATGACTGATATACTACTTATATACATTTTTTTTGTAAATACATACATATTATATATAGAAAATACGCAGACCAATAAGCTAATCGTGCAAACATTTGTCCCGTAACGGGAATCGAACCCACAACCTTCTGCGTCTCAGGCGGGCCTTCACCCACTGCGCCACAGAGGTATTGTACTGTAAAATGGTGTAATGCACAATAAATAGTTTATATACCCATCTATCTCGTAGAAATGGTAAGGAGTAAGCTGTTATACATAGATATATAGATAATATACCATATACATAACCCATTATATAGTACAGATAAATTAATGACGGTGTTATTGCCTACTGAATGATATAAAGACGAGAATAAACATAAAAATACAAATTAAATAATACTAATATTTTGTATAATTCCTACACTTACCTAAATATATTATTATATTTTGTTAAGCTAAATATATTTTTGTATTTTTTTAATACTCCTTAGAGGAAAATTAATTATTTGACTTACTAGGTTATAAGTTTTTACCGGTTTTATCTGTAGAAAACCACAAAATCAGGAAGTTGATCTTTTGCATACATTTTATTTAGTATCTACATTTTATTTTCAAATAACCAGTCATATTGTGTTAAGTGTAGCTTGTTTTAGAACGAAAAGTTTGTCTATGTAAAGACAAAGATCGCCAGACAATTCAAATAACTGGTGCATAAAAATCGAACATTCATAGATTGGGCGTTGACCCCTAATTTAAACGGTCCATTTTAAGGTTTTCCGCCCGGAATTACTAATCAGTGTCACTTTAAATCAGCTTTTATTGTAACATAAGCCTTATAATACTAACTTTAAGATTGATTTAAGAGTAAATTTCACGACAAATGCTATTTAATTTAATTTTTAACCTAAAAAAAAGCTATTTGCCTGATTTTGTCATGCGTAATAGAGTTATCGATTTCTAAATTAACTGTATAATTCATTTACGTGAGTGCCACAGATTGAAACTTCTGTACCTATGTATGTCAGGGCTTTGTTTAGATTTTCTTTGTTAAGACTTAAATGTAAATTTTTGCTTAAACGCGCCGCGTTTAAATGCAGAGCGTGTAATATGTATAAATAATTTAGTTAAATGCCGTAAAAAAGTATAACAGTTTTCGTTGTGTTTGTACCGTTTAGAATTGTCTTTATACAAAAACGATTGTTATGGTTGACTTTGCATGGGAAGGCTGATCTAGATATTTTAATATTAATGGATTACAATTTCCATAATAGGTTTTTTTTAAAAAAAAACTTCTATGTAGATATTTTAAACATCAGATCAATAAAACTTTGAAGTTGATCAAGATCCTGTATATTTATTTTTACAAATTATTGTACAAGAATCGAATCCAAGACCTTTCCTTTCACACTCATAACTCATCACCACCGGTCATTTAAAGTAAACCTTAATTTAAATAACCCGAAAATGTAAATTTGCGAAAGAACGATTTATTTACACTACAGATAAAAAATTACAAAAGTAAATTGTTCATTTAAATAACGAAAGCATACCTTATTTGGCAGTCGGTTAAAAAGTTTAACCCATCATTTTTTCATAACAACCAATTAAAACTGTCCTAAGGAAATGAGAATGTACAGTCGCAGACAATACACGTAGAAGAGTTTTTTTAATGACCGGTCTATTTTGTAAGGTATAAAAATCCTTTCCGATTTTCATACAAAAGACTTCAACGGGATCTCAAAAATTTCTGGAAATAGATAAATAAAATTTAAGAATTAAAAAAAGTAAATGAAAGTACTAAGTAGGTTAGTTAGTGTTAGATATATGATTTATATAAATAAGAATAATATTTGAATGACTACTAAGGGTAAATTATTTTCAAGACTTAAATCCTATCCGTACTTTGACTCTTAAAACTTTTGTAGAAGCTTGTACGTACACTGCTGGCCGAAATACTTGACATGCAAAATTAATTAAAAAATTAAACAAATGTTACAGTTTGCAACGAGCATGTGAACAGCCTCATTGATTCGGAGGCTTTAGTTTTATTCGTTTTATTCAGTTGTAATACGTATAATTATCTTGTGATAGCTGAGAGACGAGACTGTTATAATTGCTTGGCTGTCGGCACTTTCGCCCGGGCTTCGTGTGTGATTTTTGAATATGTAATCAAAAGAAAAACTGACTCCGCGTTCTGTGTTTGTGTGTTCTATGTTCTGTGTTTGTGTAAAGCCACCAGCGGTTCTTTCGTGAATACTTTGTATAGGTTAGTGCTTGGAGATTTATTTCCTACAGCCCGGCCAACCAGGTTGTGGCATCGATCATTACGTCTGACTTACATGCTTAATACAAATAACTCACGATTACAACGAAATTGGAAAAATAATGAAACAGTTTCTATTTAACATGCGCTGTTGCATTTTAAACTAATATAATATTATAAATAATTATCAAGAATACAGTTAGTAAATTATCAAAATCGATTGCCTCATGTTCTGGCTAAATAAAAGTATTATTATTAATATTTTGATTCTGAAATGACACAATCTACATAATTATTTACATATTTATGGATATCAGTGTGGTCAAAAGAAATGTATTAATTATTTTCTGACAAGTGGTATTTAGCGCTCGTAACCTACTTCTGGCGGTGATTATATATGTAAAATATGGATTTAAATTATTGATGGATGTGTTTCATATTAGAAGGTTATTTATTTATGTTATTCTGTGTTTTGAATAATTTTGTAAGTTTTCAACGCCTTTCACTTATAATTTATCTGAATTTTACATAAAAATGTATTTTGACTGATTAGTACAATCGATTAATAATAAATATATAACGACAAAAATGTAAATAAAAGTGTTATTTCCACTGGTGTCTTTTTATGGGGTTTTCACATTAAATTAATCATTAATAAGTTATGACTTGTAGTGTATTCTCCAATAAATAACAAATTATAATAAAATTTCCCGACAAGTACATTTTAAATTTACGAGGTGAACAATTACTGATAACAATCGTTAATAAGCAATTAAGTTTGTTTATTGAGCAATAAATTTCACGCATAAAATGTACAATCATGTAAAAAAACCATTTACTTGTTAAAAATAACAGCTTGTTACCAAAATCCCGGGCCTATTATTTATTTTACGTAAAATTGAGACGTCAATCTTTTTTGACATCAAAAATTCAAAAGCCATCTTCATAAATTTTGCTATTAATTTAATTTATGTTGTAAAGAAAATTGCAATAAATTGGTCAAAATAATTAACTGGACAAAATAAAGAGACCCGAAACTAATAAAATTGACAATGACTGACTGAATTGATTTTATGAAAACTTATTGTATAGGTTTATAAATTAGTTTTAGAATTATGAAACTAGAATATGTTATTTTTAAATAATTACTTAAATTTCTTATTTTTGCATTTATTTATAAAGGTGTCACGAAAACTTGATACAGCTAAAAATATTTTTTTTTTTTCAAAATTTCGGACTTAAATAATAAATAATGCAATTGTCACACAGCATCATTTTGCCCCAAACTAAGATGTACTTATATCCTTTTTTTTTAAACATAAATTTTATACGAAAATCACTTATACCCGAGGCAAATATTTGCAGATCATACATACGTTTATCCCGACTCAGAAGATTGAGAGAATCGAACCCTCAATCTTCTGAGTCTCAGACGGACCTATGCCTACTGCACCACAGAGGTCATCAGAGGATAGCACTTGACCTCATGGGCCTCATCTGTTTCGCAATGAGGATACATATAAATAAATAAACTATAAATATAAATTTTGACACCACACTAGGATTTCCTGTATGGTTGGTACAGGAATTATGAGTACCATGATATCACACGTCATCAAAAGTTGGTATATGTCTCGAATATTCAAGGCAGCGCAGGGTAACTACCCCTACGAGAAAGTTTCGAGAAGAAACGCGGCCTTTTTTATGACGATATATGTGTTGTTTGTTTCGTTTGTAAATTTAATAGTGTGATTTGCTAATAGAGTGTTGCTTTAGTGTACAATTGGATTAATATTTAAACCCTAACCCTAGCTCATAACAATGCCTTAAAGACATTATAATTTTCATCAGACAGATGATTGTAATGTTTTGGGTCAAATTTTAACATTATTATTTTTAGCGAGAACTTTAAAAGCCAAAGAGTACCTACCATGATAAATGGTCAGACATATTTCCCCCGACTTAAAATAACCTGTACGATTTCAGAGATCCATCAGATGGGAGGCAATCCTAACCTGCGTCGTGAGATTCCGTAAAATTAACGCGTGTTCCAATTTCGACCACAACTTGATAAATATTCCTCATTTATTTTCCACTGTTACCCCTACCATAATTCCCGCTATCTGAAATCAGCATTAATCCTTTAATGAAGGTTCGCGCTCAAATATGCGGCGGCTATCAACATCTCCAGCACGCCTACTGAAGTTACTAATCGCTTTCGAGTTGGAATCGGGTCGGTTTCGGCCGACAGGTGGTAGGGTCTGGTTTTGAAGAAGAGCTTTGAGTTACGGCATAGCAACTAAGGGCATCCTTCAAGTGTAATGTCATAAAATTATGAATTTTGACGAAACTGTAGCATTTTTTTTACATACGTCTTTTTGTATGTTGTACGGTAGTTTATCTGTTCAAATAAAAAAAAAACATGCTTGCGACTGTATTCCCCATGTTTCGCCTAGTATATAATAATAATCTATAATAATTTTAAGATAAGCTGACCTATCTCTAAGTCATTTGCAAAGATCTTTGTATAGCTAGCTGTTTCATCTTTATTTTGTGCTTGTAACTAAGTAGGTATTTCTTGTATCTGTATCTATATTTTTGTATATACCTGAGTAGGTATTTCTATCTTATTACCGGTGTAAATAATCTATATAAATGCATTAATTTGTAGTTAAACATCTAACCAACACTATTACCAACATTCACTCCCGTGTTTGTAGTGCACCAAGATTTATAAGCAAACAATGTTTCCCACACAGAACTTCCTCTACACATTGGCAAGTTACAAAATGTGCTACATTTTAAATTACTTGTATTTTATAGACGCTATCCAGACGCAATAAGACCTTTAGTACTTCTAAAGGTCTTATTGCGTCGGGTTCAGTGTGACAATTTTCAGTGCTGTTACTGACCGTTGTCAATTGTAAAGGACATGCAGAGTTTGTGACCAAGTTGAGCGATTCCTTATTGGTTACACTCCTTTTGAACGGATGTGTGAAAAGCACTTTTAGCGGGCACGCAAGTTAGAAGAATTATGATATTGGGAATCCGTGTATTCCTTATTTTTTATTGTATAAATATAATGAGAGGACATGAACGAGCTTAACCCTAAAAATATATTATTTGCGTGAAGTTGAAGGTTTTCAGTTCGTTTCGAATCTAACTCCTATTAAGTTTTTTATTACAAAAAAATATGTGATAAATTCTTGTTTTCAATATAAAGTCTTATTTGGTTTGGAGTAATATTTTATTTGTTAATTCATTTTAATCCAAATCAGTATAGTTCATTCGTGATGTAGTATTATGAGGTATCTACATTTTGACGTAAGTTACCCGAGGCCTTATTATTTTGGGAATACACGCAGGCAAAGCCTTGACAGTAATTAATCTTATATATTTTTCATACGATAATTTCTAAGTCTATTATTTATTTTAGATGTACGTGTGGAAAATTTTACAAAAAACAGGTCCCATTAAAATAACGCCCTTCATCTCTGTTGTTTTTAGATTACTCTCGTTTTTCTTCGAATGGGGTTTTTAACCGCTTCACTGCTGGGATTCACATTGGAAAATTTATTCTGTGTCTGGACCATATCTGCACTTGAGAGAAAGGTAGAAAATAACAGAAAGCTTGAAAACATGGTTGAAATTTACACAAAACGACTAAACTTAGAGAAACTGAAATCTTTATTATAAAAACAATAATCTTGTACCATAAAAAATACTTTAGACCACAGGCTATCCTTTATTACATTCTCTAAGCCTGTCTTCGACAGGTTGTAAATTGCATATTGTTTTGGAGTTTCATCATTTGAGGCTCATCCAAGTCACAAGTTTGTGAACGGGTTTGCTATTTTTGTTACAATAAAAACTATTCTTATTTTCAAAGTATGAGTAAGGGTCGAAGTTGCTACAAAAGATTAGTTGGAGAGCATTTTCAGGTAAATAATAAAAAATAATAATAATAAACACGCTCACGACTGTCTTCCCCATGATGGGCATCCTCAGATACATACTCAGTGAGTAGATCTTTGAGGATACCAAGTAGGGGGTAGGCAGAGGCACGTCCAAACATAACATTTGGTACATGACCGCGTTTTGCAAGTAGTAAGCATTCCACGTGACATGTTGCAAGCCCATCAGGTAAGGTAAACGCAAAAATACTTTATTATTACTAGGAAATATTGAAAACATTCTTCATGTTTCTTCATGTAAGAAAAACTTAAAGAAAATATTGATTATTATAATCAACATTTTCTATAAGTTTTTCTTCTTTAAATAAAGGTATAGATAAACGTTCTTATTGTTTAGGAAATATCTCATCCAGACAACTTTTCAATGAAACGGATTCTATAATGACACATTTCGCATGGTTTTTCGGCATGGCGAGAAATGTGAGACATCCGAGTCAATATTTAAAGAGAAAAAAAAAACAGATTTCTCCCACGAAACCCCCCAATTACTCCATGATGAATCGGTGCGGTACAAAGGTATCCCATCAAAAGATTACGGTATTGCCATCCCGTGATAAATAACTACAATTTGTATTTTACAAAAACGGAAAACGCGATATCAATCGACATAACCAGATATTACTTCATTAAAGGTACTAAAGCAACCGGCAGAGTGAGTCATACATATGTGAAAGGGTTCCGTAGTAATATTAAGGCAAGATTTGAAAGTACTTATCAATTTTAAGGTTAGTTTTCTCAGGTATGCTACACCTTACTTTTTTCGTTAATTTGAATTTAAGTCACGCTGGCGATATCTGGATACAAACTTTCCTCACTGATAGTTTCTGTCCAAACTTACTCAGAACAATGTTACCTATCAAATGAATTCTTGTAGATGGCTATACTGTTTCATCTGTATTTAATTATTATGTGTGTGTGTGTATTCTGTTGTTATATTATTTCTGTTTATAAATTGTAAATAATACAATAATATGTGTTTTATCTGCAGATAAATACAATGTCGAATAATGAACAAAAAAAACTTTATTGATCCGTTTTGTCAGTTCCATGTGGAACCATAAAGGGATGATCCAAGATAAAATTATCAAAATTGCAACCCAAATTCGGTGCCTTGATATATCGTTTGCTCTTGTTTTGGATGCCCTGATACAATCAGATCGATTTATAAACGCAGGCCTTTGACAGAGAAAATCGATCGCACAACAAATTAAGGGCAGAATTATTAATAATCTCCTTTGACTTATGCATTGCAGAGTGTGAAATGATGTATGAGTCGGTTTTTGATAAGGTTTTGATAGAATATGATACTGTCCAATGAAACTTTTAAATTTAAACAGTCCTGGGTTCTAATTTAAATTGAAAGTCAATTGAACAAAATAAAAACATTAAAACTAAACACATCAAACAAACAAGCTACTTTGAAATTTTAAATTTAAACAGTCCTAGGTTCTAACTTAAATTGAAAGTTAATTGAACAAATTAAAAACATTAAAACTAAACACATAAAACAAACAAGCTACTTTCAAATTTTAAATTTAAACAGTCCTGGGTTCTAATTTAAATTGAAAGGTAATTGAACAAAATAAAAAAAAAACATTACAACTAAATACAATATATTTGTTTTAGTTCCTGGAAAAATATACAAGCTACTCTTAAAACTTCAATTGTCGTGGTTTGATATTCTATGATTAGTTGATAACTAAACACTATCATACTACGTCAAGCATGATAAGTATCTAATTACCGAATTTTTGTCTCATTGAGCAGTAAAAAGTATCAGTTTATACTGCTACAAAGTCGCACAAATGGCGCCATATCGAAATGTCTGGTCAAGTCTGTTAAAAACGTATCATGGCTCTCAAAATATGTGATATAGAATATACATTGTTATAATTCCATGACATCTAAAAATATCAAGGAACGAATCTGGTCATGAATAAAAAAGAAAATCCTCTGTGGCGCAGTGCGCGAAGGTCGGCCTAAGACGCAGTAGCGGGTTCAATTCGCGGACAAATGTTTCTAATGTTTGTCTCGTGGCTGGGTGTTTTTCTATGTATAATAAGTATGTATTTACAAAAAAAGTATATATAAGTAGGGTAGTATATATCAGGCTAGATGATTCTGTGTGAAAAACGTCCAGCATTATTTTTATTTATGAATAAAAAAGAAAACCTGGCTATCAAAAGGTAAAACTATCGTTCAAAAATATCACGAAATTCTTTCGCGCAAAATCCATTAACTTACCAACAAGCTGTCTCTACACATTCGTAACCAAGGTGCACCCAATCCGTCATCAACTCTTCACGTAACCATCGAGACATACAAAGCTCAACCTTAATGTGTAAAACATAAGGGCATTGGTTACTGCAGGGTGGTCCGGACTGTGTATATCTGAGGGAAAAAAGAAAATAAAATTCGGATATGCTAACAGAGCTCTGTCACGCCATCTCGTTAACCCGCAAACCATGTTATTATGAAACATTTATTTAATTTTAACCCGTTTTGTACAGTTGCGTACAGTGTTGATGATTTGATGGGCGGTTAACTGTAATAGGAACGTACTTTTGCAACTGTTAAGGTATAATTTCTTCACCCAGGCTGAATGATTTTAGAGGTATTAAAAATTCTAAAATTTCCCATAATTTAGGGAAAATTAAAAAAAAATATGAAAAGATTCCAGGAATTTCAAAAAGTTTTCTTAATAAGCTACCTATCAAAAACCCACGCTTTATATTTTTTTTTTATTGTATCTTAACTTAGGCTATTTTTTACGTGTATCTTTTAAACACAATACGTTAAAAAACACGCTGAACTCGAAAAATACCGGAGTCAAACCCTAAGCGTTCCCTCCGCCAATACAAACGGATATTTTTACGAAAAAAATCCTTTCGTAACATCTAACTCACAAAAGTTCTAATAATAATAACAAAAAACTGAAACCGCTTTTCCACCGAACAGTTCTCACATACATACAATATTATTGGAAATATTTGGAATGAGTTTTCAAAAACATACAGAATCGCACGCGATATTTAAAGTGATTTCCGAAATAATTATTTGTATGTTCTGTTCCTCTCGGAATTCTGACATTTTGTGTCAGCAAGTACACGCAAACGAACCTGGCTTGTCAACAGTTAAATATAATGTAGAGCTGAGCCCGAGAGGGCAATAGCCGTTATTGATATTGAGCTGAAGAAACAGCTTGCAAAATGGACATCACTATAAAGAGAATAGCCGGAATATTCTCCTGTAACATAACTATATCCTCTGCTATAATACTCTCAGTTCTTGATATATTTTTAGCTAAGATGTCACCGTCGCCTTTTGACATCTGCCACACTTGGAGCATTGCTGTCTTAATTTCTTTTTTTTAAGCTGTTCGTTGTATATCAGCGGAAACAGCTCCGAAAACAGCTCATATCTAAGACAAATCCTAAAAACCGGGAGTTTAGATTCGTCAAGCCTATTATTCGAGTACCAGGATAGGATACATCGTAGTCATATATGGAGTATAATATTAAAAAATAAAAAATAAGGTATCCAGCCAGGCGCAAATTGTCAGGATTTTTTAAATACTTTTAGTGTTGACTGTACCTAATCTAGCCGGCTGAATAGTTATTTTAAAAGGAGATAACATACAAAAGTACGATTTTGTTGATAATTTAGATAACTGATTTACTTCGATCGAAAAAGTTTTGGTTGGTAAATAACTTTATCAGTAAAAATGAGTCAGATGACTTAGTCCGATGACTTTGTTAGATTTATCGTCCAATACGTTATCAAAAAAAACTTTGATGTATTCAGAAAAAAAAAACAATTTAATCATATAAAATTACATTATTTTACCAGCTTCTAAATATAATAGGTTGGGGAAAAAGTTTCTTCGCATTTTTTAAGAAAATTCAAAACATTTTTTAATATAGTTTATTTACATTTAACTAAAGTATGTAGGTACCATTTTGTTCGATAACTTTTTGCCATTTTGTAGGCAGGGACATGATCCCATTGCTATAAAAACTTTGTTCAAAATACCGCGACAAGTGGTTTTGGCAGTCCTCTCGTGATGTTAACCTGACACTGCCTAAAGAATTCTGAAGAGACCGAAACAGGTGGAAATCTGAAGGTGCAAGGTCAGGACTATACGGCGGATGCATTAACACATCCCAGCCAAACTCTCTTAATTTTTGCTGAGTGGCTAAAGATGTGTGAGGTCAAAAATGGTCAAAAATTTCTTCAAAAATGGTTCGGTTTCATTACGTCGTAATAAAGAATCACAAATGAGAACACGGTTCATTAGGTTTCTTTCAGTGAGCTCGTGAGGTACCCAAATATCGAGCTTTTTTGTGTACCCAGTTTTTTTCAAATGCGCCAAAACTGTTTTGTGGTCAATTCCCAGTTCTTCAGCTACGTCGTAACTACTGATATGCCGATCTTGCTCCACTTTTTCAAAAATGGCATCCATTTTATCCGTAATAGGGCGACCAGAGCGACGTGCATCTTTGACATCAAAATTTCCGGATTGAAAACGCTTAAACCAAATTTGTGCTACTCTCACAGACACTGCACTAGGTCCATAAACATCGCAAATTTTTTTCGCGGCTTGCGTTGCATTTTTACCTTTTTTGTAGTAAAATTTTAAAATGTATCGAATTTCTTCATTAGATTCACTCATCTTAACAGTACGAAAAACAAATAAAAATCACACATTTTCCTAATTTGAATTTGGAATTATCTTCTTTAAAATTTAAACTTTTAATGATACCAAAACCAGCCAGATACAAATAGTATAGCCAAAGAGATTTTATTACAAGTTCATACATACAATAATGCGAAAAGACTTTTTCCCCAACCTAATATATATTTTTTTCTTTATTATCCCTAAATAGGTAGCATTCGATTGACATTAAACTACAACATTTGAAATCGTAATTAAGTATTTTTTAAATGTCATTAATTATTAATGTAATTAGGTAACGTCAGTGTATCTGATTTAATTCTATTCTGTTCTTTATATATTCAAAATTAAATAAGTATATGTAAAGTATATATGTATTTACAAAAACGTATATAAGTAGTATATTGGTCATGAAGTTCTGTGTGAAAATAGAAATAAAATAATGAAATAATACTGGACGTATTTCACACATCATCATCTAGCCCCAAACTAAGCAGAGTTTGTATTATGGGAACTACATGACTGACATACTCCTTTTTTTAATATATACATATTATACATAGAAAATACCCTGACCTGGACGAATATTTGTAGATCATACAAACATTTGTCCCGCGGCGGGAATCGAACCCGCAACCTGTGTCTCAGACAAGCCTTCACCCACTGCACCACAGAGGTCATCCAGCAATATTATTATTATCTCTTTTATTTGTATATAAGTAAATTATAATTTATATCGGCTTATAACCGAATGAAAAATATAATATTATTTATTTTATTTGGACATATAAAATACAAATAAAAAAAACATATTTATATTTGACAAAGTATTTTTTAATTATGATGAATAGAATGTACTTCTAGATTAAGAGCAACTGGTGATTTAAAAGTTGCGAGACATTTCTAAAAGGTCGCAAATAAATATACCAACCAGGTTGATTTACATTTCTTTATAGTTACTAACAATAAAAAAACCTTATGAGTAATAACCCGCAATGTAATGTGTTATAGCATTCCATTGTCAAGTTTTACAATTGGTATTTTATTTTGATTTCTCAAGGATGTTTTCTGATAATCGGTTTGCGGAATTTACACTTAAGTGAGAATAATTGGAGTAAAAACTTGTAATAATCGAAAGTAGTATCAAGTATTTTTTGTAATATACAAGTGGTATGGTGTTTCAAAAGCCAAGGTTGTTTGATTCCAAGAATAATAACTATTTCCCTACTATATTGGGTATCACATATTAGTAAAAATATCACAAAGTTACTTTTAACTATGGTTAAAAAAACATGACTCATATAAAAAACACGTTCACGACTGTCTTCCCCATGCTAGACATGCTCAGATACATACTCAGTGAGTAGATTTTTGAGGATACCATTTAGGGGGTAGTCAGAAGCACGTCCAAACATTACATTTGGTGCCCGCGTTTTGGAAGTTAGCACGTGACAGGTTGCAAATCATGACAAATATGCTCCTAACTGTATTCCTATGTATATCCTCAGATTCATGGTACGTAGATCTTTGAGAATAAGTAAGGTGTAGTCAGGGGTACGTCCAAATATTCGTGAAAGGTTGCAAGCCCATGCCATGCCTTCGAATTTTCGGTTTCTTACAATGTTTTCCTTTACCGTTTTGAGCACGTTTGCAACAATTTATCGAGTTGAAAAATCCATTGGTACACCAAAAGTTTCATAGCGTAAACTACTATAAATTTTTTGATACAAAAAAAAAAATCTTCGTACCGCAGTATTAGCTTGAGAACCAAGACAACCAGTTTGGTCTACGGAAAAGATGAAAAAAATAACAACAGTTTCACTTTCCATCAGACAAAGGTGGCCCATGCTACTATGTAGAACGGGGCGTCTAGACAAATCATTATTTCTGTTAGCGTTAACGCCTGCGCTAAGATTGGATTGGAAATGACATAAGCTGTTACAATAATGTAACGTTACTCAAAGTGTTTATTTCATAAAACTATCTTACTATTTAGCACGCGAGACGCAGTTTGATTAGTTGTTGAGATCCTCACCTCTTGACATCGCGTATCTCACGATATCTTGACATCGCGTATCTCACGATGTGTGACAACCTTAATTTTGTATAGTCACAATACCGCTACCGAGACACAATCATGAAAAATACAAGTCACACTCCATCCACTACGATATTTTCAATATGACAGATCAAGCAAGTTGATGTCCAAAACGGTTTTTTTTTTGTAAGTAAGTATATTAAAATTTATTCAGCATAAAAAGGTTAACAAACTTTCCAGCTAGGTGTTTTTTTTACTAATAAACGGGATATTTACCATGATTGTGAGTTTGAATGTTGCCCGATATTTCGGCAGTTTCATGTACCATGGTCACGGGAGGAACTGGTAATTTTTGTAAAAAATATTTTTATAAGCATAATCAAAGGTTATTTCCAGCTAGGGTTTATAATATTTTATTTTATTTTACACAAACATACTTTACACAGTATACATTAAACTGCATTGTTGCAGTCTTATTCAGTCTTATTATTAGTAAAGTCTTATTCTAAAATTGACAGGTGAAGGTCTTTTTGTACTTAGACCACGTTGAGTACAGTCAAGTGACTACCGTCCTTTTAATTTAAATTGTTTGACTGCGCCGTTCTTCCATAACAAAACAATTATTCTCCCTACAAAAACATGTCGTTATTTCTTTGTCCACAAAATTAAACTACGACACTAACTAGAGTACAATTGACAATCAAAATATATAGAACTTGAAATGCTAAATGGAAAATCACATAGTAGGTTACGTTAACGAACGCACGTCAAACGTTGAAAAAACACACTTGAAACAGCACAAAATCAAAGAGGTTCGAACATATTTGTATGGAACCAGCTAGTTGTGAAACAAGTGTCAATTAATAGAAAAATAGATTACAAACAAAAAGTGTTCAGTGATTAAATCTCGTAAGTGATATACTTTCAGAGATATATGAGTTAAAAAAATGTTTCCAAAATGGCGGACGGTAGGTATGCCAACGAGGTTCGATGCTTTAACCATCTTATCTATACGACAAATAAAAAATACGAGTACCCATGTACTCCACAATCAAGAACTGTTCTGACATCTCAATTTTTGACTCATTTCACGACGTGTTATAAAAATATAACATTTAAAATCAACTGACCTTCCATCATCACTCAGCACTTTGGTATTCATTAAGTGTTTGCTTTGCATCCAATATTGGACCCAAGAGTTACAATAACATTGAGTCAAATTAAGGAAGTTATTTCGTGAAGTGGTAATGCTCTAAATATATAACTTGTTAGCAGAACTGACAACCGCGGGATATAGATTCTTTGAAGTTAACCACAATCCGGATGGCGCAGGGAAGACCCTTGGACCAATGTCATATTAAAAGTTGCAGAAAGACGGTGGCCTGAATCACTTGTCACTTGGAACATTGATTTATTTCTTTGACGTTGCTTAGCAGATTAACACATATTTTAATACAATGCAGTTGACGCCAAAACGCAAACTATCTACATTGATTGATAAAATTATTTTAATTAATTAAAACAAACATGCTCTTGGCTTTATGCCCCATGATGGAGATCCTTAGATACATACTCTGTTATAATATCTTTGAGAATAGAAGTAAGGGGTAGTCAGAGGCACGTCCAAACAATACATTAGGCACATGCTCGCGTTTTTGAATTCCACGTGATATTGTGCAAGCCAATCGCCGCTAATAAATTGTAAAAAACTTATAACTATGTTTACTGATCGCTAAAATTTAGTAATACTAATGAAGATATGAATTAAAAAAAATATATATATTATTCAGAATTATTAAAACTTAAGTACACTCTTATACTGATAAATACATGTCTACTGATAATACATGATCTAGACGTTGGAACGCTCTCTTCGTAGAAGACCTACGTCCAGCAATGGACTTCTATGGTGTTGATGATGATGATGATGATGATGATGATGATTATGTACTATATAATTGAATAAAAATAAGGCCCCTCACTGACGACTATCACTTGTTCCAGATGAATCAACAATGCAAAGTGTGTGGCGAGCCCGCGGCAGGATTCCACTTTGGCGCATTTACGTGTGAAGGATGCAAGGTAAATACAGGCTAGAGATGAATCTTGCCTTTGTTTTTATTTAATTTTATACGATTTTTAAGTCCATTTAGTGAATTCTGTATGTACAGTTACAAGATAATCAACTGTGCCACTTCGAAATCTTTTACTGCCAATACTTTTACGTACTAGTGTATTGTCACGCCTGTTTTTTGGAGGGGTAGGCAGAGACCACGGATTTCAACACTCTTCGTACAATCTCGTCGGTTTTGTGTACCCTTGACTTTGGTTTTTCCAAAACGTCTCAATTTTTACAGCGTACATACATTAATCAAGGCCGAATACAATTAAGTAATTGTATTCGGCCTTGAACTAACAATCTAACAATAAAAAATATTGTTATATTGCACTGGTTTCCCAGCTCACGATGCCACAGAACCAAAATCCCACTCTCAAATACCAAGATGGTAACTGAACTCTTTAAGGAATCAATCCATCAGCTAAATCTCTGATCTAACCCCATAAATTCTTACTAAAAACGAAATATTCCAACTAAGAGAGAATCCTATTGGCTGAGTACCGTGGTCCGGGGCTAATCTTAAAAGAAATATAAGCATTTGAACATGATTACAAGACAAAAGATAATAAGAAGCAGAAGATGTAACACATATTTTGAAAAATATATCTCTGTTAATGGTGTCTATACTATTCAACTTAAAAGAAGAGTTCCCAACCCTTATCATGTAATTGTACTGTAACATAGAAAAAAATTTTTTTTTTTTTTTATACTGATCCTCCTTTATATAGCTCAACATAATTTGACAGGTTAATAGAAGTTCAAATCACAGAACCAAGTTTAAACTTCCGTTCTCGATTATTTTATATAAGTACAAATTTGGTCTAGATCAAACCATCGATAAACTTTTATCGTAGATTTGCTAACCCCAAAGTTAAAACTACAATTGATCTTACAGCCTCCTTATTGAAAAAGGACAGCGCCTTTTTCTGCCACTGTCTTTTTAAGTAAAATAATGGTTCATCAGATTAAAAACTAGTATAAGGTTCAGTTAAGCTTAGCTAAGTCGAGTATGGGCCATGGCCCTAGGCCGTAGGTGGATTCCTGGGGACATGGATGGCCAGAGTGACGCCTGAATGGCTACCGTCTGTCCCAGTCTTACATAGTAAATCAGGAATTGCCTGGTCTAAGACGGTTTGTCGACAAATAGGCAGACGGGTATCTTTAGCTAAAATGGGCTTACATTTGCGTACGATAAATACCCATTTCATTTAAAATCAAATGATTTGCGAGACGTATTAGAAATTCAGATATATAAACAGAATTCAGTTTGCTTTATATTTTGTTAATTTCACGTTATTCGCCAGTAGACTTTCGTTTCAGTCAAAACCTGTCAACCTTTACCGATTTAACCGGTACTTACTATTTACGATGTTTCTATAAAGTTATGAAGTGTTGGTTTACGTACGAATTAAGTCATAAATTGTAAAATTCAAGTATTCTATGCCTCAAGGGTTAGATTGAATAAATTAATATCAAAATCGTTATAACTATCACAACTTCACAAGTTATGATCTAAGATTGATAGGGCAGCGCAGGTTGTTTTACGTGTCTCATGAGGAGATAGCATTCCAACTTTGAAAATACCAAAACACGGTCATGTACAAAATATTATATTTGGACGTGCCTCTGACTACCTAGTACTTGGTATCATTTAGGAACTACACACTTTTTTTTTCAAAAAGTTCTCTTCCTAGTAGCTTTTTGTTACCTAGACCTCAGAATATCGCTGTTTTTTTTATTTAGTGACCAATACAGAACCGGTAACAGGACGCTAGAACGAAGATTGAATTTTTTTTTTTTTTTAACATTTTAAAAATGAAAATAAATAAATAAGTACCTAAATACTTACCTTCGGAAAAAAAATGTTTCACCAAAATTTCACGAAGCCAATTTAAACTATGCGTGGATAACATGACTCAGTTGCCATCATAAAACCTACACGTAATACCAGAACGGGAGCGACAAACCTGATCTCGGAATTGTCGCACTGAAAGCAATTTGCTACTCCGAATCAATTTGCGACTTTTTGTCGCGAGATAATGTCAGACGACGCGCAGCTAGAGATACATAGCTGGTTCACTCACAAATTATGCAGGGTCTAGACAAAACTCTATTAAAACATCTGATAGATGAATTATGACTTACCAGTCGAATCAAAGCTTCGAATCAACATTCAGATTTTAAAAAATATAATACCTCAAAAATTTTGTAATGACGGGAGTCCCCCATAAACCTATCCTGTTAATGACTAGTTTGGCATCCTTAGATAATTAATCTATGATGGTAATTTCAGCAGGAGCAACTTTTTAGAAAACAGTTAACGATCTCTGAAGGTTTTGCTGGATTTTAACTATTGTCCCTCCTTAACCATCAACAATTTTTTTGATTAATATATTTTTCACCTACACACAAATACTGCACAAATAAGTAGAAATAGAAAATATAAATAGAAAAAGAAAAAAAACTTGATGACTTTTTAATAGTGCCTCATAATTAACCAACTACCAGCATGAACTATTTATGTAGCAAATTATATATATATCGTTATTTTTTATTTCACTGACTTTGACCTAACTTGTAAAGTGGACCAGTTATAATATTATGAGCTAGTCCCGATTCAATTTTCTGTTGAATGCGACCGTGCGCCTCTCGCGTTGTTTTGTCGCTTAAAATTTGTCGGCGGTAATGTTCAAGAATTATAATTTAGTTGCCTTATTTAACGTAATTAGCCGCTTTTTAATATTGTAATTATGTACCACTTTGGTTTTAAGGATTGGTTTAATTGTGTTGATCGGTTTTCGATAAGGTATGGCGAGATTTTGTGTTGGTTCAATTTGTATTATTTTAATAACTATTACTTTAGGAGTTTTCTAATAAGCACAATGGTAAATAAATAAAAACACCTAACTAAAAAAAAAAAAATATTTGGAAAATAATACATTTTCACATAACTTCTTTGTCGATCGTCTGTTTCTATATAAGAAAAAGTTTGTTTAGTACTTTTTAAAATTAATTAATTTTGTTATCGTTTGATTTAAAAGGGAATTAAAATGCTCCAACTAGATAAAATAATGTACCTATTGTTTCGTAAAAAGATAATTGGAAAGACTCGTTTTCTTGTTTTTCTTTCCTGGCTTAGTCGTGGAGGAACAGGCAATAGTAGACGTTTCAAAGTGATCCTTGTGATAATTAATCAATAAATTTTGACTTTGTCTTTAAATATCGGCCCTAGATAAAAGTCAGTGGCAAACAAAACCAGAGTTAGCCACATATCCCATACAATCTTACGATCATTACCTACCAATCCCATTCATAACAGACGGAGTAGCTCCACCCATCATTATATTATCTGTGACCCATCAATATAAGTTTAAGACCACCAGTATTCGCAAGGCCAGCATTGTCGTTTGTCATGCCAAAAAATATATCACCAGAATCGAATAAACTTTGACATACTTTTTGCAATAGCTTTATACGAAAACAAACTTTATGTAGCCGGAAATAAAGCTGCGTACATTTTAATTCGGTTAAATTTTGAAAGAGATTCTCAAAATGTTCTTTATATAACAATGTTCTTTATAGTTATGTCGAAAGAGCTTATTTTTGTCGGGTGTTGGTAAATTTGTGTGCTATAGTTTCAATATAAATCTTTCTGAATATAATTGGTCAATTTATCAGCTTTAACAACGGCATTATTAAAGTTATTGTATGCCGCTGGACACAATTATTAAGTATTTAGTCAATTTACTACTGTTTATGTGAAACGATAAATAAGAGAATAATGATTTTAATTACAAGCAGTTTGTATTTATATTACATAAGCGTTACATTTGCCGATATATCTGAAAACAAAACTATTTACAACTTTGTCAAAAATATGCTTTACAAATTTTCACGCGGCTTGCATTCTAGAAAATTTCACAGGTCCCTAAAAAATACTGAAATGTGAGTTTACTGACTAATCTTGCAAATTAACGAAATTTTAATGCATGTTGCATCACAAAAACGATTTCACGCTAATAATTTGGAGTTTTGAAATTAATTTTATACTTGGGATCCCGGAACATGTATATAATTATATTATTAACTAAGGAAGTGTCATGTGACTGCTGCTTTTCCTTTCCTTGACAAATTTGCGTTAGCGTGAAAGGAAAACTAAGCGTGAGGCATTTGTCTAAACACACACACACACAAGCTCACGACTGTCTTCCCCTTAGTGGATATCCTCAGATACATACTCAGTGAGTAGATCTTTGAGGATACCAAGTAGGGGGTAGTCAGAGGCACCTCCAAACATTACATTTGGTACATGCCCGCGTTTTGCAAGTAGTAAGCATTCCACGTGACAGGTTGCAAGCCCATCGCCGCTTATTGGAACACTAACTGTTGGCACATGCCTTCGAATGTTTGGTCCTAGGGCATGCCGGTTTCCTCACGATGTTTTCTTTCACCGTTTTGAGCACGTGTTAATGCGCACATAAATTTTTCGAGTGGAAAAATCCATTGGTGCACGACCGACCGATCAGAAGTCGGGGTATCACCCACTAGGCCAACACAGAGAGTTATATATATAGTCGCTATATAAGTACATATATTAGTTTTATTTATCTAATAAATTGTTACTATTTATGAATTTTATTGACCATGTACCACCGCCCTATAACATTCACGTGAATTTTTGTATATCTAAAAGTTTTCTGGAAGATATCGCAATTAGCGATAAGACCGCTATCTATTTTCTATTATGGTTAAATCGTCTAAGTGTATCTGCAACATTCCACAGAACTCGCCGGTCTGTGTAAACTATCACAACTATGTGAAATATTACTTGATTCGTCTAATTTATGATAAATTGTCTGCATTTTATACCACTATTGCTGACACGTTTATGGTCACAGTGCACGTGCCGCCATTAACATAACAAATTAATGTAGATTCGTTAACGAAATCGTTGAGAAATCGATCCACAAATGGCTATTTTGAACATAAAAAATATTACTTCTTAGTACATATCTGTGGCACTCCGCCACACATTGTATTGAAATGTCGCCATAAATAAATACGTAGTCAACATTCGTATGCGTATGACGCCTTCGTAAACGAAGTAAAAAAAAAAATGGTTTTTATTTCTGTAACAGATTTGGACTTCTTAGGTTAGAAAAAAAAAAATAATAGTACTTGTTTATGCTATTTCAGAAAAAATAAATAGGTGAGTGCGAATAAGGTTATTTGTTTGTGAAAAAATAGGTGCCATAAAAATGTAGGTGTGTGTGTGAAAAGAGTGTGTGTGTGTATGTGCGTGAGTGTGTGTGTGTGTGTATAGGTATATGTATGGCGTCAAGACGGGTGAGTTTGTGTGTGTGTGGGGAGGTGTACGCATTGTAGGTTGGTGTATTTTATTGTTTTATTTAAGTAGTATAAGATAAAATTGTGGTAATTTTTCACAGGGCGTTATCTAGCCCCAAACTATGCAGAGCTTGTATTATGGGAACTACATGACTGATATACTACATCCATACTTTTTTGTCAATACATACATATAGATAGAAAACATCCAGACCCGAGACAAATATTTGCAGATCATACAAACATGTGTCCGGCGGGAATCGAACCCGCAACCTTCTGTGTCTCAGACGGACGAAACATCACAGAGCTCGTTAATATGTTATAACCATTAAATACAAAAAGTGACAATTAGTGAAACATAACCAAAATTTGACCATTTTCTGTTATTAATTGTTACTTGGAAACTTGGTTATTAATAAAACATAAGTTTTCTATTTTTTGACGCACCAAAATGGGTTTGTTTCAACTAATAACCCAAAAACAACAACTATAAATTAACAAAAAGCAATACCACCTAAAACACCTACGGTTAATTAGTCACTTGAACAGCAAGCTTCATAATAATATTATATTTATTTATTTCTACATATGCACTGAAATATGATACTTGGATACATTGTATTATGGCTGTTTTTTTAACATATATATTATAAGCACCACCCACGCATTGGAAATGTTTGTTTTTAATAACAATTTGAATAAATCTATAATTATGTAAATGATTCGAGCAGTGATACAGATTTTCTATCGTAAACAACTATTTTATTGCAAAACAGAAATTTGATAAACATCTCTCTTAAAAGGGCATAATTATATTGAGAGAAATCGTAGACTTTACGAAATCTGGATCCTGTTTGAAAAAGGTAAAAAATATCTTACAAAATGTTTATGTATTGCTATGAATTTCCTTTTAATTATTTCTAATATACAATGCTAATTAAATAAATAATAAATAAATAATACTGGACATTTTCACACAGCATCATCTAGCCCCAAACTTAGAAGAGATTGTATTATGGGAACTACATGACTGATATACATAAACACTGTTTTTGTAAAGGCATAGTACATATTTTACAAAGAAAACACCCAGACCTGAGACAAATATTTGCAGATCATACAAACATTTGTCCCGCGGCGGGAATCGAACCCATGCGCCACGGAGGTCATCCTTAAATTGAAGAAGGTGGTCGTTGTGATTTACCTTCACTATGCTATGAAGGAACTATAGTAGATACCAGAAATATTTATACAAAATATATTAAAATAAAGAAGCTCTGGCTAACGCGTTTTACCCTTTTCATAAATCATAACCTACTGACCTGAAACAAGGTAAATAAGAAATATAGTAATTAAAACAAATGATATTTTAATTGATAGCGTAATTTATCTGTATTTTAATCTAAATTTGTAAATTGAATTGACTTGCATTGTATAAAATCCAATTTTATAATATGGTTAAATAAATGAAATGAAATGATACAACCCTGTTTCATAAAAGTTGGGCATCCTCAGATACGTACTCGGTGAATAGGATCTTTGAGGATATCAATAGGAAGATCAGTGAGAGGCAAGTCCGAACATGATATTTGGCAAATACACATATATTTATCATGATCTCAAACAAAAAGGCCGATATTATGCCCCGTTGTGAATGATTTTTAAATAGAAATTCAATAACCGATCGAGAATTTGGGGCATAAAAAGTGTTTAATGTAAATAAATCGGACAGCGGCCTGATATTACAGGTCAGTATCGATGTAACCTGTAATTTGCACACTTTTAAATAATCGATTACATGTTGAATGATTTCGATACGCCAATTTAAGTTCCGGAAAAGTCGTTGCTTGATTTTTATTTCATAAAATAAAATCTGTTTAATAGACTGACTGTTAAAGTAGGCTCAACCACCAGACTAAGTCTCGTGTGTTCTGTAATTTACAGACCAGCAGACAGCAATGCGAGCATTAATGCTGACCGATTTACGTTTTGCTAAATTTTCTTTAGACTTATTTCTACGTTCCCAGATTAAGGACATATGATAGAAAAAAAAAACAATATTTTTGTTTAAAATGTCACTAATTATTTTATGATACTCAAACTTGCAACGGTCAGCTTTATAAATGATATGATACCACTACTTTTGGAAATAGTAGAAACGGCCACTACAACATCAGTTCATTAAAAAAAAACGTTTTATTTAGCTGTGAAAATATTCACTTAGATTTATATCAAACACCCATAAGTTCAATAAAGCAATTTACTTAATGGAAAAATTATCAGCGATGGTCGCGTTTCACAAAAATTAAGCAATTTCACGGAATACGGATTATATTTTGAACTTTTTGAACCTTCAAGATAAAAACTCAATATTTTTATGAAAACGAGATGAAACTCAAAATATTTTGTATTTTTTTATGTTCTTTGATATGTAGGTACTATATCATTTTACTTTTTTTTTTGTTATTTGAAACATCTATTCATACAACTATGTACAAGTAGGTATATACAAAAAATACAGATGAAACATCTATCTAAAGACCGTTGCAAACGATCTATAGATAGCTCAACTGATTCAGATCACTACCAGGCGATATCATTTTACTAAGAATATGTTCAATTTATAATATATAACACATTGCCATTTATATTATGTATTTTAGTTTTAAGGTACTTATGATATAGGCCCCCTAATTGTATTTATACCTGAATTAAATGAATCATTATTATTATTATACCATTATGGACGACCTCTGTGGTGCAGTGGGCGAAGGCCCGCCTGAGACGCAGAAGGTTGCGGGTTCGATTCCCGCCGAGGGACAAATGTTTGTATCTGCAAATATTTGTCTCGGGATCTGGGTGTTTCTATGTGTAATATGTATGTATTCACAAAAAAAAAAGTAGTATATCAGTCATGTAGTTCCCATAACACAAGCTCTGCTTACCTTGGGGCTAGATGATACTGTGTGAAAATGTCCTGCTATTTTTTTTTTAAATTTTAATTTAAAAAAACAACACGAACTTTAAAATTTGGTTAATATTTTGTTAAACAATACATAATAAAAACGAAATTTTCAATCTTTAAATTTAAATTTAAGGTGCGTCATATGCCTCTTCAATATTTTAATGAGCCGTAATGGGCGTACGGCTATTGAATTATTCATTAAATCGATGTATCGGTTCTGAATGAACAAATTTTTAACCCAAATTTATTATAAAGAACTTTTTTTAAATATCTGCGACAACAGTAAACTTTTAGTATCATTAATTTTAGCATTTAAGTTGCTGGTCTAGTGGGCAATCCTTGCGCCTAAAGGTGTGAGGTTAAAATCCGGTCGTGCACTACTGGATTCTTGATAATGAGAGAACCGGTATGTCCTAGAACCGAAAAGTCGAGGGCATAATAATATGCCATAGGTTATTTAATAAGTGGCAATGGGCATAGTTTTTAATATTTATAGGATAGCTGTTCCTTTGTTTAATCGCTGGGGTTTAGTTCTTAAATGACTATGGGCTAGTTGATGACTTTGCAGCGCAGTGGGCGAAGGTCTACCTGAGAAGGTTGCGGGTTCGATTCCCGTCACGGGATAAATGTTTGTATGATCTGCAAATATTGTCTCGTGTGGTGGTCTGGGTGTTTTCTGTGTATAATATGTAAGTATAAAAAAAAAATTAAGTAGTATATCAGTCATGTATTTCCCATAACACAAGCTCTGCTTACCTTGGGGCTAGATGATGCTGTGTGAAAAATGTGTAGCATTTTTTTAGCATTTATATTATAGTGACCATAATCCGGACGACGCAGCGTAGGAGACTTCTTTATTTTCAGACACGTGATCCATAGTGTACAGTACAATACAATACAATTTTAAAAACCTTAAAAAAAAAAACAGAAATAGATTAGGTACCTATGATACCTATGTCCAAAAAAAATATAGTAAGTTTAGTATTCTAGGTGGCAATAGCCACCCACCGTTTGTACATATTTGACAAGATCAAACGATCTGCCATACTCTTTATAATTGCGTTTTTACACATGTCAACTCTGGACATAAACGAGGCTATTCTCTTTCTCTGGATGGCATTAAAAGAGTCGACACGGGCTTCTTGGAACACTAACTGTTGGCACATGCCTTTGAATTTTTGGTTCTAGGGCATGCCGGTTTCCTCACGATGTTTTCCTTCACCGTTTTGAGCACGTGTTAATGCGCACATACATTTTTCGAGTGGAAAAATCCATTGGTGCACGACCGGGTTCGAACCCACGACCTCGGATCAGAAGTCGGGGTATCGCCCACTAGGCCAACACGGCTAAATCAGATCCTTTTTCGATATCTGTGGAATCCCTAAAAAAATAAAAATAGGTTCAATAGATATTTTGTGCATTACAGAACACAACATGATTAGCAGTGACTCTAAACTTATAATTATTCTACATTGAAATCACAAAAGTCAGATTAATATAGAAACGTCTGCTTTAAAATTCCAATTTTTAAAGTGAATTTACGCTGACTCCTCCCATATGTCGTTCCTAGAAGAATTAGGCAAAAAACTCTACTTGTTTTTTTTTGATGGTCTTTCATTCAGCTATATAATATGGTGCCAATCAAATAATAAAAAAATTGGAGTGGTTTATTATAGTATAGAGAGCGTATTTTTCTAAACTTCATTGAAATGTTCTTTTAAATTAAGCATATTCTTGTTCACATATCACGAAACTGACGAGTTTCACGATCCATAATCTTATGTTAACAATTGGGTGAAAGTTCGCATAGTCATGAATAACAAAAGTTCATCACAAAAGTTCTAAATTCGCTCCATCACATCCAAAACGTAACTATACCGAATTCACTAATCTTTAACGGACTCATCGCTTTCTTTTTCTTTTCTTTTTTATATTTACAGCGTAAAAATAAGACAGTTGATTAAATTGATAATTCAAATTAGTGTCCTACAATTACATTTACGTAAAAAAAATTCGTCTGAAATAGATTGGATTAGTGCCTTTGTGTTTCTTCATTTATCACAAAACAATACACCTTGAACTTTAGCCTAATTTTAACATATTAGTCCTTTAAGAGAACGCAAATAATACAATACATTTTGTAAAAGTATCAGAGTTACCTTGCTTATATTTCATTCGAATCATATTGTCATTTTTGTAGAATGATGTTCCTGCTTAGTCACTGTATAATTATTAAAAGTAACAAAATCTTTGTGCAGTCTGTGGTTGCAGTTGCCGCCTTATTACCTTTAAAATTCGCTTCGTTCGCTTACGATATTACTATTCGTATGATATTAATACGGCGACGGGCTTGCAACCTGTCACGTGGAATGCTTACTACTTGCAAAACGCGGGTATGTATCAAATATAATGTTTGAACGTGCCTCTGACTACCCCCTACTTGGTATCCTCAAAGATCTTCTCACTGAGTATGTATTTGAGGATGTCTACCATGGAGAAGACAGTCGTGAGCGTTTTTTTTAATATTAATATTCGATTTTAATATTCGATCGTTCGCGTACTATATTACTATTCGTATGATTTTAATATTCGATTTTCATATTCGATCGTTCGCTTCATTCGCGTACGATTTTACTATTCGTATGATGTTAATATTCGATTTTATTATTCGATTGTTCGCTTCATTCGCGTACGAGAGAGTGACCCATCTAGTCTTGCTAAGGACTGTGGTCATGTGGACAGCGCGTATGTCGATCATTCTATCGATTGAATGCTCGTGATTACAGAATAGTATTACCGTTATCGTCACTATACTGATTGGTGCTATTGTATGATTAGTTCAAAGCTCATTAAAAAAGAGATTCGCGGTTTTGTGATTCAGTGATGTGTGAAAGTGATAGGCGACAGATGTTACATTTTAAACAGTACCTAAGATGATAGTTTTTTTTTTACATGAAGAAAGTTACACAGCAGTTTTTATTTAACTTATTTCAAGTCTTAGCATAAAATATATCATCGCATATTTTTTTTATATTATATCGTTTTTTTTTAATAGAGAATCCTAATGATATAAAGCATAATTTCAAACACTCCAACTGACTCTTTAATGTAATAAATTGAACAATCAATAAGTAATTTATTTAAGTTAATTATTAAAAGAAAATATTAGTTTTTATGTTGTTTAAAAGTTCTGATCGCTCATTACTCTACGTATCTTATCAGTAACACGCACGCCTCGCCGCCAAACCAAAAATAATCTAAAATAACAGTTTAGGAACATCGTAATATCTGAAATAACTCAAGTTTTGCGTAACTGAATGCTTTCCCAGCAAATACAACAAGTTTTGACTGATTCATTGACTGAGAGATCAGCATTAGCTGTTAGTCCTAAAGTGTTGCTTACAGTGTCAGCCGATAGTCAGTGTTTAATTATTTTAACCCTAACAATACAGGCTCGACAGAGATCTAGTGTGGGAGCTCTGTAAGGCACTACTAAATCGTGGTTATTTTTTTAAATACCATATCTAGTAACAGACATAAGAATTAAAAAAAAAACTTTTTTTTTTAATCAGTTTGAGCGGGCCTTAAATCCCTCACTTATTCTCATTCGGCAAGCTTCTCATTAACAAGCATAATAAGGTTATTATACAAATGCCATCAAAATGAATATAAATAATCAATTGACTAAAACGAATAGTCTTTAGAGAATATTTTTATAATTCAGACCTCAAACCTATGTCATACGATATCCACGGATTGAGTTACATGATCTGCAAATAGCTAATCGGATCGTAATCATTTTGATATACTTGTATTTTATGTTCCTACCATTTTACATCTCACTAATTTTTAACTGAAATCTTCATTAATAGGTTCTTCGCGATGCTAATTAGTTTAGGTTAGTGAAGAGAGAGTTTGAAGGATTTGGGGAAACGGTGCCCAGCAGTGGGATGAGAAGGTTAAGAAAAAACCTACAAAAAAAAACAAACATATTCACGACTGTAATCCCCATAGATCCTCAGATCCATTATCAGTACGCAGGTCTGTGAGGATTGGGTTCCTCATCTATAGGGAGTAATCATAGGCACTGAACATCACATTTGAACATACCCGCGCTTTGCAAGTAGCCTTTAAGCCTATCGGCCACGTATACCACGTGGCCGATAGGCTTGAAATCTCGTGGTTCTAATTCTATCGCCGCTTATCAGAACACTAAACCTAGATGATAAATAAAGGTAAATTTGCTTCAAAACGTTAAAGTTTGTGCTGATAAATTACACAAATTTACATAAAAGATTGCTACAAAAGCAATTATTTCAATAGTGTGTCCAATTTTGTAATGTTTCTAGCATAATCTAACGAATATTAATAGAACTTCCTTCCGCTAACACTCAGGTTATGGAATGATCTCCCTGCTGAGGTTTTAGCAATAGACTAACTATACTATAAGGTTATTTAGAAAGGGCGTTTTTGAAATCTTAAAAAGGGTAACATGAGCTGGCTCTGGTGTTCCATAGGCTACGCTAACCGCTTGATAAAAAGGTATCATGCTTATTTGGCACCTTGGTGGTATAAAAAAAGAACGTAAATTTTACCATATTTTTTCATATTTTATTAGTTAATTATATCGTGCTATCCCTAGAATTCTTGAATGGCAGAGTCTTGGCCCATTTCTGTAAAATGGGTGTTGCTTTTGTTTGATTCTGATTTGACAAGTCTCGATGTTCACCGCTCGAACACAAAAAGAACCTGTCGCGTTATGTTAGTTATAAAAAAATATTTTAGTATGTTAATTAACGCAATAAATATCACAATAACCTGATACAAATAAATTAGGTGTACCTACAGCGTTATTCATAAACGTATAGTATAAAGAATTTAGGTACATATTTTTCTCATTTTTGGGACGCTTTATTTTATTTTATTTTTACGATTATCATCGATAAGATATAATTTTGCTAATCTTTTACCATAGATCAGTCTCGATATTAATGTTTAATTGAATTAATTGAATTGTGTTTAATCAATGTATGGTACAAAAACCTGTTTTTTTCTAAATTCTTTAGATTTTTACTTATTTAAAGAGCCGCGTTGGGCTAGTAGCCGGTAGCCCAAATCCAATTCGAAAGTCGTGGATTGACATTGGTTATAAACATTTTTTTTATCATAGTTATAAGGTTTCATAAGGACTAAAATTCCCTGTAATGAAAAATTATATTAGAGTTCAATAATCTCTCTCTCTTTGACCCATCTCATAAACTTATACCTACCTATTATATAAAATAAAAAAAAGTATATAAGTAGTATTATATCAGTCATGTAGTTCCCATAATACAAACTCTGCTTAATTTGGGACAAGATAATCCTGAAAATAAAATGTCTAGCGTTATATTCACCTACCCTTTATAATTAGTCCGTGTCCAATTTACGTAATGTAAAGGCCTGAATTCCTCAGAGTAAGGTTCGAATTGCATTTAAAGGTAGGTGTTTGTTATATTTACGAGGTATTGATTTGACATTCAATTGTTTAGAAGCTCCACATATCACGGAAGGCTTCGCTCCTTCTGGGAAATATCAAGGTGTTTTGTTTATTTAGATTAGCAAATTAATGAAACGCTTCGTTAAAATGTATAACTAAATCTATAACTAGTTATATGTGATTTTATAACTAGTTATAGATTTAGTTATACATTTATAAGCCTCTATGGTTGGTGGGGTCATTACTGTTATAGACAGCGAAGAAAATGGACTGCGAGACCCTGGGTTCTAGACAAATACCTAAATACAAATATAATAGTTTTCCTTTCCCGCTAACGCAAATTTGTCAAGGTAAAACTTGACAGTAGTCACGTGACATTTACACAGCGAATGTAATTTCCATACAATTTAATCATTCCGAAGGCATTAACGCTAACATAAAATGGTATTTGTCTAGACACCCTGGTGATACTTTCAAGTTTAATATTATTTTAATTCCTAGAAGAGACCGTTCAAGCCCACCTCTTGTTTTTTATTTACAAAATTATATTCAGTACTCGGCTTTTTTTGTAAACGGTGGCAACGGCTTATCCGATTGGAATGCGGTTATTGCAATCGATTTGTATGTCTTCAAGGGTAGTTCTTTGATAAGTATTATCACCTACAGTGAATATGGGGCTCTGCAATAGACGATGGATTTTTTTTTGGCAAAACATTACTTTCCATCTTAAGAGTATTATCTTCTAGACCATCACATGTAGCTTTTTTGTATTATTAAAAAAAAAAGATAACAAACACGCTCACAACTGTATTCTTCATAATGAACATCCATAGATATATAATCGTTGAGTAGATCATTGAGGATAACAATAAGGGAGTAATCAGAAGCACGTCCAAACATTACATTTCGCATATGCCTGCGTTTTTGCTAAAAGTTAAATTACCACGTGACAAATTGCAAGCCCAGCCCAAAAAAAATTGCAAAAAAAATAAACAAGTTTAGTCTATCTATTTTCCTCTATGGAATCACTTCAATGTTGAATAATCAGATTAAGAGTGTTGCGGTTGACGGCGCGTGAAATAGCTGCGCACGCGCACCGTATCACCTTACAGATGTTTGGAATACACGTCAACCGATTAGATGAACGATTAGTTCTATTAATGATGTGGTGAACGGTAATAATATTTAGAAGGACGCTTTAAAATGTGTAAACTCATGTCATAATATATAAAAAACACGCTCACGACTGTAATCCTTTATTTCATGGTGTAAGGGTAGTTAAGGCGCGAGTGATGCCGTATTATAGTATCTGTTGGTGTTGCAAGCGTTCATAGGTTACAAAAAAAAAAAAAAAAAACAAGTTTAGTCTATCTATTTTCCTCTATGGAATCACTTCAATGTTGAATAATCAGATTAAGAGTGTTGCGGTTGACGGCGCGTGAAATAGCTGCGCACGCGCACCGTATCACCTTACAGATGTTTGGAATACACGTCAACCAATTAGATGAACGATTAGTTCTATTAATGATGTGGTGAACGGTAATAATATTTAGAAGGACGCTTTAAAATGTGTAAACTCATGTCATAATATATAAAAAACACGCTCACGACTGTAATCCTTTATTTCATGGTGTAAGGGTAGTTAAGGCGCGAGTGATGCCGTATTATAGTATCTGTTGGTGTTGCAAGCGTTCATAGGTTACAAAAAAAAAAAAAAAAACAAGTTTAGTCTATCTATTTTCCTCTATGGAATCACTTCAATGTTGAATAATCAGATTAAGAGTGTTGCGGTTGACGGCGCGTGAAATAGCTGCGCACGCGCACCGTATCACCTTACAGATGTTTGGAATACACGTCAACCGATTAGATGAACGATTAGTTCTATTAATGATGTGGTGAACGGTAATAATATTAAGAAGGAAGGTCATAATATATAAAAAACACGCTCACGACTGTAATCATTTACTTCTTGGTGTAAGGGTTGGTAAGACGCGAGTGATGCCGTATCTGTTGGTGTTGCAAGCGTTCATAGGTTACGGTAACCGCTTGAAAATACGTTAGCCGCCGGAAATTATTTAGTTCTAGGACATTCCTTAAGATGTTTTCTATCACCATTTTGAGTTTTTTCAATTTAGCTATATATACTTTCATCGAATCCTGTATTTAAAAAACTGAACCAAAAAATCTGTATGGCAAACTTAGATGGCGTGACGGGCGAGTAGCCAGCTGCAATGCAAGAGCACGTTTGATTTCTGCTGCGGTACAAATGTTTGCACGTTCTGCAGATATTTGTTCCGGATCAGAGTGTTGTAGTACTAGGATACTCGTACTTCCTGATACCACCGAAACACGGAATCCTAATGTGGGGTCAGAACTATGCATCTGTCTATTCGGTGTTTATTTATAGGTATATATTTTTTTTCTATCTAAAGACCGTTGCAAACGATCTATAGATAGGTCAACTGCTAGACGGAATCGTTCCCAAAATGCTCGCTGTATTGCCACGCTGAATAGCATTGCTAATGTGTAGCCAGCTCTCTGGTCACTCGTCGCTTCTACCAGTCGTCCTGAAAGAATTCGCATCCTGAAAACGCGTGCCCTGGTTCATTAGTTTTGTTATAGATAGGTACTCGCAAACATTTTTAAACATTATTTTTCCCAGCCTAGCTTGATCCGACATAAATTAACACCAACAACTTACATAAACAACTCTGAACAACCAATACAATCATTCTAAATTCAAACCACTGTCACAAACCCCACATAAAACTTTCCAAAAGCAAAACCCAACGACAAATTATCGATAAAAAGCATTCGTTCACACGGGTGGTCCTATTAGAATGAATGCACTGCTTTACTTATGCCTCGTTTACATAGTCCACTTGACTAAAACATAAATTGTCATTACGGTAATCATACGATCGATAAACGAGGATTTTATTGAAGTGAACGTCAATAAAATCCTCGAGGCTCGGTAAGATGGGTAAAACTATTTTTCTTGAACTAAAAAATAAAATGTGCGTTACCTTTACCTATTCTATCGTGTAGTTTATTAGACTTTATCCGTTTACAGCCGTAAATAATGATTATATGGTCAAGGTAAGGACCTATGGGTACCAAATGAACACGCATAGTCGATTAGAGAACCATTTTTGACGGCTATTGTATATCAGACCGTCTTGACTGACACGTCTTTTTATCGATATCAAAATGAGCAAGTTCTAGATGCTTGTTTAGGAATTGCTTTAAAATCTCTAATCATGATTACCGTTACCTAAATTGTAAAAGATAAAAATGCTTATCTTTATAGTACCTATCGGCATTTTTTTAAACCGGTCATCGACTGTCATCAATCGTAAAAATATAATCTCATGACGAATTTTAACGATTATTAAATTATGTTTCTGAAGTTCTGTGCCTTCACTTTATAGCGCCTCTAGACGAAGCTCTCATCAACATACCACGACAAGATAACGAAATGACAACCAATAATAGTCTAGATTATAAATTCCGATCGAATGCTCATCATCATCAGGAGTCAAATGATCTTCTTTCAACTTCTGGGCATTTTAAACAGAGGGCTGTTATATTTCTTGTATGTGTTTTAAAAAAGAGGACTTTTTTAAAACACATTCAAGAAATTAAAAATATTTATATTTGCAATAAAATCCCACGCTAGGATTCCCTGTTTCATGTGTATCAGGAACAGGAAGTACCATGGTACATTTTTACATAGAACATGCAAAACATTTGTCTCGCGCCCGAAATAAAACCCGCAGTAGAATAACAAATACATTACTTTTTGATAGAAAAAAATGATTCAGAAAAGTGCAGTGCCTTAAAAACTCGGCCAGAAAATGACCATCCATAAAAATGAGAAGATCGCTATAAAGAAGTCAATCTTATTCCAAAAACTAGATGCACAAGTTACGCCACTTATCGGATTATAACCTAGTTATATCTATTTGAACTTACCAAGTATTTCCATCTCGATAAATCGGCCAATAGCCCAGAGTCAAGAAACATCTAAAACTATTAGAAGTCACGAACACATCGCAAATATAATCTCATCGACATCTATATGCAATATAATCTTCGCAAACAGTATCCGATTACATTCGTACAGTAAAAAACCAAAGTACACCGAGTAGGTAAGTACACCGAGTAGGTAAGTACACCGAGTAGGAAAGTACACCGAGTAGGTGAGTACATTGACCTATTAATCTACAAACAGCTTACATAATTCCATCGTGTTGGGAATAACAAGCTAGTATTTATTTATTTGTAGCGCGTGCTGCGCAGCCATCGTCCCCTTAATTAATTCCACTTCGCTACCCAACACTTTATTCACTCTACCCCATCTCTATTGAACTCTTTTTCCAGTGATTTGAATCGAACTTAGGTTCCTCTTAAGTTAAAACAGTTTTCCATATAAAATGGCTTGACGACCTCTGTGGCAAAGTGGGCGAAGGCCCGCCTGAGGCGCAGAAGGTTGCGGGTTCGATTCCCGCCGCGGGACAAATGTTTGCATAAACAAATATTTGTCTCGGGTCTGGATGTTTTATATGTATAATATGTATGTATTTACAAAAAAAAAAGTATTTTAGTAGTATATCAGTCATGTAGTTCCCATAACACAAGCTCTGATTACTTTGGGGCTAGATGATGCTGTGTGAAAAATGACCAGCAATATATATTTTTTTAATGGCATTCCATGGCGTTTACTAGGATTTACTTGTTGAATCATCGATGTTCGTATGGAATATTGAAGCTCTGGACGATAAAGGTAGCTAAATGCTAGGATACAGTTACATGAAGTGACGAAATGCATCTAGGCCAAATATTGGCAGGTGCTTTTCGTTGAAGATTATTGATTCTTTTCGCACCATCAAATCAGTGCTTTTTACCACAATACTTCAGATTGAGAAATATTGGTGATCTATTCGGATCGGAGTTGGCCTAGTTAGATACCCCCTGATTTCTAATCTGATAATCGTGGGGTTGAACCGGATCGTGTGTGTAGTTCCTCTAGAAAAATAAATGTGCGCATTACCAAGTGTTCAAAACGGTGAAGGATATAAAATGAGGCAACTGGCATGTCCTAGAAGCGATAGAAGGCATGTGCCATCATCAAATGTTTCAAAGCAACCTCTGGTAGGTCTTATTGCCTCGACATAAAATTATCTTCAACACCGTTAATGTACGTTTGGCTGGATTGTTTTTTGTCTATTTTTCCATTCACGCAATCTGAACAGTTTTTTTAAATATTTTAATAAGAAATAATCTAAACGTTTTCGAAAACCAAAATTGAGTTACCCTTGCTATAATTCTAAAATGACATTGATCCAAATCTCATCTGGAAAATTCCATTCATTGGTATCTCGAGCACACCCAGAATCGATTCCGAATAATGTCTCGTTGCACAATCGACTCGATTATAAATCAGATCACACCGTCTATTGTTTTATTCGATTGCATTCGACCTATTTACCGATTATGCTCATGTCTCTAGTTTACGTGCTTTAGTAACACAAAAAAAAAATAACTTAATTTGTTTTGCAAAGTTGCTATAGCTGTCATACTTGTCAAAAATGAGTTATGAGAAGTCTGTAGACAGAGCACTTTTCAGGGAATTCCCAGCATTAGACTTCTACAAGCTGTGGATGACGACAATGCGTTTTAATTATAAAAAAAAACAAAAATCGGCTACACATCTACTTTCATATATTATTATGGAATTATCCTACAACTATTATAGACGCGAAAGTTTGTGAAGATGGATAGATTTTTGTTACTCTTTCACGCTGAACAGATTTTAATGAAACTACAGTTAAGTATATAGTTTATACATCAGAATAACACATAGGATACTTTTAATCTGAGTACCACGCGGGCGAAGCCGTGGACAGAGATTAGTTTTTCCATAAAGTCCAATGCAAATGCCCGCGCCACGCCATCAATAATATTTGTATAACCACTTTTCAAAGTACAATCAGGTCCGGCTTAGCAGTTACACGGCGTATTAACACGTATACCCTTTTAACAGTTTAGCGTTATATGGCGAATTTAAGAGTTCTCGAGAACATAATGAATCTTTGTGTCTCATGTCAACACTAGCCTCTGCCCACGGCTTCATCCGCGTGGATAAAAAGTATACTATGTGTTATTCTGATGTAAAAACTATATTACTGTAAAGTTTCATTAAAATCCATTTTGTAGTTTTTGTGTAACAGAGTAACAAACATACATCCATCCTCATAAACTTCTCGTTTATAATAGTATTAGGATAGGATTGTCGACCTCAATGTGCGGCGGCGGGTGAGTCAAGATGTGCCGGTTTGATTCTCGCTGAGTTTTAGTCTGTTTGTATGTTCCACGGATATTTGTTCCGGGTCTGAGTATTATGGTACCACAGTACTCGTGGTGACATCCCACGGCACAGGGAATCCTTGTGTCAGGTTACACTAACCGATGATAAATGCATGACGGTTTCTTCAAAATGTTCAAAATCCTTTATAGTAGACTTCAAAGAAAGGAGGAGGTTTCTAAATTCAGTTGTATTTTTTTTAAAGTTCTTTCCTTGATATCTTCGCCACTTGTTAACTTATTTGCATGATTATTTTGTTGTTGTATATAGAATGAACCCGAAATGGTCCCATAAAAGTTTAATTCCTGAGGGATAGCTTCTTCTTAACTTCGAATTTTCCCGTAAAACTCATCATCATCGTCTTATTGAATCACGACTAGTCCAAAACATTTTTAGTAAGCTATTTAATTTGGTTTTTATTCGAAAGAGTGTCAACCCGAGTTATTAAAATAACGTTAGCACGTGAAGAAGTCTGTTTTTTGACATATAATGATATATTATATAGGTAAAAAAAAACTTAAATAAGATAAATGGAAAGAATAAGTTAAACATTAACCACTTTGTTATTATATACTACTTAGTTACTAAGTATATCAATCAAGTTACCATCACTCTGCAAACTATGCATTAAGCCATTTACAAAATAAACACTTTTCTATTCATTCTAGATTAGTTTGCTATTGTAATATGAATTCTAATGTTTCATAAATAAGGATGAAAACTTGCTTCGATGGGTTAGATAGCAGCGGCGCTTACAAATTGCTGCGTTTGCGCACGCGTTACTTTAGGGTTGTCAGCTGTTATGATAATGAAACTCATTTAAAATAAAACAATTATTTAAAAATAAAAAAATAAAAGTATGCAAGTAAAACAAGCAACATGACTTTGTGTAAGTTTTATACCTAGTTATTTATCTAAGTTTTTATTTACCAATTTTTTTCGGTATACTTAATTTCATATTATAAATCCACTAAACACCTCAATCTAAAGCTGGAACTAATTTGTACGTAGTCCCAACATTTATGCATTTTTTTTTATTTTTTTTAAATAATTGAATTAAAAATAGCTGAATAGAAAGCTGGGGACGGATAGAACTTGGTTTAAAGGAAGTCAAACACTACCAATTCGCTATACAAACTTTCAAACAACAACACTAAAGACCTTTAAAGTACTTTTTGTATAGCTTCCCCTTTAAAAATTACTAAACTAAATTTATCTAAATATTTTTATGTTATAAATATATAGTTGGGTTAGGTTTATAAAGTGTTTGACAGCCCTAGGCTCACTTTGAAGGATATATTGCTACCCATTGCGTTTCTACTTCGCCGACGTCACACATTCACTCGTCCACAAGTGGCATTGTATTTTAATTTCCGGCGTGTGCTGAATTGACAAATATGCTGCATAACTTTATTTTAAATTATACCTTAGGTTCTTTGAAATAGAGGTTACGAATTCAAATAAGCCTGAATTACTGAATTTCAGAATTCCGTGTGTATAGACTTAAATCTCATTAGGATGGAACTATATAAATTCAAATAAAAAACCACGCTCACGACTGTATTGCCCATGAACAGACTCAGATACATACTCAATCAGTGTATGTTAAAGGATACTAAGTAGGGGGTAGCCAGAGGCACGTCAAAACATTACATTTCGCATATGCCCGCGTTTAGCAAGTTATCATTCCACGTGACAGGTTGCAAGCCCGTCACTGTTCATTGGAAAACTAACTGATGGCACATGCCTTCGACTTTTCAATTCCAGGGCATGCATAGGTTAGCGTGGTATGGGGCATATTATGAGAAGAGAAGAAAGTCATCTTACGAAAAGAGAAAAAGTAAAAAGAGAAGAGAGAAAAGAAAATGTCATGTTCACAAAACTCATGAATGTGGGATATAAAAGTAGGAATAGACCAAAGAAGAGACAGATGGATTATGTGAAGTATGACATGGGTAAGAAAAGATTGAGTACTGAAATGATAGAGGACTCTGGAAGAGAATAAATATGCTGTGCCGACCCCACAGAAAATGGTAAAAAAAGTAGAAAAAAGGTGTTTGAAATATTTAAAATCGTTACTAACGACCGGACGGGTTTCGCTACACAAACCAAACTTTGTCAGTAAGCAACTTTCAGTATAAGTTTTATAAAGATACCTTGCTGTCCTCAAATAGGCTATGGTACAGTTGTAAACATCATGCGAACATCTTAACAAAAAGCTGGACGCTGTAAAAAGCTAACATCTGTACAATCGACCACAAAAAGCGAAGCAATCTGATTTTACATTACACGAAGGGACTGTGACTCGATGTTCGAGTACAGGCTGATGTTTTATGACAGAAATTATTCGATATTCAAGTAAGCACAGGCTGATATATGCCAGAAATTAACATGATTTATTAAAACAAGAAATACTACAAAAATAATAAACTATATAATAAAATAATAACGCTCACGACTGTATTCCCCATAATGTCAGTACGCAAATCTATGTTACCAAGTAGTAAGTCCTAACATGATATTTGGCGCAAACTCACGTTTTGCAAAGTGACACGGCAACATTTTTTTAACACGATCTTGTGGCATCCAATGTATATTTATAATATAATAATATTTATAAAAGTACTAGACACTTCACATAGCATCATGTATGGTAAGCAGAGCTTGTGTTATGGAAACAACATGACTGATATATAATACTTTTAAGTTTTTTTTTGTAAGTGCATACATAATATTCAACATAGAAAACAACAAGAGCAGAGACAGATAACAAAAAAATATAAAAATAAAACATCATACAAACATTTGTCCCGTGGCGGGAATCAAACCTGCAACCTTCTGCGTCTCAGGCGAGCCTTTTTCCACTGCGCCACAGCGGTCTTCATGTGGCATAATTATGCCTTTAACATTCTGGTTTTAGGGTATTCCGGTTCTCGAAACGGTTTGCGCGAACACACTTTCGTAAGGAAATATTTTTCTCATAGATCTAAAAACTACACTATGAACTAATCACACCCATAGGGGGTGTGATTAGTTCATAGTAATAACCTGTATTATGTTCATAGTAATAACCTGTATTATGATAACCCTAGCAAAGTTGGACGTAAATACTGCTAAAAAGATTAGGTGTTAATTAAAAAAAAGTATCCTTTAATAAACCTTAATACTTATTATCACAAAACTATACGATTAAACATATAAATTATAATATTATTTTTGGTGAAATAAATTATAAAACATTTTTACAACCGCTTTGATTATAAAAATCAGAAAATAATTCAATAATATAAATCCGTCAATAATAATCCGTCGAAGAATTTCATTCTATAATTGCGTAGGAAGCCCATAAAGTTATTTTGAGCAAAATGTATTCTACAAAATTCAATTTACGTTCTTTATGGTATCCGATTTTAAAGGTTCTAGCACACTGACTGCGACTGTGGCGTCATGCGGCTGCATTGTAGGAAGGTAACAATACAGCCGATAATTAAACCAGTAAATTAAATAAATAATAAATAATGCTGGACATTTTTCACACAGCGTTATCTAGCCCCAAAGTAAGCAGAGCTTGTGTTATGGGAACTACATGACTGATATACTACTTATATACGTTTTTTTTTGTAAATACATACATATTATACTTAGAAACACCCAGATCCCGAGACAAATATTTGCATATGCAAACATATATCCCGCGGCGGGAATCGAACCCGCAACCTTCTGCGTCTCAGGCGGGCCTTCGCCCACAGCGCTACAGAGGTCGTCTCTCTAAATTATAATATTGGTTCGATTGATCCGGAATAAATATATGCAGAAAACATGCTTCGCATCGGAAATCGAATCCACACCTCTTGCATCACATCCGGCTATTTACCCGCCGCGCCCTCAAGGTAGTCAATGTATTTCTCTCTATTCTCTCGCATAAGCGTATTCTAGTCTTTATCGCCAAATTAACTAAAATTTTATTCGTTGCAAACTCCAATTATTTTACGGTATTATCCGGGAAACAGTTTTCCTCAAATAAAACAACACGGGTACTAAAATTTTGGATTAATTTCGTGCAAATCGCGTGAAATATATTCAGATTGTTAATACAAAATTTCATTGAATTTAATGAGTAAATATAAAAAGACATCTCTGGATTTGTTGCATTCGAATGTGTTTTCGTGAATCTAAATTTAATCAGAATTTTTAAAAATGCCTTATTCTTAACAACAAAATTGTATAGCATAAAATATAAGTTAATTAGAACTAGTCTAAAAACATAAAATAACACAAATATGGATCGATTCGATTATGATTCAGTCATAAAGAGTTGATTAAGATTGTTATAATTTTATTGGGGTCTACTTTTCTTGGTATTTCTTGATTCATTGATGATTTCTTCATTTGTATTATCCATCTGTTTTTAGATTATTATGAATCATTTTATAATAGATTGCTCAGATTGGCAGATATAAAACCTACCTATAAACACCATATATGAAAGCAATTAATGAATTATAATTAACGTGGGAATGTGCTAAATATTACGCTTGGACTTGCTTCTAGATAGACTCAGTATTTTCACAGGTCTGCGTACTGAGTATAGATCTCATGATGTCCTTCTATAGAATCATAGTCGTGTGCGTACTTGTTTTGGTTTCTGAGGTTTTATAGAGGAGGTGGAGGTAGCCCGAGATCATTCGTAGGATTATGTCCACCAATGAAATTCTAGGGACTTTGATAATGATGATGATGATGATAATTATCTATCTCGTATAAAGATCTATCTATACAAAAAAAAAAAGAAAAAATAATTACGTAACTTTAGCTTCTAAGCAGAAAAGCATTAAAATATAAATTATACAATTAGTGGGTAGTCATTAAAACAGTAAAGGGATAGTTTGTGTACTAAATTATTATCGATTCTAAACTGTTATAGTCTCAGAAACAATGTCAACTTTCTCACGTCATACTCGTATCGTTAATTTTCACTAAAACGGGATTAAACATTTTTGTGGGTTTGCAAAAGACGAAAAATAAAAAAAAAACACATTTAAATATCAAATAATTAATTGTTATATACAAAATACTTTAACGTGCCATCATTTTTACATTCATGAATATACTTTTAATTCCATGATCACTGTACATGCAACTATGACAATATTATATTAAAGTTTCATGGTTTCCATTATACTAATAATTCCATTTAAGTGAAAACTATATACACAACCATGACAGATTCAAAAGTAATTTTCCTGTGAGTGAAATTACTACTGCAATCCTACTTATATTATAAGCACGAAAGTTTGTGAGGATGGATGTTTATTACTCTTTCACGCAAAAAATACTGAACGGATTTTGATGAAATTTTACTGTAATACAGCTCAAACATCAGAATAACACATAGGCTACTTTTTATTCAGGATATCACGCGGTGAAGCCGTGGCCAGAGGCGTTAATATCGTAAGACCGGAGAGGCTAAATAACCAGAAACAATAATCTACCACTATTACCATATCAACCTTTTTTTTTTTAACGATGGAAAAAATGCCTTTACGCATGTCCTCTGGCAAAGTTGGGAGAGCCAGAGGGTGTCTGTCGGACTCGACGCTGACGAAAGCCAGCGTAATACCGACTAAACAACCCATCGACGTTCCTTCCTGTTACCGTAGTGCCAATGCATCATCAAACCATTCATCCCCAGATGAATAGTTAGATGCTGCATTGGAACTTGACAGAGTCACGGGATCTCGATAGAACTCGAACGCGACTCCGTCGGTAACTGTCCGCGCTTAGCGGACCCCTCGTTTTCCCCCAATGAGGGAAGGGGGGTGCTCCGGAACATTCAGAGTATCCCCAGACGTTGGAAACATGTGCAGTGCAGGAACGGGGCTCCCTACACCCGAGTCCTGCTGGTTTCCGTCGAGCGGCAGAAGACGATTGTTATCATTTGACGTTAGAATATAACCGCTAGCTCCCGATCTAAAACAGTCACGATCAAAATCAGGTTTCCTTTGAAATGCCGCACCGACTTTTACCTTATTATAATAAAAAAATAATTATTCAATAAACCTTTGATTAATATGGAAATATGGCTTAATTGATGTTCTAATAATAATATTTTTTGATTGAGCAATTATTAATGTGATGTACGATTTGTTTATGTTGTAATTTGATATGAATCAAATGTATGTTTTTATTGAATAGAAAGAAACCGCTAATCAGTTTTAAATTGTTTAACTGCATAGCAATTTTGTCTGCTTAACCCAGTTTTCAAATGAAATTGAAGATCCGATTAGTGACGATGATGATATTAAAAAATCTTCAATCATTACTTTTAAGTCTAACAAAATTATTTATAAATTCCTATTATACATATATTTTTATGATACAGTCAACGTAAAAGTTCAATTCAGATTTATAAATCGTTAATTCTTAAATTAGCAACTATATCGCCAATCAATCGAATAATGTCGGCATTAACATACATATAGCGAATTAAGTAACAGTTGTACGAAAATGTAACTGTGACGAATCTATGATTAACACGACATTTGATGAATATTGGGAAAGCTTGGAGTAATAAAGATGAGGACATAGACGGCGGTACTAAGAGACAGGACCGAAAAAGCTCGGAAGACCCCGACTTACAAAGACGTCTGTTATTAAGAAATATCTAGAAACGTACGCGTGAGATCCTATGTCAACCCAGAAAATACATAATTGGAGACGGAAGATTAGGAGATTTCGCATTTATAATATTAGTATGGATATTTTGCGTCGAAATCTCATAGTTTATTTTCTTAAATTTATTCGTAGTCCTGACGACATATTTAAGAACGAATCCTAGTGTTGGGTTAAGACTATTTATGTGACTGTTGGGTGTTAAAAAATGCGTTCTGTGTTCATACTTTTACTCCAAGTGAGATACTGTATGTATTACTCTCTTGCGGTATATCAAAGTAAAAATATGATTTCAAATATTGACACATTTTAATTTGTCTAAATTTCCACGAATGTAAAACGAGTGTGATTGGTTCTAACAAGAAGATAGTAATCGATTATCGATTAAATAAAAATAATTGGCTGACCACAATGTAATTAACTAATATTATGACACTCATAATAAACATTAATGGGGCAAATTAGAAAGTACTATGCCCGTTAGAATGTAGATATTAGATTCATTTAGATGATTTTTTCAGAAACTTTTTGGTGTCATATTCCAATGTTTTCATAGATAGATATAAGTTTATTTATTGCAAAACTAAAAAGTACTGTACATATGCGATCTTAATGCTAGTTAGCATTCTCTTCCATCTCACCTTTGTGTAATATGGAAACAGTCTTGAGGTAGTGCATAAATAACAATTAAAGTTATATATTATATGCTAGATAGGTACTATGAATAAAACATAAAAACTATTACCTTGATAAACACAATTGCATATTCCTATCTACCTACATAACCTAACCTTACAAGTTACAGATAATATTTCACAGACTACCAAATATTCTATTTAATATATTATTATTATACTCACAATACATATAGCTGAGCTTATTATTGTAGAGTTTGTGCATGAGATCTAAAAAGTGATTGTAGACTAAATCTGAAAACTTCAACAGAAGATATATATTAATTATTTCACTGTTTAAATACTGTTTCAGTACAATGTTGGAATACTGTTTCATATGAATATTTCATCCTAGTCTATGGTAAGACTTGACTGGCGGTATTTTATTGGTGAACTCTAGCCTAGACACCGTTAATGTATTGCCATAGAATAAAATATCGACTTTTATATTTTAAAACACTATTTTTGATAAAATAAAAACAGCAATCCGAATCCTATTTTTTTATTACCAATATATTTATTAGTTTATATAAATAAAAAAATTATTCATACAATTATGTACAAGTAGGTATATACAAAAAATACAGATGAAATAGCTAGCTATCTAATAGCTCAACTGATCCAGATCACTACCAGGCGGAAGAGTTCCCAAAATACTGGCCGCATTGCCACGCTGAATGGCAATGCTAATGCGTTGACCCAGATAAGAGCCAACTCTCTTGTCACGCGTCGCTTCGACCAGTCGCCCTGAAAGAATTTAGTTAGTTAGAATTAGTTTATTTAATCCTATTATAATTATATATAAAATTAGATACAATGCAAAATAACTCCCATGCTCTTTGTGCAGTTTTACAAAAAACCTATTCAGTAATAGTATTTAGCAAAACATAAAAAACTGTCCAATAGATTTTAACACGCGAAAAACATATATCCGCATTGACACGTGCACAAAAAGTTGAAGGAAAACATCGCGAAGAAACCGGCTTGCCGTAGAACTAAAAAATCGAATGCATGTGACATCCTTTAGTGTTCCAATAAGCGACGATGGCCTTGCAACCTGTCACGTGGAATGCTTACCACTTGCGAAACGCGGGCATGTACCCAATTCAATGTTCGGACGTGCTTCTGACTACCCCCTACTTGGTATCCTTAAAGATTTACGCACTTAGTATGTATGAGATGATGTTTATCAAGGTGAGCGTGTTTGTTTGTTTGTTGTTAAAAGCTGTACCACTTATAACACTATTAGAGGTGACTTCGTGCGTTTGCTATAAATAGTATGACAATGTGAAGTGAGTTTGTAAGAAATTAAATGTCAAAAATCAACTTAACATAACGAGAAATCGATAAAAAATCCGAAATGCAATTTTACCACCTATTTTATATATATTAGATATAAAATAGTGGTTTTTATTTATATTAGACCACCCTTAAAGTATACTCTATCCACTAAAAAAAGAATTATTAAAATCGGTTAACAATTGACGAAGATATCGCGTAACGTACCTACACACAGACGAATTGAGAAATTCCTTTTTTGAAGTCGTTTCATAATAATTAAAACGCGATATTCGCTTACTTTTATTCGCTTACTTTTGCTTACTTTTTCGTTTTTCCGAATTCGAAAAACCAAAAAAAAATCGCCCTTTAAAAAAATGTTTCAGCTAGTCGTGATGTTTTTTTAAGTTAGTTACGGAAAAAAAAGCAATACAAATGAACCACCTCGGGATCATTCTTTATAAAATAATCATCAAAACCTGTTAACAATTGGCAAAGATATCAGATAACACACGATAAAAAAAAACATAGAGCTGATTATTTTGAAGTCGGCTAAAAATATGTATAGTTTCTTGCAAATATACGTTCTCTAAGTAAACTCATAACGGATCTCTAAGAGGTTTTAGTGAAGCCAAACAGCGCTGTTTGGCTAACTAATGACTTTCAGTTCTCGTTTGTTGCTATGAGAAGAACTTCTTGACAAGATAGTCTTAGGGAAAGTTTAAGGCCCTCCCTAGAATAATACTATGAACCAAAAACAAACAAACAAACACGCTCACGACTGTTTTCCTAATTATGAAACTAATCAGATACATATTTGGTGCGTAGATCTTCGAGAATACCAAGAAGGGGTTGTCAGAAGCAAGAAGGTAGTAAAGGACATGTCCAATCATTACATTTGGCATATGCCCTAATTTAGATAGTAATCGCTAGCATTCCATGTTGTAATGCAGGTTGCAAGCTAATCGCCGCTAATTGGAACACTCCCTAAAATTGTATTTTATGATTTCATTTAAATAAAAAATAAAAAGTACTTAAACAGTTTTTATTACATTAAATTTGTCAATTTATAAAATATCCAATAAAATAAATAAAAATTAAACCCACGGTATGGAAAGCGCAGTAGAGGCAGACCTGTAAAATTATGAGAGAATGATTTACATAAGGGATGGCGACAAATAAGCTTGGACCGAGTGCAAAATAATATCTAGTTAGTTTCAAATCCTGTTCCATAATAAAATGTTAAAGTAAATATATAAACTTAACCCTCAAACGGTCACTACTAAAAGCATACGACGCGATGTCAAAGATAAAAATAAATCCATAATGATCTACATTCTACAACACACGTTCGTACATTCCGTACCTATGTTATCAAATATTTCGTACCGTTATATCGAAAATAATATAACTAACCCAAGTACTGTCGGCTCCCACGACCCCAGAGCTACATTTCGCCTTGCTCCATCCAATCTTACTTCCTAGTACAAGGCAATAACAGCCCTATAACTGTACCGTTTGAATTCGAAATCACTTCAGCTAAACGAGCTTCCATTCAATAGCATCTTCAGCACACACGCGCAACGCAACACCTCGTTTTAGTTTTGCTTGTGTGGGTTCTAGAAGCGGTCGCAATCAAATTTAGATTTTATTAGGTGGAGTCTAAAGTGAGTTTTGAATGGGTCGGTTTGTATGTGTGTGTATTGACCAATATTAATAATGGATGGAAGGGAGGTCGCCATCTAGTCAACAGGTGACGCGATGTTTTATCTGTGGCGCGCGTGTGTGCGCGGAATGTCAGAGTTTACGTGTTAGATTGTGGTCACACTGAGTTCTTTGTTTTTTTTACTGAGCGGAGAATTAATGAATGCTTGTCAGTTAAACAATTAATTAATTGGATCATGGTAAAATTCCCGTTGCTTATTTTTCTTTTTTCTTATTTTTTTCAATGTTTTAATTGTTGACATAACATATCCTTGTTATAAAAAAAAAAAAAAAAATTGAATTGAATAAGGAGGAAAACTTCGTCAGATTCAGAAGAAAAAATTGTTAGTTCCTGCTTTTCAGGAAATAAATTAATTCGAGTCAGGTCTTTACTATCATTTTTATTTTTCGTGATAGGTATATAAATCACAAATTGATGTTTATATCACATATTGTGTTGATTATATTGGCGTTGATTCTCTTGTACACCAACTAAACGTATCTATCGCTCTTACTATCTCTTTCTTTAGTTACTAAAGAAAGAGATAGCAGCAATTTTATTGCTGTCAAATTAGTTAAGTTTAACTTTTCTAAACAAGTTTAATCGTGATTTCAAAATTTAGTTATTACTAAAGAATAGGCTCACTTTTCAATCGATTAACAAAAACATACTTTGTTTAAATTTATACGATAATATTTTTTTATTCTTTATCACCTTTATTTTAGACCAGTGTCTAGCTGTAAAACCATAAAATGTACTCAGTGCATCCGCATCTGAATATGTGACAGTGCGCACGAGTGGATCGCTGCAGGTGAACGAATCCGTGTGTGAGTGAGGTCACTGTGTACCTACACGGTGATCCAGTGTGCGTGCAACCTTCCGAGATGTTTGCACACTGAAGACGATTTCTAGGCAACAGTTGACCGCAATGGAAATGTATCAGCTAATAAAATAGGATGGGTAGTGCGATATGAATAGTAATTGGCTTGATTTTACTTATGTTAATTATTTTACAGAGATTCTAGTAGATACATTTTGTAGACCTATTTAGATTGTTTAAAAAAATGGTTTAGTAAATACCTAACTATAAAATGAAGTGTATAAAAAGAAAAACAGATCATTAATTATGACATAACTATTCATCAAGTAGGATACAGATTTAGATATTTTCTATAATATAAATAAATAAATAATGCTGGTCATTTTTCACACAGCATCATCTAGCCCCAAAGTAAGCAGAGCTTGTGAACACCCAGACCCGAGACAAATATTCGCAGATACAAACATTTTCCGCGGCGGGAATCGAACCCACAACCTTCTGCGACTCAGGCGGGCCTTCGCCCACTGCGTCACAGAGGTCGTCCAATATAAAATTGTGTTCAACTTGAAATAACCGTAATCTTTTAAAATCCTTTTTTACTAACCAATTTCCAATCCACGAAACTTAATGAAGAAATAAAAACAACAATCTAAAAACGATAAAACATTGCTCTCTGACACCTAACTGGTGATTACGTTCACGTAATGTGCACGTTACGTTACGTAGTGTACCCGGAGATACACTAGTGCCACTCCACTCGAAAAACAATGCGGAATGCACTTTATCTCGCTAGTTCTAGGTTCAATTTCAATTTGATAAAATGACCTCAAAATATACGCACTAAGTATGTATATGGCGAATACAGTCGTCACCATTTTTATTAAATTCACAAAAACATATGTATGTATACATTTTATCAGTAATGTAGTTCTAATAATACAATCTCTGCTTAGTTTGGGGCCAGATGATGCTGGAATATATCCAGCATTATTATTATTAATATATTGTTTTAGTTCTCGTACGTCTCGTTTTGTAAAAAAGATTAGTGGCCCACTGAGATCAACAAAATATTAGGGGCCCACTAAGTTTGACAAAAGATTAGTGTTCAATAAAATCAATCATCTACATTTAATTTCTCTTGGAAAAAAATACAAAACTTTTTTTTATTTTTATAGAAAAAAACTAGACTAACTCATCCAGTTATGACTATATGGTATATAAGATTTAAGAAGTTTCGGTTGAAGTAAAACAATTGTAAGTTTGTACATTTACTATATCTGTGGTCAGAGTTGCGTGTCGCATTGTGTTCTCACCTTAACGTTGCGACAGGTTAAACGAGTGAGGACTGCGCCGGCGCATCTTTGATTTGTTTTAGAGCAGGAGCTAGAGACTTAATTCTTAAAAAGCAACGGTATTTGTAAGTCCACTCAGGATCTGGAGAAGCCGTTCTCCAGATCCTGTGTGAACTAACAAATACCGTACAAAGATTATAAGAGTAGGAGTTATCCCTATAACGTAGAAAATCTTGAATGAACTGGCGGCTGGCCAACCACTTTTTGCTAATTTTTGAAACTAATATCATAGATTTTTTATCAGTCACGTAGTTCCAATAATACAATCTCTGCTTAGTTTGGGGCTTGATGATGTGAAAATGACCAGCATTATTATTATTATTATTTTGTTTTAGTTCTCGTACGTCTCGTTTTGTAAAAATATTAGTGACCCACTGAGATCAACAAATATGAGAGATTTACAATATTATGTGTACCTAATGTACCTTATTATTAAGTTGTCTATGTTCACTGTTATAAATTTCATATAAATTCACATGAATGCGCTCACTAGGAAGATATTTTGATCTCCTTTTCCTGCACTACGGACCCAATAATTACACATTGTTTTAATTCGGTACTTATTATCTTTTGACATGTTACATATACTTAGATTCGTCGAAACAAAATTACAAAAGTAGCTAATGTAGGTTACAAATCGGAAATTAATACTGAAAATGAGTTAACATTCGTCTTATTGTAAAAATTAAGTATAGCCAAAAAAAGAGACAGCAACACAAAAAAAAAATATCAGCAAGGGCTTCGTCAATTTCGTAATAGCTTTTAAATAATAATTTATTTAACATACTTGTAAAATTCAATGTCACTCTGATTTCTTATGTCAATAGGAATATAGTTATACCTACAATTTAATAGATATATAAATCAAATCAATAAATGCTGGACATTTTTCACACAGCATCATTTAGCCCCAAACTAAGCAGAGCTTGTATTATGGGAACTACATGACTGATATACTACTTATATACTTTTTTTTTGTAAATATAGAAAACACCCAGACCCGAGACAAACATTACAAACATTTGTCCCGCAGCGGGAATCGAACCCGCAACCTTCTGCCTCTCAGGCGCATATAAATAAAACTTTTCCCTGTTTTTGCATACACATGCATGCTTTCACGAGGAAGATATTTAATAGATATAGAAATATGCATGCTTTCACTAGGAAGATATTTGATTTTCATCTCCTACACTATGAACGCAATAATTCCACATTGTTTTAACTCGGTACTTTATTGTTAACTCTCAAATAGGTGTAATGGTACTTTCACTGATTTCGTTCTCACGGCATGTTTGTGTGTATGATTGGGTGTATGTTGTATGATCTTTGTTTACAGTTTGATTGATTGATGATATTATAAAATGAAGAGTTAGATGTTTGTTTCTTTAGGTGGCAGCAAAGTGCAACGGATTATTTTTTATAAACAAAATGTATTTTTTAAATGTGCCTTTGATATGGCCTATTAAATGCAGTATTAGGCTATAATATTTTCATTATAAATAAATATAAAAATACGCCCAACAGACCCTACACTGGGATTATCTGTGTCGTGGGTATCAGGAACTACGAGTACCGGAACAAATATCTGCAGAACATACATACATTTGTCCCGCTGCAGTTATCGAACCAGCATCTCTCGCGAAACAGCTGGCCATTTGCCCGCCACCCCACTACAAATATTCATTGGAATTGGATAAACCGTTTAAGAGATAGGTACATGGTAGCAGGCAAAAATTCAACCGTACTCATATAAGCCAACAGTATTTACGTACCTAACTAATAATCAAGAATGTTTTTTTTAACTTAATGCTTCAGTAATGAGTGGGAATCGAACTCACGACTTCTCAATCGAAAGCCCAACACCGTTAGATAAAAAAATTAAGCGGCAGTATCCTACGGGTTAGGTATAAGCCGCTTCAAATATTTACACTAGGTAGGTACTTATTTAGATCTAGTTTTTTGTTCATTATCAAACGACTGTGATTTTTTAATATATCAGTATAACCAAACAATGGTGTGTCATTTTTTTCCCTAAGATTTTTGTTCACGTGTGTACATATATTCCAAAGAATACATTAATTTTTATCTTTTTTTAAAAGCGGGATCAGTTGACAAATCAAAATTAATAAAATTTTGATCAAATAGTTGACTAAAGAGCCAAACAAACAACCTTTTATGGAAAACGCATAAACAAGCGCCTAACGAAGCGGCAAAAAATAAAAACGTTACAAAAATATTACACCTTTAAAAGTAATTACATTTTTACAGCGCTTAAACTAAACTAAACTAGTACAAAATGCCGACAAGCACAGAGCCATAAAAACATGTATCTATTTAATTATCCAAAGAGATTCTCATGTCGATCACTCGACGGCTCAATTAATGTATTCTCTAAATTATAAAGTAACACATTAATGAACGTATGGTGTAATTACTATGTATTGCAGAGGAGATAGGGTATAAATGATCCACTTCGATTATGATAATATCACCGAACAGTAAAAAAAAACATGGGTCTTACACGTTGACGATCTCTGTGGCGCAGTGGGCGGAGCCCCGCCTGAGACGCAGAAGGTTGCGGGTTGTATTCCTGCCGCGGGACAAATGTTTGTATGACCTGCAAACATTTGTCTCGGCAGTCATAGTTCTCATAATAGAAGCTCTGCTAAGTCTAGACATCGTAAGGGCTAGACGATGCTGTGTGAAAAATTAGTAGATTTTTTTTTACATATTATGCCGAAATTAGCGCATTTGAAGGCAATTATGACTTACTTTATGTAGCCTAGACTGTAGTCTTAAAATGTCGTAAATAATTTTTCATATAAATTTGTCGTCCAAAACCCACTGTCAACAAGTTCTTTATAATACGATTACATGGATCCCTTGACATATGGGAGACATCTGTCAGCTCATGGAATATCCTGTTTAAAACAAAATGACAATATATATGTGTATAACTCATAGTCTTTAACACATTATCAGTTCTACTTTAACAAAGATACAAACAGATTTCACTGTTCGAAACATAAAAACCGGTAAATGTTTTGTGCGGATGAATTCAATAAACCTAGTTCTTTCATACCCATTCTCCCCTAAGTATCAGTCGATCGCTTGGATTACGGCTAGATTACAGGCCGGCGATCGCTTTTAGCAAATTACTGTTATTTGAGCCCAGAAAGTGGTTTATTAGTTTGTAAATAGATTTTATGAGGTAATAATAGGCTGTGTGAAATTCTATAGAAAGAGAAAAATTACTAGATTACTACGAAAATACTCCACTTTTATAAATAACATGATCCTGTAGTTCAGGTTAAACATAAACGTGGAAATGCGCCAAATATAATGTTTGGCCTTGTCCCTGACTGCCCCTAAATTGTCATCCTCATGGTTCTACCGAGGATATTAACTGAGGATGTCCAACTACCATGGTACAGTCTTGAGTATGTATGTTTTTTTTTACTGATTATTTATTATTTCTAAACAGTAAGCCACACTTTCACACCCAAATGCCATCGTGTTAATCCAAATTTCATCACGAAAATATTAATAACGCATCGAAAAAAAATAATTAACACCAGACAATCATCATCAAGATTAAATGAGGTAGCTGTCATTAATATGAATAAATGATCTGAATCGAATATCTCCTAAGTATGAACGTGGCAGAGTATAATTTATCATTTTTCTTATCTGTTTATAGAGTTGTCTTTACGGATTTTTGGACCTCGATAAGGTCTAAAAGCTACGTCAAAGTGAAATCCTTTTCATTACCTGACTGCGGAAATATTGTACAACATTATCAAAGTTTTTAGTAAGTAAGCTGAAGTGTTTTTTGGTGTGCAGTAAAGTATTTTCTATTCTATTCTCTACTTCTACTAAGTTTATTAATATTTAACCGTAGAATTATTGACAGTATGTTTTTTTTTAATATTTTTTTTATACTTTAAGTTAGTAAAACTGGTTGGGAATCAGCAAAAAATGTTTAGTCCAATAAACGCCGAAAAAAACTTTCACGCGCGATCCCAGAGATTCTTCTAGTTTACCTTTGAATGAAAAACTATCACTTGTTTTGTTGCAGAAATTCGTCTATCTTTCCAAGCTTAGCCATCTCTAGTTGTGATTAAAATCTAAGTAATGTATTAATGGAAGTAGCTGCTACCGATATCGCCTAAAGCTACGTAGTTACCGTCCAACTGCGGCTTTCTTTTTAAATAATATTGTCGGTGTTTCTCTGATTTTTCTATCAAGATATCACCGCCCATTAGAATCATAAAGATAGTCAAATTGAGACTTACAAATTAAAATCATGAAGATTTTGGGTGGTCGATGTGTATATGAATTCGATGTTTTTCCCAGATAAATAGCTTCGTAGAAAACTGCCAAGTGCAATTTGACTTATATACTGAAAGTTCCGAATGACAACTAAATGTATTAATTGGTATATAAATAACACTAAAGTTGTATTTTAATTATAAATATTTAATAATAATAATGCTAGACATTTTTCACACAGCATCATCTAGCCCCAAAGTAAGCAGAGCTTGTGTTATGGGAACTACATGACTGATATACTACTTATATACTTTTTTTTTGTTAATACATACAAACACCCACATCCCGAGACAAATATTTACAAATATTTGTTGGATTTTGTGTATGGTTATCAAACGTTGTATGGGGAAAATTTACTTGTTTTTTTTTCATCTGTTATCATAAAAAGAAGCTGATAGTCAAATCAATTTTGTACGATGCAATGGTGTAGCTGTCCTATTCGTCAAAATGCTTCTTTTGATGGCTGGCACAATCGTCAAACCAGACATCACAGTCATCAGCAAGTCGCCAGCACAGTGAGAAAACCCATAATTATCTCAACATGCCAGTCGGTAGGTATCTTATCAGTGCTAGTATCTAATGATGCCCAATTAACGATAAGACGCGCTCGGATTTCAATAGACAGACTGACAACCGAAAAATTATAATAAATGTACCATATTTTAGATACGATGGTAACAATTACTTCGATGAGATTGGTTTGGTACAAGAAATAAGACCTAGCGATTGCAAGCAAAATATGACGACCTTAGTGGCGCGGAGGTAACTTGCCGTGACGCAAGAGGTCCGGGACAAATGTTGCAAACATTTTGTTCTGAGTGGTGTGATACCATGGTACTTGTAGTTCTTGATACCCATGTCACAGGTAATCCTAGTGTGAGGTCAGGATTATGTAAGCGACAAGTAGATGTTAATAAAATTTATTTTTGTTACATTACGTAAATATTCATATTGCAAAACGGTGTGCTTTCTTATAAATGAGTTGAAACTAAGTCAGACTAAGTTATGACTCATTCCGAGAGTCATCATTAGTGATTGCGACAATCTTTTTTTTAATAAAACAGTATGCAATGTTTTATATTGTGTTATTATATTAAACCAGTATTAAAATAAGAAAACGCGGTCACTTATGCTTTAAAATTGCCATTCCGAAGTATATCATTTGGTAGCCAGTAGGTACCTGTGATTGATATTGAATTCGTTACGAATTGAAAAGTTATTTTTGACAGGCAATTTTTTATTTCCGATGAAAGGCAAAAATGTTACAATTTCATTCTAGTTAATTGTAATATAGTTGAAATTGAATTTATCTCGCTGTTCCTATTGTTAAACAGATAATCCCGTTCTTATACGAAACCATTCATGGCTTAAAAGTGCTTATTGAAATTCTTCCAATAAGCCACAATCGCAATCTGTCACGTGGAATACTAACCCACTGACATCTGGAATCTGGGGCATCGCTGATGCGTGGCTCTGAAGGACTCTTTTTACATTTTGTATGAAGCGGTTTATATTATAGTTTATATATAATGACATTTCCTTGTCAATACATATATGAAATACTGATGTATGTTCACAAAAATATTAATTTGTTTAAGAAAAAAAGCGATAATCACAATGTTAATACCAGAAATAAAGATAAACTAGCTGTTGCCACTTGAAGACTCCATAAAGTTAGTAAATCGTTTAAAGGGCAAGGTGTACGCTTTTATAACAAACTCCCAAGAGATGTACAAAAATTGACAATTAATAAATTTAAAAACGTAATTAAAAAACAACTTTATAAAAAGGCATACTATAAAATATCTGATTATTTAGATGATAAAAGCTCTTGGGATTGAAAATGCTCCGACTCGTTGTTTTGTAAAAGGATCATTAAAAAGAATAACCAGCCTTGTTTTCTTGCCTTTCTTTCCTGGCTTGGTCGCGGCAGAACAGGCAATAGATAAAATCGACGTTTCTAAGTGATCCTTGTGATTTTAATGAATAAATAAAATTTTTGAATTGACTTTACAAATTATAGTTCGGAAACATCTCAAAAGGCAGAAAAAATATTTCATGAAGCGGGTAGTACGAGAAAGCCACGTATCAATCATGCGTGGATTGGCCCTATTTCGGGTGTTACGAGGCGCGTAAACCTCGATGTAGGAATACATTTTATAATAGAATTAGATAACAAAGTAATCTCATTTAAAGTCTTTACACAGGGAAAGTCGATAGTTAGCACTATCTCTGCATGAGTATCGGCTAGAGCCGGTCAAAGGTAACCTCACATTGTGATGTGCGGCGCGATAACTGAGCAGTGGTTTCCTTGCATCATTTGGGTAAAGGCTCAAACTGATGACGTGGCGGTGGCGATCAGTACATTGACGCAAACTTTGACAACCTTTTTCCTTTCAACCGCCACCGCCAACGCTTTTTTTTAACCGGGCCTTTATAATAGGTATCCTACTAATATTATAAACGCGAAGTTTGTGAGGATGGATGTTTGTTACTCTTTCACGCAAAAACTACTGAACGGATTTAAATGAAACTTTACAGTAATATAGCTTATACATCAGAATAACATATAGGCTACTTTATATCCGGGTACCAGGCGTGCTAGTCAAGGAACACTACTTGTCCTCGAGTCGTTAACTGTTGCCTGCTTCTAGTCTATCTATGTTTTGGTTCATACAGTAGTTGTTGTAGGTATATTGTGTATTATATTGTATATTGCATATATTATAGTATATTCATAGTATGTAAGTACACCAATTAAACCCCTTCCTAAATTCCGTTCCATCCAAAGGTTGTCTGGTAGAGATCGCTATTTAGCGATAAGACCGTCCATTGTACAGCATTATCAAAGTTTTTAGTAATTAAGCTGATGTGTTTTTTGGTTTGCAATAAAGTATTTTCTATTCTATTCTACCACACGGGCGAAGCCGTGCAAAGAAGCTAGTATATAATGATAACACATAGGCTACTTTTTATTCGGGTATAACACGGGCGAAGCAGTGTGCAGAGGCTAGTATTAAATATGATTGCTCCACTCATCTAAAATGAACTCTGTCCCGCACCTTGCAAGGCCGACCTTTGCATTTAGATAACGCTTACTTATGCGCCTGCGCAGATTGCAGGTGTGTTTATAGCGGGTACGTAACATTATAACTTTACAAGTAGGTACATTGGTTACGCAAAATTTAGTTGGAAGAATTATTACTGGTCATTACTTTAAGAAGATCCGAGGATCTCAAGAGGCGCAAGTATAGGAGACTCGACAGAGCTTACTTATTTGAGAATTTTGGGGTTGAGACTTTGGGTCCATGGGGAACCGGGCCCTTCGTGTCTTCAAAATTATTTCAGGGCAACTGGTCGAAGGGACGCATGACCAGAGAGCTGGCTCTTATCTGGGTCAACGCATTAGCATTGTCATTCAGCGTGAAAATGTGGCCAGTGTTTTGGGAACTGGCCAGTGTTTTGGGAACCCTTCCGTCTGGTAGTGATCTGGATCAGTTGAGCTATCCATAGATCGTTTGCAACGATCGATAAAACAGCTAGGTCTTTACATAGCTGTTTTATCTGTATTTTTTGTATATACCTTCTTGTACATAGTTGTATGATAAAATATATTCTCTTTTAGAATAGAGTGGATTCTAAGTTTAAGTTGACCTTTTTGGCTCGGCTGGCGAGTAACTGGTAGACACGCAGGAGTTGGTTCGACTCCCGGTGGTATTTATTTGTCCCGCCCAGAAAAAAAAGACCAACAGACACATTACATAGTCACATACACTATGCATATTTCAATATATATTGTTTGCGTGTTTTACAGATATTTCCATGTTCAGAATCCCAGTGTGGGGTCAGGACTATGGTTGTCAACGCATTGCCTTAACCATATTACAGAGTTCACTATCCTGAGCCAATTAGAAATGAATTGTGTTGTCAAAAAATGTGAATTCACATCATTAACATTGTTTTCCTTCTTGTTTTAAATAAACAGAAAGCACAAACGCACATGACATAGAGAAAAAACTTACATACTAGGTAAGTCATTGACCCAAACAGTATAGTTGACCACCGAATTCCATTACCACATGATAACGCCACTAAATTTATCACCTGCTGTGGAGACACTAAATCTGGACAATCTATAAAGCACAATGCAGTGTCCGATGACCCTTACAATAAAAATGGCCACATAAGAGCCGCTTACGAAACTAAGTTGGTGGGGCCAAGCTTGTAGCGGAAAGCGGGCTTATTTATTTATATAATAACGCATTCGCTATTTTGGTCTAGTAGGCACTACCCCAACTTCCGATCTAGGTCGTGGGTCGAACCCGGTCGTTAATGAGATCCTTTACACGCGCTCAAAAACATCGTGAGGAAACTGGCATGCCCTAAAACCAAACATTTGAAGGCATGCAGGTACCATTTGTTGGTATATCATATGTCAAATATAATGTTTAGACGTGCCTTTAACTACCCCCTACTTGGTATCCTCAAAAATCTAAGCACTGAATATGTCTATCATGGTATATACATTTGTCATTTGTTTGTGTAAATTCTACGTGTAGAATTTACACAAACAAACGACTGTATATATGGGTCATGACCCATCAGCGCTTATTTAATTATTTACAATAACTTATTGAAGTTAATCATAAATGTATTCAATTAAAATCGTTTGTATTATCAATTACAGAACAGGTATAGACGGACAAAGAAATGCTAAATTGCTCTGTTAAATAATACGTCGATTAAATTCAAATGAAAATATCTTAGACAGACAGTCTTGAGTACGTTGGTTTTTAAATTCTACCCAAGAGTCATGCACCTAGTCCTTACTTCACTCGTCGTAATAATACTTGAATAACAGTTATTCGATTTGATATCGCTAGCCGCTTGCATTTAAACCACACGTCAGGTATTTTATCGACTCGTGCGCAGTAAAGAAAAAGAGCATAAATAAAAAGCAGAGGCATATACCAGTTGAATTAATCGACTAATTTTGATGTCGATGGCACATCACTAGTGTGTAACAAATCTTTGTATTTGCGTGTCGGTATGTCAGAGCGAGACATTTATTTAAATTGTTTATGGCGTTCGACAAAATATTTTAATGCTTATAAAACAACTTTATTTTAGAATCCATTTCTTATAAAATGTGAAATGTTTATCGCCATGAACTTGTAGAAGTGCATTGTTTGACATAGGCCTCCACAAAGAGTGCTTCGACGAACGATCTATGGCTACCGTTTTCCCGCACCTTTAGATAAACTTCATACTGTACTTACCTACTTGAAAAAACCTCAGAATGGAGATAAATAAATAAATAATGCTGGATATTTTCACACAGCATCATCTAGCCCCAAAGTAAGCTTTGTGTTATGTGAAAACGAATCCACAACCTAAGTTTACGCAGGAGGAATTTTTTTTTAAGTTTTCAATCCAACATTACCATGAACTAAAGAAAACCTTAGAAACGTGATAGTCGAGTTGTAAATGATGTTTTACACGGAATCATTAGCAAACAAACTGTGACATCACCTTTCAAGGAAGGCTGTTAAGGAAACATCAGGTTTTACATATCTGGAGCAAATACCATGACTAACCGTTTCTAGATCAGAGATTTCAAGGAAATTGTGAGGAAAAATTGATCATATTATAGATCTTATAGATGGTAAAGTAAGCTTAGGCGACAAAATGTATTTATTATGCAAAAATATTTAGACTGAACCAAACAAAAAGGTGTTTGAAAGTTTAGATTTTTTGATGTTTTGCAATAACCTGCTTATAGGTAATTTTCGTGACAGCTAGACCATTTTATATGGAGTTGGAATTAGTATAGATGGTGACTAAAACTTAAAGTCTTTTTTTCGGGTACCATGCAGGCAAGGCCATAGACAGTCTCGTACATAATAAAAAAGTTAGAACTTAAAAATAAATAGCATTCTAACATTATAATTATTATTAAAAAGGCAGATCAAAAAAAAGTATTAGAGCCAAGGTTTCACTCAAATCTACTAAAGATTTCAACGCGCTCTTACCAAAACAGATAAGTTTTTATATTTTTTTCGTTTCCTTTTAGAAAAATTATTTAGGAAATTTCCACAATTAAATACACACTTGACACTCGATACAATTTCTATTTCGTTCTTTTTTTTAATTTAATCTACTCCAATCTTGAATGAGAACGACAAAATCGCGTCAGAAATACCTTAAAAAAATAGCATAATAAATATGTACTAATCATTATTATGCTATTTTCATTTAGTTCCATAAAATTCCGAAAAAAGACGTATTCCAATCGTGCGCTAGTATTGAATTCAAGAGTACCAACCAATATCAATATTAGCCCACCTGATATGTTTAGAGATTTCGACACATTTCCGGAAACCTCTCTTATTTTGATGTCAGTCATAAAACTAGCACCTATGACCAATCATTTGGCACTCGACACAGGTGTACGAGGAACTAGTTCTATCTGACTCACATTTTGTGATCAAATCTAAACGATCGTCATGAAACCCACGCTTGAAAGGTCTATAGTAATAGTCAAAGGTTTGAAGAGATAGCTGGTTCAGTGCAAGTTTTTAGAGAAAGACTTATAGGGATTTCCCCGGAAAAAATAAAAATCAATCAATCTAGGGAATCAGATTGCATTTTATTGGTCGCCGCTAATCATTTATGGTGCACGGCATATTACTGACCAATCAGAAACTCCCATTTTATTACAATGTTATAATTTACTAGATACTGCCCATGGTCTTGCCTGCGTGGTACCAGGATAAAAATAGCCAATAAGATGAAACGCATTAGCTTGACCGTTTTTTTATTGACTTTTTCTGCAAAATAAAAAAAACTTTTTATTTGAACAGAATTATTATAAAATGTATGTGTCTACACGGAATGTTCATTATTAATTTGGAAAAAATTTGAAATCGTATAATTAATTTTGGAGTCTGGCTCCTACATCCAAACTTGCAAACTTTTTCGTCTTTATCCGTTACCGGTGGTTGTATATATAAAAAAATATTTTAATCACTATACAAGAAATTGGTTACTTACAAAAAAAGGTATTATCATTTTTTTAATTTATTGAGAGTGTATGGAAAATAAATACTTTCGTAATTATAAGGATGGTTTTTTATCAATTTCGCTTTAATGTTTTTATTTCTTTGTTATATTCATGTTAGCCACTGTTTAGCTATTAATCATCATAATGATTTTATTCTCGTGCTGCATCAACTAACATTGGGTATGTTGAAAATGTTATATCAAGTAATCTAGCTGTTTTGGGTGAAGCAATGTTGTTATTCAATAAAGTTTTTTTTTATCAATTTGTAGCTTTGACCTTCGCCCACGCAATGAACTATGCAAATTACGAGAACATGCTGTAATATGGTTTTTATGGCAATTTCTTCGCCATAGACGCTTTTTATGGTGTCATTTATGGTGTATTATTTAATTTGGGTGTAGGTAAATAAATCGCAGTGTGCCAGTTTCCGTTAAAGGTAAACTTAAAAGTTTTGACGTTAGTACCATAACCATAACATAACCCAAATTATAAATTAAATAATATATTCTTAAAAATATTGTAAAAACTTCCGATAAATAAATATACATACCTTCATACTTACTATGTATAAGTTGCATATTTGGTTATCATTTGAGATTTTAGTACTAGATTAACGTAAAATTTTGATTTCTTATTTTAATAAAAAAACAATACCAGCACGCGCACGGCGTTATCATAATAATATGATGGGGAGGGGTTCATCAGATACATAAAATCTAAGACTGTGATTGTCAAATATTATTAAGTAAGTAGTAGTTTAGTAAGTAAGTACCTTATATAATATATAGTAATAGAAAATATTTAAGTTTTTCACAAAGTATATTTTAGTATATACACGTATATAATTTATGTTGAAAAAAACGGGTTTAGACATAATATTTTATCCGTCTCATTCTCGTTTAATGTGCTGTCTGTAAATAAATCCACCTTGCACAAGTATCATGCTGTATATATTGTGAATATATAACGAATATATATTGCAAACTTACATTATATATACGATGTATTAATGATTATGCCCAAAATAGCCTTAAATAAAAAAAAGTACTTCGTTGATACGAACTAAACAGTTCAAGTTTCATTACTTAAATAAAACAGCATTTAGGTATGTTTTTTTTTCAACGATATATTTATGTTCAGTTTGTAGAGTTTTGTTTAAATCATCATCGTATTGTTTTAAAATGTTTTATTTCAGAATATTTTTAAAACTTAATAATTTTGTCTTAAAATTATTTATATTTTAGGGTTTGATTTTCACTGCAAAACAAAAAAAAACATTCAGACTGACGATGGGATATACGATACACATACAAAAAACAGATCAGTTGTCTGAAGATGGCCTGTCTGATACGATAGTGACTTTTTGGTATACTCAGTCCTAGTCAAAGAATTAAATCAAGCCTAAAAAGTATCAACCAAAGTTCTTAAGACAACACACGATACGCTTTATAATAATAATAATGCTTAACCTATTCTTAAAAAAATATGTTACCACAGATATGCAATTTGACAATTAAGCTAACGAGGGAGCGGAGCGACCACATCGGGCCATGCAGTTTTATCGTCAATATAGGCATTTAAGGTGTAATACACCTTATTTATTAGATTATTCTTATATAAGATTTAAATCTTCTTAATCTTTAAATCTTTTTTTAAAAAAAAAAAAAAAAAAGAATAGGCAGAATAGGAAAAGAGTAAAATTTGAGAAAACATAAATTATGTTTTCTCAAACTACTGACCCAAACAATATATCTCCCTAAGTCTCTATAAAAACCGTCACCGATAGCTTAACAAAATTCATTGTCATACTAGAAAAGTAGCTTTTTACTCATAGGCCGTGGGAAACGGAGTCCACCCACGCGTGGACTCAGATTCCTAGAACATTTGTCATTTTCTTTACGGTAAGCATGTTGACAAGTAAAATAGGCATGCGCCAATGTAGAGAGGCGAAAGTTACATCAATCTTTTTTTTTTTTGAGCTCAAACTATAAAAGATCTTTGATTTCGGTTATTTCAATTTGTGCCTACTGTGATGACACAAGATTTTTACGCAAAACAACCACAGTAAAAAAAAATTGAGCTTACAAATTTATTCAATTTCAAAATCATTAAGTACGTTTTTCTTCATTATAGAATCGTAGAAACGTCAATACATATAAACTAAACATTATTATTATAACTTTAATTATAACATATTGATCTAACAGCAGCTATACTATTTTTGTAATAATAACGATAAATAAATAATAATAAATAATGTTGGTAATTTTTCACACAGCATCATCTAGCCCCAAACTAAGCAGAGCTTGTATTATGGGAACTACATGACTGATATACTGCTTATATTAGTTTTTTCGTAAATACATACCTGTTATGCATAGAAATAACGTTATTATTACAAATAATGCAAAGCGCAAGCACGTGTCAAATATGTTAGGACAAGCCTTTGACTATCCCCTACTTGGTATCCTCAAAAGGTCTACGCGCTGAGTATGTTACTGACGATTTCCATCGTTTCCGCTTATGAGTGAGAATTGCAAATAATAGTTTAGGTAGCTAGACTTAAGATTTAAAGGAGGCTTCATGTTGTATGAGGTACGATAGACAGCTGATGATGGTGATGAACCATAGTCAAGTGAAAAAACAAACAAACACGCTCACGACTGTCTTCCCCATGGTGGACATCCTCAGATACATACTCAGTGAATAGATCTTTGAGTATACCAAGTAGAGGGTAGTCAGAGGCACGTCCAAACATTACATTTAGTACATGCCCGCGTTTTGCAAGCCCATCGTGAAATGCGTAGAATTATTCAAAATCAATAGTCAAAATTAATTTATTCATTATAATCGCATGGATCGTGAATTTTACTTGAGCCTCCGCGACCAAGCCAGGAAAGAAAGGAACAAGGCTGGTTATTATTTAAGATTACTATTATTTAAGATTACTATTAATTAAGATTACTATTGTTCGATTGCCTTGAATGATTAAATGAGGTTTTAAAAGTAATCTGTATTAAAAACCGTCACATTTTAATCGTGTTTTTTGTTGTTTTCACAATAAAATCATATATTTTAATACTGATTCATACAGTAAGTATATTGAGTTGCAGTTGATTTTATTGCTAGGAATAATGTCGGTGATAAAATAGTCTGTGATGCAGGAACAGTTTTTTACAACTTAATTTGCGATCGCCAAAGTGGACAAACTGTAAACTTGTATGACACATCCGTTTAACTATATCGAACGCGGATTTTAAAGTACTTTCCCTAACAATTATTATGCGTCGTTTTGATTCTAGTACTAGTTATTTTAACACATCCCAGATAGATTATAATTATTGACGAAAAGTTTGGTAAAGGCTTATTATGTTTATGGGCAAATTTATAAAAAATCAAAAGATCTACATTAAATCGCGATTTTAGGAAAATTTTGATTTTTTAAAGTAAAAATAAAACAACTGTTAACATAACGAACGCTTGTATTCCAATAATCTAGAGTTCAAAAAAGTCTAGAAGTCTTTTGACTCTTTCAAAATTTCATTTGAAATGAAATTTTGTCTGGAATTTGAGATCGCATATTGTTCATAGCGAATCAAACATTTTATCTTTCTATTATTCTCTATTAAATGCTTTTATTACTCATAAATGTCATTTTCACATATTTTACTAATGCAATGTTTATTAATTATATTACGAAATGAAGACCTTTATTTCTGACATGATCTGAGGAGATAAATGATATAAACTTTGTAAATAATTAATAAACTGCAGATTTTATAGATGTCATATAAAAAGAAGAAATCTGTTTGTGTCAATTTATTTGTTTATACATTTAGTTGAACTAGAACGGCATTATTATTTCTATACTTATATTATTTTATTGACGAAAAACAGCTCGATTTAGTCATCATTAATCAATACAAAAAATAACACGATAAATTATCAATCCTAAGCTTTGGCGTTTCCTATGTCGATCTTCACTAAAGTCATGAAAACATCAGTACTTACGAAAATCTTAGTCGCAGGTTAACTATACAGGCATCAGATTAAGAGCTGTCAAAGTTTAGTGTAAACGACCTTTAATGACATATTTTTATGTAAAAAGTATTTGGCTTAACCTTAAACTAAGGCGAGCATACTTAAGAGCAGAATAAGTACTGAAACTTAAAATTAGAGAAACTGTTCAAATTTCACAAAAACAATAGATGTTCATACGTTAATCAAAACGTTTCAAAAAATATTAAATATCATAATTTTCAAACTCTACAAGATTTAGATTACTAAGAATAGGGGTGAATAAAAAAAAAGAACACAAAAGATGGACTTTAAAATTGAAACCTGTTAAAATTGAAAAATCCCTTTTGGAATTACTATTAACGGAAATCTTATCAAAGAAGAAACTCTAAAATTTCTCTAAAGTCTAAAGTCTTAAAATGCCTCCACCTCATGTTAGAGCTAGTAGCATTTCAAATTATATAAAAAAAATATATGCTCGTTTGACACTTTAGTTTTATAAAAATAAGTAAAAAAAATTGCTTCTCAAACCATGAACTTTCAACTTAAAATCATTATAATTATAAAGCTTAAAAGCGATCCCACATAAATCAGTGGTTACACAAATGTGGTCATCTACACATTTACATATTGGTGTTCAGTCTGTGCGGTCCAGTGTCTCTTGGACCTCACAATGCATACATTTAAGAAACACACGATGCAATATAAACATTATTTAAGCTTTTTGGGGTTGAGTCTCTGGGTCCGTGGGGAACCGTGGACGTACGCGTTTTCAAAATTATTTCAGGACGACTGGTCGAAGCGACGCGTGACCAGAAAGCTGGGTGTTATCTGAGTCAACGCATTAGTATTACCACTCAGCGTGACAATACGGCCAGTATTTTGGGAACGCTTCCGTCTGGTATTGATCTGTATCAGTTGAGCTATCTATAGATCATTTGCAACGGTCTTTAGATAGCTCAACTAGCTGTTTCATCTGTATTTTTTGTTTATAATTACTTGTACATAGTTGTATGAATAAATGTATATAAACGTTTAGTTTTATAAAACTTACTTAATAGATTCTACTTAAGTTATGGCCCGCGTGTTTTTTTTTAAAGTAAGTTGGTACCACAATACCCGGACCGGGAAAAAATATTTGCAGAACTTGTAATCAGTTGTCCTGTGAAATCGAACCTTGCATCTCAGATAACCAGCGCCACGCAAACAAATTCACAAAACTTTTCACTCAGCATCTAGCCCCAAAGTAAGTAGAGCTTGTGGTAGGGAACTGTATGACTGTTTTTTTTTTTTTTGTAAATGACTACGTCTTTGCAATCGTTGTGTGGCAACCCACGGCTAGGTGGAGCGAAGAAAGGCCGCGGACAGAACGTGGAAGAGCCGAACACAGTACATTACATTTTAGTACATTTTACACACTAGGTAAATAAAATTAAGTGTAGGTACTTTTTACACCTTCACAATTTATTCTGTCCGTTTGAAAAATTCGTCTGCCTGTTTAAATTTTATTATATATAAAATGTAAATCCGTGTTTGGCATATCTTACAATATGGGGCTATCTTTGTATTATAAATAAAATAAAATATTGACAGAGGTCTGTGTTTAGCAGTTTAATACTGATGATGATAATGAATTAACTTTAGCTATAAGAGCGGTCTACGCTCGGTATGAATATGAATGTACCGCAAAAAGATCGGACAGTGCCCATTGCACGGTTATCCGTAAACACGTAACTAAATCAAGTCACGTACAACGCGTTCAATTAGTTGGCTTCTGTAAGGCTCTGAACACATGGAAGTCTCAGTTTTGCGATAAGCAATAGGATTTTTGATCAAATAATGTGTTTCTAAATAAAATGGCAGTCAACCGTTTTTTTTTGCCATTTTAGCAAGGGCCTTGGAATAGTGGGCTCCAATCAGAATGTCTTGGATTTAAAACCAGGTTTGCTGCAACGGATTTTTATGCAAAACAGTGAAGGAAAACTGGTATATCCAAGAAACAAAAATTCGCTTATTGGTTAGTTTTACAATAAGCGTTGATGGGCTTTAGAACTGTTACGCAGAAATAAGCTTTTTGACTAAAGTACACTAAAGTGTAGAAAGTAATAATCAAGTCAAAACAAAATTATTTTATTCATTAAAGTCACAATAAGCTTTTTGACTAAAGTATACTAAAGTGTAGAAAGTAATAATCAAGTCAAGTCAAAATTATTTTATTCATAAAAATCACAATTTAACACTCAATAAGCTTACACGTTTTAGGTACAACTTTTTTCCATGTATCCAGGTTTGTGGAAACATAGAAGAAGGGTTTAAAATCTTAATCTCCATTATGGTCGCGCCTTTACTTATATCTGTAACTCCGGATCCGCGCCCATAAGGAAGCCTCGTATCGTAAATTTCTAATCTCGCTGACTCATTCGCGAATTATCTCAATTGTCTCTAAAGTAAAGGGCATTTTGCTACTTTTTATGAATCTGGGTGAACCATCTCGAGGTTATCTTTGGTCATATTTTACTTGATGTTTTCAATAAAGTTGCCATTGACAAAATAATACTAAAAACTGTGGCATGAGTATAAATATATATCAATATATAGGATTGGTAAAGACATTTGCCAAACAATAATAAATTAAAAATAAATAATGCTGGACATTTTCACACAACATCATCTAGCCACAAACTAAGCAAAGCTTATGTTATGGGAACTACGCGTACATCAGATCCGAGACAAATATTTGCATATACAAACATTTGTCCCGCAAACATTTAAAAACATTTGTTTTAGGAATCGAACCCGCAATTTTCTGCGTCACTCGGGCTTTCGCTCACTGCGCCACAGAGTGAACAAAGGATAAAAATGATAGAACAAAGGGATAGTAATTTTTTATATATGTATTTTTTTTATTTTCTTATTATGGACTACTAATTGATCCATATCTGTTAGTAAGTAGAGAAACAATATAATTGGATACTGATTGTAGACAAGAAATAAAATAATCAAAAAGAAAGTGAAGGGGGGTGGGTATGAGGTGGTAAGTTCCGATGCCAAAGAATCATCAAATGAGAAGCAAATACCTATATAAATATGTACATCAGTTTCACATTTGATTATTCTCCACACAAGACACTTCCACAGCGGCGACGTGTGGCCCTACCCGCTATGGTGTTCAGGATGCCGTTTTTTTGCGAATGATGGAAGCCCTCATTCGCAAGTGTCATATTGGGAAAACATCTCCGATGCACAGAAACGAGGCACAATAGTTATACAACAACCAAAACATTAAACATTTTTTTGAACTATGTCGACGACATGATAAAAATGCTAAGCTAAATTACAAAGCAAAATAAGCAAATTAAACTGGAAATTGCATTACAAAATTTTAAAATCCCAACTAACGAGACTCATCGTTATTTACTGCTGAAAGTGGCCGAAGCGAAACTGTAGCAGAGTCACATATATTACACTTACGTATAAGTTTAACTGAGTATGAAGACCCCACCGCTCCCAGCGGGGCAGCTCCAAAAAAAACTTGGAAATTTATTGAAAAAATACGCGAAAGACCCCCATTACTTACGTCGAGCAGATCCTGTTGCTTTAATAATATTAAGTGTGAGATACAACCTTATTCGCGGTGACCTAGATTTCCATACATCGCACTGCTCTTTATGATGACGTTTTGAAAAATGTTACTTTTAATTCGGAGTTGGAAACCCACGGATGATTCTCTGCAACTGTAGCACTTATAAACTGATGTTTCTTATGAGACACCGACGGAAGACTGTCAATATTTTACGCTAAATTAATGCAGGCGCGTGTACCGAAATTGGTGTTGCCGTTTTTGCAAGAATCGAATTTTTAATTTTGCATTCATAATCATTTCATACTCGACCCTTATTGGGTGTGGTCTCTTACAAAGCCGGTAAAAGCACCTCATCTGATATGTGCGAATTATATTGCATAAAACAAATGACAAACGTCAAAGTTAGATCACGAAAATTCCCATTCTGCGTCTTCTTCTTTCTGCCACCAAGCAGTAAGCTGTGTTTCAGTTTGAGGGGTATAAAATCCAGTAAAATTACAGGCTTTTAAGTATTTCTACCTGTTATATCTCAGAGTTAGCAACGGGGCAATAATGCATCTTTTGTTGCAACTATCCATAAAGTACGGTAACCGCTTGGCAACAGGTTTTCCGTATCTTATTTGCCACTTTAGTTGTATAAAAACTCAAATCCTTACCTTCACCTCTAATCGGCAACGAGTTGACAGTTTTGAGCTGATGTTGAATTTCAACGAATTAAAAATTTTCACCACATCTTAAAGCTTGTCCGTAACTACAAGTTATAGTAAATTTATACTGCGTCTGTTTTAGTTTGTAACTAACCTGTAAATTTTACTTGTTTCAGTCGTTCTTCGGGCGTACGTACAACAACCTATCATCCATATCGGAATGCAAGAACAACGGGGAATGCGTCATCAACAAAAAAAACAGAACCGCCTGCAAGGCCTGTCGCCTCCGCAAGTGCCTTCTCGTCGGCATGAGCAAATCTGGTTCAAGGTACGGAAGACGATCCAACTGGTTCAAGATCCATTGCTTGTTACAAGAGCAACAGCAGCAACAAATCCACCAGCTGCATACCACCAAGACACCCCCCACATTCAACTCATCACTAAACCCATCATTTCTACCAACAAACTTACTCCCAGCTGCAGCATTGGCGGAGTACTACAAAAACTCAGATAAAAGTTACACTGAAGAAATGACGCGACAAAGTTCACCGTCCGATTCTGGAGCATCATCAGCTGATCCAGAAGACGATAACAGTTCTAGAAGCACCAGTGGTCTTAGTATTTTTAGACCAGCGTCTTCCCCTGGCAGCGAAAAAGAGGTGCGGTTGCAGGCAATAAGAAGCCAATCTAAAGACGTGCGAAAGCGGAAACAGCCCTCCATGCCTCTGTCACCGTTTAGCATGTCTCCATCTCCTAGTTTCTCACCTAGAAGCGCTCCGTTCCTACCTTTGCATAGATCTGTTCCTGCCATGACATGGCAGAACCGGAATGGTGGCGATCTGATGCTGCATTCTCCAGCTGTTGCAGGCATTGCTATGGATCAGGATAAACCCATAGATCTGTCTATCAAATCCACAGCAGTTCTGTTTAGGAGTCCGAAGAATGAGGACGTTAGCGACTCAGAGCCTGAGCTTAGCATCGATCTTAGTGAGGAAAGTAAAGAAATGATGAAGAATCCTCTGGATTTGTCCCTCGTTTCGAAAAGAACGGAAGAAGTGCCAATGACTGGTTAAGAGGATTCCTGTCGTGATAGTATCGGCCATTTAATTTTTATTGTAAATAGTAGTAATTTCCTTAGCTATCTTCTAATTCTCTGCCATACAGTATTTAAGTATTACTTAATGCATTCCTTCAATCTTGATTATCTGATTTTACCATTAATATAGATATTCTTTGTGCTATAGATAATTTAGTACGTAGTGATATGAATATGCCATGGACTTATGGTAAATAAACAAATGCATTTGTAGATTGTCAAAAAATTGCATATTAATGCTTTTTCTATGCCTTTTTGTGCCAGTGTTTTTACCAGTTTAGTTTTAAATGATGGGATCGAAGGCCAGTTTTAATGAAGCTCAAAATTGAATGTACAAATATTTGAGTCTTGTAAATATAGTTAAGTATTTATTTTATTAGTTCTTATGCCAGTTGTATTGAGTCATACGTTTAGTTGTAGTTTAAGTTACTGTATTTTTTTTTAGATTAATTTGTGAGTTTTGTTATTTGTTTATTTTGTTGGATTTTATACTTTTATGCATTCCATTTAAATATTTGTGCTAGTGCATAGTAATTTAGATTAATTGATTTGATTTTTGGCCGATTTTGGCAAGTCACAAAAAAGAAGTCAGAATGTACTGCAAATTTGCGTAGTATATTTGCCAATCATTTCGAAATATTAGAATAATAGTAGAATTTTGCAAATTTCTAATTTGAATTTGTTATGAGATTGCTTAACTAAATTAAATGCAAGAGTCTAATAAAATGATTTTGTTATAAAACCCCTGACTTTGACATTGTGATACGAATTTGAGGATGTTACTTTTTTACGTTTTTTATAAATAAATATTAATATATTTTTGATACAATAAATAAAATGTGAGTGCCTTAAATATGCTTTTTTTTCATTTATAAATTTATTGGTCCATTTACTACAACATAATCATAATGCTACAACTAACTTTCAAAAACAAAAACGAATTAATTAATGTTTAAAACATACGAAGCTATATAATTTCCCGGCAGAAGATATAGTCAAAATTCCACAGGGCGTTCCAGAATATCTATACTAGCACGGGGGGTGGTGCTACCCATACAAATCTCATTTCTTACTTTTTTCCTATATTATAATTTGAATTTATCTGTTCAAAGTTTTGCGACTATAAGCAGATTTGGAGCATTATTTGTGCCTTGAAACAATTAAGGCACAAAAAGGCTGTATACTACAAGAATTATGGTTTAATGTTGTTTTTAGTTTATGGCAGTAGGAAAAACAATTCGTGATAACTGTTATTAAAAATCATTTTGTTAAAAAAAAAGATTTTCCAAAACTTTCTCGATAAAAAAATGAACAAATATTAGGCAACAGTTAATGATGCAATGTCAAAAGTCGTATCATAAAAGCTGGAATGTTTTTATGTGTAGAATGACCCCGTTTGCAGGTAAGTATACATATTCTTGGACACCTTGTAGAGTTAATGTCACATCCGAGAACAGTATTCTAATGAGACACTCTTCTAATATAAAACTCAAATAGTCAGACAAACACATCTCTTGAATATTCATGTACATATTCTTGAGATTCCTCGAAAACTCCTTCCCATATTTTGGTCCAGAATTATGCATGAAGATACCGGGCTTACACATAGGAATCACTCGATATTATAGCCTTTATAACGTTGTAATAAAGACTGTTGTATTGATTTGAATAATTCAATGCAGCTACCGTAAACTACTGTTTAGCTTCGATTTGTTTCAATAGTCTTTGTTATTACGCATATGGATATTAGACGATGGAATTCATAAATACATTAATATTATTATTGCACCAAAAAAATGCGCTTATAACGTGCTCAAGACGGTGAAGAAAAACATCTTGAGGAAACCAGCATCAAAAAACAAAATATATGACAGATAGATAGATAAATCATTTATTTGAACTACTTATTAATTAATAATAATAATAATAATGTGGGACATTTCCACACAGCATCATCTAGTCCCAAAGTAAGCAGAGCTTGTGTAATGTGAACTACATGACTGATATACTACTTATATATATTTTTATTATAAATACATACATACTAAACATAGAAAACAACCAGATCCCGAGACAAATATTTGCAGATACAAACATTTGTCCCGCGGCGGGAATCGAACAACCCTCTGCGTCTTAGGCGGGCCTTCGCACACTGCGCCACAGAGTTCTTCGAGTTATTAATTAAGTATACAACTTTGGTTAAACTGCTGATGAGGGAAGTAGCTACAAATTGGGGTAGGACTCAGCATAAAGCGCCGCAGACCTGGTGTAGGTAAGTATCGCGCTGATCTTCCGTCCTCTCCCAATATCAGTAGCAGATGGTGCGATGGTAAGTGTTTCAATTCAGCTATTGGCTTGCAAGCAGTTATGTGGAATGCCAACTACTATGCAAAGCGCGGACATGTGCCGAGTATAATGTTTGGACGTGTCTTTGACTACCCGCTACATGAGATCTGCGAACTGAGTAAGGCATAGTCTATAGCAGTGGATAACTAGTGATGACATCCAAATATGGATTCTTGCTTATGGTTAAATACAATGATTTTCCTTATAAATTTCTTATACAAAAACAGCTTTAATTTGTATTAAAATTTGAACTGCCTTTAATAAGTTTATTACTCAAAAATTTACCTGTTTTGCTTTGCAACTAAATATTTTCATATTTAAATGACAGAAAATTAATTAAAATACTTAGAATTCAAAGCATAAACGGCGAATGAATGGAAGTAATGGAACAGACTACCATCGTCTCTTTTTCCTGAAAAATACAATCTGGATCCCTTCAAGATAAGAGTGAATAGGTATCTTCTAGACCTTTATACTCCATCGAAGGCCATATCATCACTTATCTGATGTGATACGATTATGACCAAATGACGGTCTAATATTAATAAAAAAAGATGACGCAATGTATGAAGATTACCTCTTAAAGCTGCAGAAAGCCAAGCAAGATCATACGAAAATTGTTTTTTGCTAACGTCCAGCAATAAACTTCTATATACTGTTGTCAACCAGGCCAGTAACCAGGCTTGGTAGATTAAGCCCACGCGTACTAAGCGGGAGATCGCGGATTCGATTCCCGCTGCGGGACAAATTTTTGCATAATATTCATCAAATATTTGTTCCGGGTCTGGGCGTTGTGGTACCACGATACACGTAGTCACGTAGATTCCCACGACACAGGAAGTCCTAGTGTGGGGTTAAGGACTGAATGTGTCTGTATAAAATAAAGAAAAATAACTGTTTAAAATGTTCATAAGTAAGCATTTATATTCATACAAAATAAAATTATGTTGTCATTTAATAATAATAATAATAATGCTGGACATTTTTCACACAGCATCATCTAGCCCCAAACTAAGCAGAGCTTGTGTTATGGGAACTACATGACTGATATACTACTTATATACTTTTTTTTTGTAAATAAATACATATTATACATAGAAAACACCCGGACCCGAGACAAACATTAAAAACATTTGTCCCGCAGCGGGAATCGAACCCGCTGCCTTCTGCGTCTCAGGCGGGCCTTCGCCCATTGCGCCACAGAAGTCGTTTAGTCTAGTTGTAAAATCTAGTCTCTGAAAACAAATCAAATAATCAAGCAAAACACAATGGTCGGAAAAAATAACGGTAAATTGTAGCTTAATAATATAACTGTCGTCATCCTCATAAGGCAACAATATAACATTAAAAAGTTTTAAATACATCAACGCGACTTTATCAGTTTACGGAAGTATAATGCAAAATTAAATTATTATGTATTATTATTATCCAAGAGTCAGATAAATTAGTCTCGCACCCCACACTACGATTCCCTATATCGGGGGTATCAGGTACTAGTACCGTTGTACCACAAACACCCAGACCCGACTCATGCGTACAGCACTGGAAAAAAAATCTTATAAAAGTAATATCATTTTATAAAAATTTTAGTGAACATTAAATCTACTAATTATATATTTTTAAAGAAAATGGCAAACGAAACAGTTTTATTTAACATCGTGAAACTCCCTATATTTTTTCAATAAATTAACTTTGAACCATATCTCATTCTTCATTAGGTCTTTAATAAAGGTACAGTCGGCATCAGTTAATTATGACACGATTTTTGTCACTCGATTTAATTGTGATGTTGCAGGGCATTGTCACAATTCATCGTTTTTTCGGAACGTCCGACTGTCGGTCACTTCCCGAAACGGCTGGTGTTTACGGCTTGAAAGAAATGCACCTCGTTAGTTGGATAATGGGAGCAGTACAGAGATGTACAGTCGCAGTCAATCGTGATACGTATTTTTGACAATATAATAATTAAAAATATAATAAGAGTGATAATACCGCCCGTTGTACTTAAATAAGAATAAGATTTTGTTTATTTTAGTTAATTGTTATAATAAAGTTCATTTACATTTAAGTAAATTTTCATTCATAAATTCAACTCATTCATTGGTTTTATAAAAAACAAAGAAAACTTCTTACAAAGATCAGTCTGTTTCTATCGCTGAAAACAATATACAAAAATAATCTGACAAATAATGGTGACAATTTTAGAAAGCAATTCATTGTTTTACTTGCGTACATAATCTAGTCTAAAATTCACTATTTTTGTCAACATACAGACGTGAATTATTTAAGGTATTTTTAGGAAAATCAGTAAGTATCTATAGAAAAATGACAAATTGTATCAAATCTCTAATGTGCGCTTTGTGTATGTAAACTTATTATAAAACATAACCATAATAGCTTAAAATAACTTGAGTTTTTTAGTTGAGCTATTGAAAACTTTTGGCACCGATCATACCATCAAAAGAGTTCCAGTCCAGCCGATTTTAACGAGCAACACATCGAGCTAATTGAGATTGCGCCACGGAAAGCATTCAAAAAATCATGTCATTACAACCAAAGACGGCGCTGATTTATTAAGACGTCTTAAGAATAGACAGCTCGAAACGGGAGCGGACGTGCCCAAAATCACTTTTTTCTGCGACTGTACGCGTGGCATTTATAATAATGAATTCATTATTGAATTATAATGATATGATTGCTTTCGGTGTTGTTAAATGATTGAGTAGGTAACTATGAACAAAATTATTAGAGAGATTATACTATTTTAAACATTTTGCCGTATATTATGCTTAATATTTAAATTCGTTTTTGCATCTCTAACTCGCACTAGTTCAAAACGTTGTCAATCAAAAATGTGTTTTTTTTTATATGATCGAAATATTTTTGATTATCCAGTTGAAACTGTATAAATTTTCAACTGTACGCCCCCGCACTAAATATATTTAGTTTTGTTATTTTATAATCTGTGATCCATTCACAGATTATAAAATATAAAGGAATGTCACTAGAATAACGCGTCTCCTTTTTCTAGCTTCTTTCGGCCGGCTGTTGACGTTTTGTATCCGTATGTGAATAAACGCTTTTAATGTATACACAATCAAATTAAAATTATGCAAGTTATCAAAACATCGAATCTGAAAGAGCAACCGAAGTTTTGAGGGCACCATCAATTTAAATATTACACGAAGTTCATTACATTATTTTACTGACATGAGATAAAATTATGTTCATTACATGATTATGAATGAATATTGAATACAGATATTGAAGAAGAATTTGCACAAACATTTTGGCTGCTTTGTGAGTGAATTTCACTTCTTCGTATTGTCATAACTAAATTTACGTTCCAGAGTTAAGTAAATGTAATTTTGTAAAAGTAATATAAGATAAGATATAATTATTTTATTTTGGCGCAGCAGGCGAATGGCCGACTGTGAAAAGGAAGGGATTAGTTATATATTTGGTTCGGATCTGGACGATGTGGTACTATGGTACTCGTTGTTCCTGATACCCGAGACACAGGGAATCTCAGTCTATATCAGAATTTAAACGAACTGATTTCAAGAGTTAGTGTATTAATTTTGATAAAAACTGATTGAAATGTAAATTATGTTTAATTTAAATCTGTCAAATCTCATGGGTGTAGTGGTAGAAAGAAGATCAGCTATTTTACAATAATGCAAAATAATTGATTTTTTACCATAAGAAAAACTGTAAAAAGTTGTAAAATATAGACTATTATTGTGTCTATATTTTACAATGATTTGATAAAATTAAACCGCCACACCCAGACTGAAGATTAAATTAAAAACTATGTCACACTAAACGTTGTATATTTATTTTATAAACCAAATAAATTATAGGTTTTATAGACTTTCAGATAAATCGGATCGGATTAACCGCACAGTGGGCCATTTCATCCAATTCTTGGACAAAATACAAATCAGTTTAAAAGTTCAACTGGTACTTAAATCACTTAATTGGCCATTTTATAGATACCACGCATAATAATCAAATAATTTCACAAAATGTCATAATATAATTCGATTGTTAGTTTAATGTTTTTTTTTGACAGTAAATCGGTCTGCGAAACATAATAAGTTTTGAAGAAATGTTTAAAAAACCTAAAAATGTATATCAATAGAGTAGGAAATAACATAAAGGTCAACGGTCTGACAGTCTGATTAGTGTGCTAATCTAAGAGTAATAATAGTGGTGGCGTCTCACGACCGTCGAGCGTGGTCGCGGACGGTGCTCATGAGGAAGGACCTCTAAACGGTCAACGAAACCTCTACAGGACAATAGTAAAGTACGTGGTATTGTCGTAATAATATTCTAAAGTGGTAGAATAGTGGTAGGTATATATTACAAATAAGGAATGTTGACTTTAATTTTACTTTCAGCGTGGCAATGCGGCCAGTATTTTGGGAACGCTTCCGCATGGTAGTGATCTGGATCAGTTGAGCTATCTATAGATCGTTTGCAACGGTCTTTAGATAGCTAGCTGTTTCATCTGTATTTTTTGTATGTACCTACTTGTACATAGTTGTATGAATTAATGTATCATCATTTTACTTTTTGTGTAACCATGTCATTATATTTTTGATTTTCATGATTTTCAGCTGGGTCGCAATGGCACTAGTCAAAATAAATTATTTGTGAAAGTTATTTTGTGAGAATAATCAGAGCAATTCTTATTTAATCCCGAAAAGGGTCGAGAATCGGTAGAAAGCAGAAATAAATCTACTTTATAATGTATATTTCTGATAGGTTTTTTTTTATACTACTGAAGAGGTAAACAAACTTTCGGCCCATCTGGTGATAAGCAGTTGGACGCTAGCAATAGGTACCAGAGGTATTGCTAGCACTACCCCGGACGAGCCCTTTTACAGAAGCTCTACTTCTCTTGTTAAACTACTCTTTTATTTAAGGTAGGTCCCAATACTCTATCTTGATACTTCAAGTTACAGTAGTCATTTAATATGTACAAGTAATTTTGTTTTTTTTATCACGTCGCTTGTTTAGTTCATACAACACTTGTCACAGGTTCATACACCTACGGATGAAAACTGTTCACTGCTTTGCTTCATAGGTTTCGGTGAGATGCCTGATGGATAACCTGAGACATTACCCGTGTTTACTGTTCATATGAAGCGCTGCATATCATATTATTACTTTAAGTCATTAGAATTGGATTGCGATAAATTTGACACTTTAGCATCGCGACACTGCCGGCGTGGTTAGATTCATAAATGTGATTTTTTCGATGCAATTTTATTTTTTAATATCGGATTTTAAACGTTTATAAGATAATATTGAATATATTTATTTATTATTTATTTTATAGTTTTTAAATTGTTAATTAAACAAGAGACTAGACAAAGTTACCTGCGGCGTTATATTTATTGTATTTTCCAATACCTACATATATACAGAGTACCAGCAATATATTATATATAAATACGCCAGCAATATATTGTTTTAAAAAAAAACTATTGTTGGTACAAGAAAAAGAGTTTTTTTTTTAATAAATCCATTAAAATGATTACTTTACCAAATCATACACAAAATGTGTTTATTTTCTTTATTTGTATTAAAAAGTTTAAAGTATCACGGCATTCGAGTCAGCCACTGACTCATATCGCAAATTCTACTCATTTCTAGTTAGGGTTTAGATATAGAATTTCAAGCGTTTATCTTGAACCCAGCCATTTCAAAACAGCGCACTAAATATATTTTTTTTATTATTCAAATTCATTCATAGTATTTTATTCATTGAAATCACAAGAATCTTAAAGGAACTTCAATCTTATAAACTACGTGAATCTTAAATGGTTATAGTTGGTAATATTATTATTTTTGAGTTAAAGAAGTTTATTAAATACTCATAAAGAACATGGTTCACTTATAATGAGCTTAAGCTACAAATATAACTAATGGGTTACTAGTTATTAAAGTATAAGTATTACAGAGGTCTGGCGGTTACTTAAAAAATGTTATCATAGACATATTTTTTTAGTTTATTTTTAAATACAGGAATTGATTCACAAGTCTTTAGGTCATTAGGTAGGTTATTGAATAATTGTGCACCCTCGTACATAATATTTCTTTTTCCATAATTTGTTCTATGTTTATTAAGCTTTAATTTATTGGTGTTTCTAAGGTGATATCGGTAGGTCCTTTTTGTAAATGTTATTTGTGATTGTATTTTACCTGATAATATCTTTTTGACTAGAATGCATGTTGTGAAAGTGTAAAGTTGTCGTAGATTAAATATTTTCGTTTTTCCGTAGAGGATACGTGTGTTTGTTAAGTAGTCGTAATTAAAAAGAGTTTTAATTAATTTATTTTGCGAGATTTGAAGGTCTTTAAGAAAAGATTTACCAGCACATCCCCATACTTCTATGAGATACTCTAAATGTGACTTAACCAGAGAGTTATAGATGGTCATGCGTACTTTGCGTGGTATGCATCCTACAGATCTTCGTAGTGCTCCTGTAAGGGCTGAAAGTTTAGAACTAACGTGCGTGATATGTGGCTTCCAACATAGCTTATCATCTAAATGCAGACCTAGATATTTTTCTTCATGGGATCGATGGATTGTTGTATTATTTATAGTTAGTGGTGGATATGGTGGTATTTTTTTGTTTTTCGCTGAGAATATCATGTATGAGGTTTTTTTTGCGTTTATTGTTAGCAAGTTACTTTGACACCAGATATTATATTTGAGTAAGTCGGTTTGAGCTTCATTTATCAAAACGGGCAAGTTTTTCCCGAAGTAAAAAAGGCAAGTATCGTCGGCGTATAATGTAATATGTCCTGTTAACCCTATTTTACATATGTTGTTTACGTAAATCAGGAAAAGTAATGGGCCTAAAACCGATCCTTGGGGAATACCACATTCAATCCTTTGCAGATCACTTTGATGGTTACTCATTTTTACAATTTGATGTCTATTTGTCAAGTATGATTTGAAGATTTTTAAAGCTGTCCCTGAGATACCTAAGTCATTAAGTTTATTTATAATAATTTCGTGGCTTACTGTGTCAAATGCCTTTTTTAGATCAATAAATATGCCTAGACAAATATTTTTGTCGTCTATATTGGTTTTAATTTTTGTTAAAAGATCTATTGTAGCTGATAATGTATTTGACTTTGGTCTAAAACCGTACTGATGTTCATACAAAAAGTTTAATTTTGTGAGATGATGCTCAAGTCTATTATAAATAGCTTTTTCAAAAATTTTGGATATTACGGGTAGAACAGATATAGGTCTGTAGTTCCCCGGGTCGCTCCTGGTACCTGATTTGAAAATTGGGGTTACCTTAGCTGTCTTTAGACTGTCAGGGAAGAGGCCTGCGGCAAAACATTTGTTAATACATATCGCTAGATTTTGAGCAATGATATTGATAATGCATTTTATTGATTTCGTGCTAATGCCGTCGATACCTGTACTCGTGTTAGCATCTAGGTTACTCACAATTTTTTTTATTTCCTCTTCAGTGCACAGCCGCATGTCTCGCATTTCTACTTCAGGTTTATTGTTCATGTATGTCATCGTGTAAAAAATATTGTTTTTATAGGTGTTAGGAATATCATTAGCAAGTTGGGTGCCTATAGATGAGAAAAAGGTGTTAAAAATCTCACAAATTTTAGTAGGGTCTTCTACGGTTGCGTTATTCATTATTAATTTAGAGGGAGCACAATTATCATTAACTTTATTTTTTACCAATGAATTTATAAGGTTCCAGATTTTTTTTGGGTTTTTACATTGATCAAATTTCTTTTGAAAATGTTTTTCTTTAGTATTTTTAATTAACATGCTTATTTTATTTCTTTCTTGTATAAAAGTATTCTTGAGCTCCTCATTTTTGGCATCTTTTTTGAGTTGTTGCCATAATGTGTTCCGTGCGTTTATTCCATCTGTTACTGATTTGTTTATCCAGTCGTCTCTAGGTGCATTAAGTATCTTTGTTTTTAATACTTTACTCTCATCTATGTTGTATTTAACGAATGATTCAATGTCTGTATACTCGTAATTATTTTTATCTGAGAAATTGGATTCAGAGACCCTCTTGTACAATTTTGGGTAGTCTATAGATTCATATCGCATTCTTTGCTTGTGACAGTGTTTTTGTTTAGTTAGTTCTAGGAAAAGTTGTTTGTGATCAGATAGGGGCGAGTTAATTATAGTTAAATTACCCTTCAACCTGTTTATATTGGTGCAAATATGATCTATAATTGTTTTTGTGGTACTAGTTTGACGTGTGCAGTAGTCTTCATGTATTTTATTTATAGTATCGTATCCCGTTTCTTGTAACATAGTTAGGTAGTTGTCGCTTTCGTTGGTCAACAAGTCAATGTTAAAATCCCCAGCAATGATACACCTGTTTCGTTTTTCTAGTTGTCCTGAGAATATTTCTAAGAATTCATCTAATTTTTTTTTATCGGGTTTATAGATTGCGCCAACATGAAGCCCAAAGCGATGTAAATATATCCATAGGTAGTGGACTCCGTTTTTGTACATTTCTTCGGTGAGATCATATTTTAGGCTCTTGTGTATATAAATAGACACCCCACCTCCTCTTTTATCCTTTCTGTAGTTGTATATATGTGTGTAATTGGGCAGCGAAAAGTAGGTTGCTTCTGATTCCGATTTAATCCAAGTTTCTGTTACTATAATTATATGTGTCGTACTTTTTATTGCTTTCAAGATGCACTGGAGTTCATCGAACCTTCCTGGCTTACGTATACTGCGTATGTTAGTATAGAATATCTTGAGGGAAGAGTAATGAGTAGATATGTTTTCGTAGGTAGGTTTTACGTAGTAGGTAATATTTTCTGCATTATTACATTTATTTAGCTGGTTTACTGGTCTAAGTTTTTTGGCGGCATTTTCATAATCTTTGGTTGTCCTTTTACGTATTTTATGACAAGGTCCGACTCGCCGTCTTGTTTACGGCACAACAGCTCATCTTTTAAACTTTGTAGGTAGTTTTTCTGTGAAGGTGTTTGGTCAGCGTAAATGCGAACGCCATCGGTTCCTTTCGATTTATTACGTAAGATAGCTCGAACAGTGTGGGGAGACTCAAAGCACACTTTTATCGGGCGATTATTATCGCGACTGTATTTTCCAAGTCTCATTGTTTTAATAGGTATAGGGCACTCTTCAGATATTGTTGTTAATATTTTCATGCATTCATCTTGATCAAATGTTTGTCGAAGCATTCGATTTTTTTCGGTGTGTTCCGAAATACCCACAATAATAATATTGTTCAAGCGCCGATGCCGTTCTTCAAGTTCAAGCAAGATAGCTTCCTGCGAGCTATAGGGCACGTTATTCACGAGCGAAAATGACGACGGTGATGCGTTGATTGTGGCAGTAGCATTCGTACTAGTATCACTTGTTTTTGACGAAAGAATATCGTTCTGCAAAGTCTGGAATTTTTCACGAAATTCCGCATTTTCAGACTTTATATCCGATACCTGTTTTTGTATTTCATCATATTTTAGAGATAAGTTTTCAGTGACATTATTCAGTATTTTTATTTCATCTTTTATTTCCACTAAATCGTGTTTTAACCCCAACATATCAGCTTTCTGTGATTTCGCAAATTCTTTGAAGAAACACATAATTTCTTTCCGGAAGGAGTCTAATTCCGATCTAATTATTTCCATATCTAAATCTGGATGGTTCCTCTTTCTTAGTTGACTGACATGAGTATCCTCATAATATGGTGGCGAATGTAAATCAGGTGATGAACCGCCTCCATCGCGCCCCAGATTTCCGCTTTTTGGCGTACGTTGAACACTCATCTTTATGTAAAGTTGAGGCACTAGGCATGCAGTGACGCAGTTATGTTGCCGACGCTCGTAGTGCAGGCGAGATGAATTATGTCAACTGTCTCGTTTACGCACCGCTTGTTGTGTTCGTGACCACGCGTACTCTCTGCTATTCTGTGGTGGGATGCAGTAGTAACCGAGTTTCTATATGTCGTATATTAAATTTGCCACACAAACAAATTTTACTCTTCACTTAGAACTAATAGAACTTGTTTTAGAACTTTCACTATTAAAATAATTTTAGTAATTTTGTGGTAAAACGTAAAATGCGTGTAATCCGTTCGACCTCCGACTTCGACTTATGAGTAATCACATCGCTCTCTCACTTCAATCATACATAGTTCATTAGTTCTTTTAATCCTTAATTTTCTGAACTAGTACTGCTTTTAAAGAGTTAATTTTGCATCTTTCCTTCCTCTCTTTTAAGATGGCGTGATCAAAAAATGCAAGTGACGTTTGGTCATCATTATTATATATTTTTATTTGTAAGGATCTCCCGGATCATAAAAAAAATAATTTAACGAGGCTCAGACCACCTTGCAAATTCACACGCAGTAAAATCACTAGTAACCCAGCTACCCTTGTCAGTCGCTGGCTAGTCGCGAGACAGTCAAGATAGTGAATATTTGTGGCACAACGCGAGATTCCCTAAATTCCATTTTGCTAGAGATGAGGAGATAGGTTTGTTGGGAAATTCCTTCGAGACGTTACGTGGTCTATTTACGATTATAGAATGTCATCATCTATTGCCTTTTTAAATTTCACTGTTGCTTACTCTCAAGTGTATTAGGAGTTTAAAATACCACATTATTGTTTTATAAAACTCTGGCGTTCCGTGGGGTTTTTCTGTTGTTCTCGTAATAACATAAAAAATATAAAACAAATCTAGTGTAATCGTTAATTGAATTATGAAAACTTTTTCATTTCTTCTCCTTTTCACGAATTAGTAAATTAGTCCAGGTTACTCCTTTCTTATTCGTATGGACACGTTAAGCTTAAGATAAAGAGTGCCAATATATCTTCCAATGACTTGCTTTACGATGCCAACAGTCTTTAGGTATCGAATGTTTTTTTATACAAAATTAACATCCAATAACAAAGAAGGATCCACATGCCTCATACGCTCTAACCATTTCAAAATACACCACCAAGCAAAATTAGCAGCGACAAAACATCTATGCCGCGTGTGTCGAATAAATCATCCCGATACGTCGCGGCCGCTAGGTGGCGCTGCATCGAGATAGCCCGTTTTAGCAAGCGCCGATGTGGCTTATCTGATTGCCAATGGGAGAGTGTTAGGAATGCCTCAAAAAACGTGTTGCAAATAGGGCAGAGTAAAGCAGAATAGGGTAAGGACAGATAACTTTTTATAGCAATAAATTCTATGATTGATTATAGAGCCATGTATAATAGGAATGCAGATACACATTGCCCCAAGGATTTTTTTTACAACTTGTTGTAGAAAACTGACTTGCAATGAAATGCCCTGCCTGTGAAACTTTATTTCCCTTAATGGACATCCCACTACTAGGTAGATACTAGGTACCTACTTACCTAGAGGTACCCACTCCCTACTTAATATCTTCAAAGTTATCATCACTGAGAATATTTCTAATACAATATCTTCAGAAGCACGTGAATATATAACATTTTACACATGCTTGCGTTTCGCATTCCACAAGACAGCTTGAAAGCCCATCGCCGCTTATTGGAACACTAACTAATGCCTTTGGATTTTTGGTTCTAGGGCATGACGGTTTCCTCAAAATGCTTCCCGTCACCGTTTTGAGCACGTGTTAAGCGCAAAATTAGTGTACGACCGGGACAAACCCGCGACCTACGGATCGGAAGTCCACAAATTATTTCAAAACACATAAATTATGTCAGAATTAGCCAGTTGAATCGACAGTTACTGGGTTGTGAAGTTTTGAAGGTTCCCTCACCAAATGGATGGATAGAAAAGAGATTGGGGAAATTGGTGACTCTAGACCAGGGTATTCTCTGTCCAGTAGTTGAATTCTAAAGGCTGCTGATGAATTCATAATATTCTGTAACTTTATTAAAACCCATATAAGGCGAGAATATTTTATTAGTTTCACTCCAAAGTGTTAACTAACGTTATAATAGTTCTGGCTTAAAACGATATCTAAAAGAATCGAATCTATAAAAATTGAGATCTTTTATCCGAGATTATTACCATACTGTAAACGCCTTTAATCGTGGCCCTAAATTCAAAATAGAAGTATGCATAACTTTGTTTATGTGACGTTGTTTTAATATAATATGAAGAAAAAAACAATGTATTTTCACTAAAAAGTAAAATTACTCCAAAATATAATGGATCCCGTAAATTATGCTCTCTTTGTCTGGACAACAAATATTCACGTTACATTATAATCCATTGATATTTCTATCAAAAGTGTGATCAGAATCAGATAGCCGTAGATACAATGCGATCGTGATTTTTGCCCTGCTATCGGTTCATCTCTACACTTTGATATCGATATACCATTTGTATTATAGTGTTTACGCAATGATATACGTCCAGTTAAGTAATACCACATTTTTAGACAATCATGCATCCGTTAATTTAAAAAAATAACAATATTTTTGTTGTGTGTAATCTTTTTATCACGATCTTTATTAGACCATAATCTAACCTGAATTGATAAGTGATATGTGGTGGTCGATGAAGGTCTAGAAGATACGTATTCGCATTTATGTTAAAAAATTTATGTCCTGAATCATACTTGTTCTATGTTAACGGTATAAAATACTTATAAATACTACGAAAAGAAATGTTAATGCGCGGTTTCGTCTATCACACTCAAAGTTCCGAGTGTAAAGTAAGTACCTAACTGAAATAAAAACAAATATTTATTTACAACTTCTAATATTATAAGAGCGAAAGTATGGATTATTGGATTTTTTTGTTAATAATATATCAAGCTTATCAGCACACTTAGATAAGGCGATCTAGGCGTGGCGCCTGACAGAATATAAAAAAAATATAATGATTTTGTTTCTGGCTACCGTTTATTTCACATTTCGGATCTGCATACCGAGGCTCTGAATATTTCTATCACGGAGATTACCGACGTTATTTTGGGTACATCTAAAATTGAGCCCTTCCGTGTTTGGAACGGCATACATTTTATTTGACTTAAAGGCGAGCGCGAGATAGTTGGAAAAGGAAGACCTCTGCGAACGTACTCTGGCCAAATTGGAGACGTGCTAGAGAAAGACCATGTCCAGATTACCCTAAACCGAGGAGTTTGTATGAAGAATGAAGCGAAATCTGTTGTCCTGGATCACGTAACAAGTGGGAATATCTACCTACCCCTCATGTAAACAGATGTAACTTTGTGTGTGTGTCAGGTATGCATCTATGCATGTACGGCGAACTCCTAATAACAATAGGACAATTATAGGAAACAAAGCAAAACAAGCAACAATATTGTAATGAACCGGATATACACACAATTAGATCAAAGCTTTGATCGGTATCGCCGAATGCGAAGGACGATTGTATCAATAGCGCATTTAATGAAAACCTTGTACGGAATGGTATGTGTAGCCGGGGTATTATTGTAATGCTTGAATCTAAAAACTTAAGATGCAGATGCAGTTTTTGTTGATGACCTTGATGGCACGGCAGGCAAAAAGCCGTCAAGTGCGAGGTTAAAAAATACAGTTAAAAAATACAAGATTATTATTCTTAAAAATGTGTCAATTTCACGAAATGAAACATTGCTTTTAAATTAGAAAAGAATGTAAGACATTATATAACCTACAATTATTCGATCCTGAATGCAATAATCAAAAGCTTAATTAAATGTTTACTGATTTCTAGTCCTATGATCCTATAATCTTATGTACGAGGGAAGCCATTTAATTTGTAGACAACTTTTAAGACTTTCTTTTCAATAGAAAGTCAAAAGACCTCAACATAGACATATAAATATAAAACGCTGTATTGCACACGATAAAACAAGTACCTACATAAGCGAACTTAATACTAATTAGCAATTTCTTCCAGCTAAACTTTGTGTTATGGAAAGTAGGGGCGGTAGAGCGTTCGAAAAAAAAAAATAAGAGAAAAATAAGTACCAAATGATACGTCATTTCCGTATATGTAGAATTATGTATGTATCTCTTTAAAGCCATAACGAATCTTAACCTGCATTTACCAACTTCCTGCAACCTTTAAGCCATCTTTAAAGTGGGATTAGCGAAGCACGAATATTTAGCAAAGATTTGGTCACCAGTATTACTCATCAATTTTTAATGCGTGAATCGAATAGGTATGTAAATATCAATCGATTTATCTCTGTTACCTTATTCCTAATACCAATGATATCAATAAATCAGTCAGCAAATGCAAAAACTATGTTTTTTTTTCTAATTAAGTCATTGATAGGCCTTTTGACTAATCAATTTGAGGTATTAATTAGCTTGGAATATTAATCAGAAAATTAAAATATTATGGTTAGGTATGCTTCGTATTTTGAAGTATTTTAAAAACGAAAAAAAACTAAGTAAATGTTTTATATGCTACTAGATTCTGGTCATGGATTCACCCGCGTAGTACCTGAATAAAAAGGATTCTTTTAGTTATGAATAATATTGATTCCTAATTTCGTTCAAATGGGTTCAGCCGTTAGGGAGATTAAAAAAATAATGCTAGACATTGTTCACACAGCATCATCTAGCCTCAAACTAAGCTTGTATTATGGGAACTACATGACTGATATACTACTTATATACCAATGGAATCAAAATTATCGAGGTTTGGTATCATTTTAGAATATTATTAAGACTATACCACGTACTTTACTATTCTCTTGCTGACGTTTCGTTGACCGTTTACAGGTCCTTCCTTATGAGCACCGTCCGCGACCACTCTTTTATACCCTTTTTTTATAACCAAGATACATCCAACCAAGTTTCGCAATTATTATTAGGAATAGTTTTTTGAATTTAAGTAAATATTTCAGTAGTCAACAGTCCTAATCTTTAAAAATTCTAAAAGCAATTAATTTGAAATATTTACTATGTATTTATAACATAATTTAAAATACTCTTTTTTTCTAAAGTAAAAATTATTGCAAGCAATATTAAAATTATTACTTTACCATCTGACTTTCTATAGAATACTGACTCATACAAACCCATCAAGTCATCATTTATAAGGAAAATCTCTCAATAATATTTGAATAGATTTATGTTGTCATTCAGAGAGTGTACTAATTTTCTAAGTTACCTATTGAAAGTCTTGACTTGGCAAATTTCTAGGAAATTAAAAACGCAAATTATTTGTTACAATTATTTGTAACATGAAAATTATTATAAAAGTTAGTAACTATACCGGCGAGCATGCTTGAATAATTAAATCAGAGTGAATGAAACAAAAGAGGTCTGAGGAAGAAAAGAGGAAGTGAAAATACGTGGTCTCTGCCAACCTCTCCGAGAAGAAGAGGTCGTGTATGTTGTTTCAAAAGAGACGTTTACCGTCTCTGTGTACCTCTCAGGAAAACAGGCGTGAGTGTATGTGTCTTAAGTAAAGTTTACCGGCTGATAAGACGATGATAAAAACTTCTGTTTCATAACCATAATTCGACATTTGAAGAATTTCGTCCACAGCATCCTTATTCAGATCAAAGCTGCACCTCCTCACGTCATCTCCTTATCTCACGTGTAATCTGCTACCGCTTGTTAGTACTATCTGATGAAGGGGGTCATCAATTTCGCTTATGATTCGCAGAAAAAAAAGATACCTGCCCTAAAAAAATTAAGGTAGGTACCTACAGTCAGAGTTCGTTTGTTTTTATTAAAATGTCATATAGAATGCTGTTGACGACCTCTGTGGCGCAGTAGCGGGCCTTCGCCGCCTGAGACGCAGTAGGTTGCGGGTTCGATTCCCGCTACGGGACAAATGTTTGTACGATTAATTAATGTTTGTCTCGGGTCTGGGTGTTTTCTATGTATATTATGTATGTATTTACAAAAAAAGCTCTGCTTAGTTTGAGGCTAGATGATGCTGTGAAATATGTCCAGAATTATTATTTATTATTATTATACGGGTCTTTTTCGCGTAAAAAAAAGGTTATCGTGAAAATCATTGAAATCAATCAGTACACAAATTTCTATCGAAAAAATGGCTGCATAGTCTCTTTTCGTTTTAGAAACCTGTCATCCTAAAAGTATACGATCCTGAAAAAGTGTGAAAGTGTTAAATACTCTTTGAAAAGCTTATTGTAATAAGCTTTTTGAAGCGTATTAATTTTGCTTTAAATTTTGATTAAAGCTTAGATTGTCTGGAAGAGATCACTTTTAGCGATAAGACCGTCCGTTCCACCTTTTATATTATTTTTTTAATTCCTGTGTTTTTGTATTTTACTTTGGTGTGCCATAAAGAGTTTATCTATCTATCTACTTACTTTGCTTATATCCCTTTATGCAATGCCTTTATTTATTCTCTTTTTTATCAATTAAAGTGTCGAACAAGCCTTATGCTTGGGAAATTGTTAAGTTCGTCTCGGAGAAGCCTCTCTAGGCTTTATTACATAACTTAATATTTTTGGTTCTAGGTGGTACATGCAGGTTTAAAAGCAATGCTTCGCGAGACGTAAAATTGCGCACATTTTACGATTGGTGAATCTTTAACGTAATTTTTATATATCGCTGAATGTATGATTACAATGATGGCATAACTGCATACTGTAGATAATATTTTGGGACAGAAAACTGGAGATTAAGATAATATGCTCGCGAAAAGACACGAATCAGACATTGTTTTATGAATGGCATTCCTTTACAAGGTATAGGTATAAGCCATGTTAGGTCCTAGGAGCTATTCATTGTAAAAACGTGATTTTTCACGCACCGCACTATCGGTGAAGGCACCGACTAAGTTTCGACTCATTCCGAGAGTCTTCATCAGGGTGAGTGATGGCGACGCTCTCCCTCCGCTCAATGAATAATCAAATTCATGATAGTTTTTGGAATAAAAAGTCCTAGGAGCTGTTATCCGACTTCCGATACGAAGGCCGTAGGTTCTAAGCTTCGAACCCGGTAATGCACCGATTAATTTTATAATTAATGTGCTCTTAACACGTGCTCAAAATAGTGAACGAAAATATTGTAAGGAAACTGGCATGCCCAGGAATAAAAAAATCGAAGGCATGTCTTCGGGTAAAGTTTTAACAAGCGGCGATGGACTTGAACCTGTCGACCTTGTCGGCTTGGGACCTGACCCTGATGCTAACCACTATGCAAAACGCGGATGCACATAAAAATGTTCGGTTCTGTCTCTTACTGGGGGTAGTCCAAATGAGGACTTGGTGGTACTGAGTATGGATCTGAGGATTTCCATAATTGGGATTACAGTTCATTCCCATTGTCCATCTATGGCACATCCAGCCAACAAATTAGCGTGATACGATTCATCCCATCCGATGATACCAGCCATGGCTAATGCCATGCCTTCATCTCGATAGCCATGGAAATTAGTGTGATCGCCCCACAGGGGGTCTAGACAAATACCTCACGCTTACTTTTCCTTTCACGCTAACGCAAATTCACGTCACGTGATATCTCCACAGCTAATGTCATTGTCATTTAATTCAATCTTTCCGCAGGCGTTAACGCCAACAGCAAGTGGTATTGGTCTATACATCCTGTAACAAATATCTGCAGGGGATGCAAACATTTTCCCCGCAACGGTAATCTAATTGATACTTCAATTCCATTTTAATGTACTCTACACTTCAAAAATGCTTTTAAACTGTCAATTTCACACGCACATTGTCAATAAGGTCCCGCGCGATCGAGTGCGTCACGGCGACAATGGTTATCAGTACATTGACGATAACTTTGACAGATACTTGACCACCATTCCCTTTTGACCGCCACAGCCACCGCGTCAGTTTGACAAAGCCTTTAGTCCTTTTTAGGGTTCCATACCTCATAATGAAAAATGGAACTCTTATAGGATCACTTCATTGTCTGTCCGTCTGTCTGTCTATCTATCAAACCCTTTTTCTTATGAACATTGAAATTAATATCAAATATGTGATTCTACGGCCTCTTAGAGCTCTAAACAAATCAAGCTTCTGAGTCAACGCAGAAAATAATAAGGCAATTTATGCGACATATTTTGTCGTAGAGTGAAAAGTCTAATGTTCCTGTCCGGTTTTTTTCTCATAAATTGTAAAACAATTTAAAAAGTCGTCAGTCAAATTGGAAAAAAACTGCATACATCTTACTACTCGGCTTTGATAGATATCGGCCTTAATTATCCAAAGAAAGTTTTCAAAGCAGTTTAGAAACGAAGTTGCGTGCTTTGAAATATCGATAGCGGTCATATCGGTGCGAAAATTAAGTCTGCAGACACGAACGCTACCGCTCTGCTAAATAAGGTGTAGCCAACCTTTTGTATTTTAGGTCCATCATCCTCATCAACAACAGCCTATAGAAGCCCACTCCTGGACTTAAACCTCCCAATAACTGAAAATGAACCTGCCCATTGTCACTTAATGGACAGGCCATATAACTCGCACATAACCGCTGATGAAGAAAAGTTCTCAAATGTCTACCACAAACCGGATGACGCAGTGTATGAATTACATTGTTGTAGGAAGTTGAAGTTGGTGTATAGTACTTACGGCACTCTTTGAAAGAGGCCCGATGGTGATAATTTTAACATATCTTAAACCCATCCTTGAAGTAAGACCATCTTCCATCGTCTTCCATCCAGTGGTTTGTTGCGATAAAACATATCTTAAAACCATCCGTAAAGTAATACAAATCGATTACAAAAACGAAATTGAATTGCAAAAGCCAATCAACCTCGTAGTTCAATCAACAACTGTGCCAATTGTTTTCCTCAAATATTCTTGAAATAAATAAAAATACCAATTACCTAATTGATCTTTTCGGATCTGAAAATCTTCTAAATCTGTTGCTAAAAATGTTACCTACCCCTGTCTAATAGCACGGCAGCGGCCGACAAAGGGCAAGTTCATACTAACTGCACGATATTCTGCGGCAAAGTCTGAGCACGACCAGCCAGCCAATAACCTATGTTTGAGCTGTTATTTATTGTTCTAACACATCGAGCTACCGGGCTTATGAGGGCTTCCGAGAGCTTCCGAACTGTTTTCACGTCACGACTTCAACTATCAGACAGTTTCATAATGCTTTCGTATTGCAAATTTAATATTTAACTGACACTATTTACAAAAATTACAATTACATTGTTGTAGGAAGTTGGTGTATAGTACTTCAGACAGTTTCATAATGCTTTCGTATTGCAAATTTAATATTTAACTGACACTTTTTACAAAAATAGTGATACAATTATGCTGTTGCCAAGCATGGGTCCCGTACCGGTGAGATTATAGACATTTGAGATTTTTCGACTGATGTTATGTTAACAGCTTACCGTACCATGTAGGGTATTATTTACCTTAAGATCTAATTTCCTAAAAAAAAAATTTTCTTACCACCGTGCCTTAAGACCAGCACATGAGACTTTTCATCCGTTATGTCTCAGGATTGGTAACGCGGGAGTAATACCACTGGTGTTGCAAGCATCCATTGGTAACGTGGGTAACGTTACCGCTTACTATACCGTGTAGGATAGTATTATTAAACTTAAGAACAACATTTAAAACAAAGTTACCATTTTGCGGTGGCCATTAGTATACAGACGCGAACTTTGACAACCTTTTCTACGTCTGTTTGACCGAGCCTTTATACAGTTCTTGGCTTAAAATTTTAAGGCAACTGGTGACAAATTAAAGCGGCAACGTGGCAAAAAGCAAATCACGCGAAATTACCTGATTAATTGTTTAATTAATTGCCGTCGCTACAGAGACCGGTCCGAGGACATTTTGAGCGAATTACAGTTATGATTGTCGGCAAAGGCTTGTAAGAGCACTGATGAGTCATTTACTTTGGACCTTTTGGATATTTTATCTACATCGTCATTATCTCAGCCCACAATCACCCATTGAATAAATTAAAGAAAATCATTTACTCAGCATCACATATAAACATATTAGGTATATCTAGTCTCTACATTGCTTGGATTCAATTCCATTTGTCCCCAAATTCACGCGTAAAAACCAGAAAGGGTCCTGAATCTGTTACCATCGGATCGGAGTGCAACTCTCAGTGTACCAGTCTGATTAATCTCTATCTGAGGGAGCCTTTAACATCAATAACCCTAGGTCATAAACCAACAGCCGTTCAATGCCCGTCAATTTATCTAACCACCTTCCTATGCCTCCATAAAATATCAAAACTCTCTTAAACCTGCCATTTCCTACAAAAAGAATGTAAATAATTCAACGCACTGCGCCAGTATTTGCCCCGACAATTTATAATACTTGTAAGTCATAAATACGAGATTTACACACATTTAGTAGTACAGTCACCGGCTCTGTATGGCTCACCGTGGATCAGAGTGAGACAGATATTTGGAGAATCGTGTTGTAAATTTAATAATAGTTTCATCGGTTAAACATCAGCCCGTGGTTTATGGCGCAAGCCACATAGACATGACGTCTGGTGCTGACGCGGCTGCCGTTCTATTCAAATTACAAACTAAATATCTCATCTATACAATATATAAAATTTTTTGCGTAACACACTGAATGGCAATCAACGTAAAGCCTAAATCTTACGGTTGTCGTAGACCTGAAAGTAGGAGGTCATAATCCTTTAGGTGTGTGGGGTAGACTAAGAGAAACTCAACGCGGACGAAGTCGCGGGGCACTCCATTTGTATAAGGTTACAATTTAAAACACATCTCGGGCTACGCCAATTCGATTTATGGACTCTCGACAAAGATAAATCTATACTAGAGTTTTGTCTCAGGTTGTTTCTTCTAAAATATTTGTGTTACCTATTTTTATTGGAGCAAATCACAATAATTCTATTGTCTTTACTGGGTTTTAGAGCTTAAAGGCACGTTCACGGATCTTTCTTTTCCACGATGAGCCAGACTAAAGGCCGATACTGTAAGTCTATAACTTTCTATACCCCATTATTAGCAAGATGATTTAAGAAAATAAAGAAGCTAACTCGAAGATAAATCTTGTTTTTGGATGAAATTAGATGATATAATTTTGCTTTTAGATTACCTCAAATGTATACTATACTTCTAGTAGACTATATTAAGTATATAAAGTACGTAATTTATATTTATATTACGTCTAATTTATATTATTCATAATTTATATTATGCTACAAAAACAGATTATTTCTAACCTACTTTATTGAGCCGTATTGGCCTAGTGGCCGGTTCTCCGATTTCTGTCGTGGGTTCGAACCCGGTGCACCAATGGATGTATCCACTCAAAAAATGTATGTGCACTTTAACACGTGCTCAAAACGGTGAAGAAAAACATCGTGAGGAAACCGGCATGCGCTAGAACCAAAAAATCGAAGGCATGTGTCAATAATTAGTGTTCTAATAAGCGGTGTTAGGCTTGCAACCTGTTACGTAGAATGCTAACTTTCAAAACGCGGGTACGAGCCAAATGTTTGCATGTTTGGACATGCCTTTGACTACCCTCTACATGGTATCCTCAAATATCTTCTTATTGAATATGTATCCGAGGATGTCATGGGGAATACAGTCGTGAGCGTGTTTATTTTTTGTATTTTAGCAATCGGTTATTTTGTCCTATAAATTATACAACTTTAAAAAGTCAGTAAAACAAGCTATTTGAGACCATCACGCTTAAATAGTTTGATCAGTTTTTTAGCACAATTCTCTATAATATGACGACCGTGATGGCGCGGCAGACGTTTAGTTGGCTGAGACGCAAAAAATGTAGGTTGAATTCCCGCTGCTGTGTTTTTTCTGAAGTAACCTTGGTCTTGGTGTAATGGTACCATGCTACTAAAAGTCAAAGTCAAAATTCATTTATTCATTAAAATCACAAGGATTACTTTGAGACGTCGGTTTTCGACTGCCTGTTCCTCCGCGACCAAGCCAAGAAAGAAAGGCAACAAAACAAGGCTGGTTATTCGTTTTTATGATCCTTTTACCAATAGGTACCTATTTTTTTTTGCTGATATGTACATAATTATATGAAAACCTGTTGACTTTGACTTTAACTTTGACTTTGAAATGCATGTTATAAACGCGTCGCGAGTAAAATGCCAAAACAATACTTCCTGCGCTCCACCGAGCAGTCAAAAATAACGTTAAATCTCCAATGCCATAATCAATCTAAGTGCTTCGTGATAGAGTTCATTGTACATTCAACTTTGATTTGAAGTGGCAAAGACAGTGGATCCGAAGTTGTTTCGCTGGACAAAAAATTAGAGCACGCTCGACTCATGAAAATTAATAAGCATTTCTCGAGAACTCATCGGATGCAGTTTTGGGATATTTTTTTCTCTGATGACAATTTGTCTGCTCTCAAATTGAATTCGAGGTTTTAATTATAACTTGAATGAAAAAAAATAAAGCTATAAACGAACTTTTGTTTAATAGCTCTCAAAATATAAACTTAACAATATACTTGATTTTATTAGTGACCAGCAAAATATTTACTAAGTGAAAGATTTTTTGGTTTGTAGGAAGTATCATTTTGTAGTTGTTTAAAGTCACATATATAATGCTTTACCGGAAGGTTGAAGGACAGATTAAATATGGTGTCTCTGAAATACAGAGTTATCTTCTTAGCTTGAGGCAACTATTGTCACTAAACGAACAACTGAACCCTATTTGTAACAGAAAATAAATTTCGTATTAAAATAACTTTTGTGATTTGAAAGATTATTTTGTAACAAAAAGAACCTCGTTCGTCAAATTTATAGCAATAATTAAAAATTTACATGTACTAACTTAAGATAAATAAAACACCGTTATGCGAAGACGAGCCAAACGGGTCGATCGAAAAACGCTGTCATATTCAATTTCTCATCTCGAAACGGAAAAAGAAAAAAAAAAACACGTCCATTTTCCCGAAATTAAGGTGAAACACCCGAAAACCGAGCGATGTAGCAGGATGACTCGCCTTATACGGTGACCGATCGGGCGGTCGGCATAAATGATTCAGAAATTGTTTCCGCGAGCGCGCGACGTAGCAAAAAACACGTGTCGCAGCAATAAATCATTCGCAGCTGAGTCGAGTTTACTCGATTAAACGTACGAATCGATTCCCGATGCAACGATTACATACGCTGTGTTTATAGAGAGAGTTGTAACGAAGAATGTCGTAGCGGCTTTTTGTTTGTACCGTTGAAAGTTCGCCTTTATTTTAAATGTCATTTTTTTGTTCGTTACCGTTGTTGTAAACGTTTTTGACAATGTAGTTATTTTAAATTTATGAGCCAGGACAAATTTTACCTACGCAGTTCTTTATGTACCTAACCAACCAGTTATGTATTTGTCGTCATTAAAACATATAACTCTTGATTTAGAATTGTTATTAGACGCAGTTCTGACCGCCTTCTTTGTTATCGTATATAATAAATCACATAAATTTAACCCTATTACCATAATTGCTATAGGATATTTTATAGTAACGACTATGTATGGCAGTGATATATTTTTCTGTGTTGACAGCTCTGGTATTTATCTTAATGTTTTCTAATGAAAATATAGTGCTTAGAAACGATAAGCTGGAAGTTATCTAAGTGAGAAGTAGTTTATAGTAACATCTTTACTTGAATAAACTTATGAGAACTTTTACATCTGTATCTCTTTACCTTTATTATAATTTTACGCGCAAAATCACGGAATTAATAGTGACATCAAAAAAACCGCTGCCCCCAATTTATCATAAGACAATAAAAAAAAGGTATCGAGTTCTCAATCGATTATATCGTCGGTATCATTCCGCCAGAGATGGTGACAGCGCAAAAAGTCCGTGAATAACAAATGCATACAAGATGCACCGGTCGAGGGGCAAAAAAACTTCAACTGTAATTAAACTGGCAAGTCTCACGAAAGAGGTCCATACCAAAAATGTTTGTACGCTTCGCCACCGAAATTCGTCGCATTGCCGACTTGCCAAAATTGAGCCATAAATTCTACGCGTAATTTTCGATCGTTGCTAAGAATTTTGTCCAGGAGTTTTGCATATTGGCCCACTGGCCTGTCACCATTTGCGATCAATGCAGATGCTTTCCCAAAAAGGTTGAGCACTTGGGGTTTAATTAAAAGCGATTTACAAAAGCTGCATACCGTGTGAAAATACTGGTAGTATTTTACTTGCGGTAAGTTAATCAAAATTAGCGTTTATTTTGAAGACAATTATGATGATTTGAGGATATTAACTGCAGGACGGATCTCTAAACGGTCAACGAAACGACAGTAGGAGAATAGTAACTAACGTGTTTTTAGTCGTTATATTATCCTAAAATGATACCAAACCATACTTCAATTGTATAATCACGATGAAGATTGTTTTAGTTTATATATGTTATTTTTTTAATGTAAACTAGTGCAATATTTAACTTTTGAGTGTTCAATAGTAATACACACTATTGAAAATATCGTGGTTATGAATATCATTTATTTCTAGAACGGGATATTTACCATGATTACCAAGTCAAGAGTTTAATATTATCGGAAAACATAAAAAATATGATTATAGTAGTAATTTTAGTTTAATTTAGCAAATTCGTGCAATTAAATTAACATTGTCCTTTATGGCATACGATTGAAGTTTTAGACTGAGCTTGCGTTGAAATCATCAGCCATTTGTAAAAACTTGACAGAAGTCACGTGACATTTGCACAGCTAATGCCATTTCCATTCAATTCTTCTTCAATCTTTCCGCAGGCGTTAACGCCAAGAGAAAGTGGTATTTGTCTAGATACGCACACGAAAGAGGAGGTTAGCTCTGCCAACCTCCTCGGCCTCCGAGAAAAGAGGCCTATACCCAGCAATGAGTGATATTGGACTGAGATTATGATGATACAATATTGTTACAAAATAAAATCAGTTCACGTGCGTAGCCTCTGCGTGCTCCGCAGTTGGTCGTCTTAGCTTTAGACTCGGGGTCAGAGTTTAATAAATACAAATTCTAGTGTAGATCTTTCGCGTGTCGAACCTAAAATTGTTGCCTGTAATTAATTATAAGCAAACGTGGCCTTACAACTTCCACAGATTTATAACAGTTAGTATAGACAGTGAAAGTACAAGGCTCGGAGTTTCCCACATTTATTCTATTAGGTGTTACCCGATCAGTATTTATGCGGTTGTTTGAATTGCTTTTGAACACGCTATGGACCAGATGGTTCTATTATGTGGTACTTACCAGTTCAATTTCAATATGAATTGTACCTCGGTTTATCTCTGTTCCCCACACTAGGTCTGAAAGCCTGTATAGTGGGGTTTCATCTAATACCACTAAATCTTAACAAGAAACTTGTGTTTGTTTGTTTGAATCTGTTAGAAAGATTTGATTTGGATTTATGCTTTTTCTGGGTGCAGCATTTTAAGGTGGGAATATTTTTATCTTTCTATTTTAGAGAAAAAAAATCGAACTTACATAGTAGCGGAATTCAAACCAGCACCCTCTTTTTGGACTGGATTACATGGAAACATAGAGTAGCTTCTGCCCAGGGCTTTGCCTGCTTGGTACCTATATACAAATTAGCCTACCTTTGTGTTGTTCAAACTATACATACATTTATTAAATACATACTATGTATTTCTTCCATCAATTTTAAATTTAATGACTATTTTTTTATTTTGACTTAAATTTGTATATTTGTATACTAATTAATTAATTATTACATTGTGTTCAAGCAAATAAACGAATCTGAATCTGAATCCAAATTCGTTCATGCGGTACTGAACATGCAAACTGTCACTTTTTTAATTTGATTTATAGAATGTAGAACCTTTTGTTAGTAAGTTCAACGTAGACATAACTAGATGCCACCACTAGTCGACTAGAATGCGCGTATAGGATTGTATGTTTTTTTAGAAAAAAATGTACCTAATCTATGAGAAGATAGATAGTTTTTGACACCCTAGTTTCACAGTAAAACAATTTCACTTCGCCTATCTAGGCCACCCCCAATACCTAGTCGCGGTAAATCAAAGAACAACTTTTACATAGAACTTTTATCTGCAGATCTACTCCGATTCCCACGAAGTAAGCCATTATTAAACATTGAAAACAGAAGTCACGATTGCCGCTGGGCTTACAATGCTCACGCCTGTGCAAAGTATACGTGGAGGTAGAACTGTCATGTATTTGAAACTATTGTTTTACCACGACGTAAGGAGCACGTAAATTTTTGCGTTAGGTTTGTGCGTTAGTATATTCATCTGTCACCGAAACAGCTGATCCTATAAAAATGTGTATTTTATAATCGATTTGTATGATTAAATTGACAAGCCCCTAGAAGATACTGCAATAGGTATTGAAACACGTCAAACAGTTTTTTAAAAATGGTTTCAAGTTATATCGCAATTATTATGTTACATTTAACAATGGAAATAGATAAATGACTGTATGCTTAAAACCATGTGAAAGCAATTCGAATTCTTCAGCCTGATGTTGATAAAACACACAGAAACTATATCATTTCTATACCCGTCTATATCTTTGCCAGTAATTGATGCTGGAATTGAGATATATCATAGATTTTCACGGCGGCATTGATAATTTGCGGCTTAGTTTTGCTACCGGTAGATTTATTAATAACTAAAGATGGTAATTAGTGAAGTGGTTAGTAAAATAACAGTTTAGTCTAGCTTTAATAGCTGTCATAATTATCATAACTGGGAAGTTAAAGGTAAATAGTGAAAAGGTATGCAGCATGGCGCGCGTGTGCTATAAAATAGTATATTCTATAGATAGCTCAACTGATCCAGATCACTACCAGGTGGAAGCGTTCCCAAAATACTGGCCGCATTGCCACGCTGAATGGCAATGCTAATGCGTTGACCCAGATAAGAGCCAGCTCTCTTGTCACGCGTCGCTTCGACCAGTCGCCCTGAAAGAATTTTGAAAACGCGAAGGGCCACGCTAAAGAGTTCTAGAGTGTAATTGACCACTTACACCCTAGAATAACACATACGTTTTCATCACGAATGCGAGGATAGTATAACAGTCTCAAGAAATAAATAAAATTGTAAATTTTATTTATTTCTTGTCATATATATGTTATTATATAAATAATAAACAGTTTTTCATTAAAATTTGAGTTCCCGATTTCTCGATTTATTTTATTACTTTTTCATAAACTGTGGCCAGTTCCATTTTTTATAAATAACCAATCACGTGATCATTATAAACTAAGATTGGAAACTTTTTTTATGCGAGTGGTTAAGTTTACTAAGTGCCTTTAAATGTGTTTGTACTCTCATCCTAATTTAAGAATATTATTACGAATTTACCACGTACCATACTTTTCTCATGCTGACGTTTCATTGACCGCTTAGAAGGCCTTCCTCATGAGCATCGTCCACGCCTGCATAGAGATGGACACTCAAACCGTGATAATTTAAAGTCTGTGATCTCACGTTAAGTTTGCCAAAAATGTTTCGTCGTTTTACCAAGTTTACATTGTTCTCGTTTGAAAGACAAATAAGGTTTTTATGAAGTCAAAGTCACGGCCAGGGTGTCCTTACTACCAAATAAACGTCGAAACATAAAATAAAATACATCGCCAGGACAATTTCGGTCGCTTTACGACATTTTGAGTGTTAATAAAGGTAATGTTATAAGAATGTTAAAACTAAACGTTTATGATGGATAATGTTTTAAATAATGGTTTTTGTTAAGGCTCTGTTGATACTTTATGCATTTGCAGCAAAACAGAACAAAAAAATCGGATATTTTGTCTTTTATTCCAAAAATTATCAGTTAATATAAATAATCGGCGATGACCTTGTGACCTGTCACGTGGTATGCTAACTGCAAAGCGCGGGCATGTGCCAAAGGCAATGATTGGACGTGCCTCTGACTAACCAATACTGTGTGTAATCAGTAAGTATCTGATGACGATGGGAAAAACAGTCGTAAACGTGTTTTTTTTCTTTCTACTACCGTTTTGCCTTTTATTCCAAAAATGATCAGTTAATGTAAATAATCGGCGATGAGCTTGTGACCTGGCACGTGGTATGCTAACTATTTGCAAAGGGCATGTGCCAAAGGTAATGTTTGGACGTGATTCTGACTACCCAATACTGTGTGTAATCAGTAAGTATCTGATGACGATGGAAAAAACAGTCGTGAACGTGTTTTTTTTTCTTTCTACTACCGTGAATTTAATTATTAATATTGTAAAACGGGAATTTCCACGTAAAATCGCGATGAAACCGATATGATACGTGAAAATTCCCGTTTTACAATACGAAAATTTTGACTCGTTTTTTTTTAAATTCCATATCATAATAGGTACACGTCAGTCTGAGATCACATACGGCATAAGTATATGATCTCAGAAAGAATAAATAGATAATAAGTATTTTACCTATGACTTACCCATGACTTTTCTTTGATGTCTAAAATTCATAATAAAGCACAACGATTGCTTCCCCTTAAGTAAAGTCACTGGTTTTACGACTAAACTTTATGGTTTTCAGTAACCCTAAGATAGTAATCACTTAATTCACATCTTTTTATGGCCCTCATCAAAAAGTGCTCATTCGACCTTTGACAACGGAAGCTTTCGAAAATATAAACTTTGTATTGAAACTTTTTTGATATAATTCGAACTTATAAATCGATATAGTTTTGCGTTGAAAGTAGTAAAAATCTAAAACTGAAAGTCTAAAACTAAAAACCTAAAATTAAAAAATATGAAATATGAAAATAGTGTAGTATTTTTTTAGTATATAAAAAAATACACTGGTTATTTTAGAATTTTGTTAGTTTTAAAGTGAAAACGACATTATTCCATTAAATTTAAATGTGTACCACTGAACCGGATTTCTTTGAAACACTTAAATTTAACGGGTTTTCGTTTTAGGTTGTTATTCCTGTTCTAATAACTATGCTTTACTTTCGCGAAACCTTTGACCGACAGGCATACACGGGAAATAAAGAAGAATGTGCCAAAAGCATATAACGTCTGATTATACGCCATGGGCTGACAATACTTTATACAGATTACAATGTAAAGTTTTAATTATAAAAACTTAAAACCAGTTAGAAGTTAAGAATTACGATAAGGGCGGGCAATGAGTAAAATAAAGTAAAAAACGAAAATAAAATGACGACGCCCTACAATGGACATCCTCGGATTCCCTCCAAAAAAAGGGGTAGTCAGAGGCACATCTAAATATTACATTTGGCACATACCAAATGTAATATTCGACATGACGTGTTTTGCAAGAAATCAGCATTCCACGTGTCAGGTTGTAGGTCCTTCCTCCTTCAACTGCTTCCATAGTTCTCAGTCTCAACTCCACCCTTTGCTTGGTTTGTGAGGTCATCCATCCTTGGTCCTGTCTGAAAATTACCGCTGCTTCTCACTATTGTGCGAACCATCATTGAAATTAGACAACTTGTTTGACCACACGACACGGACTAATTATCACTAAATATCTTCCTTTTTTGTATTTTATCCCACTGTTATCTACAAAGTATCTATTTTATTTATTTTGTACCTGGGATGCTTGAATAGAGAGCTGGCTCTTATCTGGGTCAACGAATTAGCATTGCCATTCAGCGCGGCAATGCGGCCAGTATTTTGGGCACGCTTCCGTGCGGTAGTGATCTGGTTCAGTTGAGCTATCTATAGATCGTTTGCAACGGTCTTTAGATTTTCATTTGTATTTTTTGTACCTATATACCTGCTTGTACTTATTTGTATGAATTAATGCATTCTTCTATATATATATATTTTATGTGCTTTACTATCGTGTCAAATAAACCGCATTATATTCTATCAGTGACTATTCCCTACGATTATATAGTAGAAATAAAAAAAATACATTCACACATAAATTTCAATAGTAACCAGATTGGACTGGATTAAAAACACGTCATATAAATTACATTTAAACACAGCAAGTTACCATATAAACGAAGTCTGCTCTCATTTCGACACTTGCAGAAAAATGCTGATATTAGCGCGATATGCGACAAATTGCTACATTTTACGCCTGCTAAGGCTGGGAAGACATTAAGAAGATTAAACGGTATATCTATAAGTATATATCTAATATAAGTATATATATACTTATATTATAAACAGGTAAAGTTTGTAAGAGGAAGATGGAAGAGGATCTCAGAAATTACCCATCCAATTTCAAAAATACTTTCACCAATATTAAATAAATAAATAATGCCGGATATTTTTCACACCGCATCATGTAGCCCCAAAGTAAGCAGAGCTTGTATTATAGGAACTACATGACTGATATACTACTTATATTTTTTTTTGTAAATACATACGTAACATACAAATAACCCGAATCGGGTTCTCAGAAAGAACCCGAGACAAATATTCGCATATACAAACATTTGTCCCGCGGCTTAATCGAACCCGCAACATTCTGCGTCTCAGGCGAGCCTTCGCCCACTGCGCCACAGGAGGTTGTATCTTCAGAATAGGCATAGATTATTATTCTGTTAGCATACAAGGGGTTCGTGGAGTCCAATTTTGCGACGTAATTTGACGAGAAAACGGTCGAGCGAATACGTTTCTTTCGTAACACGCGGGCGAAGCCGTGAGTTATAGCTAGTATTAAATAAACACATCATCATCATCAACCAGATGAAACCCTCGACCATTATATCATAGGCAACGTGTAAAAAAATCGAAGGACCATTATCAAGTTATGGAATGCTGAGGTTTTTCCTCCCAAAGCACGAGGTTCTTCGAAAAGGGAGTTTTAATTTTTTTTAAAGTTTGTCAATACGTGTGTTATACGTCTGATGTCGGAAGCATTCATGGGCTATCGTAACCGTTTACCAAAATGTGGGGCCATATGTTCTTTGCCATCTTGGTAGTATAAAAAAATATCGGTTGAAGATCCTGGTAGCTGTTGCCTTGCCTATAATGTTCTCCAACTCAGCACTAAGCAAATGCCAATGTAGATAGTAAGGCTTGGAAATATTAGAAATAATTATTTATAGGTAGGACTGCTCGCCCCGAGCTATCGACTAAGACTGACTGAATATCGCTTAGCACGAAACTAATGTCGATGATACTTGCTATCATAAAAGTAATAATAAAAAAAAAGCAAAATACAATCTTGCCTCACTGTGATTCTGTTTAAATAATAACTTCACTGACTAGATAACGTCTAGAATGTTATGTGCGTAAAGAGAAAAAAACGCTCTAGAATTATTTCTAAATTTGTTGAATTTTTTTGTCTTTTGAGTTTTAGTGAGTCCAATATAACGTTTTTTTCTCTTTGTGTACCGTTATCATAGAAAATTCCACACAAACAAACTTAGTGGTCGCCACGCCTGGTCATAAACTCCAGATACATGTTTCAATCACATACGAAATTATGGTCATAGAATGACATAAATGCAAACTATTGAACCCTATATGGCGCACGTATTAGCGCAGATGTGAAAAAACGAGAAAACTAGACGATAGGTGCGTTCCACTTGGCACCCTTAGTAAAATAAACAGAGTTTTATTTTTAAACGAGTTTGTCCGGTGTAAAACTACCACCAGGCAAAATTATATCATTTAGAATAGAACCGTTTTGTCCAATTAGGCTGTACCCCGAACCCGGGTAGGAAGAAAATGTTTTCTCGTGAATGTTTACATCAACTGGTCATGAAAGCTGACTCAACTGTAAGAGAAGAGGGTTTTGATTACCTATGAAAGCTTTAGCTACATTCACGAGAAAACATTTTCTTCCTACCCGATGTATACACACAGGAACAATTGGGAATAGAGGAAGGTGGAAATCTTTGGGCTGCTTCCTTCCTTGCTTATATCCCAGCGACGCGCAGAAGATCCTTGCAGATGATCTCTTCGATAGACGTTGGTGTAAATGGATTTGTTTGACCACGCGGCTAAGCCAGCGCAGTCACGATACATCGATTGCACTTGGTGTTAGTGCCTTCCACACTTCGTGTTTGTGTTAACTTTGTGTTTTAATATCGCAATGTATAGGTCAACGTTCAGAATATATCACTAAATCAAGGTTAATTTGCGGGATAGAAGATTGAATATGTCTTCACACGTCGCGGCACCAGAGCGGTTTTTTTTTAATAATAATGGCGGCCGGGGATCTGTCGCCGCGTCTCATTTGCTGTTTCGCTTCTACTGTTGGACGCTGCCGAGAAGTATGAGAGAGGGAAATGATACGGAATAACTAACATTTCGAATGAAAAAATAAAAAACGGAATCAAAGTTTAATAAATTCAAAATATGTTAAACGGCAGTATCACAAAACATTACACAAAAAACTTACCTACTGATGCGACGTTTAATACGTAGTGGAGTAGCCACAGGTAAGATACCTTGCCTACCTGCTTAATTTTCATCCCGTGACCACGGCTGTTGCAATACAGTCGAAACGTCGGGAAAATAATAAAAAAGGTAAACGCGATAAAGACCCGTTAAACTTATAATTACATACGAACACGGGGGTCGGGAACTGAAACGTCAGGAGAATAGTAAAGTACGTGGTATAGGCGTAATAATATGCTTAAACTATCTATGTACCTACCATGTGAAAGAACTAAATGTATTGATTATTTTTCTAGGCATTTTCCACGAGAAATGTGCGTAAATTCCCCATATTTATAAGACAAAATTAGCCTTGTAATGTCAATGAATAAAATTTAATTTATTCTGGCGGAAAACATCTTCTTTTAAAAGGTTGTAAGAAATTACGGTTATGTATTCAAATTACTCAATGAGAGATATTTTTTAATTTTTTTAAAGCCTTTGCCAAAAATAACTTTGTTTATGACAAAATGTTTACCAATTCTATTCTATAGTACATCCAATACGTAGAACACTGATATGACTACCTCGGTGGTACGGGTGAGAAGCCAGATGCGACGCAAGAGATGTTGGTTCGATTCCCGCTGCAGGACGGGGGTTTGCATGTTCTGCAGATATTTGTTACGGATCTCGATGTTGTGGTCCCCACGGTAGATGCAGGATTGATTTTATTATTTTTATTATATTTTTTTTTATCAATGACAAAGGAGATGTGAAATTTCCGGATGGAGGTGGCCCAAGAACGTTTGTGCACATGAGCTTTTACAGGCCAATGGTGATGATAATGATTTGCAAACCTCTCATTATATAGCCTATCTGTGGTTGTGTTATGGTTGTGACGTGGTCCATCTGAAGACATTATAAGAGATGCAAACAACTGAAAATCTAGAAAATTTTGAAACAAATCTAAAGTTGTTTACGCTAATCATATAATAAGACTAACAAACACACTTAAGACTTTAATCCCCATGATAGCGATTCTCAGATCAATACTTAGTACATAGATCTATGAAAATATTAAGAAGGGGGTAGTCAGAGATACGTCGAAACAATATATTCCGCATTTTGCAAGTAGTTCGTATACCAAGGACAAGTAACAGGTCCATCGCTTATTGAAACACTAACTAATGGCACATGGCTTCGATTTGGTTCTAAAGCAGGCCAGTTTCCTAAAATTTATCTAGCGGAAATATCCATTAGTGTACGATCCGATTCGAACCCACGACGGGATTAAAAACCTGGTACCTATGACTACTCCATACTTGGTATTCTCAAATATCTACGCACTGAGTTTGTATAGATGTGAATTATGGGTAATGAAGACGACAGCCTGTTTGTTTGTTTTAGGGCAACGCTGCTCCACATTTCCCCCACGTCTGCATGTGTAGCTTAGCCCTTAATTTTAATCCAGATGCTATATATATAAAATATGGTATGACATTTTCGGCGAGGATTAATTAAAAATAAGGTCACCATTACCACCAATAACATAAATGAAGTCTGCCTTTAGTTATTCACGGTACCTATGGTTGTCAAATAAATAATATTGTACTTTTCATTTTGTTATTAAGAAATGAATTATAGTTTAGGGCGGTTTTCTGTGGCTGGGCATGAAATTCGCTGAGCTATTAATTATACGAGTGATGAATGGGTTTCTTCATAAAGGTTATGTATTTTTTATATAAATAGTAACGCCTGTTTACCGCAGGGATAGGCAGATACCACGGATTTCGACTCCTCCAATTCTGCGATTCTTTAGCTTCGTTTGTCCTCATCAAATTCATCTCGAGGTAATCTTGACTTGGTTTTTCTCTATAAAGTCTCCAATTCGATCAGATTACTTTAGGCCTTCCTCTTTCAACTTTCCTAGTCTTGATAATAATACAAATACAATCCAACATGTATTTGTATAATTTAGTTTTGTTTTTACAAACTGCATTTTTCGTTAATGACACTCTAGTGGTGCGAAAATTGATTTCCGGATATCCAATTGCCTATTCAAAGCAAAGTCTAGGTATTCATGTGACAGGCTGCAACCCCATCGCCACTTACTGGAATACTGACCGATGGCCTTCGAATATCTGGTTATAGGGCATTCCTTACGATGTTTTCCTTCACTTTTTGAACACGTTTTAATGCTATACATTTTTCGAGTGGAAAATTCCATTGGTGCATAACTGGGATCGGGTGTTGTGATTACCATTAAAATATATGAACAACCAACGTACATTTACAAAGTCCTGACACTAGTATCGCTTGTGTCTTGGGTATCAGGAACTACGAGTACCGTGGTGCAATACCCAGACCCGAAAAAAATAGCTGCAGAACATACACACAGGGGATTTCACAGCGGAAATCGAACCCACAACTCATTACCCGAGGACAAACACCATTTAAATAAAAGAATTACCTATTATTTATACCATGAAATTAAATAGGGCTAACAGGAATGCGCCTTTAAAACTGCCTCAGATCCATTCCTCGCATGTAGATCACTCTTGCAGTAAATCAGCGCGTGCCAAATGTAGCCTCGCCGTGTATGGAGCGCTGTGTAATGCGGAGAATATAATGCGCCACGGTAAATTTATATCAATTAGTTTTTGACACCGGTTAAAATAGCAACTATTAAAAAAAACTTACTTCCGCGATTAAATAACACAATAATAAGTTTAGCTTTCAAAGACCCGTAGTCTTTGAAAGCGAACGGATATGTAGGATAAAACGAAACGCAAGTGCAGAGATAACCCACCGTATGTTAATAGACAGCTTACATTCTTGTATTTGAAGGGGTTGACAGATAAGATTGGTAATATCTTGAAGTGGTATTCTATCAAGTCAGTTTTCACTCTGCTCTCAAAAGTGGCTAAGCAAAGGACGTGGTACCTCTGCAAATGCCTGATTTCTGCAAACCATGCAAATAAAATGGGCACTCCGAGACCACACCCGCGCTGGTCCCTCCCTTCTGACCTACACAGGCGGTTCGACACTTCCCTGACGTAGTAGGAACTCCTTTCCTCCATCACCCTCTCTTCACCAGTGACTCTATCAGTGTGCCCTGACTAGGGCCCTTCCTCCTGACCTACACAGATGGCTTGACGCCACCCCGACGGAGAAGAAAACTCCTTTCCTCCATCCCCTCTGTCAGACATTTAGTTCCTCGACAATAAGATCCCTCGTAGAGAAGCTATTGTCGGGCTTAAACAAGACGCACCGTCGAATAAGCTTCCGTTCACCCCGAATCCACCTTTACATACTTAGTCCTGACCCCACACTTGGATTCCCTGTATTATGGGTTTAAGGAACTAAGAGTTGGTACCACACCACCCGACCCGAAAATATGCAGAACATGCTAACATTTGTCTGGCAAAGGAATCGAACCCGTAACTATTGCGTCAGTTTGTCAGTTTGTCAGTGTGTCAGTGTGTAAATATACAGGATAAAAAAAATATAGAAAGCAACTAGGTATATAAAATTGCTATGAGAAGTTGGCTTCTGACTCAAAAAAAGACTTAAAAAAATATTTTATTCATCATAAAACATATTTCTCTGGTATCGATAAAAAGCGAAATCTGAATCACAAGTGATATGATTCAGTTTTTATTACAGAAGGTTCTCAAATATAATTGATACGATTAACCTTGTCATTTTAATAGTCGTGTTTGTCCCTTTGTAAAACACTTCAATTTGGCGCTTCCCTGCGTCTGCACATTGCTGTCAGTACAACCAAATAAAAAGGTATATTAAGTACACAATTATGAATATCATATTAACTGAACGGTACATTCGTTCAAAAACTAATTATTTTTAGGGTTCAGTACGGGTAATGGGTGATAAGTACGCGATTTAATGCGATATTATGGTTTCCTTATCTTTCGGTTGTCTGTAATTAGAATCTTAATGTTTTTTTCCAATTCTTAGCTTACCATTTTGCCTACTCAAACATACCGAATTATAGATTATTTTTCTTTTATTTGTTTTTACCTTTGGTTTTTTTTGTAAAAATCTCGTCAAATACATTTTAAAATCGATATTCATTGTTATCAAAGGTAACAAGTGAATTATTTGCATGATACAATGGACAACCTAATCGCTAAGGGTAACCTTTGGAAGGACTTGATTAAAAATACTTAGATGAACTTAGATAGGTTTTAAAGCCACAATTCACTAGACAGCTAAGTTTCTAATCGCTTGAGTTCTGTTGTTGTTAATTGTTGAAAAAGCCTACCATACAAATAACTAACGTTTAAATAGTTTAATCCAAGAGCTTTTTTTTATTCGTTGTAGGTTTAATATAGTTTATATGTGTTTATAACTTAATTAACGTTTATAAATATTAAGATTATGCATTCTAGGGTTAAATTTACACCGGAATTGTACTGGAACTTTAAAAAAACACGTTGTGAAACACCAGTAGGTATTTCATGTCGAACATTTTGTTAAAATATCAAAAGCAAATACCAAGCATCAAATATCAGTACCTTAGACATGTATAAGTTATCTTAATTTTAGTACAGACGGGCATGAGCCTTTATAAGTTAAATACACATCCGTTTCGGCCGATTCCAATTGCGTTTTAATGGCGATCGCACCCAAAATCAAGCAACCATCAATCATACTTGCTAAAATACGACAATTAATAAACATCAATAACAATTATTCATCCAAGTTTTCTGTATAATGGCTGACGATATCTCAGGATTAAATTGTTCCGTATTAATATTGATATAGCAGTAATGTTTCTTTATAAAAACATCTGGACCAAAAATGTCATATTGCCTGATTTTACGAATCTTACTTTAGAATCTAGCATGATTCAAAAATGTCATATTGCCTGATTTTACGAATCTTACTTTAGAACCTAGCATGATTCAAAAATGTCATATTGCCTGATTTTATGAATCTTACTTAAGAATCTAGCATGATTAAAAAATGTCATATTGCCTGATTTTATGAATCTTACTTAAGAATCTAGCATGATTCAAAAATGTCATATTGCCTGATTTTACGAATCCTACTTTAGAATATAGGATGATTCAAAAATGTCATATAACCTGATTTTACGAATCTAGCATGATTCTAATGTATTTTTTTTATTTCATGTTTATGAACATATTTTTTACATTAACATGTGATTCTAAACATTTCCTGATATTTCGGCACAGTTGCATATATTATGTACTATGGGGGGTCTGCGGGTGGATGTCAGTAGAAATCTTCTCGATCTACCCTCTTTCTCACTCTTTTATTGCGAACAATACCACTACCAGAGGTAGTAAACAGTTTTTAGTAACAAAAAACAGCTTCTTTTTTTGTTTATTTGTTCTTTTGTTTTTTTATAAATGGATGGAAAGTTTCTTGACAATGCCTGAAGTGAAAAGGTAGCGTGTGGTAAGCGCTGTCCTACGTATGATATATAACGCTCCCGGGCTGGTACGTGACCATGTAATGCGGCTAGAATTTAGTGAAACATAAATAGCGAGACATTTTTAAACTTCTTTATACCCTCTTTTATAAGCTTCACTTATATCTCAACAAACAACAACGTTATTAATACTTGAAAGTCAATTTTTCTAGTCTAATTGTCGTATCGTAATTTAACTTTGTATGTATATGTAGTTCGCATGAAAATACTATAATTTGGTATCTTGGAGCTGATCTGATAATGTCAAAGCCAAAAGATTTTTATGATCTGCAACTATTTGTCTCGGGTCTGTGTACTTTGTAAGAACAATATGTATGTATTTAAAAAAAAAAGTATTAGTAGTATATCGGTCATGTAGTTCCCATAATACAAGCTCTGCTTAGTTTTGACCTAGATAATGCTGTATGAAAAATTACCAGCATTATTTATTTATCTTGTTTTGCGGCTTTACACGATTATTCTCTTTCCACAATCGCTTGTGGACCCGCTCCCCGCTCCGCTTATCACCACACCCTGCAGAGCTATGACACGATACCCAGGTCGCGTACGTGCACCCACAACAATCGCGGGTTCGATTCCGGTCTCAGGTTTACCGGATTCGCGGATCCAGTTATCTTATTGGGGTTCCCAGTTTTTATTTATATCCACAAGGCGCAACGGTAAAAAAATAATTTGAAAAATGACGAGGTTATACACGATGTTTTTTAAACTCATGCAAGCGTTAAAATTTTACTAAAAAAACAATAAAAGAAAAAATAACTATGAACGAGCGCGTTGAGGTCTTTTGTATGAACGTAGCAAATAAGACGAATAATAAATTAGTGGCTTATGAGACATTTATATTTTTGACAAGTTTAATTAACTTTAAAAAAATACGACATGGATACTAATGATTATCAACAAATTGACAAAGTCGCAGGACATACTCATCAGGTATGCCCTCGAATTCTATGTCCTATGGATCTCGAATTTAAGATCCATAGGACAGAGGAGGCTGGCAAAAGCGAAAAGAGGGCCTATATCCAGCAGCGAGTCAATGATAATGATGATGATACTTTTCCAACCTTAAATATTACTTATATCAAAAAAACTTTTAAAAACTCTACTTAACTCCAAGATCCTTAAAAATCGTGTAAAATACGAGCGCAAGTTTCACAATGCGTGCTCCAAAACCGCGCTCAGAATAAGAACATTTCTTTAAGTTATGGAGGCACCTTGTTTTATTTATGATGTTCGGAAGACTTTGTACTTACAGTAGGAGTCTGAGAATAACAGCACTAAGCTATGGAACACGAATAAAAAGCGGCCAAATATAGAAACACTACTGAAGATTTAAATAGTGAATTTCATTTCATTTCATTTATTTAACCATATTATAACATTGGTATGTACAAAATAATATATGTATATATATAATATACAAGGCAAGTCAATTATGTTTACACATTTGATTAAAATAATACAAATAAATTACAAAATTTCGCTATTAATTAATTTATTATATTAAAATCCCTATAACATTCAAGTATAAATGAAAAATATTGATTTAGCACGTAACATATATAAATAAATTATTTGCCTAGTAGTGCAGACGTGCAAAGAGCTTATGTTACAGTACATCGCTCGATTTTGGCGGAAGTTAAAAATCTGCCTCTGAGGAAGAAGACATAGGCTTTCGCGTGTGATTGATTTACGAGATCTCTTTGTGATGCCATCAGTTTGTGGGTCAGCAGTGATATTTGAGGGTTGGTGCTCTGATGATGAGTGAGTCATATTCTGTGTTGAGTTACATCACTAGAGCTTTGGAGGGTACGTTCAATTGGTCGGATATATCAAGCGGCTAAAAGTCTTAGTTATACAGAAATTTTGTGTGTTAATACCGTTTGCGCCATTTTATGCCTTTTATCTGAGTGATTACGTCACTTTCTACCACAACTTGAGTTCTCACTTAACCAAGATCCAGCAATAAATGTTTACTTTAGATTGACATTATACATATATTTTACTTGCTTGTTCAAAATAAAAGTTAATTCTGTTCTATTATTTCATGTATTTAGGTAGAATTAAATTGTTTTTATTAAAGAACAATTTGGAGACCTTCACTGAAACTGGGGTTTCAAGGTATGGCGATCAGACATAAACTACTGACTGTCAACTTCCTAAAAATATATAAAAATCAAAACAGCTAAATATTCAGTTTTTTCGACAATAATCATGCATTAAACTACATTTGCAAAGTCCAAAAGTTAGGTACGACATTCTAATCTGAGCTGTGCCATGGAAGAAGCTTTTTTGCCCATGGCAATACCAGTTGTGTCACGGGACAGATACTATAGCACTACTGGTTGTGACAAGTAGGTGGGATAATCTAACGGAACCTTGTTATCCATAACTTCTTAAAAAATGCTGTAAAAAAGTGCTGGACTTTTTTCACACAGCATCATTTAGCCCCAAAGTAAGCAGAGCTTGTGTTATGGGAACTACATGACTGATATACTACTTATATACATTTTTTTTTGTAAATACATACATAACATACATAGAAAACACCCAGACCCGAGACAAATATACGCAGATACAAACATTTATCCCGCGGCGGGAATCGAACCCGCAACCTTCTGCGTCTCAGGCGGGCCTTCGCCCACTGCGCCACAGAGGTCGTCACTTCTTGACCATAAACAATTCCCTTCATAATGTTGCAATTCAATCAAGGCCGCAAACGGCCAACACTTATGATCAAACTATTTTTTCCCACCGTTGCTCATCTTCAGTTCAACTAAAGCGTTCACTTCTTGATTTGAACCTGTCGGGATCATTAGGCTAAAGGTGGGTATTCACAAGCTAGCTTTGAAATGATTGAAACAAAACATTTGAAATGATTTATCGAATGTCAGTTTAGTGAATTCTATTTACGGTGCAGACTATCGGAATGAGTTGAAACAATCGGTGTCTTCACTGATTAGAAAGATTTGTGAAGATTTTCTTTTTTATAACTGTTATTTATTTTCATATATAAAATGTTGCAAGTTGACAAACATCTGAAACCAAATTCTCGTAATTATTTAAAATACAATCTCAATATAGTGATATTATATATAATTATATAAAGATAAATATAAAAATATTTTATTTTGTGTCAAATAAAGGATACAAGAGTACACGTAAGAGTTATTAAGAAAATGAGATTGACAACAAAAAGGGCCGCCACTCAGTACTATGTTAAAGAAGCACTTTATGCCACCAAAACGCTGGCATTCTGTGACCAGTTTGATCTTCTTTCAATCAAATTTTAATGGCAACGTAAACTTTTCTCTTCGGAAACTATATCAATATGAAAAAAAAAAAACAAACACGCTCACAACTTTATTCTCCGTGATGAACAGAGTTTACCAAATGTACCAAATGTTGTTGCAAACACATAATTATTTGTATTTAAAATTGTCACTTAATCAATGATGTAACAAGATTTTTGTATACCATAATTAATGGTTGATACTTTTGAGTTTTTGATGAAAGGCTTGAAATTTTTCTAATGAACACGTCCCTTAACAAGCTAATCGACACCGTGTGTGGTCGTCACAAAACATCGTAAGTCCCATGTCAACATAAATTAAATTCCTTGTATATGTTTGAACAAAGTTTTAGAACAACTACTTAGGTAGCCACGAAATTGATGAGTTGCACCAACACTGTTTGAGGTTTTTGTTAGTATGTCCACGCATTAATTCCCTGTGTAGACTTGCATAATGAGGTTTTAGGAATTGTCTACATGAGGATACAAATGACACCATTTTGAAATCGATTGGTACGAGAAAGGTTCGTTATGACGCGCATTCCAAATTGATGTTAATGTTACAAGATTTTAACAATCTAATTATAATAATAAAATGCTGGACATTTACACACAGCATCATCTAGCCCCAAAGTAATCAGAGCTTGTGTTATGGGAACTACATGACTGATATACTACTTATAATTCACAACAAACTCCTAGACTTATTATATTTGCATATTATAAACATTTGTCCCGCGGCAGGAATTGAACCCGCAACGGTCTGCTCAAATAAACAGCTGGTCAGGTATAGTATACCTTTTTTTAAGGATGGGAAAAATTCCTTTACGCATGTCCTCTGGCAATGTTGGAAGAGCCAGAGGGGTCTGTCAGACTCGACGCTGACAAAAGCCAGCGTAATACCGACTAAACAACCCAACGACGTTCCATCCTGTTATCAAAACCATTCGTTCTCAGATAAATAGTAAGATGCTGCATTGGAACTTGACAGAGTCACGGGATCTCGATATAATTCGACCGCGACTCCGTCGGTAACTGTCCGCGCTTGGCGGACCCCTCGTTCTCCCCCAATAAGGGAGGGGGGTGCCCCGAAACATTCAGGGTATTCCCAGACGTTTGAAACCTGTGCAATGCAGGAACGGGACTCCCTGCACCCGAGTCCTGCTGGTTTTCGTCGAGCGGCAGAATACGATGGAAATTTCGTCTCCTCCTTCCCGTTCTACGTCGACGGAATAGGTCAGCGAGAGGAATGTTTTATCTGGCCCGCTCCGCAGACTCCTTCTTAACTTATTGGTGCTAAAGTAATCTATCTATACTTAAAAATAATAGAGCAGTGCGCCTCGAGGATGGTGTCACACGTTGGTGTCACATGTATTCGAATGTGAATGTTTTCCTTCACCGTTTTATCTGACGCCAAAGAACGTTAACCACGTTATTGTAGAACAAGGGGTTAATGATTGTTTTATAGGTTCCAAGACAGATAGACGGACAGAATCATCCCTAATTAATGAGACGGCGTCGCTTGATCAATAGAAACAAATGTAAAAAGTACTTAATGCGAATAGTCTCCCATCCATATAACATTCAGTAAAATCAAGAAAAAAAAATTAGTACATTTGAGTATGCAAGATATCGTTACCTTACAATATCATAGAATTGAAATTGTTGTGTTTTGGTAGCAATATCAAAACTAAGAGTGTACTACGTACTTATATCGACTATTATGCTAACGTTTCGTTGAGAGTTTATGTTCCATGAGGTCAACGAAACGTCAAAGAACAATAGTAAAGTACGTGGTATAGTCTTTTAATAACATAAAACCTTGATATACAGGTGAGTTTTTTATTCAGGGCCACTTAGGCGAAGTCGGAAACCGCGAGGGTTATCGAAAAGTGATGTTAAAAGTAACGGGCTTATTTTAATAATAATAAGTACAACATTAATAAAGGATAGTTTTTAAACAGAAAGTTTATGCAAAAACAAAACATTTTTGCATTTATGGGTTCAATGTTTGTGGCTTGTTTGTTTTAAATTATAAAAAAAACTATTTAATGTCAACAAACTATAAACATAAAAATAATATCCTGGTAGATGGTGGTCTATAAACCTATCAGTACACTGCCCTGACACGGCAAATGGCAGACAAATTAAAGGCGCGTACAAAAAGGTATTCATTCAGCGCACGACATGGCGGCAACTTTATGTTGCCAGACACTGTCGGTTAAATGGAGCTTTGTACAAAAAGCGGGGACAGGATGAACTAAAGATCAATGAAACCTTCCTAGATCTATGAAAAAAAAGATAACCTTAAATGGCTATGCAGTTCGAATCGTATGGATTTTATGTCCGAAAATATTATAAACTGTTTACAATAATTTGAATGAGTCCAGCAGTAAATCTACCCAGTATTCAAGCAAAATTTACCAAAACAAAAAAAACAAATAAACACGCTTACGACTGCATTTTCTATGATGGTCACCATCAGACACATTCTCTGTTCGTAGATATGTTGATGGTACCAAGTAGGTGTAGGCAAAAGCAAGTCCAAACATAATAAAAATATAGACTAAATACTATTGTACATTTTACACACAGCATCATCTAGCCCCAAACTAAGCAAAGCTTGTATCATGAAAAACTATATGGCTGATATAGTATATGGCTACTATAGTATAACTATATGGCTACTTATATAGTTTTTTTTGGAAATACATACATATTATACATATCACCCAGACCCGAGCCCTGCGGCGGAAATCAAACCCGCTACCATCTGCGGCTCCTTCGCCCACTGCACCACAGAGGTCGTAACAATTTCAAACATACATATTATCATTCTAAATATGCGGGACATTTATCATTATATTTAGTAAAAAAAACAGAGCTATTATTAAGGTACCTGGAATATAGTAATATTTTGTACATAAAAACTTATTATGTATTTGGAGGGTTGTTTTTTTAAAAGTCACGGCAAATATATATATGAGGTTAATCAAACTTTCTTTTCAGAAAATGATTTGGTATCTACATATGGACACGTACTACTTTTTGTTAAATCTCTATTTTTTTTATCTATCTTTAATTTTTATAAAACTCATTTGTATCTTAACAACTTTCATATGAAAGAATCAATTACCGCGTTTCACTCATAAAAACAGATATGAATCAGAATATCATAAAAGTTAACAATTACTGCCGATAATAAGTATGTTAGTAGTATATCAGGCATGTAGTTCCCATAACACAAGCTCTGCTTACTTTGGGGCTCGATGATGCTGTGTAAAAATGTCCAGCATTGTTCATTTTATTTACTTATTTATTTATAAAAGAGTAGATAGCAAAAACTTATAGTACATCCCGCTATCACGTTGTTAACATCTATAAAATAAAGTAAAACATCGATATAAAACAATTCGTCATACTCAACAGATGGCGCTTTGACAGATTTTATGTACACCATCCGACTAAATGTCAGTTACATCTGAAGGATCTTTTGAATCATCTAGTTCATTACTCAATCATTTTGTACTGATAGTTCAGGAGTTAATCACTCGTAGGGTTGTAGCTTGAAATTATGTAGTAATTTTGCAGTACTTGGCACTACTTAACACATATAACTTTTTATAATATTAGAAAAAAACTGTATTTTCTGAAAAATATAATCACTTCAAGAGAGAGGGTTTTATTCCAAAACCTATCGTGAATTTGTTACGCATTATCGGTGAAGGCGCCGACTAAGTTTCGACTCATTCCGAGTCGTGCACGACGCGACGCGGAGGGAGAGCGTCGCGATCACTCACACTCATGAAGACTCTCGGAATGAGTCGAAACTTAGTCGGTACAATATGAATAAGAGAGATGTGTGAAAATGTCCAACATTATAATTATTAGTTAGAATCAAAATAGGCAATAATCAAGCCCGTACACTTAGACTTCATGGCTATTTTGCTACCAATGAATTTATTTACTCAAAAAATTTATGTGTCTATTGACTAAAGACATCGTAAGGAACTCGCACGGTCTAGAACAAAAAACTCGAAGGTATGTGCCATCAATTTGTGTTCCAATAAACGTCGATAGACTTTCAACAGTTTCAACCTGTCATGCGGAGTGCTAGCTTTTATGCAGAATCTGGTGTCAAATATAATGAATACCTGGACGTGCCACTGACTACGTAAGGCATTGTCATTGGACAAAATTACGGATATATCTCGATACTGAAAATAGATTGGAATGATTGAATGATATAATTAAAATATTTTTTTGTACATCTTATGAGATAAACAAAATAATTATACTTTTTACGGGTCTTTATCGCGTTTAACTTTTTTTTTTATTTTTCCTACTTTTCTACTGTATTGCAACAGCCGTTGTCACGGGATGACACAAATGATGAAAAATACTTTAATTAACAATTACACATTAAGCTTAGAAGTACAATGGATGTTCTTATCGCTTAAAAGCGATGTCTTCCAGATAGGCTTCGATGGCGAGGATTTCATATTTTTTTGTTATTTAGTGGCCGATTTCACAAAATATCCCATAATATTTATATTAAATATCGTAAAGCATTTATCCTCGCCATTCCCATCAGTTTAAACAAATGTAAATCACTACCTAAGAATTACATCGATTAATTTAAAACAGAACATGTACCTGTTATGTGCTTGATATCGTTAACTTGTCAATATATGAGTTTTTGCGTAAAACCGTCGATGGTTATGGTCTGAAGATGAATGGTGGGCTTCGTGAAAGTTGGCCGATTAATTGATTTTTTTTGGTATATTGTTTAAAATGTGGAGTTATTAATGATACATCGCGTATAATATTTATTATCTTTTGTCAAAAGGTGACCAGTAGTCTTTAGTTTAAGTAACGGTTCTTTATATATAATGACATGCTGCTTTATAAGTGCTGTCGATGGAAATATTACTATAAGACGACAATCACGAAATCAAAATCAACAAGGTCAAAACTGTTTGACAGAAGTCAACAATATAAAAATGTTTTTATTTTCTGTAACTGTTTGCAGGTATGTTATATCTGTTCTGTTATTGAAAACATGTTTTTTTTTTCATAATGAAACATAAAAATAATGTTGTATTATTTTTACGGGTCTTTATCGCGTTTACCTTATATCGAGTAGGCATGATCACGGGATCACGGGTCATCCAGTGACCACGGCTGTTTAAATTCTGTTAAAACGTGCTGAGAAAATAATAAAAAAGTTAAACGCGGCCTGCGTTTAACTTAAAATAATGTGAACTGATCGCGTAAATTAAAAAAATACTAAAACGTAGATTGATTCATTGATTTACATCTGTAGCAAACTAGGGAAGAGCGCCGGCTTAAAAGGATGACAGATTACAAAGAAATTTTTAAAAAGCTCGAGTATTAATTTGACCGACAAATATTTTTTTGCAAAAGTTGGAAGTTTCCCGATGCGTTTTTCAGTTAATTGCGTTTGTGGCAATGAAACCTATCGTTTTTTTTTTATTTAACGAAATAAAAAATGCTTAACAATTATAATTTTGAACTTAACAATTATAATTTTGAACCGCTAAAGTTTGCACAGATGATGTTTGTGAGTCTGCATTGTTCCTTATTTAACAATAGTAGATAGTGAATAGTATATCATAGGTAGCCTATCTATTTAAATTTTGAAAACTAGGTAAGTGCATTCATTTGTAGATACTTTTCAAGATTAGCTATAAAATAGTATTTGAGTTTGAATTTAATATTTTTTGGAGTAAATCAGTAGGTAGTCCATTTATTAGCTGAAATACATTCATTGCAAATAAACTATAGTAGCAATTTAATTGCGAATAAGCCATTTCGGAGATATGGTATCAGAACCTGCTACTCACGGCCCTGGCAAAAGTCACAACATTATTATAATAATAATAATAATAATAATAATAATAATAATAATAATAATGCTTTATTGCCTTAATTTGTAACATTTAGTACCTACTTATAAATAACTTAAATTATTAGGTTCACAAGAAATTAAAATTGTACCATAGGTGAGCTCTGTTCCCCGCACTAGGTCTATAATAGCCTGTATAGCGGGGTCACGGGACTCGCCGACGGACTCTCTATAATTGCATGCTACAAAAGGAGAGAAAAATAAAAATTTATGGAAGAAGAATAATATCCTACAAGATTTAACTTAATTTAAATATTATTATATATATAAATGCCAGTTGTAATATGTATAGTGTATATGTAGGTAAGTGTTAAATTTTGATTTAGACTATTATCTGTTGCGACAGGTCACTCAATGGTTTTAAGTAGCTCTTCAGTTTCTCTATAATTTAGTTTAAGTAAATAATTATTCAATATTTGTTTTAATTTATTATAGTTAGCAGAAACAATTGATATGTTTTTATTAATTTGATTATACAACCTAGGACTCATATTGGCAATAGATTTCCTACCAAAATTAGTTTTGACTTTTTTAGATCGGAATATGACGTCTTTTCTTCTTTTGCCTTTTAGATTGTCCAGTATTTGTTCACTTACTAAAGAGTGTTGTCTTGTAACAGTGGCTTTAATGAAAAGTTGTCTGACATTAAGCACAGAGCATTCCTTGTACAGGGATTCTGTTGAGTACATCCTAGGTTTGAAGGTCATAACCTTAAGGAGTGCTCTTTGAGCTCTTTCTAGGTCAATAAGATGTGTTCCTGCTGCATTTCCCCATACTGTGTTGCAATAGGTTAATATAGATTGGGCAAGACAAAGATACACTTTGGTTATTGATTTAAGGCTCAAGACATGTCGAAGTTGTTTAAATATATAAATTAGTTTCCTAGTGCGACCTGATAAGTTTTTGATCTGTTTTTTCCAATTCAGATTATTATCGACATGTACACCTAGGTACTTTATGTCTTCCGTGCATTCAAGATTAGAACAATTGCAAGAGTCTGGCCAAAAACATGTTGGATTATGAATTTTAATTTGGAGGGGACTTTTTGGTTGTGTGCTAGAGTTTATTGTAAAGGTCATAAATTTAGTTTTTTTAATATTGACAGTGAGGAGATTATTTTTTAACCACGTTGACACGACATTGAGACCTTCGTTAGTGACGTGTTCCACCTCGTTCCAAGTTTTGCCAGTAAACAGAAGCACCGTATCGTCTGCATATGTTATGACTCTACCGTTATTCAGCTTCATATCACAGAGGTCTTTAATATATAACAGAAACAGTGTCGGCCCAAGAATACTGCCTTGCGGCACTCCAAACTTTACTTCAACCTCATCACTTAGATGATCTCTTATCCTAACTGTTTGTTTCCTATCCGATACATAACTGTTGAACCATTTTAGTGCAGTTCCTCTTATACCAAGAGACTCTAATTTAGCCAGTAAAATGGGAAGAGATACGGTGTCAAACGCTTTCGAAAAGTCTAAGAACACTCCCAGAGTTTTTTGTCCCGCATCTAAGGTTTTCGTTATATGCTCTGTGACGTTCAACACAGCATCTTCGGTACTTCTACTAGCCCTAAAACCATACTGGTTGTCCGAGATAATTCCCTTCTTTTCTAAATATTTCTTTAGTCGCTTATTCATTAATTTTTCTAGAATTTTTGAAATCACAGGTAACAAGGAAATTGGCCTATAATTTGTTACGTCAGCTTCATCACCCCCTTTGTAAATTGGACAGATTATGGATTTCTTTAGCACTCTGGGAAATATACCATAATCGAAGCTATGTTGGCATATTTTTGTGATTGGATCAATGAGGTAAGGAAGCGCAAGTTTTAATAGCTTCGTCGTTATAGTGTCCCATCCAGCTGCACACTCATTTCGCAGAGATTGTATTATTAGATATATTTCAGAAAGATCAGTTCCCAGTAGTCCAAACGATGTCAGTGAGAGGTGATTTTTGTATTTCAGCGCTAAATCATATTCCGTTTTATTGAGGTATTGTAGAATACCTAAATATTGTATGATAAGTTACCAGTTCAAATTAGTCAAAAGATGAAAATGAATTCATCTATAAAGTAAGACGAGCCTGAAACAAGCCAAAATTGTCTGGTAACTCAAGAATTATTTATAATTTTCATTTAATAAAGGTACCTTGCCATAGTTGCATGTCCCTTTATCACGGTAGGAACTAAATCTTTGCGAATGGAAGCCGTAAATCGAACTCACAAATGGTAAAATGGTAAATATACCGTTTTTTAAGAAAAAATATGGTCTGACTATAACGCTATCTTATAATTTGTAAGTACATTAAGCTACATCATTATCTACTTATATCCACAGCTGGGTATATTAGCCTCCTTAATTTAGTGACACCTATGCTTCTTGAGTTGATTGCATCGAAGTCTTATCCGCGATACTCTCGATCTCATCGACCCATCTTGCAAGTGGTTTTCCAGTGCTGCATTTGCTGTATCTGGGTATCCTATTTAATTTAGTTTACTTGACATAATATCATACTGACTTGGCGCATTGGGTACTGTCTACTCTTGTCGTTTCAGTATGTTCCTCGTTCTATTCGTGTTATCTTTCTGTAAGTACTCTCTTGATACCCTAGATACAAGCTCACGCTTGGTTTGGGTCTCGTTAGGGATTCCACTGAGTAGGTAGTACTTATCCTATCTGATAAATATAAAAAATATAAGATTTTTTTATTACCAAAAGTGTACAGATACAGATTAACAATGCATACAGAATATTCTGAATATTCTACCAAAAGTGTACAGATACAGATTAACAATGCATACAGAATATTCTGTAAAATCTCATATTTTTTTATATTTATATTTTAAACGGTTAGACTTTTCAAACACGTTCTTAGTCCGCAGAGCATAAACTTATAGTTAGATAGATAAACTCTTTATTCTGCATAACACCTTTTTACAATATAACACACAAAAACATACCTTATAATAATAAAACAAAAGAATGAAACAATATAAATGTAAAATGGGTGCTTCTGTTAAGTATAATAATTTTTGACGACCTTAGTGGCGCGGTAGGAGATAATGGGGCCGGTACCATGATGGAACTCTTAATTCCTGGTACCCACAATACAGGGAATCCTAGTGTGGGAGTCAGTACTATGTAAGTGACTGTTGGGTGTTTTTAATTAATTATTTAAATGCAATAAGGAGAATTTTGTGCGGTTGCAAAGCGCTCGATGAGAAAACATCCTAGACAAGTACAAATCGAGGACGACCACAGCTTATTGAATATCGTTATCGACCCTGTTTATGCATCGATCCCACAAGGTTGCGCTCAAAAATCCGTCAAAAAAACCATTTCCCGATCATCTGCCATTCGTTAACATACACCTGAAATCCTACTTTTTTTTGCGAAATTGTATTTTTAAATTAATACGCGTTTAAGAATTCTTCTCATAAACATGCGCATATCTTTGGCGTATTCAATTAAGTGGCATCCTTGATATTAAAGTTAATTTTAGGCAAATTGCTCAGAAGGTGTTGGGGGTCTTATTATTCTCTGTCTGTGATTGTGTTGATTATTTTAAAAGGATGATAATGTAATTGATTATTAAACGATAAGAATCGTTTTTTGGGGATAAATTGCGGTTATTGTTGCTAGAGTGGTAAACGGTTAATTATTGTTTAATTACTGTGGCCATTTTTATTAAATGCGGTATCTTCATGGTGAATGAGTTTTTCGGATCAGGTTAATGTTTATCAAAAGTATCTACGTGTATAGGACATTTTGTTCACCGCACTTTCTGGTCTTGAACATACCTATGGTACAATTTATGTTCTGAGTTGTTATTGCAAAAAAAACCTACATATCAAAAAGCAAAATTTATTCTAAACTACATATCTCTAAAAATGTTTAAAAAATACTCGAACGAATCATAAGTATAAAATCAATATTTACACCAAAATGATGATATAAAAAAAATCGTATTCGCAATCCAAAAACGATCTTTTAAAGTATTTTATCTGCAAAATACTAAAAGGAGAATGCGAAATCTGAAAACATAAAATTCAAATTGATACACCTCGCAAATATATCGGAGCTTGAAATCGAGCGCCGGGCACGAATTTTGCTTTGGACTTTTGGTAAATTTAACAATATAGAGGTACAAAACTGTACCATTGGAGAATTAAACAATGGCCTTTAACTGTTTTATAATCTCAAGCTCAGAGTGAGCCGAATCGAGTGAAATCAAATGAAGAGGCGCTTGTATTTTTACATTCAACTAAGTACATATTATATTGTTTATATTAAAAACCGCTTTGGTTACTCATAAAATTGCTTTGATGTTGATATAACAACATTTAAAAAAAAAATCGTTCTGTTTATTCTTTGTATATATTGTATCCATAGACTATTTCCCTGAGTAGTGATAAAAAATACACAAAAAATGGGTTTTCAATGAAACTAAAAGAAAAAATCTTGCATAATATTTTCTTTATGTGTAAATATAATTTACATTAAATAATAACTTCTACCAAAAGTGCACTTCGCAAGATAAAGAGTATTCCCAAAACTGACCTCTTAAATCACAAGAGAAAGCCTGAATAAATACGTTCCGACGTCCGATACGAAATGATTTGTAATATTCGGCGCACAATGTGGCCAAAGACTAAAATAAATTGGAACATTTATTTTATCCGGACCATCGGGGTATTGTGAATGAAATGTATGCCTATTTAAGGTGGCTCTCTTTAAAAGGACTGGGATATTTTAACGGATTACAGTCACGAATTACCAGTTGACCAATTGGTTAAAATGGGTAAAGGTGAATAACATTCATAGTACCTAGATTTAAGAAATAAAAACGACTCTCTTTCGGCTTTCGGGAACAGGACTAGTGATCGTTGCAGTTTAAAATGCTAAAGTTTAGATTGATACGCTTGTGTATAGTTTTTTACATAATGTACAGATTCTTAAACAAAACAAATACATATTTCGATACCGGATGTATCACTTAGCGTAAGGGACAATTTGGCCAAAATATACATCGTTGAATTCGGAATGTTCCACTCAATCTGCTGGCATGCTCAGATATCTTAAAAAAAATGGCTTTTTGTTACTAATTTTTGTAAATGACCTTTACAAATATTTGTTTACCAAAATGCAACACTTTGAAATGCAAAAACTAACACTAAAATGACACAAATTTATCGTTCATGTCACATACATCATCTATGTCGATTGTAAAGCACAACTAACGTGTAATTTCCAAAACTACTAGGTTTTTGTAAAAAATTAAAGATTTTAAGGAGTTCTAAAGCAAAATTTACTTTAGACCTCTTTAAAATAGAACCATAAAAAAAGAGATACTGATAATTTTCGAAAAATAAATAGATTTTTGGTTTTCCTGAAGCCGTGTTTTGCCTCTTACGCTAAGTACTTAACGCTAATACTTCCGGTATCGATTTATCTCTAAGTTACAAAGTAGATTGCTCTATCATCTATTTCTGTCGCCAATGTGCTCAATATGTGCCAATTTAAAGGATACAGGGGCCATAAATTACCGTTACATTTTTCATCTTCATAACGGGCAATATTCTTGATGTTACGGTGTAAAATAGGTAACCGCTACAAAATATTAAGAAAAAGCTGCATTCTTGAAACACCGTTTTGTCACATGATTCAGTCTGTCATCATATTAGGCGTTATCCGTTAAAATATAATTATAAATTACCGCGCACCCACGTGCACTCAAGCCCAATTCTTCGTGCGCTGAACTAATATTTGTTTTGAAAGTGAGAGAGTCTGTTTATATCACATATTTGTTTAGCCCGAATCTGGATTCTGCGAACGTGTTTTGTAATTTTTATAAAAGCACAGTTTCTTACTTTTGGTTATACTTTTAGGATGATATTTGCTGAACTAACTTGAAGGCATTATATTCAAGATTAATTAAATAATTAAAATAAAACAGTTATTTGAAAAAAACCGATGACTTACATGAAAATATCCTCTATGGACCTAACTAACCTTTCACGCTAACCGGAAATATATTAAAAAATACCAAAACAGAATCGGGTTTTAATGAAACCACACTGCAGCTATTCAAGCGTAAGCTTCGTATAGATAGATAGAAGATAAAACATACCTTATTGCACACCAAATACTATTTCAGCTAAGATAAGATAAGATAGGGAAATATTGTACAATGGGCGGTCTTATCACTAATTATCGAGCAGACAACCTTACGTATACTTGTTAGGGTCGTATCTACTTTTAGGAAATAATAATGTATCATTATAATGTAGAACTGAATAGAACAGGTTCATTTTTGAGCACCAAAGCCTATACATTTGTATTTTGTTTAAAGCTACTGTAAATAAAAATCACCTATGCTGTGTGTAAATTAACTTACAAAGGTGATATAGAAAGGCTCATTAAAACAAAACTAATTTATTAGCTGTGGTAAATGGACATAGTAATTAATGGGGTGCAAGTCTGCTGATAGCCGATAGCCTAGTTAGAGTAGCCTGGGCTTTAGTTTGTAAAGGCAAGTTTATTATAAAGCTAGTTTGGTAAGCCCTGTTATTTTAAAAGCTGAAACAGCGGATCAGAATCAGAATTATTTATTCATATGAAATATACATGTCCAGTAGAACAATGTTACACCATGTGTGAAAGTAAAAATATAAATCAAGTTAAGATACTACTATAGGGGCCATCGTCATCACATGAATTTCGTATCTACCAGTCTATTAATTATTATTAGTCATGTTTAAACGAAGACTTTTTTACTATATATCCAGTTACAATAGCTTAACTAGATATGCAAAAACTCTTCATACATGATACGACACAAGGAATCCTAGTCTTTGGTCAGGAATAACTAATTTATTGTTGGGTGCTTAATATAAAAATCCTTTCTAAAGTCACAAAAGCTGTACTATTATGGATTAAACTATCTAGATACAGCCGATATCCGTAGCGCAGTGGGCGAAGGTCCGCCTGAGACGGGTTCAATTCCCGCCGCGGGACAAATGTTTGTATGATCTGCAAATATTTGTCTCCGGTCTGTGTGTTTTTATGTATGTTTATAAGAGGTAAACCAGTCATGTAGTTCCCATAACACAAGCTCTGCTTACTTTGGGGTTAGATGATGCTGTATGAAAAATATCCATCATTATTATTATTAAGTATTAAGCCTTTTCAAACTTTCGCGATTAGATAACAAAATTATAAGTTTAACGGGTCTTTATCGCGTTTACCTTTTTTATTAAAAAAAGTAAACGCGATAAAGACCCGTTAAACTTATAATTAAGTATTAAGCCGTAGGCAACTGCTAGTAAGCTATGTTTTAAAAAGCTTGCAAGAATTATAATCAAAATAGACTTCGTCTATAAGTAGAGTCACCTTTACAGCTCGCGTGCTCTACCTCGTTCAATTAAATTGGCTGCTCTATATGGCTACTGGACCGACTATTGTTCAGATAATATCGCGTTACAAATTAATTTAGAATTGGTAGCTTCTGGTTGTTTTAGTATTGAACCAATACGGAGTTATTGATTGGAATTTTGATCACTTGTTCGTATGGATTATTACTGTTGTCTCCCGATATTCGTTCCCAACTTAACTAAAATTTTTTTCTCATTGTGTTCAGATTTACATTTTACGATCTAATTTGAAATCAATGATAGCGACACGAATGTTATGTCCAAAACTTCGTTTAAAGGGTTTTGTTCCGTTTTGAAATCGAGGAAGTAAATCCACTTTTCATATTGTCCTTGGTTTTTTCTTGTCAAGCTATGTTATTAATAAGGTATAGTTGCCCTGAAAAGGGCCTTATGATCCATTGTAAAAAAAACAGTGTATTGAAAGGATTCAATGCACCTTGCAGAGTTTATATCCATGCATGAGTCACCACATGGACATGCCGGTTTTCTTATGTTTTTTTTTATTGTATCGTTCAAGCATATACCTGTAATCTATTAACTTTCTCCACGGTCTACTGTAGTGTTCGTGTATTGGAACGTAATAAAGACAGACTTCTTGAAATGAACCATGTCACCAATAAATGCTTGACAGTTGTAGCGTGGCTTGCCTACAGACGTTTTTAGAAATGTAGTAATACTCTGAGACACAACAGGGTCATGTAGGGCACTTCATAAAAGATGGTCGTCGCTGTAAGATGTACAAGTAAGAGAATTTACCTACCAATATCAGCCAACTTGGTGGTAAATAGGGAATTATTCCGTATTTAGATGATTGATGATAAAAATCTACACCTATCAACTATTCTGATTTTCATTTATAACAACAATACATCTACCTCTGCACAGTTTAAAACAATTGGTAACTTTTTTAACTCAGTTACTGTTACGTCTTGATACCAATACAATATTATAGCGATAGCAAGCTGAACTGACCAGTCGGTAACGACGCGACGATACCTACTCGTCGGCGATTATTAGTAAACTGTACGAGCGTCACATACAACGGTTTTATCGACGAAAGAGAAGACTTACATGGATCTGGCTGAATACTAATCTATACTTTAGCATTATCCCAGCTTGTAAACCTATTCACATTCATTATTTTTAAGATAAATATATCTCTACCAACTCACTCCTCAAATTATGACAGACAGTGCTTCTTCGCAATAAATTAAAAGTGCATATCTCACAAAGATTAATTCGTATGGGAGTATACGAATACAATTCTGTCAAAATTATCACAGTAGCCAGCGACAATAAATACTCTATCATAAAGAATTTTGAATGTGTTTATTACATTTCTCATAATTTAACACGTGATAATATAAAAGTGGACGACAATGGTGAGGTTTTATGAGAGCTGGTGCTTTAAGTATCATTTTGGGGTCGTTTTAAGACTTGGTTAAGGCGATGATATCGTTTTGGGTATCCTTATGTGTAAAGCAATATTGTTTTCAGGTTTTATTTTTGATGTGTCAAAAACATCTGCTGATTCAACGTTAGACCGACAAAGACTGTCATTGGTGAAAAGATTGTAAATTACGTAAGAAACACATTAACACTGTACAATGAAAAAATAAGGATTTTTTTTAAATATTTTTATTATTCTAATTTTGGCGCGGAGTTATTTTCCTTATGTATCATTATGAAAAATAGGCAATAAAAACCTATACTGAGTTTAATGATATTCAGACGCTAATCCAAATTTATTCATACAGAAAGAACAGCAAAAACATAAAGGACGCTCCTATTATGTAAGCTGTACATTATTTGATTACTTATCCGAAGCTTTATCCATGGATTTACCTTTAACAAACGCACATTAGCGTCCCCTTAATCCAATGCAAATTATATCTTACCTGCACTTTATAGCTTAAAGTTTATGAGCTCCGAAACAAAGTGTTAACGCTAAGATAGCGTATAAATGCCTTAAACGAGACGGGGACGATTTAGTGGATTGCGGCCTGAAATGTTGTACTAATTAATTACACGTATTATTATTGACGATCTCGATGGTGTGGTGGGCAAGTATCCAGATGCGACGCAAGAGGTTTCGATTCCCGCGCTGACAAATGTTTCTGTGTTCTGCAGATATTTCCGGGGTTGTGGTACCACGGTAACCGTAGTTCCTGATACCCACAGGAAATCTTAGTGTGGTCAGAACTTGTCTGTTAGGTTTTATATTATGTACCTACTAGCTTCTGCCCGCGGCTTCGCCCGCGTGGTACCCGGATAAAAAGTAGCGTATGTGTTATTCTGATGTATAAGCTATATTACTGTAAAATTTCATCAAAATCCGTTCAGTAGTTTTTGCATGAAAGAGTAACAAACATCCATCCTCACAAACTTTCACGTTTATAATAGTAGAAGGATAGGACAAACTATAAAATATACTCTGAGTATTATTAGTTTTGAGATAAGACATGGTTGATTATTTATTGATAAGTCCAATGATGGACATGGGCCTTCCCCAAAAAGTATCACGATCAATGAACGGTCTAGATTTCCATCCACAGACTTGCTGCCACCATTGAGAGTTAACTTTACCAATATGGGTAACGAAAATTAATAAAAGGAAGCTACAAATTTGAAGCGGGTTACTTGGGGGGGAAATATTGTAAAGTTTTACATCCTACATTTTCAAGTTTTACGTGTACTCTACTAATTTATGTCCTTATTAGGTATTTTTTTAATGGTCCAACATGCGTCGTCCAATCGGTGGTTGTCATTTGGGAGATTGGTTTTCACTGGTTGTCAGTACTGTAACTTTAGTTATTTTTTGGAGTATTATTTTTATGGAATTACGAGACAAACTGGATTACGGCCCACCTGATGGAAAACGGTTATCGTCACCTACCTGCAACACCATTATCGGGGTATTGCCGATACATTGCCAAGGATTTTTTTTTTCTTTCAACCTGTCATTAGTTTTTTTTTATTCAGATATTTTTGATTTTTGATGTATGCAAAAGGTTTGAAATTATAAAAACTGTATCTTTGAATCTTTATTTTTAAATATTTTGGGTACATCACAAATCTAGAATGACGATATATTATTTTCGATAACATAGTAAGTTTTTTAACAGTGTCGCAACTACCACGATCAGTCAATAAAATTGCAATAAATGTTCTTGAAACAATTTAAATGCTCATCAAAGCCAATTATGAGCGCGCAGTTGCGTGTCTACAAAAACCTCTGAAAATCGCATTACAATTTTTGTCAGGTACAGTTTAAAAGTTTTATAGTTATTATAAAGCATAGAATCCGTCCACAACAATTATCTATCACATTTTTTTTTTTTTTTAATTTTTGTGTGTAACTAACTACTAGCGCTTTTATCCAAGTGCCTAAAGTTTGAGACATTATTGTGCTTAGATTTTTAATGAAAACTATTATTAAAAACTTTAAAAGAATATTTGATTTGGCGAGTTATCGTGCGCAATAAATTAGTGAGAAAGAGGGTAGATTCGTCTGCCATTAAAAATCCACACGAAAAGACGTTTCTCCCATAATTACGGTACATGCAATTGTGTAGAAATATTGGAAAACATTAAACTCACAATAATGGTACCTAAATATGCCGTGTTTATTTAAATAAGATTTCTTGTATATCATTATATGTATTTTAGTTTCAAGGTGCAATGATGTTTTAAGGAAAATGGACTCTGTATTTATACGTTTACTTTACTTTGTTGCCTGAAATAAATTAATATTTATAATTATTATAGAAATTGATGTTAAACAATAAAATGATTCTAGTACCCACTATTAGTTTATTTACAAACAGAACACTGAACTTTAAACAAAAAAAGTATAAATCTATATTAAAGTATACAGCTAGAGAGTTCAAGTCACCGACAGTGTACCCAAAACTTCAAAGGCTGGCGACATTACCTCGAAATACACATTTTTGAGCAAAGTTGAATAGGTTTTTACTTATTGAAATCACAAGGATCATATTATAGAAACGTCAACTTAGAAACGACGTGAATTTAAAATTTTATCAGCCAACAAACTCTGCTTGGTCTTTCTTGATCATCAATTCAGCTATAGTGTGGACCAAGTTACTTTTTTTAATAAAATCTTGAAAGTATTTTGAATGTGTAACAGTTAGTTATCCTTCTATACCTTATGATTCAATTTAAAACAGTCAAAAAGTGGGTATGAAGCCCCGTAGAGGCACTTTCTTCGGCCGTTGCGCCATACCAGCCGCGCCGGGCTCAACCGCACCCAAAATTGATTTATAAGCGGCTCAATAGCGCAGATGTTCTTCTATTCTGAGATATCTCGTGAGATATGATTCGCGCAAAAAAAAAAAAAAAACAAATAGATATGCTCTTATGGTGGACATCCTGAGATCCGTTTTCACTACACAGACCGTTGTAGTGAGACTGGATCTCAGCTTATATAGGGTTAGTCTGAGGAAAGTCTAAACATTTTATTCCAAAGTAGTAAATGCTTTAACTACCTGAAAGATTATTGGTATACTGACCGATGGCATATGCTTTTACACTTTTTGGTTTTAGAGTCGCCTTCTTCAAGATGTTTTCGCTCAGGCACTAGCAACAGAATTATAATAATAACCTATGTAAAATGTATATTTACCGACCTAGCCTAAAAAAACTTATGACCTGATAATGCTGGTGGTGGAAACTTTTAGATCTATGTGAAGATTCTTAAATAAATAGAAGTTACTTTTGGCTTCATACATATTTGTTTCGTATTTTTTACCGAAAGTAGTTGTTATTTCCCGCAAAAGAATCCTACATTTCAAATACAATTATTATTATTATTATTTTTTACTTATTTAGAGCCCACTTTTGTTTTTATAGATATTGTTAATAGGCTAATTAATGAACTACCTTCTAATATACGAGCTATTATTTACTTCAAACTCAAATTCTATTTTATAGTTAATCACTTACTTATTACTATTCCAGTTTTATATAGGTGTACCTATTTTATTTACACTACCTACAGCAGCAATGTATTTGTAACTCACAAATAGCACAATCTCTACAAACCTTAGTGGTTTTTAATTTGTTGATGAAAAAAGGTGTTGAATTGATTAACCAAAATTACATATGAGGTATTAAACAAGATTTCATTCTGAATTTCAATAAGTTTCAGGAGATAAAATCAATCAGTATAGTTAACCACAATTAACTGGTTATAAAAACAACGTCCCACTGAATTTCGACAGTTCGTTATTTCAACACGTAGCTAACTTCGAAAAAAACATAGTTCGACAAGTCATTGTTTCGACAACACACTGTATGAATGTATGTTTCTGTTGACAAAATTATCTGCCAAACAAGTGCATGTCGCAATAGGGTCTGTCGAAGTAGTGGTCTTTCGAAGGTGTGTGTTGTCGTATTTATAAGTATTTTCAGTAGAAACAATGACTTATCGAACTTTTTTTTCGAAGTTAGCGACATGTCGAAATAACGAACTGTCGAAATTCAGTGGGAGACTCTTATAAAAATATGAATGTCTCATCGATACGTCTCTTGACCTTATTCTCCTGTGCACCGCACTCTCCAAATAAGGCTGTGAAGATGGCCCTTGCTATCGGTATGCACTGGAAAGTACTAATTGAGGTGCGGGCACACAAACCGGTGCTTTTTGCGCACAGTGCACAGTGCGCTGAATTTGTTTCGTAAAATTATTTAGTTTTAATAAAAAATACCATTGGAAAATACAACTAGCTAAACTAAATAAATAAGAACTGATTCGGCAGTTGGGTATGGTATATGTTGTTAAGCTAAGAGTTAAGATCTTAATTTATTTCAGATAACTTCATCTCTATTTTTTAGTATGGGCGATAGTCCCTTTTTTAAGTAACGTGTTCAGTAACGATAAAATAAGTTCCAAAATTATTATTTTATGAACGTTTGCTTATTCTGTGAGACTTGTATTTCTCATTATTATATTTTGGGCTATGTTAGACATATGTGTCTAAAATATAATTAAAAAAGGGACTATCGCATATAACCGCATTCAGAATGGTGCGTTGTTTTTGTAATATATCAGTGATTTTGTAATGAAAGGACTCTAACCGATGACCATATGGGAAGTTGGTGGATGGAGGTAGCATTAGATCGTTCGTCATGGCACTCTATTGAATGCTACTTAGCCATAGCTGTTGAATCACCCTTTTCGCGAATAAACTCTTTGTTCGATATTTTTGTCCATAGTGAAATTCGCAGTACACATTAGATATGATCTAACTAAAAACAGCACTATAATAAATAATATATAAACAACAAATGCAATCTTAAATCCGCGCAAAAATGGAAAACAGTTGTGCCAATCAAACAGTAAAAAAATAAACTAAAAATTTAATTGGGAACCATAGACAAATTATCCATTCCCGATACTTTTTTGACTGAATGTATATCAGTGATTTTGTAATGAAAGGACTCTAACCGATGACCATGTGGGAAGTTGGTGGATGGAGGTACCATTAGATCGTTCGTCATGGCACTCTATTGAATGCTACTTAGCCATAGCTTTTGAATCCCCCTTTTTGCGAATACATAATTAAAATATCAATCGTGTATGTCTTAATATCAATAGTTTAGATATGAGTATCATTTTTATATTAATGATTTGTAGATTGCGCGTAATTAGTACTATTTTCTTTGTAACAAAGTTAGCCATTTTACTAGTGTAATAATGGGCTTATTATTACACTAGTAAAATGGCTATAAAACGAGACCATGCCTTATTTTAATTTTACAAGCTTAGCAATACACAACATTTCCTAAGCTAAATAATTTATGAGACATTAAATGTCAATGAACCGGCTTCAAATAACTGAAAATTGGTAAAAAACAAACATTGTTTTTTTTTTTTTTAATAATTAATCATTAGTATCGGTTCACAATTCACGAAGATATCTTGTAACATTCACAGAAAAAAACATACAGACGAATTAAGAAACTCCTTTTTTGAAGTCGGTTGATAATAAATAATACCGATACGCGATACGCCTTCACGCTTTAAAACAAAAAAAAAACAAGAGAAAAATCGCCCTCAAAAAATGTATCGGCTGTTCGTGATTCCTAAGAAGATGATATTTTTTAAATTTTACGGTAAAAAGCAATCCCTCAAGAATAAAACTTTTATGGGATCGAGATTATTCTCTATACAACAACAAAATAATCATACAAATCTGTTAATAATTGGCGAATATATCGAGTAACGAACATACACAATGATGATGATTAAAAAAAAACAGCTGAATTCAGGACCTCCTCCTTTTTTGAAGTCGGTTAAAAAGGAACGATTTTGTTCATTTTAGAAATCTGTTCTCCCATCGCCATTTTGTTAGTGTTATTAAAATGTTCGCTTCATGGGGACCATACTAACACATACTTGTTGACTAATCCTCCTGGGCTTGGATTTCTTCAGATTCTATGACGATTTAAAACGATCCTAGTACCTACATTGAATGTAACTCCTAATGATTCCACATCAAATCTTTTTTAAATTATGTTTTATTAACTATTCAGAATATTTACTTATGTATTCTCTATTAAAGAAAACGTTCATGCAAAATTACATTACGATCGAGCCAATCGATAATTATAAGTATTACACTAGTTTTATAACTTAAAGTATTGCTTTGAATAAGACATTTTTCTCATGTGTGTTCTTTGAAGCACTTGATTGCATATCTACAGTATTACACTTGTCAATCAATTTAATTTTATTAATTATCTATTGGAATATAAAGAGACACGATAAATTGAAAGTTGTAAAGGCGTCCTTGGGTTTGCAACCTGTCACTTGCAAATGCATATTACTATGCAAAACGAGGTAATGTGCCAAATATGATGTTTGGGCGTGTCTCTGACAACCCCTAGTATGAATCCGAGTAGATCCTCAGACTATAATTCCCATGATCAAGATCGATCATGGTAATTATAGTTGGGAACATGTTATTTTTTTGTAAAGACATCCTTCCTACTAATGTTTTAAAGATTAAAGTTTGATTTAGTTCATAGCCTAAAATAACACAATAGATAGACTTAAAATTTTTATCAGGGTACCACGGGAGTACAGCCGTGGGCAGAGACTAGTCTTCTAAAATGTACACACCGGTTGAAGTTACAAAAATATATTTCCAAAAACCTATGACAATCTTCTTGTCAAAAGTTATGGTCCAAAATTCGCTCCAAGGTGTAATTTGGGCATCAATTGAAATTTCCTTGGGGGCCATAAAGAAGCCAAAAAAAGACCAATGTACCTGTATAAGGCCAATCACGTAAGTACTTGAAGGAAAACCTATTAAATTTTATGGTTCTTTTCCATACTTGCTCTGCTCCAATTTTTTGTGCACCCATACTTATTCGGGTTAACGGATGCTTACAGACACTAGAAGCGACATCCGAGGGTGAAAATTATCAAAAAAAATACCAAGTCATTTTCACTAGAAACCTACTGAAAAATTTACTAGTTGTCATACCTGAAAGGACCTAATACCTATAATACAAACTCGCTCTAGTTTAGGTATTAGTGTCTATGTATACATCTCTGATAAGCTCCAATCTCTACCTACTTAATAAGTAGGTACCAAACATAAGATAACTCATCTATAATTTATTATTATTAAATATATATATATTTAAGCTCTATATAAGTTCCAATAATAGTCTTATCATGATTATACCTTGTTTTTCCTTGAAATAATGTCAAACTTTGACATAATTTTACGAGTCTTTTTCTCCGAAGAAATCCGACTACTACGTTTACTTATCGCGAAAGTTTGAGAAAATACTAAAACTTTGTCGGTTTTCACATCATCGGAACCAAATGTAGTGGGTTCTGATATGTAGTGAATCCTTGTCATTTCCAGTGCTTTCTAACTTTTCGACTCACGCCGGCAGCCCAGCCACAGCACACCGATCTTGATTCTCGTAAAATTTTATGTCCTTCAGACAAAGAGAATTTTGTTAATTAACCGACAGTGCGGACGAAGTGATAGATATTCTCTTTTTGTATCGCGAGCAGACATCTTAAGCGAATGCTTCAGATGCGACACATTTTAGGTTAAGTTCTTCGTTTCAGCTTAATTATTTCCTACGGGAACAAGACTGCCATTATTAAAGGCTACTGTCCATTGAAGCATTAATTAAACTAAGTAGGTACTCCAAGTTTATCATCATTAGCCTGTAGAATTCCACTGCTGGACATAGGCCTTTCCCGATCTTGGGATACCTCCATCCCTTCGATTTTCCGCAATCTTGAAAAATACAATCTGGTCTCTTTAAGGTAGGTATCTTCTGGATCTTCATGATCCACTGTCGGCGGTATCATCACTTACCATCAGGTGGTAATGATTGATAAAAAAAACTTTAAGTTGTCGTCTGTCATTGGGTGGGAGGCCTTCATTCACTGCGTCGTCCGGTATATGACCATTGGCGTACCTTTATTCCCCAGTGACGAATCTGGTAATTAAACTGATATTCTATCGTTATCCGATATTTACGAAATTGTTTTTTTTTGGAAATACAGTTTTTCATACAACTTTGTACAAGTAGGTATCAAAAACTACAGATGAAATAGCTATCTAAAGACCATTGCAAACGATCTATAGATAGCTCAACTAGTCCAGATCACTACCAGACGGAAGCGTTCCGAAAATACTTGCCGCATTGCCATGCTGAATGGCAATTGTATTGTTTGTATATACGTACTTTTACATAGTTGTATGAATAAATATTAATTCTACCTTTTTGGTTATAGAAATTATGTTTTCCATCGCCATTTTGAGTAACTGTTGCGACAAAATTATTTTCGTTGACTTTTGAAATAAACATAATATTATCGTGAATAATACTCATAGAATATATCAAACAATAATTATAATGGCCCAAGATTAAGCAACTGACACTTCTTTATTACAACATAAAGTTCACAATCCCTTACAAATGTTGAGCTTTAAATTATTTAATTACCCACATACCTGGACTTATTCAATAATCTTATTTGATGCGCTTTAGGGTTGGAATTTCATTGGTTGTGTGTTGAAAATAAGTTGGTAAATAAGTAATGTCAGTGAAAGTAGGCTCATCACCTGACCTAAGATAACCTTTGGCCGTAACCTGTCTTTGCGATGACATAGTAAAGGAAATCATGAAGTAGTGCAACAGATCAGGTACGTTTATTTAAGGGGCATGCTAGATTGACCTTACTCAATTTCTATTTTTTGTTTACCAACTAGCACCTGCATACGACTTCGCCCACGTGCTACTCGAATGTAAAGTAGCCTACGTGTTACAATAGGTTACGAAGTATACTTGTTGTAAATTTCATCTATATCGGCCCAGCGGCGATGGACTTGCAACCTGTCACGTGGAATGCTTACTACTTGCAAAACGCGGGCATGTACTAAATGTAATGTTTGGACGTGCCTCTGACTACCCCCTACTTGGTATCCTCAAAGATGTACTCACTGAGTATGTATCTGAGGATGTCCACCATGGGGAAGACAGTCGTGAGCGTGTTTGTTTGTTTGTTTTATCGGCCCAGCCGTTTAGTAGATAATTAGCAACAAATATCCAATTTTTTTCATTTATAATGTTTATATAGGCATTAAGATAATTCCGAATAATTTTGAGAGTTTGAGATCGGTCGTGAAACAATGGATTTTCCCACTCGAAAAACTTTGAATCAGGAACTATTTAGACATACTACGAACGCTCACAGCATTTCCTCCGCTCCGTATAGTTGTGTGCGTGTCCAGTCAGCAGTTAAAACACTGTAAATGAATATTCTATTATGGCATTGTTATTGTAAACGATACACCTATTACTGATTGGTATGACGGTATATGATAGTGCTGGCTAGCGGAATCGATAAAAAACGATTTCTGCCGATTAGAATCGATGTCGTTTATGGGAGAATCGGATCTTAATCAAGATACGAATATCTGTGATAATTTATATTTTAAAATTAAATGTTTATTTAAGTAGCAAAGTATGGATGCTTGAATGTTTCATATAATCTCCGTTACAGCTGAACCGATTTAGATGAAATTAGGAATCAATTTTGGTTTACGGAAATAATAATAACTACGACAGTTGCGAGACTTAAATCATTACATTGCCAATAATTTTAAAATTTCAATAATTTGCAATACATTCGGACTCAGCTTCACTCGATGCTTTCCTATTGTTACCTCGAGCCCCTATTGTTTGTGAAAGGATCATTAAAAATAATAACCAGCCTTATTTTCTTAACTTACTTTCCTGGTTTAGTCGTGGAGGAACAGACAGTGATTTTAATTAATAAATTAATTTTGACTTTACTAAATCGAATTTATACGTAATATTCTACATATATTCTACACAATACGTGCTCAAAACTGTGAAGGAAAATATCGTGAGGAAACCGGCATGCCCTAGAACTGAAAATTCGAAGGCATGTGCCAACAGTTAGTGTTCCAATAAGCGGCGATGGGCTTGCAACCTGTCACGTGGAATGCTTACTACTTGCAAAACGCGGGCAGATACATACTCACTGAGTATGTATCTGAGGATGTCTACCATGGGGAAGACAGTCGTGAGCGTGTTATTATTATTATTCTAGATAATATACATGTCGTTTTCACTTAAAACAAACATGAATATTGTTGTAATACGAATGCTTTTTATCAGGCAAAGCAATGGGCTGAAGCATATGCCATATTCAGGAACATTAAAGTTAATGTTCTTTGAATAATTCCTGAAGATAAATTGTCTGGGGAGTTGGACTTTGTCACCTTAAGGTCAAAATACTGGAGCCATTTCTGCCATAAATGGGATGTACGCTAAGTGCCACCTAGGGAAACATCCACTTAGGCTTCTCATTTGCAAAATTGCAAGTAACCTTAAGATCAGCTGTCTGAATACCAGGCATTTAAACTTTATACAGGGTGTAAACCAACTTGTGAATCACGAGAAAAGTCCCTATGAATGTGGTGGCAAAAATAAAGGGAGTCGGATTAAAAGATGGATGGGCTGTTTACATATTGACTTGCGTAAGAAGAGAGGACGGGTGAGAGAAGAGAGAAAAAACAATAAATATGCGAGTTTAACAGAACATGCATAAATTTGGCAAGCAGCGGGAATGGAACCCGCATCTCTTGTATCGCCAGTTGTGCCATCGATGTCGTCAAAAACAATAATTGTGCCGACTCTGCAAAATCTTTTCTTTGCTTTATCCCACGATCCAAAAAGAAGAAAAGATCCAATAGATAACATAGTGTAAAAAGGCATATTTTATACAAAATACTCCTACATTATGAATAACTAGACTCTGCCCACGGTTTCGCCCGCCTTGCACCCGCATTTAAAGTAGCCTCTTTATGTTATTCTAGGTTACGAAAAAACCTGTTCCTAGTAGGATTGCATTGTTTAATGAAAGAGTTTACTTTTAACTTTTCTTCGAAGTTTGTATCCGCGTTTGTACAAAACAGTAAACAGAGATAGCAAATAAGACAATTTTTGTTCTACTTTGATCTACTGTGTTTGTTTAGGTATACCTTAATTTATTTATTTTACCATATATAGTAAAAAAGCAGAACTAACAACCACGAGACAGAGCCAAAATTATTGTTATATATATTTTTTTTTTCTGTGGAAAGACTGTCAAAGCTCCTAAGAGACCCTTGTGATTTTAATGAAAAACTTTTTTAACTTTGACTTTTCCTTAGGACACACAGTATAGATCACTAGTCCATTATAATTGAGTGTACTATTTGCTTATTTATAGTCCTATCATTGAATTATCGCGTACATTTTCAAATTCTCCACATATTTTTACCACGAGAATATATCAACATCAGTGTTACAGTTTCTTTCAAATTACCCTTGAACATATCAAGTAAGCTACAGAAAACCCCACTAAATCGTCTACAAAATAAGGTAGCTTTTAGTAAGTGAGGAAGTAAACTATAAATCAGCTTAGGTATGCTGACGGACGCAATTTTGCAATTTAACTGTCACAATGATCTAGTCTCATTATAGAATTGGTGTAAAAACATTGGATTAAGCGTTAATAAAATTGCTAGACATCTGCAAAACCAAAAGCATTGTTGATGCATTGCCAACCCTAAACACAAAGTTTAAGAATCTTGTAATTTCCCGTTAATCCATAGGAATGCGAGCATTAATGCTTGGTGGTAGAAATAGATACTCTATCTACTTCCCTGGATAATCTCTTACATAAAAAACTTATAAAAACAAAGCCATGTCATAAAAACATTAAGTATGACCTTTATTAGAAGGAGTAACCTTGAAATCAGCAATGTCTTCAGGTCGGAAATACATACGGAGAACTTTGGACGAATTCTTTCCCAATGGCTTCTTTACAAAGCGTTTTTACATTATTTGAATACAACAAAATATCTCCCAAAAGAATAAATAAATAAATCGAGTACTCGTTATTACTCGTTATCACCGTTGATTTAAAGAAAGAAAGAAAAATATTATCAGAAACACACAATGATAATAATAAACCAGGATGCGAAACTGCCCTGGTTTTCAGATAGAACCTATTTATGGGTGACACTACGACCGACAGCGTTGATTAAGAACTGATTACCACCTTTGAAAAAAAAACAATTTGGTTAACCACATCGATCCTCTTTTCTCAAAAGTCGGTACATTCAGATCGCTAATCTCTCCCAGTTTAGCCCAAACAAACTTAGCCATAAAAAAAAACAAACGTGCCCAGCAAATGAACAAGTAATTAAAATTAAGAGTAGCATTAATTCGTACAAGCATCTACTTTGTTTAACTTAATTGCCAGGATGAGATTTTAAAACCACAGGTAAAATTAAACACCTGATTCATATAGAATGAATTAATTTTTCTTGCTTACCTTTTTACTAATCAATAGATCTGAGTGTTGGGCCACCAATGGTAAATATGAAAGAAAGAACACGCGGCTAAGGTTGATATCGTCAAAGGTGATGTCCGTTTGCTACTTTCCCGACTGCTGTACATCTGAATCTAGAAAATAATTAATATTTTTACAAGCGCGCAGTGGTGTTATAAGTTTGACTATCTGTGTGTTTTTTCTAGGAAAAATAAGTTTGTCAGTCTGTTGTTTTTTTTTTATTTTTCTTGCTTAGTTGTTTACGAATCAATAGATCTGAGTGTTAGGCCACCAATGGTAAAGATGAAAGAAGGAAACTCGTGGCTAAGATATTTTTATGGATGTGTGTAGGACTGGATAAAATAAAAAATGAGAATATCAGGGGAAGTCTCAAAGTAGCGCTTGGTGACGGAAAGTTGAAGACGCTTGTGACGGAGGTAAGAATTAGCATGGTAAGGTCATATCATGAGGGGGGGGGGGGGTGATGGTTATAGAAATAGGAGTAGACCAAAGTAAAGTTGGATAAATTGTGTGAAAGATGATATGAAAGAAAGAAAGAAGTACAGGAATTACGGTAGGTGGAGGATTGTATTAGAAAAAAGCATTTTATGGTGACCCCATGTTATATGGAACAAGAGCAAGAAAGAGATTAAGCTGGTTATAAAACCTAGTTACGTACGCGCAGTAAAGAAAATACATCTTTAAATTTGCCTACAATTTAAATTTGAATCAAATACAACAATCAATTTTGTAAGTACTCTATATACTCTATACATTAAACCTGACTTTTTACCTGATATTGCTACGAAATGAAATCTCGCCATGTACCGTTTTTACCCGACTGCGGAAAGGAGGGTAAGGGACGAGTTAAACAGTCGATTTTTTTTTTAACTTTAAGTAACATTGCCGCTTATTAAGAAACTACTATTAAAAAACAAATTCTCAACGAACATGTATCTTAATGATAATATATTTCCCTTTAATAAAAAATCTACGTATTAGTACAACCTACCTATCTAGTTACATCAAGATCCAATAAAAGTATACAATTCGAAACAAACTTACAAACACCGGATCGTCTCAATAGAATCAGAGATACTTGCTCGATTTGTTCGTTCGATCACTGCGTATTTCGTTTTGTAGTTATCGTTAGAAATCCTTTTTATTTTGCAGTGGTTCATGGACTAACACCTGTCGTGCATAGGGGTACACTGAAAATCAGCGCTGCGCGTGTCTGCCAGCATTTTGCTGAGTGTGCTCCTTTTGCCTGAATATAATCATGGCAATTTCTTAGGTAGATATAATACTACTTAATTATGTAACCTGATGCTGTTATGACCATAATTTCTAGCAATAAATACTTTTCTATTCTATTCTATTATATTCTATTCTATTCTATTCTATTCTATTCTATAACATGGTATTTTACGCATAAGTTTTAACATTTTATGTGATACAGCTGACTTCATCATCACCTTTGAAATCCTTTATGCAAGTGTTAAATAAAGTTAACGATGTGTTTTACCACTTTAACATGGTCTGTTTCGTTCCAACTTGAGATATTCGATCGTTTTTATCTTTTTAACAGTAAAACTGATTATGTTGTTAAATAAATACCTACTTAAAGTTGATGGTTATAACTTAATGATACACCAGATGAGTTAAGTATTTAAGTAAAGATCCTTTTGACCCTCGCGATAAGTTCATTATTGTTTTGTGAGAAATGATGATCCTGCTTCCTATATCTGTTATTTTTAATATATTTACCATTTAAAACGTGCACGGAATAATAAAAGTGCTGGATATTTTTCACACAGCATCATCTAGCCCCAAAGTAAGCAGAGCTTGTGTTATGGGAACTACATGACTGATATACCACTTATATACTTTTTTTTTGTAAATACATACATATTATACATACAAAATATCCAGACCCGAGACAGTTATTTGCATTCACGAAAAACACAAGTTGATTTTTACAGTTATTTCCAAACTATAGAATAAAAGCCGCTATAATTCTGATTACATTACCTAAGTTCTCAATACATTTTGCCATAAAAATGGAACCGTGAAGAGACACTTCTTTGGACTAACCTGCGTATAATAAACTGCAGTCCGTTTTTGCTCGTGACGATGCGACGCGGTGCGAAATAGTCGATTCAATTCCAATGTAACGCAGTAAGTATTAATTCTAAAGTGCAGGAGCCAACGTGCGCAATAACACGTAAAACAGCGAAAGAAAGGAGGATAGCAGCATGTTTTTGGCCAAAGTCAAAGTCAAAGTATGTATGGCCAAAGTCAAAGTTAAAATTCATTTATTCATTAAAATCACAAGGATCACTTTGCAACGTCTGTTTTATCTACTACCTGTATCTCCGCGACCAAGCCAGGAAAGAAAGGCAAGAAAACAAGGCTAGTTTTCTTTTTAATTATCCTTTTACAAAACCTGACTGTCAGGATTTTTCAATCCCAAGAGTTTTTATTCTCTAAATAATTAGATATTTTATTGTAAGTATGCATTTTTTATAAAGTTTTTTATTACGTTTTAAATTTATTAATTCTAAATTTTGTGTATAATAAATAATGCTGGACATTTTTTACAAAAAACTAACTTTATGGAGTCTACAAGTGGCAACAGCGAGTATAAGTTTATTTCTGATATATTAACATTGAGGCATAGACAAAGGGATGCTTATACTCATCAGTGAGTGAAGTAGTTCAGTCATGATGAATGAATGAATGATTGAATGAATGAATGAATGAATGAATGACTTTTATATTGAGATCATATTGTAGCGGTGGGCCCTTGCACTATTGGTTCATTTAGTTAGCCGGCGTCTGCGTGTGTGTGGTTCTTGGTATGGCATTATTAATTGCTTAGCCAGTCTCTGCTAGATTGATTGAGGATGTTTTCCTTCGCTTACCTTTTTACCCACAATGGCCGCTCCATATTAAAAGCTATTTATTTTATCACGAATAGGGTATTTGATGTGGCTATTATTCGCCACTTTGGCTGATCTTATTTCGATGGGGTTTTTTACTCATCTCTCTTATCATGTTTCTGGTTCATTGGTCGTGCATTTTGCTACCAGTTAAAATAAATTGAGGGGACTGAATTAATTTGCTATAAAAATACACAACATTGAATAAATGAGTTTCAAAGTCGTGTTGGCCTAGTGGGCGATACCCCGACTTCTGATCAGGAGGTCGTTGGTTCGAACCCGGTGTTACACAAATAGATTTTTCCACTCGAAAAATCTATTGCGCATTAACACGTGCTCAAAACGGTGAAGGAAAACATCGTGAGGAAACCGGCATGCCCTGGAACCAAAAATTCGAAGGCCTGTGCCAACAGTTAGTGTTCCAATAAGCGGGAATGGGCTTGCAACCTGTCACGTGGAATGCTTACTATTTGCAAAACGCGGGAATGTACCAAATGAAATGTTTAGACGTGCTTCTGACTACCCCCTACTTGGTATCCTCAAAGATGTACTCACTAAGTATGTATCTAAGGATGTCCACCATGGGGAAGACGGTCGTGATCGTGTTTGAGTTATTATTTTGAGTTTTAAAGAAACATTGGAACTCGTTTCATTTATAATTTCATGAGTTTAATGAAGAAATTTTAATGTGGACCCTTCTTAGTAGTTTTAAGTACTTTAATAATACTTTTCCTGAAGTAGTATTGCTCTCTTTTCATGTTATTCTACCGCCAAGCAGTAATACTTGCATTTCTGGGTACCGGTGATAAAATATTACAGACTCATGAGACTTTCATTTTACGTGTCAGAGTCAGCTCAGAGTCCGCAACGCGCGATACCTCTGGTGTTGCAAGCGTCCACAGGTTACGGTAACTTGCTAACAGGTATGCCTGTTTCTCACTTTAGTATTATACTAAAACATTCTAGTGCCTAAGTATTGGTTATATTATATGATCACATCTTAATAATAAAATTATTTTATTAGTATGTATTTGGCCAAAGTCAAAGTTAAAGTTAAAATTCATTTATTCATTAAAGTCACAAGGATCAGTTTGCAACGTCGGTTTTATCTACTGCCTGTTCTTCCGCGACCAAGCCAGGAAAGAAAGGCAACAAAACGAGGCTGGTATTATTTTTATGATCCTTTTACAAAACAATAGTTTGTATTATCTAATCTATCAGATTATAGTGTTAGCCTAGTGGGCGATACCCCGACTTCTGACCCGGAGGTCGTGGATTCAAACCCGGTCGTGCACCAATGGATTTTTCCACACCAAAAAAATTATGTGCGCATTAACACGTGCTCAAAACGGTGAAGGAAAACATCGTCATTGTCAATTTCTGTGTATAATAAATAATGCTGGTCATTTTTCACACAGCATCATCTAGCACCAAAGTAAGCAGAGCATAATTACTATACATGAAAAAACCCAGACCTGATTATTCAGAAATCTAGCATTTACAAAATCAACAAGAAAAACAGAGACAGACAAGTACCTACTTACAATCATAAGTTTGTAATCCATACATAAGTAGGTACTTGTAAGGCTTGGACTCGCGCAGGTTGGTTTCCGGTGTCTAACACTAAGTGCGAGACTTGTGCTGTAGACATCGCGTTACCTTCCGTTCACTTGGACTTTTTGGTAGCTTTAACTTACTGAATTCCACTAGTTTGTTAACACAATTATCATCTTTTGTAATTACATAAGAACATGCTAAAGCAAAAATAATTATTAATTACATCTACGTAAAATATGTGTGAAAAATACATTTAATTGCTTTCTTTCCAGTATAACGTCCCTAAAATGGACCAGTATATCGATTATTAAAGTAAAATGAGAGTCAGATCTTCTTTTAAAAAGGATTAATTAATATTGTAAAATAAGAGTCAGATCATCCTATCTTCTTATAAATAGGAATTGCCCTATGTTGAAAGAATATGTGTAGGTTTAGTTTTTATTACCGTAGTAAATTAATATCTCAAGATTCCGTAACGGATTACTGTATCAATTGAACTAGAGACATAAAACTTATACAAATCATAACATTTATATTAATAATTTACCGTTAGATTAGGGTTCTTTCAGATTATCATAATATCGAATAAATAATAATATAAATTAAAAAACAAACGAACACGCTCACGACTGTATCATGAACATCCTTAGATGAATACTTACTGCGCAGATCTTTAATGACACCAGGTAGGGGGTAGTCAGAGGCACGTCCTAACATTACATTTGGCACATGCCCGCGTTTCGCAAGTACTTAGTATTTTACGTAACAGGTTGCAAGCCCATCGCAGCTTATTGGAACACTAACTGATGGCACATGACTTTAAATTTATTTAATTTACGAATCATAATTTAATATTCAAAGTCAGAAGAGATTGATGATCATAGAATTGATTCAGATGGGCCATTTAAGAGGTTTTTACCCTCCTTTGTTTTGTGTAATGACTTGAACCCCCCTTTATACTAACTAGTAATATATATTACTATAAATGTAATTTTAAATATTTGCATGCCTAATTATAAGGTAGAACATAACTTTTTGAAATCCCTTAAGGTAAATTTGATAAGTGAGATTTTAGTGAGATTTTACGAAGTTTATTTTATCACGGAACCCTTTTGGAATAAACGCACTCACCCTCTGCCAACCTTTTTAATTTCGTTCAATGAAACCGTTCAGATCGATTTCAGGTTTTGACCATAAATTGAAATAAAACCATAGATAAGCCGCTGTTATATTGAATTATACAATTTATGAGTGCTAAAATCATTGTATAAATAGTTATAAACAGTTTATGGTGGCGTATTACGGTTATTTATATAAGGAATGTTTTAGAGGTGTTAAAATCCGAGATGCATTTTGTTTTGGTTGTATGTGGGTGAAAAAGTGACCCGTGAAATATCCATCAATATACATATACCAAAGTTACTTATAACTTGAGTTTAAAAGTGCATCACTATCGGACGAAAGATTTCCCATTTCAATATTATCACTTTTTATCAGCTATCATAAATTTTTTTGGAAGAAACTCGGTTTATTTTGCATTTGAACGTGATCTATATGTAATTTTATTGTCTGTGTGCAATAATGTATAAAAAGCTGTCTACTCGAAAAAAAAAAACACTTGGAATCGTATTAAGTGGCCTCCATTTACCAACAGACTGACTATTTTGCATTTAATAAAGCTGTGAAATTACAAATGTTGAAGGCTAGACAAATACCTCACGCTTAATTTTCCTTTCACGCTAACGCAAATTTGTAAAGGTAAAACTTGGCTAATGGCTTCCACAGCTAATGTAATTTCCATACAATTCATTCTTTCCGCAGGCGTTAACGTTGTCAAAGTTGTATTTGTCTAGATATACTGGTGTGTGGTTCTGCAAGAGTTTATGTTACTCAGATGTTGAAATTCCACTATTTGTAACTTCAGATCTTGAAAGGAAGCTGATGCATCTTAGGTGCAATTCAATTGCAACAAACTTCAAAATTCCTGGGCCAAAACCAAGAGTAACATCATCGCGATAGTGGCCCAACACGGGCCTTAAATACGGCCCGACTGGCACATAAACATATCAGTGGTTTATTCGCTATCGTCCGATGACTGAAGACGCTAGGTTCTTACTATGAGAACTCGAAAGTTTGAGTTTTCGAATCCTTCCTATAAATATCGCGACAGTATTATCCTATCCTACATTATTCCTATTAGTTTATTTAGAGCCTATCATGTCCCTCTGCAGGACAAAGGGAGGCCTTTGAATTTTGGCCTCCTTTCCCTGTTCTAATTGATCTTTATCCATGCCTTGAGGAGTGCCTGATTGAGGCACTCATCAAGGCATGCGTCTAGTTCGTATGTTATTTCTATTACCGGTAAATTATACAAACAGATATGAATGTTTTGCTAATATATTTTGAATAATTTTAAGAAAATCAGCTGAAGTAAGTTGGATAAAACTTAGAAATGGTTCGCTATTTGTTAATATACCGGAAGCAGGATAATAGCTAATTTATTTAATACTAGAATAAATGCTAGCCTGCGGTTTCACCCGCGTGCTATCCGATTAAAAAGTAACCTATGTATATCACGAACTACATAGGTTTTATCCACATTTTTAGACCTGTTCGTTATGGAGATTGTTAAGATCAAACGCCCAATTATTAACATTTTTAAATTCATTTCATTATTATTTTGTTTTGTGTTACACGTATGAAATTTCGTATGTCAGCGATACCAAAAAATAAGTCTATTTCTAAAAGTTCCACTTGGTATGCTCAGACACTTTACTCCCGACGATAATTTAATTTAAATAATTTTAATGGCATGGACATTATAGACAGTTTATAATATCACAAAAAACAATCACGGCGGGACTCGAAGCCCTAATTGTAATTTCCCTTATGAATATCCACATACAAATGACAAGAAGGAAAAACTAAAATTGAAAAACACAGTATAATAAAATACGTGGGTGGGTATAATATGAGTGGGTGTGTACTTAAAAAAAAACAAATAATCAAGTTAAAAGTAAAACGTAGGTATGCAAATTGTTCAGCAATCCAAGAAAAATTATGGAATAAGGCTTTTTATACAGATCGGCGACTTGACGGACGATTGAAAAGGATATTCTATCGAGTTATCTTAGTAGCACTATGCATACTGATCTCCGCCCAATAGGAGTCTGCGTCCAGGACATATCCATTGAAGATACAATCAGCCGCAACTAGACAGTGCAATTCAACAGTTAGGTGCATTCGGAGCTAGGCAGACGAGCAACTTTTTGCATAGAAAATGCGATTCGGCAATTAACAATACAACATAATAAATATATTACATTTTCAGCAAAAATGACAATAAATAAATAACGCTGGACGTTTTCACACAGCATCATCTAGCTCCAAAATAAGTAGAGCTTATGTTGTGGGAACTATATGACTGATATACTACTTAAATACATTGTACATTACAAACACTTTTTAAACTAAATTTGAAGTTGAACCCAAATTTGTTTCCAAACAAACAGCCAATTCACTGTTCTATGATTTATCTTGAAAATCTTGATACAAAAAGTATCCCGTGTATTCGATCTCCTAGAATACGAGAGGAACAAATCTTACTTTTGTAACAAATAACGCAATTCATTATTAGAGAAATAAATAGAAACAGTCAACAACTCTAACTTTGTCTATGCCCAATAGGAGTATGTATCATCGACTACAGAAATATTATTTTGGGGATCTCCTCCGACAGAGAATGTATATTATATTACGTATATTTATCGTCCAAGTCAATTCTAGTCCATCCAAATGTTGTCTGGAAGAGATCGCTATAAGTGATAAGACCGCCCGCTGTACTCCCGCGATTAGCTTGTAATTTACACTGTTGGAATATGTAACACATTAAGTTAAAACTTAAATAGTTTTGAAGTAAAAAAAAAGGACCTTCTCGAGTAGGTACCTATTGTGTATAGGTACGTAATATAAACGCAAATATTTCCAACCTTTAACTTTAATTAAAATTTGTTTTCACCACCAGTAATCACAAAATTTAAAAACATATTTTGCGTCTCCTCGTCAAATAATTTAACGAATAAACGGGGAAACAGTTGTAGTTTATTTTTTTTTTAAACATACCAATTCACTATAATTGTCATGAGAATAATATAAAAACCAGTTTAAATTAACTATATTGACTGAGTTGTATTGGTATTGAGAGACTTAAAAATGAATATTATGATAGCATTGATTTTATTGCAAACACCAAAGAGATTATGGAATTTTAAAACGCGTGTTTCAGTTTGAAAATAGATAATCTAGATAAGTTAAACTATCTATAGATAGATATTTTTAAACGCGTAGGGAATGCTTCATTCTGAAAATAGGTAATCTGGATTAGTTTAACTATCTGTAGATCGGTCTTGATTGTATGCAAACACAATATACAACTATATTATACAACGTGTTGGGGACGCTTCAGTCTGTAAGTGTAATCTAAACTATGCAGAGATCGGTATTAACGCAACTATTTCATATTATTTTCTAATAGCTACTGCCCACGGCTTCATCCGCATAGTACCTAGATAAAACGCAGGCGACGAAATTTAGCCTTCAGAAGAAATGCATTCGCTCGATCGTTTCGTCGACTTACTTTGTAAAATTCGACTCCACGAAAAACCAAAGTTATAACGAAATAATATAGAGATGGTACCTATCCTGATAGTCCATTCTAAATATTGATATTTTTTTTTTAATATTATATAAGTATCATAAGTATAGATTCGGAAGTTACAAATGAGTGCTATAAAATACACGTAGTTCATTATTTAAAAGTTACTTAACAGAAGATCATTTGTTTTTATAAACCATACCTTATAAAAATCAATTTGTAGTTTTTCAACTTTATAGATTCTTAATCGAATTGAAATGGTTTCAATTAACATTATATTACAGGTTTAATGTTGGTTAACAGTAAGGTGTGACGTCGGAATGTCTGTTGGAATGACAAAATAACGCCGCAATTAATAAATAACGCCGCCGGGCTTGATAAAATACAAATATTAAACAATAATGCTGGTAATTTTTCACAAAGCATCATCTAGCCGTCCGTCTAGTATTGATCTGGATCAGTTGACCTATCTATAGATAGTTTGCAACGGTCTCTAGATAGCTGTTCTATTTGTATCTTTTTATATACATACTTGTATACATTTGTATGAATAATTGTATTTTCATTCATTTTGCTGCAAAATACACTATCAAAATGTAATCAAGCCGACAAAGCGACTCATTATAAAATCAGCAAACAAGGAATCATTGTGAATCTATTCAGACTCAAATAGAAAACAATGTTTATTAAACGGATACCAAAGTAAGGATTCAATAATTGCTGGCTCCATATAACCATTGAATTTGAGTAGAGGTGGAGTTTGCAAAATAGATTAACCGGAGTAAATTGGGAGTTTCAAAAAGACGGATGCCAAAGCATTCGAATAAAGGGCATGTTACACTTTTGAAATTACAAAAACAAACACGCTCGCGACTGTCTTCCCCATGGTGGGCATCCTCAGATACATACTCAGTGAGTAGATTTTTGAGGATACCAAGTAGGGGGTAGTCAGAGGCACGTCCAAACATTACATTTGGTATATGCCCGCGTTTTTAAAGTAGTAAGCATTCTACGTGACAGGTTGCAAACCCATCGCCGCTTATTAGAATACTAACTGTTGGCACATGACTTCGAATTTTTGGTTCTAATGCATGCCGGTTTCCTCAAGATGTTTTCCTTCACCGTTTTGAGCACTTGACATGCGCACATAATTTTTTCGATTTGAAAACGAAAACCCACGAATTCCGGATCAAAAGTCGGGATATCGCCCACTAAGACAACACGGCTAACATCAAACAATAACTTGAAACAGATATTGGTCGTTTTAGATTCATGTTTGTTAGAGTAGGACTACTATTGTCCTTGTGGGTGATGGTACCCCGAATTACGATTCGGAAAATAAATCAAAACTGGTGGTGGAAGCCGGTAGTGCACGAACGAATTTTTCCACTCGAAAAATGTGTGTGCTCAAAAACGGTAAGGAAAATATCGTGACCACCGACAAGCTCGACAACCAAAATCTCGAAGGCATGTGACATCAGTTAGTATTCCAATATGCGGCAATGGGCTACTTCTATCATGGGTCGTGAGCGTGTTTATTATAATACTGCGAGTTTATTCCCTTTGATTCTTACGTCAATATTAGAACCTCAATATTGATATTCGTAATTACCAACGCAATGGCCGGACTAAGTCCAAAAAAGCCGTAAATTTTCACATGAATTCGACCATCTAGCAACTCTTTATGGGAACAATTTGTCGAGTTCCAGTACCATAAGGGAGTCCAACGGACATTTGCAAAGGCCAGAACGGAGCGTACTGATACCTCGTTAGTAATCTGTACTTGCTTTTAAATAATTGTAGCAGATATTATAGAAATAAATATGTACTTATATTTTGAAATGGAGATGATATTGGCATCTAAACTGCAACGGCAAAAAATAAATGACAGACACATATATAGTCCTAACCTCACTCAAGGATATGTATAGGTTTTAATATTTTTTTATAGGGTTCTAGCCGATTTATACACTCATTTTTGTTTCTTAATTTACCATATATGACAAATTTCCATACAACCAATCATTTGTAGTCGCCTCTATGACAAGGCTTGCAAATATATCAAAAAGCTTTTACTGTACTGGAATAAAGTTATATAATCAAATACCTGTAGAGATTAAGAATATGACTGACTCTAATTTTAAATCCTATGTGAGAGACCAATTTATAATTATATGATGACTAAAATGCTAAAAAACTAATAACTAATATAGTAACTTTAGATTAAAGTTACTATAGAATTGATGAAGCTTTTGCGGATGATAAAATGATTGAATCTAATTTCAATTTATTAATTGATTATATGTATAGTAATATTATGACTTACTTAATTTTTATTTATTAACTAAGATAATTGTTATTTTAAAATTTAAATTTAGGTGTACAATATGACACGGTGTATTGCTAATTTTATTATTTAATTAGCTTAGATGAATTTAAATTTATGGTTTGAAAACCTATTTAGAATATAATTTTTATAATATTTTTTTTACATATCTAAGTTTATTTGAAATGTGTCTATGAATGAATTAATGAATACAATATACAATACTTAATAATGTTTAAATTTACATAGAAAATTATGGAATAGAGTACCGTGTTTGACAATATAGGTCCATACATGAAAATTAATTAAATAATTTTCATGAATTAAAAACAAATAATATATTCGTAATGCACACACTAGTTTCTAAATGTGTCTGGTTGCATCGTTAAAATGGAATTAAATAAATACCATCTAATTTTGATACGATCTTTCGATCAAACCAAAACGCCTCGTTCTTTCTTAAAGTACCCGATATCACCAAGCCGGGGGCACATACAGACATCCTAAATCTTATTACAAAAACCTATGAAACCCATAAATTGTAATCAATAGCAGGACGTTAATGACATCAATTAAATAATCGTAAAAATAGATGGTTATCGGTTATTTTCGTCGTGTAATTTATTGCCGCGTTGCGTGCTCCGTAGATATGTATTATTTATGGGTTCTATATATATGGTACTAGAGTAATATCTGTCAGCGCCAGGTACCATGAACCCCTAGTCAGCGGTTTTATCCACGAAAGGGAAAAAACAACAGTTCCGTCTCTTTCTTTTGTGTGACGTAAAGGAGAGACAAAAGTAGTTTTTGTTTTCTTCAACGTACTTTTATGTAGGTACATATAAAATACGTGATCAAATATACATATAAAGTCCTAGGATTTGTGTCGTGGGTATCAGAAACTAATTATTTTTATGTTCTAGAACCTTGGTTCAAATAAATAACAGGCATTTAATAATTTGTAACGTTACAAATTCCTGGGAGGAGGAATTTGTAAGGTCACACTTCCTACCTATCCTCAGATCTGGAGGAGAGTACGGTTCAAGAGAAAAAGGTGAACTGTATAACAAAATATATTTAACAAACACTAGAAGAGGCCAGGGGGGGAACCGGAGCACAAAAAGTTAGCGTGTTCACGGGCTTGTAGAGGAGAGAGGCCTCTTGAATCAGGTTTCTCTCTCCTTTTAGTGGAGGGCTAAGCGTCCCTGGAGTGTCCAGGACTAGGTAGAGCCGGCTTGGCGATCTCCAGAAGGCGTCAAAGGAGAAGGAAAAGGCGTCAGAGGACGGCGTCAAAATAGGATGACGCGTCGTTTAACTTTTTACTCCGACATCACTTTTATACGCGTAGTAGGAGGATCGGACTCTCTGTTCTCAGCTAGGAGGAACCTGCCCTTCCATCCACTCCTTTCTATTTCACGTCTTGCTGGCTTCAATTCCAAAAGTAGACTGCCTGTGCTCCCCCGTTCCCTGTCATCGTTTTTCCTGATGAAGGGCCTGTTATTTATTTGAACCAAGGTTCTAGAACATAAAAAATAAAGTGTTTTATATGCAGGTCTAATATCAATTACATAGAACCTTAAACTCCTAGCTCCAGCGGTGAATTAAAAATAAAATCTAGGCTTGTCATTAACTGACATTTCAGAAAGTAAACAAACATTGAAGAGGTATAATATCCACAGAAAAACCTTAATAATACAAATTATAGAGCCCTAGGAATGCTTAACCTCCAGATAATGCACATGCAGTTATCTGGAGAGAACTAATGTTTCAATTTCAGGTTATAATAGTCAAAAACGTAAGTATAAAAAGACGAACATTACAAACTACGAGTTCCGTGTTTAGTTTGCCGAACTGAATTACTGAATTACATAATTGGTTAAGTACATAAAGTGTAAATCTTTAATTGGCTGTAAGAATAGTTTTTATTGGTTAAAGTTAATATTCCTTGAGAGCTGTGTGATTTTGTTAAATAAATAAAAATATTGTTACCTAGTTCTTTCGATGCTTTAGGTTCAATAGATTCGCTTACATACTAGCTATATACTATAAGTTAATAAGTTATTTACTATAAGGCCATTACACATAGTCTTAATGACTTTTGTACTGACAAATAAAATTATGTATCCATATAACTCATTGTTAAGGAACAACTTTATACTGAAAGCTTTCTTTGGCTTTTTTTTTTTTGTTTAGTTTTTAAACACGTAGAGTTTAAGCTTTTAAGGTAGCTCAAGTTGGCGGCAATTCTCTCTTTCTTTTCTTTCTTCTTAATTTATGGGAAGCATAGCTCTCTGATAGCATGGTTTTAGTAATGTCAAAGAAAAAAAAAATAATTGGCGTAGACATCTACTGACTTCTTGCAATCAAAATATTGTTTTTTTGGTTCATCGTATGGCCTACCGCCATAAGGTGGCTTTCTCTAGATAGCTTTATAGCTGTCCAATACTGCTCTAAGGTATCATATTATTTGACTATCAATAGAAAAAATATTACCGTGGAGAAAAACATTCAAGTTTTAAATGATGTTTTGGATCAGAATGCCGGAATATTTAAATATACGAGCCTACGATTATCATACCGCGATGTTGAAACTGAATTTGTCATAAAAATACCAACTGATTTAAATTTCAATAAATTTACAAATGTTTCAGACCTTATTCGCGGGAATAAAAATAACCTCAAAATGATTTACCTATTTTATATATACTTATATACGAAGCAGTATTTTACTTGAATACTATTTAGTGAAATGGTACATTAGTATTTATACAATACTAGCTTCGCCCGTGTGGTACCCGGATAAAAAGTAGCCTATATGTTAGTCTAAAGTATAACCTATATTACTGTAAAGTTTCATCAAATTCCGTTCAGTAGTTTTTACGTGAAAGAGTAACAAACATCCATCCTCACAAACTTTAGCGTTTATAATATTAGTAGCATAGGATAGGATTATCGTTACTATGCCCATACTATGACCATGCCCTTAATTGTAATTGCCCAGAGTTCATTAATATGTGAGTTGATAAAAACCATAGATATCACGATCCAAGTTAATTAGTTTAATGTTAAACCAGTCAGGTATGATGCTAATGTTCGCTGAGATAGTATAAGATCAACAGAAAAAATATTAAATAAAATCTATAAATTAAAAAGTAGGTTTCGCCTTTAGCAAATCAATTGGCTGTACGTGAACCGTACATTAATCGTTTACATAAACTCCTGTCCATCAGTTGTCTGAAAGATATCACTGTCAGCGATAAGACCGGTCATTCTACTTCCGTGATCACTTTATAATTCGCTGTATTTGAACTTGTTACCAATATAATGTAGTGTACACTAAAGTGATATCTCACTATCTAGATACATTAATTCCATTCACCCCTTTCAAACACTCCATAATAATCAGAGACACTTAACAACGCAGTTAAGTAACACACAAAATTAGCACACAATCCTTTCTTAGTAAAAGAAAGAGACAGATACGAACTTTGCATCGATTTAGAAGGAGATGGGTAATTATTTGCAGTAAAGCCTACGTGAGATATGAATTAAACGATCGCAGATAGGCACCCGATCGAGTAATGGGACAATATATCTTTTTAATTGGAAGACACTTTTTGTCTGTACGCATAAGTCTGGAGCGGGCATGTGAGAAAAACACATTCTTAAATGTATCCCATTCATCTTTGCGGGCGGTGCCTGGTCCAAGATACAAACTATTAGTATTTATACTAATAGTTTGTAAAATACTAATAGTTTGTATCTTGGACCAGCCAGTATAAAAGAGTAAGGGTAAACCCGTGGTCCCTTTGAGTTTTTTTTTATACAACTACCTCGGCAACAGGCATAAGACCCACTTTTTGATAAGCTTAACCATAACTTATGGAAGCTTGCAGCATCGAGGTATCACTCGCGCTTTACCGACTCTGAGACTTAACAGGTGAAAAGTCTCATGATCTTGTAATTTCACCTTACCCATCAAACTGGAACACTGTGATGCGAACATTACTGCTTGGTGGAAATAGGTGTGTAGTACTTCCACAGACGAGGTATGTCGCAAGGAGTTCTACTATTTCTTAAACTCTAACTCTTTCCTCTTTACTTGGACCCAAAATAGCTTCATGGGTAATAGAAGCTTATTCGAAGCTTAATGACAAGCAGACGTACAGTTCAGTAACATCCGAATAGGGTGGTATATCAGTATACCACCCTAACTTAATGTAAAGATGGAACCGTTTCGGTTCCATCTTTACTTTGAGAACCGCGTAGGGATGAAACAAAGTATCATCATCTGTCTTTCCTGAAAAATAAAATCTGGATCTCTTTAAGTTAAGAGTGAATTATATGTATCTTCTAGACTTTCAAATTCCATAGTCGATGATTCAAAATTGATGATTCATGCCCGAATGATAGTCTTCTCATGATTCAAAAAACGTTATTTTCGTTATTTGATGACCTTGGTGAGCAGCTAGCTGGCTGAGACGCAAGGGTTTGATTCCCGCTGCGAGACAAAAGTTTGCGTGTTCTGCAAATATTTATGCCGGGTCCATGTGCTGTAGTACCACGTTACTCTTAGTACCGTTATACCAGATACCCACTATACAGGGAAAGGGCTATCGATGTGTCTATTGGGTGTTATATTTTAATTTTACCCCATGTATGACCCGCCCTGGTACTCAATAAATAGGGTTGACGATCATAAACTCAAGGTCTATTCAGGCAGACCATTCACACCACTGACCAACGTCATCAGCTGAGGTCAGTCTTAGGCACAGGTTCTCAAACTTATTTTGCCCGCCAACAACTTGGAGAATAAAAAAAATCCCCCAAATTTATTAAAACATAACTATACTTTCCCCTCTAGAATGCCTTAGCGCCCCCAATATGTTCTAGAGCCTTCTACCGCCCCCTGATGTCCTGTAGCACCCACAAGAAACAGTGGTCTAAGGACACCTTGGAGCTCATAACTTATACCACACATAAAGAAAGCAATATTACAGATTAGTACCTTCAATGTGTCGATAATACCGTTCCTGTGAAACAAAGTGCTGGCACATACCATTAAAGTAATCCTGTATAACATAAAAAATACGAGTATCCGTCGGTTTGTCTTTCTTGTGGGAATACTAAAGTCCATATGGAGTTAGACCCCCGTATTCTAAGACTTCACTTCAAGATTGACTCAACTCGAATCAACCTTACTTTTGTGTTTTGGTATTTTTAGTCTACAAAATATACTCCATTCAAATTTTAATCGATTGGTTTTCTCGATTAAATGAAATAATCCAACTGTCATCTCAAGGTACCTTACGATTTACCTCGAGCATTCCTCAAAGTTGGCGTTTATGACATCCGGCAACAGCAAGTTCTGCAGGCTTGATATAAACTTTCGGGAACTCATGACGTGTGATTATGAAATAATAAATAATAATAATAATAGGTATATGTAATTATGTTTATCTAGGGAATAGTGTTTGTGTTTTAGTAATAATATAGCTCTAGCATTAGTTTATAACTTTTCTTATTATTCACTACCTCAAGACTTATCCATACTACACAAAGGTTAGCTGGAAGAGAATGCTATCTAGCATTAAGTTCACCTATGTACAGTACTTTTTAAATGCGTTTTTAAATGTACAATAAATATTTTTCTATATATCTAATAAAATAATAATGACGTGTGAACTATATATCCATAGGTAACTGTTTCATAGACGGCTCAAAACAGCATGCATTCGCTTAGTTCTAGTGAATAGGACCTTGCATGAATTGTGTCTCTGACACAAAACGGGTGAAAAGTCTCATGTTCCTGTAATTCACCGGACACCTTTCAAACCTCAAGCATTACTGCTTGGCGGCACTACTGATTTTTAAGATGATATTTATTGGTTCGCCAATTCAAACGAGACTGCATATATTTAAGACAAATACCACTTTCTGTTGGCGTTAACGCTTGCGGAAAGATTTAATTGTATGACAATGATATTAGCTGTGGAAATGTCACGTGACTTCTGCCAATTAGCCTTGACAAATTTGCGTTAGCATGAATGGAAAACTAAGCGTGAGGTATTTGTCTAATAAGTCACTAAGGCGCGTTGCCGACCCCTAAAAAATAATAATCTGTCCTCTTTGGAGAACCTCATATTGTACTTGAGAAAACCACAGAAAATGATCATTTGATCACCTACATTGTCTACGTAAAAAAAAAAAGCATCTGCTCAAGTAAAGGTCCGGTCAAACTGACGCGGTGGCAATCAAAGATAAGAGTTGTCAAGTGATATTCCACCAGCCAGTCTGAGCGGACCCTTAGTTTTAAAAAAGTATAAAACAACATAGCTTCAAAGCTAGATATTTTATTAATAGTTTTTACAATGTATTGTGAATGAGTGAAGATATCATAAAGTGACTGTAATTTCCGTTTCGAGTTTGTCTAAGGATTGATAGGAATCGATTGATGGTGTTTTTGTAACAAATTGTTATATTAATGCGTCAAGAATAATAGACAGGTTTATTTCTTCGTAATTTGTAACGAATAAAGAATGTTGTTCTAATTGGTTCTTATTACAGATAACATTCCTTATTGATTAATTGTCTTAAAATAAATTATATTGGCACAATAAAATTAATAATAATAATAATGCTGGATACATGCACACAGCATCATCTACCCCTAAACTAAGCAGATATTGCGTTATGGCAACTACATAACTGATTTACTACTTAAATATGTTTTTTGTAAAAACATACATTGTACATAGAAAACACATAGACTCACTAATTAACCACTTTTAAATAGATAAATTGCGATATTTTATTGTATAACTATACAATAAAATATCGCAATTATTTTATTGAAGTTTCAAAGGCTTTTTAGCTTTCGTGGTCGCAGATGTCTAGACAGAAATAATAATTTTCGGAGAAAATTGCGCCATTGTTTAGCTAAAAATGTGCAATTATTGTCCATTAAAGGTAAATAAACAAATAACGCTGGACATTATTCACACATCATCATCTAGCCCCAAACAAGCAGAGCTTGTATTATGGAAACCTTTTTTTTTTAAATACATATACAAAAAAGCTGGTTTGTGTGTTTTCTATGTATATTATACAGATCCGAGATAAATATTTGCAGATCATACAAACATTTGTCCTCCGGCAGAAATCGAACCCGCAACCTTCTGCGTCTCACAGAGGTCTTCGATGTTATGTCATTATTGCCATAGCAACGGTCTTTTCTATGTAAATATTATGCAGACAGTTATAATTATTTTCTGCCTATACAAGTAGACTTCTGGATATAGGCCTCCCCCAAAGAGTGCCAAGACGAACGTCATTAAGTCACCTCCATCCACCAATTTCCTGTAATCTTCATAAGATTATCGGTCAATCGGTTGGCGGGCCTTTCTGCACTGTGCCGTCTTCCAGTTATTAATAACATATGGTAACCGATACAAATGAATTCCTTTCAGTATCGGATCATTTATAAAAGCTAGAGGCGCCGATTTATTCGCCTTTAATTGGATGTTTATAACTGCGGGTGGCAACACTGGTTATAAATGGCAGGGTTGCATTGTGAAGTGATAAATTAGTCTGTGTTCCTTCACTTTATTTCAAGTTTAGTTATTCTGCTAAGCTGTCTTTGAACACAGTTGTAGGTTTTTAAAATCGAAAAATGTTTTGAACGTTTAAAAATGCTCGAAGTGGTGAAGGACAACATCGTGAACCCAGAATGCCCTAGACTAAAAGTTCGAAGACATGTGCCATGGCTTTGAGTTCGAATAAAGTGACCTCTGTAGCGCAGTGGAAAGCCTACCTGAGACGCAGTAGGTGGCGGGTTCGATTCCCACCGCGGAACAAATGTTTGAATGATCTGCAAGTATTTGTCTTGAGTCTTGGTGTTATCTGAGTATTATATGTATGAATTTGCAAAAATAAAGTATATAAGTAGTATATCTACTACTTATATACTTTCTAATACAAGCTATGCTTAGTTTGGGGCTAGATGATGTTGTTTTAAAATGTCCAGCATTATTTATTTATTCTTAATTTATTAAAGCGACGATGTTCTTGAAATCTGCTGTGGAAGTTCCTGATACGCACGACACAGGGAATCCTAGTGTGGGGTCAGACAATTTATTTATCAGTTGGATATTTTTTATTAAGTTGGGTGTTTATATCATTGGAAGTTTGTTGCTAATAATCTTAATTACGAATAAATAGATTCATGTGGAACAGGTATATTTCGTGATCTAGTATAACACAATCATGCTACGTTTTATCCGGGTACGCAGCTTAAACTGTAGACAGAAGCTAGTATAGTATTAGCTAGTGCTTTTAGTTATCCTGGCACGCGGCTAAAACTGTAGACAGAAGCTAGTATAGTATTAGCTAAGTATTCTTAGTTATCCTGGTACGCGACTAAAACTGTAGACAGAAGCTAGTATAGTATTAGCTAGTGCTTTTAGTTATCCTGGCACGCGGCTAAAACTGTAGACAGAAGCTAGTATAGTATTAGCTAAGTATTCTTAGTTATCCTGGTACGCGACTAAAACTGTAGACAGAAGCTAGTATAGTATTAGCTAGTGCTTTTAGTTATCCTGGCACGCGGCTAAAACTGTAGAAAGGAGCTAGTATAGTATTAGCTGGTATTCTTAGTTATCCTGGCACGCGGCTAAAACTGTAGACAGAAGCTAGTATAGTATTAGCTAAGTATTCTTAGTTATCCTGGTACGCGACTAAAACTGTAGACAGAAGCTAGTATAGTATTAGCTAGTGCTTTTAGTTATCCTGGCACGCGGCTAAAACTGTAGACAGAAGCTAGTATAGTATTAGCTAAGTATTCTTAGTTATCCTGGTACGCGACTAAAACTGTAGACAGAAGCTAGTATAGTATTAGCTAGTGCTTTTAGTTATCCTGGCACGCGGCTAAAACTGTAGACAGAAGCTAGTATAGTATTAGCTAGTGCTTTTAGTTATCCTGGCACGCGGCTAAAACTGTAGACAGAAGCTAGTATAGTATTAGCTAGTATTCTTAGTTATCCTGGCACGCGGCTAAAACTGTAGACAGAAGCTAGTATAGTATTAGCTAGTATTCTTAGTTATCCAGGTACGCAGCTAAAACTGTAGACAGAGGCTAGGATAATAGGTATTACCTAGTATTCTTAGGTCGGTGAGTGATTTAGTGAACAAACATTTATTTACTTGCCTCTGAACATAACTATTATATCTGGAATCTAAATTACATTCACACGAGTACATTTACCTACACGAAACCATTGGCAACCATTGGGTCACAGTCTCACAGGGACAAACCGCAAATATTTTGCATTCTATAACAGAAGCGATTGCTTCCTCCATAAATCTAAGCTATTCTGTTCCCATGCGTAAAGAGGTCGTATGCGCATGTTACCTACTGGTTCTTGTAAATGTACTGTGTGAATTGTATTTACTGGTAAGGAGTTTCAGTTGGGTTTTTGACAATGTTTTAAAATGCTTCTAAATCATGTTTGGAAGAGATAGATATAACTCTTTATTGCATATCAAAGAAAGACTGAAGAACAGGAAATTATAAACTACTAGCTTTTGCCCACGGCTTCGCCCGTGTGGTACCCGGATAAAAAGTTGCCTATGTGTTCTGATGTATAAGCTATGTTACTGTAAAGTTTCATCGAAATCCGTTCAGTAGTTTTTGCGTGAAAGAGTAACAAAACATCCATCCTCACAAACTTTCGCGTTTATAATAGTAGAAGGTTCTCGATCTTATACTTAGAGCTAGCTTTTGTTTTTGAGTGAGTGATGTTGTATAGTAAATAATGCTGGTCATTTTTCACACAGAATCAATTAGCCCCAAACTAAGCAGAGTTTGTATTATGGGAACTACGTGACTGATATGTTAATGATATTTTTTTTTGTAAATTAAACATAGTAAACACCCAGACCCGAGACAAATATTTGTAATATATAATATAAAAACATGTTCGGTTTTTTATCGGTTTACACACTTTTGCCTAAGATAAATTCAGTTAGGAAAGGAAGTTATGAAAACGTTACAATAATTTATTATGCAACTAAAATGGAGAGCAAGCTTATGGCCCCACCTGTTGGTTGCGGTTACCGTAACCTAAGGATGATTGCATCACCAGAAGTACGTACCACTCACGCGTTGCCAACTCATATACACAAGACATAACGTTTAAAAAGTATCAGGTTCGTCTAATTGAACGGCGCCCTATCCATACTAATTATTGTCTTTTAGTTTCATATAGGTAGGTATTTAATAAAAATCGGTAGGCAGTCGATTTGAATGCAACATTTCAACCCATCAACTTTATAACTATCAACAACATCCCAGCATTTACATTTCAACAAATTAGCAATTAATATCAGCTATAATAAATAAGGCTTCACACACACGGTACGATAACATCGTACGACATCGCATGTCGTCACGTATGGACCAGTGCTTTATATCAATATCGTATTACGATTTATGCGCGTGCGCACGTTATGTTCTATCGGGAGTTATGTGTGCAAGGATGCGTATTTAAATGATTTCTGTCATTCGTATGGCCATTTATCAGAAATACTGGGTTGTGATAACTGGATTCTGATATAGGTTTCTAATAGGTTCGTGAGATGTTTACATAATTACGACCTTCAGAGATCGGTCATCATCATAACAGCAGGTAGACGCCACTGCTAGAACCTCTCCCATAAATGGCTATAACCTTTTCTTTTTTTTTGAACCTGCAAGCCAATAAGCTTGAGATGCGGTTTTGCAGTCGATTTCAATATCTACAAGTATAGTTTATAGATATATTTTTTATGGTAAAACACATAATATGCATACTTTAATAAGTAGATTTTAAAAATCAGCAATCTTCCTGTGGCTTTTTGATAATGATGAAGCAGACTGAAGATAACTACTAAAGACACAAAATTAAGATGATTAAGGGAATAAATTTTAGTGAAGCCTAACACAGATACGACATATTTATAGTTATCATATTACTATTTAGTAGCATACAATTCACTATGAGTCTACTTTGGATCAGTTTTACTAGGAAATAATTGTAAATTATTATAAAAAAAAAATGCTGGACATTTTTCACACAGCATCATCTAGCCCCAAAGTAAGCAGAGCTTGTATTATGGGAACTACATGACTGAGATACTGCTCATATTTTTTTTTGTAAATAATATTATTATACTTAGAAAACACCCAGACCCTAGACAAATATTTGCAGATCATACAATAATTTGTCCCGTGGCGGGAATCGAACCCCGCAACCAAGAGGTCGACAAATGGATCATTATGGAGCAGAATACTGATTTTGATGTTTATGAGATCAAGAAAACATCGCAATTAAATTCTATTTTAATAATTATTATTAAGATAACTTGATCCATAATTTGTTAGTAAGTTACTTAATGTCATAATGTTAGTACAATTAATTATTTAAAATGTGATCGAATCTAGATCGCCATTTTAATTGCCTATTCCACAATACGAAGGTTGGGCCCAAATAATGTACTTTGAAACACCATGGAAATTTATGCATATTAAATTCTTCATTTAATAATGTCCAACAGGTTTCCGTGTCTAAGAAACATAATCGTTTGTCAAGTTAACAATGACATTAACTTTAAGTTAACTGGATTGAAAGTTCAAGTTTACCTGTTAGAATAACTTAGATGTCAGTTTACTAACAAGAACATATCCCAGAAATACGATACTCGTGGATTAGCTTTTATTTTATATTGAGTTTTGTTCAGTAAATTTTCGCTGATTTCAAAATCATCATTAATCAAGAGTTTTAGTTTTATTTGCAACATTTCTGATAATCATATCAATTATTTAATTGCATGTGTTGCACAAAGGCCAAACAAATTAAGCTCACTGTTCTAGAAACAAATGTTGTAATAGTTTCTAAAATATGTTTTTATGCATAACAAGTTGTGTTAAGTTAGAATCAAAAAAGTTAATAAACTCACTTTCAAAAATAATGTCTACAAAACCGTATTGCCTTTCATAAAAATTGTAAATTGGCGAAATTGGCTTTTTTTTTAAATACCCACTTAATTTCACAAGTGACATCCTCTCGCTACCTCCAACACCGAATTGTAACCAAAAATGTAAGAATCTCTCTTTCGGAAGGGCATTTAATCAAAATATTTCTCACTTGTCGGTGCCGTATGTGGATAATTATAGGCAAATTGGCGTCGGTAACAAGGTGTCTATATTGGGACGTTTTTTATTGAAGATCCTGCCATCTATTACACCGAACTGTAATGTAACAAAGCGCTCGCGCCATAGAGATCTGTAATGTAACAAAGCGCTCGCGCCATAGACCGCGAGATCTTCAATCACATATTGATTAGTTCTTGATTATATTACGCAAAACATTATGGGAATTTCTCAAAATCAGAATCAAAGTTAAAGTTATTAATTGAAAGCAGAATGAATATTGAGAATTGTCTACTAATGAATTAAGGACAGTATGTGAATTCGTCGGGAGCAGCGCTAGGAATACCGGCCCCAGCGCTACTAGGCCGAATAGTCGGTAGACCAGACATGTATGTTTTAAGATTTTATTTTAATGGCCTAATTTACTCCATTCTACATTTTTATTGGCAAGCTCCAATCAATTTAAGCCGTGGCTATTTTACATAAATTTTTGAGATGACACATGAGGAACCAAAAATATAAGTTTCTTTTTTAGATTATCTCGATTAATGGTTAGGTTAGGTTAGGTTTTTTTTAAAACCACTGTTTTTTTGTTTATACGGTGACTTTTTGTTATTCAAGAGAGAAACTCAAAAACTTTTCGGTGTGACTCACGACAGTTTTTAATTCAAACCTTCGCATTTTTAAAGGTGTTAAAGTATGCAAAATATTTCGACCCTTGTTTCTACATTGTATATGTAATAAATTTTGTTCATAATCACTATTTAAAAATAATTAGGTATGTAAAGATCAATGGACAGGTCGTTTGCTGAATAACATATGGAAATTCCAAATATAATCGTAAAATGTAAACTGCTTAATTTCTCCACTGATTGTAAGGTTTTATTTGATCAAGAAAATTGGGTGTTTATACCCAACAACTGTTCTTGTAATAAGATAATCTTTCTAGCCTTTGCTATTCTTATTGTAGAATTCAAATATTTTGCTGTTTTCTGCGTTTCATTATAATAATAATAATGCTGGACATTTTTCACACAGCATCATCTATCCCCAAAGTAAGCAGAGCTTGTGTTATGGGAACTACATGTTTTTTTTTTCGTAAATACATAAAATACATAATAAACATAGAAAACACCCAGATCCCGAGACAAATATTTGCAGATGCAAACATTTGTCCCGCGGCGGGAATCGAACCCGCAAAATTTTGCGTCTCAGGCGGGCCTTCGCCCATTGCGCCACAGAGGTCGTCATTGGTAATTATCATCGGCGGAAAAATATACTATTTGTTTTTCATACAGAAATTATTTTAAAAGTGAACGCGTTGAGTTGGATAAGGCTTCGTCTGTAATATTGGTAGGTATGTCCATCATGTGAAATACAGTCGTGAGCGTGTTTTTTATAATATTTTCACGTACGTTTGTTTCTGGCTTATCTATGTTATGTATTATTCAATATTCAAGGGTAGATACATAGATGTAGAATATAGAATATATAATGCTGGACATTTTTTCACACAGCATCATCTAGCCCCAAACTAAGCAGAGCTTGTGTTATGGGAACTACATGACTGTATACTGTGATAGGTATATTGTACATTCATAGTATGTGGTACACAACTTAAACCCCTGGTAATAATTCGTATGTCTGTTCCATCCAAAGGTTGTCCGGTAGAAGTTGTCGCTAATTAGCGATAAGACCATCCATTGAACAACATTGTAGTACCTTTTTAAGCTGAAATATTATTTTTGGTGTACAATAAAGTATTTTTTGTCTATCTACTTTTAAAATACTATTTATGTTTTATTATTTAACAAAAATACCTCGATTAAAAGAGGGTTTTGTAATTTAAAATTGTATCATGCAATTATTGCGCGGACCAATTCCAAACAGGTCCAGCTAAATCATAATTTCGCAGCCAAATTTCAATTTCTCCCGGCATTACCGTTGGTCGTGCATTTGCTCTAATTTATGACCTTTAAATAACAGGAATTGATACCGATTCCTTCTCAAAAACCAAAAAATAATCGCGTACACGTACCAAATAATAAATTTCGCGAAATTCCCTGTTGTGGTTCGATTATCACACTTAATTGAAAACTGGAGATCGAGATCTTTATAAGTGCGTTCGTAGAATAGCCTCTGTTGGTAGGGTTGTCGATTTAATATGGATCTTGACAAATGGTCAATCGATGGACTCGGTGATGCAGTAGCTGGCTGAGGCGCAAGTGGTCCAAGTTCGATTCCTGTCGTTTGCATGTTCCTGCCGACATTTCCGAGTCAAGGTGCTATGGTACCCTGGTAAAGTTCCTGACACCTCCTTATCGGTAGTCCTCGTAGTTTTGTATAAAATATAAAAACATATCAACTTGCCTGGCTTATCCATAACAAAGTTTTTGAGTAACCTATTTAAAGATAGATAAGAGATGTTTAAATAGTATTTATAATAGTATATACTAGTAGTTTCATCTGATTTTTTTGTAAATACCCAATTGTACATAGTCCAAGTCCAAATTAGAAAATAGGTATTCGTCACTTTAAATGATCCATTATTTTGATTAAAGCTTTTGTCATAAAGACTATGTCACAGGTAAATTATGATGAAGCATATAAATATTAATATTGTAAATGACTTAGTTTCGGCTCAATCCGAGAGATCGAGGTGAGTGATCGCGACTTGTAAATATGGTTAAGAACGGCACAAGAAGTGCTAATATAGACAAACATGTTGTATTATGTATGAAAACAAAAAAACAAAAACAAACACGCTCACGACTGTCTTCCCCATGGTGGACATCCTCAGATACATACTCAGTGAGTAGATCTTTGAGAATAGTAGGAATAGTCAGATGCACGTCCAAACATTACATTTGGTACATGCCCGCGTTTTGCAAGTTAGCATTCCATGTGCAGGTTGTAAGCCCATCGCCGCTTATTGGAATACTAACTGTTGGCAGATGCCGGTTTCCTTACGATGTTTTCCTTCACAGATTTGAGCACATACATTTTTCGAGTGGAAAAATCCATTGGTGCACGAACCATCGAACCCACGATCTCCAGATCAGAAGTCGGGGTATCGCCCACTAGGCCAACACGGCTTTCTCTTCGGCTTTTAAAGTATGATAAAATGTATTACTAATAAATTATAGTAAAATTTAGTTTATTTAGTAACTAGCTACTTCTCACGGCTTCTCCGGGTGGTACCCGGATAAAAAGTAGCTCTTACCTTCAAGGCAGCGTACGTACAAAATGCATTCGCTCAACCGTATTTTCTTCGAATTACGTTGCAAAATTGTGATAGGAAATCATTAAATTTATCCACCCTGAAACAACGGAATATATACAGCCTTTGCCCACCCTAAAAGTCCATTCTAAATATTCGTGAAATATTTTTTAAATCAGATGAATAGATTTCGAGATCACCTTCTACATCCATAATTACCAACTTACAAACATTACCTTTTTATAATATTAAAAAGTGTGGATTAATTTTTGGATATTCGTAATAAAAAAACTAAATTGACAACCCTAACAAAATAAAAGTCATATAAGTAGAGGGGTCCTGAACACCCATTTTAGTGGTCACTGTTAGCATGGAAATTGATTTTGAAAGAATGAGTTATGACCTTTTAAAATTGGCAGTTCGCCCGCTTCAGGGAAACAGTTATTCAGTCCAAGCAAATCATTATTTTATTGAGATCAACTGAAATGATTTACAATTAGTTATGGTCAGGTTGATTCATAAAAATTGATTACGAAAAAACGCCCAATAATTATCTCCTGACTTAAATTTTTACTTGTAGAAGATGTGGTAAAATATGGATGCCTATTGATTAAACTTTTCGACAGAATTTACGATTACCATTTGACGACCTTTGTGGCGTAGTGGGCGAAGGCTCGCCTGAGACGCAGAAGGTTGCGGGTTCGATTCCCGCTGCAAGAAAAATGTTTGTGCTATTTGCTAATGTCTCGGGTCTGGGTGTTTTCTATGTATAATATGTATGTATTTATAAAAGAAAAAGTATATAAGTAGTATATCTGTCATGATGTTCCCATAATACAAGCTCTGCTTAGTTTGGGGCTAGATGATGCTGTGTTGAAAATGACCAGCATTATTTATTTATTATTATTTATTTATTTAATAAGCCCAGGGCACCTTAAACCGACGAGTATGCGTAAATAATCTGATAAGGATGAATAAAACTACAAAGGTAGGCAAGTGAAAATCCGTGGTCTCTGCCTATCCCTCCGGAAAACAAGCATGACTTTATGTAAAAAGTTCAAATTTCAACTGAATCGGTTTTAAAGATTTTTAACGCCCAATATACACGTACATAGTTCTGACCCTACACTATGAATTCCCGTGCCGTTGGTATCAGAAACAACGAGCACCGTGGTACCAAAACACTCAGACTCGGAATAAACATGCAAATCATGAGACAATTGAACCCACACCTCTTAAATCGCTGCTGGCTACTCGCCCGCCGCGCCAATACAGAACGTCAATTCAAAATTATTGAGTCCTGTAATTGCTTGGCGATTATTCTTTCGAATTTGAAATATTTTTTAACCACAGACGAAGGCTTGGCGTGAATTTGGTGGTATCATAGCATTGAATCGAATTCGTTATATCACGATTTTATGGTTCGTAAGCAAAACTATTTTATCAAATTATGCCCTACTCTGATCAGATTGAAGACATTCTAGAGAAAGATCAGGTCAGAAACACACTAAATCGCCGAGCTTGTATGAAGAATTTGATGAGGATGAATGAAGTGAAAGTAGTATGCCAGGATCGTAGCAAGTGGAAATCCTTGGTCCTGCCTACCCCTCCAGGAAATAGGCGTGAAGCGTGTATGTATGCCCGCGATTGTACGCGTTTTCATAGAAGATTCATCAACTCGCTGCAACATGTTTTTTGTAGTTATACCCCCAAATAATATACAAATCAATCCTATCCTACTATATAATTAACGCGAAAGTTTGTGAGGATGGATGTGTGTTTGTTACTCTTTCAAGCAAAAACTACTAAACTTTACAGTAATATAGCTTATACATCAGAATAACATATTAGCATTTTATCCGCATGCCACGCGGGTGAAGCCGTGGGCACAGGCTAGTATTAGGATAATTTCGCTGTGCGTTGATTGTCAGTCAGACGCTTTTTATCACAAAATCAAATAGTTCTTCCATACAAACATACTTCTGGTTATTTAATAAATAAGTATATTATAGCTATCAAAAGTAATATTAAGTTTTTGTTTATATCTTGTGAAGTAAAATTAAGTATTTTCAGCCATTCATAATAAAATTAGAGTATTTTTAGGTATATGAAGTTTTTGTTCTATTTGTTATGTTGTAGAGTATAATAAAGTATTTTCATTCATTCATTCATTTGCTCACCAATTTTTATGACGGTCCACAGATAGCTAATTAAGCTAAGAATTAAGCTACTTCATTATCCATATGTCGTCACAATAAACATGCACCCCTCAAATCAATCACGCGAAACAATCGGGTCCGGCAATTGATTGCTGAGCAACGAGACACAGAACAATACATAGTACTAATGTACAGAAATTTCACTCCGCGTAAGTATAACGCAGGACGGACAGGGTCTAGAAAATAATCTCACGTTCACTTTTCCTTTCACGCTAACGCAAATTTTGTCAAGGTTAAACTTGGCAGCTGTCACGTGACATTTCCACAGTTAATGTCAGTCCCATACAATTCAATCTTTCTGCAGGCTGCAACGCTAACAGAAAATGGTATTTGTCTAGACCCCAGGTTCTCTAGTCAAATACCGCAAACTTAGTTTTCCTTTCACGCTAACGCAAATTTGTCAAGGTTAAACTTGGCAGCTGTCACGTGTCTTTTCCACCGCTAATGTAATTTCCAAACAATTCAATCTTTCCACAGGCGTCAACGCCAACAGAGAGTAGTATTTGTCTAGACCCTGGGATGCCAAGTTTAACCTTGGAAAATTTGTATTAGCGTGAAAAGAAATCTAAGAGTGAGGTATTTGTCTAGCCACAGTTATTCAGCACAGCACAGAGCGGAAGTAGTCTCGTCGTAACAAAAAATAGACAGATTGTTTAAGCTACTTGACCTTAACAACATGGGAGGCTATTGGCACTTGTTTCAAGTATTCATGTTTTTCATGGTTCCTTTTCAAGTAGGGTGCAGTCAGAGACACGTCCAAACATTATTATCTGGCGCATGTCCGCGTTTTGCATAATAGTTAGTAACGTAACAGATTGCAAGCCCATCGACGCTTATTGGAACACTAAAAAAACTAACGAAAATAAAAAATAAATAAGAGTACCTACATAATTAGTAAACAATTGATTACTCTCTAACTACCCCCTACTTGAAAAAAAACCAAGAAGAAGAAACTTATTTAAGAAAAACGACAAAACTATGATTGTAAACCGTCCAAAATAACCTACTCATGATTTGGTTGATTAGGGAGAGTCATTAAATCTTCAATCACCAGAATCCAAACGAAAGCGATAAAGCGCAATTTGCTTTGCTAACTTTTTCATAGTGACGAAGACTGCGAAACCCGGTGATACTCATTAAAAAATACCATCGCAAATCAGCAGTCAGCTCCAATAACTTTGGCTAAGTTATGAGTTGGTCCCACCAATTATAATAAGAACAATCATATCATTAAGCCGTACAATTGGTGATGAATGGGGAATTGTTGGATTTACTTACCAACTTAACCCAGAAAATACCTTTATTCTTACAAAGGCGAGCTTAAACCTAACATGATTTTCTTCGACTTAACTTTTTCTCTACTTCTCTGACAAGCGTACGTGAAAAAACGTGAAAGTACATTAATATCATGTTTTTTTTAAGGTATTTTTTTTTTCACGAAATAGTCATATATTTTTTTTTTATTTGATATGATTTTATCAAGGCAAATTGGTAAACCACCAATATTATCGGATCTGCAACACCTGAGGTTTGATTCGGTTGCTTGTCCGAAAGTAAAACTTCTCATTTTGTCATTTTATACAGGGTGTTAAAATTACTCATAAAAACTTAAACCGGAGTTTCATCTGCAACAAATTTGCAGCGAAACAAACAAACGAAATGTTTTGCATTTTATTTTTCGAAATTTCTATTGAAGTATATCGAAATTTACTTGCTAAATTTTTTCCCGCGTCCCATCGCCCGCCCGTATAGATAAATAAATAAAAAAATATAATGATAGTTATTTTTATTGGGTTAAAATAGTATATTTTATAAGCCATAGTATTTCCAGGTCAAAACATCTATAGAATAAAGCAATTCTGTTTTCACACAAGAAACATTAGTTGTACCCATGGCTTCCGTTTTTGGTAGTTATAACATCCGTTATATAATAAAATCATCCAAAATCATCGATGAAGCCCAGATCCTTACCAACTTCTGCTATATTCTTAATTTGAATTATTATTGATCATTATTTTGCTATATAATAACAGCACTTGAAATAATTTCTTTAGTTTAAAGCTTCCTTACTTTAAACAATGGTTAAAATTATCGATGAAGCCCAGATGCTTACCAACTACTGGTTTATTCATAATCTGAATTAGTATTTATCATTATTTTGCTATATAATAACAGCACTTGAAATAATTTATTTAGTTTAAAGCTTCCTTACTTTAAACAATGTTTAAAATCATCGATGAAGCCAATCTTTACTTGAAAGCTTTTTTACAATGGATTAATCTAGATAACAGCGTCGCTTCCATCAAAAATAATGACAAACTTTTTTGCTCTCATAAAATACATTTACTTCATAATTTTTGGACTCAACGGCTGTATTATACAGTGACCTTATATTGAGCTATCACCAGTTATCAAAACGATGTGGAAGACACATAAATTCTTGTTAAAACTGAGTTATGAAGCATTGTATAGAGTTATTACGGTTTATGATTTTTGTAAGGATTAACGTTTGACGGTCGTCTGACGATCTGTCAATTTGTTTCATTGTAACTTTACATTTCAAGGAAAGTTTTGTGACCTAGACGGCCTGGGAGAAATCAAAAGAAATTTTAATGGATATGAAGTCCTTTAACTACCAGATATCGCAAGGGCATGCCTAAAGATGGATGAGAATCGTTAGTCCGAACATAGTCCAAGTGGACACTGTAGCAGGAATAGCCACGTCGAAGGCCAAATAATGCTGGAAGAAGATTTGAAAAAGCTTTTGGCAACCTGGAATAAGTAGGAAAAAATTGTTGAGGAGGCCAGAACAGCTTAAACAGATCTGTTAAGAATAAGTTAATTACATTATAATTGGTTAAGTTTACGAGAAAGGCTTATCCATAAATCCCCAGCCTGAAAGCAAAAGGGGATTTCAAGAAAACTTTCTTCACAAAGTTTTCTTGAAATCCCCTGCAATGGCAACAGACAAAGAATAACCGTGGCTCAGTGACTCTAACTCTGTCCTTTTCTAACGTTACACAAAAGTAGCATAAAAAAGAGGTAGGTATTTTATCGAGACAATAAAGTTATGGAGTGATTATGAATAAGAAGGATATGGATATCTTTGCGTCGTGGATAAAAATATGTCAAAAAAACATACAGAAACACCGAATTGAGGACCTCCTTTTTTGCAGTCGGTTAAAACAAATAACCCTCACCACCCGATAGTGACAGTCTATAGACGAATCTAGAGTGATGGATTTAGGGTAGACTTTTAAATTCTCAACAATGACCCCAAAAGGCCTAATTTTTGGACCGTTAGACATTTTTATATACCTTAGACAGATCAAACTTTCTCATACCAAAAATGGCTATTGATAGAAAAACATATTAAAAAACGGTAAAAAATTAGAATGGGTGACCGTTAGAGGCATTTAGCAGTGTTTATACTTGAACCAACTTGAAAACAGTGTCACATAGTCACCGTGAGAAGATCAGAGAACGTGAAACTTTTGCATTCTAAGATATAATCTGTGCTTGAACCGAGTTTTATGATGAACGATCTCATTTACTGCGATTTATTCATAAAAGGGTGTTCTGATTGCATCTGAAGACAAATCAAAATAAAATAAAAAAGTTAGTTTTAGAGACGATGTTGTTGCTATATGTGACAAGAACGCTTTTAGATGGAAGTACATTCAAGGCATATGCCATCAGTTCTTTGCTTCAAGATGGAAGCAAAGAACTGATGGCATATGCCTTCGAATATACTCCAGGACATGCCAGTTTTCTCAAAAAAATTCACCGTTTTAATTGCGCATATCTTTCTTTCAAGTAGGAAAATAAATTCCTGCAAAACCCTGTTCTAATTCACGACCTCTGGATTAGACCCACGTCACGAATCTTAAATTGCTAGGTACCCTGAAATAGCCGTAAAATAAATGATGACGTCACTGTCCTATCGAGCCGTAATCGAGATCTACGATGATTCCTTCTCCAATGTCGAGATTGTAGCACATTGAATGATCTCTGTCTGTCAGCACCTTTAAATTGTCCCTTATAGCGCGAGAAATCGATCCCTCGATTGGTCACGAACGATTGTTAAAACGATCTCTAAATTGGAAACGGAATAATGATACCTATTGTTTACTTTACGCCGTGATCATTATAAGTGGACGGAAAATAGTTGATATTATTATAACTTAAATGTATATTCAGCATTTTTCCTCACACTTATATTTCTTATTGCTTTTTATTTGAATGAATGAATGAAAATACTTTATATTAAGATACAAACAATAACATTAAAATTGAAGATACAAATGGGCGGTTTTATCGTTCAAAAGTGACCTCTTTCAGACAACTTTTGGACGAAGAGGATTTTATGTGAGTTTGAGAAAGGTCTTGTTTTTTATAATGTGGTTTAGTAGAAATAAGTATTAGTATTTTGGCAAAAACATTTAAGATTACCTCGGGTCTAGACAAGTACCTCACGCTTACTTTTCCTTTCACGCTAACGCTATCAAGGTAAAATTTGGCAGCTGACACGTGACATTTTCACAGCTAATGTCATTTTCATACAATGCGATAACGTCTAAAAAAGTGGTATTTAATAATAATAATAATGCTGGGCATTTTTCACACAGCATCATCTAGTATTAGTGAGCGTTTGTCTCGACCCACTTGCTAATCTGTAAGCTGACATCCGTGATTTCACTGAGTGTTTGTTTCCAACGGAAGATCAGCGTTGTGTTGCCAGTTGACACAACAAAATATGCTAGACGCCAATTTGCGTCGTTACATATTGCTAGGTATCGGGACATACATCGTTTTATTGATAGTATTTAGGTATTGTTTATGTAAATCCCGTGTGTGTATTGTCTGTTTGGATTATATTGTGCAACTTTTGCAAATAAATGTTTTTTCTTTTTTTCTTTCATTAACTAATGGTTGTATTCAACACGGACAATGTATTTACTATGTATTTGATAAAACACAAATTGCCTTACAGATTTCTCCAAACCACCCAGATGTATTTATATTATATTTTATGACAAGAGATTAAAAATACCAAGTTGAAGAATACACAAAGGGCATAAAAAATTATAAAGTATAAAAACACAATAATGTTTTTCGTAGATAAAAAAAACATACACTTCTCTCTAGCTTAAGGTTTGCTGGAAGAAAACTCTTTTAAGGCTTAAGCTTGCCTTTATACATGTCATTTTATTTTTCCTTTTTGTAAGAGTTTATTTGTGTGTACAATAAAGAACAACAAGGACAAAGAGTGATCTAAAAAAGCAACTTAATGATGTAGGTATAGTTACTTACAATTAACAAATGTGTAGGAATACTACTAAGTATGAACTTTGTTGAAGAAACACCTTTGATCCAAACACTAAAACAACCGTATCTCAACTACCTAAAGGGGTAACAGAACAATCCCTAACACCATTAACACCTTGTGTGTCAATCAGAGTTGCCATGTGCCCAACATCGCCCTATTTCATGTCAATCTTCACTCCTGGCTATCGACTGAGGTGCTGATGCAAGATCGTATCGCCAATAGAACTCCATAGTTGTGGAGTTTTAATAGGAAGACCTTCGTAGAGGTGTTAATGGAGCATGCATAAATCTTCGTTGTTTTCTGGGCCGTCTGACTCCATTTTATGGGTCAAACTTGCTCAGTCACTAATAAATATCCGCCATTCCAAAGTGTCAGCGGTTCGTCGCATTTGGAGGGCCTTTCTACAGTGGTTGTCTAGACCAGTTTATATTGGCGTTGACGCCTGCGGTAAGATTGAAGACCCCCTCGGCGTCTAGACAAATACTTCACGCTTAGTTTTCCTTTACGGTTACGCAAATGCGTCAAGTAAAAACTTGGCAGCAGACACGTGACATCTCCAAAGCTAATGTTATTTCCATATTATTTAATCTTTCCGCAAGTGCAACGGCTTAGGTTAACAATAAAAACAGTCACATTACTATGTACACACACACACTGGAATGCCTGTGTCGTGGATATCAGGGACTGGTACCACAATATAAATTAATAATGCTAGACATTTTTTACACAGCATCATCTAGCCCCAATCTACCCAATCAGAGCTTGTATTATGGGTATTCTATATATTATACATAAAAACACCCAGACCCGAGCCAAGTATTTGCAGATCGTACAAACATTTGTCTCATGGCAGGAATCGAACCCGCAATCTTCTACGTCTCAGACTGCGCCACAGAGGTCGTATCTACAGAACATGCAAAAATTTTTCTTTATTTTAATAATTTCTTACCATTGTTTAATTCAGCCACGATCTACTAATTGTTAAGGCGCATTAGTTCTGGATGTATTAGTTAAGGCCTTTCCCGTACTAATGTGCCATTAGAGTTCTTTGCACGGTTGCTTGCCTTAGTTGGCGATGGGTAATGCCTTCTCGCCTCTTGAGTTACTGATTGTTGTTTTAGTTCTTAATGAGAGCTTAGTGCAATACCTACCATTCTCTAACGAACACGTTAGACATAAATGTTTTGAGTCACGAAACAAAACATAGGTAGAAGCAGTTTAAAAAAAAAAACTTGAAAATATTTCCCTGTATCTGCTATGAAAATTAACCAATCATCAAATTATCACGACAAACATATTTAAAGCCTTAAAGCAGGTGGTGATCAAAAGGGAAATTGTTCGCGTAAATGTATAGATATAGGTAGGTAGGTACATCATATATTTTTTTTATGCCTTGCTCTACAATGAGTTTAGAGTAATTTGTTGACTACCGGTCAACGTATCTAATGACTTACCCATCACAAGACAAGACCAGACAACATTATCCAGACAAGGAATCCCTCTTTCAAGTCTACACTTATTCTAGTCATACTCCAGTTCACTAGTTTTGTGCCACTTCACATAACAACGTTACGACATCGTTTTCCACTTACTTGACCTTTGTTATGGATCAATGCACTTTTTAAATGTTTTTTTTTCTATTTAGACAAATGTTTACATTGCATGCAAATATTTGTCTCGGGATCTGGGTGTTTTCTATGTATAATATGTATGTATTTACAAAAAAAAAGTATATAAGTATTATGTCAGTCATTTAGTTCCCATAACACAAGCTCTGCTTACTTTGGGGCTAGATGATGCTGTGTGAAAAATGTCCAGCATTATTTATTTATTATTATATGTTATAGCAAGATCGCTTGTTACTTTGGAAGTTAAGTTAACCTACCGGCAATATTTAATTACCATTATTTAGAGGATAGAAAGCATTAATCTGTAGTGCATATATTGCAATGTTTTACGTACTCCATTGCGGCTGCGTCCCTTATACAGCCTACCCGAATTTTGTTATGAGATATCCAGCATTTGTCACTGTTTCCGATCATAGAACGGGTAAGCTTCTCCTGTAAAGACCAGTGGCGTTGGTGGTGACGATTGCGGAAAAATATGGCCATAGTTCTCTCCATAATTTCACTGCCATCATTGTATGAAATCTACGCCACAGTCCAAATAGCGTTAGTTTTAGATAGATAGATAAGATATTATAAACTAGGTTATGCTGGAACAATGGCTTATCGTTTATCGGGTTTTAGCGATATAAACCATAAATTCTTTTTGGCTTGTCACTCTTCACAAAATTATTCAAAGTACTCTACTGTCCTTAGACCACACTATTTGTTTTCCAGGCGTAATGAGCCTGTATATGCGTTAACCTTATGAGGTTGTTTATTTGGGTGTACGCCTATTACCATTGACGGCTCACCGGATTGCAAATCGGATTGCGGTTTTTTGCAATAGATTTGTATATCTTTAAAGCACACAGACAGAGTGAGAATCTTCTTTTCCTATTTTAAAGTTATGTAGATAGGTTTATTATATTTTTGTTTTTAAATTAGTTCTAGTATTCTGTTGTACAAAGCAACATCTCATACTATTAACTCTAGAATATTATTTACTGTGGTTGTCTTCGAGGTTGGCTCTTAGTTTTATCGCTACAAGTTACTTGAGGAGCTGCAATAGACTATATAAAATACTAAGTAAATAATATCTAGGAATTATTCTGTATCTTGTAAACAAAGATATCTATGGACTGCTTTATATAACTAGACTTTTAATCAAAACGTAAAGATCACACAAGAAAAACATATCATCAGTCTTAATTTAGCTGGAAAACCTTAAATTTCGAACAATCGATCCTTAAAATCGAGATCTCGATTCGCGAAATAAATTCGAAAACGTAACGGATCTGCGTGCTAACCATATTTTACTACGTGAACAAAGAACTTACGGTGACTTCTTTTTCGACCATACAATATTATTTTTACGAACTGAGTTCTCTTATTTCGAGTACTTTAAAGTTGAAATTTGTGGGTTTAAGAGTAGAAATGGTTCATTGGTATGGGATTTATAGGCTTTTGTGACCATACAGAGTGCCCGATAATGTTCATTGGAGTGTAAGTTATTTTGTTTCGGGTAAAAAACAGAATCATATGAATAATGCTTTTGTCTCATTAAGCTTAAATGGTGATGGGTAGATTTAATATACCATCTCGATGCGCGGACACCCCTTTACGGCTTAAGGTACGAGATAGGCTTTAGTAACTATTTGTAAAACTGTGGTATGAGAGCTAATTCATTAAGAGCCCGAAATGCCATCGCATTTCAGACGAAAAACATTTTTATAATAATTAATGGCCGCCATATAAGCTTCCGCGATTAATTTTTTTGTCTAAATTTTACCGAAAAGTAATTTAGCTTAAGTTATGGGTCCTTCGATCACGATCACTTTTCGATCGAATGTCAAAATCTTAATTAATGTCCATAAAATCGTTTTCGCGTCGTTGACACACTGAACTTTCGCTGATTTTTCAATAAAATTTAATTGTTCGTATCTCCTGCTTGAAGAAGATATGTTGGAACGGTTAAATGTATCGTTCTGATAATGATAAAAGTTAAATACGGTTGAAAGTAGAATTTATATCGAAAAAATATTTATAGTTAAAATATAATTTATTTAGACATTCGACCCACTGCAGGTCTCTCTTCCTTTCTTCCACTCTTCGCGATGTAACCCTGTAACTGATGTAATTAGGTGGGAGTCAAGTTCATATCGCCATCGCATTCTGGGCCTTCCAAGTCATCGCCTACCTTGGATGGGATCCCTATCGATTGACTATTGAAGTGTCACGTGATCACATTTTGATTGAATATTATTAGAATAAAATTCACATAACTTGTCTACGCCAACTCCTTTTAATTACCTACGTTTTTTTCGCTATAAATACTGCAACCATGCTTCTAGGGAAAATAGCCGCCATCTTGGATTACCTAAAAATCTAACCTCTAAACGCGTCATATTTTTTTAATTGTTCCTAAAACCGTCAATAGACACATTAAATACACAAAGCTTTTACTGTAAAGTTGTTCCTTGTCCCGAAAAGTACAAAATCATAAATGAATTGTTTAAGATTATTTATATTGACTTCTATTACCTACTTTGTAGAAAGTCAGCCTGTCAACAGGTTCTGAACAATTCAAGTGAACTTAACAGTAAATTTGCAAAGTTTCCAATCTTCCTAAAATTGTCGATCATCATTATTATTAGGCGCCCATTTTTAAAATCAGAACGGGTCGTAAATTCCGCGGCACGATGACAGCTGTCATTATGACAGGCCGCCATTACGTGCCGATCGGACAGATTTCACTTAACTTCTTTATAATTTTGACGCGATTTCGGAACGTGACTTCGACACCTACTAGGTATTTTGAAAGGTTTACTGATTTACAGGATGCTTGCTTATTTTTGCCATATATAATTTTTTTCAGAGTTTTTATGGCCTAAAAAGGTATTTATAAACATCGCAAAAGCAGTATATTAATACTGTTTTTGTGATGTTTATTTAGTGACGATATCAGTATATTATTAGTGTCGATAACTCAAGCTCTGTTTACTTTGGGGCTAGATGATACTGTTTTTTTTTATCTTTACTTTCTAGCCTATGAAGTTTAAAGACCATATTTGTGAGGTTGTGTCTCTCAAAAGGGAATCAAAAATAAAGAAAATATACAATAGGCAGTCTTAAACTTAAAAGTTCCAAAATTCATAGACAGTTTGTAAAATGAGTAATAGCCGAGTAGGTAAAATTAATTAAAAAAAAAATGAATTTTACTTACTGTTCTGTCAAAAACGGTTAGAAAATGACGTCATTATAAATTGGGACTCTGTACGTCTTATATTTTCGGTATTTGACCGTGTATCTACGAATTATGTATTTGTTTGAATATTGTTTTGCAAAACACACATCCTGTATATTTATAAAATTGTCGAACCAAGGTACCTAATTGAAACTAAAGGGTTATTTCATACCGTAATAATGTAATGATCATGAGAAATCAGACGCTACACTTAATTTTGTCTGAATTATCGATCGATACAGTTTCGTTCTTTTATAGTGTGTCGAATGTCAAAATTATTTGGTGTGTTCTCGTTGGTACGAGTATCATAGATTCCCTAAAATCATTTAGCCGGGATTGAGCATTGATGAGGTATTATTTTTGCACCGAAGTTAATCCAGCAGGTAATTGTTGATTTCGGTAAACTAACATTTGACACCAAAAACACAAAAAAAAAATAACGTTAATACGCTAATCAACGATGTCGGCCAGATCTATCATCTAAGCTAAAATAGTTGGTGTAGAATGAAGTTTTTTTCTATCTATCTATCATTTATCTATTTTAAGTTTTTATTTATTTATGTATAACAAAGATGGCTGTCAATATGTGCTTTGCTTGTGTCATCTAGCATTCTGTCACAGATAAAAAAAATTGATTGATTGTACGATATAAATAATAACATTCAGGCGCGAACTGGCATTCACCTTATGGCCTGCTGAACCGTAGGACGGTCATTACAACTCATTAAGGTTAATATCAAACTTCGTACGTAAATGTATCGATGAAAGTTTCGATTGCTACTCGATTTATCGTATCCTTTAAGTTACATCACTGAATATTCTTTATTCGATAAAAATCTCAGTTTCCCATTCAGTGCACGTTTGTAGCGTCCTGACTTAACTTTTCTGAATACCTGAATTAAAGACCGTATTCCAAAGTCTTTACTTAATCTAGACTAAGGTAAAGATTATTTAATCGAATTGCGCCAAAATAAATGTTTGAGTACCTATATAAATTCATAGATTGAGATGCATTAAGGAACAATCTAGGTTCATTCGCAAAAAAAACGAAATCGCTAACTAAAGTAGTTTTACTGGATCTTAACACAGATATAATAATTATATATCTTACTAACCAGGTTACTTACTTCCTATAAAAAATATAGCAGATACGAAATTATACGTACAAGGATGTTTGTACGTATGTATCTGCCAAATTTATTTAGAAAGGATTACAGATCTTAACCTTAAATATCACGTTGGCAACTTTTTTATCTTTCTCGCACGTGAGTAAAGCCATGTGTAGAAGTAAGTATGACATAACTATAGGGATGGAAAAACAAACAACTGTGTTTTCTGTATGATTACACGATTACGATTTCGAAGTTTTTTTTTCTATGAGCCTGGTTCAGGGTCATCACAAATGATCCTGGTTCAGTGTCATCATACACAACTCTTTTCTAAATGGATTAAACAAGTTATGAAACGGTTAGCAAGGTAAACTGATGGATGGGTGACCGTTATTTGGATCCTAGTAAATCATTAACAACTGAGAAGACTACCTCATGAAATGAGAGTTTATTTTATAGTTTAGATCGAAGTGATTCATATTATACCAACTTTTTCTTCGTGTTTTAACATTTTACGATCTAATCTACATAATCTTACAAATTACATTACGAATTTCACTATGCCATTAACTTGATGGAATTAAGTGTTGTCATTAAGTTAATTAAAAACTGGTACGTTATATTTCAAAATGTGATCTAATCTGGTTGTTAAATTAATATCAGCTTTGCGATAATCCTTAATGAATAATTAAAATAACATAATAAATAGAGCTATATAAACCAAGGTTTTCAAAATACCCTTGCAAATGACAAACCGGACCTTTTTTAAGTCACGGGAAGTTTGTAACGAGATTTTGTAACAAATAAAATACATTATTAACACAAAACAGATCCAAGTACCTACGTACATATTACATCTCCACCACTGATAAGATAGCACTGTTGTGTACAGAACGAGAGTCATCGATGTAGCTCGGAGAATTAGCAATCTGAAGTGGTAGTGGGCTGGTCGTAATATGCCGAAGAAACGACCACCATTGGGGTAAACGAGTTTTTGAGTGAAGATCGCGTCTGGACAAAATTGTGTGACTCCTGGCTAGGTGGAGCAATGTCTTAAGAAAGGTGGCGGGAAGAAAATGGATGAGACGAGCCGAACACTGGACTCAGTGACGCGTATTTTGAGAGGCCTATGCCCAGTAATGGACCGATTTAGGCTAATGATGATGATGGGAAATTTGTGGATTTAGGTAGTTTAAAATCTTCTACAAGCAAATGATGAGATATAATTATGTAGATAAAGGTATAATATTTGTCTAATAGGTCCAAGTTTTCCCTAGTTTCTTGAGCATGTCATAAACACATCAATTAGAACTAATTTCACATACTTAGCATGGACTTTATGAACAGGCATTTAGTTTAAATTCCAGATGTTTCTGATTATGCCCCTCACTAATTATATGAAGGACCATTAACTGTATAATTATGTAAAACTTTTGTAAAAACATATGTATAAGCAAAAACAATGTAATATATTGACCCTTAATATTGCTATATAAGGGAAATAAAAGGACAGCTTTTTAAATTACTTAAAAATAGTCAGAGTTGAATAAAAATTAGTTTGCACTGAGAGAGAAAATATAGAGTATTAAACTAACTTAACTTCAGTAGTGCGTAGGTGCGTAGATGCTGCATGTTATTTACTTTAGGTACAGGCGCAAATATATATAGAACTGACAGAGCTTACTTATTTAAGACTTTTGAGGTTGAGACTCTGGATCCGTGGGGAACCGGGGTCCTTCGCGATTTCTAAATTATTTCAGGGCGACTGGTCGAAGCGACGTGTGACCAGAGAGCTAGCTCTTATCTGGGTCAAAGCTGGTAATTAACATTGCCATGGCCATTCAACGTGGCAATGCGGCCAGTATTTTGGGAACGCTTCCGACTGACCTGGATTTCATTTGTTAGTTGTATTTAGTAATTAGTTGTATTTTTTTGTTACTTAAATTGTATGCAATAAAAAAAAATACCTGAAAAAAGTTTAGGTGCGTAGTATAGTGCGTTTCACAGAAAGATGAAGGAAAACATCGCGAGGAAACCATAGATTACCTTTCCAAGAAAACGGCGGTGATGAGCTTGCAATTATAATTAATATTTTTTAGACGAATAAATTAGCAAACAAGCATCTAAGCGGACTAATTGCTAAACGCGGCCATGTGTCAATTTACATTTTTGATCGTACCTCTGACGACCACCTTTTTGGTCTCATTAAAGATCAACGCACCGAGTATGTAAATCATGGGTAATACAGACAAGCGAGCGTATTTTTTTTCTTTTAATAATATTATAGAAAGAACATTATTTATCTGGTAATAGCATCTATTACGCAACGACCCATATTAAATAGGCTGTATTCAATAAAAAATATTTAATCCAAATGATTGATTATCTGTGGTCGGCTTCCGTAACGCTCTATATTTTGATTCATTACGTTTATGCACGATTAAATCAATCTCTGTTGATTGAACGATGGGCAACGGTAAAGTGTAGTAAAAACTATATAATATAATATATATAACCTTCATTAATACTAGACTCTGTCCACAACTTCGACTGCGTGATAACAGAGTAAAAAATTTTAAAACGATAAATACTAATTTCATCCAAATTAGTTCAGCCGTTACGAAAATATCAAGCAACAAATATCCAAACATTCACATAAATAATATATATTGTAGGTTATAATTATATAGTATGGGAATGTATAAAAATCTTGAAATAAAACCATTACTTATAAATAAATTAAAATAAATAATGCTGGATATTTTTCACAAAGCATCATCTAGCCCCAAACTAAGCAGAGCTTGTGTTATGGGAACTACATGACTGTAAACTACTTATTTCCTTTTTTTTTTTGTAAATACATACATTTTATACATGGAAACACCCAGACGCGAGACAAATATTTCCAGATCTTACAAATATTTATCCCGCGGCGGGAATCAAACCCGCGACCTTCTGCGACTCAGGCGGGCCTTCGCCCACTGCGCCACAGAGGTCTTAAATTGCTTGATCAGTTTATAATATCGTGCTTAGTTTGGGGCTAGATGATGCTGTGTTAAAAATGTCCAGCATTATTTGTATATATGGCATTTGCCTTTAATGGTCGTTTTAGGTATTTCATGATCTGGAACGTAATTAAGGTAGGATAAATTGTCATGGCCAAAGCGAGGGAAAATGATTTTTGAATACCTATTATCTTGGTAATTTTACTATTGCCTTTTTAAAATTTAATCAATTAATAATTTTGATTGTATCGATTATTTTATTTTAATAACATTTTAATATAATTACATGTTACTGGTTTAGATAACGGTTATAATTAAGGTAAATTAATTAATTTTAATAAACAAACATTTTTTTTAAGTATAAACATGCATCTATCTTGGAACGTGTTTAGTCGTATAATTATATAGGTCAGCGTAGGTCAAAAGGTTTTATATTAATTGAAATCACAAGGATCATAAAGAAACGGCAGCTTAAAACTACGTGAATTTAAAATGTTAAAGTGAATTAACACAGAATCCTCGCGCACAACCAAGCCTAGAAGAATTAGGCAACAAACTCATCTTGTTTTTTTTTGATGATCCTAATGTTATTTTAAGGCACTTGATAAAAACAATGCAGCGTTTTTATTAATTGTCTAGATAGTAGGTCTTATTAACTTAATTTATAATTAAATTAATTATTTATTTAATTAATAATTAATATCCTATAAACGTGAAAGTTTGTGAGGATGGATGTTTGTTACTCTTTCACGCAAAAACTACTGAATGGATTTTGATAAAGCTTTACAGTAATATAGCTTATACATCAGAATAACACATTGGCTACTTTTTATCCGGGTACCACGCAGGCAAAGCCGTGATCAGAACCTAGCTATACATAAACAACTAAAACTATATTGTATCTCATTGATACAACGCAGTATTGAGAAGTTTAATTTCAACAGTCGACTTCTATCGGTTTAGGGTGATGATGATAGGTAGGTTAGAGTTTTATTTTGATCTCGCTTTATAAATAAAACGACCTGTTTTTACAGCCTGCTGAGATAATGCAGACTATATTGCTTACAAATCTTTCCTACCGGTTTCAACTCATTTAGAAATACACAAGTCAAGTATTTGTACAGAGCACAGACTTGCTAGGGGTGTGCTACAGAGATAGAAAAGATTCAACACACGTTGATGTCATTCAGACTTAAGGCCCGGTCAAACTGTCGGTGGCGGCGGTGGCGTTGACAACGTTGGCGGTGGCGACCTGTAGGTAGAGTCACGCGAACTTTGTCATTGAACTTTGCCAACCACTAGACCACCAGTTCCATTTGATCGCTCCGCCACTGCGTCAACTTGCCCTTAGGCTCTGTTCGGATGTACCCCCTGACGCGACGCTTTCACGTAACCAAGAAAAGCAAAAAAACCTTTTTATTTATTTTGTTTGGTGGAAAGTGTTTTGAAATATCTCAAGGGTCGGCAACGCGCGTGTTGAGAGCGTCCATAGGCTACGATAACCGCTTACCAACAGGTGGACCGTAACTTGTGTACAAGCATAAATAAAAACACCATAGTGTCGTCGCGTCGTTGCTCATCAAACGTCCGTCTGAACAGAGCCTTAGTTTACAATTTATTATAATTAACTATATCACTAAGCCTACTGCTCGATAATAGGCCTCCTCTGAAGAGATGAGACAGTATCAAATTTGAAATTATTTTTAATCAATATTTTGAAGTTGAGTTGGATTTTTCAGAGATAAGTTCTGTCATTATTTTTGAAGTTCGTAATAATAATAATAGTCATTTAACTCTCACGCAATAGGATAAGTACATAAAACATAATGTATACATAGCTAGAACTTTAGTATAACGGTTTGAGAGAAATTGTAAGGTTTTCAAAATGAAATTAGCAGATGTATATTTTTAGGGTTACCTACGTACCATAAGGGTGCTAACAAACGGAACCAAAGGGTATTTGTGTAGTGGCAACGAATCCTTCGTGCGCGAGCCCCACTCGTACTTGGTCGGTTTTATAATATTTTCAGTGGCAGGCTGTCTATCCGTAGTTTTTGTCGCCATCAGGAAACCCCTTTTCATTTCAATACAAAGCGATAGTTAGTTTTGTCTGATAGAAAGCAAAGCTTGTATTGGCTTTGCTCGCACCGAGGTCGGTTGGCAATTTGACACCTTTATAAATCATACTAGACTATTATTTCTAGAGAAAACAACGCCTATCTAGTTCGAAGTTAACAGCGTGAGAAGCGGTGCATTCATGGATTGACCCATCCGGTTTAGGCAATGCCTTCGTGGTATGATTGCCGATCGATTTCTGGTCGTGGCAGTTTTGCACGATATCGCTTTTCGATGAGACGGGAATATTCTGCACAAAAATTGGTGAATCATAAAACCTTGGATAGGTTTATTGTAAAACCTAGACATTTAAATCATTCTGCCCCTAAATAATACCTAATAACTCTACTTGTCTACTTTTACTGTTCTGTATTTTGTAGGAACAAACTTTTGGTCGTTTTAGAAAGAAAAATAACTATACAAGGTAAAAAGAAAAAGGTTGCAAAGGTTGGAAAAGACATACACCAGCTAAGAAGGCAATTTTACTCAATCCTATTTATTTTCATTGAGAAATTATTTATTTAAATTCCGTAAACGGAGAAAATACTTCGCGCTACCCAATAATAACCCTTTGGGTCATGCAGAGTATATTTTCTTCCTACTACAATTATAAACGCGAAAGTTTGTAAAGATGGATGTTTGTTACTCTTTCACGCAAAAACTACTGAATGGATTTTGATAAAACTTTACAGTAATATATCTTATATATCAGAATAATACATAAGCTACTTTATATCCGGATACCACGCGGGCGAAGCCGTGGGCAGAGGCTAGATTGCAATAAAAGTAAGTCACGATTTAAGCCATGTTCGTCCCTAGAAAGTTCGGCCCGCTTCAAAAAATCTGCTTTTGTCTCACTTTGCATGCCATATTCGGCCGACAATAAATTTTATTTTAATAAATCTTATTTCGTCCTATTTTTCATCTCCACGTTCGGCCCAAGTTTTTTATAATACTGTGTCATAAAAATAATTAATGCCTACAAAACTGCAGCCTGCCAAATTATCCTTCCAGTATGATTTTTATCTGACGTTGGCACGTGAATCGAATAGCTGGTCTATTCGGTTCACGTGCCATACGTCTTGTGTCTTGTGACAAAAGTGACATTATAAACGTTTGGAACGTTTGAATTAACTGTTTACCTAATTTCCAGGCCATCATTGATGATCGCTTCTTTGAAATCAGGGCATTTTGTCCGTAATTTCCGAGTCGCATGTGTACTCCCCATAAACATCGGGAAAGTGTTCTCCGAACTAATTGGTTCACTGAAATTTGTCCGAAATGGTCCGAAATGCATCATTTAAGGTGCAACTAGTTGTGTACTGAAAGATTGACGTGATAATTTCGAAATTAAGTAATAACACTAACTCTTTCCCAAAGATCGATTCGATCATCGCATAAAATTTTATATTTTGGTTTGTTGTAGCGTAAAAGTTATAAGCGGAAGCGGAGAGGTTTTAAAGCTACAAGCGGAAGCGAAAACTAGGGTAAAGTACGGTCAGCTGCAAAATATATAGTTATCAGGACAGTATTTTAGAATTAGAACAGACATTGTAAGCTAAGCAGTGTGTTTCATACAGTTTAGGAGATACTATGAGGTCGTTCTACGTAACTAGTTCGTTTTATATGAATAACATTTAAAGTCTGATCAAATTGTGTGGCGGTGGCAATCAATTCATTTACGCGAACTTTGACACCGCCACCGCGGTGGCCGCGGTGGTGGTGGTGAAAAAAGGGTTTGGCCAGGCCCTTAGACTTTTATATGTAGATATTCTAAAGAAAACTGAGGACAGTTGATACGTGTTCACTTATTTTTTTCATAATGATGTTTTCATAGTATAAAATTTCATATTACATACATATTTATTTACAGTGATGTAAATTGATATAAAGATAATATATAAATATTATTGCTTGCTTCTCCAAATTAATGAGCTTTTTAACTTTATTTACCTATTAAATACAGTGTTATAACTCAAGTGCCTGTAGACACTGAGACAAGCCATTGGTTATTACAGTGTTAGATAAATAAGATAGATAAATCATTTATTTGTAACTACTTATTAATAAGGTATATAACTAAGATGGTTACACTGCTGATGAGGTAAGTAGCTACAAATTGGGGTGGGACTCAGCATAAAGCGCCGCAGACCAGGTGTAGGTAAGTAGCGCGCTGATTTTCCGTCCTCTCCCAATATCAGTAGCATAAAAAAAAGATTAATTTTCTAACCAAAGTTAAATAGTTAATAATAAAGCTTAAATAGTTCAATATATTTATTTACTATATTGTATACAAACTTTGTTAGAAGTTTGTGGGAAAACTTTTTATTAAGTTTAATATATTGGATATATAATGTATATACCATTTTGATGAGAACTTATCCTACAAATGTTATAAATGCAAAAGATTTGATATTTGTTACTAATAATCTCCGTAACGACTGAACTGATTTCGTCGAAATTTGGAAGAGATATAGTTTGTGACATAGAATAACTCAAATTCGGGTACCACGCGGGCGTAGCCATGTTCGGAGACTATTTGGAACAGGTATAGTTTGTGGTATAGAATAACACATAGACTTAATTTATTCGGATACCAAGAATTTCCAAAGAGGCCTTGAGAGAGCCATGTCAAAAGCTAGTAAATTAAAAAAAAAACATATATTTAAAATAATTTCATAATAAAGTTTACAGTAACATGGTTATGCTAAGTGCACCTAATAAAACTAATAGTGAGTTGTCTTAGGTGCATAAAACTATCGATTCGAAATAAAAAACGAGAGCAAATAACAACACGCTACCATTTACATCTTGGACCGACGCCGATCTCAGCAAAGCGCGTATCGTTACACGCTTTTATTACGACTACCGCTGAATTTTGTGTTCAGCGGCCAAATTATGTGTCGTAAACGTTAACGCCCTCGTAACGCTTAACGTGGACGTTAAGGCTTGCTCAAATAACCACCGGTAATGTTCGACTCATAATTGTGATTGTAATCATGAGTAATGAATTGTATTCTGAATTCGGGCCGATTATTTTTAACTAGCTACTGACCGCAGCTTCGCTCGCGTTACTCAGATAAAAAAGTACGCTTGTGGTTTGATGAATGTTTGAAGTACATTTTGATTATATTCAACTACTTAAAAAATATTCATGACCTGATGAGCGCATGATCAGTAAATTGTATACCGAAAATTATTTTTACGCGTCAGCAATTCAATAAAAATTAAAAGTAAAATTTCGTTTGCGATTTTAAATCAAAAATTCGGCGCATCATTTAAATCTTACAATTTCATAATCGTAAATCGAGCCAGACCGAATCGTGGCCAAAATATGCATCAATTGAATTTAATAAGGCTGGCGTTACACCAATAACACACCAGAAAATCAGAAGTAGGATCGATAATTTAATGATCAATACTATTTATTGAAATAATTATGTCACCAAGTTCTAGTTACTTATGTAACATGTAGTATGCGTACTTCATATATACGCATCATGCATTTCTTGTCTCCTTTATAGGTAAGTATTTTTGATACCAGTCCCTTTACAACACTGTCAAAATGGCTATCAGAACAAGACAATGGAAATAATTTCATTAGTCAGGATAAGCAAGTTTAGACAATTATAATAAATTAAAATTGCAAACAGATTGTTTGAAATTATAGGTCGCGTAGCAATATCAACATTTAGATTTGGATATTTCCTATCAAAATTTTGTTCGCGTTGCAATTACTGATAATAGGGTGGTGATGTGTCACCGGCTTTACTTGATTGTGAAATAATATTGTTCCAATGCATAAGTCTTTATAAGTCATTTCGATGTATTGACTTCCAAAACGGATGACATACAATTTTTAAATAGTGCAATAAAGTACTGTCATTTTCCAAGGAATATCCGGAGTAATGAAGTTTCAAAATGAAAGATTTAACACCTACTAGTTTTATACGGTCTTATTACGAAAGGTGGTTTCTAGACTCGAGTTCTACCTGAGTTTAGTCAGGACCATTACCAAGATTTAAAAACGTTCAAAAACAAGCAATTTAATAAAAAAAAATCTGTTTACAAATAAGTTAAAATATTTAGATTTCATCAATTTGGCCTTAACATTCATGTACATTGGAATACTATACCTACACATCTGAGATGCCTAATTTAGGAATCACAAGTATAAAGTCGAAGCTAGTTTTTGTAACAAGTGGGTAGACGATAAATAATTACAGCTAGCCATATAAAGCATAGTGTTGGAAATAGATCGAAGGATACATTTTTTGTCAAGATGTCGGAACAGATTAAAAATCGGTGTAAGTAATTTGTTTCAAATGCGTAATATTAGAGGCATTTACAGCTGTTTCGTTGTCGGAGGGCACGTTAATTTGTCATCAATAACAAGCGGGAAGGGTGGCATGTTTCACTATGAAAAACCCTTTCAAAAAAAAAGTGGGTACTAACTGTAAAATGATGGTGTAGATGCCATCATATTACAGCCTTTCGCTTCCGTTAAAGTGTTGAATTCAAAACAAAAAATAAGGCATTTTCACACGGGAACCTAAATTACCGGTAAGCACAAAAAGTGCACAAATTGAATCAACCTCGCAAATTATTTTCAAAATGGCGCTCCGTTCAAGTGAAATGAGTTCGAGGATAATCAATCAAATGCAGTTTTTGAAATGATGAGGAAATGGCAAAAAGCCGATTGTAAATGAAACTAGGTCGTTACTCAAAACAAAAATACATGATAAAGGTATATTATTTAATATTTCAAATTCAAAAAAATATTTCTCCTATACGTAGGATGGTTATAGGCTGTATATCATCCCATTAAAATTTAAGGAATTTTCGTGGAGACCAATTTTGTAACGTAAATCTATTTTTTATTTAGGTACCACGGTGACTATGCCCAAGTACTACTGCCAGTAACAATAATGGCAATCTATTCCAGGCATCCAAAGGTTGTCTTGAAACAATCTCTTTCAGCCCTAAAACCACCCATAACTTGTATGTATACGTATTTGTTTTCAGTGTTGTTTTTTTCATTCATAAATGTCATCTAGCTAACAGAGGTATTTTAAACAAGAAACTTGATGTTCGCTACGGCACAGAGTCAAAGCATCCCAAGAATATGACCAGGCTATGACTGTACCCAATGTCAAGAGTGCCATGACGAACAATCTTGGGCCAGCTCCATCAGAGGACTTCCCGCAACCTTTGAGATCGCATCGGTCCATCGGAAGCTTTCCTACCCTGCAACATAACGTAACATAACCCCTTATGTTATGTTATGGTTAACAATAATCCGTTATGTTATGGTTAACAAGAAATAACGGGTGAATGGTGAAAAATCTCATGTGCCTGTAATTTAATCGGCGCCCATACCTTTCAAACCTGAACATATCAATACAAGCATTACTGCTTGGAACAGAATACTGGTGGTAACACCTCCCCGGATAAGTTCTTGAACTTCTGAAGATAAGTCGAAGTTCCCCAAACGGAATCCAAATGCCCATCCAAGTTGCTCATCAATGATTATATCTTTCAAAGAAACTGCCACATTTGATGTCTATGGAATATCTAGATCTATAAACCTGCTCGTAACTCATTCTCTGGACAGGTATTAAAGCTCATTCACACCGACCTGTCCTATCGATTGAATGTAATTCATTTATCTGTAACTTTCATAAGGCTTGGCTACATTGAGTTGTTATCATGATAAATACGGGATTTGTCAAATACTACTCTGCCAGTGGCACTGGCTTGTTTCAACTCAATCTGAGAGTTTTCGTTAGAGTGAGATTGGGTTGCATTCTCGCGTGGCAGGTTATGTTCCGTTTATCAACCGACTTCAAAAAAGAAGGAGGTTCTCAATTCGTCTGTATGTTTTTTTAGGACTAAAGAGGTTCTTCGCCAATTTGTTAGACCGATTTTAATGATTATTTTTAATGGGATACTTCAAGGTTGGTCTTATGTAAAATTTATGAAAAAATCCCACCGGCAGAAAAAATGGGAGAATGTAATAAATAAATGATCAACTTCCCGGTAATTGCAGGATTTTATTTTTTCTTTAAAAGTATGTATTTTAATGAACACGTGTCACAAGAGAGGTGTCAATCTCCAAGTTCGAGCAGTGAATCATCACGGGATTCGTAAAATAGAAGAAAAACATCAAATCTAATTGTATTTCAGTAAAGTGCCTTCTGTGAAAATGCCCTTACACCGACCACAATTGCATCAAACTAAATGAATTTCAATTCACAATGAATAGTTTTAATAGGTCCATAATTGAAAATGCCTCCAACTATTCAGAAAGCTATCTACGTATAGTGCCTTTCTTGAATCTGTTCCAATGAGTTTTATGATTTCTATGCTCGAACGGGAAATGGTAATACAATAAATTAAGCTAGAATTTAAAGCCTTACATGAAAAGACGATTGACATTACAATTTGCTACGAGACAGTATTGGAAAATCATTATCATCTGCCGATAGACGTCCACTGCATAGGCTTTTGTTTTGAGTCCCAAACGATCGGCCTGACTTGAACGACTAATTTATATCGGGTGGGCCGTCTTACAATAATTGAGTTGCCAATCAAATAAGGAGAGTGTTGAATTGTTCAAATATCATTAGATTATTAAATTGGAATAATTTAAGGCACCGTTCACCTTAATCGGAGACTTAAGGCGCAAATATTTAGGAAAATTTTTAAGCAAAAAAACTTACATCATTTTCCTTTACTAAATATTAACAGTTAATGTGTTTCAAGATTTTTGTTTTTAGTGATTCATGTAAAAAACAAATTCATTAAAAACCGAAATACTGAAAACTAATAAATAACCGTATTGGCCTAATGGGCGATACCCCGACATCCGGAGGTCGTGGGCTCGACTCCGTTCGTGGACCAATGGTTTAACTTGAAAAAATTATGAGCGTATTAACACCCTATAACGGTGAGGAAAATGGCATGCCCTAGATCTTCGCAGGCATTTGCCATCACTTAGTATTCAAATAAGCGGCGATAAGCTTGCCATATGTAATATTTGAACTTACACCTGACTACCCCTTACTTGGTATCCTCAAAGATCTACGCGCTGAGTATGTAACTGCTATCCATCATGGGGAGTAGAGTCGTGAGCGTGTTTTTAATCCATAAGACATCGATAAATTATACTATGACTGCCAAGTGGCAGCAATTACATTATTAATTAAGCCTGTTTTAAATCATCAACAAGTGAAATCTCACGACCAAGATTGATTAGCCCATATTTTACAAGCACAAAGTTGAAACAAGCATCAAAAATGCTCGTTAAAGAACATTTCTGAGAGATGCTTAAATTTCCCGAAAGTTGCCATACGTCATGGCATTCACAGTTTATAAGCTATTATTTATAACGAGAGGAAATGCGGATAATGAAAGTGAATTTTAGTACAAGGGTTATTTCAGGTACATATCTATGAAACAATTCACACTGGTTTCCTCAATTGGAGACTATACCCGTCCAGTCTTCTGAATGAGGTATTCTACCACCTTTACAGCTTTCACGACAGCTTGCAGAAAGAATAGACAACCGCTGAGAAAATAAGGTTCTCGAATGCGGCCACGAATTAGATGACGCACCAAGCTCTGCCCGATAGACCAAAGAAATAAAAAAAAACACAACTGTCACATACATAGTCCACACACTAGGATTCATAGTATTGTGGGTATCAGGAACTACGAATAATATGGTGCCATAATACCCTTACAAGTAAGTTCTAATGAAAGTCGTAAAAAACACACATAAAATAACATCATAAAAAATATACAAATCTCAAAGATATTTATTTACCAAAAAGTAGGTTGTTCACAATTTTACCAATAAAATGGTTTATTCAACAGTAAAGTGATCTATTTCGCGTCTATATTAATATCATCACAGAATTCAAACCCTCCCCTTAACTTGAAGATGCAACCGAACGCCGTCTATTTGAAATATACCCTTATTTACATGCGCAGAGGTGTAAAGAGTTATGCATCTGACCCCGTGACTGCTGCATTTGCAAGCTCAGAGCGCATTTACACAGGTTACTGTTTACAAATAGCAAACCAGCATACGGAAATGTTGGTACAAGTAAGTTACCATAGACTATGGTATTGTAATACCAGAGGTATCACTCACACGTTGCCTCCCTGAGATATCAAGATGAAAGATCTCATGTGCCATTTTACCTTCAAACCGGAACACAATAAAGAGAACATTATTCCTTACCTGATAAATGCTGTAATTAATATTGCCTGTTACCTTGCATCTATGTACAGTTCATTATTATTAGCTGATCCGGACACTAATTACAGAAGGAAATGTCAAATTTGACGGGCTTAGCAAGAAAACATAATAGACATAAATTATCATTAATTTTCCCAATTTTAAGTTTAAGATGTTTTGGAAATTGACATAAGATTGGCAATGTAGGTGTATCAATTAATTACTGTTGGAATTTTGTAGGGGAATTCAAGACCATCTCGAATAAATATTTCAGCGTTCAGAAAACAGATGGCGCTACATTGAGTAGTGCTACAACCAATTCCACGTCGCAAATAAGTCAAATTGATAATGTGAATTTGATAAGCAAATACCTAAACTAACAACGGTTGAATAAAATAAAGTTATCTTCTTTGATGTACTCTTCAAGTCAAAATATAGTTGTAACTATATTTTTTATCGTTAGTTTAAAGTCCTCATGAAGGTCCATGTTCTTGAATTGGTATTAGTAGCAAAGTATGTCTTAACTAATTAGTAATTATTTGAATATGAAATAGACTTCGTTTACAAATTAAACAGCAAAAAAGGTAAATTCATGGATATTCACATTTCGGTTATCCAACGAATCAACGCGTTGACGACCTTTGTGGCGCAGTGGGCGAAGGCCCGCCTGAGACGCAGAAGGTTGCGGGTTCGATTCCCGCCGCGGTACAAATGTTTGCATCTGCAAATATATGTCTCGGGATCTGGGTGTTTTCTATGTATAATATGTATGTATTTACAAAAAAAACGTATTTATGTAGTATATCAGTCATGTAGTTCCCATAACACAAGCTCTGCTTACTTTGGGGATAGATGATGCTGTGTGAAAAATGTCCAGCGTTATTTATTTATTTATTATTTATTTTCATGCAACAGGGCTACCTGCTTTAACCCAAACTGTAGCAATGGCAAGTTTACACGGTTTAGTTATCTCATAGTTTTGCGGCAACTTCGTGGAAAGTGTGGTTTGAAGTGAAATATTTTTGAATCATAATATAACGTTATTTGAAACTTAGGGCGCGCTTATCAGTTGTCCTACTGATTTTCTATTAGAAAGGGTTATTAACTAGCTTCTGCCCACGGCTTCGCCCGCGTGGAATCCGGATAAAAAGTAGTCTATGTGTTATTTTCATGTATAAGCTATATTACTGTAAAGTTTCATCAAAATCCATTCAGTAGTTTTTGCGTGAAAGAGCAACAAACATCCATCCTCACAACTTTCGCGTTTATAATAGTAGTAGGATAGGATAGGATTTATAGGATTTTAAATCGAAGGATCCTAAATATGTGAGAACGAAAGAGCTTTTATATAAGTTCGTAGGATCAAAATGTGCCCTTAAACAATTAGCCTAGTATTCGCTGTGAATTTCCCTCATCCACCTTTCGAGAACAACGGATCTGCTCGCTGACATAATAATTATATAATTATATAAAACATACATCTCAGTTTGCAACTCAATCGATATACCGAAACTGCGTCAGAATCGTCTCACATAGATAAACTATTTATTGTGCATAACACCAATTTACAGTACAAAATACAGAAACATAGAAAAAAAAGAACAAAAAATAAAATTAACTCACAATGGGTGGTCTTATAGCTGAAAGCGATTTCTTCCAGACAACCTTAGAATAGAGAGAACTATTTAAAAGAATGACGGTGCTATTGCCTTACTGAAAGTGTCTCTACAATTTCAGTAAGAAAAAATATTTAAGTAAAAAAAATCAGTATAAACATAAAATACATATTAAAAATTATTTTTATATAGATACATAGATAGTTTTTTTATTCAAAACATACAAATACAACTTAGACAAGTACAAATGACAGGAAGGACAATTAAAAAAAACTCAGTAGAATACCATACGTGGGTGCTAACCAGTACTAACGAGATAATATCTATATCCAAATAAATATGAATACATCATAATTATATTATATACATATTACATACACCAACTCACATAATGAACGAATGAATGACACAAAATACTAGTGAATTTGAATAAAAACTTCTTCAAAATCTCCCATAGTAGCGGTATAGTTGGTAAAAGTCCCAGCTCAGTTAATCCGCAGGCCAAACCTGCCAACTATTTCCAATTCCCTCTAACAGTTTACTTTCTACAAAGACCTCTCCACACAATCGGGTAACTCGACCATTCGAATGAAGGAATCGATTCTGTTCGACATAAACAACATTAGGTCTGACGGTTTACTGTGAGAACCCGCAGCTACCAATTGGAGTTTTGAGAACGGATTAGCAGTACCGTGTCGTCGTAAAATGTGAGATTTCTTTATGTGGAGATGCAGAGCTTGATTTAAAGCTTATTCTGACAAGGTTGTTACTATTTGCGTTGTAAAATGATCGCAAATGTGAATTCATAAAATGATTTGGCCTTTGGAAAATACTCTATTGCAGATTGCGTATGAAATGCGTTTTTGCTCCTTAGGAAGTAAAGTAATAGAATTAAAAACTATAGTAACATATATATACAAATACTTATGATTAACCAATAGGCCGTGTTGGCCTAGTGACGACCTCCGGATCAGAAGTCGGGTATCGCCACCCGACTTCTGATCCGGAGGTCGTGGGTTCGAACCCGGTCGTGCACCAATGGATTTTTCCACTCGAAAAAATTATGTGCGCATTAACACGTGCTCAAAACGGTGAAGGTAAACATCGTGAGGAAACCGGCATGCCCTAGAACCAAAAATTGAAAGGCATGTGCCAACAGTTAGGGTTCCAATAAGCGGAGATGGGCTTGCAACCTGTCACGTGGAATGCTTACTATTTGCCAAACGCGGGCATGTACCAAATGTAATGTTTGGACGTGCCTCTGACTACCCCCTACTTGTTATCCTCAAAGATCTACTCACTGAGTATGTATCTGAAGATTTCCACCATGAGGAAGACAGTCGTGAGCGTGTTTGTTTGTTTTTTGTTATGATTAATAATGTGTTTAAGAACCTGTAATTTGTTAAAAGATGAATAAGTTGAATTGAAAAAAGGAGAAAGTCTACAAAAGTTATTTCCACCCCAGACCTTAAATTCCTCGTTACGCTCATGATTAGAGCATTTAATAGACCATTTAAATTAGATAAACTCTACACTAAAATTGGTACCTTAGGATACTATCTTGGTTGGGTATCATTTTACCCAACCAAGAAGGTGTTATAGTTTTTTTAACACCTACTTTACTATTTTTCTGCTGAGGATTCGTTGACCGTTTAGAGATCCTTATACGTTAGTATCTCTGGTAAGTCTGTGAGGTCCTTCCTCATGAGCATCGTCCGCGTCCTCTCATGACTTGAGTCATCAAGTCAGCCGCGTCAGTCAGCCGCGTCCTCGGCCTTTCCACTCTGTTCTTAGCGCACCGTTGAATAGTGGTCCAGTAGGAGAATAGTAAAGTAACTAAATGATTATAAGGCTTGATTTGCTACGTAGAGAAACTGAGGATTCGTCGATACATGGCATGGGTTACCGTAAGCTCCGGCCAGTGCTTTAACGGCGCCAAGAGGAATGCGGCACGCGGGGGTGCCGAGATAGGACAGGCGATGATGACGCGCTGACACCCAAAACTAGAATGTGCAATCGCTCCTTTGAATCGCTTAATATAGGGACCAGAATTTAGAGTAGCTCCCCGATTAAATTCACTACTGTAGTATGTAGAAACGGACTCCCTATGTGGTATAGTCATAATGTCAACATTGACACAACACAGGTAGAAAATCTACAAAGCAAACAGAGTGTGAAGCCGAAAGCAGTAGCCCATGGGTACACTACTTACTAATTCCTTCCTAATCCATACATACATAACCAATTATCAGGCTCTGACAAACGACGACAAAGTAATGCACATATGTAATGTCTCGATGGATATCAGAGATGCTATCTCCAATCCCACGTACATTACAATTTCAAATCCTCTCTGTTTTGACGGGCGATTTGTTTGACGTGTGCTCATGTGATTGACTGACTAGTTTAAAACATAAGAAAATAATTAAATATTGATGTAGGCATTGAAGGTCGTAACTATGTGATGCCTTTTAAGATAACAGAGCAAAATAATGAAATATGGTAATTTACAAATCAAGTTTGCGATGAAACGGATTTTTACTAAATTTGAAAAAGACTTGTCACTAAAATTCATCCTATTGGTGTAATGTTTTTGAATTCAAATCACTTTTCTTTACACGGTGGGTTTATTGGCAAGTTGATTATATAGTGCAGTACCTTAAATCTCCACTTAAAGTTAAGGGAGCGTAAGTTTGATCGAAATAAAACATTTAAATATGATATTTTTGTGTATAAAAGATTCAACGTTTTGCTAGAAAACTGCCACACATGTTCTAAGCGACCATTTCTCTAAATCAGGCACGCAGTTTTTGCACGGCAAAAAGTAACACGTCTGTCATACCCTTAAACATCATTTTCTCTTGCCGTCACGATGACAGCACGGCACCGGAGCGGCAGAAAAAACGATGCCGTAGATACGATGCAGTAGATACGACACAGATAAGTCGAAGATGACGAGGATATGACAGTGACGTTGTATTGACAGCACAAGGACGCAACGTGACAGACAAATGACAGAAGGAACATAGGAGTTCATTTCGAATCTGTAAAGGCTATTTTTTATCTGTGGCAATTATTTTGACTTTAATAAAAGCTTATAAAATAAATGACGATTTTTTTTAAATGCTTAAGGTCAAGGTTATTTACAAGTGATCGCTTTTGGAGAAAAGGTCACTAGCTTTTTAACCTATTTAATTTTTCTTCATTTTCACACATTTTTATTGAAAATTTTAAACAAATCGAATATAATTTTAGTATGCCAGTGAGTAATGTTACGCTGGAGTTCACCAACTTCGAAAGCTAGAGAAAGGTCCATAGGTCACGTATGAAATATTCCAGTGAACAGAATGCGTTGGTTTTCCTCAAGGCACCATCATCGTGAATCACACTCAAGAACTAGTTCAAGTTGCTTTATTATTCACAGAATTTTGGAACGAGACATCACGTAATGTGACTCGTATTATATTGTGACAGAAATGTACAACTGTCACGTATAACTATATTTCCGGTCTCACATTTTTTGAGTGGTTTGTAGATATGGACAAAATACTGTTTTCCTCATGCAAACACGTATTTTTGTTATTTTGTTTTCCATTCTTAAAAAAGTTAGTTTACTACATTCTGCAAAGAAATTACGCAATTTGATGGAACCATCTACAGATCGGTCCTAAATGACTATAAAAATCTAAAATCAATAACTAAAGTAACCTTAAAAACTTAAAAAAATGTTATCTTTAAAACTCTGTCTGTCTCATACAATATGTGTCTAGTAGACATCGCTAATAAATGATAGAACCGCCCGTTGTAAAACATTGTATAGTTAGTAGTAATACTATCCTTAAAAACTACAACACTACTGAACCAAAACATTTCCATTTTCGGGTTTTTAAAGTGTTCGACATTTAACAAAAGCCCTGGGAAATTAACGACATATTCTTATTCTTATTGTGAATTTGCTAAACTAATTTTGCAGGTAGGTCTGTTATCATAATATTGCATTATAATCGTAACAAGAGGGGTTAAAAATTTATAATTCATCAATGAATTACTAAAACCGTATTACCATTGTTTTCAATAAGCTGCAGTCCAAGATCTTTGTCTCCACAACGTAGATAAAGTCACGTGCAATATTAAACAGAACATAAACCTTTCCAGCAAATCTATTTAATTACAAGTATCGACTCTAACGAAGCTCTCAATTCTTTACATTGCAATGCGTTATTACAAGAGAATCTCTGCCCTGAATATAAATAACTCTCAAATTGCCCTATTTCCTACTGAAAGTTATTAGATAGGTGACGTTTATCTTCGTTTCAATAGCTCATTAGTTGGAGCAGTGTATTGACAAAGTATGTGGTAATCAGTAGTACAACTTTATAATGTCGACAACTATAAATGCGTATATTCGACTGGACTAAGCTAAGGCATCTTTAGTAATAGATTATGATTTAAAAAAATTAAACTCATGAAACAATTATGTCTATGAGAGGTGATATGCACAAATACACGAATTAAAAAAAAACAAACACGCTCACGACTGTCTTCCCCATGGTGAACATTCTCAGATATATACTCAGTGATTAGATCTTTGAGGATACCAAGTAGGGGGTGGTCAGATGTACGTCCAACCATTACATTTGGTACATGCCTGCGTTTTGCAAGTTAGCATTCCATGTGACAGGTTGCAAGCCCATCGCCTCTTATTGGAACACTAACTGCTGGCACATGCCTTCGAATTTTTGGTTCTAGGACATGCCAGTTTCCTCACGATGTTTCCTTCACCGTTTTGAGCACGTGTTAATTAATGCCCACATTTTTTTTCGATTTAATGCTCCATTAGACTTGTCTTGAATTGAATGTGCGTCAAATATAGATCATATGTCACGTAATGCTGTAATAAAAGCCTAATCAATAATGTTTAGAAATTTTCTAAAGTAAAAAAGTAGGCTTTCTTAGGGAGTGCCATAAATAAATGACGAACGGTCTAACTTCCACATCGAATGCTCGCAACCGATATCATTGCGCGTTATCTGTTAATGGAGATGTGCTTCTGTGAATTGTGGAAACTGTGGCATCACGTATACTACACAGATGACCAGTCGTGAAGGCATGCATCTGATACACATCTATTTAAATATTGTTTTATATTATTCTTTATAATGAATGGTGATAAAGATTGCTTTTGTTTCATGAACTTCGCCAATTTACCTTCATTTGTCAATAAAAATATGGACTATGGTTATTTAAGCTTTAAGTTCTTTGACAATCAAGTTCTTAATGTATTCCGACTTTGTACACCTAGAAAATAATTTTACTATGTAATAATTTATCAACAGGATTGGGTTCGTATTATAAACCTTCAATAACTAGAGCTTTCGCTACTTACAAGTAATGATATCATGAGAAATAATTGGTCACGTCGACATAGGACATTTTCTTTTCAAAGAAAATCATAAAAACCTAACTAGTAAATCGCCCAGTTATTTTAAACACGGTAAATGTCAACCATTCAATTCATCTGATAATCCGATCCAATTCCAGAACGTTGGATGTTTTTCTCAAAAAAAAAATGGCGATCGGTAAATGCGCTCGAATTACGAAGCGATTGATAAGCAATTATCCGTCATAACATAAACTTGGAGAGACTAATTTCATGAGAAAGTAGGATAGCTTACTCACTGCAAAAAAATATATATCTCTGGTGGAAGTATAGAGTCAAACTAAGACACAGTCAAGTGTACAATTAAGTTGTAACTTAAATTTAACTCGCTTCAAGTTACAATGTTGTTGGACAACTCGATTGGAATTGATGTTTCCAACTTCGCTTAACTATCTGTCGGTTTGATAAAATATTACTAATTGATTTCAGAATACCTCCATAAAGCAAATATTTCATAGATCAGTTCATATGATCAGCTCATATAAGCTTAGAGATAACATTAATATCAGAATTCTGATGAATAACAAACACGTTCACTACTGTATGGGGAATAGACGATGATGTATATCCTCAGATACTCTACGAGTACATGTAAAAACATTAAATTTGGCACATATCCGCGTTTTGCAAGTAGTTAGTTTTCAAGCCTATCGCCGCTTATTGGAACACTAACTGATGGCATAGGCCTTTGAAGTGTTTCTTCTAGAACACGCCGTTTTCTTTCGCCGTTTTGAACACATGTTGATGGGTACATCATTTTACAAACCTAGAAAAACAGCTCGAAATAATAGTTTTGATACAATTTAGGAATGCGGTTATAAATTCAAATCATTATTCAACATTATCTAAATTTGGAGCCTCGTTTGTGATGATTTATAAGCGTACAGTATAAATTAATAAAACAGGCGCCTACACCCAAAAAGTGTTTTAATAAAATCTTCGTAAATTACGTAAAATTTATAATTATTGGCGTTGTAAATAGTTCATGATGTTATATTGATTTCATTCCAAAATTAGTAGAGCTTTTAGCATAATCCTCAATAACAAATTTATGTCAATAGTTTAGAGCGAATTGAGAATAATTTTTTGAAGTATCTGAAATACAAAATTTCAAGATCTAATCAAGGGATTATTTTTAATATTGATACACTACAAAGCAGACGCACCATCAGAGATCAAATGTTATTATTTAAGATTTTGAATCGTATTGTTGACTCCCCATAGGTAGGTTAGATTGGTTTTAATAAATGTCCTCGTTTAAATGCCCGTCATACTAATAAGCTTTTTAATCTAGAATATTTAAGAATGAACTATACATGTAATTCATTCATCCCACGAGCCTGTAAGTTACACAATGAACAGTTTTCTGAGTGTGACATATTTTCGTCATCAACTGATATGTTTAAAAAACAAGTGTCCCGCATTTAACAGCTATGCAGGTAACGGAATATGTACCTACTTATATTCATTTATTTGTAACCTAGTTTAAGAAGTACCGTCTTCAAAAATATTTATATAGTGTTATTATTAGCGGCAGCTTAATTGGTGTAAGAATCCTTAGTTTTTACCATTTATCTTGATATTGTAAACCGTTTGTTCCTTAATAAAAATAAAATAAAATAAATAAATAAAGATTAAAATAATTTCGTTTAGCAATCTTTAAAAAAAACTCAACAGACCCATACATAGTCCTGACCATAACAAGGATTCCCTGTATCGTGGGTATCAGTTATAACGAGTACCTACCGTAGTTCCATAACACGAAGACGCGTATCAGATATCGGCAGAACATACAAACATTTATGCCGCAGCGGGAATTTTTTTTAAGTTATTATTATGTATTATGTATCTAGATATATTTATACTTTTTTTTTTAAACATTTATTCATACAACTATGTACAAGTAGGTATATACAAAAAATACATACAGCTAGCTATCTAAAGATCGTTGCAAACGATCTATAGATAGCTCAACAGATCCAGATTACTACCAGGCCTAAATACTGGCCGCATTGCCACGCTGAATAGCAATGCTTTTTGGTTAAACATAAAATTCCTGAAAACGACTATTCCGTCAAAATAGTGTATCTCCCTTTAAATTTACTGGACGTTTTAAAATTATTTTACTGCTTAAAATTGAATAATTACATTTCATAAATTTACAAATTGACACGTTAGTGTTCAACAAGCCAAGATTTACGGATAAAGAGCCGATAAAGAGTTTAATACTCGACGGTTCTGTAGATTAATAATTCTGGTATTTTTTACACACCTGATGATTATGTGATTGATAAACCACATATACATAGAAATCACCCAGACCCGAGAGAAATATTTGCAGATCATAAGTACAAAAAATTGTCCCGCGGCGGGAATTGAACCTGCAACCTTCTGCGTCTCAAGCGGGCCTTCGACTACTGCGCGACGTTGGTCGAGTTCTTTAAAGTAACAGAGATAGCGCTTTACTAAATGTTTGAAAGAACGTGTGTGATAATCACATATAATACCACAAGAGCTTCAAAATTATCGGGTATTTCCCGATAGGTTCGTTGCAAACAAATGAAGGAGTCAAGTTTTTCAGGTTAAAAAATCACGAGCGCGAAGCGCGACGAGCGCGAAGCGCGAGTGATTTTTCCTGAAAAACTTGACGACTTTATTTGTTTGCAGGGAACCTTGAGGGAAATGCCAGATAATTTTGAAGCTCGTGTGGTATTCAGGGGATTATTTTTCCGTCCCAAATGTCGGCCAATAGAATTGCACCATTCGACGTCACGTGGTACAACCGAGAAAATTTTCAAAAAATTATCAGTATAATACCATGTAGGTTGTACCACGTGACGTCGAATGGTGCAATTCTATTGGTCGATATTTGGGTCGGAAAAATAATCTCTGATAATCCCTGTCATAAAGTGTCATGTATAGAGAACCCGGTCTGCCATCTGATTAAAAGTAAAAGTTCTCATATTAATGATTTAATAGTATCGTTTAGTTAAGAAAATGATACAATGATTAGAAATAATGATTTGATAATAACAAAATGAATACTTAAATGAAACCGTGGAATAACAAATTAAATTAAATTCTGCACAAAGATCCTCAAGACACATCCAACCTTTTTAGTTCGGTTCATACCTATTTGAAAAGGTTTTTGTCCGATCCAAGACGGAACCCTAATACAATCGGAAAGTAATTTACGCGAATCGATTGGTAGCTATAGATATATAAATCGTATTTAAACGTATTATTTGCGTGTTATTTACGATTTTAAATAACATCTCAAAGTGTTAAATTGTGATAATTGCAATGCAGTAGCTCACAAATCAGAATGAAATCACGAGTAACGAGAGTGACCACGAAAAGTGTGGAATAAGTGATTTAATTCGTTCTTAAGGTGATTAATGTGTGAAAATCTATTTGAAATGGGTGAAAATAAAAAAAAACAATTGAAATGTAATAGGACACAAATGTTGCAAATTCGTCATTCTTTAATGCAAATTTACTAGTTGTACAGAAATAGAAGACTAACGCAATGAAGCCTCCATTATCTTTTGTCCGGATAATATGTAACGATGCTGAAGGCAGAAGCTAGTTTAGTAAAGGACGCAAAATAGATATTGCGTCTATGATTATTTTGTCAATCTCGATGTCAGCGGAAACGTATAAGATGCGGGTTCGAATACCAAAATGTGGGCATGTTATACTGATATTCATGGTTCTGAGTTTTATGGTAACACGATGCTCGTTTTTTACCCACGACATAAGGAATTTTATTGTGGGGTCAGGTCAGGGCCATTTTTTTACATATTATGTGTAAAAAAAACATGCCTCCAAACAGCGCAGCGTGGAGAAAAAACATACCTAAGTTCCTAGTTTTCACATTCGCTCTTTTTATGCACGTATATTTTTTATCATTATCTTATTTTAAACCAGAGGGCCTGTAAATTGAACCCAAATTCAGTATACTAGGAAACATTTACGCCATAACTTTATTAACTTGCGATAATTTTGATGAATGATTCGAAAAATTGCACGTTTGCTCTGTTAAGTTCTGTTATTTTTTGTGCAAGAAGAATTTCACAAATACAAGTTAATATTTTACTATGTTACTGACTGATTGACAAGCAACGCACACTTATTCGCATTACACCACTAGTTGTATTCACTGAAAAAAAAAAACATTTCCAAGGACAGTATCTTAATATTTAAAAAAACTTTCCATTCACGCATCGTTAAGTCTTAACGTATTCTGATTTCGATACCTAATGTAAACCCAAACTTTTAAATCGGACAGGGCTTTTCTTACATACTACTAAATCCAAACTAAAACATATATTTTGAAAATTACATAACAAGCACGCTTACGACTATATTCCCCATAATGGACATCTTCAGATACTTATTTAATGCGTAGATATTTGATACCAAGTAGAATTTGCGCATTTAGTTTTATTTTTACGAATTTTAATATTTGACCTTCAACTTGCAGGCTTTAAGATTATCATCCAGATTACATCCAAGTTTTAAAGAACATGAGGCCACGACCACCCCTGTACTTATATCGCTACCCTTTCAATATTCATATTTTACAACTTAAAGTGAAGTATACGCTTTTCTACGAAGCTGAAACCACAGGTACTAAGATTCAAAAGCAGTGGTATCTAGGAGATATGTAAGCAAGCTACGGATTGAAATTCAGCAGAGGAGCTTATCGCAAGCAATGTTAGAATAAAAAAATACCCAACAGATACGAGAACCGTGGTACCATAACAACACTTTACATGTGACACTATTATGTGATTCCTCTAATGCATGGTTTAAACCGTTCTAAAAAACTGATAAGAACCAATATACCTTATTTGACTATGCAAATTTCAACCGAGAGCTACATATAAGATCATCTAATTAAATGATTCCATAAAATGTATTTTTTCGTACCTATGAATATTATTTTCATTCCATTTGAAAAAAAACAATAAAATTGACGTAAAATACAATGAACAATTGTCAATTGAAGACAATTGTTCTTGAATTCTTATAAAAACGGCATTTTCGAAACGTATCACTGTCGTAAAAATGTATGAACAGTGAACGCAGTTTATACCGCGTTCACGGTTTATACTCTACTACGACTGTTCTTCAATGTGCTACATCTTTTGTTATTACTCCGCGACGAATGAAGACACGGAAGCCCCTCAGGGCATTATAGTGACCAACTGGGCTATAAAAATTCTTCATTAATAATACACCTTGGCCACATTAATCGTATTTACTCCATACAAGGACGGTACGGGCCACTGGTTGACCACTAATAATTTAAACTACATGTAAACGGTAAAAATATCGGGCAAGCTAAAAGGAGATCGAGTTTTTGACGTGAATCCGTCCTCGTAGCTTGAAATAATTATATTCACTGGAAACAGATTTCAATTGGACGTTACATTAAAATGTAGGCTATCAAAAAAACTAATAGGATCTTGGCGAAGTGTTTTTCAAACATTACGATGCCTTCAAAGTGGCGTTTTTGCGTGGGCTGGAAATTTTTAAAAAATACTTGGTGATCATTCTAATTTTTGGAAGAAGTCTGTGTTAGAGCGCTGGATATCCCTATATTTGTATTAGGAGTATATTAAACTTATGTCACTTTGAAAATTGATATAATTACTATCACGATTCAGTTCAGGAGCTTTCATAGTCGATCTAGTTAATGCGTATTGAATCTCTTATCAACTGGTTTCATGATAAACAGTAATCTAGAATATTTTAGCTGTTGACTTTGTCTTTCTTGAATAAGTACAATTATTAATTCAACTATGTACAAGTAGGTATATACAAAAAATACAGATGAAACAGCTAGCTATCTATAAACCGTTGCAAACGATCTATAGATAACTCAACTGATCCAGATCACTAACAGACGGAAGCGTTCCAAAATACTATAATACTTTCTTTCTTGTAATTCGAAGATTATAATTTTCGTAATTGGCATACCTACGGAATCCTACCTATGCACAGCCAGACGTACATTTCAGCAGTTTATTTTCCCCTAAACGACACAAGAGGTATTCACGTCCAAAAATTGGTGCAGGCAATAAAATTGTAAGCGGTTGATCTGGTTTAAACACTTCTTTGAAACGATCGCGGTGCGGCATTATATGCAATTAATATCGTGAATAATTTCCATCCGATTCAATTTGTTGGGAGACCGGATGGTTCCAGTTTTCAATGGGTTTTCGGAATATGGGAGCGCTTATTTTAAATTTGATTTGGTAGTCCTTGTAGTGTATTTTATGGAGATTTAAATTTTTCAAACAAAAATCATGAAACGATACATTTTAAATCAGTAGCTTATATGCCGATGCGACTAAGATATATAGACAGATAGATATATATTATGTAGTTTGATTCATTTATACAAAGTATATTTTATAAAAATAAAGTGAGAACTAAAATAAAAAAAAAAAAAAAAAAAATGCTACTAAGTGGAGGTGGATTTTTCTTTGTGCCATAAAATACTATACAAATTATAATGCGTAATAATCTGATTCTAGCTTTAGAGTTTTTTTTTCTGAATAAATCATTTTGATCAGATGCTCACCACTATCAATCACTACCTATCAGCTTTCCTTATCCTCAAAGGTTCGCTGGAAGAAGACTCGTTAGGGTTAAGCTCGCCTTTGTAAACGTCATAAATCAATCAATAATCACCCGCAATCGTCACATACATATTCCTGACTCCACACTACGATTCCCTGTATCATGAGTATCAGGAACTACGAGTTCCATGGTACAATACCACTCAGACCTGTAACAAATATCTGTAGAAGGTTCAAACATTTGTTCCGCATCGGGAATCGGACCCGCATCTCTTGCGTCTCTGCTAGATACTTATCCACCGAGCTACCGAGAATCGATATGTAAGATATGTATTCTATATGATTACAATTAAGAATAAAAAATATATTCTAGAGATTCTAGAGTGATGGTCCAAGAAAAGCCAACGTCTGTTTTGCTCAGTGGCAAAAAACCTGAAAAACAATTTACATGTGAAAGTAAAAAAGGCTTCCCAGAACACAAATTGAATTTACGATCGAACCAAAACCTGTAATTGGTTTTTCGGAAATCAGTTTAAAAATTACACCTCGCTACCCGTAATTTGACATTATCGAAGCAGAAGTAATTTTAAGTTTACGATGCTCCAAACTTAGTTTAATTGTTAAATTAAATGGTAAAACCTCCGGCCACATTATACCAGGAAGCCAGCCGACGAAATCTTCTGTTAGTGTCACTTAACCCTCCTATATCTAGCAATTATTATATACTAGCTTTTCCCGCGTGGTACCCGGATAAAAAGTAGTCTATGTGTTATTCTGATGTATAAGCTATATTCCTGTAAAGTTTTATCAAAATCCGTTGAGTAGTTTTTGCATGAAAGAGTAACAAACATCCATTCTCATAAACTTTCGCGCGTTGCCGACCCTAAGACATAACGAGACAAAAGTCTTCTGTGCCTGTAATTTACCCGGCACCCATACCCTTCAAACCGGAACACAGCAATGCGAGCATTACTGCATAACAGAAATAGGTGTTATGTCAAACAATTTTTGCGACACAATAGGCCTAACGGCCGCAGTGATACGAAAGCCACAAAGAGCAAATAAAAAAAAATGTCAAACAAAAAGTCATGTACTCACTATGCAACAAATTAAGGTGCAACACATTACACCCAACATGTTGGGCCACGTTGTAAAACATTGCGCAACGTTGCCAGATATCGCGCCACATAAATAAATAATGCAGGACAGTTTTCACACAGCATCATCTAGCATCCCAAAGTAGACTACTTAAATACATTTTTCACACAGCATCCCAAAGTAGACTACCTACTTAAATACTTTTTTTTGTAAAAACAGACCCAACACAAATATTTGCATATCATATATGTGTCCCGCGGCGGGAATCGAACCCATAACCTCCTGCGTCTCAGGTGAGCCTTCGCCCACTGCGCTACAAAAGTCGAACATAAATAACTGTCTAAAATCCAGTGTAGCTTCACAGCTTGTGGAGCTGCAAAATATGCTATGAATAATATAATATCCGCATATATAATATACTAATATATATACGGAGAGGACATCTACCTTATCACTATAGGGAAGTAATATATATGTTTACGTAGGTACCTTTATCATTTTATGTTATTGTGTGCATGTTTTATTTTCTAATTTCTTCTTCTCAACATGATTAAATATTATTGTTTTTTATTTTTCTCCGTTCAACTTATAGTTGGGCATCTGATATAGTAGGAGCGTGCATGTGTTTGCGAAAACTATTTAATTTGAGGAAGTAACAAAAATTAAAAATTGTTAGCAACTTGTTGCGAGTCATTTGTTGCCGAATACTACATGGAAGTGACATCTGTCATCCGTTTAGTGGTCGTGACCGTTTAGTGGTCGTGATCAATAGATACAACGGCGGAAGGTGATAGAATGTAATGGTAACTGGCCAACCAGTGTTAAATTTCTCAGCCACCCAAAGGCCTCTGACATAGGCAATGGTTACAACCGGAAGCGATATTATAAAAAACCTGGATATTAATCTTTGGAATTAAGGAATCAAAGCTGTTGATCATAAGTACAACGCTTAGTACAAAGTTGAATAGAGAATTGTGTGGGGTCAGAAGTATGTAAGAATAAGTTGGATGTTAAAAAAGGGGTCATTATCATCAACCTCTCCCAATCCACTTCTGGGCATGTCTTTTCCATGTACGTATGTGAACTTGATCCTCTGTTCTCCTCATCCAGTAGCTCCATTTAGCCAAAGGGCGTCCAGAACTGCGGCTGACTATTCGCATCTCTAAATTCTAAAAATGGGTCATCTTAATTGAATGTAAAAATATATGTCGTATTTTAGGGTATCGGATAAGTCGTTTCGGTGTACAGCAGTCAATTTTTGGCCACAATTTGGCAACAACCTTTGCGTATCGAATAAGGGAGAGTTGTCGCCGTAAATAAGTCAGTGAATAAAAAGTGGCAACATAGTTGAGGCTATCAGATCTTATTAAAGACTCCATAATATGTTTTTCATGGAGAACCAATACTTTATTACAGAACTTTGCGAGCTAATTTGCTTAATTAGTCGTTTAACCAAATTTCAACGTGATGAGAAGATGGATTATTATGGAAAGCGGGCAGATGGTGTCAAACTTGTTTTGAGGCTGCAAAACTAACTTTGACAAAATCCTAGCCTTACCTTTTTTAAGTCTATAGGTGTAAAGCCTATAGACTTAAAAAAGGCTTTTGAAAAATAAATAATAATTATTGCTGGTCATTTTTCACACATCATCATCTAGCCCCAAAGTAAGCAGAGCTTGCGTTATGGGAACTACATGACTGATATACTACTTATATTTCCTTTTGTATATACATACATATTACACATAGAAAACACCCAAACCCGTGACAAATATTTGCAGGTCACAAACATTTGTCCCATGGCGGACTCGAACCCGCAACCATAACTGTTTTGTTTGCTTTGTAATGCGATACAATTATTGGAGTAGTACAGGGTTATTATTAAATCAGCTATCAGACCGTAATTATAACTTAATTTTCATGAAATATGCGCAAGCACTTGTCATTGTTTGCCTAAAATTAACTGTTCAGACGTATAAGTTCTAATAGGATTTTTTATATTTCCAGAAACAGCTTTCAACTCTAAATGTTTATTATTACTTATAGCCAAAAAACATTCTAAAAAAAACAGTTAGAACAAAGTTTTTGGTTAGGAATTATGGTCCAAGAGCTTTTGCGAGATTTACAAATAATCCTGCATAAAACGGGTCCACCTTTTTTAGTATTTCAATGTACATGCACCATATCCGTGACATGTCACCCTTATGTCACGGTATTCGCCGTGTTGATATTTCGTACGCGTAGCAAATAAACTCCGTTTGTGACTCTGTCACGCGTAACTGGGTCCAGTCACTGAATAATGTACGTTGAATGTGTATTCACGTTGTGTAGAACTCTTTCCAGCGTTCAACCATAATTTCATCTAAAATCATCTGAACCTATAGTGGAACCTTGATACTCCAATTAGCCTGGAGTCTAGGGGCAATAAAGCTATAACCAACACCGGGAGCTGGCGCGGTCGCATTAATCACGGATTACCGCAACTAGGTACATCGCCGCAGATGATGTATGAGTTCCATTGTCCTGGACTCCCAAGTGGACATAGAGTAAAACTATTATTTTCAAAACAGATGCGACTATTCGTAAAACTTTTAAAAAGGAAGCCAGATTAATTTGTGATTTTCAAAACACCACAAGATAACAAAATAAACAAAAACTTAATATAAAAGTACAATAGGCAGTCTTATCGCTTCAAAGCGATCTCTTCCAGACAACCTTGGGATGATCGTCCATTTATTTTGTTGGTGAACTGAGTACCTACAGTTTGTTAAATAAATTTATATATAATAGTTAGTTACTAGTATCTAAAAACCCATGTTAGGTTTGCCTAGTTGATTATGGCTTGTGTGGTTATTCGTCATAATTTTGCCATTTATTAAGTAAATTATGTCATTGTGTAACTTTGAACTTAGCGCTGGTTTATTCATTATTGGTCACAAAACATTTTCAGGGCCAACATACCAGAACTTGATCAGACCACTGCACTGAAGAACCAGTGACACGACCACTAAATGAAATGTGAAAGATTTCTTGATTCCCACTTTAAGATATGACTTTTGAAACTATGCGGTTGAGAACAATTTTTTTTATGGATTTTTACCATGATTTATGAGTTCGAATGTTTCCCGATAGAATCACGGGAGAAACTGAAGACTTATGATCTTATTCATAACCACTCAATAACTTAACCAGCGTGCTAAAAGTTGTGGCCTCTATCCTTTATTTAGTGTTAGAAAAGGTCAGGGTTCTAGTTAGCAAACTGCTAAGTTAGCGAGTGATTATGAATATGAGGTTTAGTATTTTCGATCAAACTTTTACCATAGGTGGTATGAACCAATGGTAAATATTCCTTTTTTAGTAAATTTAGGTGGAAGTGGTATTGAAATGGGTATGTGTTGAAAAGGGCCAGCGCACTTTAGAAAGCAGCAGCCCTCGAACTTTTTAGTTCTAGAAGAAAATATGCCAGTTTTCTCATGATGTAACCACCTCATTAAAATATTAAATTAGTGCGTTTATGATCGCTAAGGATTAAAACTAAAAACAATCGTTTGAACTGAATTTGAAACCTAGGGCGATCCACAGCTTAACAAAGAGACTGTTACAGAGAATGTTAGTTTATAAAAGTCGTCGTGCCATCCGTACTAAAAAAAATAGGAATGCCAAATTACGAAGTTACATGGGCAACAAATATTATCATTAAATGAGGATGAAATAATGAGTCCACCATAATCGATGTCTACCTGCTTCGCTAACTAAAGCCATCTACTGGGGGCCTTACGGTTTCTCCGATCGATCCTGGCTCCAATCTGGACACTAACACTGTGTTCGTGACTCAGTGACTCCTCAAAGTAGGTGAGTTACCTAATTTACGGAGCTCTGATATCTTACCCTTCGGGTCGCTATAGACACCCATTGGACGTGAGTTCTGCTATGCAGTTTCCCACGATGGCCTTCACCTCCTCTTAGCCATGCCCACTGTTTCCCAAAATCGATAGATACCGGAGAGTTTGCAGTCTCCCCAGAGCATCGCGCTCTCTCTCAGAGCCACATACTCTCCTTCAGAGCATCGCGCTCTCCTTCAGAGCATCGCGCTCTCCTTCAGAGCATCGCGCTCTCCTTTGAGCATATGCGCCCATCCTATTACATTCTCTCCAAATTCTCTGCCCACCTGTCTCCACCTTGACCCAGTTTTATCCAAATCGCCGACTTTTGCCGCCAATCTTGTTTACCGGAAAATAGCCATCATAAAACTGTGCAAAAATCAATGTTACCACAATGCATAAACCAATAGATTGTATGACAGTTTTGACATTACCTTTTTCATGACAATCCGCGCATCGCGCGACAAAACTACCTACCTACATCATGAATGTACCTTCTGTTGGCCGACTACAAAAATGTAATAATCTCTGAACATTATTACGCTAATAATATATGAGACGATTCATTCTAAACGAATAAGTGCCACGTAATAATTCAGCCTTGTATTGTGTGACCACGTGACTTCCGGTGGCGATCTTCTATTATCTCGGTGCGATGAGATATGGCGCTTGTATTGAAATCTCGATCCTGTGGGAACTAACTAATATTGCTTACAGGAATGTAGAAGCAAGCTCTAGTATTTCTGATCGCGTGGGGGTTCCTTTGAGCACGCTTTAGATGCAATTGCATTGTAGGGACTAGAAATGTTTATATAGGTAGCTACTGCCCAAGGCTTCGCCTGCGTGGTACCGGGATAAAAAATCCGATAAAATTTAGCTCTCAACGTTAATGCAGTGTTTGTAAGAAAACGAATTCGCTCGACGGTTTTTAGTAGTAAAAGTGGTCTCCACATTTTTTTTTAAAGTGGTATTATACAGCCTATGCCCACTCTCAAGGTCTATTCTAAAAAACAATTAGTCCCTTCAGCACCGTGTGCCAAATATCAAAGTGTAAAAACAAGAATTTTCACATTTCGTACATTAGTCCGCGTCGCGATCACTCACCCTGATAAAGACTCTCGGAATGAGTCGAAACTTAGTCGGTGCCTTCACCGTTAATACGGTACGTGAAAAATCCCGTTTTTACAATTTGAATAATCAAATTCACGATAGTTTTTTTGGAATATGAAATCAATGACAATTGATATCTCGTCATATAAAACTGATATCAGTATACGCTAAAATATTCCTACATTGCAAAAACTGTTTTACAGCTTAGAAGAAATTAATTTTAAAGCATAGGTACTTGAATCCTCATAACATCTATAAAATCAGGCAGGCCAGCACAAGCCTACAATTAAAACAGTTTTAATTAATAACAACAGACCTATGATTAAAATCAATACGAATGTTCTCACGTTAAATACTTACCGTTATTAATCTACATTTTGACGGGTGAACTATCGGTTTAGTGATCTATTTTTGAACTGGTATTTACGATACATAAAGGTGCAACAAAATATAGATTAATTAACAAAATTAGATCATTTACGTGGACCAATGGCGCTGCAGGAATAATTATGTGTAACCAACGAAAAAAAATGATTGCAGATTGGTAATACCTAGAGTAGGTATTACCTATTTGCAATTAATTTTTTACCTGCATAAATTATATTACTAGACCGTAGACGCTAAAAGTAAAGTAACGAAAACGGGTAAACTGAAGTAAAAAAACAATGTCAATAAAGGCATAAAACACAAAAATACAACGAATTAGTCACGTTTTAAGGCATAATTTAAAGTCCTGGTTGAGAAAATTATATTCGATGATGATCGTAAAAAATTATGTGATGCAAACAACCGTGAAGGCACAAAATATTAGCGCCTAAATAACCCAAACAGCATTACAAATAAGAAAATATAACAAAAACCACAGGCGCTTGTTTCAAAACTTGTCCTTATAAAAAGCATTTCTAAATGCTTTCCGCTTTCAGTGACCACATCTGGTTGAAAGATAAAAGATTATTTATAATGAATTGGTTTTAATGCTGACTATAAGATTACTTTTAATAATTTCCTAAGATTGCTATAAATATACTTAAACAAAATAATGGACACCTGCACTTGAACTTAGCAAATAGACAAGACAAGAAACAATACTCTACATTCGAGGGCGGTACATGCCGTATAAATCAACGCGTAGGTGGTCGCAACCAGCAATTACCAATTACCATCGCCTTAAACCTGCGGGATAAGTGCAGTGTCTACTAAAGCAGCGCGCCATCTCTGGCTGTGTTACACAACGGGGCTGTGTTATCGGGAGTTATCGGAGCGACTCGTTATTTCCTGATGCGGCGATGTTCTTGCAAACTGTCACGTGGAATGCTTACTACTTGCAAAACGCGGGCATGTGCCAAATGCAATTTTTGGACTTGGATACCTTCTTCTTTGTATCCTCGTAGATCTGAGTATGTGCAACATGTAGAAAACAGTCGTCAACGTTTTTTATCTGTGACTGAGTACTTTCTGGTCTTTATACTGTCACGCTGTCCTAGCCTGTGTAAAGAATGCCAAGGTAGTACAAGATATTGGATGGACAACTTTTTTTTCCTAACTTATCTAATCCCTCTCCTAGGCAAAAGTCTCCCAAATCTTTCTAACTCTTCCTATCTCCCCCCATTCACTCACCCTAGGTTCTATAGGTTTAACGCCACACATTTCAACGATATGATGATAAACTTAAAATTACGTGACATTTCTAAACTCACCAATTGAGAAAGGTGGACCGAATTTTCTGGTGCGATTGGGTCTGAGTGGTACCACATTACTCGTAGTTACTGATACCCACGCACTATGAATCCTAGGGTCAGGACTGATGTGTCTGTTGGGTGTTTATTAATTAAGAGTGGGCACTCTTGACCTGACCTGGCGGCCTAAACCGGCGAGCATGCATGAACAATGTGCTGAGAGTGAATTATGTTAAAGAGGGACTGTGCTTTAGCAAAACTGATGTAAATATATATTTTTCAACGTATTGTTTCTGTTTTTATTGTGTGTATTGTGGTTGCAAATAAATGATGCCTATGTCTATGTCTATATCGCTCTGATATCGCTGCAGAGTGCAGCGGCCTTTATTTTAAAAGTTACTATTCTTCTGTGGCCTTACTTGTAACCTCGTACAAACTCAAATGTGGGCGAGGCGTGAAATCGATAATATTTTTCGATTTTGGCACAAGAAAAAACATTGACTTTTGGCCAAGTATAAAGATCCTACGAGAGAACCGTATTTTGATGATAAGCCACGATATGCCCTAGTTGGTAGACCGGAAGTACGTAGTCTTCAATCCTGTCAATCGAGAAATTACCATGACGGGTTATGCATTGGGTGAAAGAGGACAGAAAAGCAACCAGCGCAAATTAGCAGGATTTCTTGAAAATACCTTGTTTCGCCGACTGCGCCAGGGCAATCCAATGAAATTTAGCGTTTCTATATACCTAATGCGTTTGTAGTTGACAAATGAGCATAGCTCTCTACATAGCCCGGTGGGCGACCTTGAGTCAGGAGGTCAATAGCATATCTATTTATGGTAAAAACAAACAGATTACAAATAAGAACGGTTTTTCTTAGAACAAGGAAGAAAATAAAATATTTCAAGTCTTCAAATATATTTTCTTCATACTGATTTACATAAAAAAACCAAACAATTAGGTTTCAATCATTTCTGTAATAATATACAATATAAATTATCCTACGTATTTTAATTCTTGAAATGTTGCCATTCGAAAAAATATTTATTTAACTAGCAACATTTATATTCTGAGCATTTATTATAATATTATTTAAAAATAGCTTTATTATGTCGAAAAAACATTTGAAACATATCGTTACGCCGCAAACAAGCTGCAAATCATAAAACTAGTTAAAAAGTAATTTAAAACACTATACACTTGACCTAAAGTGGAGAGTCTAAACTGGCAATATTTTACAGAAGTCAATGTCGGTATAATGAAAGTTACAAAAATTAACTTGTTTGATTTATTTTAACCCCAGAAATTCAACATCTGCGGGACTTTTTTTCTACAATTTTTTTATATATTTTTGGGGATATTACAAAATATTATGATTACCCGTGTGGTTATCTCTTTAAAAACCAAATAATCTTTGTCTATACAGTACAAGTGACTTGTCAGAGTCAACTTCAGGGACAACTCTCTTTAAATATTTATCACTTTGTTCTATTACTTAGTTTACAAACAAAAACATTTTTAGAGTATGAACATTTGGTGGGATATCTTAAAAACTGCAAATACTATTCGCCTACTTTAGCACCATACATTAGTGAGGAGTATTTATACACAAATAGCAAGAAGAAATTACATTAAATGCAACTTATCATAAAAACTACATTCCAATATGCATGGCATCATCGCCACTAGCCTGAAGAAGACCATTGCTGGACTTAGGCCTTCGCAAAGAGTGCCAACACGGATGGACTCGGGACATCTTCTTAAACGAAGACTTTAATCACAGCTCTCTCCATACACCGCTGCGTGAACTGGCCGATAATAAGCGACTAAGTCTCAGTGCCATATATTATCACAGGCAACACGCACGGAAGAAAGTCTGATTACAGACTTTTGTCTTGAGGCTCTGCGGTGTCTGTGGCGAAGTTTCCCAAACGATCCAACTCGGTTGGGTAGTGCCAACCGAGTTGGATTTGTCGGCTGAGCTCTTTGTCGAAGTTGGATCGTCTGAACCAATATGACATATTGGTCTACAACATCGATGATGGGAGCGACATAAGCATTTTATAATAATAAATACCTATTCTAAATATTTATATAATATTTGAAATATCACACATTCAGCTAAAACGTTTTACATTATATTTACAGAGTATACTCTAACATCTATGTATTGATAATAATATATTTTTTTTTTATTTAATAAAGTAAAATTATTGTTTAATATTTTAGATTAGGCCAAATCTTTTTTTATTTATCTATCAGCTATAGTTAGTTATCTAACTATATCTATATAAAATGATTTATTTTAATCAAATACGGTAAGCGTATTAACTGGTTGCTAAAAGTTTGAATTGAAAATATGTAAGTATGAATTTTAACCACTCGAAAAAAATATGTCCAGTGGAGGTAAATATCGTTCCTTAGACGGCAGAACCAGAAATTCGAAGGCATGTAGTGTTCCAATAAGCGGCTTGCAACCTGTCACATGGAAAGCTTGCAAAAACGCGGACATGTGTCAAATGTAATGTTTGGACATGCCTTTGACTACCCCCTACTTAGTATCTGCAAAGCTCTACGCAATAAGGATATACATCGTGGGAAAAACAGTAGTTAGCGTATTTGTTCGTTTAAAAATGAGTAGGATTGTAATTTAAAAATATTTTCAACATCAGTTGAGAAAAAAAAAAAAAATAACTTGCGGACAAAGCCGTGGACCGAAGATAGTATTTTATAAAACAAAAGTGGTTCGGCACAATCAATTATTGGTTTTATTTTAATCCCAAACGTTCAACCTCGGCGGGACTCGAACCCGCGACCTCTCGCTTGGTACGCGGAAGATATACCAACTAAGCCACGATAATTAAGAGTCGAAGCGCCATGTCTCCCGAGCGTGGCTTAGTTGGTATAGCCCTCGCGTACGAAGCGGGGGCTATAACTCGGAGGTTGAATTTCTAGGATATTATTGAACCTGTTCACTTTCCTTTAGTCTGTGTTGACTTACAAAAACAAATAACATTTTTATTGTGATTTAAATACCGCTCCCTGCACTCGGCGATTTAACAAAATACGTGACAAGTGTGCCTTTTCCCTTGACATAGGTCGGACCACGGCACTCGCACGTGTAGCCTCCCCTCATGAGTACTCTGTAAAAAAAACCTTGTTGAAATAATTTTAACAGCACCATTTTCCTTGGGCTACATTAGAATATGGTGTTTGATTGGAAAATAGTATTGTTTTATTACTATACACCCCAGGTATCGAGGTGTAATTTATCCCTTACACCCGAAAATCATTCATAGCTTTTCATCACAAATGCGAGACAATTAAACAAGTATTGTAAAATTCAATGAACTTTTATAAAAGTTTAGTGCTCAACTATTATTAAAAGAAGATTTGAGTTCACGGTTTTGTGGCTTGGTTTTTTTCGAGAACCATACTATGGCCTGTTAATTTTTTAAATAGAAATGAGGATTTGTTATGGAGATTGTATTTCATTATAGCATATTATGAACATAATAATAGTTCTGACTGTAAATCGCATTTAGCTTAACTTATAGTAGTTCGAATGACAAAACTATAATTTGGTATATAATATTTAATTTGGAGCTGATCTGATGATGGAGCGGAGAGGTGGAGAGTGGAACTCTTCAGTGGCTACTAGTGAACTCCTCGAGTTCGGGCTCATATGATTCATTTTGATGACTCCAAGAGATTGGGCTTGGTAACAAGGTTCTAGTGATGGAGCCAGGAGTCGGATAATGGAATTCTGTTTAAAAAAAATTGTGCATGATAAAAGCGTGTTTTTTATCTTAGCAAGACTTACTTAGCAGTTTCTTCGGTGACCTGGATCTTGCCCATGACTCCCGTGGAATCCATCCTAGAGGCCACGTTCACGGTATTCCCCCAGATATCGTACTGCGGCTTCTGTGCGCCCACAACGCCAGCTATCACAGGACCATGGCTTAATCCTGAAGGTGTCAGCAGATTTATACACATGAGTAACCTGAAGGTGTCAGCAACAGATTGATACAAGTGAGTAGATAGTTCTCTAAGTCAAAGTCAAAGTCGAAATTCATTATTTCATTAAAATCACAAGGTTAACTTTTAAACATCGGTTTTATCTACTGCCTGTTCCTCCGCGACCAAGCCAGGAAAGAAAGACAAGGAAACAAGGCTGGTTATTCTTTTTTATGATCCTTTTAGAAGGTACCAACATTTTTTAACGAGTTGGAGCATTTTCAATCTCAACAGTTCTTATCATCTAAATGATCCGATATTTTATGGTACGTGCCTACCTATGCCTTTTTATAAAGTTTTTCTTAAATTTGTTAATTGTAAATTTTTGTCTCCATCCTAAGGTCGTCTGGAAGAAATCTCTTTCAACGATAAGACCTCCCCCGTTGTGATTTTTTTATTTGTTTTTGTGTTTTGTTCTGTAAAATGGTGTTATGCACAATAAAGTGTTTTTCTATTTACCATGAGGTCGGTGGCGTGGCAGGTATATAGTCTGCTGTGACTCAAGGGTTTGGTTGTTCTGGTACTACAGTACTCGTAATTATGATACCCACGACACAGGGACAGGACTAAATATATGAGTCTGTTGGGTGTTTTTTTTATCTGTGTTATGTTACGTTCATTTTATTTATAAAATATAAAGCTGAAGAGTTAGTTTTTTTGTTTGAATGCTGTAATCTTAGGAACTACCAGTCGGATTTAAAAAAAAAAATTGCATTTTATAGCCCCAATTATTGAGAAAGGTTATAAAAGAAAGGTTTAACATCACGCTACTTCCCTTAGGATCCGAGCAAAAGAAGTAATAGCGCGGTAGGTCGGGTAGGTCGGTAGGTCGCGTGGCACAGCTAGTTGTTTTATAAAATTACTCTGGCGACGTAGGTACTCTGAACAGATTGATACGTTTTAGAAAAGCAAGGTCAAGAGTACCCTAAACCATCAAGATTGAATTGAAATTGAAATTATTTTTTCAAAATACAACAAACAAAATTATGCATGTAGGTACAATATTATAAATAGTTATAATAATATGTTTAAACGTTGTACAATCCTAGATGGAGAACATAAATACCCTAACTAGTATGCCCTAGCTTGTCATATTCATATCATTTATACACCTTCGGAACACAGGGAACACTAAACTTGATCTTGTTGCATAAATTCTTGTCAGATTGTAAATAAAAGATAACACATAATTATTTGGGACAAAACCAAATCAAAAGCAAATTGTATCAATCATTCAAATAACGACCAAACAATCAATATCAAAGTGTTGCCACGTCATATGTGTAAACTGTTGGCGAACCTAATAAATAAATATTCTTGTATGAAGAGTGATCAGAGAATGGAAATACAAATTACAGGATCGTAGCAAGTGGAAATCCATGGTTTTTGCCCACCCCGACGGTAACAGAAGTACCTATGGATACATAAAATTGTCTCACCTATCCTTAGTTTGAATCTCTGGAAGGATTCCCGGTTGATCTGGTCGAGTATGGACATGAGGGCCATCGCGAACTCCACAAGAACCGCCACGGTATGCTCCTCTTTACTTTTTGCATCCTGAAACAAATATTTTTTTATTATTTATTGTACATACAAATATAATAAAAACGAACATTATAGCGAATGTATAATATGGATGTATTTACAAAAAAAATATATAAGTAGTATATTAGTCATGTTCCCATAACACAAGCTCTGCTTACTTTGGGGCTAGATGATGCTGTGTGAAAAAAGTCCAGCTTTTAGTTACCCCTAACAAGAGTTTTCTTCTAGCAAACCTTTGAGAATAGGGACAGCTTATTTTATAAGCGAAAACGAAGTTATATCACGGCAGGGCGATGCAACGGTGGGTTGGAGGCCGAGGGTGGCTGTAGCATACATAGTTATTAGTATAAAAATAGTCAAAAATAATGCTGGATATTTTTTACACAGCATCATCTAGCCCCAAACTGAGCAGAGCTTGTAATATGTGAACGACATGACTGATATACTACTTATATATATTTTTATCGGAACTACATAACTTATATACTCTACATATATACTTTTTTTGTAAATACATTCATATTATAAATAGAAAACAACCTGACTCGAGACAAAATAAATATTAAGTATAGATTAACTCACAATTTTCTTTTCCTCTTCCTTCCCTGGACAGAGGCCTGAGGCAATCATGTATGTACTTCCTATCGTCTTGATCTTCTCAATGCAACTGAATTTCGGTTTCAAGAGTAACTGGAAAAGATGGATAATCTGTTAGATGGATACACACAGGGTTGTATTATCCTATTAATAACATACTAATATAGTAAATGCGAAAGTATGTGTGTGAATGTTTGTTACCACGTATCTCCGTAACGAATAAACTGTTTTTTATGAAATTTGGAATGTTGAGGTTATGGAATAACACATAGGCTAAACTAATTCTTAAATAAACCTTAGGGGGTTAAGCAGGTGGTAAAGTTTGTAAGGAAAATTTTATTATTTGGTTTGATTCACTCAAAACTCGGTACAAATTAACTTTAAATTTAATAATTATTATTTTTTTTTTCTAAATTTTTTATGTTTTTCTAGGATTAGGAAGTTCTGAAATTAATATGAAAAATATTCCCTGGTTTGATACACTCAAAAGTTGGTGGTTAATCAACATAAAACGCGGGCGAAGCCGCGGACAGAAGCAAGTTATTAATAAAGACGGGATTGACAAATACATAGGATTAGAATTACATATATCGGTATGTTCGGTGTTTTGTAAGACGGTGGAAGTATTAAAACATTTGAATAGATTCGAAATGTTCTTATAAATTCGGTATGTACCTTATCAAAATCACAGATGATTTCATTGAGAAGTCTGAGGCATTCGAGTCCTTGTTTATTCACATCTGTCTCGTCATAGAACTCCTTATAGTTGGGTATCGAGGCAAACATCACCGCTATGCTCGAATATCTCTCGTGGTACAAGTCTTCCTGGAAATTTAACAATGTGTTTTTTATTAAAAAACTTAAAAACGCTTTATTACGCACTAAAAATAATAAATTTTCATTCCAATATCCACCTCCTGGCTCCATCATCAGACACTCGTTACAACGTTTCCTGATATATTTTCATTGTGAGCTTAATTTTAGTTATCTACTTCCGTTATATTGCCATTTTAATATTTATTTATACGTAGAATATTAAAATAACAATTTACCTTTCCTTTTTAACACGCTAAACAGGAATTATCATGAATTTAAACTAGTCAGGGATCTATCTGGCCATAACAAAAGTAATAGTCAAAAGTTGTTTCAGGTACCTAAAATTTTATTCAAAGAATATAAAACATTTAAATTTGACAGGTGTCAAGTTAGAAAATGTAATTTTTTTTATAGGCTCTTAATTGGTGTTAAATTTTTATTTAGGTTTAAAGAGTATGTGTTGTTGTTCTAAAATTTTAGTTTAATTTGTGTTTTTGTTAATATGTATATAGTTTTTATATCTGTAGATGTAACGATGTGATTCACCAGTTAAGTTAGATTAAGTAAATAAATCAATTAAGTAATTAATGTGACGCGTGCCGCCAGCTAATCACCATAAACTAGCGCCATCTTTTAGCGGATAGACATTACCAGTCCTTGGAGCACGATTGATCTAGTACCGAGATGAAACATGAATCGCGACAGAGAATAGACAGCAATCTATACTAATAATAAATCTGAAGGGTTTAATTGTGCTATTTTCATAAAACATAACTCTGCACCTTTATTATAAGTATAGATAGATATAAAGCACACTAGAGAAAAGGCGGGTATCGACTCGAAGGGAAACTACTAGAAGGTATGAGAACGAGTTTGGTGGTGACATTTTTCAAATAAAAAGAGGGTAGATTTATTTTAATGTCATATCATTATCATCTTGAAAAGATGACAAGGCACTGAATAAATTATCTAGGAACACTATTTTGTAGATTGGCTGACACGCAAATTCTAATGTATGAGAGTCAAAAGTAAAAAACTCACCTCGGACGCGACAGACGTAAGAAAATGTTCTGCTACGTGAGCTGGTAGTATATTTTCTAGAAGAATCTGAAATATATCAACAAATGTTAGTGTTATTTGAAGTTTTAAAACCTTATTGATCATAATTAACGGTTTTACACATGCTCAAATGGTAAAAACAACGCGAGGAAACTGGCATGCCCCATAGCAATCTTTTATATTGTAACTTCATTCAAAAAGCTGCCGGCATGTGCCCAATATGATGACTCACAGTCAACGATCGCTTGACACTACCGGTAGTGTAACGTGGACGTGCCTTTAACGACCCTCTACTAGGTATCCTTATATCCGTACTGATATAGCCCTCAGTACAGACTGACGATGGCCATCATGTTCTGTTTTTACTTAATTTACTGACTTTTTTGTACTTAATTACTGTTGACTTATATTTTACTAGGCCCAAACTAACTGTGCTAGTTAGCTTCATTTATTTTAAATTAAAGTAAAATAAATAAACATTTCATGGGGATGGCAAGATTATAGACATATCTGTGATGTCTATATTTGTGTGTATAAATGAAGACAGTCGTGAACGTGTTTGTTTTTACCTTATTGATTCCCCTCATAGTTTCAACTTCCTCCTGTTCAAACTTTAGTTTATCTTTCCAAAGGAAATCAGTCCTGGATGTGAACTCTATCTGCCGGTCCAGAATATGCAGTAACGCCGCCAGGAATACTAGGATTAGGCCTGCTTTGGCTGCGTATGGGATCTTAGTGAAACTGAAATCATATAAATACAAAAATGTATACTTTATGTTACAGCATATTACCTGACTCATTAAAACAGAAATACAAATAATAATTATATATTTGTTGGGTATTTTTTATTATAAAAGCTTCAATTCAAGAAAATATTACGTTGGAGTAATTTTTTTAATTAGCTAAAGCATTTGACAACATATATCTGGCCAAACTGCTAAGTGGCATAATTTAAAAGTTACGAGTGTCATTCTATGATATTGACGTTTATCATAAAGGAACAATGGAATGATAATATAAATATTGAGTTCCAAATGAACAACTTGCACAATACTTATTTGAAGTAACTCAGGGAAGCATTCTGGGACCTATAATGTTTATTCTTTACAAACCATTCGCCAACTTACTTTTCATCTGAATCCCCGTTTTCATAAAGGTTGAAGATGTCAGAAGACGCAAACATTGTAATGTGGACAATGAGGGTGCAACACATCACGACGAATTTGAATACAAAGCCAACTCGCAGGAATACTGATATTGAGGCTAACGTTATCACTGTGCTGTAGATGTAGGTCTGTAAATAGACAATTACAGATTTAACTTTGACAAAGATTGAAGAGATGTTGATTAATAATACATATTTTGCTATTATTTAATCGCGTAGTTATATTAAATGTGTATAATAATGACATTCAATGACTCATTTTTATTGTGTAATTTTTGTATTTAACTAATGGCTAGATTTAATATATTTTGCATGCTTTTTAAATGTTAATGGTGATCCTGTATTATAAATTGAATATGAGCAATAAATGATTTGAAGTTTTTGACGACCTCGACCGGTTGCAACACAAGAGGTGTGGGTTTGATTTTATCACTGCAAAACGGGGAACACATACACCCTCTGTGAGCCTCAAGTGTAAGACGCTTATTCACCCTGGCGAAGGCTATTGAAAAACTCTATCAACCATCTAAATCTACTTAAGAATATATCATGATATATTCTGCGATAATTTAGACAGCTGGTTTACCATCTAGTTGGTATGAAAAAAATACAGACATTTAGCGACGGGCGATGATAAAACAATAAAAACAATAATTTGATCAATAAAATCATTTCGACGACCTCTGTGGCGTAGTGGGCGCAGGCCCGCCTGAGACGCAGTAGGTTGGGGGCTGATCTGTAAATATTGTATGATCTGCAAATATTTGTCTCGGCCCTAGGTGTTTTCTATGTTAGTTTATCAGTCATGTCGTTCCCATAATAAAAGCTTTGCTTAGTTTGGGCATAGATGATGATGTGTGAAGAATGATTAGTTTTTTTTTTAACTTACCGGAGCTGCATCCACTTCGTTGTAAGTACTGTATACAGAATAGTCAAAGATCGTTGCGCCGCTCACATTACTCCTATCCACTAACATATCAGAGATATTTCTTGGATTTGATATATTAAAATTTTCCTCTGGATATTCTTCAATAACGTAGGTTTGTAACTGAAAAAAATAATTGATAGATCATCTTAGAGTGTCTAATTGATTTTATACTAGCTTCTGCCCGCGGCTTCGCCTGCGTGTTATGTTGATAAAGCACCAATATTTGGGTGTATCAAACCAGGGAATATTTGTTTTCCATACAAATTTCAGAACTTTATTGCACACCTGCTAGGGGTAGAAGTGGGGGACTTCGTGAGTGATTAATTTTTAAGGTTGGAAAAACTATTGGTGCACAACCAGGGTCGAACTCATGACTGGATTGGAAGACGCCCATCAGGCTAAAACGGCTCTGGATAGCATAATCGGTATAATCTACAAAGAAAAAATCGTGGTAAGAAGCTGTAGTATGCTGACCACGAAACTTTTTTGAACATACCAGAAAATGGCTAGGTCACAAAAAAAACAATGATGTATAAAATGTGTGACTTTCGGCTTGGTGATGGGTCCTTTTACACAGTGTATATATACCTAATATACAAAAATACAGATGAAACAGCTAGCTATCTAAATATCGTTGCAAACGATCTATAGATAGCTCAACTGCTCCAGATCACTACCAGACGGAAGCGATCCCGAAATACTGGCCGCATTGCCACGCTGAATGGCAATGCTAATGCGTTGACCCAGATAAGAGCCAGTAATTGTATCTAAACTTTTAAAGTAACTCAGGTAATTAATAAATATCTCTTAAGATTGTACCTCTAGAGCTCTAAAGTCAAAGACAAAATAAATACTTACTAAGTTTATAACTGCGCACGCGGATATCAGTAGTACAGAAACTATAAACATCGTCAATCTTATAAAACGGTTGTCAGCAACCACCTGAAAAAAAAATATTTAAACTTAAAAACTTTAGTAAGTAATCATAATTATAAGTAAATAGCCTCTGCCCACGGCTTCGCCCGCGTGGTTGCCGGATAAAAAGTAGCCTATGTGTTATTCTGATGTATCAAAATAACACATATTACTGAATATTACTGTAAATTTTTATCAAAATCTGTTCAGTAGTTTTTGCGTGAAAGAGTAACAAACATCCATCCTACCAAACTTTCGCGTTTATAATAGTACTAGGATATTCAGGTCTTCATCGCGTCAAGTACGAAGTTTATTCCAAAGTTTTTATTTTTTTTATAAAATGTCACATTACGTCATACTAAATCTGCAACGTCTCATAGATATAATTTTTTTGAAACTTGACAACCCTGGATGAATTACATAGGTTGTTGAATAAATAGTATTAACTAAGCAAAAGAAATAAAGGCTTATTTATTTTTTGTAATGTATTTCTCAGAATTCCACTGCTGGACATCTGCCTGTTGCTAAGGACTATTTACAAATCACCATCCAGTATACCACCACATACTCAAATCAATTTGTCTTTCCTGAAAAATATAATCTCGGTCTCTTCGATGTAAGAGTGAGAAGATCTTCTAGACCTTTATCCTCCATCGTCAGCCACATCTTTACTTATCATCAGATGAGATTAACACGTGCTCAAAACGGTGACGGAAAACATCTTGAGAAAACCGAACCGAAAAATTCGAAGGCATGTGCCATCGGTCAGTGTTCCAATGTGCGGCAATGATAGTAACCTGTCACATGGAATGCTTACTACTTGCAAACAGCGGGCATGTACCACATGTAATGTTTGGACGTACCTCTGACTTTACTTGGTATCCTCAAAGATCTACACGTTGGGTATGAATCTGATGATCCGTCCATCATGGGGGAATTGTAGATGAGATAATGAAAAAATTAAGGTCTATTATAAAAAAAAAAAACAGTATGTACGGTAAAACTGACCTGTCCAGGTTTAGTGCAGTTATCAGTGAAGTCATCATCCGGCCTGTCTGACAGTGGATGTCGCCGTCTCCGGAGCATGTCGCCGTCATACCATGACAGGTATACGAACACCAGTAGGGTGAGGAGTGTTGGCCCGAAGGATACGTACAGGACTAAACCTCTGGAAACGAATATTATGTGGAATTTAAATGGGAACGGCGAAGGAATAGAACGCACTACCATAGTTTTTCTTTCAAAATTAGAGAATTCAGCGTAAATACACGTAAAAATTTTAAATTCATGTAGTTTTTAAGTTGACGTTTCTATACGATACTTGTGATTTCAATGAATAAAAGCTTATTGACTTTGACTTTCAAATAAAGGACAGAATAACGGAACTTTATAATAGCTACTGCGAAAGCCATTCCTACATTAAACGATGTGGAAGTGAAATTACTAAAAATAAATAATTTCTGACTCGGAATAATGCTAAGAGATGCCATGTTTATACTTTAGTCTCCAACGTAAAACGTTTTTTTGGAGTTGTCAGGTCACATCAAGTGACCATCAAAGATCAAAATGACTAGACAAATTTATTTTTCAAGTGACTTTAGTAGGTATGAAAAGTTTTCAAATAAAAATGCGTCTTAAAATGTTTAAAGGGTCGACAACGCGCGTATGATACCTCTGGTGTTCAACGGGCTACGGTAATCACTTACATGCTAGTTCGCTTTGTAGTATGAATGATGAATGGGTTTTAGTCCCGAGTTAAACATTTTACTTTTAATTTCGATTGCGAATAAATAACAATGTTATATGATCTATTACAGTAAAATTTCTAGAGATTTCGCGGCAAAACCCTATTTTTTTATTTATTTTTTTATTATTAAACTCACTGACGCATACACCCAAAGATCGAAAAAAAAACGGCAGCAGTGTACGCCGCTTTCAGTTCCATTTTCAAAAATAAATTCAAATAGGTATAAATATTTATGTTCCTTCATTATTTGTTTTTTTTTATAAAATAAATTCAAAAATGGAACATCCGTCTGTCTGTCTGTTTTGTAGTCTGTTGAAGATAACGACTAAAATTTAAAATAAAAATACTTTCATCCCTAGAGGTTTAATAATAATACACTTTAGTCCGCCTACGTTTAGCTAAACTCACACATTTATAGCATGAGAAGTGAAACAAATGTTAAGAAGAGCATTATAACGACCTCTGTGGCGCAGTGGGCGAAGGCTAGCCTAAGAGAAGGTTGCGTGTTCGATTCCCGTCGCGGGACCAATTTTGTATGATCTGTAAATAATTGTTTCCGGTCTGGGTGTTTTTATGCATAATATGTATGTGTTTACAAAAAAGTAAGTAGTATATCAGACATGTAGTTCCCATTATACAAGCTCTGCTAAGTTTGGGGCTAGATGGTGTGTGAAAATGTCAAGCATTTTTTTTTAATATACTGTCTTACTTGGCAACTGTCAGCAGCTGTATAAACGCTAGCAGGAGGAACAGTAGCGCGGCACAGGCTATATTATACTTGAACTGAGGGTCGGGCTGATTGCGATACTGACGCTCTTGACTGGCGCTCTTGAACCAGAGCGTCAGTCGATTCATCCCTTCTGTGTTGTTGCTGAAACAGAAGTTAGATCAATAAAACCCAACAGACCCATAATACTTTGACGACCTCTGTGGCGCAGTGGGCGAAGGCCCGCCTGAGACGCAGAAGGTTGCGGGTTAGATTCCCGCTGCGGGACACATGTTTGTATTGTTTGTCTCGGGTCTGGGTGTTTTCTATGTATAATATGTATGTATGTACAAAAGTATATAAGTAGTATATCAATCATTTAGTTCCCATAATACAAGCTTAGTTTGGGGTTAGATGACGCTGTGTAAAAAAATAACCAGCATAAAAAAAAATATCGAAATCACACTAGGAGTATTTGACTGAAAAAAGATATTACGAGAAGGCTCTCTTTTAAAGCTCGATTAATATTTTGATTTTCCATCAATGGTAATGTACTAAGGTTATTAAAACGATCCTCAATGCACTCCGAATTGCATTGTTTCGAACAATGTTTTTTACTGCTAAAGTGCTACAAGGGAAAAGCAAACAACACTTTGCAACTATTTTGTATAGTACACAAATAACTCTTAAGTTTCTGTTGGACAGGGTGTCTAGACAAATACCTCACGCTTTCTTTTCCTTTCACGCTAACGCAAATTTGTCAAGGTAAAACTTGGCAGATTAACTTAAAATTTCCACAGCTAATGTCAATCTTACAATTCAATCTTTCCGCAGGCGGCCACCCGAAAGTATTATTTGTCTAGACCCCAGGTTAGATAGAAAAATCGCGTGAATTATAAAATAAATATACAGCCATACATAGTTCTGATACCATACAAGGATTCCCTGTATCGTGAGTATCAGGAACTACGAGTACCGTGGTACCACAACACAAGGAGACCTCGATTATCGATGACTACGTGCGATTCTTTCATTGAAAGTGCTTGATATATTCTAATGGATGTAGTATCTTTAGACGCGTCATGATTCTAAATATGGCGGCCAGTTATATCACACATCGTCTTCAGAGACCGCCGTTTGTGCGTTTCTGTTGTTGTTATTTTCGTTTTTATTATGTTTTTATAATTATGATGTCTCGTAAAGTTTGTTATGCATAATGAAAAGTTTATCTATCTATCGATTTTAATATGTTATTTTTTATATAGTTTATTTCATTAGGTGTACATAAATTTCAAAATAAAAAAAAATAAAATTACAGATAAAATCTTATTCTTAAGAAGGTACTATGGGCGGTCTTATCGCTTCATTCAACGCTATGGATATCAAAGGAAAGGTCTTGATGGAAGGTTTATCTACCGACGGTTTATAAACCGACGTTTCAAAGTGATCCATGTGATTTTATTGAATAAATGAATTTTGACTGACTTTGACTTTGTTTATAAGAACGTATACAAAGTAGGTATCCCACGTTTGGGATATCAAAATACCAACCTGCAATCACAGCATGTGGTCCTCTGAGGCAGTAGATTCTGTTCTATCATTGCTAAACTCTGTAACAAGTAAAATATTTTAATTACTTGGTATCACATTAAAATAACTTTATACTAAATGCTGTTTGTGACTAACGGTTATATTAGGAAACAAATAGGTAAAAAGTAGGTATACTTTAAAAAAAAACAAACAAGACAACTGTCTTCTCCATGGTGGACATCCTCAGATACATATTTGAGTAAATCTTTAAGGATACCAAGTAGGGGGTAGTCAGAGGCACGTCCAGACATTATATTTTGTACATGCCCTCGTTTTGCACGTAGTTAGCATTCCACGTGACAGGTTGCAAGCCCATCGCCGCTTATTGGAACACTAACTGTTGGCACATGCCTTCGAATTTTTGGTTCTAGGGCATGCCCGTTTCCTCAAGATGTCTTCCTTAACCGTTTTGAGCACGTGTTAATGTGCAGATATTTTTTTTGATTGGAATAATCCATTTGTGCACGATCGGGTTCAAACCCACGACCTCCGGATCAGAAGTCGGGGTATCGCCCACTAGGCCAACACGGCTTTCATGTTTTTGCTTTATGGCGTGATCTTAGCCTGAGCTGCGCCATTTGCGCTTAGGCCCACTTGCCTGATGTGGCAATTTGTAACATATCTCTAAGTAAGTTGTCCCAAAACACGTTATAGAGAAAATTGCGGACTTACAGAGATTCCGATGTTTTTGGCAAGTGTAGAGTCGGTAATATTCGCAAACGGTTTGTCCGCGCCCCAGCACTCCACGTACTTCGTCATTTTGCTGGAAGGCCGCGACCTTGACGGTATACCAGGAGTTGCTGAAATCACAATCAAAGAAGAATAGAATTCCGGTGAAATTACATGAGATCTTTCATTTTGATATCTCAGGGAGGCAAGTGAGTGATAACTTTGTTATGACAATCGTCTATAGGCAAAATTTAAGAATTAATTTCTTCTAATTGATAAGACCGCCCATTGTGCTTTGAGTTTTGTAGTTTTGTTAAGTTATATTTATTTTGTTGTGGTGTACAATGAAATATTATCATTCATTAATTTATTCAATTAATAGGATTTAACTGAAGGTTGTCTGGAAGATATCGTTTTTGGCGATTAGGGCGCCCATTGTAAGTTTTTTTATTTGGTATGCAATAAAGAGTTTATCTATGTATCTAGTAAAAAGACATTTCAATAAAAGGTTCTGTATACATTTGCTAGTAACAAATCATTTTTAGGCGTCGGCAACTGCTTAAAATACTCAAAGTCAATAGATATTTATTTTATGAAAATACGATCGTCTGATAAATCATGATTACGTATTACCTACCATGTTACTACTTAGAATTAGTTTATGCTTGAACCATGTTTTCTGTATTATGGTATGTATGTGTAAAATTCTATTTTATTCTGTAAACTAAGTGAATTCAAGGTTTTGGCCAATACCTTGCAACTAAGTCTAAAATAATCAGTCAGCATACACGGCTTGGGTTTTTACAATCAATCATTCAGCTTGTAGGGTGTCCATCAAAAACAAAGTAGGTAAACTCATATATCTAGAAAGAGAACTTTTGTACAAGATACATCTCTGAACAACGGCAGACCATAGACAAACTGTAAATTCCATAGAATGATGTCACCTTTGGAAATGTCATAAATCCATAAGAATAGTTTAATTATGCGGTTACTGCCTATTGCCATCTGCAATACCACCTTTAAAAGGTTTAGATAAGTTAAATCTATTCTAATCATAACATTATTTAGTTACAACAATAGTATAAATACGAACACCAATGGATGAAACTATTACATAAAAATATGAATATTTTCTTTTGGTTGCTGTTAAAAATGGAACAGAGACAAATGTAGATTTGCAATTCCATAAAGTTTTCAATGGAGATGACTAAGACAAGAAGAAGAAAAAAACTAACTCAGTGATTCAGTGGATATTGTACTTAGCATCCTAAGGAATAAGGTCTGTTGTAGCAGCTCGGACTGCGGTGTGCTAATCGGTGTAGGCTCTGAAGAATCTGAACTTTCCTCTGAAGGAAAACCACAAAACAGTTTTATTTCTAGAATTATAATTAATCAAAAATATTCCTGATAGTAAATGTACAATCTGATACAAAATAGTAGATTGTTTAACAAGTGACTAAAACTTAATTATGAGAAAGGCGTTACTCTTTCACTTCGCGGCAATACCAACTTTTTTTTTAAATTTCTTCTTGTCGACAAACGCACTGACGCATACATCCAAAAATCGCGATGCAGCAGTGAAGGTCAGTGACTTTCAGTTCCATTTTCAAAGCTTAATTTAAATAAAAAAAATTGCTTTCTTTAAATTTCAAAAATGGAACATCTATAGGCCTAGTCTATACAAAAGATCGCATTAATTTTGTAGTCTGTGGATAATAAGGACTAAAATTTGAAAACAATTTCGTTTGATTCCGCTTACGCTTAGCTTAAATGACACACTTTAAGAGCATAATAAGCGATTTCTATATTTTTATTATAATACTTAGTTATTTTTATTTTCTCGCATTCGAAGTGAAAAGTAGAATGACTAAAAGCCATGTAGAGTACTCGATTTTTAAGACGTAGCATCTCGTAAAAAATGGTTCGTTTTAATCCCTTGTTGAAAAAATTACCTACTATTGCATTTAACTTATGCCCTGGACACGCTATAATGTAATCCAAAGTTTGCGGGTTGATTCCTGGAAAAGACGTTGAAAAGGTCTTGTTTGGGACGCGATACGATATAAAAATCAACTCATGGATATTTATCTGAAAATCCCTGAAACCACAGGGACGCTTCTTAAGAGATACTTTCCTATTTCATGTTTTGGACATTGCTAAGCCAAAATGAGAGCCATTCTTTCATTTCCATATCATTTTGCGAGTGTAGTTAAGTAGGGGGCAGGTCAGGTCATTGACCTACGTAGGATGACCAAGAAAGAACCGGTAAGAGTACGAACAAACTCCATTCTAAATTATACCAATACACTCAGTTTCAGCTTAGGTATTAATTTTCTTGTTACCTGTTCCCATGATAGGGCTGATAGCTCCAATGATGGAACCACTCCGACTCTTTGGCTTCACATGAACAGCTCCGTTAGTGAGACCCTCACCAGGGCTGGTAGCACCTTCGAAAGCAACTGTCTTCGGACCGTCCACTCTGACAGATGCCCGTCTGCTTAAGTCTGTAATTTGGAGAGAGTAACATTTTAAGAAGACGCAAGCTGGCCAAGTGTGCTAAATGTAATGTTTGGCCATGCCTCTGATTACCCTACTTGGTATCCTGAAAGATCTACACACTTTGAATGTATCTAAGGATACATTCAATACATTAATGGGGAATACAGTCGCGCTTGTTTTTGTTTTTTCAATTAGGTCATCATAATAAAAAAAAAGTACTTATGTAAGTAGTATATCAGTCATGTAGTTCCCATAACACAAGCTCTGCTTACTTTGGGGCTAGATGATGCTGTGTGAAAAATGTCTAGCATTTATTTTTTATTATCCGAACCGTCGTTTTTGGATTATGCTGATCTAATCCAAACCCGACACGGACATGGAGTTTGGCGTTAGTCTGCAGAAGAACATGGCTCTAGAATTAGCAAGCTGAAGTGGCAATTGGCAGGCCATGTAGCTCGCAAGACCGACGACCGCTAAAGAAGAGTTATCAAATGGCGACCAAAAACTGGATGACACAGTGTAGAAAGTCGATAGTAGAAGTGGCCTAAGATCGTTCGTCATATACAACTTGGAGGTTTATGCCCAGCAGTTCAACTTCTACAGGCTGATGATTATCATAGATTTGGGCAAGACATATTGGAAGACGTGATGATGACATATAGAGCTAGACATGTCATCAATACAATATAGGAGTAACTTGCGCACTTTTCAGTACGTAAAGTTTGGGAGGACTTTTTTTTTTATCACGAAATGCCCTCATGCTCCCTTTGCTTCCTGTGTGATATCATAGAATAGGTCTAATTGATACCCCTAATCATTTTGAAAGAAAGAAATAAATATATGTATTAACCTCATCACAATACAACAGGTGACAAAATACAGAAATAAATTTACAAAAGCTTTAAGCTCTATCCAGAAAATATAAGGCTGCAAAGGAGCAATCGTTGTGCTCAAAATACTACTTTCAAAATATTTTTTTTTTAACCTTTAGCCCAAGAATTATATATTAAACTCTAAGTATTATATTAAACTCTATTTGAAAACTAAAAAAACTACCAACAAAAAGTCGTTCAAAGAATTCCCAGCGATAACTTTGAAAGTTTGAGGCAACATAGAGTATTTGGGCACCTCTTTGGCACTTTAATTGTACTCTAGGCTTTTAGTAATACAAGACTAGAAACCCCCAACTCATATTTCCATCATCGATTGTAACGCCATCTAGTGACTTCTGGAGATAAGACTTACATAAGAACCATTTCAGAAGACATACTAATCGATTGCACATAACAGTCACATCGTTTCACCAACTTGAACAGAGCTGATAATCGTCAAACGGCTGAACAGATTTTCTTGAATCATAGCTAAGACCAATCTTCATCTTGTCCACCTCAAACGAAAAGAAACGAAATAAAAATCGGTTCATCCGTTTTGGAGCTACGATCCTACAGCCATATAGAACAAAAAAAAAACAGATACCCCCTCTGTTTACGTCGGGGGGTAAAATAGCGTCCTTAGAATATTAGGAAAAATCCTGAAATAAATATTTACCTCCAGAAGCTGCAGTCCTGACCGACTCTGACCGCATAACATCAGCGATTCTCACCGAATCCGACCGATTCACATCCGCCGTCCTGACCGACTCAGATCTCATCACATCATTTGTTCTGATCGAGTCATTCCGTAGCAAGTCTGATCTCAGATCAGCTGTTCTGATCGACTCTGATCTTAAAACTCTAGCAGCTTCGTCATTGAAACTGTGCTGGGATAGTGCTGGGCTGATGTTATGTTGACCTTTGGTGGGGGAAACTTCATTGTAGATTGAGGAGACGATGCTAGCTTTCCTATCGACAGTGCAGACAGAGAGGCGGCCGTTTTCTGATATACCTGAGGGTTTCTGAAAAAGGTTATATAAGATATTAACTTAACTACATGAAATAACAATGCGCTGTTAAACTGATGATGATAAGTGGGTTGACGATGTACTAGTTAGGGAAATAACGGAATACTGAGTTTTTAGTTGGTATGCCTTTCATTGGGGCTAGATGATGCTGAGTAAAAATGTTAGGCATTATTTATTTATTTATTATCCACTCTGTTAGTGGTTTGGTTGGTGAGTCCTCGTAGGTTGGGGAGTATGTGTTAATGCATTTTACCATCTTAAAAAATTAAGCAACAGGAATTTGGTTAAATACCTTTGAAAGGTTCAAAGTTAGTGTGTGGAATTAAAAAAATACGGTCAATAGAAAATGTACTATCGTTTGACGACCATGGCATGGGATGCGGGACAAATAAATAATACTGGCAATTTTTCATAAAGCATCATAAATGATGCTTTATGCCCTGCAATGTAAGATGGCGGCATACCGACAAAACACTCATCAATATTCCGTTATTTACTAAATAAAGCGTCTCAAGCTCTTGTATTATGGGAACTACATGACTGATATACTACTTCTTAACTTTTTTTTGTAAATACCTTCATATTATACATAGAAAACATCCATGCCCAAGACAAATATTTGCAGATCATACAAACATTTGTCCTGCGGCGGGAAGCGAACCCGCAACCTTGTTAAACAACAATCAAATGTTGTATGTGCTGCATATATTTAGTCCCGGTATGTGTTACTACAGTACTCGTATATACCGTCGACACAGACAACCCTAGTATATCGTCGTCTATGTATGACGTGCCTGTTACGTGTTCTATTCATTTTTATTATTATTTTATTAATTGTTATTTTGTGAACTTTTTTCAGGTTAAAATACATCATCATCATCCCAGCCCGGAATCAGTCACCTCCTATCCTTATTTACATACATAATAAACGTGAAGGCAGGATAAATATCTGCATAATTATATGCTCGGTTGCTAATTGTAAATTTGTACGTGATGTGGAAATTGTTGTGAATTTTCTCTAGTTACCTCGGATTTTTGTTTCGTAATATTATTATAATTACAGTGTCAAAATTATACATGAAATTATTAAAATTTGTACTGGGTTTATTTTGTATTTTCTCGGTGTGAACTGAACCTTTTAGAACACTATAGACTTTTAACATTTTTAGAGTACGAGGACGGTACTGCTCGTGCGGCATAGATTGATGTTTTCATTCTACCACTAAAATAAGTTCCAATTTCATAGAAGATATCGTATCCTAACACTATTCTAAACTCCAGTCACGTACCCAACCAACGTAGTAACTATGAGTTATTCTTAACAAAGACAGGGTCGTAATCAAGGGGCTACAGATAGAACCACTTTTGAAAGGAGCCTCTATACGTTTTGCTCCATTTAACCAACCAACACTTTACTTACGTAATACATGGATCTTGATAGACTCAATTTTGGAGGTGGATTACTTTTAGCTGGAATCCTGTTATGTTTGTTTGTCTGTTACCAATAATCTCCGGCAGGTTATCAGATTGTAATACTGTTTTTTTGTTATCAATTTGTATGTCTTCAAGAATTGTGTTTTTATATGTTTTATCGCCACTAGTCATTAGAGGCTGCGATGATGGAAAAAAACTTGGGGTTATTCATTTTTAAAATTAAAACGACCCCACTGGTCTGTAACAACGGCCCTGTGAAAGCTATAAATCTAAGTTATCAACGGGTCAGAGACTGAAATTACTCGGAATTCTTGGAATAAACTATGGTAGCTGTAATTTCATTATAGGGTTTTACTGTGACATCTGGCTGAGAAGAGGGGATCAGAGAGATTTAGGGCTTACAGAACGCCTTTCAAGGGACAAATTAAGATAATTTTTAAAAAGAGGTGATCGGTAGTTTAAATAATATGTGTAATAAATACAACTAGATACTGTTGTACCCTGTCCAATCCAATAAAATAACTTTCCCAGTTCTACAAAATCCTTGTATAAAAAAATAACAAAGTAACTGCGTCACATACATTGACATATAACAACATTGAACACCTGTTCACAATTTTTTTTTAACCAACAATACTACGCTGTTTTGACACATTTTTGAGAACACTCAGCAGACACAACTGACGATCGCCGATTTGTCATCTTTTTCCGATAAAAAAACAAAAATAAAAGGACTGTCTTTTTAGAAAAAATATTTTTTTGCCTACGTAATACCTAATAATATACAAGGTGTCCAGAAAGGGTATCGGGTATTTGTTTTCGCGCCATATTCGAAACGGGGCGTCTAAAGGGAGCGGGGAGGGGTTCGTGGCGTTCGCCATTTTGTAAAGTTTTAGTCACAGTACTCGGGGACGCATCGCGCATTTTGCGTACGAGCGTATTATCGTAATGGTGATTCAATAGTGACTGCTCAACGTCTCTATCGTGTGGAATATCGTACACGCCACGCGCCAAGTGACGATAGCATTAGGAAATGGATCAGGATGTTCGAGAATACAGGTGCGACAGTTAAAATTCAAAACTCTGGTCATCCTCGTTCAGTTCGCGATGAAGAAACAATTAAAGAAGTTGAGGCGTCGGTTCGTCAAAATCCGTCTTTATCCATCCGAAAGTGAAGCCAAGCGTTGAACATCAAAAAATCGTCTTTACATTCGATTTTAAAGAAAGGCTTACATCAAAAAGCCTATAAAATTCAATTGGTTCAAGAATTAAAGGATACGGACTATGCTAATCGACTGAATTTTGCGAACGAAATGCTGCAGCGCTTTAACAACTTTAACAACATACTGTTCAGTGACGAAGCAAATTTTCACCTGAATGGTCATGTTAATAAGCAGAATTGTCGGTACTGGGCAGTGGAGAATCCGAGACGAAAGCATGAACGACCCCTGCATAGCCCAAAGGTCGTTGTTTGGGCCGCTATGTGTGCTAAAGGCATAATTGGTCCTTATTTTCATGAAGATCAACGAGGCCGAGCAATTAATGTGAATAGTGACCGTTATTGCGATATGTTGCGAATTTTTTTTGGTCCCAGAGTTGCAGGAGTTTGCAGGTTTCAACTCAAGAACGTGGTTCCAGCAAGATGGGGCCACTTGCCATACCTCAAATGACTCAATGGAAGTTGTTAACGAATTATTCCCTAATAAAGTCATTTCGCGAAGGGGTAACATCAACTGGCCTCCCAGAAGCCCCGACCTTAGCCCGCTTGACTATTTTGCATGGGGATACCTTTAAAGTAAGGTTTATCAAAATAATCCGACGAATCTAACCCAGTTGAAGCAAAACATCAGGTCAGAAATGGCAGCAATATCGATAGCTATGTGTCAACGTGTTATCGCCAATCTTCGTTCCCGTTTAGAAGAGTGCCAGCAACGTAACGGTCATCATTTGGATAACATCATCTTTTCCAAATAATTCTCCAATTCATATGCTAATAATAAACAATAAACTTTTTTATTGCATACAAATAACTTTTGTTTTATTGAACTTACAAATACCCGATACCCTTTCTGGACACCTTGTATAATATCCTCTCGGAACGGACTGGGTTTTCATTGCATACTATATATAAGCTTAAGATTTGCCAACAAATAGTTTCTTCATAGGTTCTTCATTGCCTTCGTGCTCTACAATAACTGAAGGTATGCTACGACCTCTGTGGCGCAGTGGGCGAAGGCCCGCCTGAGACGCAGACGGTTGCGGGTTCGATTCCCGCCGCAGGACAAATGTTTGTATTATCTGCAAATATTTGTCTCGAGTGTGGGTGTTTTCTATGTATAATATGTACGTATTTACAAAAAAATTATATAAGTAGTATATCAGTCACGTAGTTCTCATAATACAAGCTCTGCTTAGTTTGAGGCTAGACGATGCTGTGTGATTAATGTCCAGCTTTATTTATTATATATGCTTTAAGGATGACATTCACAGAAACCAGTTAGATCTATATGGAGCTATTGAAGAACTTATATTCAATAATAATAATGACGACCTCTGTGGCGCAGTGAGCGAAGGCCCGCCTGAGACGCAAAAGGTTGCGGGTTTGATTCCCGCTGCGGGACAAATGTTTGTAATGTTTGTCTCGGGTCTGGGTGTGTTATATGTATAATATGTAAGTATTTACAAAAAAAAAGTATTTAAGTAGTATATTAGTCATGTAGTTCCCATAATAAAAGTTCTGCTTAGTTTGGGGCTAGATGAGGCTGTGTGATTAATGTCCAGCTTTATTTATTATATATGCTTTAAGGATGACATTCACAGATACCACTTAGATCTAAGTGGTTTCTGTGAATGGAGCTATTGAAGAAATTCTATTCAATAATTAATCAAATACTCAGTAGCAACGTTGTTGTTCATAACGCTTCTAACAATGTAATTATTCTCTCACATATCGATCGTAGGGTCTGTATGTTAGTCCACGAAACTTTGGCACATACAATACATCGCAGAACAATGCTAAGAGTACGTAACTCGTGTTTATTCAACTAAAATAATTACTGAGAGATACTTTATTTAATCAAACTCTATTAGGTGGAAATTTTATATTTTCAATACGCTTTAACAATAGGTTAAAGCGTATTGTTCTTTGATTTAGTGTCTATAACCTATCTAACTATCGTCATCATGCTAAGTTATAAAAAATGTTAAACAGTTAAGATAAACAGTTGTTCGTTTTCTTCTGTAGAATTTAAAATGGCACCAATCAAGAAGATTAAGCAGAACTATTAGATAATCACTTAAAAGTTTTCGCGATTGTTAGACATTAAATCTACACTTAAGTGGATCACAATAAAATAAGTATAAGCAATAAAAAAATAAGGGGCCGCGATTAATCCGTTTAAAAAAACATTTAATGTTGTATTCAAATGTTTGATTACCCTACAATGTTTCAAAGTTTGAATGTTTGGAGTTTATTGGCAATAATTTACGTATACGGTCCCCACCCGTTTGGTTTTTAAGAAATTTGAAAAAGTGTAAATTTCGTGACGTAGTTTAACATATAGGCTTTTAATCCAGGTACGACGCGGGCGAAGCCATAGGCAGAGGCTAGTCATTGACTAAATCTGCCGAATGTGCTATTTATGAACCTGGTTGATTTTTATTCGTCCCTTACGGAATAATTGAGTATGTTTGAAGTTTGGTAAAAAATAAAATGGAAAACGAGTCGGTAAGAGATTATTGTGACATGGTAGGTATAGTTATAAAACCATTTTATTTATTTTAAAGTTATTATTGAAACGCAACGCCTTCTGCTTTGAAGCCGTATCTTCCCGATCTATCCCCACCACTATTTATCAGCTTTCCCTAATCTCAAAGGTTTGCTGGAGAAAAAATCTTATTAGGGTTTGTAGATTTATAAGTAAGTTTTTTGTCTGTATGTGTATTTAATAATCTACACCCACCAGTCAGAATCTACTCTTCACATTTCAGATCTCTAGGTCTAGGATAGTCAGTGATAAAAGTCAAGCAGAAGTTTCATTTTGTTTTATATAAATATAAGTTACTATATTTTCTGTGGGGTACCTATTTATTGGAAAAGTTTCTTCAAGATTTTTCATGACCATGAAAAAGTTTTATCCAACTTTGGATTGCTTACAATATATTTTATCTATACTACTACATCTACAAAAATAATGAGTAAAGTTTGAAAGTTTGTAAGTTTTGATGTAGGAGGTAGTCTCAGAAACTACTTATTCAATTACAAAAAATATTACACCAATATTTAGAATGGTCCTTCAGGATATAGGCCATAATATATTATGCCGTTAGAAATAAAAGGGACTTTATGTAAAGACTAATTTTGCAACGTAAGTCGACGAAAAAACGGTCAAGCGAATGCGTATCTTATAAACACTGTCTTAAAGATAAGATCTACTTTTACCCGGGTATCACGGACGTGGCTGTAGCTATATCCTACTACAATTATAAACGCGACAGTTTGTGAGGATGTATGTTTGTTACTCTTTCACGCAAAAACTACAGAATGGATTTTGATGATACTTTACAGTAATATAGCTTATACATCAGATTAACACATAGGCTACTTTTTATCCGAATACCACGCGGGTAAAGCCGTGGACAGAAGCTAGTATATCTAGATACTACAGTCACGTCACGCCTCAATCTGTATCCGAATCAAAATTAGTTTGTAACTTTCACAATAGGTTATCAGAAAGTTAGGCTCCTTTTCACGAAACCGATTAATTTATCCAAGCAAAGCGGATTCGAAGGCTCTGAATCAACAGAATTTGCATTTCAAAAAACTTGTTACCGATGTTGTAGTCCAATATATAAGATTCGTCAAAGCTAGGTTTACCTAGAAAATCAATCCGTTGAATTCGAGTTCAAGATAGGTACATCAAAAAAGTTTTTTGTTTAAATAAAAGTCTTTATGATGGTTGGTCATCGTGAGGAAACTATAGCATTTCCTAGAATAAAAAATACGAAGATATGTGCCATCAGCTAGTGTGTTAAATTATATGTGCAAAATACGATGTTTGTACGTTCTCTCTGAGACCCCCTTACTTTATATTCTCAAACTTAAATAAATAATGTTAGATTTTTTTCACACAGCATCACCTAACCCCAAACTAAGCAGAGCTTGTATTATGAGAACTACATGATTGATATTACTAAGATCCCTTTTTTTGTAGATATTAGTATTATACATAGCAAAAACAGAGATCCACTAGGCACTGAATATGTATCTAAAGATTTCTATCCTAGAGAATTCAGTCGAGAGCGCGTTTGTTTTGGGCATCGGAAATGTAAGCTGATCAAAATGTGGCCCATTTTGTACACGGAGAAGTTACATCGTCCACCTTCCATCGCCATCATAAGATAAGTTCGTTATTAATATATTGTAATCAGAATAATTATTTTAAAAATATTATACAAGTTTTTCGTATAAATAAATTTAATAAATAATAAAATAAATAAAAATAAGTTTTCTACCTATTTTTACTACAACTTAATATACTCTACGTATCGACATTACTGACCATCTCAGTGATGTGGAAGTCGAGTAGCCGGCTGCGACACAAGAGGTGCGAGTTCGATTCCCGTGGCGGAACAAATGTTTTCATATTTTGCAGATATTTTTTCCGGGTCCGGGTGTTGTGGTACCACGGTACCCACGACACAGGAAATCCTGATGTGAGGTTAGGATTATGGTCAGTTTCGAGTTTATTATTAGTGTAGTACATATTCACATAAAAACTTGACTGGTCATATTTACAAAACTATGATATCTAGGTTTGATTGCAACATCGATATCCAGCCTACATAGAACGCGATATTCATCCGTAAAATGCTTTGTTGACGAAAAGGCATTTAAAAGAGGACGTGGCGTTCTTAATTACGTTAAAAAAGCTTTTAAAAAATACTGACTCATAGATCGGATATCATGGTACAAAATAAACATTTCCGTGTGAGTACTTTATGGCTTTCTATTATTAAGTTAGGCGTATTTATGCTAAGTTGATGATTTTTTTTTATGTTATGACGAGATAAACAGGCAAAACGACCAGCCTTTTGACATCCGTAACATCTGGGGCATTACTGATGCGTTCCTTACTCTGAAGTATTTTTTTGCTTGCTTAGACTATAACACGGTAATACGGAAACTACATCATTATGGTATTAGGGGCGTTGCTCTAGACTTTCTCACTTCCTATTTAAGTGACAGAGTACAAAGAGTTGATGTGATTGGAAAGCGTTCTCCGGGGTCTCTGGTTACTATAGGTATACCGCAGGGATCAATTCTAGGACTATTTTTATTCTTAGTTTACATTAATGATCTACCCCATCTTGTGAGGGAGGATGAGGTTGTATTGTTTGCAGATGACACGTCACTTTTATTTTAATTAAAGCGACGACAAGCCGATTTTGATGATGTAAACAATGCAATCTCTAAGGTTGTAAAATAGTTAAATGTAAACAATCTTCTACTAAATGAAAAGAAAACAAAGTGTATTAGATTTATACTACCTAATGTTACACAAGTTAAAGCAAATATCAAAATCGAAGATGAAGAGTTGTATCTTGTGGACACCATCGTATTCTTAGGTATCACCCTAGATAATAAGCTTCAATGGGGCCCTCACATTGATAAGTTATCGAAGAGACATAGTTTACAAAAGGGGTCACCAATTTACTGAACGTTCTTAACTTCACTAATGAGTTTAAACACATTCATTTAAAGATAACGTAGGTATTTTTTATATCTTCAATTACAATGATTACACTTCGCCTTATGCCTGTCGGGTAACTACTGGTGTGCCTACGTGCTATACCTCAGTCACTAACCAAAGGTGAGATCGTAGCACAATTATATGTGTCCGTATATGAACGCTACAACTGCTTACTAGATTCAAAACGCAGGCATACGCCAAATGCAATGTCTATTCTATTATATTTGTTTATGTATAGTTTATTGACGAGAGATGTCACCGTGGTTAAATATGTTTGGGATATTTAAATGTACACTCGTATTGGTTACCAATTCATGATATTGTACAGCTGGATTGCAAATCCCATCGCAATCCCTATTCCCAGATTGCTCGATGAAATGCGACGTTTCATATTCGTGATACCATGCGGAATTGCCAATCTGTGATACAGAATCGGTCGGTTGGCCGCGATTGAATGATTTGATAGCTAGAGTTGTCAGTATTTTTAAAGACTACTGGAATGTCTACAATTTCGTTTGCGTTTGAGTTTTTTTACAAAAAATTTGACTACTTTTGCTCGACTGCGCAAAGCATAGAAGGGTTTTATTGTAGTTACGAGTATGTACTTCGAGTACGTGGTCTATCACAAGGGTAGGCTATTGAGTGATAATACAGGTTTATTATCTATCGACTGCCCTGGATCAAAAAATATTCCTAAGTACAAATACCACCTAAAACGGGTTATTCCCGACGTCGCCCAATTCAAATTTTTATCATCCATTTTGAAACCAAAGATGTCGAACACGAAATGTATGTTAAAAAATTCGTAAATAGTTTTGAACTATCCGTTTTAAGTTGTTTGAGGATGCAAATGAGGTTGAGGATTAAGTATAGAAATGAGATCTATTATGAAATCAAAGATATTCAGTTGATAAAGCAAAAGAACAATACTATATGTAATTATTACGATGTATAATACTACTACTACCATATGTGGAACATCAGCAGGAGAATAGTAAAGTACGTTGTATAGTCGTAATACTATCCTAAACTGATTAAAAACACTAAAACGCTCTTCATAGAATTGAAATTCTCTCAATTTCAAGTCTATGACGAGCGTAGCAAACGCCTACGAACTTTGCCTCGTAAGTTACCTTAGGCGGTATGATAAGGTAGGTCTCCACTTTATGGTCAGCCAAGTACCCCTCCCTTGAAGGTCCATCTCCAGGTTCCACCTCGAACCTTCCGCCCAGCTGCAGTAAAGTTTGCTTTGTGATGTGGACACGACTGAAATAAAATCTCATGTTATTTATGTATGTATGTATTTATTTTTTAAATACATACATACATAAATAATTAGAACATACATTTATTTAATTAGAACGGGACAAACCCAATTACACTAATCATTTTTAACAAAAATCATAAAATATACAATATATCATGTTAATAGTTTGATAAATAGAAAAACTCTTTATTGTAAACCATATAAAAATACAAAAACACAGAACAAACAAGGTACAATAGGCGATCTTATCGCTAGGAGCAATAATATGAAATCAAAAACCGAGTAGTCCCTAAATGTATCTGAGTATTAATAATGATTTTTTCAACTGGTGTCCGGCTTTTGATTTTTTTGCATATAAACATTAAACGATTTGATAAGTCAAAGAAGGATTATGAGAAAATTATTGAGTACCATCCGGTAAACATAGAAGATAAACGGTTTCGTTTGCTTAAGATAAACCAGGCAAAGTTTTTTCTAGTTAGAATCTGCCTTTTGCTAACTTTTCCTTCGCGTACTTTGGAGTGGGGTTATGCTTAGATACAAGCCCTTCGCCCTCCAAAACTTTGTACATTACATTGGTCTGGCTATTATTTGATTGATTACTGATACGAGACCACTCAATTATTGATTTGCCGAAAACAGCCCTACTTAATGTCTTAATGTTTTTTTCTTTACTTGTCTACCTTCTAACCTTGGTAGGTACACAAATCGAATGTTCTCGGATCGGGAAACAGAAGTTTGGTTGTAATTCAAACTGGTTATATCAATTACTAGCCTATGCCGTGGTACCCGAATAAAAAGTAGCCTATGTATTATTCTGATGTATAAGCTATATTACTGTAAAGTTTCATCAAAATCCGTTTTGTAGTTTTTGCGTGAAAGACTAACAAACATCCATCCGCACACAATTTCACGTATAAAATATTAGTAGGATAGGATATCTATGTTGCGTCAAATTTAATACTTTTACGTGTCTCAAAACGTGACAGCATCACATGCTTCACAAAACATTTTAAAATTAAAATATATTCTTCATAGCAGGCGACGCATCAGTAATGTCCCACGTTGTGCAGTTGTCAATAATACGGTCTACCTTTCCATCAGGTGGACCGAATACCTGTTTGCCTCGATATATGAAAACATAACTAACTAACTTGAGCTTTGTTGTTATAATTCCAAAACTAAAATTAAGATACCCTTTGTCTTAAATTTCAATTATCTTGTAATTATATCAAATACAGCTTTAGGCAAAATCAAATCTTCAAAGTTTAAAGGTTTGATATCTTGATGTAGAGCACAAAATCTGTACATGAAATCTAAATATGATTACAAATTATTTAGTTACTAGCTTCTGCCCATGGCTTCGCCCTCGTGGTACCCGGTAAAAAAGTAGCCTATGTGTTATTCTGATAAGCTATATTACTGTAAAGTTTCATCAAAATCCGTTCAGTAGTTTTTGCGTGAAAGAGTAACAAACATCCATGCTCACAAACTTTCACGTTTATAATATTGAGTATGATAGGATTTACGGACTAAGTACTTAAGATACACAAACACAAACATGGCATAAATTAGTGAGGATCCTTTATTAACATAAAATTTTACATGAACCCTGTTAACTTTAACATTCAAAATTTTCAACTTTATTTTTTGTAATTAAGCCTACTCTTGGTTTGTGAGGTTGGTTATCGCCCTCATAGATAAACTTGGAAAATTCTGAATCAATTTAGATGAGTAATTGAAGTTTCATTCTCGTATTTATTCTACAAGATTGTTGCAGTACCGCCGAACTTTCAACCAACTTTCAATCAGAGTTCAATCTTACGTTTTTAATTAGATTGACTGTAATTTTTTTAGCAGAACACAATTTGTAACTATAATGAAACCAAAACCATCGAATCGTGAGTCAATAAGTATATTTTCATGATATATCTAATTCTACTATTCTACTACTACTATTATCGTACTAGATAATGGTGTGTGAGAAAGTCCAAAATTATGATTATTATTACAAATGCGAAAGTTTTTATGTTCTTGTTCCCAAGGATCTCCGTTACCGAATTGGATGTGAAACAGGTCGCAGATTAAAGCACAAAGGCTTATTTTTATCCACGTAACACGCGACGAAGCCGTGGGCAGAAGCTAATATGGAATATATATAAATATAGAGCTACTTTTACACGGGCACACGAGCAAGGCCCGGGGATATACCAGGCCTTGCTCCGGGTCGGGCCTTTATAGATTAAAGGGGATGTATTGATTGATGCCGCCACCACTTCAGTACAACCGGGCCTTTAGTGTACATTGCAAAATGGTTGCAAAATTATTGCGAAACGGTTGCAAAGTGTTGTTTACCCTTTCAGCAGTAAAAGCATCGCTAGGAAAAATGCAATTAGGAATGCATTGAGGGTCGTCGTAATTAGTTTACCTTTGATGGAAAATAAAAAATTTAGTCACGTTTTAAAAGAGAGCCGCCTCGTTAAAGCTTTTTTAAAACAAAATCATTTACCATCATTATTATGATCAGGCGGAGGAAGTCCACGGACGGACGTAGACCAGAGTTTGGTTATGAAGTGCGGTTGTTAGTTCACTTTTAATAGATGATCCTTCATTTTATACAACTAAAGTGGCAAATAAGCATTCAGCCCACCTGTTCGATTACCGTAACCTATCGACGCTTGCGACACCAGAGGTATCACAAGCGCGTTGCTAACCCTGAGACAAAACGAGTGAAAAGTCTCCTGTGATTGGTAGTTCTAGAGATGAACACGTTCAAACAAAAACCAAACTCTTTATTATTAGTATTTTTATTCATAATTATAATGATATATACTCACCCTGCAATACCACCAGACTCCATATGGTTGGCGAGCGTGACGTCATCGGACCACACATCAAACTGCCACTTGCGGAGCCCTAGGACTCCACATAGCACGTTGCCCGTGTGAATCCCAATCCGCATGTCGACATTGAAGCCTGTCGCTTCTCGGACAAACCTTAAAAAAAAACAATGTTTATTTGATGATTATTGTTTTTAAGGGCACCTTTTAATACATATACAAAAGCCGTGTTGGCCTAGTGGGCTATACACCGACTGGGCTATAGCCGGAGGTCGTGGGTTCGAATTCGGTCGTGCACTAATGGATTTTTCCACTCGAAAAATTGATGTGTGCATTAACACGTGCTCAAAGCGTTGAAGCAAAATATCGTGAGGAAACCGGCATGCCCTAGAACCAAAATTTCGAAGGAAAGTACCAACAGTCAGTGTTCCAATAAGCGGTGATGGGCTTGCAACTTGTTACGCGGGCATTTACCAAATGTAATATTTGGACGTGACTCTGACTACCCCCTACTTGGTAAATCTACTCACTCAGTATGTATCTGAGGAACTCAACCAAGGAGAAGACGGTCGTGAGAGTGCTTGTTTGTTTTTTTTAAGTACATAAATTTAATACCTTATAGCTCAACGTACAACGGATTGCAGACAGTCTAGAGAAGCCCTACCACCAGCTACTTAGACTGACACGCCGCCTGCTCAACCTTCCAAGACTGGATAAACAAACTTCTCTACAACATCCGAGCTACCGATACCCCACTCAGATCCTCTTGTACTCGAAACCAGAAACAAGAACTTTGAAGACAGTCCCACTGAATTTCGACAGTTCTTTGTTTTCGACACGTCGCTTACTTCGAAAAAAAAAGTTCGACATTTCATTGTTTCGATTGAACGTACTTCGACAACACACTTCGAAAGACCACTACTTCGACAGACCCATCTGCGACATGCACTTGTTCGGCAGATAATTATAAGTATTGTGAGTCTAGGGTACGGTATACCACATACTGACCTGATAGCATCAATCATAGCCAGGCCCATATTGACGCAGTTGTAGGCGTGGTTAGGTCTGGACACCGGCAGCCCGGAGACGCAGTAATAACAGTCTCCAAGGATCTTTATCCTCATACACTGGTTTTCCTGTAAACAAAGTTATGACTTATCTGGTTAAAAGGTGTTTAACACAATAAAATACAATATAAAAAAAAAATGGGAATGCTAGGAATCCATCTCGTGGACCGTATACCAAACATCAAGATTAGACGTCTCACTAAAGTGGAGGATGTAGGTATAGCGATGCTCAAGTGGATACGGGCGGGGCACTTGGCAAAGCGGGAGGTCACAGATGGACCAAAACAGTCACAGAATGGTGGCCGAGAGATATGCGGCGCCCTCGAGGCAGACCACCTGCCCGCTGGTCAGATGATATTGTGAGGGCAGTAGATGAGCAGTGGATCCGGCTGGCACAACACCGCCAGGAGTGGGGTAATAGAGAAGAGGCCTTTATCCAGCAGTGGGTGTTACCGGCTGATTAGATAGATTATTTATTTATTCGCCAACAGTTTACACATGAATACAAAATTTTATAAGGTATAAACTGGTAAGTCTTATGCTACATGAAAAACCAATTACAGGCAAACATGCACAGTTTAGTAATTAACAATTGGGTAGGTACCTAAATAAAAGGTTAAACTTAACTAAGAAAAACAATAACATTCTCGGTTACCCTGTAAAGTCCAAAAAGAAAATAACTTTAGCCAAAAGACACTACAGCCTTCAAAATGAAAGAATTGAACTGCATTGTGAAACTTATGAAGAAATACGTACCTATCACGAATTGTTCGTCCCGAAATGAAAGTTATTCGAATATGCTTTACATCAAGTGGCAACAAGCATACGGCCCACCTGTTGGTAAGCGGTTACCGTAACATATGAACGCTTTGCAACACCAGAGGTATCACTCGCGCGCTGTCGACTCTGATACTTAAGTGGAACACAGCAATGCGCGTGTTACTGCTTGGCGGCAGATATAGGTATGGATGTAGTACCCGGATGAGCATTCACAAGAAGATCTACTACTTCTAGACCATACTGCTTTAAGTTTTTCAGCAGGAGCTCGGCATCATAATATCGCAGTCTTGCCTTTTTTTTCCGACGTCTAATGTGTATGTGTATTTATATGTATAAATGTAGTAAATCTGTAGGTATGTATCTTATTATCCTCTACATCCAAAGGTTGTCTGTAAGAGTTCGCTTCTAAGCAATAAGACTGCCCATTGTACTTTCTTTAGAATAAGATTTTGTTATTATGTTATTTGTTTAAGGTGCACATTCATTCGTTCATTCATTCATTCATTCAGCGTACTGCACTGCGTTCTCTCACAATCAGTCTCTCAGAGCCACACACCTCAAACAAAATGACGAGTTAATATAAAGACTAGACTTTAAAGTAAAAATAATCTCCGACCGACATCGTTGCTACAACTTTTCCATCAGGCTCATAAAGTTTTTGTTGCAAAAATCTCGATCTAACCATTAGCAGAGAGAGTGCTATTAAACTTCATATAGGTCATTGTGGCTCACTGGACGTTCCTTTGTGTCAGACCATCTGATCGACAGCCAGCACTAATATCACTTGAAATAAAAGTGTAATTTTCTTTTGTTATAGATCGTGGCTGGATTCATTTACAAAAACCACTGATCAGAACGATATATTATTTGGATCAACAGCAGGATTTTTTGTATATCCTTCGGTCATCAAAACGTGAGCAATATACGTAAAATACCCTGGTATTCTAAACAATAACGGCAGCAGCACAATTGAAGTATGAATGAATGAATGAAAGAATGAAACTACTTTAATGTACATCTTAAAAAAATAACATAATAAACAAAATCTTATTATTAAGAAAGTACAATGGGCATCTTATTAGAAGCGATCTCTTCCAGACAACCTTTATCTTTTTTTGCATTGTAGTATGATTTTTTATCCTATCAAATCTTGTGAGTAGATCTCTGATTATACCAAGTAGAGGGTAGTCAGAGGCAGGTCCTTCTCGTGTTTTGGAAGTAGTCAGCATTTTACGTGACATGTCCATCGCCGCTAATCCTACTTATAATAAATGAAAGTATTAATGTTGGTTGCAAGTAATCAACCCAAAACAATTTCCGGTAAGTATGTGAACTAAAATAATACATTACAGTTTACTTTCCGGGTACCAAGCAGGCGAAGCCATGAACAGTAGCTAGTTATTTAACTAAGCCTTTAATCTGAGCAACGCGCGAACGAAGCTATTGGCAGAACTGGTATAGTCTTTGCATAGCGTTTATGATCATTATGTTTTGCATTATGAAACAATAATAAATTTATAAATATACAGTATAATAATTCATAAACAATAGGCAATAAAGCTTTGTCTTTCAGTCTTGCTTTTATTTTCATTAGAGCAACGTTTGGTGCTTTACAAGCTTGTACGGAAGCTTTTTTTTATTTAAAGAAACGCCAACAGAATAGGTAACAAAAAAAATAGTTCTTTCTGAGGTATCCTTTGAAGGTTTTTCATACCTGATACATTATATATATCTCCATACAATTGACAAAAGAACATATCATTTAACACAGCAAAAGTTTAAGTACCTAGGTATTTAAGTTTTATGAAACTTGGGTATCTTTTCACCCCAAATCCTTTTTGTGACAAAATCTCTTTTCCGGTACCAACGCCACAAGTTTCCAGTTCGATAACTTTAGATTGACGGAACCCTACATCAATCACTTGTTTCAATTCACTGGAATAATAGGTTGTCATACAATATTTATCTTGTAGAAAGAGTTCTAGATATCTATAATATAGAAGTTTGTGGTAGATAATAGAGAATGGAGCACTAGGTGGACTATGTACTTAGTAATAGCCTCTGCCCGCGGCTTCGACCACTTAGTACTCATATAAAAAGTATTCTAGGGCACGACTAAACCTGTTCCACATCCAAATCGGTTTAGCTGTTACGGAGATTAAAAGCAACGAAGAGCCAAACCACCACAAGACCCAGAAGGAGATCAAGAATTGGCCCCTTATAGGCCAATATAAAAACGAATGAAAAGAGGAGAGGAAGGCGTTTGCGCTGCAATGGGACAATGCAGGCTTTCAATAATAATAAGCAAAGCACGCTTGTGGCGAGAATTAAGGCGGTAGCGAGATCGCGGAGCCACATTACTCCCTCGGGCCCAGAGACTCCTGACCTTCTGGCTTGCCTTTACTGGCTGGTCGGGGGGCACAAGAGCGAAGCCTATGCTCTAATGTTGAAGTGATAAAGGCATATCGCACGGAAGTAGCGTATTATATCTGTGGTTGTCCTGCCAGACACTCATTGACACCCTTATGGAGAACACGGTTGGTATTCTGTCCTCCATTTGCTGTGGGGAAGATCTTCCACGGAGCTGATCGATTTGATCCACTTGCCCGGGGTCCTAGGACCGACAGTTGTTAGTCGGAGGTATTATATATGTTCAAGTTGAGTGAACACTTCGCTTGCGCGATCTAAACACTCCAATGCAGTGCCATCTGTGTTAGATCTTCGAAGATGTTTTTGAGTCTCTTCACCGTTTAGGCGATTAAGAGGAACAATTGTATCTCGTGACTCTAAGCCTACCTACCTATATGCCTGAACTACCAAGTTATTGGTTTAGTTAGGCCGGAGGTAAGGATAGAGGTATCAGAGGTACGTGTAAAAGTAAACTACGAGGCCGGTCAAGTGCGTGCGATTTAATTGAGCGCCAGTTGAAGACTGTCCGCCAAACATGAGTGAGCACAGTTTTATTATTTAGAGTTACACTAGTACTTAATCTATGGTGCGATGTGGGAGCGTAACCCTACAATGTGATGTAACGTAGCTCAGTCATGTGGCGAGAGATGTCGCTACACCCTTTAGCCGTTCACATCAACGTTGCCTTTACACTTTATCATTGGCGGTACTAGGGGCTCGTTTAGAAAGACGAAAGATATATATTTTTTTAGTTGAACCCAAAAACACAAACATGGTAAAATACTAGTAACGGAATTGACCTATAGAAAAAAGCTTGCGGTCAAAATAGATCCCTGTCTCAGCTTGATTCAGCATCGTGCCTTCTTAACCAGTTACAGTCAGATTTGTCAGGTGTCACATTTCATTACATAACCCAACATCCATTCCATCAGCATAATCATCACGCAATAGCCTATCTCTTAATCATTTAAGTAAATAGTATTTTTCAAACTTTCGCAGTACAAAAACATAAAAGACCCGAATAAAACTGATATACATAAATGAACAGTTTACTTTCTGTTGTTTATCCACATGTTACCTTAATGTTTTTTATAATTTAAGGTACAAAATATCCTACAAAAGGGCTTCCTTACTGTTGTCCACAGCCTCAGAAAACCAACAAAAAAAAATAGGATTGTGTCAAAAAAAAAAAGTGGTCTAATAATTTAATATCAGATTCCGGATAATATTACCCCAGTTTCTAAATTGCTTTGCAGAAATAATCGTGTCATTTGCAAAACCACTCATCCAAACTTCTTCGTTACGCTCCATTGAATTAGCGCCATCAATTAAAACAGCAATCTAGCTGGCTCCAGTGGCTGGCTCTCGTAAATGAGGCATCTTTAAAACTATTTATTTTCAGCCATCCATCCTAGTCTCTAGGATATGCCATTAGCGAATGCCATTACAAGATAGCTCCATGGTAGGTACGAGAGTTTAATAGCGTGGAAATGATGAGGGTTGCAGCTCGCGAACCACAAACAGTTATTTGCAAACAAATACATAATGAGTTCTACTATAAATTATTCTGTAGGCACTGATTCTTCACTTGGTGAAAATTTTTTTTCTACTTACAAGATAACATTAACGCACTACCACCCCACTCTAAATAACACAAAAGCTAGCTGAAAGAAAAAACTAATTAAGTTCGCTTAAGTACTTGTTTTACTTTGTGCAAATAAAACATTTCTAAACACGCTCACGACTGATTTCCCCATGGTGGACATCCTCAGATACATACTCTGTTAGTAGATATTTGAGGATACCAAGTAGGGGGTAGTCAGAGGAACGTGCAAACATGACATTTGGTACATGCCCGCGTTTTGCAAGTTAGCATTCCATGTGACAGGTTGCAAGCCCATCGCCGCTTTTTGGACACTAACTGTTGGCACATGCCAACACCATGTTTCCTTCACCGTTTTGAGCATGTGTTAATGCGTACATAAATATTTCGAGTGTAAAAATCCATTGGCGCACGACCGGGTTCGAACCCACGATCTCCGGATCAGTACTCGGGGTATCGTCCACTAGGCCTAGGATAAATTGATCATTTCTATTGATCAATTTATCTAATATTTCAATAATTTTACACTAACAAAGACAAAATAATTATTATCATATTTTTACAAATGCTTTTTGTGGCGCAGTGGGCGGAGGCCTGCCTGAGACGCAGAAGGTTGCCGGTTCGATTCCCGCTGCGAGACAAGTGTTTGTACGATTAGCTAATGTTTGTCTCGGGTCTGGTTGTTTTCTATGTATAATATGTATGTATTTCAAGAAAAAAAGTATATAAGTAGCATATCAGTCATGTATTAGTTCCCATAATACAAGCTCTGCTTAGTTTGGGACTAGATGATGCTGCGTGAAAATGTACAGCATTATTTATTATTTCACACAGCAATGCCGAGCTTGCTTTGTAAGATTGCTATCATGTTTTAAACAGGCGCTTATTATTTCCAAAAGTTATTTTGTTTTTTAAACAGATCCCTAGAACCAAAAATTCGTAGGCATGTGCCAACAGTTAGTGTTCCAATAAGCGGCGATGGGGTTGCAACCTGTCACGTGGAATGCTTTCCACTTGCAAAACGCGGGCATGTACCAAATGTCATGTTTGGACGTGCCTCTGACTACCCCCTACTTGGTATCCTCAAAGATCTACTCACTGAGGATGTATCTGAGGATGTCCACCATGGGGAAGACAGTCTTGAGCGTGTTTGTTTTGTTTTGTTTTTTGTATAATATTTACCTAGACGACATATGACATATTTATTAAAATTATGATAATTAATGATTAGTACTTAATCGTATATAACAGCGATGCAATTACATTCATTATCTTGCAATCCTTGTTTTAGATATCGATCATTGACAATAATTATTTATAGTATGATTTTATCTCTATTGCAAGTAATCAAGAATATTATAGGCATTTATACGCCTCCTATTTTCAGCTGGCGAATATATTTCAAACTCCAGGGAAAATACACCAGCCGAAAATAAAACCTTCCTCACAAATAGCCATAGGTATTTGATAAATTATTGCGTTGTCTGTTAGTAATTCCCCTGCGCTTTGCGCCGGTAAATTGGATCTAACTCATTACATATACATTATTACAAATTGCTTCCACTGAGAAGTTTCGTTTATTGAGTTTTGATATTGAAAATGGATTAGTTAAAAAAAAAATGTATCTAAGTTGAAATCAACCTTTAACATAACAAATAAATTAATAGTTCTACGTTATTTTGCCCTCTAGACAAGAAGTCAAGTTGTTCTACCTAACTTTACCTGTTTTTTTTATCCAAACAAGTTTAAATTTTATTTTTAAAATAGTGTTATTCTACATTTGAATACACTTATAAAAGTCTAAATATAGATGAACAAAATAACTACAGCCAACCTTTAGGACTGACTTGACACTCACTTGAACTGGAAAAAACATATCCAAAGCAATAAAACAAAACTGTCACAATTTACATAAGCGAAATCGCATCTTAAAATCAAATGCAAAATACAAAAGAGCTAGGACTTTACTACGCCCAGGCCTTCTCAACTTTTAACTATTGCGTATATTGTGGAGAGCTTACATTATGACCAGATATTTAAGATGCAAAAGAAATTTATAAAAAAAATAGTTAACATCGAAAATCGACAAAGCAGTGAGCCGCATTTTATTAAAATATAAATGTTGACCAGTATTTATATTCTCCAGGCATCATTATTTGTAAGAAGACATACAATTATTTTAAATCCAGTTCAGATACCTATACAAACTACAACAGACGCAATAAAAACTAGATTCCTCGAACCTTCAAACATTTGGTAAGAGCTCTTACTATAGACTGATTAGAATGTATAATTAACTTTAAAAGCAGAACAATTAGATAAACTGTTCATTGTAAAACTAAAAACGCTTTTCATAAACAAAACACTTTTTCCTTCCAATATTCATGTGACCGAACTACCCACTGATTTGACATTTCTTTTTAATTTATAATACCAAATCCCAACACAAAATACATTGAAAGAAAGAAAGGCAAGAAACAAGGTTGTTATTCTTGCTGCTATAGCAACTAATTAGAACCAAACATCGTTAGAGACCTTAGGGTTCTCGTGTGGCGAACGACCCGAAAGACGCAGCATAGGTCGTCCTCTAACAAATTCCCAATAGTCAGACGACATTGTTAAGGTCGAAGGAATTTGGTGTCTAATGGATGTGCTTAAATTTAATTAAACAAAAACTGCAAAAAGCATACAAAAACTATAAAATATCGGATAATTTAGATGATAAAAAATCTTTGGATCAAAGTCGCTTCTACGGATCGGATTATTAAAAAGAATATCTAGCATCGTATCTTGCCTTTCTTGGCTTGGTCGCGGAGGAATAGTTACTAAAATTTACTATTTAAAGTGATCCTAGTGATTTTAATGGATACATTAACTTTGACTTTCCTTAACACCGTTTGGCACGGCTTTCTGTTGTGGAGGTCTAAAACAGATTACTTCAAGTTTATCTTAATGATTAGATAAATAAACAAAGTCTTATTCTTATTAAAGTACAATCGGCGGTCTTATTGCTTAACAGCGATCTCCTCAGAAGCATTTAATTCGCAGAATCGAATTAAATGAATAGTAATTTCATTTCATTTCATTTATTCATGCTTAATGTCCTACATACAATGGTTAAGCTTAGGTCTAATGCAGCTCCAAGTAGGTTGGTAGGTACATCGGCCCTGACAGGGCGTTGCAGAGGTTTACAATTAAGTAATTATTAAATTTAAATTATTACAATGAAATACAAAATAAAAATAAAATTGTCAATAATCATACAAAATGTCAAAATTATACTTATTGTCTATTATAATACTAATACTAAATTAATAATTTAATTCGATTCTGCGAGTTTTACGCCCAATTTCTTGAAGAACTTTTTATGATAAAATGCTTTCAGACAATCTACTTTATCAGTTTTTATATTTGTTTTAGTTTAATTTAAACATGGCAACACGTCTTTTGTCAACTTTCCATCTGGATTTTAAGATCCAGCATTTCTAATAGCTGGATTACTTCTGAGTTTTATGTAACTGCCGACACATGCAAAAATACGTCCAGTGGGAGGAAAACCGGTACAGATCACGTAAGCAAAAAAAAACAAAAAAAACTGTATCTCTGTGTTTTTAGCATGTCTGGCTTCTCCCTACTTGGTACCCTCAAAGAATTCATAAAAATCTCAGGATGTCCATCACGGGGGAGACAGTCGTGAGCATGCTTGTTTCTTTGCTTTATGAAAGTAATTTTTATATTTTGAGTTCAAGTTCCATGGAACTCAAACATCAAACTCTTTTCTGCTTTTTATAAACGACAAGGACTTGTTATTTTTACCTCATAAACACCTCAACATCTACAGTTAATATTTAACCATTGGTATTAACTCATATAGTCTGCACATGGAATGTAATTTCTGAACTGTGGGTACTTTAAAATGTAATTTATCTTAATTTTGGACGAGACCTGACGGACGCTGGGAGCTGTTAGTATTAATATTATAGTTGGAAACACGTTCAACGTGCTATGAATATTTTAAAGATAACTTTAGAAAACACAAAGCCTTGAGTTAACCAACAAAATAAACGGATAGTCAAGTCTAACCATAGATTACGAAGACAGATTATATGGAAATATATATCAATAAGCATTGATTAGGACCTAACCTTGTGTTAATAAACTCAGATCCAAGGAATGAATGAATGAATGAACGAAAATACTTTATTGTACATCTTAAACAAAATCGTATTATTAAGAAGGTACAATGAGCGGTGTTATCGCTTAGAAGCGATCTTTTCCAGACCAACCTTTGGATGGAGAGGATGATAAGAGATTGTGAGGAAATACCCTTAAAATAAGAATTTTAGCTGGGTAAAAATGATTTCACGTTTTGACCAAAAAAGCCGGCCTCAGTAGCCACAAATCAATATAGCTCACATCAGTCTACTTTTGAACATAGACCTGTCTCAAAACGCACTACTAAAATTGGTGTTTCTATTCTCCAGCTCATTTTTGTAAGTTAGCGCTCCATGTATATTTCATCCAAGACTTAACGGGAAGTTAGAGTTGTAGTATATAACCGTACCTAATTATTTATTTCGCCAAGTAACGCTCGCATTGTTTTGTGTCTGAACCACAATCAAGGACTTTACCTAGATGATTACTTATTCAGAAACTAATCTACGAATTCGCCCCAACTTCGAAACACACATACGCTAGTTAGACAAGCCCCGACAAGCGAGTTTTGAATATTAACTTTGATGATCTAGTTCTGAAGTCTAACTTGGTATACAACCATGTATGAAGTGTGATTAGTTTTAGTGAGTCTGAGGAACTGTTTTGAATGCTTTGAGAAATAGGAAAGGTGGAGCAAGGAACATTACTACAAATAAAGTACTGATTTATATTACCATGGATTTGACTCGTGAAAATTTTCGTAGTATTATTCTCTACGATTTTAAGTGTGATTTGACAGCTCAGCAGAGCCTCTCTCGGCTTGCAAGACGACTATTTCTAGTTGCAGTAAACGCATTTTTTAAAATGACGCCACAATATAAAAACAAGTCACAGCTAGATGAAACAAACTGTTTTCTACAGCCAAGGAGTTCTATTTTCAAATATTGTAATTACTTTTTAAATATCTTTTATGTAAGTGCCCAGTTCCAGAAACATATAGAGCGCCCTTTGTATAATAATAATCAGTAATTAAATTAGTGCCTTTTTGTTTTTTTATACGATTTTGTCTCTGACATTACTTACTTGAGCAATCTGATCGAACCGCCCGAACAGTTCGTTCAAGGTCTTCACCAGGTCAGAAGCGGTCAGTCTCTCAGACAGTGGTGTGAAGTTGACGATGTCAGCATACAGGATGCTAACGTTGTTATGTCTCTGAACGTGCATTTCGTGGAATCGCGTCTGTTTAGAGCTGTCAGCGCAGGCGTCGGCCATTTTGAGCATTATTGAACGTTTGACCTGGAACAACGAATTAAACTTTTCAAGCTGACAACATTGGCTCTTCGTTTTATTTGTCATGTCCCTAGTTGATCCTCTCTCGCCCTGCGCTAAATGGGTATTAAGTATGGTGGTCTGAAAAGGGGCTAGTGGCAAATCAACCTGTGTGATCAAATGATTCATTGCATATTTTATTTGTTTGTTCTGGGATGTCCTAGAGTTGTTCATTCACCATTTGAGAGCACAATATTGGCAAGAATTCTGCCAAAAATAGGGAAAATTTAATGAATTTAAGGGAGTTTTGGGACTTATAAAGCCCCTTAATTTAAGAGCGACTAAAATATTTAATTGCATTATGAGTTTTATCCTCTAAAAGAGTATTAAAGGAAATTAGGTCTTTGTTAAGCTGAAAATTTGAATTAATTTCCTACGGCAACATTTTGAAAGCAACAAAGGCCTTAAACACAAACTGGCTATGTGCCTACGTTATCCTTGAGATAAACCCCTTTACTCATGAACAGACCCTACTTAATCTTTGACAGCCTGCGGAACACAAAATACAGTGAACCATCTTTGAAATCGCAATGCGCCATCGATTGTGTGATAAAGAAACGATTAAAAAAACTGACGCTCTTAAAAAACGCGTTTTAGCTTATCGTCAAAATTAATCACTTTTTCAACTTCTAAAATACTTAAATACTTAAAACCCAGGGCTTAAAAACAATTTCTTGAAGAGGTTCAAAATAAATTAATCAACAATGTAACTTAAAGTTATGATCCCGAAGGTTTACCAGCGTCGATGCAGCAATTCAGCTTCATAACAGTTACCAAAGAAGCATTAAAAAGTTTATTCTGATATCCAACTTTCTCAGTTGAAGATATTAGAGAGCTTTGAGAGGGATAAAATCTAGTTTAGCAACATCAGGGGTCAATGCTACTAGATCGCCCTAAAAAAAAAATACTATGCTACTATTTACTAAATTGTCCACGTGCGTTGAACTTAATTAGTTTATAATTCATTGATTAAAACACGTTAAAATCTCAATTAAATCGTATAATTTGCAGATACCTAAGCAATAAATTACATGGCAGTCACGACATGTTTTGATTTATAATCCTATCAACCGGTAAGCAACATTACTTGTATATATATTGTTATCTGTGACGATAACGACATCTAACAAATGTGTTTTGCAACGTATAATACGATTAATAACCAAGCACTATTAAATTATATAAAAAAATATTGATACAATACATTTGGAGGCGTTGCTTATTAACGTGGTTTAATTACGGTGGTTTCAGCTTAATTTAATTGTTTAATTGCTGGAATTTCAAACCGTTTGATCAGTTTTGTGTTTAAGCATACCAAGGGTTAAAGAGCTATCATTTATAAAAGCTAAAGAAGGTTATCAAAAAGGCCTTGAATTCACAAAACAATAAATGGACAGTCAAGTTTAACCATTGAATATGATGACAGATTATAATTAAAACCCAACAGTTACATACATAGTCCAGGCCTCCACACTACGATACACTGTATCGTGAGTATCAGGAACTACGAGTACCATGGTACCAAAACACCTAGACCCAGAAAAAATATCTGCACATTACTTCCACAGCGGGAATCGCACTCGTACCTATAGCGAGTAGCCGCGCCACCAAGATTATAGATTCTAAATATGCGTCGAAACTATTTAATTTGGACCATAAACTATTGTGGTGGTGAACTCTGTTCTTACAGTTACATTAATCAGGGGGCATTACTTAGAAGCACTGCCTGACGGCAGAGATACGGTCGAAGTGTGGCGCTCTCATGTAGCAGAACCTCAGTATTACGACAAAAATCACGTTTCATTGCTTTAGATGACCTCTGTGGCGAAGTGGGTTGCGGGTTCGATTCCCGCTGCGGGACAAATGTTTGCATATGCAAATATTTCTCGGGATATATGTAATATGTATGTATTCACAAAAAAAAAGTACTACAATCATGTAGTTACCATAACACAAGCTCTGTTTACTTTGGGGTCTCATGCTGTGTGAAAAATGTCCAGCATTATTTATTTATTTATTTAGAGGTAGCGTCGAATAGCCCCTGCTTCATAACTAATTGACCATTGAAACGGATGTTTTGAAGATCCATAGGCGATAAAATACTCGTAAATCATTGTTAAAATGTAGAATTGTCATTCAAGGTGGCATTACAGTCAGCAATTTAGAAACGCTTCCGTCTGGTGCGTCTGATTGAAACAGTGGAGCTATCTTAAAATATTTTGCATGGGTTGCAATATTTTTATAATGTTGGTACAGTAAAACGATTTTCGTTTGCTTGTGCTGCGAGACTTGCTTCTTACCAAGTTTCACGATTCTAGTTATTCATTTGCGAGTATCAAAATATGTCGACGTAAATGACCGTATTTTTTTATAGTGTTGACCAGTAGCTTTATTTTTTTGAGGGCTCCAAGAGACCGTATATCTACCTTTTTTACATTGATATTAATTGCAACCTGATACCACCCCGCGTTCCTGAAAAAAAGGGTCTTGACATACAGACGGACGAACGTACAACGAAGTGATTCTATACGGTTTCCGTTTTTTCCTTTAAGATACATAACCCTAAAAACCTTAATTATGTGTCCTTTTGATCTGCATATCATTTCGCATTGTCCGGTATGTACAACTTTATTTTTCTATATCTGGGTATATCAGTAAGCTTAGATCACGATATGTGACTAGTCATCCTGAGGTCTAAATCTCGAAACAACTTTGTAGTTTCATATCGCAATCGGATTAAACAGTAATATGACCAGAGCGTTATGACTACACAGTGGATTGTTTTTGAAAGGAACAGTTACATACAATGGACTAGTGGTTCACCTCGAACTAAAATCTCGTTGGAAGTTTATTTTATATATATCTATCTCAATATTTTAGGGTTGATGAAAACAGAAAAAAAAACGAAACAAATTGATACAAATCGTCTATCGCTTTATTTAAATTAGCTACTGTTCACGGCTGGCTCCATGTGGAACCCGGATAAAAAGAAGCCTTGTTCGTATTTCGCTCGACCGTTCCGTCGACTTACATTGCAAAATGAGCACAGTGGCTGAGCGTCTGGACAGTCCTATACTCAGACACTGGACCATGTTGCCCTGTCACTTTTATTTTATTTAATTTAATTATTTGGGATGTGCCAAATAATTAAATTTATTTATTAATTCAGACAACATTTGAGGTCCATTTTTTGTTAGTGAGCTGTCTTAAGATCTATTTTAATATAAAAGGAAAGGTTTAGGGGCTCATTTTTTGTTAGTGAGCTGTCTTAAGATCTATGTTAATATGAAAAAATAAGGTTTAAGGACTTTTACTCGTGTCCTGATCAGGACCTAAATAAAGGAATAATAATTAAGTATTTTTATTAGATGTGAATTTATTATGAATGAATTTACTAACAGTTAAGTCTAAGTCGCTACTAACAATAATGGTGTTAAATCCGAAATAATGATTTATTATTATTAAAATTGGTATCCACAAAAAACCCTTTTATTTTAAAGTGATTATATAGGTACAGTATATGCCCACTCTGGTTTATTCAAAAAATTAGTGAATTATTTTTTGAAATCGGATGAGTTGTTTTGGGCATAACCTCCAAATTGGGGATTATCCAAACTAACAAACGTTACCTCGTTATAATAATTAGTTAAGATGTAATATGTAATAGGATACCTAAATCTTCACTTCACTTCTTGATTATGGCTTTTACGATGACAAATTATTGAGTGACGTAGAGTTATTTCACTAGTCATATTCGTAACGTCATTGGTAACGTCATTGGTAACGTCATTGGTAACAGGAAAATAATTAATTAAATGTAAGAGAGTTGTATCCGGTCCTTCTGATTTAAAATCATAAGATAGTAAAAAATATCAGGTCAGACGAATATTTGCTTATTTTTGAAGTCACTCAAAACACAATTTGGCCCTACGGAGTATTTTTATTTATCCTAACGGATTAAAAAAAAATGAAGATCGATTCTAGCTGTTTCATCTATATTTTTGTATATACTTTCGGGAATTAACTTAAACAAAAATACATAAAGCATTTTTTAAACTTGAGTTGGAGATCTTAGAACGAAGAGCGTTCACTCTAACTACATGAAGATGGTTCAAGAATATCCATTCATGTATTTTTATTCGTTGTTGATAGATTGATAAAAGTAAATTTTTCCCCCCTAAGGTGGATTTTTAAGGGATAAAGTTATATATTAGGGGGATTATATATAATTCCCCTTAAGAGGATTTCTAAACTTTTGGTTTCTTTTGGATTCCAGTTTTCGCCCCTAAGAGGGATTTTCAGGGGAGGATTTATGGAATAACCCACATATATAAATAAGTAAAAAAAAAAATATTTTTATGTAATTGTTTTTCGGAAATGTCTGATGACAAAAAGCATCCTCTGTTGAAAAAGCGTGAAATTTTTTATATATTATTTTGCTCCAAGATTTCTCGTTTCAATGTGAAAATGTGATTAACACCTGAACTTTCTCGCATGTAAACCATTTCAGTGGTTTCTAAGAAATGTGTGAATTACTAACGGTCATAAAAAGTGGAACACGCGACATCAATGGTCCAGTTTTGATCTACAATGTCAATTTTACGTATATAACTCAAGGATACCACCGAGAACGAACTTAACAGAAATAATTCTAAAATAGCACGATATATCACCAATCAGCATCTTATCCTTGTCCAACATTACGTGAGAACGGCACATGTTTTCTTCTTCCACTCTCCTCTACATGGCACTGAATATTTTTCTTAGATTTATGAGTGCTGAAATATATATATTATTCACTATTAAATTTGTGACGTGTTGGCCTAGTGGGTGATACCTCGACTTCTGATCCGGAGCTCGTTAGTTCGAACCCGGTCGTGCACCAATGGATTTTTTCACTCGAAAAAATTATGTGCGCATTAACACGTGCTCAAAACGGTGAAAGAAAACATGGTGAGGAAACTGGCAATGCTAGAAACAAAAATTCGAAGGCATGTACCAACAGTTAGTGTTCCAATAAGCGGCGATGGGCTTGCAACCTGTCACGTGGAATGCTAACTTGCAAAACACGGGCATGTACCAAATGTAATGTTTGGACATGCCTCTGACTACCCTACTTTGTATCCTCAAAGATCTACTCACTGAGTATGTATCTGAGGATGTCCACCATGGAGAAGACAGTCGTGAGCGTGTTTTTTATACAAAGAAAAGAGTTTCATAATAATTATATATCTGTCAAGATCATCTGTTGTTACAAACATCCACAATATAACAGTGTTTCACTAAGAAACACTAGTGTGTAGATCTACGGGACGTGCATCAAGTTACGGGCTACTGAGTTAAAAAGTGATAAGACCATTGTTATTACATTGAGAAGCATAGTACAGTACCATCCGTATCTTGTCACTATACCACATTCGAGTACCACTTAATGAGAACGGTTAAGGAATGGTACAAAATACCATCTAGGACTCTTCAAGGTAAAAATAAAATGAGTTTATGGTCAAACTAAATCCTTTTATGTATAATTCTCAACCTTATACATAATACGACTACTTAGATAAATAAACAAAGAAACGATTCTCCTTGTAGCAGTTATATCTCTAGATATCTTTATAAGTTTTGCAATATGATGCAATAAATATGTTATGATATTGTTTTGATATGGTTCTTCGTTTATTAGTCACGTATCGTTAAAGGTGAATGCTCTATCTTCAGGCCTTTGAAGGTCTTGCAAAAGGTAATACTCTTTGACATTGACAGATTATGCAGGGGATGTAGGTAGACTGGGTCTATCCACTGCATCCAAGGGGTCTTCGCTTTTGTTATAATTTTTCCTCGCCTGAAGAATAAAACGATGTCAAGCCGTGAATAGGCGACTGTTTGAGAAATTCTAAGATAAACACCCAACAGAAACATACATAGTCCTGACCCCATATTAGGTTTCCCTGTATCGTGGGTATCAGGAACGAAAAGTACCGTGTTACCACTACTGATAGTAATCCATACTACACAAAGGTTAGCTGGTAGAGAATGCTATCTAGCATTAAGTTCGCCTATGTACAGTATAGTTCGCCTATATTTAGTTGTGCAATAAAGAATTTTCTATCTATCTATCTAATAATAATTATAACCACCGACCGTTTGGGTTCTGCCCCGCGGTCGTGGTTCTCCGTTTTAAGATATTTTTTACTACAATGTTTTGATATAATGAAAAAATATTTTAGCGAGATTATATATAAATTGCGGTGTCAGTATGAGACATTGCATTGAGGTTCATGTATTTGGGTTATTCACCCTTCAAATGCGGAGCAATGATCCGGTCACTCACTTTGGAAAACCTTATCAATTGTACGAACGAACTTCTTGCGTTCTCTAATACTCATTTCCACCAACTATTTACGGAATGCCCACCATTTACAAGAAACTATTAAGTATCAACTATAATTTATTCATACAACTATGTACAAGTAGATATATACAAAAAATACAGATGAAACAGCTAGCCATCTAAAGACCGTTGCAAACGATCTATAGATAGCTCAACTGATCCAGATCACTACCAGGCGGAAGCGTTCCCAAAATACTGGCCGCATTGCCACGCTGAATGGCAATGCTAATGCTTCATACTTTTAAGTATGAATCTTTACATGTGTTCTTATTAGCACCATGACGAATATCGTTATGTCCGATGCTAAAATTCTGCCGTATTCGTTCAGATGATAAACTTCGATCGGGGCCTACGTGACGATTGGCTTGTTTAATGTACCTATTATAATCATACGATACTTATATGGCTACAAAACCTGCTTTGAAATATTGCTACTCAACTACTTTATAAATTTATGTTACGTCGCTTGTGTGAGGTCAGTCTGTACGTCTAGGTATAAACATCTTGTTTACAGCAAACTTTACGTAAGTCTACATTTAGTGCGTATTGCCAATGATAATATGGCACTGTGACTAAGTCGGTAGCTATTGGCCTCATATACAAAAGTTCAAGGTCGCGCAGCTGGCTATGAAGAGAGATATGCTAGAGTTTCAGTACGTGTTAAAGCAAGATCTGAAACAAGGGACTCCGTAGAAAACGGACAGTCACTGGCAGACTGACTCTTAGAATCAGTAAATGGAAGTGACAATGGGCAGGTGGTTTAGCTTGCAGAGCCGACAACTACTGAATAAAGGATGAATCGAACGCCAGTCTCCTAACATGGAACATAGTTTAGATAAATTCAAGAAATTATACAGGATTTATCGAATGTTATCGTAAACGTAGTATGATCTTATTCTTGACATTTGACATCGGTCAATTTTATCGATCATTACGATATACGATATACGAAGGTCAGCGCGCTACTTACCTACACTAGGTCTACGGCGCTATATGCTGAGTCCTATCCCAATTTGTAGCTACATACCTCATGCAGTATAGTTATATACCTTAATAATAAGTAGTTGCAAATAAATGATTTATCTTTATCTATCTATAGGGTTTTGGAAAGTGCACAAGAGTAGATATAGCGTAAAAAATGATTTTGGACACATTATTCTAGTTGAAGCTAAGAAAAAGGTGCGTGAGGGAGACCAGAGGATTATCATGTGGCGTTTTTAGGTGCCACTGATCTGGACCTAGAAGAAAACAATTACATAAAACTGTTTCGCATTAAATCGCTTTATTCTATGTGGCCAGCTTTATGCTCGATAAACTATCGACAAGGAAATCACTCGATAAAATCTATCTAGGCTAGTTCTGTGCTAGTGGTTGTAGATAAAATTAGTTTATCGATATGACGGAGCAGAAGCTCCAAGGTGGTCTTTAAAAAGTGTGACGTCAGCAATGTTTTTCAAGTTTATTCTTGGTTTTACAGAGGCTTACAAGGTCTGTACGGTCCGACGGCTCAAGCGAGAATGACTCGTACTCGGTCCGTCGCCCGTATTTATGCAAAAACAAAGATTCGAGCAAACAACTTGTGCGAACAAGCTTAAAACTACCTGGAAGCATTAATCATTTAAGTTTACAAATGGTTTTGAATTAATAACCTAATTATTATTTGATTACAACAATCAAATAATAATCAGCCATTAGTTAATGATTTTACACTAATTTGACAATCTAAGAGATGATTCGTTAAGTAACTCGTGGTTCTGCGCCGAAGACTCATTGTAGAAGCAGAATAACGCCTTTGCGCCGATAGATACTATAAATTTGTCGACCGAAGTTCCATGATCGCAGGGTTGATCATACATACATTTGTCTGTCGGCGGGAATCGAGCCTGCACCTTTTTGCGTCTCCGGCCTTCGCCCACTGCGCCTCAGAGGTCGTCTACATATGAAAAAAGTAGACCTCGTGGCACTCTTTAAGGGAGGCAAATATCCAGCAGATGACTTATATAGGCTGTTCGTAGTAGCGAACTTCGAAAAGGTAAGCTTGCTATTTCAGAATCTAACAAGCTACTTTTTATACTGCTTTATAAAATCCGATTGATCAGTACATCTACATAACATGTTTTATGTTATCGATGAAACAAGGCATACGGCCCACGAATGGTGCGCAGTTACCATCGCCTATTGCCATCTGCATATATGTTTACAAGTTTGGTCTTAGAAGACCAGTCTCGCACATGTTTATTGAGTCACTGTATCAACATCGGAACCTGTTCGGCCCTTAATGATTGTGTAAGGAGACCTGGTTCTCTAGTTTGATGTAATATAATGTCTTAAAATCCTAAAACAGACACACAATTGCCGTGAGACGTATTGATTAGGATCGTTTTTTTGGTTAACCGGTTACTGTCCACAGCTTCGTCCGCGTGGTTCCCGGATAAAAAGTATCCGATAAAAGTAGCTTTTACCGTTAAGATAGCGTTCGTAAACACATTTGCTCTGCTGTTTTTAGTCGACTTACGTTGGAAAATTGATATCCACGAAAAACTCTTTTAACGGGAGCCTATAGCTAGTGGCTATAGTCCATTCTAAATATAGGTGAAAGATTTGTTGAATTCGGATGAGTAGTTTTAGAGATTATCTTAACTTTCTTACTTTGGTTTAATATTTTATAGTCTAGTTTATCTTCTAGATAAATAATGATTTTATGGACACGCCATAGATCGCGGAATCGATTACGGGAATAAAAGTTATCAATTTCATGTGATGACGACAAAATGGAACACGCAATAAAGAACTGATCAAAGCTTGGTGTAATGTGGTTTTAAAGCTTTGTGACCGTTGTTTTTTTAAAAACAAATTATATCTCTGTTAAGCGGCAGTATGGAATAGGTTATTAATCTCATACATTAAATAAATAAAAGGCAATTATTATGTTGTTTTAAATGCCGTGTAGATTTATTGCAGGAAAATTACAAAAAGTAGTTCAAATTGCAGGTTCTGACGTCACGTAATACTTACCTAATTGCCACAATGACAAATGACTCTAACATATTATGACGCAAATGTCATAAATTTATATGCAGATTATAACATTCAAATTCAAATAAAACCTGTATCTAAAGGTTGGAATAACGTTAATAAGTTCCAATAAAAAGTAGGTAGAATCTTTTTGATTAAAAAAATATAAAAAAAAACATAAGCGTAATATTTAAGACACAGACTTACTAGTGATGCTACGATTTTCAAAGGCACTGGTGATATGCCAGTCCACAGAGTCGTAGTGACCATTAATCTGTTTCGGGTGCCCGCAAATTCGGGGGCGCGAGGGACTAACCCGTTTTTAACATCGTTGTTCAAAAACTTGGTGGCTTCCATAAACGCGTGGTTTCATTAAATTCTGAGTATGCCACTCAATATTTAGATAACCTCAAGGTTAGTTTGATTAAAAAAACACTTGTATGGCTTTTGTTTTATATCACATGTGTGGTTGACAGGCACAGGTGCTCGAGATTACGGAAAACATAAATATTACGTAGGTCATATAGGTCATCATACAGTCTGTTCCGTGTATAAATCCTGTCCAATCCATCCTGCTTGTTCATACTTTTATGAGAATACTTAAGATTTTTTAAGCTTTATTATATATCATCTGCTTTATCAAAATTATACTGCCTACTCTCTACCGTTTTGGTTTTTGGCCTTAGATTTTGAGTACGTTTAATAAATTAATTAACAATGTCAAAGAAATCAGAAGTTAGTATCGTTTAGGAATAATACGCTTACCAAAGCTTTTGCAAGTTTTTATCTATAAATTCCGTGCCGTTTCGAAATGTTATTGACAATATTATAGCCGACATCACTTTGACACAAGTTGGCTAACCTCGGGTTCCAATGAAATCATAGACGAATGGAATAATTGATCGTCTAAGTTTTGACAGAATTTCATAATAAAACCGAAACCGTCTTAAATAATAAAGACGTTAAAATACAAACGAGACGTAATCAAACTACCATGGTTATGAACATAATTTTTATGAAACGTAAAGCAATCTTTTCCTTATATTTTTTTTTAATTCACTGTAAAAAAAACATTTCATAAAGATAATTCATAATAGATAATACATCGTGGATGGTCCTTTCTCGGAATGAAAAAAATATTAAATTTGAAAGTTTCTTTAGGGCCCCGCAGTCCATTATTCGCAGTCCCTAACGGGTCGGGTAATGACCCATCGCATTGACCTTTTCGGATTGGACGGGGTTTTCGTTTCATACCTACTATAGAAATGGGAATCGTCTCTTTATAGTAAATTAAACAGGCTAGTTACTTAATATGCATAAAATTACAAATTTGAAGATAATGAAAGCCATAATCACGATTTGACTACGCGATCCAAGACCTACAAGTAAATTCTTAAAAAAAACAATAACTCAACTTGCTTACACGAATTGCAGCGCTATCTAATGATATACATATTATGGCGATAAAATCTATCCAAGAACCATCTTTGGGCCACGGGGGATATGTCAGACGATATGGACGTGGAGAGGGAACGTAGGGCGTGCAGATTCGCACGTTTTACGGCGCCATAAAAGTCACACTATTTAAAGCGTCCTGTACATCTTTCTACACGTGCTGTCTGTGGGCTAAATATACACAGAAATCCTACAATTCCCTATGGATTCAATACAACAACGGTCTCAGGATGCTGCTGAGGCTGCCGCGTTTTCTGCAGCCCATCGGGGATGTTTGCAGACGCACACACAGACGACTTTTATGCGATTATGCGCTTAAGAACCGCGTATTAAACCCTCGTGCCCCGTGCAAAGCTATAGCAACAAACCGCATTACAATCGAATACGCTATTTTGGGAGAAATGATAACAGACACACGTACAACAAAATCGATAGAGGATAAAATCTAGAGCAGAACTTATCTTTCGGAAAAACTCAAACAAGAGTATTTTGGGCATTATCAAGCTAATAGAAGATAACTAGGCCAAATTGATGTAGTTTTATGTTGGTAGGATAGCAAAAGTGATAAGCTATCTGTTAGATAAAGATAAGTGTATAGCAATGACCGGGTTACTAAATAAGTGCGAACTACGTTTAAAATATGAAAATAAACATATATTTGTTTATATAGTAAAGATTATAGACCATGAAAATAACGATGAAACTGCGAAATTATTTGAATGTATTTATAGTAATTAAAAGTCAGTACATAAAAGTATATGATGTTTCAGAGATAAGATATATGATAGGAGTTTTATACATCTCTAACCATAGAGTATATTGTCATGGTATATTGTGAGCAATTGCAGATTACATCAGAATAAAAAATAAGAATCTTAGTAATGATTCAGTATTCAAATATTTGGTATAATGTCACTTAGATATGGTTTGGATCTAAATCTTGAAAAGACAATTTATTTAGTCAGTTACATGCAAACATTTGTAGACTTAAAAAAAACGACAAGAACATGAATATTAAACAACTTTATCGTTACAAAACGTGACCATACGCTATAAATTTATTTATTCTAACGTGTGTTTACAGCAACCTAGATAAAAAATGCGATTAAATGGTAAACAAAGATATGGCCTGGAGCAGCAGGGTGTCAGCACGTCTCGAATGTGAGTCACGCGAAAAATGAAGGAACGCGGTCAGACAGAGTTCACATAAGCGTTCGACGCCTCGACTCGTGCGCACGTATTGATTATACAAAACTGGCGCTCCTTGCGTTACTCCGTATTTTTTAATGAAAGACTGAGTGAATGTAACTAATTTGTGTTTATGGGTGTGATAAAAGTTCGTTGTGTTAGATACTGAAGTTTGTTTTGAAAGTGATTATTTGTGTTTTGTGATATTTTTGTGATAATGTTTCCGAGGATACAGGGATTGGTAAGTTGCTAATCTAATTTAATTAATGTTTCTAAATATCATGAGTTAATTAACGTGGAATACTTTTTGTAATTTTTCGACCATATTGAATTAACATAATTATACTACTCAACTAATTTAATGACAAAAACTATTTAAGAGAATGTTACATGTAGTTTTGTTTTACATGCAGTAACAACGAAAGCAAAATAGATATATGTTTTATGGGTCTACCAGGAAAAATGAACACAAATTTATTCATATTTGACCTAATTTTGCAATGATTCGAATCGTTCGATTAGCATCTAAGCATTTTAGTCACGTACGCGGCATACTATACTCGATTTCACCTCACTCTCATGCGTGATCAAAATATCTGCCACGCTTCGAAAGACTTCCCTGAGGATCTCAGAACATAAATCATCAGGGAACCAATTATGATAATGGCCTCATTATAACAATGCTAATTCCTCTTCTGGTATTGCAAATGTGATTACTTCATGAATACATTAAATAATTACCGATGAACACAGCTGTGTTTGTGAAAGTAACAAATAAGACGTGCCAAACGGAACGTGGGCTAAATACGAAATAATAGAAAAATAACACGTGTTATTTCGGACGAGGAACTTTATCAACAAGGACAATATCAGCAACTAATATTGGCTCAGCAAATAAAACTAAGGAAGTAAAAATTTTGTGAGAATATTTGTATAGGTTGTTTAAATTCAATGAAAAATAAATACTTTTAATATGTTTAGTGTACGGTAGGGATTAACATACGCCTGTTTCCGGGAGGGGTAGGCAGATACCACGAATTTTCACTGGCTACGGTCCTGTTATACCTACCTCTTTATCTTCATTCACTTTCTTTATAATCTTCATTCCATGCTCGCTGATTTAGAGTACCTGATCTTTCTCCAGAAATACTCAAATTTGTTCAAACACTGTCCCTTCCTCATTCACAAAGTTAAAAATTAAATAGTTTTTGTTAATTTATTTAAATTTTCTCTTATTTAGTAACCTCTTTCTAACGCACTACCGCCCCCTCTTTATTACACATAGGTTAGCTGAAAGCAAATGCTAATTACCTTTAAGTTCGCTTATGTACTTGTTTAATCTTGTACATTAAAGAATTTTCCATCTATTTATATATTCACGACTTACATATGTTTCGTCAATCTCTTTTCGTTCATCCTTTCCTTTCACCTTCCTATATTCTTCTACATCTTCTTTGACTCCACAATGTTCTCTTATCATACTGTAGGTAGGTACTTATTAAAACCAAATCGCAGATTCTCAGTTAGGCTTAGCCAAAAATGTTTGTTTCATCGGAAACAAACATTATGGCTTAACGACCCTTGAGATAACTAAAGACTTAGTCATTGTTAACTTTGACTCATTTGATGAGTCAAAAGCTCAATGCAATTACGAGAAAGCATTAAGTATACAAGTACCAGAAAACTAAACAATGACTGGAAGATAAGGTACTTACACAAAAGTTGTCATCACAAAAATATTTATGGGATTAAATGCTCTACCTGGCTTGTATTCTACTTAGTTGGGAAGATTATTTTTTTAAAATCATGTTTCCTATATCAGTATCAAGAATATAAAAATATCTATTAGTTTTGTCGATATAAGCTACAAAATAATGGAGGAATGGAATAATGGTGGATTAACAAACCGATATGCAGTCATGTTCTTTCTCAAGATAACAAGGTCAAGATAGATGTGACTTTATTATCTTGCCTAACCACAAATCCAACTGTATTTTGACAGAATATATAATTAAAATAGCACAAAAGATTTTTTAAAAAGCATCGTGTGTTCTCATGAAGTTTTTTATGTATATTTATATAAATAAATTTGATACATAGAAAACTGGTTTTTATTTTTTATTATAAAATGCAAATATTCCGATTAGAGATCGCGATTTATGTATTTAAAATGTAATTAAATACATAATTTAATTTAAAGTTTTGCATCAACGAACTAATGACGTGCGTTAGCCTGCCAACTGTTGAAATCTGGTAAAAAAAAAAAAAAAAATTGTCATCAATGACCGACCGGCTAAGGATAATTCAACTTATGTTGACGCCTCAACTTATAAATTTGTAAAAAAGAGCCAACGAAATATACTGGATTGAATAAACAGCTGACAGACACATAAAATAGTTCCTACTGTGTCGTGGGTATTAGGAACTACGAGTACTGTGCCACCACAACAGATCTGAAACAAATATCTGCAGAACATGCAAACATTTGCCCCGTACCGGGAGTCGGACCCTTGCGTCGCAGCTGACTATATACCATAAGTCAGTGTTATGTAAATAGATTCAGTGCAATCGAACTCTAAACACAAATCAATGCCATCATAATTCAATACTATAATTTCATAAGTAATACCAAGTTATGGAAAACTAATGTTTGTTGAAAAAGGGAGTACTAACGGTCAAATTAAATCTCATTTAGTTAAATAAACTTTTGGAGGGCATGGTGGCGTGGCGCGCGAGTAGCTACTACTGTGTTACTACTGTGTTTAGAGTTCGATTGCACTGAATCTGTTTACATAACACTGACTTATGGTATATAGTCATTACATAAGCCGCTTGCACCTGTTGCATTTTATTCGCTTCGCATAACTACTATGTGCACACGTAATAGTGCACGTGACCATTTCTAGTCATTTACAATTTCCTATTATTACTATGCTTTTTTCAAATTTCATTTTACTACTAGACTGTTAGACTCGTGTCATAAATCTTTGATTTTACGAGGGCCTGTATTGTCTTATAAATATGCTAGGGGGGGGAAATGGGCTCTTCGCTAAAAGGTCAGCTGATGCAATGTGAAATGTAACTTTTACTAAAATTATTCAGTTGTAAAAATGCTAAATAAGTTCTATGTTTCGGTACGGATGAAAACATCATTTTGATTAGTCTTTTTTCTACAAAAAAACATCTGCGAGTTACTTTCAGAAGAGACAATTATCATTACTATAATTAGGTAGAGCCTAAGAAGTTTTCACCAGAAGTTTGTCCAGCCTTATTTTGATCTTTCAAATAATTTGACAGCTAAGCTAAATTGTTTTCTCACAGGAAGCTGATTGTTCGTCATTGAATAAACTTAACTATTAACCTTAATTGTCTAGTCTTTGTTGTATCACTTTTTTTTTGTTGAGCGAGGCTTTTTGAAATTCGCATTTCTTTTTCGAATATTTCCTTTACAAATTGCCCTCAAAGTTCCTACTTTTCCCAAAACAGATTATATTATATTTTTTTGAATAGTTCCGCATATTACCGATAAAAAAAATTACCTACAGAAATATTTATAAAACGTTCTGTATGATTGCTTTAACCTCAAAACTCGTTTGATCTGAAACCATTAAAATTTTCAGCAGAATTGATGAAATTGAATTTGAATAATTAATTAAAACGCTTTTATATAACAGTTATTTGTAAATGGATATAAACATATTGGGTAAAATGAGAGAAAAATTATAAAGCCACATATTAGACAGTACAGATCTAGTGCTCTATATTTATATATATCAATTACAAGGACTATATTAGCAATAAAACTGTACGAAAATACATTTTTTCACTAATACGATACACATTGTTACTAAACTATTATATTTATTTTAAAATATGCTGTATTTAGATACAAATCTCAAATGAATCTTGCCTTACAGTTTTTAAAATTCTGTAGCTGTACAATGATTTTATTCCGGTAATACTGGAGTTGAATATTAATTCTCTGTTTGTAATGAGGCACAGCAACAAAGTGCCTTTTATGATAATATTGTCTCGGTCTGCATCCTTAATTTATATACATTTTAGTAAAAATTGTTACTTAGGAACAGTTAGTATTTGTAAAATTACTTAAAAGATAAATTTATTTAATGAATATGTAATACGCGTGTTTACAAGTTTCTAAGCAAAAAAATGTTTTATATTATTATTGAATTCTTTGTTTAAAACATTTTTATAGTTCTTCAGGTTTTTTTTTACACTATGAATGAAATTCTAACTCTTCTATTACAAACGTAACAGTCACGTACAAATTTGTAATTTTTTATTAAAATTACACTGGGATTCCCTGAGTCATGAGTATCAGAAACTACGATTACTGGGTACCACAAAACCCAGTCTCGTAACAAATATCTGCAGCACATGCAAACATTTGTCCCGCAGCGAGAATAGAGCCCGCACCTCTTCCGTCTCAAACAGCTTCAGCTCCGTAATCGAAATATAAATAATTGCCTCGATTCTTTTGTTCACTAACTAAATTTAATTTTATCTATCGCTCTCTTTTACTAACATTAAGAAAAGAAAGACATATCAACAATTAAGATTAGATTTAGGTATTCCAAACAAGTTTAGTCGAGATTTCAAAACATATTGACTATAAACACAAAGAAGAGGTTAGGTCTCTAATTTGAGAGGCGTAAAATTTTTGCTATTTCTATCTTCTTTTTTACTGATAGTGTAGTTGCGTATGCTATCAGTTAAAAGGAGCGAGAGTTTAAATTAAGGATAGTTGTACAAACTTAATTTAAACTGCCTGAGAATCCACGGCCATGTCAAGCTACAATGTAATTCTAAGGCTTTACACACGCTATATCAATTTACACAGCACGACTCTTCACCTGTTCCCATTGCTCCCACAGGATGCTGCTAATCACACACTTCGTCACGTCCGTCTCAAATTATGGACGTATTTCTCGCTTTACAACAATTCTATACAAAAATCGATCATAATCCTATCTGTATAGAATCGAAATGAGGGATATATTTCGTAAGCAAGATTGAAATGGTGAGGCTAATGATATAACCAGTTTTTGTTGTTTCATTTTGTTCAAAACGAAATTTATCTTAAGTCACTAAAAAAAGAGTTTTAATTCGTGTATCTGGTAGATGGAATAACTGTACAAGTTAATCGTGTTGTATCAAATAATTATTGTTTAAGACTTTATTGTTCTAGGTCAGGTTGTTTTCTATGTATAATATGTATGTATTTACAAAAAACAAAGTATATAAGTAGTATATCAGTCATGTAGTTCCCATAACACAAGCACTGCTTACTTTGGGGCTACATGATGCTGTGTGAAAAATGTCCTGCATTATTATTATTATTATTATTATATTAAAAAAAACATGAACTACTGAAAATTCAATTAAAAAAATCCACGAACTAAATAATACAGAGCAATTACAAAATATCATATCAAATCAAAAATCGTTTATTTATACTAAGCCATTTTGAAAAAAAATATAATTGAGGACAGACCGAAAAAAAATATTTCTGTTTTAAAATCTGCTACGTTTAGACAAGCAAACAACATCTTACAATATACTACCAATAATTGAATACTTTGTTCGTCAGTTACAAGTGAAAATACATTCTGTGGTGGTCTTGGTCCACAGACCATCCAACATACGGCGCATGAGGAATGTCTTTAAGACAAATAGATTTTGTAGTGGTGTCGATCAAGCCAAGAACATTCACGCGTGCATTTATTTTTGACTATCACCGCGTCAGTTTGACCGGGTCCTTATTTAAACAATTAAAAACAATTTAAACATCAAATGACGACAAAATGTCTGCTCCAACGTCAAACGTAATATCCCGGCTCGCCACCACAGAAAGGAACACGTCATAAACATTATCGATACCGATCCCTAAAATAGACATATTCCAAATGTACTTTATCCCGCTATGCGATTCCAGACACAGTTCCCGATGACACAGCGTCCGGTGCTCCAGTGACTCACGCGTCGTTCCCGAAATATCTGTATCTGTCCGTCTGTGTTTACGGAAAAGGGATCGCCTTTTAGTGTCAACGCTTTTAAACGATGTTTGGGGTGATTTGTTTGGAAATAAATTTTGATAAATGAACAATGAGACAGAACTGAATTCTTTGAAGGTTGTCTGGTATGTTTTTAATGTACTCGTTTATGTATTTTTAAATCTCACAAGCTTTCGACGCAGTTTCCACTGTTTTGTTTACCATGTCAGCTATAGAAAAAAGCAAAATGACAGCGACCTGATGAATATATTACGGAAGATGGAATATGGAATTCTTTGATCTATACATTTTTACGCCCAACTGACACATAATTGTAATCCCATACCTGTGTCGTGGGTATCAGGAACTATGAGCGCTGTGGTAACACAACACCCAGAACATGCAAAGTTAGTAAAATGACAGGGTATTTATTTTTATAATCAATTTAAAGTAACATTAAATGGTCTTTTGAGACCATTTAATGTTTATTTTCTCGCGGATCTTTGCGGGTGTATGTTGGTGGTAGACAAATTAATACACCCTTTCTCAATATTTAATTATGATACCACTATCATGAAACCTTACTCTCAGTTTTAGTAAAAATTGTGACTATTAATTTACTCTTCTTTATCTTCAGTATAAAATACCCATTTAGTTACGAGACTACCTAATGCTGATTTTATTCTGAATGCATTAATTTTCCTCTGACTGAACATAGGTACAGTATAACGCTGATAACAAGAATTGACGTAGGATTTGCGTCATTTTCACAGCAATACCCAGAGGGCCTTGAGATTGAGTACCTACTTTCCAACTTGACTGATTTTACTTTCGTAGATCAGTCAAGCTTATGAAATATTTTCATCCTAAACAACTAAATTTGAAGCTATATCTATTAACCATAATTTTTCATGAGACAACTACTAGTGTAACGC